>CM060820.1:18986623-20274934 GCA_030704555.1 Heliconius charithonia | reverse complement strand
AGGACTTTTGTCGTTGCAGTGTTCCATTAACGAGTTTAACTTGTTTTTCCTTTTTTCGTCTGATTAAGTTCGTAGCGGCTTAACGACAAATTAGCATCTTCCGAGAAAGTGAGCCACGAGCCATTGTTAATCTCCGTTAGATACAGGGAAGAGGATTACCTTTCTCTTTGTTCGGTTATTTCTGTGTTACTAATATTATGAGACGTTTTAATTAGATTATGGTTGATTAGTACGGATATTAAAAAAATATTAACAAAAATAACGGTTTTAGAGACTAACGTGGCATAGCGGTGCTGAATCTCACTGTAAATGCAGTTATGGATTCGATCAAAATTCTCGGAAGGTGCATGGAGAGTTGGGAAGAAAATGTCTTAATTATTCGGAAATAAGTGGTAATAATTTAAAAAAAAAACTATGATTTTTATATTATTACCACTTATTAATAATAAAATAGATAATAATAATTGTTTACTTTTATTACTAATTGTGCGATGACTCACTTGACTCCAGATAACTTAAGATTTATAGCCAGTCAGATAAGAAATTCGGTCACAATGCTATCAGTAACTTATGTGTTTATTTTTGTATCAACTTTTTATGTGGACTACCGCCCGCGGCGTGCATTATCTCTTATTATTTAATAACAGCGTAATACATATCGCACTTCGACACTAAGAAAGTCGTAATAATATGTAATTTGTAAAGTCATTACAATTTCTTTTTATTTTAATCTTATTATATGTATATTTTGAGTAGGTATATCATATTGAGATCAAATATAAAAAGATTTCCTATATTTTTAAGTAACTATTTTAGCTTCACTCGAATTGGAAACGAACCCATAACCTGTCGCGTATACGTTACGCGCTAGTGTCCCTGCGCCACGACTGGGTTCAAATTGTTTCGTTAAAATGTATATAAAAATAACTATATTTTTTAATTTCCTTACAGGAATATGGCATATATGTATGCATGTCAAAAATATATAATATACATAAAAGAATAGAAAAAAGTAGGCAAAATCTTCGTAATCTAACAATCTCCAGGCTCTTTCTTTTTACGACTGGAGCTTCTTAGATTTAAATGTAGAGATAAACGCACAATTCCGTTTTTTTTCGGAAAAATAGGTTAATGTTGCGTCTATTATGATGCCGCGTCACGTGGTGATGGGTGCTGATAAGGAAACCACTCTAATAAGGTGTTTCACATGGATTGCCAAGTCGGAGTACTGTTACGAACGTCGATAGCTTACAGTACTTTTATCAGTTATTTTGGTTGGTTATATCATTTGTCGTCATTTAATAAATTAATAAGTCTAATCATGTTTCTAAGAACTGAAGTAAAACACTTAGAAAGGAAACAAAAATAAGGAATTTAATCTCGCGCCCCGTGGAAACCGTCTTCGACAGAATGACGTCCTCGACGACTCGATGACGGAAAACTAGGATTATTACTAGCCGTTTCCACTAAGACGCTTCTGTTTCCCCAAGTTCCACAAAATTCTGGAGTCAATGCGTGTTGAGCGACGGGACTCAACACTGCGTTTTGCTTCATTACCAGAGTGAGTAAATTAAAATATTACACATTTCATTTCTATGAATGGGAGTTGAGCCCACAATCTATCGTGTTTACAATAAAATACTTGTGTCCCTGCGTCACGACATCAGTAAAGTTTGAACTCATATTGACGTAACTTAAATATATTAGTAAATTATAACCGAAAATTTAATTTTATAAGGTTTATATTCATTGTTTCGGTTAAGTAGAGCAAGTTAATTACGACAACATATTAGTGTTTCATAACAACGATAAATAAAGCGCCCAAGTGCATAGTAAATTAATTACTACAACAAGTCAAAAGCTAAAGTTTATGTAAAATTGCTTTCCACTTTTCTCACGAGTTTTATTTGTAAAATTGAGCTTATTAAATTAATTAAAATAAATAAATTAAACATATTTTTAATATAAAGGTAAAAGGGTAGGCAGAGAGAAGTGAGTGTCAAGACACTTCTTAACTTTTCGCTGTTACGATCTCATTGGACGAATTGGGATCAAATCCACGACCATCGCGCAAACAGTCAAGCGATGTCCTATGGCCCGCACCTCATTATTTAATATAATATAATTCAATTTTTTTCACGCAAGTAAATATCACTTATTAAAATTATCTCTTTATATGTATACATATAGAACTTTTATATTAGCGAGAGACGTAAAAATGGGATTTTCTAATCAAAGCCTTAAAGTTTACACAAAGTTGCGACTAACGAAATGTTTTTATTATAATATTCTTATTTGAGTTCCTTGAACTAAAATATACCTTGAAAAGTAATCCTCGAGGCGCCCTTTAAATACCCTTGGGATGTATGTCCTAGATACGATAACAATAAGACAATGTGTTATACGTGACAATATGTTGTATATGTAAGTAAATATTATGGATGAAGATATTTTTGTGAGTTCGTTTCGATATATTTAAACAACCACAATTAAATAAGTTTCCCATAAACGTTGTCCAATAAACTTTTATTAGCCTCAGGGACTTTAAGCTTAAATGTATAATACGCTTATAATATTTTTTCAACTTTCGCTCATTATGTTATTAGTTCTAAACGTTTTTATTAAAATAACTGTGAAGTTGAGGTCGTTATGGCACAGTGTCTTACTATGATCGCAATGGTTGTGGGTTCGATTTTCACTCAGGAGAATGAATTATTTTTATATATCCTTTCTCTGGTAATCAACATAAAGCGCGGTATTGAGTTCCACCATTCAACTCGTAATTTCTCAGAAGTTAGGTGGAAAGTGGATAAAGTAGTGTCTCAACACTAAGTTCTCACTTCTAACTTCGCTATACGCGAAAAAGCTTGAAGCTGCATTTTTGCATATAATATTTTTATGTGATTAGTTTATTTTTTTTTTATTAAAATTACCGTGGAATTGCTTAGTAATATTTCTTTTATTACAAAACGCCAAAGGCTGCTGATAGTATGTAAGACCTTTTTTGTCATGAAGTGTGATTTATATCTAAATTATCCATTTAGATCTAACGGCTACGATACGATACGAACTTTACTTATTAATATAAGTTAAGTTTGAATAATACGAAATTAAAACTTTGAGGCGTTGTGGATAAATATATGAATGTATATGTGATTGATGTGGGTTCGATTTCCATTCTAGGGAATGGTTATATTTAATTAATTGTTACTGTCGTTGAGGTCCACACGTTTTTTCTGCAAAATACTGGGAAAACGGAGACCAAATTGTATTAATACTATGCTCTGCCAACCCTTGGTCATGGAATAAGTAAAACTAAAAGTAAGGCGTTCATATTTATCAAATATTATATGTAACTCATCATGTTAGGCTTATAAAAGGTTAATATTGACACACCGTTGTATGATCATACATTTTCTACATGATAAATATTATTAACCTGCAATGTTTCGCACAGTTGTATTACCACTAAGTTTCCTCCTTCTCAAAAAAAATTAAATAATCTTATTTTCTCATGTAACTTAATAAATTGTGCGAAAAATAAAAAAAAACGACAATGTCGTATACTATAAAAAACAAAATCCCCTTTAAACTTAAACATTTTTTGCTCGTTTCAAATAATAGTTATAATATGCCTCTAATTATAATTTTATGCCGGCTCGGTATTGCTTGGTCACGCACCTATTGCTTAACAAGTTTCATTTACAACGGATTAGTATTGGTAATTAGTCATACTTTGTGTATCGCGTTCGGATGTATTCAACTTTAAGGGTCATTGCGGTTGATATGAAAATGGCTTAATCTTACACAATATTAGTGGTATATTTCATTTTGAGACTGTTAAAGCGAAGGTTGTAGGTTTAATTCCCACTCGGGGAATTGAAATACTTAATATTTTAATTTCGTCTCTCTGGTAACCAGGCCAAGTGCGGCGCAGTGCCTTTCGCATTCAGCCGAAAGTGAGGACAAGATGTATCTTAATACTAGGTTCCCAGGTTACCGTACTATGTGGCAAAAAAATATGTTTTCTTCACAATTATAAGTAAAGTGTGCTGAGATTTACATAATGATAGATTATTAATTTAAAAGCACTCAGTACTGGCGCCGTTTAATAATCGCTTCGAAATCAAGCTTGCGGCAAAAAAGCTGTTATAAATGACACGCAGCACTGCCGCAAGACCTAGATATATCTAGATACTGTAGTATTATCAGCTTTCTGAAACAAATATGTAATTAAGCTTAAGCTGTATAGTCATTCTTAGGGTTCCGCATATACAACGTTATACATCCGTACGTCCGTTATACATTTTATTATCCGACTGTCTATAAATCTGTCAAGACTATTTACATATCTCGAGATCGCGTGGAGGTATCAAATTGAAATTAATATCAAATATTTAAAAAGGTTTCTCAAAGCATAACAAACGCAAGCAAAGGGTATGAGTGAGTACGCATATGCTTTGTTTTTGCTGCATTTTGTATCAAATTCTCCGCTTAATCATATTGTAATGTATAGTGTGCTTCTAGAGGCATATTCAGTTACGAAATTTGGCACAATGTGATAGCAGTAAAGGAAATAATAAAAAAATATATAATTTATACGCATAAAAGAAAATGTTTAACTAATTATACGCCTGCAAACTAGTTTGTCAAACTAATTCGCTGCATAATTATAAGCGAAATATTACAATTATGAAATTCAGCAAGAAAATAAAATTTGCAGTACAAATAAACACAAAAATATATAAAAGAAATAAAAATTATTAGAGTCCATTTATACATTTATATGGAACCCTCGGTAGACGCGCCCGACTCCCACTTGACCGGTTTTTTTTTTGTACTTAGTAGTTTAAGGATAAAAATTTGGTCATACAATAATCATACGTTCCTCATTTCAAACTATAAAATAAAGTAGTCGTCTTCGCTTTTTGTGCTACTGAGTTTTATGGAAGAAAAAACCTGGATTTACAATCCAGGTCTCGAAAATGTTATCATGTCAGTGAAATCTTTAAACATTTCACGTATGTAGCACGCATTGGTTAAGACTTTTCGTCCAGTTTCGGTACATTGCATATTGAGTAGCGGAACATAAACCCGCGTGTGACAAATACGAGGAAATCCTAGAGCTGTCAGTTATTTAATGACCATAAGACAGCCACGGCGTAATATACAATCCCACTATCGTATGTGAATTAATTTAAATAATTATTTTACTATTCACCTCGAAATACTTCCTGTTAAAAGAAATTTCAACTTTTCAATAAATACTAAAGTTTCATTATAATATAAAACCATTATAAGTATGAAGTGAAGTGTGAAACTTATTTTCTTGCCTTCGCCACTTCTTTGACGAGAGAATTCCGTTGTTCACAAGAATTACACCTGCTCCTCTATATCCGTGTATTTCTTTTGAATATATAAAAAAATCAGCTTGTACGCAATTAAATACCTTATCGGTATAATAAGGCACAATATGTACATAATAATTAAGTAAACGTATTGTAAAATCCACCGTGTGAACGTTAAGGTTGTGGATATGATTACGAGCTTTTTTTACCTTCACACGCTATCACTAATATAGCATGGTGGACAGAGAGAACCTGTTAACATAATATTACGACACTCACTTACTGCCTAATATTAATTAATATTTAAAAGTCGAGATTTATTTAATTTTATATTTTCCCCGACAAGACAAAGCGTGGCATTGAGTTCCGCCATTCAAAGCAATATCGCGAAGAATTCAGACTGAAACGCAGAGAACGGATGATCTGTCATATCCAGGTTCTACAAGTCCGGGGAAAAAAATATATTTTATATTACCCTGAAATAAGTCCATTTAATTTATAATAATAAAACTCTTTTATTATCCTAATGTAGGTGAATTAAGAAGTGGGTACGACTAACTAAATACAAATAAAGTATATTATGTATTGTTAATTACATCAAAGTTAAACAAACAACGTTATTAACTTGTAAAAGCTATATTTGCGAAGCGATAAGAGGAACGGAAGTGGCATCTTTCGTGAAACAAGTCCTTTGGGACTGCCATCCGATATTGAAAATCAAATAAGACTCGAATTTGAGATAACTTTTTCAATTTTTTTCAAGATTTTTATAAGATTTACATAAGAAATATGTTTATGATATTTTTTTGTGATCCATCTCTCATTTGATACATTTTCGTAGCTTCATGCTGAATGCCAAGTAAAAGAGAGAAGACAAAGGGAATCTAGCGCTATAACTTTTCCAATTTTTGAGACATGTTTCAAGTGGCAGAACTCAACGCCGAGATTTGTCGTATTATTAAAGCATAAATTAAAACCACAAAGTCGTGTTTACATTCAAACAATGCACTTGCTGCCACCAACCACGACGAATAAAAACCGAATTGATAACTACCTTTATAATAATTAGAGTTATCTTCTAGACCATAAACAATCAAATTATTTTTTTCGCAACCAAACGTAATTTTTTCCACTCACCCCGGACTGAGACGACAAAATTAAATTCGTTTAAATATAATTTAAACCCATCGTAAATGGAATTAACCGTAAAATCCACAATTTGCTTAACTTTCCCGTCATTAGTTCAACGACTTATGTACACAAGAACAGCGCTAGTCGATTACAAAGCAAACCTTGGTATAGATTTATAATCTTGTTAGTATATTACGTTTAAAGGTTACCTGGAAAAATATTAGATGTTTATGTATTGATTTATTTTATTAAGCGGTAACCTACTTTCCACCCGCTTGTCAACGCTTTGCGAGTTGCGTGGCGGAACTCAACACTGCAATTTGTCTTGTTACCACAGTGAATGAAAATAATTAATTGCTTCAAGAAGTATGATAAAAATAAAATAAGCTTCAAGAAGTAACAGAATTTAAAACTGTCGCATTTACAATCAGAATATAAATTGTTTTTCGCTGCATAATATATATTTATTTTTTACTAACACAGACGATTTTTAAATAAAAAAACGGCAAAGTGTGTTGGATCTATAAAAATGGCAAAAAAAATACGTTGTATTAGCATTATAATACCATAATATAACATGAATAGTAATACTTTATTTTGTATTTAAGTATTTGTACATAGCGGAAACAGAAAGACATCACTTGTGAAAACTTAAACTGTGTAACCATCGCGGTTCATGAGATACAACCAGGTGACAGAGAGATGAACAGCGGCGTCTTACCAATAATGTCCCGCTTTACCCTTTAAATTCCTAATAAGCTCAAAAATTCATCACATTTTTAAGTTAAACTTTTGTCAAACCTCTTATTGTTCAAAATTCGTATACAAACCCATTAATCTTGATAATCTCTTCAACATTGTTATCAGTGTCGTTATCACTATAATTATGAAAGGTACCTACTAGGTGCTACTGTATTATGCGCGCTATCAGATGTTTACTGCACGACCGCCCACGTTCTGTTAAGTCAACGGATTTTTGGATTGGGCTTAAGTTCATAATTTATTTGATAGATATATGAAAAGAACGTCGTGATCGGTATCTTCTTAGTTTTCTTTATTTATTTGAAGGAAAGAAACAGCGTTAATTTCTGCCACTCAACACTCAATATCTTCGATCGGTATCCCGATGGGAACGTAATATTTTACCTTAAGGTTCTCTCTGCCTCCTCAAACGGGTAGTCTGCTATGTGCGTGATACAGCGTGAAACTAATAAAAAAAATTGTAAAAATAAGAATCCCGACTGCATAAAACAAACAAGCCAATAGTTTATTAGGATTAGCAGTCGGGACCTATTTAAATTATGTGGGGTTCCTGGTAAAGATTTTATTGATTGAAGAATTACTTATAGGTCCCGATACCTCAAATATGTAAAACCGTTCAGCGGTTCTGGAGATATGAGGTAATAAAGAATATAACATACATACGTACATACGCACAAGGTACACGCGAAAAACATAACCCTTCTTTAGCAGTCGGGAAACAGAAATTAAAAAATAAAAAATTACTTAGTATTCTTTTGATTCACCGCGTGTGACTGCGACACGTTTGCACGCGCTTCCTTTATGTAGGTATATTTTACTTCTACCGCGTACATTAAATGTGTTCCTGATCAGTTAGAATTTTGTCATTTAACATAGGAAATGCAACAGAAATCTATCCGTTCCTTGCTTTCTTCTTGGAAATTGATATAATATAACAAATTTAACAAGACTCGGACTTCGAACTAGTGACCTTAGCCTTAGATTTAGCAGTTTCAATAAATCCTTTGACCATTTATCCATTGCGGATACTGCAAATATAAATACAGTACGTAGTTTAAGTTATTCCCTTTAAGCCTACAAACGGCGATATCGTGCTTTTGATCGAAACCCACACTTTAGTAAGCATTAGCTACCTATTATTTTACAATTCTAACCGTTTAAGTGGTTATACTACATTTCTGAATACAGCATGTTTATTTTTAGAGAACTTTATACAGCTCTTTATGTAAATAAGATAGATGCATTCGGTTCGTCTGCCTAAATGCAGTGGTTGTGGTTTCAATTTCGTATCGGGGGAAATTTTATTTTACTTTTACTATGTATCTTTCATTGAGTACAAAATTGTTCCAAAAATATTTTGTCTGCTGTGGCTGATTTTTTTTTTATCGTCAATATTTTTCAACACCAGTAAATATCTATATTTTTCATTAAAATCATAATTGTTAAGGGTAATACATAAAAAAAATAAAAAAAGAAATCAGCTTCACGCTGTATCCCGCACACTGCAGGGTAGGCAGAGGGAACCTAGTGTTAAGACACTCCGTTCCCCACTTTCTGCCGAATTCTAGAGGCATTGCGTGTTGAGTGGCAGAACTCAACGCCGCGCCTAGCCTAGACACCAGAGCGAAGAAATGGAAATATAAATTTAAGTAAATATTTAATCTTCTCGAGCGGGATCGAACCCACAACCAATCGGTTTTACAGTCACACTTCGTGCCGCTGCGCCACGACTGGCCATAAATAATAAATAATATATAAATAATAAAAATAAAGAAATAATAAGATAAAGTAAGCTAAGATTTAAAAGATGTAAATTTAAACTCCTGTTATAATTGTAAATATTTCTTCCGAATAGCAGTATAGGCAGAGGGAATTTAATTTTAGAATACTTGGTCCCCCATTTTCCGCCCAATTTTAAAGACATTGTACGTTGGCGGAATTTAACACAGTGCTTTATTTTTAGCTTTTATGTTAATAATAAACTTTTCTGTTAATAAAAATATATGGGAAATATAATCGAAACCACGAACATAACATCAATCAAAAACTATCCTACCTCTACTCTTGTCTTAGTTCGTGTACCGTGCACAAGTTTAACTTTTAGTTTTTTCTATTTCGTACTCAACCTTAAAAGCGGTCTCACATTCCAAGCCCACATCGTTTATTTTTTGCCCCAAAAATCCAAAGGGACTAATTCGTTCCGCCACGATGCCACAAAACTGAGTGTAACGGCAATGTTAGGGTAACAGTACACGGATATGATGTTAAAATATAAGTTGTTCGTATTTAATGGATAAGACGGGACCCTATTTCTTTGTCTATCTGTCTGTCTGTCACCAAGCTGTATCTCAAGAATCGTGATAGTTACCGTTGCACCACTATGACTCCTATTAAAATATTAAATTATGAAATTATAGAAATTATAGAATTATATATATATGAAATTATTATCTAAATGACGTATTAAGAAATATAGTATGTATCTTTCTAGTATTATTTCCGCATCGGAAATAACACATTTTCATCGGTCGAGATTGATGAAAATGTGTTATTTTCACGATTGTAAGTTTTTTAGGTTTATTTTGTTATGTATACATAAGGCGTTATTAAGAAATCTACTTTTTATATGTAACAAATAGCAATATATTCTGTCTCTTGGTTATTACAGAGTAAAAAAAAATAGTAACAAAGTTTTCTATTCCAAGTTTATTATTTCCACAAATAAATATGCAATTGTAGTTCATATTTATGTGTATTATACATCGTACCTAACTTTTCTTAGCTTCATGCTATGTCCCGCACAGGGTACAACAACAGGGTACACAATGGGAACCTGGTAGAATAGTGGTAAGGCGCAACCCGTTCCTCATTGAGACACTTCGAATCAGAACGTGGAAATAAATCGAACCCACAACCAACAACGTGCGTTTACAGTTACATAAACATGTGCCCTTGCGCGACAACGGTTCCTTATATAGGATATATTAATTTGAAATCAAAGTATAAGAAAAACTACATTAGCATTTTTGATCACTTCAACCAATTCTAAAAGGTAAATCGAGTAACCTGAAGCAAAAAAAAAAAACAAATAATAAACCAAAGACAAATTAAAACCCACAAAATAGAACAGTCAAACAAAAAATTAAAAAGCCCCACTCCAAATGAGCGTATAAGCGTAAATATTTCATATATTTACCTAAATTAAAATCAAATATTGGTCAGCTTTCTATTCAAACATTCATATTGTTTTAGGTGATGCGCGCACGCATGTAAGATGGGGCGCGGGAGCGTGCTCCTAATGCTATGGGTGGTCGCCGTCGCCGCTGATAAACATGGTAAGCAATTAGAAATTATAAAAAAATATTTTTGGTTCCACGCTGTAGCAGGGTAGGCAGAGGGAACCCAGAGTTAAGACATTGTTCGCCGTTGGTCTTAGGTTGAACGGCGGATCTCAAAGAAACGAAAACAATTTATTCTCTTGAGCAGGAATCGAATATACACTATGCTGCTGCGCCACAACAACCTCTGACGTAAGCAGACCAAGTCCTCGGCCTTGGTCTAAACCTTTACACTCAAAAAATCTATTTATCAATATAGCTAGCTGTATATTACATAGTACTAAGGTACCAAGAGTTGTAAAAACTAAAAATACAGGAACAGAGTTCACATCACCTTATCACAAGATATAATAAATCTTCAACTATTCGCAGCAGAACTGACTTCCACGTCGGTGATAGCTGTACGAGTACTTAGTGTTCATTCAAAAAAGGTGTTTTCAAAAGTGTATTTAAAAAAAAAAAATATTATATGTAGTGTTGCGACATGTAAATAAAAATACAGGTGCTACAATATTTCTATAATGCTTATACAAATTAAAAATCATCTGTAATGATTATTTTAACCCAATTTACCAAGTTAAAACAATTAGGTAAAGACGGCTGAGCAAACTTGCATGAAATATGGCACATCGACGGTTTTCAATTTGAATAATATTTAACTTAATACGCAACCACTGTCAATAAAGATTCAATTTAAATGCTTACACAGATGAAGCTCTTGACTAGAAGGTAGTACGAATAGCAAGAATGATATTATAATATACATATATATAAAAAAAACATAAAAAATCATCATCAATCATCAGCTTCACACTGTATCCCGCACATAGGAGGAAACTTATTGTTAAGACACTCCGTTCCCCACTTTCTGGACGCATTGGGTTTACTTTTGCATCGACACCAGAGCGAAAAAATGGAAATATAAATTTAAATAAATATTTCATCTAGTCGAGTGGGTATCGAACCTACAACCAGTCGATTACAGTTACAGTTTTACAGTCGTACTTTGAGCTCCTGCTCGGCGCAGGAGCAGAGGTGGTCAATACACATATATATTTATATTAAATCAAATTGTATTGAAAATTTACTAATTTGTTTTTCAATGTATATTTATTTATTTATGGTAGTTTAATAAATCTTACAATAATAGTTTTCTTAATTCTATATTCCTTATCACTAAATGCATTACCTTACAACATGCAGCAATGAAGATTAAAATAGACAACTTTTTATTAAAATAACTAGCAAAATATTTAGATATTTTATTATGTATTTAAATATATAAATAAATACATAATTTTAATCACAAAAATTGAAGAAGACAGATTACGAAAATATTATCGAGTTCCCACAGATAATTGTTTTAGAGAAAAAAAAATTACGTAAAGTAAGTAAGTCATCGTAAAATATCGAATTATAGACAGTTACTGTATATTGAATACAATCCTAATCTTATAAGATAGATTTGGATACCAGTCAGCTTTGGGCTGTCGCTTTATTTCAATACCAAAAGGGAATTACACTTCCATTAGTTCAAAGCAATGATTTCTGACTAATCGGCTTAAAATAGATTCTGTAAATCTATGCCTTATATGGTTGCACAGAACAAATGGTGTTTGGATTTTAATTCTATGGTTGTGGGTATGGTTTTGATTTTTTCCAAGTATTTTCATATACATATTGTGATTAAGAAGGTGAACTTAAAAAAAGAGATCCATTCCCACAAATAACTTATCTAAAATGTGCAAAAACTGAAAAAAATATATGAAAGAAGAAGAAATGGTACAGCAGTAAGGAGAACATCAGAAGAATTTAATTCTTAATATAAAAGTTGAGAGTTAACCTAATTTTACTTCTTACCTAATAAATAAAGCTGGAAATAAATTCAAATATTCTTAAATTTCACTTAAAATCTTAGCACCTAATCTCGAATACGATAAGAGGCAAAAAGTACGAGGGACTGTTGTAAAGCGGCAAAAAAGTTTGGAACGTGTCGCTGCTAAAGAAAGGTAGTCTCCTTGATTTTTTTCAACAACGTTTTTGTTCGAACAGAGATGATCTGCTTGTGGTTTTTTGTATGCTTTCTTTAAAATTTTTATTTGTATTGAGAGCGCGGAGCAAAGCTATATTGTAAGCTAGTCGTTCCGTTTACCGTAGGAATATCAAAAAATCTTTTCTTCCACTACGCTTTCTAACTCACCTACATTCCAAATATTAACTAACTATCTAAAAAAATATATTACAATCCAGTTGTTTCCCCTGTGCCTTGTCTGTCAGTCACAGAGTTACTTTACACTTTTAATATAGTGTTAATATAATCAGCTTCATCTCAGCTATATTTCAACTTAATACAATAACATATTAATCAATTTCTATATTGTCTATATATGTTGTTTATGTTTGTATAATTAAAACATTTCACAAAAGGTCACTTCCGTTTCAAACCAAAAAAGGCATTTAGAAAGCGATGGGAAATGCTCTCGCAAAAATGTCATTCGTTCGTGACTACCTTCAGGGTACTTTCGAACTAAACTGTTCAATAAATTTTATCTCCAAGATAAATGGAAATTAGTTTAAGCATTTTATCTTTCTATATATTTTGAATATATTAGTGATCTCTTGATAATATTTTTTTTTCTCTATCTCACCATGTTTATCATTTACTGTTTAATATGTATTTAAAGAGAGACCGGTTGTGGCGTACAGGTATAAAGTATGACTGTAAAATCATCTGATTATGGGTTCGACCCCACTCGAGAAAGTAAAATTTTTATTTACATTTATATTTTCATTTCTTCGCTCTGGTGTCGGGGCAAAGCGCGGCGTTTAGTTCCGCCACTCAGCAGGATACAGCGTGAAAATAATACTACTTTAGCTGCCAAATTGCTCGATTTTATCGATTTCGATATTTATTTACGCTGTATCTTATAGTAGGGTAAAAAAAAACCCATTATTGAGAAATCCCAGTCTCCATACAATCACTCAACGGTGTGCCTTGTCTTGTAACCAGATCGAGGTAATGAAAATAAAAAAAATAAAAAACGAAGTGAGAAATCGAACCCACAACCGCCGCGCTTACATTGGACGCCGCCGTGCCACTACGTCTACAGTGTTACAATTTGTACATCTAAAATATTCTACACAATATCAAATAACACAGATAATCGGAAACAAAAAAAAAGAGAGATTAAAAAATCTCAAGTATAAGAAGTCCATTTAAAACGGTCTTACAAGGTGCAAACTTAAAGATTTACTGAATTCTCACGAAAAAGCAAAAAAAAAGTGGACAAAAGTCCGACCACACCCACAAAAACGTGAATAGCCTACGTTTGAAATGTAACACGATACATTCAAAGAGTATTCGAGTGCCAGTCAAGAGGTTCCCAAACAAGATAATCCCTTTGTTAGCCGGGTTATAATGTCTCCGGGGTATTGGGAATTATTTTCTATTTCTATTTCACAGCAGCTGCGGCACTTCAATAGCGTATTTTAAGGTAATAGTTTGATAAACTAGTAGTTTATGCATCATTTATTAAATATTAACGTATGAGAATTTACAAGTACTTCCTTATAAATATTTTTTTTTATACCCATCTATGGTTTAAATGTCGCCGTGGTCTTCTGACTGTAAATGCGACGCTTGTAGGTTCGATGCTCACTGGGGATGACAAAATTATGTTCACTTCCTAGCTCTGATAACAACATAAAATACGAAGTTCTATCTTTTATCGATCGAATGATTATAATTATATTAGTACTTTAAGAACAAACCATTCAATACGTAATGTTTGTGAAATACGTTGAAAAAGAAAAAAATATTTTTTCTGCCTATTTAAATAAAATAGAAGCTTAGACTTAATGGATTTTTTGAATGTACTGTGAGACTTTTTAACTTCACCTCTACGGTCATGATTGATGACATTTGGCTCTCAGTTCCGCTGGCACTTTCGTCCGTGGCACTGCGTAGCGTCTAAGAGCGGAGAAATGATAATAAGTCCCCGAGAGGAGATGGAACCCGCACCCCTCTGTATCACTGCACCACGACGTCTTCTAGTGTTAAATTCAATTTTAGTTTCGTGCATAATTGTATAAATGAAAATGTAAATGACTATATCCATTTCAATAATAAAATGAAATAAAATTTTATAATATAATAAGATTTTATGCGCCTACAAGAACCCTGCACTGAATTTTGACGACCGTGTCGCACAGTGGTAGTACAAGGTTAAAATTTATTCGTACATAAGTTCTATTTACGGTAAGAGTTACTAAAACTGTGGGATATTTTCTTAAACCAGCTCAAAGGCTTTTTCGCCTTTTAAAGGCAGTCTGTTCTCCACTTTGCATACGACTTTCGAGATATTACATGTTGAGTGCGGGAACTCAACGCTGCGCTTTGTCTTCTGGAGCAGGGAAATAAAAATAATTTAAAAATGATTGTTGTTCCGAGCAGGAATCGAACTCAACGCCAAGAAAAATATTAAAACTTTTGACTTCTAGATATTTTATGAGTAAATCGCCTCCCACAGTGCCATTAAACGTAGTTATTATAAATCTATTTAAAGTCCTTTACTTCTGTCGTTTCACGTTAAACTGAAACACACCAGCTTTAGAAATGACAAGAATATATTCTTTGAAAGTTTTATGACGTTTTACTTCGAACGACTTTACTATGCACCATGTTTTAGAGGCGTCTAATGTAGACCATTAAATATTTTAATTTTATAATGAAATTTTATTCTAGTTGTAATAGGTATATCTTTGTGGGATTCCGGTATTTTAACGTGTAGGTGGCAGTCAATGTATACATTGAAATAAACAAAAAAATTCCACATAAGAGCCAAAATTTTATTTAAAAAATATTTTAAATGACTACACCTTTATCCTCTAACAATATTTTTAAGCTTCACGCGGTCTCCTGCACATAACAGAGTAGAGAGCGATTGGGAACTTAGTGTTACACTCCTTTTCCATCAAAACACTTTCGTTTCCCACTTTGCGTCAAATTTTCGAGGCATTGCGTTTTAAGTGGCTAAGCTCAACGAGGTAGCTCCTCGTTATCTCTCCTCGAATGGTAATCGAACCTACAACCTGTCGCGTTAACAGTCCCACGCTTGCCCTTGTGCCATGACTTTTACATATTAATACATCAATACCATAAGTAGTCGTATATTTAAATGAAACACTTACATACAATCTAATCAACTTATTAAGCCCAAAGTACGTAAGTTACAGTAATGGCTATAATAAAAATAACTAAATTAGATCTGGTCGCTATTATGAGAAGGGTTTATGATTCCACTCAAAAAGCGAACGGTTGTATAGATATCTAAGTTGTTCTTTCATTTTATTTCATGTTTCAAGCATCACTCTCACATTCTTAGATAAAAATGTGTGAGTAAGCCATTAGATGGTTTTTATAAATATATGTAAGTAAATAGTTATATTTTTTTATTTTACCTTCATAGCAGGGTGGGCAGAGGGAACCTAATTTTAAGACGCTTTCGCTGAATTTTAGAGGCATTTTGTGTTGAATTATGGAACTCGTTGCAAAAAGGGAGAAAATAGAAATATTAAATATTTGATTTCTTCGAGTGAAAATCGAATCCATCTATGTCGTGCTTTTTCATTTCATATACTTTTTAAAAAAGCAAGGAGAACTTTCATACTAGATTTATTTACGCTTAACTATGTATCGCGCATATATAAATGAACAGCAGAATCAACCTAAGACTAGATAAAAAAAAAAATAGAAGAGAGATAAATGCACCTAGTAACCAGATGAAGAGTCTTAATACAATATATATTATACTCGATGGTATTGTCTATTTTTTTAAATACTGAGAAATTATTTTTTAATATATATTTATTTATCATTGACTATCTTCTATTCGTGTAGTTATGACAAAGAAAGCAGATTCGATTCCCACTTACAAGGGAGAGCATCACGGACACTTCTTCTATAATATGTTCGTATCTTGTATACTAAATGAGCTTTTAAGCTTTGCTCATTTGAATATTCATTAACATTTTAATGCGAGTTTCTCTAATTGAATTTCTGTTTATCTAATTTCTGAACTATAAACGGTGGGAACATGTTCTTATTACGCTCGAGGGCAAAGTAGTATTAAAGTAAAATAGTTTATTATAACAAATTCATAATATCTTTACTTTTCAACTTAATTCATGACATTGCATGTCGAGTGGTAGATTAAGAAATATTTAAACGACAATCGTCTAAATATAATCATCGTCTGAGTGCGGGAATTGAACCCCCGACCATTGCACCTAAGTTGGATGCTATGCCATTGCGCCATGATGATCATTTATAGTAATTTTCAAGCGCTGTATCTTTATATGAAGAGTATACTCAATCAACAGTAATGCATTCTTTCTCACGTACTTCAACTAACATGTGTTTGTACAAAATAAACAGCACTAGAACCATATCATGTGGCTAACTATATCACATTATAAGAAGCCGTCATGGCGCAGTGGGACAGTGTCTGGACAGTAAACGTGACAACGTGGTTGGTTCAATTTCGACTGGGGAAATGATTTTTTTTGCGTCTAGATAACAAGATAAAGTGCGGCGTTCAACTCATGATGCAATCCACGATTTTTTTTTTTTGAAAACAGGGAACGTAATGTTTTGCATGACATTCCTTTTGTCTACACTGCTGTATAAAAATAAAAAAAGCCTTTAGAAATAAATAAATAATAAATATAAAATAAAAATAAATCGTTTATAGAACACATCGTTAGCCCCAAGAATTCCTCCACAACATTCAACATATGCCACACCGTGTCGTGATAAGGTATTTCTTCATTTGCATTCATTCTTTTTGGTCCAAAAGAATTTTAAAACTACAAAAACATTTGAATGAACCGTCAGTCACGATTGCATTTTTGTTCTTGTTTTGGTATATAAATTAGTTCTTTAAATGAGATGTTGACTGTAGTCGATTCTTTTTGTCCTTTGAAATGTTGTTATTCGTTTTTGGTTGGCAAAGAAGAAGATTTATTTGGTTAATTATTGTTTGAGGTCGTCGTGGCGCAGTGGGACGTCGTCTGGTTATGCCGCTACGGACTGGGGGAATGATTATAATTAAATTATTTTGATTTCGCTACTTTGGCAGACAAAACGGTGCGTTCAGTTCTGCAACTAAATACGCAATGTCTCTAAACTTGGACGGAGACTGGAGAACGGAGTGTATTTATACTAGGTTCCTTCTGTCTGCCTCTTCTATGCAGGAAAATCAGAGAAAAGCTATAACAATTATGTTACTTTATCTGTGAACTTAATTTGCTCAGATTAATGTTATTTATTCCATATTAATGTTGAGCTTCACGATAACGATATTTGTACTTAAAAGCGAAATCTCTCAATCTTTGTATAATCGTAAGATCGAGATCTTATGATTATACAAAGAATAATTTAATTACATCATATCAGCTTCACGCTGTATCCCGCACACAGCAGGGTAGGCAGAGGGAAGTGTAGTGTTAAGACACACCGTTCCCCAATTTCCACCGAATTCTGGAGCCATGCGTTCGTGTGGTGAAAATCAACGCCGCGCTTTACTTTAACACCAAAGCGAAGAAATGGAAGTATACATTTAAATAAATATTAAATTTCCTCAAATGGAGATCGAACCCACAACCAGTCTATTTTACAGTCACACTTCGTGTGCGTAGTCCAATATATAACTACTAATGCTCTAAATCCATTATATACAACGAATTTAACTTACATACTTAATATCTTAGATATTTATGTGAGCCTGGTATTCAATAATCTTTCATCTTTAACAATAAGTGAACGTTGTACATTAAAATGATGGAACGGCCGCCATTACAAGCGCCATAACTGTTGAATCTGGTAGCCACGTTGATTGATCTTATGGAGTCCCGATGGCCGTTTTAAATATTTATTATGAGGGATTATTCAAAAAGTTTTTTTTTTGTAAAATAAAAACAGTTTAAAAAGCATCAATCTATCTTCCGTTCTATATTTCTAAGAAATTCTTTGTTACTATAAAATTTAAGTTGATAGAGAAATAGTTCGACAGCTGTATTCATTGCCATATATATTTACAAAATTATATTTTATCAAAATCTTCAGATTAAGCCACAAATATTGTACCTATAGGAGGTGACTGACGTACGATATTGTCATGAGGAGCATATAGTAGTTGTGAGTTTAAAATTCAATTGAGGTAATGTTTTTTTTATGATTATTTAATGTAATATTTTATGATATCCGATGTTGTTAGCTAAGCTCTGCTAATATCCTATCAATCGAACATTGAATTCACAACCACCATTACCTCATTCCAATATATCCACCAACATTTCCAAATATCAGCATAATATGCATAAAATTTGATTTATTCTGTATTATTGACTTTACAAAACCTATACCCAAATAAGTGTATACAACGTAAATAATCGATCTACAAAAACATACAAAAAAACTGATTTGTTACTCACCAAATAAAAATTGAATAGACCACACACGTTACATTATTAATATTTTTATACAAAAAGCTTACAAAAATTGAATATCAATCGCAGCTGGAGGCTTTACAGTATATTGTGTGAATGAATTTACTATCAATTTTCTTGTCAAGTATCCGCTCTAATGGTTCGAAATTTTCTGAGCAAGTGTAAATTTTATATGAGTTTTATTAGTAGTGGGCAATTACTATCATAGAGGTGCATTATTATTGAAATTTTGTCAAGAATTGTGATCGTCAGGTGTAAAAAGATAGGTGGCCCTTACTCTTAGGAGCAACGCAGGACTCGATTCCTTTGACTTGATTGATCTCGTCTGTCATGGTATTGTTTTTTCAATAAGTAAATCGTTTATACCAAAAAAATATGTGCTAATGAATTTTCCAGAGAAAATATCGTGTTAGATTCATCCATATCAGACTGTATAGATAAAACAGTCTGATGTAGATGAAGTAACATATTATGTTGAACTGACACAATTACTTACTACTTTTAAGCAAAGCAAGGAAAAAAAAGAGAAATCTTATGAAAATAATAATATTAACTTTCTGTTAATATGAGTTTAAGAGCAAAAAGTGCAAAATTTTTAAGTGAAAAAGTGAAGGACAGATGTTTGACACAAATTTTCTCTCAGTTACCCTGCTAATAAAAATCATATTCTTTAATATCATACCATTTGTACCACTGGTTTATAGGGAAGATACTTCCACTGTACAACTAAAACAAGTTTCATCGATAACCTTGACAACACTATAATTTCTATCGTAGAAAGAAACTCGCCCGACCCAAATGACGAAAGAGCACACGTGATAATTGTACCGAACCAAATGTTAATTGAGTTAAGAAATCAATATCAATAGATATGAAGAAATGAAGAAACAAAACCTGATGTTAATTAAAAATAAATAATATTAATTAATTTGGACATTTTTGATTAAGTGTCATACGTTTGTATGAGCTTAATCAAAAAACATGGGAATTTTATTTTTTATTATTTTATTGACGCTTCCAAATGATTGATATCAAATTAGGGTTATTATGTTTAATAATAAATTTTATAGTTTATCATAATATCTAGAAACGTCATACAATATTAATAAATAAGGCCAGTCGTGATGCAGGGAAACAGCTGGCTGTAAACGCAACATGTTATGGGTACGATTTCCACTACAGGAAATGATATATTTAATATTTTAATTTCTTCGCTCTAGTAATGAAATGAAGCGTGGCGTTGAGTCCATTCCACCATTCAACACGCAGCAGCTCCAGAATTTCGACACTAGGTTCCCACTACTTACCCTGCGGGATACAGTGTGGGACTAAAAAAATATAATATTAATTATTATAATGTAAAAGTTTTTTTCTCAATAAAACTTATACATTAATAAATTTATTATATGTTATTCTGTTCTCGATTTCCACCTACCAAATAAATAACTCTTCATTTTTCATGATGGAGCCCAATGAGAAATCACAGAAATAAAAATAAGCCTGTTATTGTGTTTAATAAATATTATATAGGTACGGTTACATATGAGTGAATTAAAAATTTAAAAAAAAACCACTTAAAAGACATTGATACAGTAGCGACGAAATGAGAAAAAGGCTCTCAAAACAAATCTCATTAAAGAAAAATAGAATCGAGAAGGAAATAGCGTTCGGTCCCTACGAAAACGGAAATAGAAATACACTGAACGGAAGTAAAAGTAATGATGTTATCCTCGCTTTACTCTCGCGGCTTAATTTAGCTATGTCTCGTTTCAAATAATAATACAATCTACAATCTAGTATTACTGTCAACGCTACACCGTCATAAGAGAAGCGGCCTGATAACGAATCCTAGCGAAATTTTGACGAGGGTTTAACTTGACATGAAAATTTAAACGATTTTCAACTTTGTCATATGAAGTTTAAGGTTTGTTGAAGTGTTTTGCTCAAATATTGGTACAGGGAGCAAACAGTATCTAAATATCAGCTATGTTTAACGTGTAAACAGGCGCGAGTGAGGCGTCAAACCAGGTGCGGACTTTTGAGCGAAATCGATGCCTGTACTCGGGGGACGCGCTATTATCACAGTTGCCGTTTATTTTACTGTCACTGTCGAATTAATAATAGATTCCACAAATATAATGAAGCATTTGAAATGGAGAAAGTTATTTTCGATTGTTTTTATTTTGCCGAAGAAATCTTTGTTTGTTCATTGAGTTTCGTTTCCTGTTTTATTTATTTGAGATTTAATTTACATTTTACACAGATTGTCAAGATTTTATTGAACGTTTATGTTTACTATGCTTTGACTTGTTAATTCAATTCTCGAATTGAAATAAAACGGAAAAGAATAGCTCAAATCCCGCTACGTTATTTTTTTATACGTTCTCTAAATAAGTAAAAGACTAGTTTTAAGAAGCCTTTATTCAATTCAAATTATTTGTTATAATCAAATAATTTTCTTGTTATATATTTGGGTTGGTATACATTAAAAATATTAATCTTCCTTCCCATTGTTACAGACGAGCCAAGCTCAACAGAACCAGAACACAGCACCACACCCCCAACACCACCAATCCCATTACGACCAGAATACGCTCATCCAGCTGGTGTAGAAGCTTTAGACCCTTACAATTCAGAAAAGACCAATCACCAGCCTCACCATAGAGACTATTTAGAAGAAGATTATGACCATGAAAATCATAAGGATGATGAACATGAAAACAGAGATGATACTGATGAACTACCTTCTTTGTCCGGAGACCATCTGTTACAGAGTTCTACGGATGATCTACCAATGTTTTTATTAGAACCTCAACATGCTTATGTAGTACGAAATAAACCAGCAATGCTAAGATGCCGTGCGGCTAATGCTTTGCAAGTGTACTTTAAATGTAACGATATCCGCTCGGTTGGTAGTACACAGTTCGAATTTGTAGATCCACAAAGTGGTGTCAGAATCGTTGAAGCTGAGTGTAACGTAACGAGGGATCATTTGGAGGAATATTTCGGGGAGGACAGATTTTCGTGTACTTGTCACGCGTGGAGCAGCCGCGGTGATATACGAAGTCAGCCAGCCATAGTAGAATTGGCATGTAAGTAAAACATATTTTTATATAAATATTTACTTTTATAGACTTAGATCATTTTTATATCATAAAGCTATGGTCATAGCTTGTATGATATAAAAATGCTTTAAAAGTACTTTTTTTTTATTAATTTTACACGTGTAAAATTAAGAAAAAAAAACATTTTTTAAAATATAAAAATTATAATAACCGCTCATAAAATTCAAAGATTTCATACCAATTTCCCTTCAAAAATATTATACTGATCTTCCACTAAACAACTTCCGCCGAATTCTTTGAAATATTTCGTCACGCACCTAATATAGAGGAGCTCATATAAAACATCAATAGTGATAAAATCATTAAATATTATAGTTCTGAAATTCCCATTTCCGCATCCAACTGGGCGTGGTGTAGCATTTCATCGAAACTCATAATTTGAGTGTTTCCGTTGCCTTATTTTTAGCTAACCTACTTTTACCGTTCGTTGCAGTCGTCTCCGAAGCATGACCGAACCTCTTTAGCTATGAAGTTCTCAGCAATATTTACATTTATAAAACAGTTGACTGACGTATCTTATTTAGTTTTGAATTTTTGTTTATTTAAAAACAAATTTTAAGAAACATCTGGTCGAAATTTCCTTTGGTCAAAGAAGTTCTGGAAACTCGTGGGAGGAACAGAATAAATAACAATAATAATTGACTTCTCAGGATGAACTTTAATATTATTTTAGGCCGTAATGGTACACGGGACAACATCTAAATATAAACGTGAAGGGTTATAGATGCGATTCTCATTTAGAGGAATGAATATATTTCAAACAATTTTCAGTATAATACTTATTTAGAAAACGTATAAAAATTTTGAACGCAGCGGAACTCGAACCCGCGCCATGGCATTTTTCTTCCCTAAGTGTGGACACTTTACAAAATGTTTAAAATTGTTTTCAGTATATTGTATCATTCTCATTATTGGAGAAATTGAGCTGTTAAAGTTTAATCTAAATATAATGGTTAAAAGTTATTTTTCACGCTGACTCTTTTTAAGATTCTGTTTTGTTCTATCTCTGTGTTCTATGAGTATAAAAATAAAATACTAATTAATTCTACCGAATGGGGCTTTACACAACCATCATAACAACTGCGCCCGATGGCCTCAAAGATTAATATTATAGAAAGAATTGTTCAAAATTAACATTATTTCAATACACGAATTGCATTTTAAATTACATATTACTAATGCATCGAGAGGAAATACTAAAATTATAGAGCCGGCTCTTACAAAGTACCCTTAATGCGTCTATTTATATGAAAGCTTTAATCCTCCGAAGCGCTGTATTTAGTACATGACTGTACTTAATTATGATAATTATACTTCTGATGTACGTATATCTTTAAAACTTATTGAATTTTTCTATGTCAGAATATTTTTTTTCGTTAAGTTATTTTTTTTACGATTAAAATCTGTTTTAATTGCATACCCTAGTTTAGTCAACTAAATATACAATTCCGTTGTTATTCCTTTTCTTTACGCCAAATCAGCAAATTTCAGGGTTTTTACTTAAAAAGGAGGAGATGATAATATATAAATCATTTTTCTGTTTTATTCTTCTACTTAATACGCAACGCTCTAATAATTAGGCGCAAAGTAGGGAACATAGTATGCACATACTAGACTTTTTCTAGGTTCCAGTCTAGACAAAGGTGGGAGAAATTTAGTTTTCTGAGAGGTGTAGCTCAAAACTGCGCTATATTGTGTGACCAGAACAATATTTAGTTTATATATCGAACCCACGATCGTCACATTTTTAGGTGGGCTTTGTCCTGGTGCGCCACGAAGGTCATCTTCACAATAAATTGGAGAAAGGAGTGATCATCATGGCGTTTTCGGAAACTACGTAAAAAAGTAAAGGCATGGATTTAAAAATCCTAAATGTGAAAATACTTTTTCAAATACTAAAAAGTATACTACTATACATAGATCTTATTGAACTTAAATCACACTCGCTGTTGAATCTCTAAACAATTCTATATAAGGCTTCAACTGACATCCATTTGTCTTGTCAAAATAAATCCAAAATTATTGTAACTATATGGAAATGGACGTTTCACTAGACGTTCGTGAGATACAATGTTAAATTCTGATATATTTTGGTTATTTGCATAATATTGTAATGTATTATGGCCAAGTTCTGGCAAAATAGATTTACTTTAAAGTGAAGAATGTAGTGATATAACACTACTTATTATAATTGACCAATTCTTACATTTAACTAATTTTTGTATTATAGCCAAATTTCACAAAAAAATACTGAATTTGTTGCCTATGAGTTATAAATTTCTGACGTTTAAATATTTACTTAATAAAAGAGTCACTTTCGCGTGAAGCTATAATGACAAAAAAATATTTTATATATATAAAAAACCCCGATGATGATCCCGAAGAAATCAGTGAGAGCGGAGTCACAAAAGTCTGTCATATTTTATGGATTGTACCGTGTTGTTATATATGAATCTTGTAAATGAATCAGTTCTTACTCAACTCGTATATTCCATAACGACTGAAGTAAAATTTTTAAAATGCTTTCAAACTTTAATGACAGTAGTAAGTAACATTGCTCAACGAAAACATCTCTAATGGTGAAAACGGCTCTTTATTTTACGGATTCTATTAAAACGGACCTCGATTAAATTCAATCTAAAATAGTAATAAATCTTCTATGCATATTAAATGAATGTCGGAGTAGGCCGTTCCTTAGATTTATGTGAAACGTAATTTAGTGTATGTACTTAAGTGATTTTGCAAATTGTTGGTTAAAACTATCATTATATATGTATATTTGGTAGTTTTTCGCTGTATCCCGCATGTAGCAGGTTAGGGTGGAGCGAATCTATTGTAAAAACACTAGTCTTCTCTAGATTCCTCACTTTCTCTACCATTTTTCACAAATTGTATGTCGAATAGCGAAACTCAACTCCATTCTTTATCCACCAGAGCAGACATTCATTACCTAAGTGGAAATCGAAACCACAACCATCAAATTGATACCCCACTGCGCCACAACAGCCATATAGTAGGTCTATATAGACAAACTAACACAACTGTACCCTACTCTGTGTGAATTTTATTCAGGAAATGAAACGTTCCCTAGATTTATGGCTTTACGAACTCCGCTACCGTTACTCACTTATCATTTACGCCCATCAACCGTTTTACGTTTTAGTAAGAGTTTTTTAATGTATTACTTCATTGCATTTTGTGTTTTAAAGTAATTAAAATTTTATGATCCTGCCGTTGAGGAATTGAAATATGTTTAAAATGATAAGCGTGAGGGTTGTGGCTTCGAATCTGTTTTGAGAAATGGAAACATGTGTTTTTAAGTTCACGCTGTATTTTGAATTTAGCAGAGGAGGAAATTTGGGAACGTACTGTTTTTCTTCACTTTCCATCGTATTCTGGAGGCATTGTGTGTGACGTTTTGTCTCGTTACCAAAGCGAAGAAATCGAAATATTAAATATTTAATTTCGTCAAGTTGGAATCAAACTCACAACCTATTGCGTTTTCAGTCGCAGACAGATCTCTAATTGTATTTTAAAATAAATTTAGTATCTTTTTGTCAATCAATTCAAACAAATTATTGAAAAAAAAGATTAAAATAAAAAAACGAAAATATATGTATTACACTATATTCACCGAGCGTTTAAAAATCCAAAACACATCACTAATACATTATAACAACCACTTAAGACCACGTGCCACAAAATTTAGTAAGTCACTAAGTATTTAGACACTAAGTGAATTGCACGAAACGATTATAAATCTTTATATAGGAGACTTAACTGTGACACTTTTAACATGTAGTAGGTGTCATTAATAGAAACATCGGTGCTTGAGTGTATTTAAAGCACTAGTGAAACAATTAAAACTGTCGGGGTGGAAATTTAGAGGCGTTATTACACGAATATATACGGCTGGATAATTATTTACTTTGTCTTTTTTTTGTATGTATGTATGTTTGTACTAACTTTTATATGGAACTGGTATAGTGGGTTATACTAAAGCAATTAACGTAAAAGTCAATATTTGAGTTTTTCAATATAGTTTTTTTTTTTTATTCGAGCCAGTCGTTTCTGAGATTAGCGTGTTTAACCAATTAAACTATATAGCTTTACAATATTAGTATAGATATAGATAATAATTGTGTTGTAAGGAGGAAGAAGGAGAAAATTAGAGTTTTTTTCATAAAGTTTAATTATTGCTAGATAAGATCAGAACATTGGGAATGTAGTATTAAATTCACTTCCGTTTCCTTTCCGCTGAATTCCGGAGGCATTGCGTGTTGAGTCGCTGAACTCTATGAATTTCACTGTCGTGGGATCGAATTGCATTACATGTAATATCTCGAAATAAAACGGAAAAATAGTAACTTATTCATAGTGTTATCAATCCTAATTATCTTATCATCGCAGAATTACCTTTTAAAAAAACAGCTTTACGGCAGAAAGTGGGGAACGGAGTGTCTTAGCACTAGGTTCCCCCTGCCTAACCCGCCGTGTGCTGGATGCAGCGTGAAGCTGATAAAAAAAACATCTATGGTTGTTGGGGGTTCGATTCTCACTAAAAACATAAAAAATTTCATTATTTCCAGCCATCCATTTATATTTAAAGTGAAAATGATAAGGAATTATAAAAAAAACCATAAGAAGCTTAGGTCCACCACAGTGTCGTGTGACGCGTGAGGTCGAGTGTATAATACCTTACCGTATCGAATGGCCGGAATCAATTACTCGTCACAATATCAGCGTCTTTCAATGAACCTAACGCATTGTACTATTGGCTTGATTATATCGTGTTGCAGTTTTATATGATTGTGTTCTATTGTATAATTAGTTATATATTTAAGAAATTTGAGGCCAGTCGTGGCGCATGGGCACGTGGGTTCGATTCCTACTATTTGCTCTGGTGTCGAGGTAAAGTGCGGCGTTCAGTTCCACTACTCAACACGTAATACATTCATAATTCGGCGGAAAGTGTCAAGCGGAGTGTCTTAACATATACACCCTGCACACATACATATATAAAAATAAGAAATGTATAGTTGTACTCAACTTTACTTAAGCTAAAGGCTTTTTATTTCATTTTAGTATCAAATCAAAGCGCGGTGTTGAGTTCCGCCATTTAACACGCAATGTTTCGAGATATAGGAGTTACATAGAAAACGGTGTCTTGACACTAGATTTTTCCGATCCTAGGCAGATAGCAAATTATACGGGTTACAGCGTGAGGGTTAAGACAGGTTAAAACAAAAAAAAAATTGTTACCCGACTGTAAATCAAACCCACAACCACAGTGATAATTATCAAACACTGTCGCATTGCAACGTGATTCTATATCAAATAAGACTCTAACAAGATTTATAAATAAATTTTACGATTTCAATAGTGTTGTCATCAAATTCGCTACATTTATACTGTCTGTTTGAAGTTTGCGTTTATTGTTGAAACTTGTCAGTTACTCGATACTGAACATTTGGTAGCGTTCCAACACTTGGTTTATTTGTTAGAGGAGCTTGCTCCTCATATTAATTACCTCCAGTCAGTCGTGGCGCAGGGGCACGAAGTGTGATTGTAAAATCGACTGGTTGTGGGTTCAATCCTCGTTCAAGGATGTGAAATAATTATTTACATTTACATTTATATTTTCATTTCTTCGCTCTTATGTCTAGGCAAAGCGCAGCGTTGAGTTTCGCCACTCAACATGCAATGCCTCCAGAACTTGGCGGAAAATGGGAAACAGAGTGTCTTAACACTAGATTCCCGCTACCTACTCTGCTGTGAGCGGGATACAGCGTGAAGCTGATGAAGACTCTAAAATAGTCTAGTTGCCTTTGTGTCTGAATAAAGAAATGAAAATATTTGCAATTAATGATTCCCCCAAATGGGGAACCCACAAACATCGCGGTACAATCACACCCTTGTGTTCTTGCGCCTCGACGGCATCGTAGAGTATATCAAGATCCTTTATCTCTGATATCAAGTGAAAATTAAATTCAAATATAATTATAATTAAAATCTATAGTCATCTAAAATTCTAGCTTCGCTTTTCTATATGAAATTCGGCGCGTAATCAAAATTTATAAGATATTTTCCAAAACAAATATAATGAAGTTTGGCGGAAGTCAAGAAGTGAGAATTGTTAAATTTAATTTAACATTACAGAAATAAATTATTTTAATTTATGTAGTTCAACACAAAACGAGTTAATACACTCACAAACCTAAGTTTGTCAATTGTTAATATAATAAATATGGTGATAAAGGTAATATAAATATAATATATAAATATTAATCTTGTACTTTCCGTCGTATGTACGTCGTTCGTTCTTGAGCAGTTTATCTTATATTACATAGGTACTCAAAGGGAAACTAGTATTAAAAGGTTCTGTTTCCCTTTTTCCACCTTTTCGAAGATTGTATGTTATGCAATTTATAATATAAAATTAATTCCCCTGAATGGAAATCGAACACAGTACAATTACGTTTACATTGAGACAAGCCCCACAACGGTATTTCTTGCTGTATATACAATTTTAAACGATTAAAGAAAGTTTTGTACAAACACCAAAATTTTCATACATTTCTATTTTTATATTCCACTTTTATTTTTCTACGCTACTGACAAGGGATTTGGGTTAAGTACACCTCCTGGGTATATTAAAATAAAAGTCCAAGCTCTACACTAACTAAATATTCTACTGACTTTTGTTGTCTTGAAAAGAATTTTAATAAAAATTTTAGCTTACATTAAATATAATAATAATAGGTCAGCAATTCTATATAGTAAAATGTTTTGTGATATAATATAATAGAGACTGTCATGATACAGTGGTAGAGACTGACTGTTAACTCAACCCATGTAGATTCAATTCTTACTAAGGACAGTTATATTAATTTTATAATCGTACCGTTGAGGAATTGAACTGGTGAACGGTGTGTCTTAACACTGGATGCCCATGTTCCCTCAGCCGACCCAGCTATATTCTGGATACAACGTGAACCTAAAAAAAATCCCAAAACCTTTTTCACAAGTGCAAAAATGTACGGTCGGAAGCAGATGTTTGTTTTTGCGAATTGTAAGTGCTCGGAAAAATAAACGATTCGGTGGCTAATAATTTACAATGTCATGGATTTATACGTTGTGACTTAAAATGCTTTTAATAAAGTCCGCTTACGATTTATAACATCTGTCCCGAGTGTCTTTTACAACTGCGCGTAATTTGTGATATCTTATTAACCTACTATTTATAGATTAAAAGGCCTGGGACGGTTGTTTGTCGGGTAATACTTGGGTGCTTGGCGCAATCGGGACATTGGAGGATATGTTATTGGCGGTCTTGAGTTCGATTTATTGTTGGAGGAATATTTATAGCAAAGCAGATTCATGATTTTTTCCGCATAGCAGGACAGGCAATGGAAACCCTGTACAAATTTGAGTTCCGCCACTCATCATGCACTCAAAAATTGAACTGAAAGAGGGCAACGGAGTGTTTTAAAACTAGACCCCGTCAGTCTAACCCTTTTATACGGGGAAAATCATGAAAATAATTCACTTTTTCAATCCAATCCTTGGCAATTACAACGAACACCAATACAAAACGCCAAAATCATAAGCGCCAACCTGAAAAGCCACCAAAATAAGGTAGCAAGGAACAATTCCGAATTTCATCTATCACGCTCAAACAAAGGTATGTCCGTATGTCCCACAAACAATGGTGAACTAGGCAAGTCTCTTTTAAAACCGCCACGCAAGCATATCAGCGCTCGCATCGCGTCGGTCGAGTAGAGAGTGGAGTAATGGAGCGTGCACCAGATTTATGGCTCCGCTCAGACCACTCACGAGTCTTAATGTTCATTTTGCACTATGTAAAGCGAGTATATTAGTTTTGATGGCGTTAGTTGCGAAATGTTATATCTAAAAGTGAGCTTACTGTGAGTGTGACGGTTGTGGGTTCGATTTCTATACATATGTATATACTTAGGAGAAAGTTGGTTTGTATTGTTCTAGAAATTTATTTTTTGCTGTTCCCTGAGTGATTGTAGAAATCTTTGATGGTTATTTCAGCTTCAATTTAAATTTTATTTAAAAAGGTCTCGACAGGCAGATGAATATGCAGACAAACAGACAAACACTAAGACTGACAAAAAATGTATCACATATTAAGGGTTCCTTTTCAGTTTAAGGTTGGCACTCGACAAACTTTAAAGACGCTATCATCCAATTCTCCAAGTAATCAATATAGTAAAATCTAATATCCTTAATCAACCAATAACCTAGAATGCGACAAAATTGCGGTTAATTTTTTAACGAACGCCAATTATCTGTCGGAGGAGGGAATGCTCTATATTATATAATAGGTCTTCTTTATTAAGATTGACGTGGGAAGGCATTCACTAGCGCAATCGACGAGCAGCCGGGGTGATTACATTTCTATGTTAATATAATTTAAGCTAATTTTTTTGTCGTTACTAATTTATTTTGGCTAAAATAATTGATGTATGAAATAATGGAAGATTTATTATATTAATTTCCTTTACAAAGTTTTTAATAAACAATGTATTAGAAAATTATAAATAAGTATGGGTATTTACTATTTTAGGAAGAATACTTTATGCCGTATACAGGGTAGACTATGAAACCATCGTGTCGCAGGGTAACAAGCGTGCGACTGCAAACGCGGGTTGTGAGTTCGATTGCCACTTACTTTCACACTTTAATGAAAATATTAAATTTAATATTTTCAATTTTATATTTTCAAAAAAAAAATAAACCACTTACTATCTTCACCTCGCGCTAATCTCCCTATCTTCCCACACAACCCACCAATCGCATTGTACGATTGTACAAATAATAATTATTCAATTACTGAGCTTCTATACAAATTGTGATATCGTACATAATATGTGTCATACATACATATATACATATATGTATGAATTGATATTGACGTTTGATCTCCATACCGTGGATTACTTTGTACGCTATTAATTTTGACGTATGCGGGCACCGATCTAATTACGCTTATAGAATTATCATGTACCGTTCTGTGACGATATTATTATCATTGTTTATGCGTTTGTTATGCGTATTATGTTGGTTTGGAGTATGGATTTTGTATATTAATTCTTTGTTTGTGCGGCGTTGAGCTACGCAACTGAATTCGAAATGTCTGGAAATTTTAGGTTCAACAAAACAGAACAGTTTTTTAATATATTAACGTTTGTCTTTAGGCCTCCTAAATTGTATAGAAATTTGAAATATAACTTTAAAAATACTTCGGCGTAACTAACTAGTAAAATTATTCGATTTAGTGATCAGAGCGCTTAAAAGGCTTTCAAAAGGTGCAGGTGCAAAGGTTAAAATTCCACTAAGTTCAAATTATTATTTCTATATATTATGTTGCTGTAAATAACTAAACATATTTGTTTCTACTTTACAACAGATCTCAAAAAACAATTCACCGCGTCTCCAGCCCCCACTTCAGTGGAAGCGGGATCTGCAGCATCACTGCGTTGTTCTCCACCAGCAGCGGCTCCACCACCGCGCGTATCGTGGCTAAAACACGGCATTCCGTTGCAACAAGACCACAATGTACTGATATCTGCTGAAGGAAATTTGCTTATTTCTAGAGCTACTTTACAAGTAAGTTGAAGTTAAGATTTTGTATGGTATTAAATAAGATATAAGGCAGTGTCTGGTATTCGGACGAATTTTATTAATTTGAGGCGTTAAGTTCCGTCGTTTTATTTTCTTACTCATATCTTAAGCACATTTGATCAGCAGGACCCTGCTTCAATTATGCAGGATAAAGTTAAAAAAATATAACTTACCCGAAATGACAACACACCTTGTATCACCTATTGAAAACATTCCTGTATACTTATTTATCCAACCATATATTGAAAGTTTAAAAAATCACTCAACTATAAAAATATTTAAAAAAATGAGCGATTTGGCAAACGGAGAGTCATCACCCTACGTTCCCTCTGCCTATCCGGCTTTAACCAGCATATAGCCGGATTGGCATAAGGAACCTATAAAAAAAACATTCTAGGAACCTCAACTGTGACAGGATGGCGTCATTATATAAAAATATTAAAATAGGCGCTTCGAATGCAAAAGTAAACACATTTACTTTATACGTTATAATATTTACCCATATGTTTTACATTTACACAATTTTCTGGAAACATTACATTGAATTGCAAAGCAACTTACAGCGTTGCATATTTAAGTCGCTTTCCGCTAAATACGAATATATTTGCATATATACATCAAAATTACATACATTCAATGGATTATTTGTCTATTGAAAATATACTCTTCTTTGGATATATATTTAAGCTTTATAGTATTTTATTTAGGTTCTACTTCATTTGATTGCGATGGTTTTGGGTTCAATTTGAACTTGGGAAATCCACCTTTCTAGTGTATCTGTATAGGATTTTGTCATCTACCCTTCTCAATGCAGGATACAACTGTGAAGCTAAAATAATAAACAAATCATGATTTTTGTGTTAAAAATGCGTGAATTTATATATTTTTTTTATAATTTACGAAAAAAAATTACTTCCCACATCCTTCTATTTCTACACTGTTTCTTTTCGAAAACATATTTAAATTAGAAAACGCCTAAATTTAAATAACGTTTTCATTTATTCCAAATATCGTTCGCATTCAAATTTTTCTCACGTTAAGCCTTGACAGCTTTACGTCTTAATGAGAAGGCGATGTCATGATAAATTTCCTCATTAGCATTTTAATTCGCTTTTGAATTTCGTATTGAATGTCTTATTCTATAAAATTTAATAGTAATTCTATTTTTTCTTTTTCGTTTATTGATTAACCGAGCCATTAATAATATATGGTGATAAAAATGTCAAATGTTCACTGAATGTAGTTATATTTACTAACTTATGCACGCTGTATACCGCATACAAAAGTGTATGCAGAGGGAAACTAATAGTAAGACACTTCGTTCCCCACGCACCATCTATTTTTGAGACATTGTGTGATGAATAGCGAAACTGAATGCCGCGCTTTATCGTGATTAGTAAGACAGATGAAAATAATTCCTCTTTACCTAAAATGAGATTCGAACTCACAATCATTGCAACCACGACAATATGACATGGCCCGTCCAATTACAAAAGAAAAATATATTTAAATGCATTAATTCCCATGACTTGGAATCGAACTCTACAATCTCATATGGAGAAGCCCAAATGGTGAAACAAAACAGCTCCGCCATGGTGTATTAATCATATATTCTGGTAATATTTTTTTGCGATATTTTTCCCCTCCAGTATGTACATTTACATCCTGTTTCAAGAAACTGAATGCGATACTTCTTCTTAATTGTCACTCTCAATTTATATAATTAGGCCACATGTGAGATTTGATCCCGTAGCCGTCGCTGTAGCAGATGGTGTCGATCTCAACTTAGCCGCGAAAGTGTCAATTATCTTCGTACTACTCTGGAGTATACCTAGTTAGGCAGGAAGTCATGAGTCAATATACTCCTTTTCATTTTTCAGGAAATTATATATTATTATATTGCATAAGTGCAGAAAAAAATGCAATGCTTTAGCTAAGCACTAAACGTGTTTTTTTAGCTTCAAGTCGTATCCCGTGTGTTGCAGGATAGGTAGTAGGAATCTAGGATAAAACACTCCATTCTCCACATTCCGGGTAAATTCGAGATATTACATGTCGATTGAAAGAATTCCATGCTCTGATTCATCTCTATATTAATAGATGCAGTAATACCTTAGTATTTTTTCAATAAAATCACGCGGACGGGGAGAGATTATCTAGTTTATAATCAGTCACTGATCTCACTGTGCCACGATAGCCAGAAAACAATATTTTTGAATTATTGGAATTGTATCTCGACGTACTTGGCCAACAAGGTATCTATTAATATCACAACAAATCTAAACAGTGGGTGTTTTGTGCATAAATCTTTACCATATTGTCTCGTGTTGTTATGAAGTGAACATGAAAGCTGAAATCTAATTTAATCTACTTCACATTTGGTTACTCATCGTGACTCAGTAACAAGAGACGCCCTTTCATTCAGCTTGATGTTTTGAAATTCTTACTGGTTACTGAAGTAATTTTTGTATTAAATTTACTTAGTATGAGGATGTGGAGGTTGTTTGGTTGATTGTGCTAATCGCAGGAACTATTTCGAATTTCAAAATAAGAAATCCAATAAAAATAAATTTAATTACAATAACACGTAGTTTATCCATAGATCACTTCGTAAAAGTCACGGCAAAAAAAAAAATCAGCAAAAAAAATATAACAATTAATGAATAATTTATAATACAATTTTAAATCACCTTAGAAACGGTAACTGGTTTGATTTGTCAGTTCATAGACGAACTGTTATGTTCATCCAGAATTCAGTGGGATGCCAACAGAAAAAAAACTTAAACATTCCAGGCTATTGAGGTCAGTTGTGGCACGGGGCTAAAAGTGTGCGATTGTAAACGCGACAGGTTGTGGGTTCAATTTTCACTCCAGGATTCTCACATCCAAGGCTTCCAGAATACATACATATTACGAATATGGCCAACATATTAATTTTACAATATTAAATGAAAACCAATAAACAACTAAAAAACCATCGCATATTTCACAAGAGGTAAACAAAAAAGTAATTACCACGACTCTCCCATCTCATAAGACTTAGTAAAAATAAAAAAAAAACCACAGCTTCTATAGCACCGACATTGTTCCCCCCATTTAAAAGACTGTAGCTATCAGCTAAGAGCATGCTGTGAATGCCTTTGATTAAGCATCGGTGCTTTGAGAGAGTTTAAGATACTTAATACGTTTTAGTGCTAACATTTAAGTTTGTTTTTATTTATGTATATAATTAGTTAGATGCCATTGTGGAGCAGTGGAACAGTTTTTGGCTGTGAGTGGTGTTTGTCGGTTCAATTGTCATTCGGGGGAAGAAATATTTTTTGATTCTTTTTTTTGTTATCAAGACACAGCGCGACGTTTTTTTCTGTCACTCAATGCGGAATGTTTAGAAAATTAAAAAGTTACATTTGCATACCTACCCAACTATACGCGGGATACAGCGTTAAGCTAAGAAAAATAGGTTTCATTATGGAGCAGTGGACACAGCGAATGATTGTTTGTATACACTATTAATCTTGTTCTCTGGTAATACAGAGCGCGGCGTTGAGTTCCGATCTTACATGTATGTCTTGAATTGGGGGAAAATCAGAATGTTTTAACACTAGGTTTCTCTCCTAACACACAAAAGGCGACACTAATTAGTCGAACACAACCGACATTTATTAATTGCTACACAAAGTCGATATCGTTTTTTTGTCGCGTCTCGTACTTGAAGCGCAGTGACGCTGGTATAATTTAATTCTGCATTTTCAAGGGAAAGGATATTTGTCGCGTGTAATTAGTTTAATTTTATTGCGGGTGTCTGTTTTAATGTATTACGTGCGTTAGTCATGGGCTCACGGCCGGGGGCTGGTTCTTAGAAAACTTTGTTTATAATCATTTTGTTGTGAGAGTGCGTTAACTTAGAGTTTTTTTTCTATTTAGGAGAAGGTAGAGAATGTACACCGTAGTGGTGAAACACTCTCCTCTCTAAATAAAACTTCGAACGACGCTTTGTCTAGTAAAATTAAGTAAACACAAAGCAATTTGAAGCCAATAGCGTCAGATTTGAATAAATTAAGTTTTGTATAGCTTTACGCTACATCCCGCACTTAACAGGATAGGTAGAGAGTACCTAGTATTAATAGAAAATTTGGTGGAAGTGGAGAACCACTTATACACAATTTTTCTGATGACAATTTGAGTGACAGATCTCAATTCCGCGCTTTATTTTATTAGGAAGACAATAAAATGTAAACAAATCATTCCCCCGAGCGGAAGTCGAACCCACGATCTTTACGCTAACAATTAAACCAACCAGCTTGAACTTATCATTTTGTATATTATAATTACAGCATTCTGACGTCCATCGAAATAGCCAAGCGTGAAACGTATTTCATGTTCATCTCCTCTTTCCTACAGACGCTAATTAGCCTTTGCGGGGGCATAGATTAATTGCGGACAGAGTCAGTTCGTAACATTATATCTGAGTGTCGCCATTTTCTTAATTAAATATTATATTATATTTATAGTCATATGTTTAGAGCTTATCTTTTTTATGTAACTTCTAAATATGTTAATGTGGATTAGTTGATGTACTCAGAGATATAGATTCAGTGTATTTTGCATACATCATGGTAGGTTAGTGTTAAAACACCAAGTTAACCCTTTCCGATGAAGTCTTGAGATATAGCGTCTTTAGTGGCGGAACTCAACGCCGCATTATCTCCTTTTACCAGACCGAAGAAATGAAAATATAAAATAGTTCATTCTTAAATAGGCTTATTGTCACACGCTCGTACCATTATTGTGCTTATTGTTATCTTTAATGATAAAAAAATAACCCAACACAAATTCCCGAAACAAATTACATTTCAACACTTGGTTTTGATGAAAACCGCGAAGCTATTAACTGCCATTTATATATATATATATATATATTTCCAACAGGATATGGCGAACTACAGTTGCGTGGCGGAAAACATTGCCGGCAAAAGAATTTCGGAATCAGCCACGCTGACCGTTTACGGTGAGTACCATTAATAAACATAACTCACTTTTGGTGTATTGGTAAAATATAAGCCTGTACTTATATATGTTGATGGTTGTATGTTCAATTTTCTATTTTTGCGGAACCTAACGCCACAATTAGTCTAATTATTAAAATATACAATTTGAATTGTAAGCAATCCCATGCTAACGGGATTGAACGTTTTTATCCAAATATAAAGGTTTATTGTTTTTACACTTACAATAATTTCAGTTTTTCAGTATAAAAAAAGTAAAATACGGCGTTAAGCCCCGCCAATATGGATAACGGAGTGATCTTCCACTAGCTTCTCTTTAACCGAATGCACTAACGGAAAGATGACTGTAGTTGAAAGCTAGAAACAAGTAATTAATTTTAAGTTCCATGTTTAACACTAATTAAAACGTGAGTATAGTTAAATTATGAACAGGAAAGTGGGTCAAACTGTTGGAATACCAGCTCGTTTTAGCTTATCTTTATATCATGTTATATTTATTATGGTAAAAGGGCTCTATAAAACAATTTAAGAATCAAAACGTGTAGTTAGTTATTATTAGAGCCTTTAATAAAAATTTAAAACATAACTTATTGAAATAATTCAATTCCCTCGCTGTGGTAACAAGATAAAGCGTGGCGTTGAGTTCCGCCTATCAACATGCAATACCTTCAAAGTACGGCGGGAAGTGGAGAACCTTATAAGTAACAACATGGTTATGTTACAAATATATTTAGTACGACTGAGTCAGGTTATATACGCAATTGTTTTGGGTTCGATCTCCATTTAGGAAAAGAATAATTTTCATTGCTTTGGTAAAACAAGCGGAGTTCAGTTCCGCTATGTTAGAAAAAAAAACAAAAATAAAAAAAAACGTAAACCAGCGTTAACATTTTTTTTTATTCTATCTAGTCAATATGAAACAATACTCAATATTAAATATCACTAACAAAAGTTCAAGACACTGTCTTATCAGTACTAAGAAACGTTATCAGTGAATAATATTTTACATATTGCTTCGAGCAAAGAGACTCAGATTTATTGTTGTTAGAATAGCTTTAAATGATTTATATAACATCATAAATAACTAAGGATTACAGGCACAGTGGATATCTTTTAGACCTAATGTCAAGGTGCCTGCTTTAGATCTCTTCTATATACGGTAAAACGTACAAATAATATAGATGTAAAAGTTTAGCAGGATATATGTTTGTTCCACTTCCACGCAAAATCTACTGAACTCTCATACATAAGAATAACATAGTATACCATTTATGATAAAAAAACAATGCTGTAATATGACAATAAGTTTAAAACTGCGTTTAGTTCGCTGGTAGCGTCTCGAAAAGTCTTCAATTTATAGCCTTTTCAAATGTTATTCCACACTCGAATAAAAATTTAAACATAGCGGGTTTCAAGCCCCCGCATCTTGGTACCGTCAAAGCGCTCTCAACAACTGAGCTATATGTTCTTATCAAGCTACGTATAAATTCTTATAACATATTACAACTCTAGGTATATTTTTGCAAATTTTTCCTACCTAAAGAAAATTGCTTAGAATCGTCGTTTGGCAAGAGAGTATGCTATTTATTAAATATTCTTAATATATTTAAAATGTTATTCCACATGAAAGTCAAAATACTTCTTCAGAAAATTTATAAGAATTTAAGACAAAAGTCTTGAAATTCTTTACTGCGTTTCACAGCGTTGAGAACCGAATATGTTAACATTAGGTTCCGTCTGCCTCACACTCGGGATACAGCGGGAAACACAAAACAAAATAAATCCTACACAAACAACTATCACTTAACACATACAAACTAAAATGACTAATCCCATATAGTACTATCCAACTTATCACCCAATCATTACCTAACAAGGTGTCTAACAAGTTTTATTATTTTGCGTATAATTTCAAATTTATCTGACAGGCACCAATTCTCGACGGTGTTTAACGCTCATTTCACCCTTTCTTGTCTGCAATAACTATACTTTACTGGGATCAAAGGGCACGCGGGCCTTGCAATTATGCGCGTGCGCATGGGAGAGTCATTAAAGAGGCGCCCACGATATGTTTTAAATTAACGTCTTGGGTTGTTGTTATCAAAACTTTGTGTTATCTGAAATATGATTTATGTGAGTAATCCATGTAATAATGATATGAAGAGGTTATACATATAACATTTTATTTCAGTTATATATAAGTACATTTTTTTTTCTTTTCAGTTGGTAGCTCACATACAATATTATGGTACAATCAATTAGGGCGGAAGTTGTACCCCCGCCGCGTAAATGATTTGAATTTATAAACCTAAATCTCTTGTACATTAAAATAAAAAAAATCAGTCAAGACATTAATATGTTGAGGTGGTCTCTTCCTCGCGCCGCAGGGGAACAAGCGTGCGTATGTAAACGCGACGGTTCTGGGTTCGATCCTCAATCGGAGGAATTAAATATTTCATATATTCATTTCCAAGCTCTGGTAACTAAATTTAACCAACTAAATTTCACCACTCAATAGATTCCTCGAGATGTCGGAAAATGAGAAACGGAACGTTAACGGAAACTAACGGAAGAGTAAGACATTAACACTTTCTTTCACTTTGAACTTCTCCTCCGCCAATCTAGCAGTATCTAAGCGGAAGAGCAATCCTCATACATAATTCTGCGTCATAACCAGTACTCGCTCTTTAATCATTATGCAAGCCTCATACAACTTCTACGATTTCACTTCAAATCCGCCTCCACTATGGGTAGTGACTGAATCCACGGGAAATACTTTGTTTATTCCGTAAACTCCGTTTTAGTTCTAATTGGAATAGTTCATGTTAGAAACTTTATGGAATAATCGACCCTAACTTCTGTAGTATACGGATTTAGTATTCCACTTGTCTAATTAAGTTAATTACAATGATGCTTTAGTTTGTATTTCAAATTTAATGTTATTTATGTGGCCGACGTGACGCAGTGGAACTAAAGTGCGACTGTATACGCTGCGGTTGTGTATTGGGTTCATTTTCCACTCGAGGATATATAATACTTAATATTTTCATTTCCTCGCTTCGGTAATGTGGCAAAGTGCTGCGTTAAGTTTCGGCGCTCAACACGCAATGCGTGAAATGAAATGATTTCTTAATGGGAAACGGAGTGATTTAACACTAAGTTCTTTTTTTCCTCGTTAAAGTAAACATATATTACATTAAGCTCCCTCTATCCAGCTATGAGAAAAAATGTGTGAAGCAGTTCTTATTTAAATAATATACGTAAAATTTGAGTTTATATATAAAAAAAAAATATTTTTAAATACAATATAACAATCGACTGGAAAAGCACTAAATTTACAATATAGAATACCAACTCAAACAACACCTTATATAGCTCACAGTATTTTCTCTAAAAACCACAGTTTTTTTCACAAAATCTGAAGTAAACCATCCATCAATTAGTACTCGCGTGACGAAACAACAAACAACGTATAATGTATTTATTTTGAACAAAGCTTATAAAAGGCTTACCGTCGACGCTTAGTTGAGACTTTTAATATTTCAACACGAGTTATATTTAATTTATACGATTAATAGTCATGCGATGTATGTAAGGTACTTTGTTACGAAATAATCAGGGAACAATATTTCTAGGAAGTTTTCTACATTTGTACTGTTAAGGTGAACAGGTATTTTTTTGATAAAAAATGTTTATGTGCTACTAAAAAAGTTTGGCGTATATCATTTTTCAATTTCACACGCGGATTAAAGTACTAAGCACCTGAGATTTGAATATAGTAAAATTATAACTTTTAGTGTAAATTTAAAATACGTAGGATTGTTAAAAAGGCCATCGGTGCAGTAAATGCGACGGATGTGGGTTCGATGTCCACTTAGAAAAATAATTATATTCAAATTATCTTCGTTTTCTCGCTCTGATAAACAAAACTCGAAATTGAGATTCGCCACTAAACATACAATTAATCAAGTATCCTACGTCATTCCCTATTCCTCCAAGTTGAATTCGAATTCACAATCAGCACGTTTACACTCAAACGCGTCCCACTGCGCCACGACAGACACGACTCTACATAATATGTATAATATATACTACAATCTATTACAATAATTACCATATAACTTTTACAAGCTGTTATTATCAAAATTCCATGTAAATACCAAACTTGATATATCGTATGGATCTAAAAACCCCATTAGGCGGATATCTTTATTTATATAATATAAAGTTTAATAGTTATCCGAGTTGTAATGGGCAATCAATTTTTATAGTCAAAGGAGCGTCCGTTTTTAACCTACGGGTGGTCAGTGGGTACTTGTATGAAATAATATTGACCACACCTTGACCTATAAAAGTAATTATAAGTTTAAAACTCGCTTGCTAGCTGAAGCAGCTGTGCTTGTGAGTACTTTTTTTTTTGTTTCTGCAGTACACGTATTTTGTTTTTTTTTTATTATTTAAGGGCAAAATCGTAGGTATTCATATGTAGCTATGAATATCGGCTAAATAGATGTTGGGTACTACCCAGACACAAAGGAGCATTTTTGTGACAGACGGACGGAAGTGCGGAAATTACAAAATTAAAAGGGCTTCTTTGAGTGAAACCTAAGATTAAAAAAGGGTCCCTTAATGTGTTTTATTTATATGAAATTTAGGATTTTTGACCTTCTGTATAAATATATATGTAGGTATATATTTTTAATTTTAATTAAATTTACTATGCGTATATGTGTTTAACACAAAGATAATATTTTGATATAATTATAGCAATATTAACCTCTATTTTCTTGTGAGGAACGAACACACAACTTGTCGATTTATAGTCACACTTTGTGCCCGGACTGCCCTCAACATTTTATTCATTCTAGATTTATAAATTTAGAAAAAACTAAACAAAAAACAAGAAAATACCTCAACCTAATAAAGCCGACTACTCTAACATCATTTAAAAGAGGACATTATTTTCATTTTCTACCAAAAACCAAACGACCATCAATAGTAATACAAGTTCTAAGGAACACGTGGTGTGGTGTGAAATCTGACAATTTATAACCGTTAACGTAAATGTAGCCCACATTACGTGTAATTTGGGAAAGTATAAGCTATTATACGGCGTTTTGGAAAACATCCTTCGATGGGGTAAATTATGGTAATGTTATTATGAAACAATTCATCGTAATGACCTTCTCGATTTGGGCGGGTTTTTACACTTAAGATATATGTGTGAATTAATGCCTTTCTTAAATTGTGTAGTTTAAAAAAGAGAGTGTAGTGATTTAAGGTATATTTTGCGGCGTTAAATTCTGCTACCTACTGCATCTTTAGCGAAAACTAACGCTGACTAAATTACTAATAATCACTTACAAATTTTGATATTCTACTTTAATATGAAATTGATGCTTACTATTTCATACCTCAAATAAAGAAAGTTTTAAACAAATTTTAATCTTCATATACAAAACTGATAAAAAACCCAACCACATCTATTTCCACCATACAATAACAACACCATAAACTTTTTAAACAACTTTATTAAAACTTGGAAAGCTTAATTAAATAACAATAAATTGCAAAATTGTTATTCGACCGATTAACATCGAGCGTGGTAAATCACAAATTTCCTAGGCAATCACAGTAAAAGTCGACTCTAGGTCATCTAGGTCACGCGAGGTGGCATGGCTGGACCTAACGTGGATCTGTATGTGCGATATGCGTAATGTCGCGTGTTGAATGCTAGTATTTTTTTTTCTATAGAGTTTCTTTATTTTTTTTTATAGCTTCATTATATTGGCTGGTTTCTAAGGGTATTGGTTTAATGAGGTGAATATATGAGTACTCGCTCATATATTTACCTTATCCACACTTAACAGAGAAAAATACTTTTTTTTAAACAGTCTATAAAATATGAAAATAGCGGAATTTTATTCCGTGCATCTTAGGAACCATCCAAACTCTCTTAAACGCTACGGCGCCCATTGCGCTACGGCGACTTCAAACCTAAAGAAATTCAAAGAAAAAACATTTTATATATAAGTATACTTTTATGTCTTAAAAAACCTTTAATCTTTATATATGTCGATTTTTCATACAATTGAACTATAGTCAAAAAACGGCCTTTTTATAAAAATAAACAGAAAATACATCTAAGAAAATTTTATATCGCTATACCTATTGACTTTTTCAATCGTGAAAGGCGTGAGGAAACGTAATTTAGGTAAACGATTTTTCAGCCTTTTTACCGTAATCGGAAATCAAATCGTTTTTTGTACAAGGAAAATTATATGTAAAAAACCATGATAAATATAGAAAAATAACTGAAGGTCTTTGAGATTGATTGAAAATATATAAACCAGTTACTTTATTGTAATTATTTTTTATAATTAAGTAGAGATTTTGTACAAATTTATAATTTAAATTAAGATATATTTATAATGAATTTAAAGTTTTATCCTACACTTAGCATTTTCTTTTCCCAAATAATAATTCTATCTGTCTTTGGAAGGAGGAAATTTATAAAATCCACACCCAACAGAGATGCTAACAACATAAATAAATTTTATCTAGTGTATAAGAATTTCGACGTAGCTCGTTGAGAACGTATGGCTTAGTGGTCAGAGCGCCTGGACGATTTCCAATAGGCGCGGGTTTAAATAAGTAAGTGGGATTTTTTCCGCATAGTAGAAGCTCGTAGAAACAACCTACACAAGGTTCAAGGCACTAGGAAAAAAGAAAAAAAATTGCATATAATGCCCTTTATATACACTAAATATACTTGCATGTGTAGTTAGACGCTCTATATTGAACAGGATAAAAATCGTTAATATCAGATAACATTTTGTATAATTTTTATTCATTGGAGAATTAGTTCTTTTTTTTACAAAAAAAATAAATATAAAAAAATCATAATAATAACCTATTTTTGTCTTATACCCAGTCAACGGAGGCTGGAGTTCCTGGGGCCAGTGGACGCAGTGCCGCTGCAACGGTCGTGTGGCCGGTCAGAAAAGAACCCGTACCTGTACGGAGCCTCATCCGCTGAACGGCGGCGCACCGTGCCAGGGACAGAGTGTTCAAAAGACCGCCGACTGCGTGTTGTGTTCGAGTGGTAAGTTTATATGAAGTACGAATTTGATGTATAAATGAGTGAATTTAAATTTCAATAAGTTAAATTTGAAGCTAAAAAATATGAGAATTTAATTATTTAAATAATTATAATACATAAGGCATAACGACTGTAGACGCAACGGTTGTGTGTTGGATTCTCAATCGGGAGGATGAATTATTTTCAATTCGGTGACTATTCCAAACGCGGCTTTTCCGTCAACAAAAGCGCAATACCTCGGAAGTAGGGCTGAATGTGAGAAATGGTTTGTCTTAAATATATCCACTTACACAAAATTTTTAAATATCATAATTATCCTTCAAACAATATTGGAACTGGCTGCCATCAAAAACATAAAAAAACAAACCATTTATCATATTTGTGTCTAACAAATAAAAAAAACGACTACCATATCTTAAACGCTTCGCTTGAATCATTTCATTACTTTTTGTTTCGGGTCTTCGAACTGTAATACTATTTGATCATAATAGATTTCCTAGTGATTGCCAGTGACAGTATAATTAAGTCGTTTAAAACGCTACGTACCATCAAATATCGTTACGGCCGAATAAATAAACACTTTGTCAAAGCTATTAATATGTACAGTTATAAAATTTCTAATAAGACAGTGAAAGGTTTGTGACGAGACCCTTGTTCAAATGTTGAACTGTTCATTTGTCGAGGTTTTGTTTTGTTTTATGTATTTTTTTTTATATAATAGGCTCAGTTTATTATCAAACAGATTGATTGTTTACTCTGATACGACTAAACCGACGTAGCGTAATGGCACAGCATCTAACTGTGAACGAGATAGTTGTGGGTTCATGTTCCTCTTTATATCTTTGCTCTGTTAGCAAATGTAAATGACCAGTATTCAATACTCATCATCTCGAAAATTGGACGGAAAGTGGAGAAAGAAGTATGTTGAGTTGATTTTTTCGGGTTACCCTTCTATATGCTAGACAGTGTAAAGCTGAAACAAACGGAATGTCATGACACTAGGCTCTCTCTGCCTAAGCCATATGCATGCATTCTATGCGGAGAAAAATGGTAGCTTATGGTAGCCCGAATGGGAATCAAGTCCGTAACGTTGCGACTGGTTAGGGAACCATCCACCATCCACCATATAGCAATAAAACATAGTAAGATTTGCTCTTATTACCGAGACATAAAACAACAAGAAACAGTCGGGAATAAGAAATCTCCGAAAAATAAATAAAGAACATTCTGTGTAAATCATTCCTACTATTCAAAGGTCCGAGTCCACATCAGTCGCGAAGTGTAAGGCGTAATTACAGTTGTATGAAAGACTTATTAACTCAATCTCTTTGATGGCACCTCTATAATTAGTATGAGGCAGCTCCATGCAATGATTTGATAAATGGATACGGAAAATGGGATATTTGTAATGCTTCTTTATTATGAAACATCAAAGAGATGTGTTGTGCAGTTCTTTCTGTAAGAAGAGCAATTCGTTATGGTTCCGGCTTGGCTTCTAATATATATTTTTTTTCTTATTAGCTTCACGTTGTATTTCGCACACATCACGGTACGCAAAGGGAAACTGGGAACGTAGTTATAATATAATGTTCTCAATGGGACACTTCCGTTCCCCATATAATTTAATATATTGTATTTAAAAGTAAACAACGTATCTAGTCAGTACTATTTATTGTATGATTTTTCAGGCTGGATAAATAAAATATTTGGTAGATATAAGTTTACAGTATATTTTGAGCATTTACATTAATATGTTATATATTACGTTCTTTTCTTCTTTCCGTTTTAATGTCGAATTTTTTTAATGTTTTCAAAGCATACAAATGAGTAACCAATATAATAATAAATAAATTTCTCTCTTTCTTAATGCTCTCTGAAGACGGATATAACATGGATCTCCAAGTGTATGACAATACACAACAACTGTTGATCGGTAAGTAAATTTGTAGATGAGCTATTATTTGAAAACATGTACAGCTTTTAAAATATAGTTTATTTGTTATGAAAAGTTCCTATTTTAAAGGTGTTATTTATAACTTTTACAGGTTTTTTCACATATATTTTTTATTTTTATAATATATATAAAAATATTTTTTTGTCATCAAATTTCCAATATCTCAATGAGCTGTTGAAAATAATTTACTAGTTTTTCCTATTTCGGAGAAATGGGAATGAAATTATATATTTATCAAGATCTATAATTATTTTAAGGTCAAAATGACGGTCTAACTACACGATGGATTGACAAGAACATAGAAACAAACATGTCCATCGCCTTGTTAATTTAACAAAATTCTTGTATATTAGAAATAAAAAAATTGACACTCTAACAAATATAACAATAGTATATATAATCAATTTGTCGCCTAAGTTAATTCTATCACCATTTTTTTGAAATAGCCGTATTAGTTTGATATATTACTAAGCTCAATTTCACCAACTTTTTAGTATCCGATTGAGTTGAAATGTGGTAATACCTATAATATGACGAAAAATGGGGAATATATTAGACAAGCCAACAAGCCGTTGACTTTACTGCTAATCAACACATAAGAAAGACTAGAAAAAGAAAGTCAAGAATTGATACTAGAATTTCCTAACAGCGAATTCTGGTAGAAAGCGAAAAAAAGAAGAACGAAGTGCTTTGCGGGATACAGCGTGAAGATAAAAAATACCAAATACAAATATTACATGTAGTAATAATCAAATCTATTTCCCCATTTCAAGTTTATAAAATTGTGTTGTTCACAACTTTTCATCAAAGTCGATTACCAGTTCAACTTCTATAGAAGTACAAAGCGAGCTCGTATAATGCCCAATTAAAACAAAAGAATACAAAAACCACCCACTCACTCCAACATAAAAGATGTTAACATAGTGCACGTGCCCAAATCCTTACAAAGCCCTAATATCTCGAATCTACATCAGGGATTGTCAAATTGTGGTATGTTGATTAGATCTACTATGAAGATATTTTTAATTTTTTTGTGTTTATATTTGTTGTTTCAACAAATTGCAACGTTGAATTCCACTACTTATAAAGCAATGTCTTGAATTTCAGCGACAAGTGCTATAAGACATATATTTACGTATTGTAGATTTAATATGCAATTATATTTCAGCAAATAAAACAAGAGAATAGAAATAACTGAATCTATATAGTTTCAGAAATTTTCTTTTGTTACAAAACAATACGGGACAGCGTCAAGTTGCCAGATGCTCTATTGCAGAATAGTCATGTGCATATTATTATGTCAAGACTAGGTCAAAACTATTATATATTAGTCTGTTTTAGTTCCGAGATTCTGCCAGAGCTATTAGGACAAATAAAATGAATGCCGCTCTTTGTCTCGGCACGAGAGCGAAGACATGGAAATAGAGAAATTAAAATAAATATTTTATTTCCTCAAGTGGGAATCGAATCCATAACCAGTCGAGTTCACAGTCATACCTTGGACCTTTCGGACTATGGTTTTATAGGTAACTATGGTTTTTATAGCCTCTTGTCTTTTCCCTAAAAGGGTAGTAGGAGAGAATGTAGTGCCACGGTCTCTATACCTCTTTCGGCTTGTCCACAGTCACCAACCTCTTCATACATGCCCTTCGGCAAAATGCATGATGACCACCTCAATCCTTTACGGAATTCTCTTCTAGTATCATCAATATTGTTTTCTGGATGTTCAACCTATGTCTCAGCCTTCCTTCACTATTTACTTTTATTTTATAAATCTCTTACTCAATCTATACTTTATTTTATTTTATATGACTTTATGAAAGTAGTTCTTCAACTTCCATTTATCCAATTTTGATTACTCTTGTCTTATCAATTCACTTAGTATTGGCAATGGATTCGATAACAACTAAAAAATAACTATTTACTTCGTTTAATATATTTTAAATAAGTACGTAATGAGAATGACTCAAATTCGGATGAAAAGTGAACAAATAAACAAAGAATGTATGAGCTAGATTTTTTTTATTATTAAAATATAGTAACATTTTTAAATACAGCTATATTTCAAAGTAATTATAACTAATAAAGAAACTTCAAAACATAATTACAATCAAAACTCACTAAGAAAAAGTTGAACACATCTGGCAAACTATAAAAATCCTGTGGTTTTATATATAGCCTATAAAACAGCGGCTGGTCACATCAAAGCTTAAGTGTTTCATAGCGATCTTAAAATTACTAAGCAGAAAGTTTGGTAAAGGATTTTTACTACATACAGTTATGGTCTTTGAAGAGCTTTTGTTAATTGTCCAAGAAGATATTTTTTAATGTTTTATACGTTTTTTAAATATATATATATATATATTTTAGCTACATACTGTATTCCTTGCGGGGTAGGCAAAGACGACCAAGTGTCGAACGTTGCAGTCTCTGCATACCTCTTTCACCTCGTCCACTATCATCAGCGTCTTCACGCAATGTGATAAGAGGCCGGGTCCGGCCCTTAGTGTCTTTGATGCGGTGTCTTCGAAGGTCGTACGAGGTCCCTTCCTCTCTTACTTTATTTCATACATTACAAGCTTTTATTTAACTTGCCGTGTTAGGTTGTTTGTTAGTGTATGTAGCTATGTAAAGCTATATCTTACAAGGTTAACTTGACCCACTTCCCAGTGTCTTATTGAGCTCAAATTCGGTGTTCAACTTCGGTTCTGATGACAATGAAATTACATATAATCCATATTGGTGTTAATAAATTTTTTACATAACCCACTTGATTTAAAAAAAAGTTTTTAATTAATATTTAATTTTAACTAAACAATACAAATGGTTGGTAGGATCGTACATTTTATTATTTTTATTATTTCACTATGCAGAAAACATTCCACTAAGAATAAAATAGATAAAAATTAAAACCTATTTCATTTATTATTTACCTAATGATTAGAACTTTTTAACCCTTAAACAGAAAATGGAGAACATAATATCTTAACTCTAGATTCTCCTTCAATAGCCGAGACACAGCAGGAAACTGAAAAAGAATCTAGTAACCCATCTAATAAGAAGAGCAATGTGTACACAAACTAGACCAACCGGGTAGACAATAAAATCTAATCAACGGCGTTTATTTCAGTGGGACGGGGCATTGTTCATCTAATTGCTAACACATGTCGATGTCGCACGCACTAACTTATATAGTTATAGCTAAAGTATGGGTCTATTCTCATGTGAAATGTATGGAAAATTGAAATATTAATACGTATTTTGTATTATTGATGTGACAGGATTACTCCGCGTGAGATAATAGAGTAAAAATGAAGTTTAAAGGTTTTTTTTTACGGTCTTTTATATCTATAAGTGGTATAGAATAGAATGTATTACTAAATATATATAAAATTAAATTAAAATTAAATTAGTTTTACGCTATATCCCGCACACAGCAGGGTAGGCAGAGGGAACCTAGTGTTAAGGCACTCCGTTCCCCACTTTCTGCCGAATTTTGGAGGCATTGCGTGTTGAGTGGCAGAACTCAACGCCGCACTTTTGCCTCGACACCAGAGCGAAGAAATGAAAATATAAATTTAAGTAAATATTTCATCTCCCCGAGTGGGGATCGAACCCACAACCAGTCGGTTTTACAGTCACACTTCGTGCCGCTGCGCTACGACTGGCCTCAAACTATATATTTATATATAATACTAAATTTATACTTAATTTAGAAAAATATAAAAGTTTTATTGATTGATCTTGGTGAAATAAAATGTCAATTGAAATATTCACAATCCTCCTGATATGATCCTACTTTTTTTTTTACTTCCACGCTATAATCCACACACAACATGGTAGGGATAAGGGATCTGAGAACGTAGTGTTAAGGCCCTCCGTTATTATTCTAGTTTCGTTTCTTATTTTCTGCCAAATTACAGATTTCTGTTAAGCGACGTAACTCAACGCCGCGCTACATTACCAGATCAACTATCCTAAAAGCATAATAATTTATTGTTACAACTTACAAAAAAAATGTAAGACCTAACCCTCCATATGTATGTACAAACATTAGTCTTTCACGCCTAAATTTTTAAGCAAGACATTACAAGGCATCACTGTTCCTCCTCTAACGAACCACGACTGATATATGCGTGTGTGCGCCTTAATTAATATCATACAAACACATGCATCTTAATAAATATGAACCGGCTACAGTACGGCTCATTTTATTAGAGTTATGCGTTATTATGAAAACCGTGTGAGATATGATTTAATGTAATGGACTAAGTGTGAGAGGATTGCGATTTTGAAAATAAGCTGTATGCCGTATATTTGCTCATTTATTTATTTATTATTTGCAGAATTTGTATTATAACACTTCATTCTCTTTTTACGCTTTCCGTCCCAATTCGAGACATTACTTGTTGTGTGGTGGATCTTAATGTCACGTTATGTCTTAACTGAGCAGGAAAGAAAAAATCTGAAAGAAAATCTGATATTATATTCTTCTCTTCTTCTTCGTTTCGTTCGTCTTGAAAATGACATAACTAATGAACCGAGCCGGATCTAAAAGCCGTTTCTGAGATTTCAGAAATAAAGGCCGTGGATAAACGTAGACAAAAAATGTTTTTTTTTTTGGGTCCTATTAACTAAATTATAAAATGTTTTTTCTCATATATCTTCCATGTGCAGACATGGATTAGTAAAATTTTTATTATAATATGTATAGATATTAGTATATCGCATATTTTAAACATTTCGAAACGAAAGCTTTTAAATGTAGAAGCAGGAGACTTGATTGATTTTAATTTACTGGTTGTATTCTCTTAAAAAAAAATAAATGTACCGAGTGCAAATCTAATTTACGACCATCTTTGGTCTATATAACAAAAAAAAAAATCTCTAAATCGCCATACGCTCACAACTTGAACACGATTCTCAGGACAAATTCTTATGTCTATTATACGTTTTGTAAAAAAACACGCGTGATTTATCTTTGTAAGGGCCGGAGCGCTCGGCATACTTTAATTTCAATTTATAGTACAATACTTTATGATGTGTTTGTATTTATTTTAAGATAGAATTAATAATATGTGGACGAAGTATCCTTTTTTCCTTTATTTAAATTGCTATTTTGATATTGAAATATAGTTTTTGTTTATTATAATATTTTCAGTGTACCTTACGGTTTATTAATTTTGGATTTTATTTGTAAATACAGTTGGAGGTTCAAGGAAATCATTTTATTGTATTTGCCCAAATAAGGTCGCGACAGAGCAGCAAAGTGTGGTATGTTTTGTAGGCGCAACGGTTGTGGATTCTATTGCCCCTTATAAACTTATATATGGTACTGTTTCAATTTCGTTTCATCGATGTAACATTTTCTGAAAAAGTTCAAACCTTTTAAAATAATAATTTTACAAGGGCACATTAAAAATAATGTAATAAAACAGAATTGATACTAAAACTTTAAGCGCCTAAACGGTACAACTGGCCACAATATTATGTACATTTTTTTGCGTCACTCCCAATTCGTAAGAATATAAGGTAATCGTAAGAAATGTTCCTTTACTAATGTTAGCTTCAATACATAATTGCTATTATTATATATAGCCTAACATCACGTTTCATCTAACAACAAATTGAATTTAAGTATTGTTGATTTTGTATTTTCACACTTTTTCATGCATATAGCGCTGAAAACAAAGAGAACTTAGAGCTCAAACACTCCGTTGTTCGCTTTTCAAAACACTGCGAATTGAGCAGCTTAATGTCTAACATTTATGAGATTGAACGTACAACCACGGCGTTAACAGTTAAACATAGTGCCACCATAGTACCAGTAGTGATATACGAAAATAAAAAGCAATATCATATTTTCTAGTACCGGAAATTCTCATACATATAATCGAAGCCCACTGTACCTTTTACGAAATTGATACGTTACATCAGCTCATGCAGTATTAATACACTATAACATGCGATTCGACCATTCGCAAATTCGATACACGCTAATAATGGAGTACAGACGGAAATAACCATTTCATTTTATTTTTATTTGTAAGAAAAAAATATAAAATTTTAGTTTATGTGATAGTTGTTTGGAACAAATGCTTCCCGTAATAGCTTAAGTTAAGAAAACTTTTAAGCTTTAAAAGTTTCAAAAGCATATTAGATTTTTTAAGTATTTAGTTGTCAGTTCAAATATTACTTTTGAAAAAATTACATGCAATTTTGGTCCTATTAAACAAATATTATATAACGTAGATACAAAAGATGGAAAAAATTGGCTGAAGTCCTTGTGGCGCAGTGGGATAGCATCTAATTTTAAGTGCTACAGTGTTGTTGTGTTGGCTTCGATCTCCGATTTGGGAAATGACTTATTTTTACTACCCCGCTCTGTTAGACCTCCTTTCCTTCACGCTTTTCAATACACAATCTCGAAAATGAGAACGAAATCTATCGAATAGCGTTTCTTAACACTAGATTTCGCTTATGAAACTTTAGTAAAAATAAAAAGCATTTTGCTTTTATTCGAACCAAGTCAAAGCTCTTTGGACAGCGCAATGCGGATTTATAATTAAGGATACTGATAAGTTATGCGGAACATCGCATATGCATGCTGTTCGTGTGTGATCGGGATTAGTACGTATGAATATTAAAAGGTTGATCAATTGATTATTATAATACTTGTGTTTATTGGCTATGGGCTTTATCTGTATAGGTAAACATTTAAATAAACTTCCCAAAATAATAAAGACTATGAAAATATAATTGTTTTACATGGACGGACATCTTTTAAAGTTTAATGAAATTAAACGTTTTTTGTTTTGAGGCCAGTCGTGGCGCAGCTGCACAAAGTGTGACTGTAAAACCGACTTTACGTTGGTTCGATGCCCATTCGAGGAGATGAAATATTTACTTAATTTTATATTTCCATTTCTTCGATCTGGTGTCGAGTACGGCGCGGCGTTCTGGCACGGCGTTGTGTTCTGCCACTTAACACGCAATGCCTCCAGAATTCGGCAGAAAGTGGGGAACGGTGTGTCTTGACATTAGTTTCCCTCTGCCTACCCTGCTGCGTGCGGGATACAGCGTGAAGCTTTTTTTTATATAATATCTCAATTTATTCATACACTTCAACTTCAACGAGAAGTGGGGAAGGAAATACAGTCCGTAATAACACGAGGTTTCCTCAGCCTGCCCTGTTAATAACTAGACAATCGTATATAGCAGGGCAGGCAGAGGGATAAATATTAATATAATAATATTTTCATCAAAAACTAATCTACAATTTCCTTTACAGCATCACCAGGTCGATGGGGAGTATGGACAGAGTGGTCAGTGTGCGGGTCAGACTGCAGACAGACGAGACGTCGCTCCTGTCTGGGAGACGCGTGTTCCGGCGCTCAGGTCCAGCACGCCGACTGTGTGGGCGACTACTGTGGAGTACACGGAGGTAAGTACTGAGTAAATCTGTCTATACTAGAGATCTAACTAATTTAAACGATGTTTTGTTTGTGTCAAAATAAATCAGATAAATCAGCTTCATGCTGGATCCCGCATAAGCGGGGTAGACAGAGGGAACCTAGTGTTAAAACACTCCATTCTCCACTTTTCGCCAAGTTCTAGAGACATTGCGTGTTGAGTGGCGGAACTCAGCGACTCAGACAGACTCCAGAGCGAAGAAATGAAAATATAATTCTAATATGTAAATAAATATTTCACTGCTACGATTGGGAATCGAACCCACAACCAGTCGATTTTACAATCACACGCCACATGTCTGCGCCACAACTGCGCCACAACTGTCTCAAAAAAATGTAAGCATTCTGCAATCCTTCTCTATATAAACTACAACTGTGCCAAGTTTCATATTCGTATCTATATAATCGCACATTTTTTTTCTAAATTTTATATAAAATTAACTATTTTATATTTAGTCTAATAATTATGTCAAATGATAGAATAATTTTACTTCAGTCAATCCAAAACTTTGGACAAAATGTCCGAAACATTTTCCATAAATGTGTAATCTCTAATATACGCAATTAACCCGATTAAAGAGGTTCACTTAAAATATTTAATAACCGCTAAAATCTTTAGAATTTCTATGTACCTTAAAATTCAATAAATCCTTGAAAGTACAAAAAAAAAGAATCTTGATGAAATTTAAATGTATCTACTAAAAACAGTACATATTATAAAATACAAAAGAGTCATTAAAAACGATTAAGAAATTTAATTTTTTATTTACACACTATTAAGTAACAGAAGAGTAAATAACAAATATCTTGAGAAAATCTACAAGAGAATCTAGTTATAAGAATTGAAATGCTAAATAAAAGCTGTATTCGAAACTATTCTCAAGTTACTCGCAACCCAGTATTGACACAAAGGACATACGATACAATAACAGTCGCCATACATTCTGCTAAAAACTTACACAAGCGTATTTCGAAAGAAACTCGACAAACTCCCATTTATCAGCTTGAGAGAGGAAGTTATCAGATACATCGAAATTCCCGACCGCCATTTCATAAACTTAGCAATTTTACGCTGCTATTTTTCGCAAAACGCAAATAACGAATCAAATGATTTTATTTTTTTTTTTTTTTTTTGCTTCACGCTGTATCCCGCACACAGCAGGGTAGGCAGAGGGAACCTAGTGTTAAGTCACTCCGTTCCCCACTTTCTGCCGAATTCTGGAGGCATTGCGTGTTGAGGGGCAGAACTCAACGCCGCGCTTAGCCTTGACACCAGAGCGAAGAAATAGAAATATAAATTTAAGTAAATATTTCATCTCCTCGAGTGGGGATCGAACCCACAACCAGTCAGTTTTACAGTCACACTTCGTGCCGCTGCGCTACGACTGGACTAAATGATTTTATATTATATTTATTTTATTTTTCCTCGTATTTCCACAGTATAAAGATAAACTTAATGTTACATCTCTCCGTTTCCTTCCTTCAGTTTCATAAATTGCTTTTGTAGCATAAGTTTTTATTTACAAAAAAGAATTAATTGACTTTACATTTCTGTCGCTCAAATGGAAATACAAATTTAATAAATAACAGTCCAACTCGGATGTATACACCCACGTCAGCTATGAAACTTTAAGGACACGTTAATTAAGACGTTTCTATGAAAGTATGGATCCGACTAAACAGATGCCATGACTAAAAATATACTTCCTTTTCCGCGCTCATAACTATGAAATGTTACACAGACTGGTCTCTTAACAACGGCTATCGGTAACCCTTACCGACGAATGTAACCTGACCTCTAGTACCTTGGGCATGTAAGAGTAATTTTGTGGGCCAAACAAGTTGATAAGCAGCTTTAAAGCTCCACTTTGGGTGGTCGTTGAAGATTGGTGATAAGAAAATCGGGTGCCGTGACCATCTGGGCGTTATACCGTCTAAATATAGTAGTGATCCTAAAATTTTATGATATACTTACGTAACGTTGACTTTATTGAGTTTTCACCGATGGCTTACGGCGTCATCGCCGTACTGAGCTGAGCAACACTCTATACATAATAATGTACCTATTTATCTTTATAACCTATATGCTTGTCAAGTATCTATACTTAAATACGTTTTAAGCTAAATTTACACTAAATTAAATAGTTTCCATATTTTTACATTTCTTTTTTTTAGCTACACTATTTATCCCAACAGGAGTAGTTAGAGAGAATTCAGCGTTAAGCTCCACAGTGTCTGCATACTTGTTCCGCCTCATCCACTATTATCAACCTCCTCATGTATACTCTCCGTACTCTGGTCTTCCCTTCCCCTGTCTATTTTTTATAATTCTTCCTTCAGCACTTATTTTTTTCGATGTGCCCAAGCCACTTGACCACGTTCTTCTTCTTTAGCTAATACGACTCCGCATATCCTACAAAGAAATCACATCTCCACAGCATGCATCTTTCTTTCATTCTTCTTCTGTAACATCCACGTTTCGATACCAACACGCGCATACTGACATTTCGCCGTCTCATCAATGCAGCTAAGGCTCTGTTAACTCTGTTACTGGCAGCATCACGCTCTAGTAGCATTACAATATAGATAGTATTTTTTTAGAGTAACGGTCTCTTAGAGATTTTGTATAATAAATGGGAAAAGAAATTATTTTATTTAAACCATGTGGGCCATATCTACATACCCGCTTTAGTTTGTTTTACTTCGCTTCCCTTGTTTAGCTTCACAGTAAGCAGAGTAATGCGACACTCCGTTTTCCACTTTCCACGCATTATATTACTAAAGCGGAGAAATTAAACATATATCAAGGTATGATGAGAATACAAAGCATCTAAACCATGCAAAATCAGACTATCTGTACGAAAAAGAAAGCATATATTTTCACTTGATTTTATTACAGCCGGTATAAAGTAAAGGCTCATTTAAAAACAAATGGATCTTTTATTTGCGTAGTTAGCGAGTGCCAACAAGGCTTATTTATGTAATTTCACTAGCGTTTCCCATATAAATGCAAACAATTTGTGCCTCGAACTGGCTTTATTGTGAGTCATGTTTTAGTTTAAGCATTTTTTTTTATTTTATGAATTCATATCCAAGCCCATTTGCTCGTTTAAACAGTTTGTTTTTTGAACATCTTTATTTTTATCGTCGTTTACGAGAACCTATTTGTTTTGGTCTTTTAGAAAATCTGCATTTCGCTTAACCTTTGATATTTTTTATCTTATTTTTTTAATGTGTATGAACGATATATAACATATAGATTATTACACGTATATTAAAGAGATCGCTTTTAACATATGTGTCTCACTCACCGCTGCAGTTCTTAGTTAAAACCGTTGTTATATGCAATAGTAACTTAACATCATTTCGCCTCTACTGGTTAGATCAAAATATCTCGTTTTTAAACTTTTAATACTTTCTTACTGACTTACGAGCCTGAAGTAAATACCTTTTACTCAATCAATTATAATATTTATATATTAAGAATGAGAACATTGTGAAGCAAGGGGCGCGTGGGACTTTAATCGTAACGGTTGTGGGATTGAATGTCACTCCGGGGAAAAAATGTCATAGTTTTATTTTGTCGCTCTGGTAACGAGACTATGGGCATCGAGTTCCTCCATTCCGCCAACGGAAGTGCCTTGATTGAGAACCTAGATATTTTAACTTTTATAAATAAAATTAAACAACTTATTAGCAAAGCGGGGTAGGCAGAGGGAACCTTTCTCCGATTGGGGATTGAAGCTACAACCGCGTTACAACGGGCCTCAATTACTATTATAGATTAACATCTAATGATAAAATTTCTCTTGATATAATTACCAAACTTTCGATTAAGTTATATTTTCATTAACTATCGCTCTAGGCCAATATTAAATTATTACTCTATATTTTATTTATAATATCGATAAATCATCTATGACTCTAGTTTTCAATTTCCTATTCTGTTTATCGAGCATTTTGATAAATAGCCTCCGGCAACCAATGTTGGGTACCATACAAACGCTTTCTTTCACGCTTAATAAATTTGCAATCTGACATATTTGCTTATAAATTCCCTTTTTTGTTTATCTTTTGTTTATATATACGAGTATGTATTGATTTTTGTGGTTATAAGCGTGTTTTTCTTTGTTCTTACCTTTATAGGATTCCGTACCGTTTAAAGAAAAAAAAGGAACCCTTATAATATCACTATATTATCCGTTCGTCTGTCTATCTATCTGTCAAGAACTTTTATCTCAGGAACTCAATTAGATATCTAGCTGAAATTCAAACCATATACTTAGATCTACGGCCCCATGATTTCCTGAAAAATTGTATTTCTACATTTACTCAAAAAAAAAGATATGGCCGTTTATATCGCAAAAAACGCATGTTTCGATACTATAAAGGGAATCACAATTAATGGAGTGTTTTGGTTTGACCTACAATTATGAAATTTAGCAGCTGACGTTGTCGTAGTACTTATTCAGGAAAAAATCTGAGAACTTTACATTTGTGGTTAAATTCTAAAAAAACAATAGCCTTAAACGGGGGACAAAATTTGGTATTAAAGCCTCTAGTTCAAGTGAGGTATCAGATCAGAGCTAAGGGCTAAGTTAAGCTTTAATTGCAGAAAAAGCACAAAGCATCCAACGGAACCTCGGTGGGTTACCCGACTCCCACTTGTCCAGATTTATTTTTATAAGCAAGCGATAGTAAGTTATGCCATTTAAAATACAGTGTATTTTAAAAAATGTAAAGTTAAAAAATGTTAGTATTTTGACAATAGTTTTGAATTCACTTATTATTTATATCTAGTCATCGCCTACAATTTTATTTACATGGTCTTTAAGACGTCATGGGATTCATTCCCGTATTTCCCGTTCCAGTGCGGATTTCAAGAAATCCACTCATAATGTATATTACAAAAAACTGAAAAGAACTGAGCGAGCAGAATGGGTTGAAATGAACTCGCTATATTACAGATCCTAACTCTTTGTTGGTGGAAATATATTCCTATTTAATTTTGAAGGAGTCCGTTTCACTCTAGCACTACCCACTCATTTCTCTTTCGAGGTGGTAACAGGAATTAACCTAGATATATACATGCCAAATTTCAAGTTTCAAAGTAAAGTAGTTTCGTCTAAGTGTTGTATGTCACTCGAAAATATTAATTATCTCACGTATCATGTAGATTTGAACATCTGGGTTAGATGAAAATATTTGAAAGACTAAAATTTATTATACAGATGTTTTTTCCACCAGCTTCTTATTAAATATGCATAGCGGGAAGTCTTACCAAATTATATATTTACAAGAAACCTATACCAATTTCGTTTGAGGTTGACGGTTGCCGTAAAATTTCGTTTTACGCCGATCAATTTTTGTATTTCTAATAATATAGCATATGTATAAACATAAAACTGAAACCATCGATGTGTAGGGGCACAAACCTGTAATAGTTAGCTCGACTGTTGTGGGTTCGATTTCTATTTGGGAATGAATGTGGATGAATCAGGAATGAAATATTTAATCATTTATTTTTCTCTCTGTGGTAACGAGGCAAAGTGTGTGTGTGTGTGTGTGAGTGTGTGTGTTGTTCTGCCACTCATCATACAATGCCTCGAAAATTCGGTTTCCGTTTCTTCTTAAAAGGTAAGGAGCCCTAAAAATAACTTAGGACTATCGCAGTTACTCACGACTAACTGACTAACTGACCCATGACTTTACGAAAACACATTTATAATCCTATAGAAAAATGCCCAAAAATCTCAATATCAAACATAATATAACTCTGACCTACTTCTATTGATCAAATCTTTTCATTTTCCTATGAAAAGTAACGCGGTCAGTAGCATCTATCTAATATAGGTAATACAAACCACATTAAAGGTGAACACGAAGACCATGGGAAGACCGTTCATTTACACCGAGCGCCCTTCATTAGCCTAATTGCTTTCACAAAGGGGAAATGTGTTTTATAGCCACTTTCATCTTTTGTTGCCTAAACATCGAATAGTGGTACGATTGTTTCGTAACTGTTCGTGTATTGAATTTGGATTGTTAATACGTTTTTAATTTCTCATAAACAATGTTTGTTGAGCGTTTTTGAATTCTTTTAATTGGTGGAACTGTATTATTGTAAAATTTCGTATAACCAATCGTACATGTCAAATTTACAAAGCCGATTTACTGAAGTTAGTAAGTCCATGTTTATGCCATGTCACAGAGGGACAGCTTAATATAATTGTACGGCTCTGGAAAGACAAAAGAAGGCGTTGAGATGTCTTTATTTAAGACGAAATATTATTAATGTTTTACCACTATCCAACGCACTCTAAATTATAAAAATCTCATATATTTTATTTTCACTATAAATTTAATTCAAAATAGATACCGTTCATGTTTCTTAAATGTAAATTGATTACTTGTAAATCTTCTCAATGGGTATTGAAAAGACCATCTATCTCGGTAAAGCGGTTAACATAACTTTCTTTTCGAAGGTGAACAAAGCTGACAATAAAATGGAAATGCCCAACATTGAATACGCACAGATTCTTTATTGATATATTGTTAATAATTCTACATTAGGTATTTTTACGTGAGAAAATATTTTTCTTTTCGTTAAAATGAACGGCTATAATATTGTATGGTACCGTTTAAAGTAACCGTAGATTTTTTTCCAGAAACATTTTTATAATATATCGGAACTATTATCATTCTGTTCTGTACTGTATGTACCCTTTCTTTATTTTGTTTTTTAACGTACCTACATTTAAGAAACGCATACAACAATCATATCATTTTCATTATTATATTTTATTGATTCAAATGTACAACTAACTAACTAACTATGTTCTAGTCAAATATTTAAAAAATACACCATGACATACCTTTAATCCTATCAAAAACCTTTAATCTAAAAAATAAAACAAATTTGTATATATTTTGTTTCAAATAATCATATCAATCTAACACGACATCGAACTGTACAAAAACCAAAAAGGCCCAAAAACTACATATACGTATTGACAAAAACAACCATAAATAAACTAAAAAAGACCTCCGAAATGTACAACTTTATTTGAGAAACCAAATTGAATCGACAAACTTTTTTCCATAGTAAATAACTTTGGTATACTCGTATACGTTGCATTCTCATTACGCGAGGTGGGCTCTGTAAATGATTTGTAGTGATCGAGAGCTCAGCGGGCGGTTGCGAAATGCATTTACACTTGCTTTTGTATGAAACAAACATTATATTAACAGGCTATAGGACTATATTTGAATGACCAGAGAGGCTTTAATTCGCCTGTAGCTGAGCGACACATACGTAGGTATCGATAGTGCTGTATCTCACATCTCCGACGGTTGGCACTAACAAATGTTCACAGTGTACAAATTTCAACGCAACCCTAGATTGGGTCAGCGGGGTGCTACAGTACCCTATTGACTTTTTATTATTAATTTTATAGAAGGATATATTGTTATGTGTATTTTTGAAGATTGATGTTGTGATTGGGGTATTTTGATTTGAGTTTAAGAGTTTGTGGGATCTCACGCAGATGTTATTTTTTAATATTAATAATTCTATTTTATAATAACTGAAAAAATTTTTATTCTTGTATCTAAAGCCATTGTATTAATATTACGATAGTTTTGATTAAGTGATCCATGGGTTTCAATTCATATTGAATTATATGATTATAAAAGTTATAAAATAAATAAATTAAATAAATAAGCTTCATCCCGCTAGCTATATCCCGCACACAGCAGGGTAGGCAGAGGAAACCTAGTGTTAAGACACTCCGTTCCCCACTTTCTGCCGTATTTTGGAGGCATTGCGTGTTAAGTGGCAGAACTCAACGCCGCGCTTTGCCCTCGACACCAGAGCGAAGAAATGAAAATATAAATTTAAGTAAATATTTCATCTCCTCGAGTGGGGATCGAACCCACAACCAGTCGGTTTTACAGTCACACTTTGTACCACTGCGCCACGACTGGCCTCCTATAAAAGTTATACTGTACATATTTTTTTCATTATATTCTAGATTTTTCTGTGGTTTAAAAATGCAAGATTATAGGATTTGATGAATACGTTAGTAATAGCATAGTTTGTCATACATACGCATTAAAATAATTACATAAACAAATAACACGGAGACTAACTAATTTTTTTATAGAACTTTTGCAAATTTAAATTAAATTTTATCTCTGAAACATGAAAAGATATGAAAACAGCCACTTCATTAGTATGCGGTCTTGAGAGTCACTTGTGTCCAGCACGTGTGTTCTTAAACACTAAGCTGTCAAGGGTTAATCGGATAAGCACGTATCACATGCAAATTAATTCTAGCGTCGTCAAAGTTTTATGATATTTCACTTTATGACTATAAGTAGCGGATGTATGATTTATGGTAATAAATAAGCTCATAAAATGTATGTATGTAGGTATATAACTGTAGGTAGGTATAAACGCGGAAACTAGTTTGTTAGATTTATAGGTTATGATAAAGTGCGGTCACAAGTACAGTAGCGAATGCTTGAATTTGTTTAAATAGACCGCTGCTGTACGCTTGCTAAGTTAATATCATTTTGTTTAGAATACTTTTAAATAAACAATAGTATTATAATTATAATATTTTACAGTACAATTTGATTTTAAAATATTTAGAATTTCAAAATTTTAACGACTGTAATAAAACAATGTGTATGATGCAATGTCTTCGATTCGATGTTCTGGTTCTTTCTCTATTGAATTTCATTAAGCTCCCAGTAGTAATAGATTAATTATTTATGTCTACTTTCGTTTAAAACAAAATGAAATACTAGGGGCAAAATAAGAAGAATATACTACTATGTAGGAGGCCAGAAAATTAACAAATTATTGTACAAAAGACTCTACTCTTTGTTTTTCCATTTTTCGTAATATTACGGAACCTAGCTGTGCACAAATTTTATAAATGTAATTTATTTTATTAATCGTTTTTCAAACGTAGAAAAACAAGAAATCATTATTTTAATACCGCAACATGACAAGTACCATAAAATTGGAACACTTTTGTATAATCATTTATAAAGCAACGATACAGATAAACAAGATAAAATACAGTGTAGGTCTAAAATGTAACATAATATTATCTACTTACTATAGGTAGGTATTTAACCTTCATGGTTTAAGACTTTAGCAAATAAAAACAGAGAACTTAAACCATGCTGTTCTACATTTTTATTATATTTTATAGGTGTGCTTGACTACGTATGTGATTGTGATGTCTCGCGAGCTCTACTTGATCCACTCCTCATTGTCCGATTGGGCTGAAAATTTGGATTAGAACGGTTCTGATGACAAATTAAGTTAAAGTAATCAAATATTTTGTTTTTAATTTAAAACAACTGATGCAACAAGATTGCATATTACATTTTTTTTGCAAAATTTACCTAACAAGATTATTAAATGAAAGGCATTGATTTCATTTTAAAAACAAAGTTTATTTAATTAATATTTTTTACCTTATCCAGATTTGTACCAACGACGTTCAATCATGAGTACACAACTGAGCCACGATGCCGTATAATAATAAATATTAATAGACCTAAGTGTTATTTACTATCGGTATTTACGGCAAGTGGCTGGAAGTCATTAAAATAAACTATCGTAATCTCAATGCAACAGATATAATATGTTATAAGTTATATATTACAGGCGTGTTTTAAATTTTAATGTTTCCAATGTTTATGTATGGGTTTTAGAGATATTAACTTGACAATTGAGTGTCGTTGCAATGATTTGTGATATGGTTCACTTTGAAAGACTGGGAGTATGATGTTGTTTGACTGCTATGTTTCAATTTCAAATTTTTTTTTATTTTATTTATAACTTAATAGAAAATAATAAATATTTTGAATGTAGAGAATTAGAAGGTACAGTTCCTTAGAGAAACTAATAATTTGACATGGACTATACATATATATATTTATAGTTCATATTGTCGTTTAAATCGTGTTTATTTATAAATTCCCAAAATTATTTAGTAAGTCTCATAAGCCAATGTACGTTTGTAAAATAATTAAAAAACGTCTTTGAATTTTTTATACAATTCAAAATATTTTTCGACATTCGTATGGAATGATATTTTTAATATGTTTAAAAAAATTAAAATATTTTATGTTTCAGTTTGTAATATTTTCCCCCTTGAAACGTGTTATAAATATTGATTATTTCTTATAATATAACTTTTTATATGCAATTTAAAATATGTAGTCCAATGCAATTCTTGTATCAGATTGAAAAACAGTCGTTCATACATTCAATGCAAAACACGAGTTCATACAACAACGTTCATACATAACTCTATAATCGATTTAAAATAACATGTTTAATTTATATTTATTTATAAATCGCTGCTTTTAAATGTTTCTATTACCTGTAAAAACTTCCTATGTCAACCGTTTAAAAGTTTTGTATATATTAATAGAAATAAGGGCAACTAAGACATTTATCCTTTAATACGAGTGTAATATACACGAACTCTATGAGTATGTGTATATATAATATTAAAGAAATGTCTGTGTGTCAAGGTGTATTCCGCACATAGCAGAGTAGGTCGAAGGAACTTGGTGCTAAGACCTGTTAGCTGGTTGAAACGGAGTTCCAATTCCCCGTTCCCTACTTTCCGCCGAATTTTGGAGGCATTGCACGTCGATTAGCGGAACACAACGCCGCACTATGAAGTGCAGCGTTCCTCCACTCCATCATGATGAGCGGCACATGGTCGAGTAACACTATGATCTCCTTAAACTAAATGCGGCTTTGTGTTCCACCACTCTATCAAAGAAGAAGAAGATAATAGCTTATATTATGGGAAACATAACAACTTTATTGAATTCAGGTAAAGTCAAGATTCGAAACTAATTAAATGTTTCGAATACTAGAAGGAATGAAAGATTTTTTATATACATATATCGATATAATATACAAAGTAAAAGAAAAATGTACTTCCAAGCTAGAGCCATATAGGCCAGACGTGGTGTGAGTTGTAATGTATCGGATCTACATTTACTATAAGTGGACCGAGTTTTAGTCTTCATAAATTTTTATGAGACTACATGAATACGTAGTTGTAAATCTAAAACTTAATTCTTTATAAAAGCTTCGAGTTCTGCCATTGTTCGTTTTCAGTTCGACGTAAGCTTATTGGTCGTATGTTAATATATGTATCACTTCACGTTGTATCCCGTCTAACCCTTTGTATATTAATCGCACAAATTTTGAGATATTGCATATTCAGTGATGGAACTCAACGCCGCACTTTGTCTTGTTACCAGAGCGAGAAACTAAAAATAGTTCATCGCTTCAAATCGAAATCGATAAGACATTTACATTGTCAAAGGAATTTTTATTGAAATATTATTATTTCCGCACATAAAAAAATAATATATATGAAAAATAATTTTCTATTTTCAAAACGACAACAACAATTTGCTTATTCACAGAGCACATTTAAAAAAATAGAAAAAATAAAAGCTTGCACATGCACCATGCATTTAGAGCTACCTGCACTACTACTGCGCTATGTGGGGCGCACGTGGTGCGAGTGACAATGTACCGAATCTGTACCTTATACTAGGATGTAGAGTTGTGGTCTTTATCAATATATATACCACAACTAATATTTTTATCTTTTTATATTATAAAAAATATTTTATGGTGCGATAGATCTGATTATAAAGGCGATAGTTCTGGGCTTAGTTCTGAAATGGAGTGTGTCAATACAAGGTTCCCAGGTTCCCTCAGAATCCACTCTAACAAGACAAACTGCGGCGTTCACGTGTGCAATAAGCAATTACTTTAATATATTACGTTTATGGGGATAGCTTGAGATGCTAAATACGGCATAAAGCGTGAAGCTAAGAAACAAAATATGATTGAATTAAATAAGACGAATCGGTCACCCTAATTGCCAGCCATAGTGTAATGCTGATATGAATTTAAAAAATAAAACTATGAAAATTAATACCATTCATAGATTAACGATCCTTTCTATCATAAAAATATTAAATGAACGTAACGGGACTCGAACCCTCGCCTCTTGGAACAGGTTCAATAACTCTATACTATTAAGCCATACGTTATTATCCAGCTACAACATAGTATAATCTCAGCATCTTAAGTGATTAAAAATAAATTAATTAACGAAATTAGATATCACGACACTATAAGTTCTAATCGGACAATTAACTTTAACCGAGTCACGATAACTGCTTCAACAGAATTCCAAAGAAACTTTTAAAGCGAAATTACTGATCTATAATAATTTGTTTTAATCACCTTACATCTGATTTTATTATATGATAAAAGTAAAAAGAAAATATAAAAAAAAAGCGCCAAGTAAAAGCTTTTTTAATTACCCAGCATCGATTCTCAGATCTTTATCGAAGTGAATGAGACAGCTTCATCGTAACTCTTGATTGGTCGAAGAGATAATTTTGGGTCGAGAGACTTTAATCTATAAATTTTGTCCTCGTAATCGAACGTAATGGAATCGTATGGACCCTCAGGTATTTTAAAAGTTACGATTTTGGTTCGAGATAAAGGTGGATAAATGCAGTGAGTTTTCTAGATAGGTGTTTGTCTTTGTAAATATCATTATTTTTATAGCTCCACACTATATAGCAGAAACAGCAGAGGGAACCTAGCGCTTAGACGTTTCGTTCCTCCGCAGTACAGTACTTAACTCCGCGCTTCATATTACTAACTAGACAGTGTAAGCGGAAATATTTTTCAATACGAATGCTACCCCCCAGTGAATGGAATCGAACCAACTACCATCACGTGCTCAAATCATTATCAATATTTCCTTTATTTTGTAACAATTAAGTATATTTGATATGTCATATACTCGTATTTATATATCGTCCTCATTGTGAACGCCAATTAGCCGTTAAAGAAAGTTGTGTTACAAAAACTTGTGAACGGACGTGAGTAGAATTTTGTCTTTGCCAAAAACGACGTGCACATCTCAAAAACACTTACGAAACTAATAAAATTCTCAAACAAAAAAAGCACCCAGCTACCTTTCTCAGTACCGAATTACCCAAAAAAAAATATGTGTGGTTATAAGTCCACCGCGTCCAATCGTAAAGTTGGGAGACGATGACATAAATAATATTAAAAGTTGCCAGAAACTCAAGCCTATTTCATTTGTAAGCAATAAAAACCGACGTGGAGCTTTCGGCTCGAAAGCTCCCTATTTACCGATATTGCACCTTAAATTTAAAGCCAAACGACTCTTGTCCTTGCTCCGTAATATTTCGTTATTTCGGTACACACTTTACGGCCGACTCGTAAAATGTTAAAAGCTCATCATACAGGTGTATCTGTTATAATAACATTAATTCGCTGTAAATGGAATAAGCTCTCCATTTGGTAGTGATGGTAGAGTTTTTTTTTTTTTATAACCTGTTTAACTTTTTGTGGATCAAGCTAGATTTTTATCTGAAGCCTAAATTTAATATAACTATTAGGTTATTAAAATTATTTGCATGGATTTTACGATATACTGAGTGCTTAAATTTTGTTTTATACAGAATACTGTTTGTCGCCAACAACCTTGTTTTCGTGAACTTTTAGACCTTAAATGAAAAATACCGTTTTACTCGGTTATAAGGTGAATTTTGAGAATTCTTCTTTTAGTGTTGTCCTGTAGTACGTAACTGTGTATGTCAAATATCACCTTTCAATACTCGACGGTATCGTCTGTGTATTATCTGCCAGTCACTCAGTACTGTAATAGTTTAATATATGAATATTTTTTAGCTTCATATTGTATTCTGCACATAGCAATAGGAACCTGGGAACCTAGTGTTAAGACACATCGTTCTCGTTAAGACACTTCCGTTGTCTATTTCTGCCTAATTTTGGAGGAATTACATGTTGCATGGCGGAACTCAACGCCTCGCTTTGTCTCTTTACCAGAGCGAGGAAATGAAAATATTAAATATATCATTCCCCCGAGTGGGTATCAAAACCTATAACCCCGGCGTTTGTAGTCCCACGCTGCGCACTGGCGCAGCGTGGGACTACAAACTATACACTGATATAGGTTATTCAAATACACTCGATCTTTAGGTGTGAAAAAAAAATATTTTTTAGAGAAACTCTTAATTATATTTTTAGAACAAAAAAAAATTTGAACGAATTGCGATCGCATCAAAAGTTTGGAGGTTTTGTTGGAGAAAGTTAGTAATTTATGCGGCCTTTGTCAAGTTTAGGAACGTTTCGCGAATGAAATACTGCCCGAGTCGACCGTCTTAGAGCAAATCCGAACATAAACGTTGAGACCGCGCTAGAAGATTTTTATCCCGATTACAAATTAAAAAAGATTTAACAGGCGGCCATAATTGGAAAGTTTCGTTTAAACTGTTTTATTTGTTATTTTTGTTATATTTTTTTCTTTTGCGTTTTTGTATAGAATTTCCAAGTAACTGTCAGATATTTTTTTTTCTTAAGAATTTATTGAGTTATAAAAGATACAACACATGCAAATAAATATTTGTTCATAATATTGGGCCATCGTGGCATAATGGGACAGTGGTTCACTGCAAATATATAAGTTATGGGTTCCATCCACACTCCTCTAAAGTTCCAGTAGACAATGTGCAGCGTAGTGTTCCTTCACCTAACACCCAGTGCCTCGGATTCGGAATTCGGAAGGAAGGAGAGAATATTCAATAAAATTTTCTCAAAAATATTTGTCTTGATCGTATATTCTACCAACTATACAAATCTATCCACTTCAGTAGAGCAGCAGCAGCAGAGCTGTATTTCCTAAAGCGTAAAAATAATAATTCACTTAATGTATAATATAATAAACAATAATTAATTATTTTGGGTCGAACCAAAAATGTTTTGGCGTCAGATTAATTGAATACTGTTGACTTTTAAGAAGGCATATTTCACTGGTCATTAGCTTTGGGCTTGTTGTTTTCTGTGAAATTTTAAAAGTAAATAAATTTTGTTTTCCGTTCCGTTGAAGATTCTTGATCGAAATATAAACGCGATCCTATTTAAAAGACTTGCTTGTATCAAGAATTCAATTCCTTTATGTTAGAGACCGTCGTGGCGAAGTGGCACAGCGTCTCACTTATGTCACGATTGTGATTCGATTTCCACTTGGAGGAAAAACTATCTGCTTTTCATCATTTTCCTCTGGTAAGAAATTGAGGGAAAAAAGTATATGAGTTTCTTGACACTAGGTTCCGTTTGAATACCTTGCAGTATGCGAAATATAGCATGAAGCAATTTTTTGAACCCACAACCAGAATTACACTTCTTCAATTCTCGAGACTTAATATAAATTTATCTTCAACAGTGGCCGCTCATAGTGACATACCACTGTATATTGGCATTGCGGTGGCAGTCGTCGTGTTCCTGGCTGGCGCTGCTGTGGTTTACAAGTTGCTGCAGAGAAAAACTAGAGACCATTCACTCTATACTATGACCAGGACCGGTAAGTTTATTTAGTTCTAATATTTGTAACATTATGTTAACATTATTTAAATATATGACACTAAAAATATATTTTCAACATGGTTTCGTCCAAAAAAGTAACTGTTAGGAATTATCGGTTTCGGCATAATTTTACCGCTTAAATAAAATACTTGAAAAATTATTTCACTCACCCTTAATAAAAAAAAAGTGTGGCGTTGATTTTCACCGCTAAACACGCAAATCTCTAAAGCTTGATGGACCATAGAGAAATGTATGTCTTAACACTAGAGTTCTCCCTGGCCATTTCGCTATATGCAGAGTATAGCTTAAAGCTAAAATATTAAATTAATTTGTTAATTATTTTTTTCTCAAACAGATTTCCAACCAGAAATGTATCCAACGGTGGAGAAGCAGTCACTATCGTTAGCACCCGATCTCATGCAGCACAGACCTCCAAGATACGAGCATCCTCAACCAGATCCTAGAACGGAGCACCATTACGATGTCCCACATTTAACTAACAGGTAAATTGCACGAGGATGAAATTGTATGTAAATGTACTTGCCTGTATACAACGAATACCTTACCTTTTGTAAGCAACGATTTTTTTACATTACCATAATATACTAATATCTTGTTTCATTAATAAAAATCAGGTTTGAAAAATCATAGAACAAAATGTATCTGCATTTGAGACTCATTTCTTTTATTTTCTCGAATCTACTATTGTCACACATGACAACTGAGCCATGATAGTCCCGAATATATTTTTTTAAATTATTTTTACTTTTTCCTCGCTACTAGGAAATGCAGAGAAAACCTAATGTCAAGACTTTCCATTCTGTACTTACCGCCTGAATTCGGCATATTGCGTGTTGTGTATTGGCGGAACTCAACACCGCGCTTTATTTACAGCCACATACTGTCCCATCTCACCAACATATCTTCAAATATAAAACAAAATATATAAAACACAATTTCCTCCCAGTTATGCATCACCTGTCGACCATCAAGTAACTCCGTGCGCCTCGAGCAAGGGCCAAAGTGATGAATACGACAGCAAGCCGTACACTGAATCGGAGCATTCAGCTTCGAGTTGTTTTACTAGCTGTGAGTATTTATAGCTAAAAGTGTAATTATGTTGTCTTTCTCATAAATATAATGAAAATCTGCTTAGGTAGGTGGAGATTCGATTAATATATTTTATGTGATAGAGTAAAATTGATTTGTATTAACTAAAATTATTTGAAATATGTATTTATTTTTAGGCTTTTTAAGCATAAATGCGACAAGTTGTGGGTCGATTCCCACTTGAGGAAATAAAATATTTAATATTAAATTATCCTTGCTTTGATAACAAGACAATGCGGGGCGAAAAAGAATAAAAATAGTAAATGAACGAAAATTATGCATTCCTCCGAGTGGGAATCGAACCCCCAAACTTGGCGCTTACAGACAGACGATATTCTACTTACACACACACACACACACATCCATAATCTATATAGTCTAACATAAAAAAATCTCACAGAAACTCATTTCAAAACTAACAACCAATTATTATAAGCAAAGTAAATATCACACTGTAAAATAGAAAATAATATCATATTACCAATTTAAAAGTAACTTTCTTTGCAGCTGGATCGATGTACGACGCGGCGAATGAGTCAGTGACGTTGCAACTAGCGGAACTCGTATCGAACTCGCCTATATCACAGTCCCTGGCTATATCGAGTTCTGGGGCGAGGCTGGCCTTGCCCGCCGCTGGGGTAGCCCTTTCGATTCCAGAAGGCGCACTTAGTAGGGGACGTCGAGAGCAAATATATGTTGCTGTTGTGAAAGATGACAGATATAGATATAGATTGGGGAAAGGTAACTTGATTTTTTTTAATTCTTTTTTATAAAAAAATTGTTTAATGTTGTGTCACTACGTTTTTCCATATATTGGCAATACCATAATATAACATTTGTTATATTTAACTATAGAATATGAACTTGTGAACTGATTATAAGACATACATTTTTTTAATTCATGTTGTATACCGGATATACCAGGGTGGGGAGGGAATCTAGAGTTAAGGCATCCCGTCCCCACTCTCTGCTAAATTTTTGAGCTTTTGCGTGTTAAATGGCGGAATTCACAGTCCTGTTTCATCTACCAGTCCCTCTGGTGGAAATGAAAATAAATAAAACATAATAATGAGAATCAAATTCACAGCCGTCGCGTTTATATATGAACGATGTTCTATTGTACCAAGACGGTCTCAATAGGCTGTTATAGATAAAAAATATAATAACTTCTATTTTTTTTTTGTTGATATTAAAGATAAAAAATAAACAATACCACATGATCTATTTGTAAATCATCCAAGTGATTATCTATCATTAGTCATGCCATACTTTATTAAGGCTACCTATTCTCTTAATTACTATTCTAATAATAGACTACTTTTTTATCTATGCTATTAGAACATTAAACTTTTATTTCGTGTTCTATAGACGACTTTTTATTCACGACAAAATAGAAAAACCAATACAAAACCTATTAAAAGTTTTAATTTACAATCTTTAAAATTATTTAATAACAGTTCTTATTTTTTATTTAATCTTGAAAGAATAATTGCTAGTTTGCAAGGAACTATAAATATACTGCGAATATTCAACGATAGTATCTCGTATCAGAAAAAAAAAACAAAATAAACCTAGACTTAAACTATAAAGAAGTCCAAACTATTAACCGTCTATGTAATTACAATGTGAAAACGAAACGAGTAATTTATACAATATAATATCCAGCAAGGCTTGGGGCGGATCACCATACATTTTGTTGAAATAATTTTTTGCCCGCAGGTATCACGCAGCTGAGCCCAGTAGTTAAATGCGGTCCGCCGCGTCTCCAGTTTAACAAGTCGGTTATACTTCAAATACCACACTGCGCCAGTCTCAAACATGGTTTCTGGAACCTCGCTTTATACGCGATCGATCATAACACGGCGAAGACGGACACACAGCCGCAGTGGAAGAAAGTTGTGAGCCTCGGCCAAGAGACCATAAACACGCCGGTTTTCACGCAATTGGACAGTGACAAAATATTCCTCGTTACGGACATGCTGTCCACATTTGTTCTTGTCGGTGAAAGCTTTAACGGGAAAGCGGTAAAGACACTCCAATTAGCCGTGTACGCACCTGCGTCGCTAAGTGATAACTGTTCCGAATATACTATACGCTTGTATGTGTTTGAGGATACGCCTTGCGCCCCATATTACTGTCAAGAACAGGAGAAGAAATTGGGTGGTGTTTTATTGGAGCGCCCAAAGACGCTCTTGTTCCAAGATGGCGGTTCAAATTTATGCCTGAACTTGGAACACTTAAGTCCTGGATGGAAAACTAAACCTGGTGTAGCGTACCAGGAAATTCCTTTTAACCACGTATGGGGATCCAACTACAACGCATTACATTGTAGTTTTACCTTAGACAGGACTTACGACTGCGACAACATAGACTTTAGCATCTCCGCGTGTCAGAGAACTAATCCGTCATATAAACAAACATTCCGAATATCGGTAGACGAACTACGAAGCCGTTCACCGCGTGGTCGTTCTCCAAGAGAATCCCAGCGAAGTTTTAACATAACGGAAAACCTCCTCGAGTCGAGAATGTGCCGGAGCGACGACGGGAGCGACACTAAGCGCAACGTCACAGTCAACGAGACCGGCGCAAGCGAGTGCGCCGAGAGTGCGTTCAAATTGAGTGTGCGGGTTAAGAGGCAGCTCTGCGCCATCCTGGATCCCCCGAACGCCCGCGGCAACGACTGGCGCGCGCTCGCGGCGCGGCTGGGAGTGGACCGCTACACCACGTGGTTCGCCACGAAGAGCTCGCCCACGGAGGCCATCTTGGAGCTGTGGGAGTGCCGCGAGCGCGCGCCCGGCGCCGCCGCCGCGCTCGGCGCCGCGCTGCGCCACTTGGAGCGCCACGACGCCGCCGACCTGCTGCACGGACGACCCTCCTGGTTATGAATTCCTAAATAATTTGTGTTGCCGCTTTATACTAAAATAACTGGAACGTAACTTAAACTTTACACATATATTACATACAATAAAAACTTAAATTGTTACACGATAAAATGAAAAAAATAATTTAATTGTGATTTTTTTTACCACTGGCAACACTATTCATGGGTGAATGTTAAATACAGTGTATTACGTATGTACGTTTGTTAGTAAGTATACATATATGATAATGTAGGGTAAATGTTATTTAGAATGAATAGTTTTTGTAGGCGACCGGCCTAATTTGTAAAATCGTGTTAGCTTATTTTTTAAAGCTATATCTATGCTGTAGATAAGCGAAGATAAATTATATAGTAGCAATAATAGTGCCTAATTAATGTCTTATAAAGAATATTCAACATATTGAAGTTGAATCACAGTTGTTTTGTTATTTTTATAATGTATTTGTATGAGTGTTCATTGATTGTATCGAAAATTTATTGCTTCACGTTTTTTTTTTCGTTTTGTTCATATTTTTCTATAAAAATGGCTTAAAAAGTGCCAAATTAATGAATTTTTGACGATAATCTATTTTATCACCGAGCTTTTCAGCTGTCTTACTATTTATATTTTTTTAATGAATCTTGACTACGACTACAATTTAAAAGTACTTTTTTTTCTTTTCCACATTATTTAACACAAATGAATAATTATTTATTGAGATACAAAAAAATTAAACTTATATATTTTTATTCTTTTTTTTCTATTCTACTTTGGTCCATATAACTTTCACTAAATAGTCACTGCCCACAAATATCCTAGCCAAATGAAAATGTTAAGACCGAGACATTTTGTATTGATTTTAGTAAATTAGCTTTTTCACATGATAAACGTTAAGGATTTTAAAATGTCTTCTCACATAGCAGTAAAATGTAAGATTTTTTTAATAATTTAAATCTTATGACCCTATGTAGTATATTTTAAACGTATGTTATTTTTTACTATGAATTGTATGACTATAATGGATAGCGATAAAAATCCGATGGACATTCAAATATATTTCAACAAAAGCTTCATCGCCATGTTTAGTCAAAAATAATGTCATGATGAGAAACATATCGTCAATAATTTCTGCGTCACGTCAAAAATATAATATAAATCATTTACTTACGTCATTGGATATGACAATTTGTACTCAAAGACTGGAGCTAGGCTAAGAGCCTATAAATAGAACCATACATTGAAATATATTTGACAGTCTACACAGAACTGTTAAAATCTATAATTTTGGCTGAAACCGTTTTATATCTAAATATATAATATAACCTTAACATATGTATATAATGTTATAGATTGTAAATACCTGTATCGCATTTTAAACGTAGTACTGCAGAATCTTTTAGAAGGAGGGAAACCATGATTTTGTATGTAAAATTTGTCACCACTGTAGACTATATATATTTTTGTTAACGTGATGACTATTAAATAAATGGATCTGTGATAATTAAAATAATATGAAATAAATTATGTTTAACTGTGCAGTTTTGTTTTATTTATAAAAGACTTCATGCAGTGCTCACTTTTGTTATATTGTTGGTTTAGTGGCGTAGCTTAACGCCGCAAAAATAATGAATTTCAGCGAATCGGAATCGGACTCACAACCGTTGCATTTACAATTACACGCTCTACCACCTCACTGTAACGACCATAACAAGAATTGTATTGTTATCATTATATTTATATAAACTAATTCTATAGAAATAATGAGTAGAAACATTTATTTATTACTTTAAAATAATTATTCATATTATTTACTCCACACTCTCAATGACAATACTAAACGTTAAACATTTTTCCATAGCATTAACATAACCAATTATCCGTCTACGAACAGTCGTCCAGCGAGCTTCTCCGGTATACAATAAAAGCACAAGAATCAAGCGTACAGTTCAGAAAGCTTTTCAACATAGCCGAGCTTCGAGTTAAAACTCATAGAGTCTATGAGGTCGACAGGCGTAGAAATTACTAAATCGACCGTGACGACACTCACATAGACACGTCCCTATTATAGTATTTAGTTAAGTTTTTTTTAAGGTTACGTTTTGAAACGTAAAATTATTTTTTTTCATTTATTATACAACTTACCTGTTGTTATAGTTACAACAGGGTAGCCAGGGAATCACAAAGTTAAGAGACTCCGTCCTCCACATTCCAATTTAAGATATATTGCGTGTTTAGTGGTGGAACTTAACGCAGCGCTTTGTCTTGTTTCTAAAGCGAAAAATCTAAATAATTTATTGAGACTCAAGACTCATTTTACAATTGTTGCAATGAATTGACATAGTTCATACTATATCTACTTAATATCACACAGCAATTTATAACTTAAATTAAAATCGAGAGCGTACGAGACCGTATCTTATGTTAAAATTATGGAAAACCATTTTATATTATCTTTATTAATATTGTAAAACTAAAGCGCTTATTTCCACTAAACTTAAAATCTAAACTAATATTACAAAGTTAAAGAGTTTGTTTGGTTGAAAGCACTAATCTCAGGAATTCATGGTATGGTATTAAAAAAAACCTTTGGGAGATAGTTCATTTCATGAGAAAAGCTATATTCAATATTATATTATGCTATAAATAATAGAAGAAGAAGCGGAGTAACATTGAAAAGTTATGTAAGACCAAAAAATAATACAAATACCTTTGCGTGCTTAAAATGCATCTTCAATTATAAAACCTAATTATTTAAATATTCACTTGTACGCCATTTTTTTTTTAATTAAAAACGACAAACTTTATACCCAAAACAAACTAACAACAAAATTTTATCTACGTACGAGTATGTCTCTAGCAAAAATATTATGTAGGTACGTCATTTCAAAAAGAATATCTCTTTTTCATATTAAAAATAGTTAAAAAGTAAATTTTAAGCTCCCACAATTTATGTGCGCATAATAAATATTGTTACGGGCGCTATCCCGATCGTACCTTATTATTTTCGGTCGTTTCGACGGAGCTGCACCTGTCGTGCTCACAGGACCGTGAAAACATTGATATTAAGAACTTTATATTATTAATTATATTTGTGAAAATAATTTGTTTTTAGCTAAATGTCTGGATAGTTCTTTTCTTTAGTAATGAAAAACGGAAAACAAAAACCCGAATCTTATTGTTTTGTTTTCCGTACAACTAACAGGTCGGCTCTGCTTACTTAAAATCTTGAGTTAGACACTCCGTTGTCCGCTTATCACCCAATTCATCGATATTCGAGACATTGCGTGTTGAGTGGCGGAACTTAATACCACACTATGCATTGTTACCAGAGCGAGGAAATTAAAATATTAAATATTCAGAATTCAGTGGAAAGTGGAGAACGGAATTGGCTTAATGGGAACGGAGTGTCTTGACACTAAGTTTCCATGTTCCCTCTGCTTGCTCTGCCATGTGCAAGATACGATGAAGCTACAAGAATATCATATCATATCATCATATCATCTCTCATTCAGATTTTAGAGATATTTTGACTCACTAAATAAAAATTCTTCAAGCCTAACCAATTTCTCAAAATTTATCATTTAATAATTTTCTCTATCATGACACTGCGTATTGAGTGAAATTTATCACCGCAATTTATATTATAACACCAGCAATATGAAAATAAGATCAATATTCTTACTGAGCGACAATCAAATTCATAACCATGGTGTCTACACCCAGATACAGGCCCACTGCGCCATGACGGTGTACAACACACCGTTTTAAAACTATTCAAACAAACAAACCGTACGTATTATGATGCAAATAGTCGCGAGCAGGTGTCGCTCTGTTATTTCACACGTCACGGCAATGACTAATGACTAATTGACCCTTTTCCGCTGAACGACTAACAATAGTTGGATTTTTAGTTGATTTAGACGTAATCAAAATCTATTGTGGAACAGAATTTAATAAAATAATCTAAAAACTAACCATTTGATTTCAGATAAAGAATTAGATATCATATTAAAATATTAAGGCCGTCGTAGCTCAGGGGCACATGCGCGCGATATATGTCGTGTGTTCGATTCCCAATCGAGGATATGAAACATTTAATATTCTCATTTTCTCGATTTGGACACGAGGCAAAGCGATGCGTTAAGTTTCGCCACAAAATAAGAAATTTAAAGTAATTTCTCAGAAAATTAGTTCTATCTAGCTAGATAGATAATACCCAAATATCATCCAACATGTATATCAAACTAACAAGTTCTTTTTTTCTAAGTAAGTTAAAATTTAACTATTTATTAAATAAAACGTAATATGACAATATCATTAAAAATAAGGGTCATATTCATGATTCATGCGGGCTTGTAGTTAGCCATATGTTTTTTTTTTATTTAAAACTACTAAAAACAATTTTTTTCTTTAATTTTGCAAATACTATGTATGTAGCGCCATCTTGCTGGCTACACCGCTAAGGATACAACAATATATAATTGTAAGTATACAAATTCTTTGGCATAAAATCTGCTGGCTAGCCTAGATAAGCTCACTTTAGCAAAATAAATAAAAGCTTTATATAAAAAAGGAAACGAAATGTAATATTAATTATGTAATATGACATATCCCAGAATAATATCCGTTTCTCCATTCACTAATTGGTCTTTTTGTCAACATACGAGCAACCCTTCGAATACGTCGAACTACTATGCAGTATTTTGTGTGGCTTCTTCCAAGACGCCCTACAAAGGGACTAAAATGTCGGCTAATCAATCGCAAAGGCCTGGCCTTATCGGCGACAATGGTTTAGAAGGGTAATTCATCAACGGAAGGTCAGAAGGGACTTCCTGAGCCCTTTTTGTTAGTGGCAAATTAATTACGGTGTCAATTTCGTAGGCCCATATAACCTTTTGTCATTTTCTGTGGGCAAGGATGTTATGTTTACACGATTATATGTAGAGTGATTATAATGAAATTAAATTAAAGATAAAATATGGAGGTAAGTATCATGACAGAAATAAAGAAAATAATAATAAAATTACAGAAAACTATCATAATATATAAGGTAACGCACTTCTTATTTATTTTATATAACGGAGATGGAGATGAGATGAGGTGAAAGAGGTATGCAGACACCAGATGAAATGGAGATGAGGTGAAAGAAGTATGCAGTGATAGAGAAGTATGTGAGTTTATCTCTACGCTTTATAAAAAATAGCTTTTAACCGTCTTCAAAAAAGAAAGTTATCAGTCAGATTATAATATTTTATATCTTATCTGACGTTGTTGGAATTGGATAATATCTATAAATATTATAAAATAGAAACGCTTTTTTTCTCTGTCTGGCCTTTCTAAGCGTTCTTCCTCTAAACCACCCAACGGATTTTGATGCGGTTTTCACCATGAGGTAGAGTATTTCTCAGAGAAGGTTTATGTATGATTTATTATATATATATTTTAATGTAATTTGACATAAATATGATAAATGTGCATAAAGTCCTACCCGTTGAAAAACTTTCACGCATGCGCTGCTTTAATGGTAAGTCCTACATGAAAACAATGTACTAAAGTATTATTCCTCTTAATAAGATCTACAAAAAAGTCAGCGACAGCATATTTGTATCTTCTAAGGATAACATACAGTGAGCATATTTCTGTCTAAAAATAATAATTTGAATATATTTTTTATTGTGAGGGATGTTTGTCCATAATGATATCAATCCTTATCCTTTTAAATACTTTATTAATTTTCTACGTTAAACGAAGATAAAATTTGCTTTTTAAACTAATTGGAAATTATGAATAGTTTTAGAGAAAAACGCATTTAATTGTTGACACATCACGCCCGCTATAAACCGCAGATTTGGCTCATGTTTCGTTTATCCCTTACTCATAAAGCATATAAATAAGTATATTAGTTACGTTGGCCATTTAATGGAGATGAAAACTGTCTTTTATTGTTTTTCATTTTAATAAGTACTTTAGAAGTTGTTACAATATCAAAATATCCTTGCTGCGAAACGGGTCACCACACGCCATGCGTCCGCGCCACGCGACGCGTCCGCCGCGCCCGTCTCCCCGCCTGTGTCTGTATCGAAGTAGATTTAGATGCGATTGTACGTATTGGACAATTAGGGTTTAATGTACTATTTCAGCGCGATATATTTGGTTTCATCTTTTTTGATTAATAGAATAGTAGGTAGTCTTTCGTGTAAGTTTTTTAGGAAGAGAATAGTAGGTAGTCTTTTGTTTATCATTTCTTTCGTTAAAGTATCCTGTTGTTTAAATTGTTTACTCTCCTTCTTTTTATTATTTTTTTACCTTTTTAAACATTTCCTTTTTTAATTTAATTATGCCACGAAAAAGTCGTTCATAGGTCGTAGAACAAGAAATGCAACTAACAATCGTTTAAATCTTACTAATGAAAGCGTAGAGGAGACGAAAATTAAATAAATAAATCAGCTTCACGCTGTATGTAGAGGAGACGAAAATTAGACGGCAATTTAAATATATTTTCTTATTGTAAGGGATGTGTGTCCATAATGATATTAATCCTTATCCTTTTAAATAAGTTATTAATTTTCTACGTTAATCAAAGATAAACTTTGCTCTTTACAATATTTCGAAATTACAAATAGTTTTAGAGAAAAGCTATATCATCCCTTACTCTCATTATATAAATAAGTATATTAGTTACGAGGCCAGTCGTGGCGCAGTGGAACAAAGTGTGACTGTAAAACCGACTGGTTGTGGGTTCGATCCCCACTCGGGGAGATGAAATATTTACTTAAATTTGTTTTCATTTCTTCGCTCTGGTGTCGAGGCAAAGCGCGGCGTTGAATTGTGCCACTCAACACGCAATGCCTCCAAAAATTCGGCAGAAAGTGGGGAACGGAGTGTCTTGACACTGGGTTCCCTCTGCCTACCCTGCTGTGTGCGGGATACAGCGTGAAGCTAATTTATTTATTTAGTTACCTTTTGGCCATTTAATATAGATCAAAATGTTGTTTACTGTTTTCATTTCATTTCAATAAGTACTTTAGAAGATTAGTACCACAGATTTAAAATTACAATTACGGTACTAAAAAAATCTTGCTGTGTAACGGCTCGCCGTCCACCACCCGTCCCCCCGCGCCCCGCAACCTTTTGCTTATAACAATGGATCCGCCGCACCCGCCTGTCTTCTTTTCCCCGGGGCATGCAAGGAAGGCCTGCTCATCATATTGCCCAAGGCTGGGAAGACCCCGCAGCCTGAAGGATACCGATCTATAACCCTCCTTAGCGCGGTCGCCAAGCTGTTCGAGAAGATATTCCTCTCACTTCTCCACGAAGCGAGCAGCTTGGCAAGCGGGTATACCACTCTGGTTATACTACGCCGCAACAGTGATCAACCGAAAGGAGAGTGCAATAGTAGTCTTCTTCGACGTAGCACGCATTCGACTGCGTCTGGCACCCGGGCCTACTTCATTAAGTGCTCAGAGCCGGTACCCCTCAGCACGTCACGCATGTCTTTGCCTCCCTGCCTGCCTGCCTGCCTGTCAAACGTAAGACTATTTCCTAGGGACTTTCTATCCTACTCTAAATCCGACTCATGAGCCTTGCATTGAACCTTGGTCGTTTAAGATGGGCCTCCCTCAGGAAACCGAGGGTCTCTCCTGACTGAGTTGACCGCCTAGATGGCATTTGATAATCCTTCCAATTCCATACTGTGTCAACGCCCAGATGTCGTTTGGAGCTACTAAGGAGATGGACGAGAGAATGCTTCATTTCTGCGCCTGGCTCTATAGCAAAGTTAATTTAGAAACGATTGTACGTATTTTGGAGCTATCCAATAATTATAATGTATTTCAACGCGACATAGTTGGTTACATCTTTCGTTTAAGTATTTTTGGGTAAGAGAATAGTATCTAAGTGTGCTGTTGTTTATAGTTTCTTTCGTTAAAGTTTTCTGTTGTTTGTGTCATTTGTTTAAGTGTGTTTTTTTAAACAATTGGAACACCCGTATTGGAACTACGAAAATGCGGGTTGCATTAAGGTTTAAATAATTTTCACATTGGTAATCTTAAGTGTTTTGCAAACATAGGTACATTACATGAATAATTCAGTAACTAAAGCGGGCGAAGCCGCGAGCGGGTCGCTAGTTTATGTATAATTCTATTTAGTCTTTTAAGCATATATACTTAATTTTGCAAGTATTCTTGTATGTTTGTCCATAAAGTTTCCCGAAACTATAAATTATATTAATATACAACTTTTTGAAATACATTACGTACATTCTCACTCATCACTTAGAAAGAAATCCAACATCCAAGAAGATTTTTTTAATACAATTCTTCTAAATTATATTAAGTATACTTGAAAGTTGAGAACACTTACACGTACTTGTATTCTATAATTCTGGATTTTTTTTCGTTGGTTTCCTTTTTCCTTATGAAATAGCCATTGGAAAAATGATGTATATTTTTAAATTATTTTATAGAAAAAAATAAAAACTTGTATACCTAGACCAATAACTTCCCTGAACTAGTCCTGCAACAGGTTTATCTTCACTTCACCGTCTGAAGAGTATGCTTCAATTTTAAGGCCCTGGTCCTTACTGGTATCTGGATCGTGCACAATCGCTTCCATCACTGACGCCGTCGCTAATTTGTTCTTCTATATATCCATCGAGTACTGATTACAAATCCGGATTCTCGCCTTTTGAACGTTTTTATCACTAAAATAAATAACATATTCTTTAAATTATCGAAAAATATACGATGCAACGGATATAGAGGATGATGAGGATGGCTCAAATCATGGCGAAGTGAGGTTACTGAAGATGGTCAACGTCAACGGCAATATATAGTTTTAAGAAATCCAATATCACCATATTGGCTAAGGGTTAAAATAACTTTTACGATAAAATAGATAGTATGTTTTACGGATAGGATAGGCGAAGAGAATCTAATTATAAATTATGCTCTCTAACTCTGCGCTCAGTATTATTGGACGCGGTGAAAAACATTATTAAAGTTATGAACTAAGTAGGGTTCAAAGTTTATTCTTTGAAAACATATCTTAACTTTCTAGCGAACTGAGATACATTTTGAATTAAAAAATAAAGTAATTTTTTTATTTTTTAAAAATACATATTTTCTTAATATAAAATTGACATAGGCAATATATGAGGCAAGTAGTGGCACAGCGGCAGGAAGTGTGACTGTAAAAGCGACTGATTGTGGGTTCGATCCCCACTCGAGGAGATTTTCATCTCCTTAATAAATCCGTAAATATTTCTATTTACTTAAATTTATATTTCCATTTCTTCGCTCTGGTGTCGAGGTTAAGCGCGGCGTTGAGTTCTCAATCAACGCGCAATGCCTCCAGAATTCGGCAGAAAGTGGGGAACGGAGTGTCTTAATATCAGGTTCCCTCTGCCTACCCTGCTGTGTGCGGGATACAGCGTGAATCTGATTTTTTTTTTAAATCTGTAGCTTTTTGTATTAAAACTATTAGTGCTACATTTTTTAACCCCTCATCTGTAAAATGTAATTGAAGCTTTAGCATGATTTCTTTGAAAAAGATTCATGTTTAATTTTGAGTGCCGCCACTCAACGCCATATTTTTGCTGTAGTGTAATTATTACCAGAGCCAAAAAATTAAAATGTTAATTATTAATAATAATATTTTCTTATGAGCAGAGATGAACCCACAACCGTCGCCTTGCAGTACCACTCTTGTACTCATGCGCCACGACGGCCTCACGTATTTTTTTAAAAAAAATAGTAATTTATAATGATTATATTATTATCTATATAAATTATAAAATATATAATAAATAATGTTATAATGAAAATTACGCTTACAATTTTGTATACAACCGCCACAAGATAAATTCAACCACAATTTTAGCACAACCTAATTTTATCATTGTTTGCTAAAACTGTTGGGTTAGCTAATTCATTAAAAGCATTAAATATATACATTCAAACAATAATGACACAAAATTATGGTTTCGGTTATGATATGTTAAACTAAAGTATGTATACTAGAGTTTAATTAGTTTTTGTATGCGCTATCGTAGCACAGTGGTACAAAGGAATTTTCACACGAAAAAATTGTTGAGGCCATCGTAGCGCAGGGGTACAAGCGTGCGAATTTAGGCATGGATGTTTTGAGTTCGATTTCCACTCGGAGGAAGAAAATATTATATATTTTCATTTCCTCTCAATGGCATGATGCCAAAACGCGGCATTGAGTTTGCCCGTTTAACACGCAATGACTCAACAATTTGGTGATAAAATGGTGAACGGAACTACTTTATTGTGGAACATAGGTCTTAACACAAGGTTCCCCCTGTCTAACTCTCCTATGTACGTTGAGAATAAATTCTATAATTGTATTTTCGTTGCAGCCTTAGTTTCACAATTTTCGAGGCGCTGCGCTTTGTGTACCAGACCAAATAGATAAAAAATATAGTTCCCTCGAGTAGAATTGAACCCACAGCCATCACTTGTACAGTCAGATGCTGTTCCACAACGAGTGTAGTCTTTTATTTTTCAAATATCAGACGCTATGCCACTGGGACACGACTGCCTAGGGACATTATGAGTAAATATTTCTAATAGAAACACCTTAACCCTAATGGTATTTAAACCAAGTTCTGCCACTCAAGACTTAATGCAACGAAAATTGAGCGGCCCCACTCGAGGAAATGAAATATTTATTTAAATTTCTATTTTCATTTCTTCGCTCTGATATCGAGGCAAAGCGCGGCATTAAGTTGCCACACTCAACACACAATGCTTCCAGAACTCGGCAGAAAGAGGGGAACGGAGTGTCTTTACACTAGATTCCTCTACCTACCCTGCTGTCTGCGGAATACAGTGTGAAGCTAATTTATTAATTTATTTTAATAAATTTGTTGTTTTTTTTTAATGAACCAATACATTTTCACATTTTGTCTCAGCTCTCAAATTTCCCACTTCGTGCCAAATTTCAAAACTGTACATTCACGGGAAGTACCTAATAGGTATATATATAATTACGATATGGCGAATTTCAAAAAAAATCTGCAAAATCGATGCATAGATCTTCTGATGGTGTTCACCTGCTGGTTTTTTTCTGAATTTCAAGGGACCATAACCCTAAATATTTGACGCCAATTTCAGCATGATAATTCCAACCAATCTTGACATAAATAGTCTTGAAAGTTATCTTATAAGGGTTCCGTTTTTAATTTTTACATACGGAACCCTAAAGCACAAAAACGTACAGCATATAGGTCCAACTTAAATGAAATATACATACATACATAGAAAATTTTAATAGAAAATCCCCGCTATTCATTAGAAGTGAAACAATTTCAAAAAGCCAGGCTAATGCAAAGCGAGGTCCAATACCGCCCAAAGGTCCGCGGGTCAATAGAAACGGGAACGATGCTATCAAATGTCGCTTTTGGCTCGGTGGCCGGTCGTGACTTACCTTACACGTTCGGTACTGGCCTTTAGTGAAGCGCGAAAGAGATTTAGATGAGACTGTTAATTTTTTTATGTTAAGTAAGCTTAAGAAGACAAAGCGTGGCGTTGGGTTGCGCTTCTCAACAAGCAATGTTTTCAGAATTCAGCTAACTGTGAGGAACGGAAATGTTAAATTGGGAACGTCTATTCGTCTTAAAATCGTCTTGATACTAGGTTCCCAGATTCCCTCTGCCTACTCTGCTATGTACACAAAAAAAGTCAATCTAATAAAAGTGTGTTAAAAATCGCCATTTCCTATGCATTGGCACGCCAAACCAAATAGCTTGGACAAAGGAGTGGGCGACGAATGATGCCAGTTAACAATTGTTAATACAAGAATGGTTACCGTTTGTTTTGTTTAATGAGCGAGATTGGTTATGGGAAATAATTAATGATTTTTTGTATATATAAGTTAAAAATGTATATAATATTGCTGCTCTACTTATAAAAAATAATATTTTGTTACTGAATTGGAGAAACAAACGCTAAATAAGAAGGAACCAATTACATGTAAATACTTTCTATAGCAAAAATGTGGCGTTGAGTGCCGCCACTCAACACGCAATGTCTCGAAAATTCCCGAAAAAATTCTAGGATCCCTGTCTACCTTGCTATATGTGGGATACAGCGTGAAGCTGAAAATAAAATAGCAATATTTACACTTTGTTCCCCACACATAAAAATTGGGTACTACAACTTCTATTAAATACAACGGTTGTAAGCTCGGTACGGGAGTACCGAGTCTGTCTCCCGTACAAAATAGGGTAGGCTGATGGAACTTTAAAATCCTATGTTCCCCGAATCATGGAGACCTTGCGTTTTACCTGGTCACTAGAGCAAGGTAATAAAAATATTAAAAATTTAATTTCCTATTGTGGTCGCACGCTAGTTCGCCAGCGCCACGAATGGCTTATATTTTTTTATTCTATAAATAAAATAACTATCACCAAATCAACGCCTCAAAACCACACCAAAAAATACAAAAATTCAAACCCACCAATTTATCATGTTATTTTTATCTATAAGATACAAAGCTTACCGTGTATTTACGATCATTCCCGAGATACGATGCAATATAGATAAATACTCAGTTTTACCACACAGCGTGGCATAATCAAACATGCTCTAATGATCGGAAACAGTGATCTCACGTGATAAGATTGGCCACCAGCAGAGAAGCGATGGGATTCTGTGTAGTGAAGTACTTTTTCTTAATCTCATCTCTTGTCACTATGGAGATAATCATAAAACTGTCTACACAATAAAAAAAAAAAATAAACGAAGCGGGATTCGAACCCGCGAGTCTAAGATGATTGTCAATAGGTGCAGATTAAGTCTCATTAGGAAATTACACTTTACATATAAATATACGTTGATATTTAAAACATTTTTTTAAATATATTTTTTATTATTTGGTAATACAACTCTACAACTACAACTCATTTTTTTGTTAAAAACAATGTATTTTTTGTACCGATGCAAGTTATCGAGTAAATCGACTTCGAAGCAATTTTTTTACTGAATAGAAATGGTGAACTCTTTACAAATCTACTTCTTCATTATATCTCTTAATAATGGTTGAAATTGCAATAAGAGTTAAGATAAGGATATGAAGTTGTTGTTTAATTTTAAATTATTTTTCTTTCATTTTAAGCGCTTAAAATTAACAATATATTAAAATATTACGAAATATGTAGTTTAAACTTTACAAAGTTTGCTTATCATAAAAAAATATCATTGAACTTGACTATCCCAAATACCACGCCTACTTGATAAAAGAAATTCGTAAAAGGAAAAGAAATTGGTAAAACTTCGAAAAATGTCCAAGAAATGTCAAATCCATAGAAAAAATCTTATAACAAATAGTGGTCATACAAACAAAAATAAGGAAAGCAATACAAAAATAACAATAAACATGTACAAAGGCGATTCAATTAGGGCGAGATGAGAAAAAACAGAGCTAAGAAAGCCTTATCGGAACCTCCACAACCCACGGTCGCGTGAGTCATGCTAGTCAACTAATATATTACATACAAGCGAACCTTACGCGACTTCGCCCGCAATAACTTATTGTTTTCTTATAGCCAAATTATAACTATTTTTTACCTAAATTGTAGCCTATGTAAAGTTAAATACATCACAAGAACATATGAAAAAAATATATTGAAATATATGATTTAAATCAAATCAAAATCAAATTCAAGTTTTTGCAAAACAAACTATCATCTTTTATATTTTTTTTATACATTTTTTAAATAAGTATTTTTCTTTCCTAAGTGTGGAATAACACTTTAAAAATGTTTAAAAATATTTAAAAATAGTTTCTCTCTTGCCAAACGATAATTCTTTGTAATTATCTTTGAGTAGCGGAAATTTGTAAAAATCTCCCTACAGAGAAGCTAACAACATAAATAAGTTGTAACAAGCGTATAAAAATTTCGACGTAGCTTGGCGAGAACGCATGGCTTAGTGGTCAGAGCGCCTGGTCGGTTTCCAGGAGGCGCGGGTTCGAGTCCCGCTGCGTTCAAATTTTTATACGTTTTTTAAATAAGTATCAAACTATCATATTTATACAACTTCATAAACTTAACTTTACTTGTGTTATACATAATATGACAAAAAAATAACTAGTTTGGTTCCGCTTCAATTTCTGAAATCTGAAATCTGAAAAAAATGATTATGTATTGCCATTTCTTTAGCGATATATCTCGCTAAGTTAAAAAACACTTAGTGAAAATCACTAGCCAAAACATTTTAAAACTTGTAAAAATACTTTAAAACATGATTTCTCAACAATATATACAACTATTTCTATAAAGAGTTGTAGACAGTTATACTCAGAACCAACAACATTTTTTCTAAATGGAGTATACGAAAGGAAAAAAAAAACATACTTAAAAAAAATTATGTAAATAAGTCCGGCGTCCGTTTTCCGACTATGTATGTTTGGAGGCGTTTGAAGAGGCGGGCCCATTCAATTTGAACCCATGACCACCACACACAATACTCTCATATATCGCTTTAGGTATACACGAGTATACCTATAGCGATAATCGAAAAAATAAGGAAAAAAAATACACGTGTTCCCAACATTCGGACTAACGCATAAAGGAATGTTACAGTAAACTCTAACATCCTGTGATCAAATGTTATACAAATAAATATATCCATTCAAACCTTTCATTTTAACTTCATCTTGTATATGGGTTGCTTATATTGTTTCAGTTTTGATCTTTTAGCTGGAATTAATAATGTTTTATTGTTTTACGAGGCCGGTCAAGGGGTACCAACACGACAAGATGTGGATTCGATTCGGACTGCAGGAAATGATTTTTTTTTACATTTTAATTTTCTCGCTCTAGTAATGAGGCAAAGTGGCGTTGAGTTCCGCCACTCAACACGGAATGCTCTTATAACTAACTAACGTTACTTATGCCGAAAATGAGGAACGGAAGTGTCTTACTGAGAACTTAGTGCTCCCAGGTTCCCTGGTTCCCTCTGCCTACGCTGCTATGTGTGAATATAGCATAAAAAACAAAGCAGAATATTTTATCCTTTAGTAACAAATATTGTCTTAGTAAACCTCATAAATAAAATTAATAACAAATTGAGATCATTATGGTAGTAGTACTACTGAGCGACGACAACTTTAAACGCCACTATTGGGTTGGAGCTAGGACGGGACGGGATAATTAATTATTTTCATTTCCTCGCTCTGATAACAAAATAAATCGCGGTGTTTAGCTCCGCTATTTAACACACAATATCTTGGAACGGAGTGTCTGAACACTATGCTCTGCCTACATTGCTATATGCGGAAAACAGCGTAAAATTAAAAGAAAATAATAATATTTTAAAAGTGTTTGATCTCCGGTCCGTTATAATTAATAACATTTTATTCGTGATATATGAGACTGGTCCCATAATAAGCCAAAGGAAGAATATAATAAAACCATAGGTTTTAAGGAATAAACTCCTTTCGACGACAGGTGGATCAGATAAGGTGGGAATCTCTAAAAAAGATTAGGGTATTTTTTCACAGGAGAATGTAGACATGATAATAATTATTACGTATTTTTGTGTCTTTTTTAGTAGATAGATATATAACTTAGTGTCAAGACACTCTATTCTTCACTTTTTGCCTCGAGTGAATCCGTACTTGACCTAGATTATGGAAATAATGAAAATTAATCATTCTTCTGAGCGGGAATCGAACCCAAAACGGTGTCGTGGACAATGGCACCGTCTCACTGTAAGCATAGTGTTTACAGCTTCTACATAATATAATAGTTTGTATTATTATTTTTTTATTCAAATCTTAAGATAACAATGTATAGATGGCCTTATAAGATCAATATTGATAAAAAATTTTGACTTTTATTATGACGAGGGTAAAATTGAAGCAGATTTGAGGCCCGGCTTTTTAGTACTGATTAATTTCCTTCTCCAAATTCATTTTAAAGTCTATTTTAATTAGAAATTTTATATTTATACGTTTAGATTTTTGATTAAGATTTTTTTAATTAAGATTTCGTTTTCTTAATTTCTTAATTAATTATCAACAATCTTTTTAATATTTTTAAATTCTCGTGGTGTTGAGTTTCAACAGTCAAAACACTTTTTGCTCTCAGAATTTGGCAGAAAATGGGGAATGGAATATTTTAATGGGGAACGGAGAGTCTTAACACTCGGATCCCACGTTCCTTCCACTTGCCCTGCTATGCGCGGGATACAGTATGAAGCTAAAAAAGATAACTTAAAACTCGCTTGAAAATACAAAATTAATACACTTTGTTCGGAAAATAGCGGACTGGGCAGACAGAACGCTGGTGTAGTGCTATCCCCCCATAATGAAGAAATTAGTTCATGCAGTGGCGACACTTAACGCCGCTCTTAGTCTACCAGAGTCACAAAAATTAACATTTTTCATTGCCTCGAATATTTTTTTATTATTGAACTTACGGCCAATTATAGTGTACCATATACCACAATAAGAAATATGTTATATAGTGCACTTATAATAGATACTAAAGCCTATTGCTTCATTCATTTTAATAGCCTAGATATTAATCTAGATTCAGACAAAATCTATGCTTTTAAAACAACAACGTCCCGCCTCTAACACAATGTTCATATATATATATATATAATAAAATAAAAAAATATAAAAAAATATATTTATATAAATTTAGTCTATTCAGAGATGCTTATCAAATAATAGTTAAAACCGAAACATGTTTTTTTACAAAACTTAGAAACCTATAATTATAATGATTGGTGTATAATTAAAACAATTTACAAACATGTTCTATAGCTGGTTCAAATTCTATTAATAATGACTGTTCTAAAAGTTCAAATAATAGTTCGTTTTGAGGGCGTCGTGGCACAGGCACGGCGGCCGAAAATAATATCAACTATGGAGTTATAGATTCAATTGCCACTCAGGGAAAATAATTATTTTCATTTCCTCCCTCCACTAAGAAGACAAAGCACTGCGTTCCGTCACTCAATATGCAATGTTTCAAATTCGGGCAGACTATCCTTATATCCTTTGTTTTGGCAAGTAATTTAAACATAACAATCCCATCGAGTGGGGATCGAACCTACTTCAATCGCGTTTAAAATCTAACTATACCTCACTGCGCCACGATGGCCTCAGTGACAGTGTCATCAACAATATATAATCACAATAATAATTGAGATGTAAAATTGAACGGAAACGGTTAATGTTTTTATAGTAGTTGATTCAAGTGATACTTGTAGCTATGAGCTCGTTGAGTAAGTAACGATTCATCAAGAGGTTGCTTTCATTCAGTGAATAATAAAAAGTATGTAGGTTTTTTTCTAGCTCGTAGAACCTAGTGTTATTTTTTTTATTATTGTATACAGACGTACCGTTTTTTTTAATATTTTTTATAACGTGTTAAGCTTTTTATCTATTACTTAAACTAAGCTTAGAAACTTGTGCTAGTAATTAGTATAATCGTATATTACTATTCTTTGACAACTATCTATAATACGACTTTGTGTCTCAATATTGAATTTTTATATAACTAAAATCAAAATCAAATCAGCTTCACACTGTATCCCGCACACAGCGTGGTAGGTAGAGGGAACCTAGAGTTAAGACACTCCGTTCCCCGCTTTCTGCGAAATGCTGGAGGCATTGCATGTTTAGTGGCAGAAATCAACGCCGCTCTTAGCCACCCGAGCGAAGAAATGGAAATATAAATTTAAGTAAGCATTTCATCTCCTCGAGTGGGGGGACATCTAACACAACCACACCACAACCAGTCGCTTTTACAGTCACACTTCGTGCTACTGCGCCACGACTGGCCTCAACTTTAAATTTATATTACCAACTAAACAATATAGGAATCTGCAGTATTACCATATATGGAAGATAATAATTGCCTTTAATTTAATTAATTGAAAATATATAAACAGTCAGCTTTCCGCTTTCCGCAGACAGCAGGGGAGGCAAAGGGAACCTAGTGTTACGACACTCCGTTCCCCACACATAAAAAACAGTAAAAAATATATATTTGCAATAATAAGTACAAATAAAAGTCAGTTTGTCAAGTATATATATAATCAATGTTTTCGCTATAACGTAAAACTATCATCGGTTATACGACTTTACACACATTTTTTTTCTTTTATGTACAGGTTGACTTTTCTATTTCTTCTTATATTCTATAATATAAAATATAGAAATAGATTAAATGCATACAAAATTTAATTAAACTATTATAATTTCCAAACCAAATATCTAATTACTTCCCGAAACAAATCTTGTATCTTTTAGTTCTAGTACTCGTAGAACTAAATTACGATATTTACTTTATCACTAAATTGGCTTGCTTTGGCTGTACAGTTTATCTAAATATTTAATTGCGCGTGGGCAGCCGACACTGCCATCTTCCCTAACAATGAGTATTTATCGAACTCTTGGAATAAAGGTGTAAAGTGAAATGTAGCGAAAAAAGAAATAAATTTAAACAATATGAAAAAAATAAGATTGAGTAGTATAAAAAGTTTCACAACTTTTTTTTAAATTTGATTAACGAGTCAAACGAGCAGAAGAGCACAATAAAAATCAGAGTTTATATAAATATAATAAATAAACATAAATAGTCTATAAATGCTTTTATCTATAACTCTGTTATCATATAGTATTACTTTTTATTATATTAAAAAAGTAACCTATATTAGATTAACAAAATAAGTTTAGTCGACTTGCTATATTGCTGAGCTTTAGTTATAACGAGGTATATTCATTTAAATTATTTTTCAACGTTTATTTATATTTATGATTTTACCAAAAAACACAAAAATATAAGTTTATAAAATTATCTTTTAAAATTGAAATCGCTGTTATTGGATACCCAACTTTAACCCAATCAGGGCAAACAAGGCTTTAACTGCAAACAAATCGGTTTGAGCATTTAATGAGGTCTTTATTTCATCACCAGACAATGGCTGTGCTATTATTACTATACATATGAATCCAACACAAACTTTAAGTATAATAATAAATATATTATAATAATTTTCGAGACATTGCGTGTAAAGTGGAACATAACTTCGCGTTATGTCTGGACATGAATAATTGTAACAATTATTTCAAGTCCTTATTTGTTTTTTTTTATCAGCTTCACGCTGTATCCCGCACACGGCAGGGTAGGCAAAGGGAACCTAGTGTTAAGACAAGACACTCCATTCCCCACTTTCTAACGAATTCTGGGGGCATTGCGTGTTGAGTGGCAGAATTCAACGCCGCGCTTTGCTTCTACACCAGAGAATGAAAATATATATTTAAGTAAATATTTCATGGCCTCTATTAAATTCTCTTATCTCTATTAAATTATATAAATTTTAAAAAAATAATAAATTTACTGACTAAAAGCTCAGACAGAGAAATAAAAAAAAATTAAATTAACCAATCAAAATTTAACTAAAATAATATAAAGCTGTTATTTAAATCAATATTACAGATATCATCTAGAACAAGTTAATAGGCAATTTATTCTATTAGAATTTCATAATCAATTTCAGTACTGGCACTTCAACAATTTAAATTTCAACACCAAAATATTGTAGAATAAATTAATGAAGTTATTATCTGAAATTAAATTGTTGACGATTATAATTGATATCTGGTCATCGTCATCATTGTCGTAGCGACACGACGGCTGACTGTAAACGCAACGGTTGTGGGTTCGACTCTCACTTGAAGTAAGGAATTATTTTCATTTCCTACTATGGCTATAGATGGAAACTGGATGGAATATTATTGTCTTAAATTGGAAATATTCTTGAAAATTTAAATATCTAATAGTCTTTTTTTTGTTTATACTGATAGACTAAAATTAAATTAAATTAAATTAGCTTCACAATGTATGACGCACACAGCAGGTTAGGCAGGGAACCTAGTGTTAAGACACTCCGTTCCCTACTTATGCAAAATTCTGGAGAGATTGCGTGTTGAGTGGCAGAACTCAACGTCGCGCTTTCCCTCGAGCGAGGAAATTTTAATTTATTTATAAATTTATTTTAATTTATTTATAAATTTAAATTTTATTTATAATTTAAGTAAATATTTCATCTCCTCAGGTGGGGATCGAACCCACAACCAGTCATTCCAATAATAATATTTGATGTTAAATTTGATTTTTTATCTAATACCAGTAAGTACCAGTAATACTGAATGCTGATTGGATCTACTTTACGTTTAACTAGTTCGTTTCCATAATCTTAATTAGTAACTTAGAATTTATATTTTAATATACAAGAAGAATAAAATGGCCGACATGGCGCAGTGGGACAGCATTTGACTGTAATTGCTATGGTTGTGGGTTTAATTCTTATTACAGAAAATATATTTAAATTATTTGCATTTCCCTGCGAACGGAAAATCTTAACACTGGGTTTCTTCTGTTTTGTCTGATATGCGGATAAAAGAGTATAGCTGCTGAGGGGCAAAGTAAAGTTAATACTCTTGTGTTAATATTTATTGTACATTAAAAAAAACTATATTGATATAAATATTTGGAAAAGTACAATAGGTGCCTTTATCGCTTTGGATAGAAAAAAATGTACATAAAATGGAAAGCGTACGCAGTATAAATCCGTATATATTTTTATATATTTTTTAAGCTTCATACTGTTACATGTACAGGTAGTGGGAACCTAGTGTAACACCCACTTCCCATTGGGACACTTTGATTCACCACTGTCCGCCAAATTCTGGAGGCATTGCGTGTTAAGTGGCGGATATCAACGCCGCGCTTTGCCTTGTAACCAATGCGAGGAATTAAAAATTTCAGATCCTCCATTCCTTCCTTACTTTAGAAATATTACTTCTGACACATTTACTGACGAAAATAATTGTCATCTCAACTTTGTCCATCAAAAAGAAAAATACTAAACACTTTCAATTTTAAATATTTTCTTAAATTGATTCGAATATATGACCATCGCATATACACTCAAATACTTTTCAACTGTGCCACAATAGCCTTTAAATATTGAATACGAGTGAATAAAAAATGGACATGGATTAATTAGTTTTTATCGAATATCCAGCATCCATGACGGGATATGATAAAATTTTCGTGTCATCGAAGCATAAATTGCTTTTACCCGATTTTATTATTATATTATAATTTTTGTAAAATAATATTAAGTTAAATATATTTATAGTGTTGGAAATGTTTTAACACTCTTGTGTGTGGTTTTGGTGTAACTACCAATTTCATATAGTAGACAAATACTTTTGTCTACTATATGAAAAGTGTGAGGAATATATATATATATAACACGTTTTCCTCACACGTTACATATAGCACGTTTTTAAATTAATAATATTAATAATAAATAATATTATTATTCTTCCATAAATCATAGGATGTTAAATATTTTTATATCAGCTTTTAAGTTTTATTTTTAAACCATTACAGTAAGCGAAGCGAACGGAGGTGTCCGAGCGAAGCGAACAGGGGGTGAAGATAAACAATATAAAATCTAAACTAAGACCTATTAGTTTTGATGAAAGTAAAAAGAACATTAAGTTAATCGTTTAATCAAAAATCAAGACATTTAAATGCAAAGCGAGCAATTTCCCTCTGGCTGCTAATTCCAGGTTTAATTTAATTGTTATTGTTATTTTATATACTATTATTTTATTTAGTTTACAGATGGAGGTAACGTCTTATGAAAAAAAAATACAAAATCTAACCATAAAAAGAATTAAAAAATATCACTTTCAATTTTATAACATATAGAAATGTAATTATTTTTACTTCGAATGGGAATCGGAACCACAAGAGTCGTGCTTACAATCAAAAGCTAAGCCACTGCGCAATGACGGCCTCCTCAAACATAGTTTTAGCTTCACATAGGCTTTGTCCCTGTGAGGTGTATCGCTTGAACATGAGAGCCTAGTATTAAGACACACCGTTCCCATAAAGACACTTCCGTTCCCTATTTTCCACCCATTTACAGCTAAAATATATTTCTTTAAAATATTAGTCACATTTTCCCTAGCAATATAGTGAGAACCATTTACCATGTAAAAAGGGTAACAGGGTATATATCCCTTTTTGGTACTTTTAAACAATTTTCAGTAAAATTCCATAAATTAAATAATTCAATATCCTATGAACCATCCAACAACAGAATTCCAGTATGAAAAAACAATGAAATTCCGGCCCATACTATTGTAACTCGATTTAAGTTCTATACACGTACGATATACTTATGCTTGTAATATTTATACGGTTTCTAATTTTATGTTTACATAATATAGTAGAGTAGGCGGAGAGAACTTAATGTCAAGATACTCGCACTACCTGCCCAATTTTCGCGATATTGCGTGTTGAGTGGCGGAACTCAACACTGCGTCTTTTCTTGATACCAGGATAACTCATTGCAAAGATAACTGGATATCGAAACGATCTCGGAGTCTGGTTTAAAGGTCCTCCTAAGATCATATCTTATTTAATATTTTGATATAACTATAAAAATAAACACAAATAAAAGAAACAAAAGATTTTTTAACTGCACCATGATAGCATCATATGCATTTTTATGATTATTTTAAACACACATCAATATTAAGAGTCACAATACAAAATCGGATGTTTCAATCTCGCACGCCCTTCTAAGAAACGCCTTAAACGCCAAACGCCTGCAGCTATAAATCTGTGTAAGCCTATAATTATAGGCGGTATTCATTAATAATGTATAACTCGATCAAACGTCGATGCATCTCGATTGAGATGTGTGTACATGGATGGATTTTTTTATCTAAAACTTGTTGTTGCCTGCATCTTTTTTTCTACTCGTTTGTTTCTATTTCCGTTAGGGGTTAAAAAATAGTTCTTTAGTACTCTCCTACACTGTCTAATCTACCTACATGCCCAATCCTTCATACACATACATATCCTTTTTCATACACATACATGACCTTTTCCATACATATAAATGAGCTTCTAGATCCAGTAGTTTCGTCTGTGAGTTGTCTGTCAGTTGTAACTGATATCCCAAACTCATTTTAAAATATTATTTAATAAATAATGCCTTGGCTCGTGATGTGTCTAGTGGTTAGAACCGTCTATAGTTGTGATCGTGAAGAACCCAAAATCTTTTAGAGTTCGGAGGTAACAGTATTAAGAATTGTATGTTATGCCATTAGAAGGTATCGCTTTAATAATATATTTGCCATCAGAAGTTGTTCTTGTGGTAGTTATTTACATAACTGGAAACTCAACAATATGACATTGTCATAACTCGAAGCTCGTCCGAAGAAAAGCCAAGAGCGCGTCCTATCTTCCTCTCCACTATAACTGCAAACTAGTTATAATAAAAGGAAGAAAGAGTACGGGCACCTCCCCGCCCTACACCGTGAATTCCTACCAGACTGCGGCTGCAACAGTCTTATTGAACTCTCCGGGACGTTTGTGTGTGATCAGTCTGAAGGTACTTGTTACGCTTGTTTATATTAAGATTATTATATTAGAATTGTGATTCGTGATGTTGATTGATTTGTGAGATCAATATAAGTCGTTGGAACGAACGCACTGCCGCAAGGCGGCCGATATGTTTAATAAACGCACGGCACACACCCCACAGTCGTGTCTCGAACCGTAGGCGGACACTACTACATACACCAGAGTTCCAGGACATAAAATAGCACCACACACCCGTATGAGACAGGCGGACACTACTACATACACCGGAGCTGGGACATAAAATAGCACCACACACCCGTATGAGACAGGCGGACACTACTACATACACCGGAGCTGGGACATAAAATAGCACCACACACCTACTAGTCGTATACCAAGTCGTAGAAATGGTATATCAATATATCAATGGCTAACGCCATACAAACACAGCTTACGTACCGCGAGCGTACTGCGAGACGGCATCAGCCAAGACATAGTTAATGTCACTGCAACAGTTCGCATAAGCCCATCACGTCAGCTTCCGCGACGTCAAGCAACATTCGATATTATAACATTGGTCAAAGATAACTTTAATCCATAATATGTGTCGCTCCTACACATATAATTCGTTTATAAGGAATTCGATCCTAAAAGATCGTGCCATCATAGACTTCGAATTATCATATTATATTCATTATACATTTGGTACGAGTCTTTATGTGCATCATATTTATTAGTACCGTAGTACTTTAGAGTTCGACTCGACCGCTGCCTTCCAGCATCACCACCACCTATATATACGGAACGACGGTCGCGACATTCGGGACGACAATACACGAACTCGTCTCGATTAATATGTTATGAAAAATATTTCGTTTGTGTTATTCATAATTAACTATGTTATTTATGTGTATTGCCATGCATATTTTATTTTATTTATTTCTTTATTTTTAACTTATATCCCAGGTACATACTGTTACACAGTCACTGAGTAACAAATCTGAGCAGCAAATGAGCTCTAAATATATAAGGTTTTTTATAGCTTCATGCTGTAATCCTGTACATAGCAGAATAGCCAGAGGGAACCTGGGAACCTAATGTTAAGATTAAGACTCCCATTAACCCTTCACATATTCTGGAAGCATTGTATGTTGAGTAACAGAACTCCACGCCGCGCTTTATTCCTCGTTACCAGTGCGAAATACTACTCGAGGAAAGTAGTTATAAAATATCGAACCCAGAACTAGTCACGTTTACAGTCCCACGTTTATGCTCCGCAGCCACAGCGGACCTTAATTACTAATGAATTGTAGATTTTATATAACTTATTTAGGCCAGTCGTAGCGCAGCGGTTGTGGGTTCGATCCCCACTCGAGGAGATGAAATATTTACTTAAGTTTATATGTTCATTTCTTCGCTCTGGTGTCGAAGCAAAAGTGCGGCGTTGAGTTCTGCCACTTAATACGCAATGCCTCCAAAATTCGGCAGAAAGTGGGGAACGGAGTGTCTTAACACTAGGTTCCCTCTGCCTACCCTGCTGTGTGCGGGATATAAAGTGAAGTGCGTGAAGCTAAATTATTTTATTTTATTGAATTAGACAATACTTTATTGTATACAAGGCGGCGTTATTTGCTTAATTAAAGCCTTCGCACGCATAATTGACGGAATAAATATTGATACGGTACCAGCGGATTTCGAACGTAAACTTATTTTTCGAGTAATATTTCTACCTATATTTCATACAATGAATATCGAAAATCACAAAATATTTGCCAATACTGTAATTATGAAATTGATATTGTCATTACGCTTTATGAAAGCCGATTATTTGTTTATTTTATTTCAGTAAAATCGTACAAGTTTGGTTTTTATAAAATAATATATAAATAAGCATTAAATTATGACCATAAGAATTTCCCGCAATATCTATATTGCGGAAAGTCACGAAAAATATTATAAACATGCGGCCGAAAAACGGGAAATGGAGAGTTTGACACTGTTTGTTGTTGATGTATAAAAAAGATCATTTCATTGGAAGGTTCCCATAAGACGCGGGATCATATCCAGCAACGTTCAATTTTTTATACAATTTTTAAATAGTAACATTTAGTTCGTTCATATAAAATATAGAAAAAAGAGAGAACTTGGTAAGGGCCATAATTGATTCACATTTAAAATGTTAATTAGATTCGTAACTTCCTCCTGGCTTTCTTTTGAAGACAATAGCGACACGACGTCGATTACATCTAACATATTTAGTTGCTGTGGACGTACTATAATGTAAACGTGATCGAGCATACATTTTTCGTGTGAATTTCTCTTGCAATTTTGGTTATTTTATTGTTTTGCATTAAGATTTGATTCCGACAGCAATGTTTGTCAGTTCGTTCCTCGATTGGGGAAATAGTCATTTTTAAATGATAATTCACATATAAGTACTCTTATAAGAAATTGGACGGCGTTGGTTTAGTACAATTTATAAAAAAATACAAACTATAATTTTTGCGGATATTGCTCATTTTGTAAGAAATTAACTACAAATATTGGATTATTATTATGGTTTTCTATTAGTACAAAATAATTTTTATTTTGTTAATTCATTTATTGTCCCTTCCACAATCTTCATAATATTACCAATCGTAACTAAATACAATAATAAATATCGAATTTAATCATATATTTTAATGATCGAAAAATCAAAATTCATCGCAAAACAGAAAGTTTGAGGAAAACGTTATTAAAAGAAAGTACGTAATCGGAAACAAGGAAAGTAAAATGAAAGATTTGGTTGACATTTCTCATCTAGGATAGGGTGTTGTGGCGCGGTGGCAACGTGTGACTGTAACCACAATGGTTGTGAGTTCGTTTTCCACTCTGGAATGGATTATGTAATATATTCTTTCCCCTTTCAACAACGTGGTAACAAGCCTATGCGCGGCGATAAGTTTCGCCATGCATCACGCAATATCTCGAAAATCGGCGGAACGGAGTGACTTAACACTACATATTTCCTTTGCCTACCCAGCTGTATGCGAGATACATGAAGTAAAAAAATGTACATATTGATTTGTACAAAAGGACGCAGGTCAAACCAGGTAGGATTAGGGAATGCGATAATGACCTATTTACTGGAGCTGGCTTTACCCTAGATTATAAGGGTGAGCGTTTTTTATGTACCTTTCTCTATGTTTACAGTAAACATAGAGAAAGGTACATATAAAACGCTGTAAATTTTCGTTTGAATAGATTTAACCTTTGTTCGAGGTGATTGTATTGTATTTTGACTTTTTGAATGAAATAGTGTATTTATTTTTGGTTCAAGCAAATAGATCCCTACTTTTAGCCGAATTTTCGTTACATTTCCTCAATATTTTAATTCCTCGAAAGGGAATCGAACCAACAACCTGTCTTTACCGTCGAACGCCTGTGCCAAATCGCTTCATATTTATGTATATATAAATTATTTATAAAAGTTACAAAAATACATCCAGCCAACGAACGTTAATCCTGAAGACATAATACAAAAACAAACGTATCGAAAGAATTTTCCAAAGAGATTTATAGTAAATTCGTTCGTCGTTAGTTCTAAATGAGACATTCCTAACTATTATGTTATTGGTCCCCAATCGGAACGGCTTTTGTGATAAAATTAATTGCATTTTTCCCCCTCGCGTATTATAGATCTGTGAAAACAAGTTGCTCAGATAAAGCGATTAATAGTAGAATATAGTATGGTAGGTAGGCACGTCTATAGATACATATATTATTATATATTAGCTGTAATTATACCAGAGGCCAGTCGTGGCGCAGTGGTACAAAGTGTGACTGTAAAACCGACTGGTTGTGGGTTCGGTTCCCACTCGAGGAGATGAAATATTTACTTAAATTTATATTTTCATTTCTACGCTTTGGTGTCGAGTTGAGTTGAGTTCTGCCACTCAATACGCAATGCCTCCAAAATTCGGCAGAAAGTGGGGAACGGGGTGTCTTAACACTAGGTTCCCTCTGCCTACCCTGCTGTGCGCGGGATACAGCGTGAAGCTAATTTTAATTTATTTTTGATTACTTAAAGTTTTTGGTTTTATCTCTATATTTCTTCTGAATTCAGTCTTAGGGATTTTTTTGGCTTGTCGCCTGCACCTTATAGGGTAGGTAGACGGTACCTGTTGTTAAGACATCTCTGATCCTCATTTTCCGACCAAAATTCTTATAATTTTATGGGCACAGTAGAGCGATGATGCTTAAATTACAAAAGTTAAAATAAATAACAAGAGTCAAAAATAAAAACCGGCCTAATTTGAGTCGGACTCGCCACAGAGAGTTCCATACCAATTTTAGGATTAGAGTTTGTTGAGAATTACAAGATAAAAAGATGATAAGCTTAGATTTGGTTAATTTTTTTTTATGAAATTACCCACAAATATAAGTTATTATGATTTATTACATTATTCAGCCGTGCTCGGTCAATTTAAAAAAAAATACAAAGGAATTCACGTGAAATATTCTTTGGCAAAAAACGATGTCAACGCTTTTCATTTTCAAGCGCCTCCATTTTTCACTGATTTTCACCAACTGCTGACAGACCGACCGTGCGTCATATAGAAAATGTCACTAGCGCGCATATTTTCCATTTTTGACTGTATTGTTTTCGAAGGCACTTCAGCAAATTTAATTTTTAAAGGACTTTTAAAATAAATTATTTGAGACCGTCGTTGTGCTGCAGCACAGCTGACTGTTTGACTGTATACGTGAGGGTTGTCGGTTCGATTTTCATTCGGAGAAATTAATTATTTTTATTTTCCACTCTCTAGTAACAATACAAAGTGCGACGTGGCATAATATTGCTATGATATTAGGAATATAAGTTAAAAAAAATAATAAATAAATGATGTATCACATGTACATGTATCGACTTAAATCACAATTTTAAAAAATAAATTACAAAATACATATTCAACTTTTTACCACATATGGCATGAACAATCATCACGATTTCTAAAATAAAAAAGTGTATCACATTATATTTTTGCAAGCTTCAAAAACTTCGGAAAAAAAGGTCCAATTGTATATTAATAACGGACTAGCATGTGGTAAATGTGGGTTTTATAAAAGTTTAATTTTTAATTCAAATCACCCCTATTACAATGGAATAAGAAACATTTTCCATCGAAATTATATATAATCCTTACTGTTTAGGTATTTGAAGAACCAAATCGAGTCCACTCATTTTGCTCATATTTTAAACTCTATTACATTGAAATACAAGCTAAATTTCTCTAGCATACAAAATTTTGTATCATTGTCAACTTTTGCAGTAACAGATGTTGTAATCGACCCCAAAATATTAGAAGGGTACTTCAAAATTGATTACGCTATTGTAGGCTGTAAGCCGATTTCTTTTTAATGATTCGCTTAGACGCATATACGGTCAGAGAGATAAGAACGTATTGTGAATTGATTGACTTGTAGTGAAGCTGTTCGTGGAGAGGAGGCATATTTTTCAATTAAACCTTTTATGGTATAAAAATCAGTTCTACGTTTCTTTAGAAAATAAGAAAACTGTAACTGTTTTTTTATATTCGCTAAGCAAATTCAATATATTTTTTAATTAGCTTCACGCGGTATGCCGTAACAGGATTGGCAGAGGGTATCTAGTGTCAATACACTCCGCCTTCCACTTTCCGCCGAATTCTGGAGACGTGCGTTGCGCGTTGAGTGGCGGGACCTAAAGCCGCGCTTTGCGTTGACAGCAGAGCGAAAAAAGGAAAAAAAATAATATAAAAATAATATTTCATCGTGAGAATAGAACTCACAGCCTGAAAACTAGACACAGACTGGCCTAAACTTTAATATAAATTTTACTTGAAAATTTAAACATAAAAGAAATATGTATTGAGTGGCTTAACTCAACGCTGCGATTTGTGTTTGACTATCGAACCCACTATCATTACGTTCACAGTCAGATAATGTCTAACTGCACTTCAATACTTATTTATTTTAAACTTTTTAAAGTAGGTATAAAATATATTTCCTATATATACAAACAGACCACTTATAATTTTACTATATAGGGACGTATATTAATGAATAACACTTCAATACGAACGACGTTTCAAAGCTAGCTTTTTGAAAACAATCTGTAGAATAAACAAAATATTTTGTTTTCATAGCTCCAATATTCGGCACGGCCGTTTGATGTGACATTTCAATATTTATTTTGTCTGACACTCCCAAAATTGGTGCGAGTTAAAAATAGATATATAGACAGAAATTAAATGGATAGTTTTTTCACGTATAAACTAATTAGTTTCACTTTTGTAGTGCAGTGGTTAATGTTTTATACAAAACTAGCTATAGCTTTTACGTTTCAGTTTCAACTCCGGAGTTAAATAGAAATAGATTATAATATGTACAAGTGAATATGTAACAAGACTCGTTCCGATTGATTATGATCAAAATTAATATTTCAACTTAAAGCAGTACTACATTACACAAACAGTATACAGCAGAATCGAAAGATCTAACCAATCTATGGGTTCACTGAGTTGTCCATCGCGTTGCAGAGAAAGGAGCTTAACCCTAGATTATTAAGTCTTATTTTATAACGCTTATAACTAACATTCGTCGTTTTGATTTCGATGCTTAAATAAGGAGTTCAGGGGTTGTATGTCACGTATGAAAAAAAATATATGATTAATATACAATATTTATTTATGCAATTTGAAAGTAAAAATTTTCAAAACCGCCTTAAGAATGAAGTAAGTCATTAAAAAAGGTACTAGATAGATAGATTGTACTGTTTTGTTGGCTCACCATGCTTACAAATTAATTTATCACTGCACCACTACATAGAGAGATACTTCAAATAATCAATGTCACTGGATTGGCATCCAAGAATTCCGTACACCGCCTGTACTACCATACAAGACGACGACGAATGTTACTAATCTAGGGTTAAAGCATGAACTGGGCCTTGCAATCCTAGTACACGAATAAAGGTTAGTAAAAGAACAAAAATAGATTGTATACAAAAATTAAAGGATCTCAAACGAAATCTCCTCTAACTAATATTTGACCTAACTTTTTACTTCACCTAGTTAATTAAAGGTAATTTAATTATTACCTACATTTTACTGTTCAGAAAACTCCATTATCGTTACAGAATTAATCTTACGAAAACAGGCGGTCAAAGTACTTACAAACTGAACAAGCTAAAACGTTATTTTACAATGTGTACACACGGTAAATTAATTTGCTTATTGACGCCGCAGTTTTTTGTTGCCGATTTTTTTTACCGGAATAGTATTTTTGTTTTATAAATCAACTAAGCTAAGCTCTGTTCCCTACTTTCCGATATTTGTTGTTAGAAATATCGAAAAGTGTGGATAAAGGTGTCACTGCCACGTCTAGCTTGCCCTAATTGCAGGAAATAGCGTGAAAAAATATTTAAGTAATATCTTGTTTTGTGAATGTTATTAAACGGCCCTACACAGACTTTGATGCATACGAGTGATGAAGATATTACAATGGGATTGTTCACTGAAAATAATGTAATATTTAAAATTTTCAAACTATTTAATAAAATTTCATTGAATATTATTTTCCGCAGTCTAGGTAATCAAAGCGTTGAAATTTGTCACACTATAGGCAATCTCTGAAATGGTCAGAAAATAAATGATAAAAAAAATATAATTTTGTTTCTTGTGCTCCACTAAATGCCAAATAATTGAAATATAACCTAGCTGTATAACCTAGGCAGAAAACTTACTATTAAGACTCCATTGTGTGGTAAGTGGCGCAACTATAACTCAAAAATAAGTAAAATAAAAGAATGTATCAATTTGTAGATGCTAGCTGTCAATTTTTCTAATTCTAGATTAACCGGAAGTACCCTATGAATTTAGATTTTCATGACAGCGTTTTTTTTTTATATAAACGGTTTTTTTTAAGTATATGTAGTTTTTTTTATGAGAAATTTAGAGGCAGATTTGAATTTCAACTCGATATCTTCAAGCGTTCCTGAAATAAAGGTTCTTGACAGACAGACAGACACACGGACAAACATCAAAGTGATCTGTTAAGGGTTAATTTTATTTAAAAAGGTACGGAACCCTAAATAACAAAAAAGAACAAAAACTACGCCTGTATATTTATTACATTTTATTAAAATCCACCTGGAAAATTAGAGAGATTACCGCGTTACTAATCACATTGTCCATCCTTGTGTCAAATTAAAGGTGTTTCCTTTAATCTTTGCAGATCTCCATTAATTCGTTTAAGTGACGTTCGGTAAATCCGCTCTGACGGTCTTAATGTGGACTTAATTAAGTTTTATTAATGAACTTCCTCGATTATGAAATATTAATAATAATTTTCTTATTTTGGTCATCATTTTGTTGATTTTTTAAAAAAAATATGACAGATATAGAATTTTGGATTTGTATAGTGAAAAAACTGGGGCACAAGTATGTGACTGTAAATGCGACTGGTTGTGGATTCGATTCTCACTCGAGGAAATTAAATATTTATTTAAATTTATATTTCTTCGCCCTGGTGGCGTTGCCTTCGGACAGCAATCTGAAGGAAAATTCGGCGGAAAGTGGGAAACGGAGTGTCTTAACACTACAGTTTTAATTTTCTACCAATAATTTGATCTTCAATCGTAAGAAACTTAGTTATAATAAACATATTAAACTTTCATATAAAATTAGAATATAGAAAAATTTTAATGTGCGTCTGTTGGACTCAGCCCAAACACTCAGAAACCTTTTACAAAGACAACAAAAGTTATAACAATCGTGCAAAAATTACGACGAGGCGCGATGAAAACGTATAGCTTAATTGGCTGGAGCGTTTGGACGGCGTCCAAGAGACGTGGATTCAAATCCAGCCATGAATAAATCTTCATACTAAATCTCAATAAATGTCTGAATTTTATATTTCTAAGAAATAATATATTTGGTGTCAAATTATTAAGACTATATAAGTGCAGTAAAACAGTACCTGCTCAGAAGAATGTTAAATACAATAGGTTCTCGTATCCAACTTCGTCATCGGCGTTAAGTTCCAATAATCAAACCATTTAAAATCCGGAAAGTATTACGTCTTATGCACAACGAGATAAGCAAGGATTATCTAGAACTAAGATGCCGTGGTGTCCACATTTTCTTATAACTTTTTATTATTATAATTTGAAATTTGTAGCTGTAGTGGTGCAGCGGCGCAGCATCTGACAGAAAACGCGACGATTTTGGGTTCACACTCAGGATTATTTTCGTTTCCTCGCTCTATTAGAGCGATTGAGTTTCGCTATTCAATACATAATGTCAAAAAAATTGGGTGGCAAGTACGAAAACCTGGTGTTACCATAGTATCTCTCTACCTTACCTATAGGTTCCCTCTGTCTATAATCGATTATTCTAGAATTTTCGTACAACTATATAATATGATTTTGTAAAACAAATGACATTTAGAAATCATATTTCGCACGATTTATATATGTGTAGGCACACTTTGAGTTACAGCTCGCTATCTGCGGCTGTCGTGATATGTCTGGAGCGCGCGCAGTAGCGTAAAAGTCAAGTAACAAACAATAATTCGATAAGATTAGATAAAAAGCCCGGTGGTAATACATGTATGTGAGTTTGGTGTAAAATATATAGACAAGGAGAAATAATACAACTGATATAAGATATAGATACAAAGAGAATATATTGCAGGCCCTAAAATATAACCTACCTATATCATTTTACAGCAGTACGCTATTTTATAAATATGTTTTTTCATATAGTTACAAAGAATTAATTTGTTTTTTAAGCCTTCTCTCATATAGCAATTAAGGCAGAGAGAGACTAGTGTCAATACACTCTGCTTTAAGCATTGAAACTAAACGCCGTGCTTTATCTTACAAGAGCCTTTATTGCCCTAAATGGGGATCGAATCCACAAGTTAATGAGTCATTCATTCATCTAGTTACCATTTTTTTTTTCAAACAAATTCCATTCACACAAACAAATTTTACTAAAAGCTGATTTAAAATATGTTTCCTAGCTACGAGTACCTACATACATTTCAATTAAGCTACCAAGAGTTTGCGGATTAAATTAAAATGTATTGAAATAATAGATTTTAATAAAGATCGAATGGTTCCCCCGACGACAATCCTGTCATAATTCCAAGTCCAAAGAAAAACGTGCAAGTAGATGCTTTACTACGGCGGTAACTTTCGCATATGTGACACATACGTTATGAGCCCTCTGAGATTTCTTCAATTTATGTCAAGTTTGGAAAAATATTACCAACGCTATGCGCTTCCTTTATCGACTGATAAAAATGCAATATCAAATCGACATAATTATGCTTAAGTTTTATGATCTCATCTAATATTATAGTTACCTTGGTTGATGGTGGTTATTTATTTATTCGGCTAGCATACAAATAATTTAAAACTTTAAAAAAGTACAAAAGTTTTAAAATATTAGCTTCATGCTATATAGCATATCCCGCACACAGCAGGGTAGGCAGAGGAACCTAACGTTAAAACACTCCGTTCCCCACTTTCCACCAAATTCTGGAGGCATTGCGTGTTGAGTGGCACAATTCATCGCGGCGCTTTGACTTTGAACTTATATAAATATTTCAGTCTTCTCGAGTGGAGATCAAAACCGCAACCAGTCATTTTTACAGTCATACTTCGTGCCCCTGCTCATTAGGATCTCTCTCTCTCTCTCTCAGATTCGAATTGAAAAATATTTTTGTTTTTCATAGTCCATGTATCGAGAATGGCTATAGGCTATCTTATAGTATTCACATTGTTTCAATTTATTTGTGGTCAAGCTAAATGCCAATGTCCAATTGTCCAATCTAATTTTCAATAATATGTATTTCGATTTGTCCTAAATGACCAGAAAATATAGAAAATTGTGAGTAATCTTTCAGCTCTCTCTGCTTACCCGCTTAAAGACATCGAATATATAAATTTATCTTAAAATCTATAGAAAAATATGTTTTGTGTATATAAAATGAATCTAGATATTGTTCACGTCACACGCATGGCATCCATTGTCAGTGCGAACCGCTATGACAGTGACATGCTATTATTACATTTTGCTTACGGAAACCCGGTGAAATTTAATAAAAAAATACAATTTTATATCGTTTTAGTCTTTTTTAATTAAATTCGTATGCACGTAGTTCTTTTTTATAAAAGAAAATATTTTTTCCTAAAAAAAGTAACTGTAAATTGTAACGGAAAAAAAGAAGGAACATAGTTTTAAGACAATTCGTTCCGACTAGTCCTCGACTAGACATTTATTTTTTTAATTAGTCATCCAATATATTTTTTTAAAACACATAAAAATAAGTATTTAGAGAATATAATATGAAAACATTTCTATCTACGTTTCGCTTATTTTTAATGATATTTTGCGGAACCTAACACGGCATTCACATTATTAAAAAAAAACATTGCTTCAAATGAATATGGGACCCACATAACTATATACTCAGGCACTTTCCTATAGGTTCCGTTTCTACTAAAGACAGGATACGAGTGGTGATAAATAGAAAAATAAAGTATACCTAATTGATTTTGCGAATGATAGTAAATAGGCATTCACATTTCACACACAGCACCTATTGTTGGGAACTTTTTGAAATTGACAACTATTGTCGGTACCACCCTACGGAACTATGGAGCGCACCAACGAACATGTTCTATCTGATTTAACTGTATAAATAAACATTTTAGACACAATTTTGAGCTTAGCGAGACTAATAGCGTTTCAATTATTGACATTCAATGAGAAAGTTAAATGCAGTTACAGTTAGAAACGTATATATTAATGTGGGCAAAATTATATATTTTTCACGCTTTTCACACTGTATCCCGGAAATACCAAAAAAGGCAAAGGGGACCGAGTACTAAGACACTCCGTTCCCCACGTACCGTTCAATGTTCGACATATTGCATGTTGAATGGCGGAACTCAACACCGCATTACGTGTTTTTACCAAAGCGAGAAAATAAAGATTATTCATTCCCCCAATTAGAACTGAAAGCCATAGCCATCGCGCAGTAAAGTAAAACGACGGCTACTTTTCTTATAACATGTAGTATCAGTCTTTAGGAAATATATTCACGTGACCTCGCTGCATCCTAAAGCCCATAACTTCCACCATAATTGTGAACTAACGGCGCTGTATAACTTTAACGAACTCATTTGCAAGGCTTCACAGCGATATTGAAACAAATTAGAAGTAAAGGCCGGAATTTCTTGTTGGTAATTAGCTTTTACAACAGTGCTATGAATTTTGAGCAAAATATATATATATATATAAATATATATATATATATATATATATATATATATATATATATATATATAATAAAAACGCTATAGGGGTATAATTGAAATGATAGTTATGGGTTCAAGGTTTAGTCAAATATTTGAGCTTTATAATTTATCTGGGTGAATTAATAAGTATTTGAATGATCTACAACGGCATCGCACCTGTAGCTCCTCTGGTGTTGCACGGGGTCGTGGGCGGCGGTAATCACTTACTATCAGGTGACCCGAACGCTCGATTGTGCTATTGCTTTGTCCTATTTCTTAAAAAAATTACAAATTTCTATAACTTAAATATTTTGGTAAAGTTAGCATATCTTAATCCAGAGATGCCAACTACAAAAATAAATGGAGTAAATCCAAAGTAAAGCTTCCATGTACATAAACATGTGTCTCAGTAGGAACGTATAGTTTAATTGCTTATTTAGATGGCGAGTTCAAATCTCGCTAGCTAGATCTCTGCTAATAAGATACACATAATCGCACGTTACATTCCGTCATTTAGCAAATAAAAAATAATATTTTGTAAGTACAAATTCAAAAGTATAAAAAAATAAGAAAATAATTTCTTTCAGTGTAACTGAAGAATAAAAGAAACTCAAGCGTCTCTAGTTCCAATTTGTTGTTAAATCGCCACCGAGTCGCGCAAATGAAACGCGTGACTCACAGACTTCTTTAGGTATTAAAAGAATTCCTTTTACGTTTCTATTCATTAATAATCAAAACAAATATAAGAAAATACAATCATCAAGTTCATTAGAAAATTATTAATTAAACACATAAATATGTAACAAAAATACCCTAAAACTCAGTTTGTCACTTGCCACTCAGTAAACGTCTTAGCAAAAAATAACACCAGCAGTAAAATATATATCAATTAATAAAGCTTTACCTGGGCTAAACCCTGTAAGGCTATCATCATTTTTTAAGATTTACCCACAAATTTATAGTTTTCAGAACTTTCCTGACCTAGTACTACCCGGCAAAGGTGATTGGTTAGGTGGCAAATTTCATAATTCTAGATCAACCGGACATAACCTTTTAATTTTGATTCCCTTTGTAGTATTGAAATACGCGTTTTTTGCTATATAAACGGCCATATATTTTTTTAAAGTAAATATAGTAATACGTTTTTATTTTCAGGAAATCAAGGGGACATATACTTGAGTATCTGGTTTGAATTTCAACTCAACATCTCCAAGATTTCTTGAGATAAAGGTCATCATGTAAGGGTTCCTTTTTTTATGTCATTTTGATTACTTACTTCTTAAGTTTTCTGTAAGTTCAGTTTTAGAGTAGACAGTCTTTATTAGGTTTATCAAAGCGAAGAAATTAAAGAGATCAAGTGTGAATCGAACTCATAATCATCGCACTTACAGACAGACACTATAATGCAGAGACGACCTATTTAAGATTCCCTTTGCCTACCCTGCTATATGCGGGATACAGTTTAAAGAATTTATTATTTCCTAATATACGTTAAGAATAAAAGAAGTGTAATTTTTCAGACCAAAATGAACCAAACAGATATAATTAGCCACTTAAACACAGCTATTCTACTTTACAATGCAATGCTTAAGACGTTTTTGTCTCAAGTATTTTGCCGCACTCGTGATGCCCGCTCACTTGTACTGCACAATCCTTGCTTTTTTTCGATCCGTATTTAATGTAATAAAGATTATTATTAATGTGGTTTTTGCTTTATTCAGCTTCACGCTGTATCCCGTAAATAACAGTGTAGGCAGTGTTACAACACTCTGCTCCGATTAAGATACTTCTATTTCCAACTTTGACATTGAATTCTTGATGCATTGCGTGTTGAATGGCTGAACTAAATTCCCTTTGGCAAGTTACCAAAGCGAGGAAATTAAATGATTTAATATTTATTTTAATCGAGTGGAGATCGAACCCACAACTACACGCGGGGCTTAAGTAACACGCTTTTATCTTTGCACGACGACTGGCTTCACAGCAATATATTTGCATATAATATATCTTATTTGTTTTGTATGACGGTCAGTCATACAAAACAAATAAGAACCTACGTTCTCCACAAATTTCCCACATTCAATCTTTTCATTTAGCCTTTGTGATATGAAGACAAATTGGTGCGAGTCTCCTAGAATTACTTCCTTCACTTTATTAGCTGAGAACTTAGTTTTATTACACTACTTACTTCTATTTAATTTTAAAAGAGCACTTCTTGAAGAGTAACGTGAGATCGTCGCCTCGTCTTTTGATGAGTACTTGTAATGTTAGGACTGAATTTACCCTCTTTTGGAAGTTTTAAAATTAAACAATCTAAACTTAATTATTTAATATCTTATGAAATATCAAAAATTTTCATCTTTTCTGGTAACGAAGCAAAATACGGGGTTGAGTTCCACCACTCAAGACATAATGCCTCAACAATTCAGCAGAAAGTGAAGAACCTTTCCTTGTGCGAGGTACTGCGTGAAAAACTGATCTAATGCGAGTCGCACTCGCATACCGAAGGTTCCGTACCAGTTTCTGGATTGTAAGTCAACAGGAAGTACAATTTGAAATTGACAAACTCAAGTTTACGGACGCATGAGCCTATCTCATATTAAGTCATTGTGTATGAAATGAACTACAAGTTTGTAATTATTTTTTTCTAGTTACATCTATATCTATATATAAATATTAACTTTTAGGATTTAATCCTTTATTTATATTATAAGGTTTCACTGTCTGCCAAACTTCATAACTACAGACCCACGGCAAGTATAGGTTTTCATTCATCATATAAAAATTCGATCGATACATAAATGCTCTTTGGATCTTTTGATTGTGTTGACTAAGCAGCTTGATTTTTTTATATTCTATAGGATCAGGATCTTTCAGCAGGATTCAGGATCATAGACATAAATATTTATCTATAATTTCATTTTGATATCCTGACACAATCTCGAGATAAATGATCTTGACAGACAGGCAGACGGGCAACAAAACGATATAAGGGTTTTGTTTTATTTCTATTTAAGCTACGAAACCCTAAAAAGGGAACAAAATAATTAACTCCACCTCCAGCCCAACCGGAAAACATTCAATAATTTTATAAAACCCACAATTCACGGTCCACTAATTTTTACTGAAAACCTAACTACATTAACTGGACGTTAGTCCAAACTCTATTAGTTTTATCGTAACATCGCTATCGAGGCTTCACGGGTGGCTGGTCGCGTCATCCCCTCTACGTAGAGCTGGTGTTCTGGAAAATAACCTTAATGGATAAGAATATAGAGTCCTAAGAAATATTTGGAGGATAGACCCGTTACAGAGTGACTGAATAGCGAGTTAGATCTGATTCGTTTATTACTTTTATAGGTTTTTACAGATTTGTAAAGTATTTTCTGGACTGAAGTATGGGGTAGTTTTAATTTTATATTATAATTGCTTTAGGAAATGATTGCTAAGATAGAAAGGAGGATAGGACCAACTAGTTATAGATATATCTCGTATGTATTCAAAATTATTGTCGGTACATATCCAAATGTTTGTATACCTTTCAATCAGTGCAAGATACGAGAGAAAAATGTATTTGAATTTTTACTCATAAAAATAGAGTTTTTAATCGGCAGTTTTGCATAAATAAATAACTATGAATATATATTGTCAATCTTAAAGATAACAGAAGATCCAAAGAAGGGATAATTTTAAGAGCCGTCAGTAATTGCTCTTTTATCTTTCTTCACACTTGTGGATTGCCATACGATACATTACGTTAGAAAGGTTGAGTGGCGAAAGTCAATGTTATGTAGAAGTACTGAAAACTGGTAAAAAAAAATGTTTTTACTATTATCATATTCCCAAATCAAGCCACGACGAGTCTATATTTTAAATATATTTCTAAACATAATTTTTTTTCTCCAAGTTATCCAGTGCTACCATAATTTTCAATACTAAACATTAAATATATTTAATAAAGGCAGAAATAAATAGCGAAATGGGCAGAGGCAACCTAGTGTAAAGACACTCAGTCCCTTACGCACCGCTAAATTTTATAAACATTGCGTGTTGAATGGCGGAACTCAATGCCGCATTTTTTCTTCTTACCAAATCTGTAATAATGGATATTCTTGCAATAAATTAAGTTTTTCTATTACGCATACAGTCGCTTATAATGGTGAAATATAAAGAAGCAACTACAAGCATCTGGCACAAACTCTACATATTTTTAACTTTCACTCTGCCTTGTCAATCTATTGACAACTGAATAACGGAAATAGTAAATGAACCAATACTATATAGCCTAACCAAAGTGAAGCGCTAAAATTCACTAAACTATAAATTATTTTATATATTATTTATTTGAAACAACTTTTTTAGAATTTATATAGAATTTACTTAGTTAGCAGAGGGAACCTAGTGTTTTTTTTAGACACTCCGTTCCCCACTTTCTGCCGAATTCTGGAGGCATTGCGTGTTGAGTGGCAGAACTCAACGTCGCGCTTAGCCTCGACACCAGAGCGAAGAAATGGAAATATAAATTTAAGTAAATATTTCATCTCCTCGAGTGGGGATCGAACCCACAACCAGTCGGTTTACAGTCACACTTTGTGCCGCTGCGCCACGACTGGCCTCAAAGATGAGAAGTATTAGGTTTTTTATAGATGAAATATTTAAAAAACAAAGTACCTATAGAGACAAAGGGCGGTTAATATATAGTAAACATTCACTTCGTTCTAAACGCATTATGCACTTTTTGTATTAGCCGTTATACCGCGCTAAGCGGTAATCGATATCACAATAATTTTAAAGTTTGCATAAATACCTTATTCATAGTCTCATTTGGAATTGACGATCAACACAGACGGCCCTGCGATATTAAAATTTTCGAATAATATTTTATTTAAAATATAATCACGGCACGTCGGCACAACGTTTGATCGTGAATGCGACAGTTGTGGGTTCGATTACCACTCGGGAATGTGAATATAATAAGAAAATTAGATATAATAATAAGATAAAAAGGGTACGGGACAAAAATAATAAAAAAAATAACAAGATAAAGCACGTCTTCGACTTTCAACCGTCAATGGAGAATTGAATGTCTTTATACTAAGTTCCCTCTTCCCATCCCGCTAAATGCGAGATACAGCGTGAAGCTAAATAAAAAATATTAAAGGTATTTTGTAAGCAACAAAATGTATATCCGGCTTAGTTACCTTGCAATTTGCGTCAAGCTGTCTTCCGATACGTCCGGAATTTTGCCATTTCAATTTGGATCTCGCCAACATTTCTGACTTTCGTTTAATGTAAAATATTCTAAGACACAATTGTTATTTCGTTCTGGAGATTTCATTTAGTATGAATGCAAATAATTTTAAAATTGGTTGTCTTTTTTTATATTAATATTACAAGCACTAGGTTCCCTCTGCCTATCCTGCTTTGTACGGGATAAAGCGGATATAGAAAAATTTAAAAAATAAATAAAAATGTGGATATGGCATCGATGCCTCTTCGATAAATTAATGCTTAGCCCGATTTCATAGTCAATTATTACATATTTAAATCTTACGAAATTGACGAACTAAACAAAAAAATAATAATTTATATATATTTTTTGTTTAGTACGTAAATATTTATATGACGAACAAATATAATTTATGACGAGGCCGTCGTGACGCAGTGAAACAACGACTATAAATGCAATGGTTGTTGGTTTGATGCCCATTAAAGGAAATTAATTACTCTTTGGCAGGGCAAAACAAAATGGGGATTTGAATTCTTCCTCATCATTCTCAGAGTGAGAGACTATTTTATTATGCCTCTTTTATTATATATATTTATATATTTAAATTACATTGTATTTAATATCAAGTAAACATGACAAAGTTTTCAGATTTTTGATAATTTCCAAAAGTGGTTTCGACACGACACCGCCGCAAGTTAACGTCGGCTGAGCAAACATGGCAGTTTGTGGTTACTCGAGTCGGTTATTCAGAAATGTTTCACTACTACAACTTACATTTGCAAGTTAAATATGCAGTTATTGCTTGAATATCTACTGTTGAAATTGATTAATATATCTTGTTATTTATCATATATGAGTTATCATTTTCTTATCACATTCACATATCACATAATAGAGAAACACAAATTAAGAAACAGCTTTACGTTTTTTCCTAGTGTTATGACACTCACTCGTTCTCCACATTCGATCCTATATTCAAAGCATTGCGGGTAGAATGGTGGTACTCATAGACATGCTTGTTCTTGGTAAGCGAAAAAATATTAATCGAAATATAATCATTCCCCGACCTAGATACGAACCTACAACTTCGAGACTTAATGCAATATAATACACAAAAATAATACATAAAAATATTAACCTTTGAACATAAAGGCACTATCATAAAAGTAACGTAGTTCATTACCCCAAAACAACAGCTGTCACGGCACGCGTACGAAAAATGTCAAACCTATCTACTAAGGCTTCAGAAATCGATATTCAACTCAATTATTAGTATCGAGTTTCTATTCAGTTAACGAGGAAAATAATATTCGACACTGTCTTAAGGTGTCATGTGTCGTAATGTAATAAACCGTAACTAACTTCACTTTCTACTTTATTTCTTTTGTTCGTGTGTTTAACTATAACAATAAAATAGTTTGTTGTTTAGATAAATAATTGTGATTATGTAGCAGGAGATTTTTTTTATTTAAAATCAAATCAGCTTCACGCTGTATCCCGCACACAGCAGTGTAGGCAGATGGAACCTAGAGTTAAGACACTCCGTTCCCCACATTCTGCCGAATTCTAGAGGCGCGCGCTCGACCGATACCAGAACGAAAAAATGGCAATATAAATTTAAGTAAATATTTCATCCCATCGAGTAGGGATCAAACCCACAACCAGTCGGTTTTACAGTCACACTTTGTGCCCCTGCACCATGACTGGCCTCAACTGGCCTCTGGCCTTTTTTAATTTATAAGTATTAAATGGTTTCTTACTTGATTTTTTTGTATAGGCAGAATTAACTTCAGTAGTACATAAGTTAAATTTAGACTTATTTGAGTAAATAGGTACAGTTCATACATAAAAGCATTATAGCACATTCTTAAAAAAGTCCACATATTTAATTAGGAGCCTAGTGTCAAAACACTTCGTTTTCCGATTTCGAGATATTACGTGTGAAGAGACGGAACACTAATCTTCGCATGTACAAACAATACAGTTAAAATACGGACGTTTTAGATCTAATATCTAATGGCGATTCTATAAAGGAATTAAAGGTAAAAGTTTAAATCCGATGGGAGCCCAACAATGGTCACTTGACCGCAGATAACTGTGAACGTATATTGGAAAAGTTCTTCTTTAAATTATACCCTTATGGCCGTAAGTAAACAGCGTTAAGCGATAAAATATAATAAAATTATATTTCTTTTTTACTTTACTTTTACTACTTTTTTTTTCAAGTAACACGTTGGAATCTTTCTTTTTTTTGTTCCATGCTTCCGCTTGTATATAGTTAGGTAAGGCAAGCCTAGATAAGACACTCGTGCCCAATTTTTGAGACATTATGCGTATTAGTGTCAGATATAAACGTCGCGTTTTATCTTGCTACCACAGCAAGAGGAGGAAATAATTGGTTTCCTCGAGTGACAATCAAATCCACAAACGCATCGCGTTTAAAATCAAATCTCAAGTACACAAAAATGTGTCTTTTTCAGTTTCTTTTTTAATTTCACACATGTCAGGGTAGGCAGAAGAAACCTGGGAACCTAATGTTATAACATTCTGTTTCCATTAAACCACTTTCGTCCATTCTCAAATGAATTCTGGAGACATTGCGTATTGAGTAGTGGAACTTAACGCCGCGTTTTACCACGGTACCAGAGCGAAGAAAATATGAAATATTTAGTTTGAAAATGAAAATATAAAATATTTAATTTTTTCTAGTGTTACTCGAACTCACAACCTGTCGTGTTTACCACACGCTAGTTTCCTTGCGCCACAAGTAACCTCACATCATCATCATGTCACCACGTTATAATCAAATCCCAACTACACCAAAATTATATATTTTCGTTTATAAATTGAACCAAATCCCAAAATATGCTAGGAATGGTCTAACTAGTGGAACTAGTGAAATATACCTGGATGTGGGTACCAAAGATGCAATTTTAACTATTCAAAGAACCTCTTTATGTTCACTGAATAATTCGAAAGCATTGCCTTCTGTAGCTTCTATCTAGTAATATATTTTAAAACGTTTTGAAATGTTATAAATATAATAAAAGAGGCCGTTGTAGAGACAGCACAGTGTTTGATTGTAAACATGACAGTTGTGAGTTCTATTCCCGCCCAGAAAAATTAACTACTATTTTAGTAACAAGACAAAGCGCAGCGTTGAGTTCCACCACTTATTACACAATGTCTCGGATATTATAGGGTTATATTAATATATTTTTTATTTAAGCTTAGTAGCTTCACTGAGTTTCGTAATTTAATTACGTCACAAAAATTAGGCGGTGCGTAAGCAACGGTGCGTTCCATCTATAGATATTCTCTGCTTACCCAGCAGTTTCTAGTAAATACTACTTTTTATAGATAGACTAAGAAAATGTGCACATTGAAAACATTTTTCTATAATCAATAATTACTGAAATAAATTATTATGCAACTCAGCATATTAATAATATTTTAAAAACGGAGAAATGTTACAAAAAAGAATAAAAAAACAAAGTTTTTAACTTTTACATTCATAAAAAACTGCAAGTTTATATACAGATAAACGAAACAATTACATTAAGCAAAAATTAGTAACTTTAAGTAAAATTTCTTACTACAATTGAATTCCTTAGATAAAATTCATCGCATTCGATTGTGTAACTTTTAATTGTATTGTTAAATGACTTTATTGGGTCTTTCGGAGAACTTTAAGAAAATTGACTCAGACTTCGCCAATTATTTATATCAAATTAGAAAGTTCAGCCAGTTCAGGCAAATGTAACTTTCAGTTTTCAAATGTATAAATTAGAACAATGCTTAGTGTTTTTTTTAAATCTTATCCTAAAGAAATACTAATATTAAATATTTTCAATCCAAACTACAACCTGAGTGTTCGATTGCAATAAGAGGAAATTAAATATTTAATGTTTTCATTCTTTCGTTCTGGTATTGGGACAAGCCGCGGCGTTGTGTTCTGCCACCTAACACGGAATGTTTCTAGAATTTGGAGGAATGTGAGAAGCGGAGTGTTTCAACACTAAGCTAACTCTACCTGCCCTGCTACACGCAAGATACAGCGAAAAGCTGAAAAAGAAAGTTTTAATAAATATTTTTTCCCTGGTGGACCGATTCTCCGGTCTTGATTTTTGAATATTCGATACGTTACATAATGAGTGATAAAACTTAACATAGGGTGTCACATTGCGTTGTATGTTTGTTATGTGGGAATTAAAGATAAATTCTTGAGTGTGTATCGTTTCCAGTCAGTTGTCGTGGCACCGCGCCACGATGGCTTCATTTTAAATTAATGAAGAATATCACTTTACAACCATTGTAATAACATACGTAACCATGTAGTATTCTACGGGACATTGAAAGCTGCAATTTGGCAGCAGGTTCAGGGAGTAGTTCGGGGAGTGTTAGAGCTATCTAGGAAAGAATTTCCCAAAATACCAATTAGAACGAAAAGATATGGAATTTTAAGTTTACGCAGTGGCACTTTGATTGATTGTAAACGTAAGGATTGTAGGCTCAATTTTTACTTGTATTTCGGGAAAATATTTTTACTTATCGCTTAGAAAACAAGACGAACCGCGGCGTTGAGTTCCACTACGTAACACTGCATGTCACGAAATTAAGGCTAACTGAGGAACAGAGTGTCTTAGCTCCTGCTCCTGCTCCTAAAATTTGAGAAAAAAATAAAAAAACTATATACATAATCGAAGCTACAACTTATATGTAAAAACTTATATGTAAGTTTGACAATCTGGTCAATGAAGCAATACAATTCACGTACCCTAAATTGAATTTGAACCCACAGGCATAGCTATCAACAGACTACTCCCAATCGCACCACCTTTTAAAATCAATTAAAAATAAATTAATTGTTCCTGACCTACTTTGTCACTTACTTTGATACTCATAGCGAATTCTTGGCACCTGTTTGTGAGGAAAATGAGATAACTTATGCCGTAGTTTGATACTTAAAGTAAAGTAATGCTTTACTTTGAGTATTTATATAAATTAAATTTATATTATTGTATAAGTTATAGGTACATATATATCTGTATATTAAAGTCTACCATTATCGAGTGACTGATAGATAATGCTGAGCAGAAACTACTCGGGGTAGAACGCTGCAATTTGACATGTACGCGGCGTTGACTGCTACTCAAGACGCATCCTTTGTAAATTAAATTGTTAACACACATACTTAGAAATGTTAAATTTAGAATGATATAAATATACAATACTGCAATTATCATATTGGTAAAACCGCATCACTCACAACACAATATATTTTTAATACCCGGAAACGATTGATATAAATCAATTAATTGAATTTTTAAATTCAAAATCAATTTAATTGATTAAATAAAATCAATTGGTTATGCGGAGTCAGCTTAGCTGATCGAATCCGCAATGAAGAGGTACACAGAATGGCAGGTACTAGCGAGGATGTCACGGTGAGAATGAAGAAGAACGTGCTCAGCTGGTTTGGGCACGTCGAACGAATGAGTGATGAAAGAATGGCAAAAAAGATTTATGATGGAAAAGTGAGTGGTAAGAGAGGTAGGGGGAGATCTCGGTTGACCTTAAACACAGTATCAAAGATACTGGAGGAAGGTCACGTAAAAAGCATGAGGACCCCCCGGAGGGCATGTATAAAGAGGTTGATGACAGTGGACGAGGCGAAAGAGGTATGTAGAGACCGTAGCGTTTGGCGCTCCGTTCTCTCTGACTACCCCGCAAGGGATAAAGCGTGAAGTTAGTTTAGTTTTTTTATTTTAAATAAATATTTTAAACTAATTTAAATAAATTGATGTTATAAAAACGTACCGACCACTTCATACAGAACAAAGTTCGAGTGATACGCCAAAGTTAATAGAAAATAAATCATTACTGAGTACAATCTAACCGCGGCCTATTGATTTTCCAATTAATAGAGTATCGTAGTTCATTGAAAACTATTCAACGTAATAAAACCACCGCAACGCAGTGTTCTACAATTTATACCCATTTCATATATTATTTTCCTATTTTTACAGGTACAAGCATATGTAACAACTAAGTTTGTTTAGTTCCGTTTATAGATTTCAAAAAATTAGCTTCAAGCATTGCTATGAGTGGCGGAACTCAACGCCGGGCTTTTGTCTTGTTGCCAGAGTGAAGACATGACAATATTAAAAAATAATTATTTATTTAATTATAATATTTATTCGAGTGGAGATCGAACCCATAACCGTCACTTTCCAGTCACACTATTGTGCCAGTGCGCCACCACGGCCTTCTTTTCATCCATTCACAGATGGAAATAAAAAACTGCTTACGCTGCTGCTAACGGATCTCGACAACACGCATTGTGGAACAGAGCGCAGCCTCGATAAAACTTTTAATATATTTACATATTATTATTATAATTTAGCAATACTTATCTGTACTTCCTGTAGTAGAAAGAAATCTCCATTTTAAGGTTATATTTTTTGAGAAATGTTTCAAATCAATTTCTAATGTGTAGCCTAGTTCGCTTAAAGAATTTTTCAAAGTGTATTATTAAAATACTATATTTATTACATTAGATCTAATTTTGTGACTTCTTATCTATCAAAAACTGAAAAAGTTACGACATTCTCATATTTAAGAAACTAAAAATTTAAGGCAAAGGCAAGCCCTAAAATAATACTTACAGGAGCTAAAATCGCTATCGTTATATCGTCAGCGAACACACGAAAATTCGCTTATTTTATGCACGATCTCCCACAGCGCGACATTGTTTCGCTCTTAGTTAATAATCTGTATGGATGTCGGCATCCCAACTCCTTATATGGTTATGATATCATGCCATGTTAAACCAAATATTGTGAAAATTGCTGTTACCAAGCTCAAGTTTCTATATTATATATTATCACTTATAAAAACGTTAAGGTCGTAGTGACGCAGGGGCAGCAGCGTGCGACCTTACTGCGTGACGGTTTTGGTTTCTATTGCCACTCGGGGAAATAATATATATATATATATATATATTTGCAAAGTGCGGAGTTAAGTTCTTCCACTCGTCACACATCGAGAATTCAGCAGACGGTAGGGAACTAGGTGTCTTAACACTAGGTTCGTAGGTACCCTCTATTTAAAGTACCATGTGCGGGATGCAATGTGAAGCTAAATAAAATAACATATCATAAAATAACAATACAAATAACGTGCAAAATATTTTCATTCCTCCCGTTGGCAAGACATAGCGCGGATTTGAATTCTTCTTATGCATGCATGTGGTCAATTTGGGCCGGAAGCTGAGAACAGAAAGGCTTAACGCTAAAATCATTTTACCTATTCCGAAATACATGAAAAGGTGTAAAAGTACAAAAATCATAACAAAAGAAAAATATCCTGTAAAATTTAACATAATAAATTATTCCATATATTTACCACAATATTACCAAATACATCAAATTCGTCGTAATAATAATTACTATAGGCCCCAAGCGTCTTCACCTTCAGCTTAAAACAAAGTGCTTCATCAATCGTGGGCAGCACCGACCTTCTACAAGTATAAATCGAGGTGAACTCGAAGAAATTGTAACTTCACCACTCGAAACTTATTTTATTGTTGGCAATTCACGATCTCAATCCGGAGTTCCCAAGGCTTTTGAAGTTATATTAATTTATCCTAAATAGGGAATATTATCTGAGGGCCTTCTGGCGTTGATAAATCGTTGTTTAATTTCTTTCTACCCATTGTGTAAGGTTATATATATGCTGTATAAAAGTATGAAATTGTGAATATAGTGTGAAATTATTTATCATCTTAAGATTTTTTTTTATAATGTATGTTAATTATATTTATAACTTATAATGTAAATCATAGTGAAAATATTGTTATGGAAACCAAAAAATACGTATGCTAGAAGGGCAATTCTTAATTTTTATATTATGAGGAGTCTCATCGCGATTTTCGATTTCCCATATAAATAACAAGGAGTATTTTGTATTATATCAAATGTTCAAAAAGTGCAAACTATATTTCGACATATATAGTTAATATAATGTGATTACGCTAGCGTGGCACGTTTAGAAAGGGACCGGCTGATAGGTATATAATTTACAAGTTCAAATGCCGCCGTGGGGCAGAGGCACAGCGGATGACTGTAAAAGTCTGTGGGTTCGATTAAATTTACATTTTCTCGCTTTGGGGACAAGGTAAAGTGCGGTGTTTACGTTGCGTGCAGCACACAATATATTAAATTCAAAATTTAATTTAAAAATAGGCTTAGTGGTCAGAGTGTGGATCGTTTATATATAGATCATTTTATATATAGATCGTTTATATATAGACATTATTACATTATACCTAAATAACAAAAACACAACCCAGTACAGCTATAAAACAAAATTCGAAACTCATAAAACAGTAGGTATTGTCGTACACGTACAAACATACTTGTTTCCTTTAAACAAATAGGGACGTCTAGGAAGACATTACCATGCATCGTGAGTTACGGCGTTGCAGCTCCGTTATGGAGGATTTAATGGTGTGGAAATAATAAATTAACATCGCTGTTTATCTTAACGTCGTCGGTGCTGAGAAGTTTCGACACTTTAAATTTTAGTACTAAACTTTACAATATTCGCTAATTCGCAAACAATTTATAATTTTTTTAAACAAATAACATGTCTTTTTTACGCTGTATTCTGCATACAGTACAATAGTGTACATAGTAGTAAGACACTTGGTTCCTTTTTTTCTTTTGGTTTTCGAGACATAACCTAATGTGTAGAATTTTAACGCCGCGCTTTGCCTCATTACCATATCTAGGAAAGGAAAATATTTATATTTCGTTACAACCCACAGACTCAAACTAAAATGACTTAAATAACTAAAATGTAATTGCTACAAAGGTCTGAACCCACAAGCATTGAGCTAAGCGTCCTGTTGAGCCGCCATAACTTGAATATAATTTTAAGTATCAACACAAACCATTACCATACTATATTTCATTCAATTCCTATCTTTTCTCTAAACCAAACAATACAAAACCACAATCCCAACTCCCCAAAATATCTTTCGTGTCTACGGCACAAGTAAACACAAACGATGCCATTCAACAAAGTGTTGCGGTGTAATGCCGCAACGAAAGGTGGTATTATATCAAATTTATTGCTTACTTTATTTTCTGTATTGGCCCTTTGAAATTTTAAGCTATAAACCCTGATGAATCTGTTGGTTGGAAAAGTTTTTATTTCATTGACCTAATTATAAATACATATAGATACTATTAACGTATTATGAGTAGGGAACGGAATGTCTTTACACTAGGTTCCCATGTTCCCTTTGCCTATCTGACTACATGCAGCTTGAAGCTTAAAAAAATATATATCAACAATAATTCCTCAACAAACAACAAAAGTAAGTACCACGATCGTACCATACTAACTACTAACTTTTGCAACTCAATAACCTTAAAATGTCATACGCGACCCAAACAAATCAGAACCAAGTGGCGTCCAAGTTGGTCCAACTCGGTACGTATATTACGCCGTGATTTCAAGAGGCGGGCGTTTTGAAGTAAAGTTCCCTCGTAAGTCCTCCTCAGGTCACGTATTTCCCCCAAATTTAAAGGAAAACACACCATGTTATATAAATTATACTTGTATGTTTAGATTGCTTAGAATATAGTGTGATTTGGTTTAAGCTATATTATTGTAAAGTTAATTAATAGTACTATGTTATATTGTAGTAAGTCATATACTCTATATAACTTACTACAATATAACAGCTGTCGTGGCACAGGGGCACAAGTGTGCGACTGTAATCATATAGGTTATGAATTCGATTCCGATTAATTAATATTTTCATCGATCTGGTAATAAGGCTGAAGCGGGGCGTTGAGTTTCGCCACTCAATACGCAATGTCTACAGAATTCGGCGGAAAGTGGGGAGTGGAGTGTCTTAACACTAGGCTCTCAATTAAAAAAAATATCGCTATCGTAACAAGGCAATAGCGCAACTATGTGTTCCGCCACTTCATACACTATGCGTCGAGAATTTGGCGGAGAGTGAACAATGGAAATCTTAACTGCCTACCCTGCGTCCTGAATACAGCGTGAAGCTACAACAATTATATCACAAAAAATAAATCAATTAATTAAATCAAATTAGCTTCATACTGCATCCAACACACAGCAGAGGGAATCTAGTGTCAAGACACACCATTACCCACTTTAAATTCAGAAATCGGCGGAAAGTGGGTAGCGGAAAAATTGCATGCGGAACTCAACGCCGCGCTTTGCCTTGACACCAGATATAAGAGAGTATTATAAGAGAATTTTTCAACTTTGACTGGGGATCGAACCCTAAACCAGTCACGTTCCTGTTGCAATAACATGATAAATAAATTGTTTTTGATAAATATGTTTAAATATGACTCTTCTTATTGGTATTTAGTATACCTATAGAAAATCAAAAATAAAATAATTAAGCAATACAACTACCCTCTTTCATTCTCAAATAACAATGTAACAACTGACTAAGTTAGTACTATAACGGGTTGTGACAAAACGCCGTCACGCCGTAATAAACGGGCACCTGCTGTTATGACATAATTATACTCACAGTAAGGCGAGACTTGAATAATTTAAATTTCCAAGAGACGCTGCTATATAAGTATATTCTTGTTTTACAGCACATTTTCCTTTAGGTTGAAAGTTGAGTAAGAAAAACTAGTGAAAAGCAACTAAGTTTTTAAACAACAACTGCGTTGACTTGGATGAATAATGAAATTTGAAAATAGTAAATCATGTTAGTGTTCTCTTGCTTGAGTTAAAAAGCAAAACTTGAAATTGCTTTTTGCTTTTTGATTATGGTCTACCAGAAGGAGTGTAGTGATAAAACACTGCGTTACCCAATTTCGAGACCATTGGCTGTTCTTTTAAAATTATTTCCCTTATCACATTAGATATTCTTTTCTGTCAATCTCTTTCATTTATTTTCATTTATTTAATTATAAATAACATTTAAAATATCACTTATAACTATTTTAGGTACATTGTTGATATGATTTGTACGCGGTACAGTCACACCTACTACTACTACTAACAAATATTTATAACCTACATAGTTATTAAGATATTGCCTCTAATGTAAACAGGAACTTGAAACTTACTTCCCAATTCTGGTCCCCTGCGGTTCCGATCGGAACAATCGCATATAAAATGCACTGAATCGGGGCTCGTTTGAAACTGGGTCATAAATAAATCACATACATGTTAAATATGCGCTTTAAAGTTTTCCCTATATTTAACTAAGTAACATAAATTTTAAATAAAAAATTACGATAATCTTGTAGTTTTAACATGCTATTATTAGATCTATAAATAACGTAATTTTTTAAAAAAAACTGAGTAACAGTTTTTTTTCTCTCTTGTATTTTAATATATTTTATATTGAAATATGAAACTCGATAGTTTTATACGTAGCTTATGTGACAATGCAATAAATAACTAGGTATCATTGACCTGGTCTGATCATGGAGCCAGGCTCTGAATTGTCATTCTTTAGAGGTGACTAGTTACCAGAGTCTCGGCGCAGGGGCACAGTGTGACTGTAAATCGATTGGTTGTGGGTTCGATCCCCACTCGAGGAGATGAAATATTACTTATATTTATTATTACCATTTCTACGCTCTGGGGTCAAAGCAAAGCACGGCGATAAGTTCTGCCACGCAAAACGCAATGCCTCCAGAATTCGAAGAAGAAAGAAAGTGGGGAACGGAGTCTTAACACTATTTTATTTGTAGAGGTCAGATTTATTTTATTAGAAACTGATTTATTTTATTTGTAGAGGTTACTAGTAAGCCACTTGAGTTTGAACCCTTATTATTTTTATTTGTACATAGCTCATAGAACTAAATTAATAAATAAATTTATTTATTTACCAAATGATGTGTTATATTTCGTAACATAGCTACAAGAGTTACATTTTGTAATGCTTGAAAAGTATATACGAGTATGTTAGTTTTATTATATATTTATTGTTAAAGTTAACAATAAAAATCGATCGGAAATCGCGTGTTGAACAAATAAGATTTTGTCATCGGATTTCGTAACGATAGATGCAACCATATACAAAGATCACGTAAAAAGATATCATCTAAAGTATTAAATAAATATACACTTTTTTATCTACTAATATTATAAAACTGACAAGTTTGCTTGGTTCAATATGCTTATTTAAAATTTTACTCGCTCCATTGAAAAAAAATATGTTTTGAGTTAGCTAATCAAATGATAGATAATAAGAGGCATGATTTGGGGGCACAGTGTTGAGTTCTACCATTGAACTCGCAATGTCTCTAGAATTTGACGGAAAGTGGGGAACAAAAGTGTCTTAATGGGAACGAACTGTCTTAAGTCTAAGTTCTTAGATAAAAAAAAATATCATAAACAACCTAGTGAAAGTATATAAAACAGACTTAATTAAAAAAAAACCATTTTTATATTTGATGGCAAACTTTACAACTTCTCGTAATTCTCTAAAACATTTTAAAGCGAAAACTATTCAGAAACGATGGCCTGGATCCAGTACGGAATGCTTTATATAGATTTTTTTTTCCACAACAAAAAAAAAACATTCGAGCTAAACTTCTATAGAAATTTAAATTCTAAACGAATTAGGTTGAAAACACAAGCGGTGGACGCGAACATCGATTTTTTCACGAATCCGTTGCGAATAATTTTTTTGCCCATTTTTATGAATTGCTCTTTCCAAACGAAAATAAAACCACGGGGCCGATATAAAAAATATAGTTTAGTATAGTGATATAGACGGCCGCGGCAGCAAAAACTGCAAATCTATGAAATTTTCACTTGGATTCAACTGCTATTGTTTGCTCTACGTGTTTTTTTTTCCCACGTACCATAGTTCCATGGTATAAACTAATACAAAATATTCTGAATTTCACATTTTTTCTCCTATTTTAAACTGTGTTGCAATGAACTTGTAAATGTATGCATTTTTTTACATAGCTTTAATATTTAGATCGTAAATTTTTAGGTAATATTTAAAACGCAAAAAAGTTTTCAACATGCAATACATGAATATTTTTTATAAATTGAATAACTTTGCAAAGTTATTCAATTTATAAAAATATTTGTTTTGTGTATCAAAGTTAAAATTATTCTTATGAATTTTCCATAAAATATATAACAGCAATCTGATTATTATAAGGTTTGACATTTTTTTATTTTATTTTAATAGTTAAACGCTCTATCCCGCAACGCAGGATACTTATAGTAAATAAAATAGACATTAGATTTTAGGTATTCCGCTTATAGCAGGGTAGGCAGAGGGAAACTTGGAAGATAGTGTTAACTTCGTTCCCATTAACCCATTTCCGTTCCTCTCTTGTCGCTGAGTTCAGGAGGCATTGTGCGTTAAGTGTCGGAATTCTACGTCACGTAGGCACGTTACCAGAGTGTGGAAATGAAAATATTAAATATTTCATCTCCCTAAGTAGGATTCGAACCCATAACGTAGAGAATACCTGTAGTAATTTACACTTTCAGTAAATATTGTTGAACATAGCATAGCTTTATAGTGAGTTTTAAGAAGCTTATTCAAACTCTGAGTGCAATTTATTAGCATTATTTTGAAGCGCTGTTGCGCTTGTTGCGCTTGTGTTGAAAATTAAAATAAAAACCATAGTAGCGCAGTGGTACAATCTGTAACTACAGTTCTACATTCGTTTAGTATAATAATTACTCTTGATTATATTCCACGCTGCGATAAGATAAATGTCTCAAAATTGGACATATTATGACTGAATGAAATGTCTTAATAATTGCTTCCCTCTGGCTACCATGCCATGTGGGATAGAGTGTGAAAATGTAGATAAATACTTTAAAATATTATTAATTACACTTAATGAGAACGGAGTGTCTTAACACTAGGTTTCAAAGTTCTCTCTGCCTATCTACAGTCGAGCTACAAAAAAATTAAAAAGCAAATATATCAAAAAAGAAGAGAAACCACTAAAACAAAACTAGTCTTCTAAGGAAAGCTTAATTTAAAATAGGGTTTCCAGCAAAACATATTACATTAAACAAAAGCTCGTGTGTCGGTGTGAGCTTACTTCACTTACTATACGAGTACGCTACGGTCGTCTTGTGATGTCGTAAACTCAAATTAGCTGGGTCCCATTTCTATATGAAGTAAATATATACATAGATTTATATTTATATATAAGTACTATATCTTGTGAGATATATAAGAATAGTTACTTTGAGTTTAAAATTTGTTAATTTTAGAGGCCATTTTTAAACATTTTTGAAGTGTTATTCCACACTTAGGTAAGAAAAATATTCTCGCACAGCTTTTGATTGTAAACACGATGTTTGTGGGTTGCGCTCCCATTAGTGGAATTTAATTACTTAATTTTTTTCATTCTTTTTACAATACGTTGAGGAATGCCACTGAACTAGCAATGTTTCGAAAGCTGTGGTGAGAAATAATAAGTGAGAAACGGTGTGTCTTGTCTCTTACATAGGTTTGGGTTTCCTCCGCCCACTTCGCTACGAGCGAAATATAACGTGAAACGAAGAAAAAAAAACAGATTTAGACATGAAAAAAGGTATAGGAAAATTTATGCCATATCCAATGACAAATTATATTCAAATGCTCGCTTCGTTCTTTAACTTTATACATAGTAAGTACATTTACCTAATTCCGAATTACGCTCACTTCACACTCTGTAATAGTAATAGCGCATACTGCTGCATACAAAAAAAATGCTTAGTATTTTAAAACACTAAGACCACCCATATATCGTTTGTGGAAACAGTTACATATATATATATATATATATATATATATATATATATATATATATATATATACACTGAAAAAACAAACTATTTTTTTTCTATTAATTGCAAACTTTAATTGCGCCTTCTGCAATATTCCAAAAAGTGCAAATACGTCATTGATGCTTGGTGCATCAGCAATATGTTACCTAATTAAATATTTTTTACTTTTTTTTCCTGGTGTAAATATTTTACCGGTAAAATGCTTTTACATTAGGAAAAAGAATATTTCTTACTAAGATTTACCTGTACCCAAGTCTGCAGTCAAATAAAAGACGTCGCAACCTTTCTTAATCCTTATATAATATAATTTTCTCAAATGTAAACCCAAATCAAGAAGAAATAAGATCTCTTTTAGCTCACCACAAGTTCTCCAGATCGTTTCTTTCGCTACATGTCCTAGTTAACTTTTAATAAGGTAACGTGCAGGTCGTACAAATAGTTTCAAATTAAGTCGGTCATTGCAGCTAAAACTTGGCCCAAATTCTTGTGGAATAAACTTCTTTTAATGTTCTGCTGAATACGAAGCAACTTCGTATGTAGATTTTTTTTTTTGTATTGTCTATAATTAATTTGTATTGTCTATAATGTGAAATAAGATGGCGGTTGATTTTCTTTTTATTAAAAAAAGCTTAAAAACAAAAACCAGATTAAGCAGGCTTATTACATTTTTTACATTATCTCGTAATATGTATATGTTGGCAAAATTTTCCACTACTGTTTTCTAACTACCTTTTTTACACACACAGCACACACACAGCAGGGTAGACAGAGGCAAGTGTTAAGACATTCCGTTCCCCTTTTTTTGCTGAATTCTGGAGGCATAGTGTTGACTGGCTGAACTCAACGCCGCGCTTTGCCTCGACACCAGAGCGAAAAAATAGAAATATACATTTAAATAAATATTTCATCTCTTCGAATAGAGATCGAACCCACAACCAGTAGGTTTTACAGTCACACTTTGTGCCCCTGCGCCACGACTGGCTTCAACAAAATTTTTAAACTATCTAAAAGGCCAAATTACAACTTTCTAGATCCAACTTTTTAAATCTTCCTGTTTATTTCACAAATAAGGCCAGTGAAACAAACAAATATAGACAACATTAGTTTAATTCTCAACAACTCCGTTAATTAACATAACTCACACTTGAACCTCGAAACTTAAAAGTAAAACACAAACATTAACTTCTCTTCAATTTTATCAAAGACATTCTCCATCTGAAGAAATTTCGAGAAAACAAAATGTGACAAATATTCTCGATCGCAAGGAATTCGTTTTATAAACAGGCCTCTGCAAATTAAACTCGAGCCTCGCCGACTCCGCGGACGGAACCCATTTGGGCAGAAATTACTCCAATTTATTGGGATTCCTCAAATAATTTCGCTGGTCTATAATATTTTGTAGATATTCTGGGAGAGACGCTTTAAAATAATCTCTATGCCTGGATTGGGAATGCGACCTAAATACTATGTAGTGAATATATTTTAACTGGGACGCAAGAACTCCTCGTTTTTTTATACTTATTGCTTTTTGCATGAGAGAGTAACTCTAGTGGTTACAAGTTAATCCTTATATGAGCGGTGGAGGTTAAATGTATAATATTTATTTTAATATAAAATGTGCCTTTTTATAAAATAGAGTTGTATTTCAATATTATCCAAGCTGGTTGGAATTTCCATTTATGCATGTTATGAGTGTTTTTTTTTTTATTTCAATACAACTGTTGGCCTAAGTGAAGCGTAGAAACTATTATAATACTAGAAAAATAAATATTGTCTAAAGCGAGCACTTTTTTAGTAACTTCTTAAGTAATGGTATCTTCTGGTAACATCTATACTTATAATAAATCTGTAGAGAGGTCAATTCTGTACATGAAATATATTTTCAAAATAACTACCATGGGGTGATAAGTGATCGATTCTGATGCCAAAAATGCAATCAATAAAATTTTTGTCTGTCTGTCTGTCTATCTGTCTGTATATTCTTTATAGAAACAAAAACTACTTGACGGATTTTACCGAAACTTGGTATAGTTATTTTTCATACTCCTGAGCAGGTCATAATATACTTTTCATCACGTTACAAACAGTAGGAGCAGAGCAGTGAAAAGAAATGTTGGGAAAACGGGAGAAGGTACTTGATTTTTTAAGCTTCTGTCGCGTGTGCAGCCTTAATGGTTAAAGCTACAGCAAAACCATGTAAAACGTAAATATTCTAGGTAAAATTATAAAAAAAATATCCCAAGGCGGCATATGTCTATCTTTTATGGTTGACTCACAATAACACGTGTAACTTCCAATAGCTTAGCAGTTCGTAGATTTCTGATTATATTTGTATACTCTGATGTTTACAATACCAATAATACTCTCACTTATCCCTATTTTTTAAAAATTAACATTAGTACCTGTTATAAAAACCTGTAATAAAAATAAATAAATAATAGAAATCGGTATAGAAACACCAAATTAATACATGAAATGAAATACGATAACATGTCATCGCGCGTAAATACTGAATCATGCTATAAGAATTATTTTTGCGTAACGGTTACCGGTTTTTCTTTTGTAAGTTGTACATATTTCTGGTTATAATTCTATTAGAATATTTTTTTAGTTTAAATAGGCACTTAGATTTATATTTAATTTATTATATATCTATAGTTAGGACCTCCAACGTAAGTTATTTTGTTAGGTAACTGACAGCCTTAAAATTACCGTCGATTAAAAATAAAATAAACAATGCCACCTAAAAAACGATTATCTTTATCTCGAACTTCGAGTCAAGCTAGGAGTATGAGAATTACGCGTTCTCAAGAATCGGCAGAGGAAAAAGCACATCGGTTAAACTCTATGAGAGTTACTGCCTCAACTTCTCGAGTCAATGAAAGCTCCCCAGAGAGAGAGATGCGATTAGCAGCTGACAGAGCGAGACGAGCTACATCACGGGCGTCTCAAAGCTCTTCTCAACGAGAACTAAGGCGTACCATTGACCGGGAACAACATGCGTTATCCCGAAATCTGAAACTGCTTTACAACGATAATTGCGGCTCACGGCTGACCGCGAACAGCATGCATTATCTCGCGAGTCTGAAACCTACACTGAGAGGGAACTGCGGCTCACAGCTGACCGCGAACGTCATATTTTGTCTCGAGAATCTGAAACTTTTACTCAATATGAAGACCGTTTGACAAATGATAGGGTGCTTCATAACATTATTCGATCTCTTGAAGATGAACATGAGCATGAACAACGACTAGAGTCGGGACGCGATTATTACAATTCTTTGAGACAAGGACGATTAATAACTTTGTCTAATGAAAGATTTAGAATTGAAAATATTCGGTCGCTTGAAACAGACGAACAGCGAGAGGCCCGTCTTACTGCAGACAGACTTCGACATAGTCTTAATGACTTAGATGTACACATGGGAGATCAATGTACAAATTCGGTGGCGTGGTCTAATAAATATAAAAGTGGGTTTGCTTATAACCTCTTAATTAATTACAGGTCATCTTCTGTAATAGGCGATATGAACGTAGTATGTTCTTTTTGTAATGCTTCGAAGTGGAGTAAGGAGTCTGCTGGTTTCTGTTGTTCTGGAGGTAAAATAAATTTGCCTTCGTTCGAAGACCCACCGGAACCTTTGAAATCACTACTTTTAGGGGAACATTTGCAATCTAAACAGTTCTTAGATAATATTCGAACTTATAATAGCGCATTTCAAATGACATCCTTTGGTGCTCAACAAATCGCAGAAGGCCCTTTCATGCCTACTTTTAAGATACAAGGTCAGGTTTACCATTTGATAGGGTCCCTTTTGCCTGAAAACCAACCTAAATTTCTTCAAATATATTTTGTATCCGACTACAACGAACAGTCGAATATAAGAAATCAGTATTTTCCGAATTTAAATACTGAACTCATTTCACAACTTCAGAACATGTTGCATGAAGTTAATTCGTATGTATGCAGTTTTAAATCGGCATTAGAAGCCCTTTCTCAAGATAGTGATAACAATTCCTTCTCATTTAATTTGTTTAAAAATTGGCATTCCGATAATTCTGTTCCGAAATTTAAGACCACCTCAACTTTGCAATGGAACTCGGCTAAAAATAACCCAGTTGCAACAAAATGTAATCGAGGCTCAAATTTTAACAGGTTGCGGAGCAGGAGAATCCGTCTTTATCCCCAGAATTCCCATAATACCAAATAATTTTCCATTTTAATTTAAAAGAACGCAATTCCCAGTATCGGTGTGTTATGCAATGACGATAAATAAGGTTCAAGGGCAGACTTTTTGTGTTGCTGGAGTAGATCTCAGTGTCAGTTGTTTCTCGCATGGTCAATTATACGTCGCTCTTTCCCGGGTTAGCAGTTCTAGGAACCTTTACGTTCACGTGCCGGACGGGTCAACTCTTTACATAGTTTACCCGGAAGCTTTGCGCTGAAGTATTTTAAACTATATTTTGATCTAAACAATATTAGCAATATATCAACTTAGTAACAAACAAGGAGTAACACGGACGGAGTCGCGGGTACAGCTATTAATAATAATATTCTGCGGTTCCTTATATTTTTCAATAGTGTTGTGGATTGACATATTATATTGCCCTACTAAAATACGAAAGTTAATTAATCTGCCTGTTAAATCAAAACCGTGAGAAAGGACTTTATGCAAATTTTTTTACGAAAAACGACGGAAGCGCGGACGAAGTCGCGGGCAAAAGCTAGTCTAAAATATATTTAAAAATGAATATCAGCAAATACTATAAAAACTAATATTTTTTTTTCTACTCTTTTACTAGAAAATTAATTGCTTCTCATGCAAGATCAATAAAGGTGTATATTTTGTTAAAATTCGGACAGATTTTTCCGTAAATTATATTAATGATGTGATGCGATATCGATCCAGTCGGTAAAAATATTTTAGCACATGTCTATTGAAACGGGAATTAAATAGCAATAAATTAGAGCACACTCATACCACAATACTAGTGTGTAGTAAAAAAAAGTTTGTAAAGAAATGTTTATGTACAAAGATGATGATGTCAATGGACGAGTTAAAAGAGGAATGCGGAGACTGACGTGTTTGGCGCTCTGTTCTCTCCGACTACCCCGCAATGGATGAAGCGTGAACCAAAATGTAGCTTATGTCTTGCAAAATGAATACGGTGTAAATAAAAAATGAAAAAAAAGGACCAAACACTCGTAAATACCTCCAATACTTATCGAGAAACCGTACGGTCTACTATAAAAATTTAATGAATTGGATCCATAAGCTCAGATAAAGGCCATTAAAGCGAACGGGATATAAAATTGAACAATAAAGGATTTCCTCTCTTTAAAGCTTCGATTATAACTTTTTTGTAACTGGGGGCAGATTACTTTTCATCAAATGGAATTCTGGAGAATTTTTGGAAATTTCTTTTGTGAAGTGATAGCGCCAGTTTCGATTGAGATTTTAATGAACAATAGACTTAATAAAGAAAGCGAACATCTTTAAAGTTTACACAATGCGTGATATTGACTCCCGATACTTACCATGCAACAGCTCAAACGCTATATTGCAGGAAATAGTATCACGCCGCTTTGAAAATATATACTCATTGTATGTCGATAATTTTATTTTTTTTTTTTTTTTTTTTTATGGAAAAGGACAAGGCAAACGAGCGTTCGGGTCACCTGATGGTAAGTGATTGCCGCCGCCCACGGCCCCGTGCAACACCAGAGGAGCTACAGGTGCGTTGCCGGCCTTTAAAGTGGAGAAAGACGCGCTTTTTGAAGGTACCCATGTCATATCGACCTGGAAACACTGCCGCGGGTAGGCCATTCCACAGTTCCGTGGCGCGTGGAAGAAAGTTCCTACGAAACCGCACAGTAGTGGATTGCCACGTATCCAGGTGGTGTGGATGATATTTTAGCCGATGACGTACGGTGCGGTTAGAAAATTCGGCGGCCGGTAACAGGTCAAACAGTTCTTCAGAACACTCCCCATGGTAAATGCGATAGAGAACGCAAAGCGAGGAAACGTCTCTACGCAAAGCCAAAGTATCAAGCCTTTCACAGATCATTGGGTCCCCAATGATTCGAATGGCTCTACGTTGTATGCGATCAAATGGTTCAAGCTGATACTGGGGTGCACCAGCCCAGAGGTGAGAACAGTACTCCATATGAGGCCGAACCTGGGCCCTATATAGGGCCAAACGGTGTTTTGGCGTGAAGTACCGTCTCGCTCTGTTGATGACCCCCAGTTTCTTCGAGGCCAACTTGGCCTTGCTTTCCAGATGATCGCGATACTGGCAGTCACTCGAAACATTAAGGCCCAATATACTGATACTGGGCGCGGCTGTAAGAGGAGTGTTTTGAAAGACTGGCGATATGATAAATGGGATTTTTTTTGTGGTTAACGCGCAAACTTGTGTCTTCAGGGGGTTGAACTGAACTAAGTTCCTTTCACCCCATGAGGAGACTTTGTTGAGGGATGCCTCAATAGAAGACACAAGTTTATTTCGGCACTGTTCAGCGTTTTCCCGAGAAAGACTTGCTCGGCCGGAGTAAACAGCGTCCACTGTGCTATCATCCGCATAGCAATGAATGCTAGAATCCTCTAACATGTCATTGATATGCAAAAGAAACAGCGTAGGGGACAGCACGCAGCCTTGGGGAACGCCAGCGTTCACGGGCATATGTTTAGAGCAGAAACCGTCGACAGCGACCTTGATGCTGCGCCCAGTGAGAAAGCTGGCGATCCATTTGCATAAATTCTCGGGAAGCCCATAGGATGGAAGTTTAGCCAGGAGCGCCTTATGCCAAACTCGATCAAAGGCCTTCGCCATGTCCAAACTAACTGCCAGGCCCTCTCCCTTGCTTTCAATAGCCGCTGCCCAGCGGTGGGTAAGGTAAACCAGAAGATCACCGGTTGAGCGACCATGGCGGAAGCCATATTGTCGGTCATTAATCAATCGGTGATCCTCTAGATAAACCAAGAGCTGGCTGTTGATGATGCTCTCCATGACTTTTGAGAGCAGGGAGGTGATGGCAATAGGCCTGTAGTTAGATGGATCGGACCCATCGCCTTTCTTTGGGATCGGGTGGATAAGAGCGCTCTTCCATGAATCTGGGACTACGCCGACTGAGTAAGAGTGCCGAAACAAACGCGTTAGCACCGGTGTCAGCTCAGGAGCACAAGAACGGAGCACTAAGGGAGAAATGCCATCTGGCCCGCTCGACTTGTGGATGTCCAAAGAGGACAGAGCTCGCCTAACAGCTGTTTGGTTAAACTTAACCTCAGGCATTGAGCTCTGGCGCGGGATGGTCGGCGGCGTTGATCCTTGGTCATCCAAAGTCGAGTTTGAGGCAAAGAGAGCGCCCAGGAGATCGGCTTTCTCTTTTGCCGTGTGGACCAAGATGTCATTTCCCGTGCGTAATGGCGGAAGCGAAGGCTGGCTAAAGTTGCCAAGTGCCGCCTTTGAGAGCGCCCAGAACTGATGAGTTCCGGACGGATAGCTCTCAAGCTTCTCGCCAATTTTGGCGATATGCTCGGACCTTGCTCTGGCAATTTGCCGCTTAAAGAACCTAGAGGCTCGGTTATACCTCCTTTTTGAGGTTTTCACCTCCGGATCCTTAGTAACCAATGCCTCAGCCCAGATTTGATATGCCTCGCGTTTGCTAGAGGCAGCAAGCTTGCAAGACGTATCAAACCAAGGCTGTGACTTGCCACCGATTGGCACTACAACACTAGGAATATAAAGTTCCATGCCCTGTAGGACCACGTCGGCAACAGCAGCGGCACAGGTACTAGGATCATCAGAAGAGAAGCAAACCGGCCCCCAGGGATAAGATGAGTAAAATGTACGCATCCCATCCCAATCTGCTGACTTGTAGTGCCAGACGCGACGAGTTGCGGGTGATCTGCAGCTGTCGCGCTTAATGGGCACGACACTCCGTACCAGGCAGTGGTCAGAGGACCCCAAGGGGGCATCGACCACAACCTGGTACTGCTCTGGATGTGAAGTCAGCAAAAGGTCCAATAAAGAGGCATTGTGGTTGTCCACGTCCGAGAGTCGCGTAGGCGACTCAACCAATTGGGACAATCCGTTCGCCATAGCAAGGTCAAATGCAGCCCTCCCCGCGTGGTCGGTGGTGCGTGATCCAAACCAACTGGCATTGTGCGCATTAAAATCGCCAAGTATCACGACCTCAGCGGAGGGGATCTGTGAGAGCATATCGTCGATAGCCGATTGAATGTGCTCCATGAGCCGATCCGTTTCTGCATTACCACTGTGGGACCTGTAAAGGCATGCGTAGACTCGGGCACGATCGTCCGAGTCAACACGGAGCCAGATGGTGGACAGGTCCCGACCTTCAAAATGGGCAAGACGACGGAAACTTAGGTCCTCCCTTACGAACACAGCGACCCCGGCATGAGGCATAAAGTTATGTTCTATTTTGTAGCCGGGGTATTGGAGATAGGCTGTGTCGCTCGGTCGGGCAATTTGAGTCTCCGTCAGGAATAACAAAGCCGGCCGTGCCGTCTCGAGGTGGTGGTGGACGGCATTTAAGTTGGAATGTAGACCCCTGATATTGCAAAAGTCCACGTTGAGCGTGGAAGGGGTTGCCGTGGAGCGTACGTCTCGTTTGCCCTGTCTATAGCGCGGAACTTTGCCCTCCCCAGAATTCGAAGGGCAGCCTGAGTTTAGAGACTCAGGGAGGGATTCTCCAGCACCGGAGGTGCTGGTACCCTCCTGGGGTAGTTTCTCTTTGAGTGCCGCTATCATATTCCAGGGAGGGGTGGGAGGTTGGGCTCCGGAGCCCGGCATTACCTAATGCGAAACGCAGTGGCATAAAGCCACTACTTAACGCCGGTATTAAATGCCGGGGGTGGTATGATCCGGTCGAGTCTGCCCATGCGTGTTGCCATTGCTGGCGACGTGACTCTACCACACGTACTTTAGTCGCCTTTTACGACACCACCAGTACCAGGATGATCCTATTCTTAGCCGGGATCACACGGAATGATTGAAACATTAATTTTTTTGATTCAGGTGCGGAATGAAAGTGTCTGAATGGAAACGGAGTGTTGGGTACGGAACGTGGAAATCTATTGTTAAGACATTCCGTTATCCAATTTAAAAAGAATTCTTGAAACATTATATATATAATAAGTGGTAGAACTCAACGCCGCGCTTTGCATAGTTACCAGAACGAGGATATAAGAATATTAAATATATCATTTCGATTGCGTTTGCAATCGCACGCTTATGCCCCCGCGCCACCGCGTCCTCGTCGAAATAATGTGCAAATATTAAAAATTAACGAAAGTTATACAGAAAAAGAACGTTACCTAACGTCCCCTAAATTACCGAAGTTGGTATCAAACAAAAATATGCAATAAAGCCTTTTTTATTTCACTATTAATGAGTTCCTCAGTTGCTGGAGCGACCGCGCTGACGGGGGATTAAGGTACCCGTACTAAGTGTTAGTCGATTATACTTAAAGTATTATTAGATGTGATTTTTCTTTTTTTTTTTGCTTCACGCTTTATCTGTAACTAGGTGTCCATAGATAACGGATCACCGAAATCTAAGGTATATACCTCTTTCTATTCTCTCGTCAACCACTTCCATACATACATACTCGTACATGCTCGCCCGCGAGTTGACATGCTTTTACGTGACCTTCCTCCAGAATTTATAATGATTGAAATTTTTAAGTTACTTAGTGTGTGTTCCATTTCTAATAAAATAGCAATAATTATCACTGAACGGTTAATAAATAGCATTTTGTTCTACCGCCTACAAGCTCTTTATCTTTATGCTTATGTTCACTATCTTTATCTTGTCATACAACATAACGTAACAATGGCGGAATGTAACGCTACGCTTAGTTTTCTTACCAGGAATGAAAAATTCATTCAGTCGAGCGAGAATCGAAACGAGACCTACCTGTGCACATTCACACGCTGACCCGCTGGCTCAAAAACACTTCGAACTATTCGAATCAATACTAATAATCAAATAAAAAAACCATAAAATTCTTTAAGAAATATTAAGAGATCATCAAAACACAAAAATATCTGTATTATAATGTTTTTATTTATTATTATATTTGGAACAGCCAAATATTTTTTTTTGACTTTACATAAATCTGTTACAAATGGTACTGTATAGCAAAAATTGCAACGTTGCTTGATGGGCAAGATCTTTTTGCTCGTGTTCTGAAGGTGATTTTGCAGAGGAATTAATAACCGCCCTCAAGATTGATTAGGAGTGAAAGTTATTTTAACGACGACGTACTTTACAACGTGATCATTATGCACGTCGTCGTTTTATAACTCTGTTGAAACGCTTGGAACTTCGCGTTGATATAAATTAACGTTTAATAATATTAGTATGTATCGTTTTATATGTGGTTGGCAGTACTAGTGCGATGATTATTTAAAAAAGAAGAAATGTAGAATATTTAAATTCTGTTTTCTTTAAAAAATAATAAAAACGGCACAATCTGTGACTGTAAACACTATGGTTGTGAGCGATTCCTATTCAGTTGAACAATTTATTTCCTTGCTCTGTTATGGATAACACAACGCATTCAATTGAGCTCCACCACTCAATACGCAGAAATTGGGCAGAGAGTGGGAAATGGAGAGTCTTAACACTAAGACTTTACAAGCGAAACTTTGCCTGAAAGCTTAGAATTGCTTGTATCTGGCGCACTGGGACAGCACATTCATTCGACATGGCACTCACAAACATAAAATGTGATGTTTTTGGGTTCCACGTGGAATGAATTTAATTTATCGGCTTTAGTTTGGAAAGTGTACCGTTGAATTCTGCCAATCAATACGCAATATCTTGAAATCGGATGGAAAGGGCTTATGAACTTTGTATGTGATTTAATTTGAAACTGTACATAATTATAAATTCCTTCGAATGGAAATCAAATCCAACTAAAGAACTGTACCTTTTCGATTAATACTTCGTACGCGCGTAAATCCAAATGAATCATGAGCTCCACTATTCAACACAAAAATTCTGCAGGAAGTGGGGAAGGGAGTGTAACACTAGTTTCTGCTATACCTGAAAAAGCTGGAACCTATTTACGTAAACATTAAATTTAACAAAACCCACCTAATAGTCGATTTAATCCTGAAATCCCTATTTAAATGTTTTCATAAACACAATTCCGAATTCAATTACATAAAAGCGCCTCTCGTTCTGACTCCACCGTAGTCATTATGCACAACAAAGCTGAAATCTTCAGGGCTCAGGTGTAATGAGATATGGAGGGCACTCGTTTCGTTCTCAGTAAATTATGACGTCTAATTATATGGCCATTGTTGAATTTTGGTAGTGCATTTAATTTTGTTTGTACTGACGCCACGTTTGATATTTGGTGTAAGGTATAGGATTTTGGTCGTAATTTTATATTTAAAAATCTAAATAATTTTGTTGTTAATAAATTAACCTTGGTAACGAAATAAACCTTCCACCAGTTCGGAAAGTAGTAATATAGAGAAGAACCGACAGGAGAATCGACAGTTACTCTTTTTTTAACATGTATGTTACAGTTTTATTTTTATATACAATACAATGGTATACCATTACTGGTTATCTTGCATTGTATTGAATAGTAATAACCGCAATGTCGGTAACTCTATTGAAATAGAACTCTTTTATCCAAAAAATATTTAAAATGTATGTGTGTATATTAATGTGTATTATTTAAAATGTAAGAATATTCTACACTCACAACCTTTCGCGTTGCAAGTAAATTATATATATATATATATCTATATAATCAATTATTTATTATAATAATTGGTTTTCACTTGTACCATTGGTTAAATGTCATTTAATTTACACGAGAGCATTGAAGTGTACAGATAATAAACAATCCATTCCCGTCCACCTGATGCGCTCTGGTCTGTGCGGTACTCTGGCGCGCTGGTCTGTGAGGTACAGTCACTTAAAATCTTCCTGTTATTGTCATATAATTCATTTGTGAAACAAAGGAATTTCGGGAAACGTGGCTTAATAAGGGTTTATTATGTTAATTCTATTCTTGAATTTCTGTAAAATATGTGTAGAGTTATGAAAACTTAAGCTACCGTGGTATTAAAGTTTGTAATACAGTTTGAACTTGTTCGAAAAAATGTTTTAAGTGAACTTTCGTAATATAAATGCGTACAAAAAAAAACAGAAAAAAAACATCCTCACACTGTATTCCGCACACAACAGGGTAGACAGAGCGAACCTAGTGTTAAGACACTACGTTCTCCACTTTCTGCTGAATTCTGGAGGCATTGAGTTTGTGTTTGCAGACATTATTTGAGATTTTCATAAAATAAAAGTAAAAAAATATATTAAGTTTAAGTAAAATTTTGTCCAATATGCCACTATCTCTCACCATTTGAAATCTTTCTGAAATAAAAAGTACAACTTTTCCTCAAAAGCTAAACAAACTTTTAATCTTTAAACTTAATCTCAAAGAAGTATTTAAACTGTCTGCACTAACCGTCCTTAATTCATTAGCGATCAAACAAATGCAGGAGCGATCGTCTCAACAGTTCCGATGCACCTGCGAACGGGCGATAATGAAACTAATTTAGTACCAACTTATACAACTACGAATAAAGGAAATTGCTTTTTGAGAGAAAATTTACTTTAAAGTTGCTTGGACGAGTATATTGAATATCAATATTGTACCTGTATACTAGGTATCTGATTTTATTTGAACTTAATTATGTATACTAATATTATAAAATTGAAACTCACTAATTTCTGATGTGAATCAATAATAATTTCTTATGTTGGAGACTCCATTCACGAGGAAGTCTATAAAATAATAATAGCGTTAAATATTTATTTATATATATTTTTCATTTTTATATTTTTTTTTTCTAGCTTTTCACATAGCAGAATAGGCAGCGAGGACCTGGGAACCTAATGTTAAGACCCTTCCATTTCCTACTTTTCGCCAAATTCTTAAGGCATTAGGTACGTAGGCGGAAATTAAGACCGCGTTTTTACCTTATTTTATGTCTTAGAATGGCGATCGAACCCACAACCTGTCGTGCTTACAGTCACACGCTTTTGTGCCTGAGTCACGACTGGCCATAATTTCATATGTTATTTACATTTTTAAACATAATATTTAAAAAAATTAAGATGGTAAATTAAAAACTTATTTGGTTCAATGCGATAATTTTTTTGCGCGATCGTTCATTTGTTCAGTAAGGCTTAGGTTATTTATTATGGCAAAGCGAAGGCAAACGAGCGTACAAGTCACCTGATGGTAAGTGAGCGCTACCACAACATCAGAGGTGCGCTCTCAGCCTTTAAAGTAGAGATAGACGTGCTTACAAAACCTGCAAGGCATTGTGGTAGTTAGCAGAAAGAGCTTTAGTGTTAACACACTTCAGTATATCATATGACCACAAATATGGCATATTTGTGATAATATTACATTTTTTTCGACTTTGACCATAGAAATCGATAAGTTCAGACATTTTTGGAAGACGCTATTCTCTGCAACTGCACCAAAAACATCCCACTCCAGAATTCATCTGATTATGGCTTATAGCTGATTGCATATCTTTAAAAAAGAAAAAAAACATTACCATCACATATAGATAACGAACGAGGATAACTATAATTTAATTAATAAATCGTAAAATCGTAAAATCAATCAAAAATCCAAAAAAGTAGAAGAGAAAAAATGTAAACAACAAAAGAACACAAGAACAAAATTCGATACGAAAATAAAGTCCTAAACAAAACCGCTATATCCACACTGAACTTCGCACCCATACACAGTAGTACATACAAAGAATAGCTTCTAATTACAATTCAGTATATTGGCGGCTAAAATGAAATGTGAAAATAACGCACGAATAACAGTTCGTTGGACATTGCGGGCGAGGTCGTGAAATTTTAACTAACCGCGGTGCACTTTTATTTGCTCTGACCAGTGTACTACGGGCGTCGGTAAACTCACACAGAATTGTTGTTGGAGAGGGCATCGTGCTTCTTTAACTACATTTTGTTTTTGCTTCACACTATATCCTGCACATAGTAGGGTAAGCAGAGAGGAGCTGGGAACTCAGTGTTAAGACACTCCTTTCTCATTTGAAAACTTCTGTTGTCCAATTTCGGCAATTCTCGAGATATTGCGTGTTGAGTCACAGAACTCAACGCCGCGCTTCTGTCTCGATACAAGAGTGGGGAAATGAAAATGTTAATACCTTACTACAAAAAAAAATTGTATTCTACAGTAGTAATCTACAACGTAAATAACTTAAAATGATTAGTATAATTGAACTGGGTAAATTAAATGTAAACATTTTTTTATACAACAATTTATGGATTTACTAGAAGTAACTTCTATCGTTTTCGATCCTTAAAACGGAAAAACAAAAGGAAAATAAATAACAAAATCCAATCGCTTCCGTGATTATATCTGTGGCTTACAAACGGTTTTAATGTTTTTGCTTGTTTACAACGTAGCAAAATAATGGGACCGACTCATGGATCCCCATCATTATTTAACGACATTTTGTAATAAATAATTAAACACTAATTTAAATTACCTAAATTATTTATCTATCCATTCCATTTTTTTTCAGCTTCAAGCCGTATCCCGCGTGCAGTAGAGTAGACATAAGTAGCCTAGTGTTAAGATACTCCACTTCCCGCTTTCCGCTGAATTCGTAATATGCTTCCAGCATTGCCTTTTGACTGACGAAACTCAACGCCACATTTTGCCTCGACATCAGAGCGAAGAAATGAAAATATTAAATATTTTATTTTCTCGAGTAGGAATAGAACCCACAACCTGTCGTATACAGTCACACGCTCGCGCCCCTGCGACACGGGGCATCCATCCCAATTTGCTTATAATTTCACAGAATTTCACAAAATGATTTCCGCTTCTTTCGCGCGCAATCACGTGAAAACACAACAAAAAGATTGATATTAACAACACAATGGACTCTTGAAATGGAACATCAGATGAGACAAAATCAATACGCACTTTTGTTTTGAGGATTTGTATTGTTTTGTTTTTATCTGATTGGAACAGTTTAGGAGTGCGTTCATACGATGTCTTATTTATTTATTTATTAATATTGTAGGAATATTTTACTAAAGTAAATCATTCTTTGAAAAATTAAGGATTTTGGGGATACTATACTGAGTCCTCCACGCAGCAGCACAGCTTGTGACTTTGAATGCTCCTCGGATCCTCGCTCTGGTAATAAGACAGAGCGCGGCGTTGAATTCCGACACTCAACATACAATGAATGTCTGAGGAATGAATCGGGTAGAATGTATTTAATAGTGTTTTAACATTACATTAAAAAAAGAATAAAAAAAACAATATTATAGAAAAGAACGAATAATTTTAAATACAAAACGTACTACAAGTAAGATAAATGTATTATAATCGTGTAACAGTAAGATTTTCGTTAAGTTTCGCTAAATAGATGTTGTTACAATAAAATTAAATTCTAATTAATAAACCTTCCAAATAACATGCACTTATGAACATGTGACATTAATTATTAAGCTAAAAATATATACTGTAAAGTTGTACTTAAAGAATGTATTAATACAACTAAAGTAAGTACCCTGACGAAGAAAAAAAAAATTTATCTTGAAATAAGTAAGCAAATTGTTAGTAAATGAATATAAAGATATTTTATTTAAAAATGCTGTACAGTTTTTTTTGTTGTTGGTGTTTATTATCAATTCTACAAACAACGTTTATAATAGGGAAAACTGTTACAACAATAATATTCAGATATTTTTTAAAATATTTTAAAATTATTTATGCAATAACAATCCAGTGCAAAAGGAACATGCACGTGTAAGTGTATTAAGTACAAGTTGACGTCGTACTGATTTTATTTCAAAATATTAATAACTTTGGTGCTCACATAATGTGTCTACAAAAACTAGTGAAATGAAAAGAAAAAATTGTCTTTATACATAAACCGAAAATATAAGAAAGATTCGTGAAGAAAAATATGTACATTAAGATATGGATTGAAATTATGTAAATCTCACCTATTAAATAAAAACGTCTCTTATCATTCACAGAAAGAGATATGTGAAACTAAAAAAAAATAATTAACAAAAATCGATAAGATATAATGTAAACAGATCCACATATCAACGTAAACGGTACACTCGTGTAACGCCTATGTTATGGTAATGCGACGTGAATCGCTCTCGATGCGTAATGTTCCTAAAACCGCTTAGGCGTTTAGGGGAAAAGAAATGGTTTCTATATAGCGTTTTTGCATTTAATATTGTTATTGTTATACATATTGATGTTGTTTATTTTTTTAGCTTCATGCTGTATTCTGAATGTAACAGGGTAGGTAGATAGGGTACTTAGGAGGAACCTAATGTTAAGCCACTGTGCCACGGTGCGGCAGGTTTTTATACAATAAAAACATAAAAGAATATACTCTTCTAACAATGGAAGATAACACGAACGCTAACATATTATATTTTGATTAAAATGACGTTGATAATAGAATGGCGACCTCAGCAATAAATTGTAAGGAAAATTTCAAAGGTCCCGGGAAACACTTCAAAGTGAACGGGGACAGGACAACGGGGTGTCCCGCAATAGGGCCATTATATTTGTAATTTATGTGGCAAACTTTCACCTGCTATAATGTTTAGGCTTAAACTCCTTACAAACAAACTTTTTATATACATACTTTAGGTTAAGAGAAAAATTAAAAATCATCGTGGGGTAATGGAATTTTTACGTTTGACTTAATTTTAAATACGTTATTTGAGGATTGAATTTAAATTCGGGGCAACGAATTATATTATATTTACTTCTCCACTGAGTTTAAATAAAGCGCGACGCGTTGACACAAAACACACTCTCAAATTAAGATAGAATGCGAAGAACGGAATATCTTGGCACGAAAACACTACCTAGTTTAAAGTCAACTCTAGTAACAACTAGTAGTAACTTGTATAATGGTGTGTAATGGATGTGGATGCCAATTCATCTTGGAGTATATTTTATATTTTATATTCATTTAAGATACTTATTTAATTTTTCGACAAAATAATATGTTATATGAAATATTTACCAATTGACACTGCCATGTGGATTGAAGTAGATATTCTAATTATTCCATACTAAAATTCTATAATATATAGAAAAAATATACATTTACATCATAAAAAGAAATTTACTACGTCATACAACAAAGAAACCATTTCAAAGCGGAACCCCAAAATCGATATACGATCGTGGGTAAAAAGCTAATACTCACCAAACGTACACAATATACCTCATATTGACATTTAAGTCAGGAAATCGATGCAGTGGATTTCCCGAAGGGTTACCGTCAGACTGGATTTGATGTGGGAGTTCCTTAAAGGATTTATTTCGTTACAATCTCTATCTACTTTGTTTCTTTATAGACATTTTATGTCGTTTTAATGAAATTTGGTTTACTTTGAATATTTTATTAGTTTTACTATTATGGTGGAATTGGAAATTTCTGCAAGTCATTTAAAATATATATATATATATATATAAATATATAAATATATATATATCGCATTTTTTGATATTGCACCCAATTCTACTCCCAATTTTCGAAACATTTCGTATTAAATAGCGGCACTCAACGCCGCTAACACAAATAAAGTTTTAGTATTTTCTATAATTGAGTTAAAACATTGTATTAATTACAGAAAAATATACGAAATATTTTTTATGAATGTATAATACTCTAAATAATTTATTTCACTTCCATATCACCACAAAAAAGGCATAAACTAAAAAAAAATAAACGGAATAACATAAAATAATTTAAATTTAAAAAAAAACTTACCCACGCATATTCAAAGTTCACATAACACATTATAATATAATATTCATCAGAAAAAAGAAACTTACACCTAAACAGTTGTTTACAAAAATTTTACAAAGCTTGAAAAAAAAACGCTAGAAAAGTTCCAAGAATTAATGTGAAAAGGAACAAATAGTTCTCTTTAAAAATTAGCATCGTGAATGCATTACCTTGTCCTGTAATCCATTAAACTAATGAATGTCCGGCGAGATGGACTGAAAGCCTTTACAATTTGTGAATTTTATGTTTTAAAAGTGAAATAGCAGTAATAAATTGTACATTGAGGCCGTCGTGGCGCAGTGGGACTGCGGCTGGCTGTAAACACGATGGCTATAGGTTCGCTATTAGAGGGAATGGATGTATTTAAATCATTTTTTTAGGATTTGTTAAGGGATCTGGGAGAAAGGCGAAATCGCTTTGTTTAAAATGCGGCGACGAACTCCGAAATTCAATATGGAATACCTCGAAAAATGGGCGGAATAGAGTATCTTAACAATAGCTCCGCTGTGGCTCCTTTGCAATACGGGAATTATAATTTTTAGTTAATAACAACTTATGGATTTAACGATGTCAACGTGAACATTTAACGATGAATACAAGTATTTATAATTCTTATAAAAACGAAAAATACCATTTAGTATACCGAATGAGTTTCGATAATAATAACACTTTAATTGTGAAGAGAAGGAAAAAGTGTCTTGACACTAGATTTTCTCTCCTTATTTTATAGAATAAAATAAAAGAAATCCATTTTTATGAATGGCATATCTTTGATTCCATGCTATTTAATAATTCATACGGTAGTCATCATACTTATAAAGAAATAGAAGGCAGAATAATATAAATCTTAAATATTAAAAAATTACAAACGAAATATGTAAGTTTAATACATCAATACTTTTAGAAGGAAACACTCGGTGTAGATGGAACTCAACACCGCGCTTTGTTAATTCACTTTCGCTATTTGTAAACATAAAACTACGCCTTTTATAAGCGTAAAAAAAATTAATTTCCATTTTATTAAGTAGGGAAATGTTCTTTATTCTACCGTAAATAATGTCAGAGTACCTAATAAGTAACTAAAAGACATATAAAAGACAGTAAATAAGTTACTTTTATTGGGCAAAAAAAATCTATGTGCAATAAAATATTCAGTTTAATATATTAACTTATATATATGTATATAAATATACCTATCGGATTACTACATCGAACCTTTCTGATATATTAAATTTTCGATAACGCATCCTCAAAGAGAGGAGACTGCATCGGGCGTGCATCTGGCGTTCGTTATCACTCATGCTTACCATCCAGTGAAACTGTGTTTTACATAGCTTTGGTATAGCGAAGGAGGAAACATGGTGAATATTTCATTCTTCTAAATTCTCAGTTTATTCCTGCACTGGAAATCGTTACAGAGAACTCAGTGTCAAGCAAGACATTATTTTACCGTATTTTCTTTTTGTCTGGCCAAGGCATATAAAGGAAGATAATTAAAATAAATTAATTTTCCGATTGGAGATGCCATCACTGCATCAAGATGATCTCAAGTCGTAAATATTCGGTTACCAATATTACGTATCCAATATCTATTGATAGAACTTAATCGTGAATTATTCTTAGAAAATACTCATTATAAGTGACTGCGTCCTCCACTTTCACATCAAGTTATACATTGAACGTAATCGCCACACAATACCTGACTTCTAACCGTCGCGTTTACAGGCGCGTGCTTGTACCCTTGCACCACGACAGCCTCCCATTATCTCTATATAAAAATATTTTTAATTATTGAGTGACTGACAGACAACGCACAGCCAGTCTACTCAGTGGCCGACGCTGAAATTAGGCAGTAAGGTTCCTTGGAGATTGTAAGGGAGCACTAAAAGAGGAATCCCCGAAATTCAAATGGAAATAAGAACAAAAGGATTTTATAGTACACGCAAACGAAGTTGCACCTTACGATTCGTAATATATACTACTTTTTAATACAACGTTTTTTAGGTAAACAATAAAAAAAATGGTTGTATTATTTTATATAAAAAAAATATAGCTACAAAGTAAGTGGATGACAGTATTACCTCTCAGTAAATAGGTTCCTGGAGTCCATTTGAGCGAAAATATATGATAAGAGCTATTGAATCGCGATATATTGAATTGAATGACGTAATAAATGTGCATCATACGATTGAAATGGACGAACGATTTTTAATATTTATTAATATTTACTAATTAACACAATCTTTATGTATTGAGTTGAGTACCGTCTGATGATCGACGCGATGATCACAAGTTCAATTCCCCAATGATTAAAATATATTTCTGCTTTACCAGTCCAACACAGTAAATTAATTATGTTAGTTTTTTGTGTCTGTCTAAAATTGTTTTTTTTTTAAACTAAGCAGTTTAAAAAAAAACGAATTTTAATAAAATATATAAGTTTTCCAATTTTATTCTAAAATATTATACATTTTTATGCAAAATATATTATTAATATAAATATTATACGTCTTTCACAAATTTATAAAGGTTTACTTAGAACATAATAAAAAATATACAAAAAAAAAACAAATGATAAGCTACTGATACACTGTCGTGATGAAAACCAGAAGTCTGTGGATAACATAACTAATATTTTCTGGGGCCATGTGGTAAGGAGCCTACGCAATATCATAATTACCCTTTTTCTTGATATTACAAGTGAATAATGTAGACGTCAATGTAGTAGAGACGAGTCATGTAATGTAAGCAAATATTATTTTTGGTTCAAAATATATTCAGGCACATATGGACTAAACTTGATTTTTTTTCTATAGTAAATCACCACAAACTTTGGTCATCCGTGTCTTTTCAAACGTCTCTTAATGAGTATATATTTGTGAATTTTTTGGCTTTGTTTGCGTAGACTTTAAACCGTCGCCAAATTTTGTTTCCCTAAAAAAAAATATTAAAACTCTCCCCTTTAAGGTTCGTTTGTGAGTTGATTATCAATCACTCAACTATAGAAAACTTACATACATATAGATATATAAAAACACTCGAACAGCTTATCAAGCGCTTTTCGAAACATTTTCAAAGCAAAGTAACGATGTTTGATGTTCAGATACAGCACGTAGGGCCAGCAATAAAAAGTCATTGCCCACGCTTTCACTTGTGCAAAAGAAATACAAAAGAGTATTTCTATAGCCACCTGACTTAATCTAAAGATCGACGAAATATTGTTATTTTATGCACCCCTAAGATTTTATTTCTTCTATAAGGAAATACTAAGTATTTGGGTTCTTTTTTAATAATGTTCTTTTTTGAGTTGTATTTATGTGAATTTAACGTGATTGTTTTGAGCTGTGATGCTTATAAATGAACTTTAAGCTTATTTATTTTCATTTGTAAAGTTTTACGTTCCCTCACCTTGCTAAGTGCGGGATACGGCGTGAATCTAAAAAAAACATTCTTGAATAAACGAACTAACACAAAAGAAACAATATTTCAATTCGAACAAGAAGCTCCGATATTAGCGCGTCCAACCATACAATCTGTTTTGTGAAATAGATATTCTTATAATAAAACAATCTATCAAAACTAAAATTCTATTATCAACGGAGTCTATTCATTGAATAAAAATATCATTAATATCACTGACCGTCGCGCTGTTGTTTGTTTCCTGTAAATTGATAAAAATTAGACATCATTAGGGGATGGAAATGAATTAATCTATACTTTTTTATGTCATTTAATAATATTAAATCTAATTTGTATTGACCCGCAGCTCCTAAAATGCTACAATTGATGATACAAAAACAGTCGTTACGCAGGGGCACAAAGTGTGATTGTAAAACCGACTGGTTGTGGGTTCGATCTCCACTTGAGGAGATGAAATATTTACTTAAATTTATATTTCTCTTTCTTCGCTCTGGTTTGGAGGCAAAGCGTGGCGTTGAGTTCTGCCACTCAACACGTAATGCCTCCAGAATACGACAGAAAGTGGGGAACGGAGTGTCTTAACACTAGGTTTTCTCTGCCTACCGTGCTGTTGCTATCCCGCACGGATATAGCGTGAAGTTGATTTTTTTTATTACTTTCTGTTACATTGATTCCAACTATTTATATAATACTAACTGTAGCCCGCAATGGATAAAAGAAACAAAATGCTTCACGCTGTATTTATACCATACATATGGTAGGGCAGACAGAACAAAATGAAGAGAACCTAGTGTTAAACCACTCTGTAACCTAATTTCCGCCGAATTTTTAAGACGTCGAGTTTTAAATGAAAATTATTTTCCTGTCCTTAAGTTACTTAAATAAAAATCGCAATATGTACTGTATAAAATATTGACCATACATGACCTCTACCCATTCCTAAGTATAGAGGCGACCATAACAGCTGAGAGCTATAAAATTACACTGCTCGTACCATTAAAAACATTTTTATGTGAAAAATGATAAGCCGCCACAAAAACTCCATAAAACTAGAGTCCTCTCATAAAATGCTTTGTGTGTGTTTTATTATACTTTGATTACGAATGACATGGCTGCGATTGAGAAATTGCCATTGATATAAATAACATAAGATACTTTTTACAGCTTTGCGCTGTATTTCGCACACAGCAAAGTAGGCAGAGGGAACCTAGTGTTCAGCCTTCTCCTTTCCCATTCTACGCGAAATCTGGAACCATTGTATGTAGATTGGCGGAAATCAACGCCGCGGTTTGCCTCTAAACCAGAGCGAAGGAGTGATATGTAATATAAAATATTATGTTAAAATTTATGTAAAAATTTTAACTTGAAATAATCAAACCTACGTATATTTTTTTTTCTAATATTTAAAAATTTTATCTATACCTAGGAATACATACTCCTTATTAATACATATTTCGCTTGGTCCCTTGCGCCACAAAAGGCATCAATTTAAAAAAAGCACTGTAACAATATTTGTTATTGAAAGTTATAAAATTAGAATGTATTTATCTAAATCATAAAAAAATATAAAATTCATTCCCACATTTCATTCTCTTTTTTTCCTCAACTTTTATTGACCCATTGCTGGAATTCTCCTCATTGGACTTCCAATCAACTAGGTTGTCTGCTCTTCTCGTCAACTGACGGCCCATCGTTCTGACAAGATCATTAATCCATTTTTAGGATGTCGTCCTACATTTCGTTTACCTTGCCCCAGAATTTGTCAGGTTAACTCACCGCCAAACGCATACCTCTTTCACCTCTTGAACCTCTTCATACATGGCCTCCGTGGAGTCCTGATGCTGTTTACGTGACCAAGTAAGTATCTTTAATACTGTGTTTCAGAAGATCAACTGAGGTTTCTCCCTAACTCTCTTGGTAATTATTACTATCATGACATTATTTAATTATATTACGCTTTTTTTAATAAAAAAAAATTAAAATTTATTTATTTAAAACCTATTTTATATATATCTACTTACACTCACGTTGATTCAAACAAGAAATTCAATAAGTAGGCGATGTAACATATTCGTACTCGAATGTACAAATGTAGAGTTCTATTCTTGTTCTATAACGTGTGGGCGTAAAAGTACTCGCTATTGCCATTGTTATTAACATGTTAATTGTTGGGAGGAGACTGAGACATTTGTAGGAATTAATGAATTTAGTATTATGGTAGCGTTGGCTTTAAGCCGCTTTGAGCTAGTGTAGACAGTGTTTGACTAGTCGCGACGGTTGTGGATTCAACTCCCATTTGGAGGATGATTATGTTTAATTTATTTTCATTTTCCCTCTCCGATAGAAGAAGCGTGGTGTTGATTTCTTCTTCTTTCTACTTCTGCCGGTATCTCATTTCACACAATTCTACAGTACGTAGGATAAAGTAGCGTAACAATAGGTGCGCTCTGCCTACTCTAAGCTTTGTTTTATATGTTTTTTTGTCTTCTTCCCTAAAGAATACATGTAATCTTAAAATACCTACACAATAAAACAAACTCATACATAAAGAGGTTTTAGTAAAAAAGTTCCCAATTAACAACAACTTTTAAAATGACAGGTACAATATAAAGTCAATTTTGAATGATCACAAAACTACAAGCATCCTTTATTATAAACTCTTAATGTCATTACAAAAATGACAAAAATATCTTGTAAGGAAGCTACTCGAACTTCCAATCTACCCGAGTACCAATTACAGAGAGTAGGAGCTGTAGCCGCGGAAACTGTTCGAGCCAATTTTATCCGATACCAAATAACGATTTCATCAAACTCAACAATTTTAGTTTTAACTTTAAATTACAGACTGAAAGTGTCCTGCAACTTTGATAGGCTATTGCATTTATGAAATAACGGCCTTTAATATGAAACAAAAATAACTCATTTATTTATAGAGTGAAGCGTAAGTTTGTTATACATTGCTGTTTTAAATAAATTTTATCTGAGGATTGTCGTGGTGCAGTGGCACAGCGTCTAGCTGTAAACTGGATGGTACGGTGGATTCTATTCCAAATTAAATTCTAAATTTAATTCCAAATCATTGTTTGAGTCGGAATTGATTGTTTTCAAATAAAAAAACAATTCATTTCCCCTAGTTCTAGTAACAAGACAAAGCGCTGCGTTTCATTCCGGCAGACAATGTCTCTAAAACTATGCAAAAAAGAGAGAACAGAGTGTCTTAACACTAGGTTCCTTCTGCCTATGGTGATATACTAAACCGTGAAATTTTCTTTAAATAAAAAAAATCCCTATTAAAAACCGTCAATGTATTTCATAATATGGAAAATTGCTATACAAATAAATGATGTATGAAGTCAGTTATACGTAGTTCATTCAATCAATCGCCCGAATGAATGTTGATTGGTAAATAGATGTGTATGTATGTATGTATATTTTGGCGTTTTTTCACCGACGCCTGTTCGCTGGGGCATAACAGTGTGTCAACAGCAGTGAAATTTTGTTTTCGGATTTTCGCTCCGACGGCTAGGTAGTAGGTACTACGGGTATGTACGGGCGACTTTCAATAATCAATTTGATTTGTAATTTGTAAATATTTATGTGTATAGCGAACGTAGTTTTATTTTGTATGCGTTTTTACGACATTTTTTCAATGTTTTTAATATGGTGCATAGTATGGGCACTAATGATATTTTTTTTAGATAGCGTTCATTGAAGCCAGAAAGAGCATTATCACTATGAAATGCTTATCAAAATATATATTTTATTTCAATGTCCAGAAAAGTAACTAAAGAATTGGTACTAGGCTATCTGTTACTATATGTGTTGATAAAGGAGACGATTATCTCCAAGACTATCTTTATATGACTTATAGAAGGAATTTCTTAGTGGGGGCAGACGTGAACACAGTGACTCTATTTTGCACGATCTTAAGATTAGTATTTATTGTTTTGTGTGGGTCTGACATGTTAACTCTTTCCTTCGAGATTTCAATCCATTGCCTCTTCATCATTCACCATCTTCATACAATTTACTCCATTTACTACTAAACCATACATCTCTTAATAATTACCGATAAAAATATATACATATATTTTATTTTATATTTGGAACGATATTTGCCCATTTTTGTCCACGCCTGAGGGAGCTGAACGCAAATCTGTAGAATAATGACGACAACAAATCATAAGCTAAGCCTTTTCCAGCAGATAATACGACGTAAATAATACGAGATACTTGCAAAGAATCAGAATGTGCGATCATATAAGAAATCCACAAAGGGTAAGGGTCGTTTGATGTTCAAATAGAGCGATTTTCAATTTATATCGTGTTCCTCGGGTATCGGAACGCCTACCTCAGCCTTATTTGGTTTTATATTTAATACGTTGTGTACTATGTTGTGTAATATGTTTTTTGTGTGATATTTTCTTTATATAGAAGTATGAGTTCTGCCACTCCACACGTAATGCCTCCAGAATTCGGCAGGAAGTGGGGAATGTAGTGTCTTAACACTAGGTTCCCCCTGCCTACCCTGCTGTGATACAGCATGGAGTTGTTAACAATGATGATGATTCTTATTTTCTATTATATGAAATTTGTATTTGCTATTTTGTTTGTAATTAAATCAATTATAATTTATATAACAACTAGTCGTTGTCGATAGCTTTTAGCGTGAACCTTTTATTATGAAATCTGTTTTTAATATTACGTATCTCAAAAAGTAGAAAAAATAGAAATCATTATCATAACTATATGATCACTTTATTGTCCATCTGTTAAGACCATTTATCTTAACCCTAAAAACCCAATCATATTTAACTGATTATAAAGCCATATCATTCAAAATTAAGTAAAAATGTAGTAAAAGTAAAAAGCCGGACAAGTGTGAGTCGGGCTCGCCCACTGGGGTTTGCGTAAAAGACTTGGAGGGCACGAGTTTTTTCTGAAATTCAAACTTAGCTTAGCCAGAGCCCTTTCATCTGATACCTCACTTGAGCTAGCGGCTTTGATACCAAATTTTGCCCCCATTTTATGGCCATAATTTATAAGATTTAACCACAAGAGGAACTTTTATATTTTTTCCTAGTACTAACTGTAAATGCTACCTGCCAATTTTCATAATTTAAGGACAACCGAGGGTACAAAATATGTTTTTATGCGATATAAATGACCATATGTAAGAAAATGTAGAAATACGATATTTTCAGGAATTCATGGGGCCGTAGATCTGAGTGTATGGTTTGTGACTTCAACTTGATATCTCCAAGCGTTCCTGATAACTTTTATAAATTGTTCTTCCCATTGACCTACAATCTTAAAATGGTAAGGTGGTCTCAGTCCTCAGGGCGAGTTCGACTCTCACTTGACCGAAATTTTGTTAATATATCATAAAATATATATATTTTCTTTATACACTAAACGTATATACATGCTATGCTATAAAATCGAACCAACAACCTCTTCTACATCAAACAAAGCCCAAACAACCAAACATACATACAACCAAAAGCAATCGCTATGTTTGGCTGTACCATACATTACTGTCCCCTCACGCCGCGCTGATACAATAGTTCGGTTATTGGCATTCCTGGGCGAGACTATTGTGAGCAAGCTAATGATAAATCGTTGAATCTGCAACCGCTCTGCATTCGCCGTATCTATCTATCTATTGAACGGTTTCTTTTAACGTTTTACAAGATTGCGGGAAAATTGGATATCTATCTGGGAAATTCTCCAATATATTTTCTATTTTATATTTATTTAGGGGCCATCGAGGTTGCACGTTGACTGGACGTGGCGGTTGTGAGGTTCGTTCCCCATCGGATAAATTAATTATTTTCATTTCCTCGCTCTTGGAATAAGACAAAGCCTGGTTTTTTTTCAGCTTCATTCGTCTTTAAAGTAGACCAGAAACCAAGAGAACTTAGTGTTAAAATTCAGTTCTCTGCTTTCCTGGCAAATTTAAATGGTGGAACTCCTACAACATTTTTTTTGTTGCTTCACGCTGTATCCCACACGTACAAATAGCAGGTAGGCAGAGGAAACTGGCTACCTAGTGTAAAAACACCCCTTTTCCATTAAGGTACTCGTTCTCATTCTCCACTTTCCGTTGAAATCTCGAGGCATTGCGTCTTGGGTAGCAGAATTTAGCTTATCACCAGAGCGAGGAAATGAAAAAATTAAATATTACATACTCGCAAGTAGGAAAAGAACCCATAACCTTCGCGTTTACAGTCGCAAATTTGACGCCATGACGGCCATATAATAAAAATAAAAATATATAAACTAATTACTATAATACATTATCACAGCCCCCTGATAAATTAAAGATTGACTACACAACCGTTAAAAGTTGCGTCTAAACGTGAGCGTCTATTCTATTTTTAAAAAAAATATCAAAACAAAAATTTCTTAAAAAAATATTCTAGCAAACAAAAAAGAAACGAGGCACCAAATAAAGAACGTGACGTTACTTACACATTTCGCTTCATCTAAACAAGGTTCATTAAGGAACAGCTGTTCTAAAGGGATTAAATTAAACGAAAGAAAAATCCCTTGTTATTTGAAACTTACGTATTCTAAGAATTATACAGAAATAACGGTGTAGTCTTGAGAAATGTAGTCAAATAATATTGTATGTATACAATTTATTTATATTTAAACTATTTTCACTATCCGGGTGTTGGAATTTTCCGCCACTCAACATGCAATCTTATTTGACGGTGCACGGGAACAGAGTGTCTTAACACTACGTTTACCCTGCATATCCTGAATAACAATACAACATAATGAATTAACATTACACGTCACTCTACCAGAAGATAAAAGTATACAAGTACATCACCTATCCCAACGGCTAGATACATAAATAACGAAGGCTTTCAAAATGAATGTGACCAAACAAACAGATCCTTCGTCTCGTAAATTTATGCTAATAACTATGCCGAGCGCTGCGGGATTCATTTCGCGGATTTATGGGAGCCGCGACACGGGCGGAATTAAAAGTTTTGTATGTGGAAAATCGAGAACGTATGAAATATTCGTGGATGAATCATTTTGTGTCGATATATATTTTTTGTTTGTTTGTTTTTTATATTGTTGTATATTGCTATTTTTTTTTGCATCATAGAAATTGCAGTTAGAGAGTATAAGGATTTTAGCTTCACGCTGTATCACGCATATAACAGGGTAGGTAGGGGGAACCTAGTGTTAATATACATTCCACCTAATTTTTAAGACATTGTGTGTTGAATTCGACGCCATGCTGAATCTGAATATTAAATTAGTAATTTTCTCTGATCATCCACAATGCAGTTCACTCCAAGCAAAAAGCTTTTACAGATATATAGACAGACATCAATACCCCAAACGACACTTGTACTCAAAACACTTGGATGACCCTAATAAAAGTTACCCTGAATCACCCCAAATCTGAGCTGCATACAAAGACCAGGTAATTTCTTAAAAACAGCTCCGCACCGGTTATAACCGGTTCCAACCGGCCCCAACCGGTTGTGGTACAGTAAAAGGCAATCGTGCGATTCGTGTCACGTTGCGGCAGATTCGAATAGAAATGGGAATTAGGACGTTCCGTAGTGCACCTAAATGTTGGACGACATTGCGGATGCATAATGTGGAGGATTATTCATGAGTATATTAATTATTTAACCGACATCCAGGAGTAGCCATTGTGTTTAGGAGTAAGGCGGGACGTCCCCGACAAACTGATTATTGGCTCATAGAATAGCTTAATTAAGGATTCCATAGTTTGTCTCTTAATTGTAATTAGTCAGTGACTTTCATAATAAAAGATATATTTGTTACGTACATATATTTTCTAAAAATAGTAATGAAATGTTTCATATTTGTATAAATTTGTATTTTTGGGGATTTTTGAGGATCCTACACTACCTGAAGCTAATATCGACGACAAATTAGAGGAACAACGCACTTTCACGCAACACGCAATTCAGTAAATATTCACTAAAGTGAAGACAAAGCCTTAAACTGCTGTAAAAAAGTTTAAGTAAACTGCTGTAAGTAACTTTATATTTTCTTGTCAGTTATTTGATATATCTCCATCTTTCCGCATTTGAAAAGTTAATCTAGCCTTGGAAACGCGACGGACGTAGCAATATTGGATATGGGAGTATTTGCTGTAAAAATACGCATCACTTTGCATTTCGAGAGTGGTTTTAAAGTAGGTCAGTATCCTACAATGTTGTCCCCGCTACGATACGTTGTGGGTATAAGCGAGTTTTATTTATTTTTGTTCTGTGGAAATCTACATACTATGGTTATAATATATTCTTTGTAAAATATAAGATGTTATCGTTCAACGATTATTAAATAAATATTTTTTATATTATTAAATAAGCTGAGGCTTATTGTTTATATTTAAAAGAAATCTTTAAATCAGCTCGTATACAGCAGGATAGGCAAAGAGAACCTTGTGTACACTCCGTTCCCCATATTCTGCCGAATTTTGAAGACAATGCGTGCTTAGTGTTGCTGTGTTTTCCTCGACAACAGAGCATAGAAATGAAAATATATATTAAAATAATTATTTCATTTCTTCGAGTAGGGATTGAACCCACAACCAGTCGTGCTTACGGTCACACACATGTGCTCCTTTGTCACGATTGGTCTATGGGGGATTGGGTTATGTAATTTATGCTAATGAAATGTGTAAGCTATATTACGCTAAATTTATATATAAATCCAATCAGCAATTTATGCGTGAAAGTGAAAAAAACATCAAATTTACACTTTTAGTAGGGTACAATCGTATATCGTATTAAATGCCCTCCTTTGTTACTCTTTCTTTTTTTATTTCTTATCTCTCTTCCATCTCTATACTCAATAAAAACCACCCTGCACCTGTTTATCCCCCGTGTGCATTCAGTTTAATGAAGTTTGTTCAGATCTCAGTCTATATGTTTGCATACGATTTTAAGCTCGATAATAGGGTGATGATTGATTCCGTATTTGTTTTCTACTTCGCAACGCCTATGGTGAACGGAATTAATGATGTCTTTTGCAAATATTGTTATAAATTTTAATTGTTGGTATAATATATATTTTTGTGAAAAATATGTTAAATCTGCGTAGCGCGGCGCAGAGTGACGCCACTTCACTTGTGATGACTCGAATTTAAATGTAAAGTGGAGAGTGAAGTGGCTTTCTGCCTATCCTGCAAAATAACGTTCACATTGATTTTAGGAAATATCAAGTTACATGGAAGATACGACATTGAGTTCCGTCACTCAACAAGCAATGCCTCCAAAGTCATAATGAGAACGGACTATGAGTGTCTTAACACTAGGTTCCACTACTTAACACTATGTGCGAGAAATAGCGTGAAACTAAAACCAAAAGTAACATAGAAAAAAAATCTAAAACACAATATCAAATATCATTTCAAAACAAACAACATAACGTAACAGCGTGTTGGAAAGAACCGGTAGCGAGGGAAGGCATGCTATTGATCCGACACTAATGCCTCTAATCCACTTAGAACGTCTTCCGGAATAAGTATGAGTGACAAGGGATTATAAGAGGCGGTTAGTGTAAGTAAAAATGTAAACTGATTTGGGAATTACGCGTATTGATATTAGAGTGGTGGATTTTTTCGATTTGTATTGCTGGAGAAGAAAATGAAGTAATTTTATACCGTGTTCTCCATTTCTAGTGGTATTTTATATATTTTTTCTGATCATAACTCTAGTCGTAAGTAAGAATTCATAAAATGAATGTAATGGTAGCTCGAGGATAGTAGTGTAAATGCAACGGGCTGTGGGTTCGATTCGCACTCGGGGAAATGAATATTTAATATTTTAAATATCTCGCTCCACCACCAGGTGAGGAAAAGTAAGGCATTACATTCCATCACTCAATTGATTTATCACAAGCAAAAACAAACAGCATCCAACAACTTTAAAACCATACAAAATGACAACTAATTCCAACATAGTAGGTAGGCAGTAGGTAATATACAAAATTAACGGACAGTCGAGACATATCATGAATTATAAAGCCGTGATGCCAATCAAGTGTTACCCGCAATGCAAATAATTAGTAAATGGGTTTTCAAACAGACCTACAGTCGGACCGAGTTAAGCTCATACCAAAAAGATCGTAGATAAGCCTAACCGTTAATTCATTATCCGGTATCTGATACGATCGTATTGTGGTTTTGTTATTCACAATTCATGTTCTAATAGTATTTGTATTTTTTTTTTCATATAACACTTAATTCTCTCAGAGGTCATTCGTGGCGCAAGGGCACAAAGTTTGATTGTAAAACCGACTGGTTATAGGTTCGATCCCCACTCGAGATGAAATATTTACTTAAATTTCTATTTCTGTTTCTTCGCTTTGCTATCGAGGCAAAGCGCGGCGTTTCTTCTCTGTCTATTGAACAGAGTAAAATTATTTATACTTGAAAACATTCAAGGATAAATAATTTTACTCCTAAGAATGATGTTAGTTAGCGACTTGTTAAATGTAAGCTGTTGTGATGGTTTAAATCGATATTTTTGAATATTTTTTTTCATATAGTTTTTATGTCTCCGCCGAGGTGTCGCGGCTGAGGTGTCGCAGCTGACTGTGAACTTGAACGTCTTCAACAGCCTTCTTTTCAGGTACTTTATTCAGATATGTGGCTGATAACCTAACAATTTACATAGTTAGTTTGTTAACAAGTTAAAAAGTTCATAAATCCCGACTCTAACACAAAAAAAATAATATAAAAGTCATGTAAATGAAATCCTCGAATTAAAGAACTAGTGACGACCAAAGTAACTTATCTCTAGTTTTTTATTATTTACCCAGAAAATATGCAATATGTAATACGACCAAACAATATCTTTCAATATTATCTGGAGGGATCAAGAAATGACCATTTCAGATATCTTCAGAGCGACGTTTCCTAAAGTTTATTTCCCCACAAATTTCCCGACAGCCATAGAACGTTCAAGTATGAATGGTCCGACCAAGTATCCATTCAATTCTTAGACTTCACAGCCAAGCGTCATACCGTTTATTTATCGTCTAATATCGTCTAGCATTGTGCGACGAACATCAATAATTCATGCAGCCTGTGAATTATATGCGATCATCTCCATGGATTTTCTCTCAATTTCCTGATCGATGGTACTAGTTCTTGGAATCGTGGAAATATTTGTTCTTTTAGGTTTGCTTACTGTTTTATAACTTATTTTTAGCATTTTCAAATTATTTCTGTTTTGAATAAAACAAACATGTAATAGTTAATTATAATTAATGCCTATGAGATTAATTTTCTGTATAATATTCCGAAAAAAGTATTATTAATGTAGACTACCTAAAAATCTGCGCACATAAACACCATTAACTTTCATGATTCCGTACACTGGTACTGATTTCTTATCATCATTTCTAGATTCTTCTATAAAATCGACATTAGCATGAAAGTCTAAGTTATCTCCATCTGGTGAAGGTTCTTCTAAAAGCTTGAATGCTTCTCCTTCACTCATTATACCTTGAGTTTCGGCGTCGGTATTTGTTCTCGTATGATTGTTATTACCTTCGTTCAATTCATGACTCCTGTCAGGACAATTTATTAAAATTACTTTAATTTGTCCAATTTAATGGTGAAAAATAGCGTATTTAACTATCCGATTACAGCCTAATTTACTATTCGTAGAAGCAGCAACGAGATACAAAAGAATTCTAAATTGCTAACTTACCCAGTTTCTTCCTTACTTTCTATTAAACGATGTTTTCTCTTTACTTCTTCAACAAAAAGCTTAGCAGCCTTCTTGGCAAAAAATTCAGCCAATGTATTAAAATATTTTAGGGATGCTTCAGATGTCAGATAGTTAATAATTTCGTCGGAATTAAGTTTAAAAATAACATCGAAATCTTTACCTTCGATCAAAATAAAGGAAAATATGAGGAAAGGTAGATTTTTCATCAACATTATGAAAATAATATACGTACGAAGGTAATAAAAATATAATTGCTCTTTGAAATATTGCATCTACATACTTTACTGAAACTTCAAAGTCAATATAAATTGTAATATATCCAAACGTTGATTACGTTTATGCTCAAAGATAATAAAAGCGACTCGTATGAACGTTTAATTTAAAATATGTTACAATAAGTAAAAATAATCATATATTATTATCATCATATTAGAATAAAAAATAGAAAAGTAAGGTTTTTTTTACATTCACGCCGTATCCTGCATATCGCAGCTTAGACAGAAGGACTATGTTCCTATTAAGACACTATCGTTCTCCTTTTTCCGCCGAATTGTAGAGACAACGAGATCTAGAAAATGAAACATTAAATATTTCATTTCCTAGAATGGAAATTGAAACCCACAATTTGTCCAGTTCACTTTACAATTATAAAATTATTTTTAAATAAAAGAGAAGGATATATTATTAAGATTTAATCAATACGCTTCATTGGTTTGTTACGAACTAAGCATTTTACGTATATCTGAACTTTAAGCAATTTTAGGAGACTTTTTAAAGTTAATGACATTTAAAAAACTCCAAAATTGGTAGTGGATTTAGTATATATTATGTAAATTGCTTAGTCCATTTGATTTAAGTCGTAAAATTCCTCAAGTATTATGTGCATGAACAACAAAAAAAAAACAAGACCTTTAAAATTATTTTCAAAATATCTTTTCTTGGTCTACACTAGACAAAGTCCAATGAAGTAGCAGTGCAAGTGCGGAAAATGGTCAGCAGCTCTGACTCAGTATTTTTAAATATGACATCTGATCAAAATCATTTACTTCCATTAAAGGCGAATCCAACTTAGTTTCAGTATCACTAATCATTATATCTATTGATTTCTAACATCCGCACTAATAAATTATCATTACATTAAGCCATGTGTCTTGATGGTATGTTTGTATTGAGCCAGACATGTTCTCAATCGCATCATCCTACATTTCAAAACAAAGATCAATACTATAGAAATGGAATCATTCCTAACAAATTTGATTTTTTTTTAATTCTTCACTTAACCCTTAAATGAAAGGTCCATTCTTCCATTTTTTCTCTTTTATAATACGTTTTTATCTTTTGTATTTTTTTTTATCAGCTTCACGCTGTATCACGCTCTCAGCAGTGTAGACAGAGGGAACCTAGTGTTAGGACACTCCGTTTCCCGCTTTCCACCGAGTTCTAGTATTTTTTATTTTATTTTAGTAAATATAATAGATAATTACTATTTAAATTTTACGCAGTTGGAGTCGTATTTAATATGTTTTACAATTCTCATATATAAATGTATACAAATCGAATCATCAATGGCGTATACCACATAAATAACAGGTCTTCCGTGCAAATAACTGTTCGTATTTCTATGGACTCTCTACTCTAGATGCCACATAACCGTTAGTTTCCCTCTTCAATTATTGATAGAACGAGGCATTCAATGGTGTTCCTCCTAGATGTGCATTATTAATACTATCGGAAACCCCTTCCTAACGTCCGATATGGCTTTGTAAACAGATTTCCGTATTATGTTGCTGGTTTACTAGTAAATTATTAGCCGTATTGAGATATCATAGCCATAGTTTTGATTGATTAATTACATTGTTGTTTAATTTATGTTTTTTATACTTAAATAATAAAAAAACGACATAATAGTAATGTTTTTAATTATATACTATTTTTATAAAAAAAAATCGATCAGAAGTCGAATCGATCGTAAGCTAATTTATCCTCTGACTTTTACAGTTTTCTTTTTTTTTAATGTTTCGTTTATCCTATATTGCATAGGCAGGTGCATAGCGTTTTGATAAGTGATTCTGTTTCCCAGTTACCAATCGACGAAACTCACCTAAAGATTCTGTGTGTTGAGTGACAGAATTCAGCACTCTTTTGACCGGATCTATGTTTAACATTCAATTTACATATTCGCATTCAATCCCAGAAAATATCTACATATTAGCTCTATACATTTCCTACATATTAGCATTAGGAACTAATGGTATAATATATTTTTTGTATTTATAAACAAAGAATAACGACAGACAGATAGGCCAGTCGTGGCGCAGCGGCACAAAGTGTGAAAAACCGATTGGTTGTGGGTTCGATTCCCACTCGAGGAGATGAAATATTTACTTAAATTTATATTTCCATTTCTTCGCTCTGGTGTCGAGGCTAAGCGCGGCGTTGAGTTCTGCCACTCAACACGCAATGCCTCCAGAATCCGGCAGAAAGTGGGAAACGAAGTGTATTAACACTAAGTTCCCTCTGCCTACCCTGCTGTGTGCGGGATACAGCGTGAAGCTGATGAATAACGACAGATCAATCAATAACTCAAAATATAAAATCACTGAGCGACCAAAGGAATGCAGGCGCAAAACTAGACCAATAGACAGCAATAAAAGGACACAACCTTCGAAAGTATTAAATAAGTGTCATAAACGAACTACAAAGATGGCTAGAAGTGATTCGGCTATCAGAACAGCGACGGCCGTAAAATGTTATGCACCGGCCGTAACATGGCGTAATACGATATATTGCGTGCTAATAATAGTTTCCATTGTCATTTATGGGACGTTAATTTTCTGTTTAGTACTAAAAATTTATAATCTATTAAGCAATTCGCTATGGAGACCGTTGGGACGGAGTAAAGCAATGAAAGTGATTGTTTTCGATTCTTACTCTCTTTCGTTATATGAAAATGGAGAACGGATATTTTATAAATATTTCGGGTTTTATATTATGAAGATGTTTGACATGCTAAACTTCCGGAGTCCCCACTCGTATCATGTATCTGCATACTAAATAAAAAGCAACACGCTTTTTCCAGCATAATAAATGCGGTATTAAAGAACTCCGTTTTCCATATTCCGATGAATTTAGAGACATTTCGTGTTGGGGGCGGAACTCAGCACTCTGTCTAACAGTAAAATTAGTATTATATATTATATATATTCATAAATATATATATATATATATATATATATATATATATATATATATATATATATATATATATATATATATATATATATATATATTACTTTGGACAGAAAAAAAACTACGGCAAATTAAATAAGTAAATTTATTTATTTACGGTATTTCAATTATTTTTCACCAATGTTGGTCAACTACTTGTATATAAATGAAACTCATTTAGTATTTTTTATAAATTTTAACCTAGGCGCGCCTTCACGGCGGATAGACTGCAAACGCGATAGTTGTGGGTTCGATCTCTACTCGAACATCGACCCCACAACTAAGAAGATAAAGGAGCGTTGAATTTTGACAACGCAATGTCTCCAATTCGAGAAAAACTCTTATTTTTCCACGGAGTGTCTTGACATAAGGTTCTCTCTGCCTACAATTTTAAATACGAGGTTTTCGAGGAAGTTATTATAGTTATTCTATTTTAATAATAAAAGCCGCGAAACAATGTATACATCTAAACACACCGTCAAAGTACAATAACATCGTAGTTGCTCCAATAAAAGTTAATGAACTGGTCCTATTGCAATGCTGGAACATCATCGTACGCCTTACAAAAAGCGGATTGACGACTATTCATAGAACAGTGTTAACTTGTAGATTACTGCTTCTACGATTCATATAGTGCCCGTTGTATAAAGCATTCTTTTATTTTTTTTTATGTAAATTCAAATATCTTTTATATTTGCTTAAATAAATTATTACTTTTAATATTTAAATTGTATTTATTATAATTATTTATTGTATAGTATAATAACATATTAAAGAATATTTGTAGTGAAAAAGTCTAATACACGATTTTTTATTAATCAGCTTCACGCTATTCCGCGTATAGCAGGATAGGCAGAGAGAACCTAGTATCAAGACACTTCGTTCCCAACCTTTGTTCGAGAGCGAAGAAATTAAAATATTAATAAATAATAATTCATCCCTCGAGTGAGGATCCAGCTCACAGCCTCCACCAAATCCAGCCACAAATTTATTTCCAAAGGTCAGCTAAAATTAAAAAGTTAAAGTAAATATTCGCTCAGTATAATTAACAACAAAAAAACATTTCCCCATTCTTTATAAAAAAATAACTAGTGTTGGTTTCCATTATAAAATACCAGCACAATAATTACCAAAATATGTAAAAAAGGTAAAAACACAAGATTCACGACAACGAAATTGTCAAATTGAAAATTCACTCAGCAAATACCCTTACACTAAGAGTAAGCTATTGTAGATACCTATAACATTATATACGTATATATAGCGATTTAGCAAAGTAGTGTGTTTGAGAAAAGCGCACGAGCGCGGTGCGTCAGGAGTGACAGGCGAGGTATTGACGTCAGGGTATTAACAGGAGTTACTAATGTTGGATGTGGTTATTAATAAATGGTTATAAAATGAATGTTCTGTATTTATTTATTCTTGTGAAAGGGGGAAGTAGAAGGTGCTAAGTTATATTTCTTCTTAGTAGTTCTTCCGTTCAATTAATTTTTCAGCCAAATTGTAAAAGTTCCGTTGTGGTTCAATGAAACTGTGTCTAACTGTAAGGGAGACGTTTATGTCTCCGATTCTCAGGGAATACATTATTTTTACACTTTATCTAGCTCAACGGATCAAGCATCTATTTTTTTAAAAGCTTAGTACCGTTTCTGGAATAAATTTTCATACATATCCATACGTTACTGTAATTCCACACCACATAACTAAAAATTTAAGTAGAACGAGTACAGTAGAGGACAAAATTTAATTTCATAAGTTCAATTTTAATTTAATTAAGATAAACAAATATAAAAACAATACAAATAAAAAATAAATGAAAACAATACAAAAATATAATAATATACGATTCACCTACGCCGCACACCGCTCGCACTGCGCGCTGTACCCGCATACCGCTCGTCTCTACACCGCCTCGCCGCGTCACACGCCTCGTCGCCTCTACCAAACTCAAACGGTTGACGCTCCAAATTGCAATTGTTTTTCATTTTTCGACTGTTAAACGAGGTTTTTGTGGCTCGGAGAGGACTCTTCAAAGCCCCTACAGCTATTTGCTGTTTGACTAACAATAAAATGTTTAAAATCTCTTGTTGGAAACAGACTTGTTACTTTTCGTATAGAAAGTAACAAGTTCGATACCTAGAAGAGGTTTTGTTACTTATTGTATAGAAAGTAATTATAGAAACAGTAATTGAATGAAAATATTTTTTTTACATATATTAATAAACTAAATAATTTTTTTTTATATAAATTGTCACGCCATATCTCGGATATACCAGAGCCGCGGACAGGCCATTATTATAATACGTTTCCTTAATTTTTAAGATATTGCATGTTTAGTGGCGGTAATTAACTTATCCGCTTTATCTTGCTACCACAGAGGGAAAAATCGTTCCCTCGAACAGAAATCGAACCCACACCTTACACAATTACAGTCTGACGCTTTGTAGCTAAGGACCACGAAATGGGAATCCAATAAAAGTACTTAAATATACTATATAACATTATATACGTTTCTCTTAAATTGTATACCACTATAATTTTAATGAATTACATCAAACAAGAATCGAATAAACACTAAAAACCAACCACTGCGCCATAGTATATTATAATAATGAACGATAAAATATTTCAGTCGTCATTACGCAACTAAAGACCGTTCGTTTGAAATGGAATGCTACTGATATTAGACGTTTAATTTAAACGGTATTTTGGTTTTATTCCCGCCGAATTGTCTCTCAGCGACATCAAAAAACACCTTCCTTGCATCCGAATGACGAAATTAAATTCCAAATTTAACGCTTTATAACGTTCTCATTGAGCAGTAAACGCATCGCTGGTTCGTTTTAACGTCTTGATAGTAATATGTACTCTTTAATACGGATAATCTAAAATGGTTTAAAGAAACGCATTTCTGTATGATTCAATATATGTTATTTAATTAACAACAATTTTTATCCTTTTTTTCTACTATTACAGTATTTTATTTTAAACAAAATATTAAACAGTACATAACTCGCAAAAACATACATAAGAAGGGCGTGCTAACCTATTACTTTTAATATAATTTAAAATGGTTTTTTTTTGTTTATTTCTTCGGTATGTTAAGACTCATATTATAAATATATAAAGTATACATAATTATTAATTGATTATCGATATATGTAACATAAAAACATAATAAAATGTATTTTTTTATCAAATCACTTGATCAAGTTACTAGTCAAACACAAACGCACTAAGCACATACCAAGGGATCTCTTAGAATCGTACAGCATAAAGTTATAAGAACTTTAACGGCAATAAACGGTTAATGCCTACGATATACCAAATTTAATTATTTTTATTGTTTTCTTTTTTTTATTTTTCAGGGTTACTTCTTCTTCTGATTACCCACTATGTAACTTTATTTTAGCTCCAAGCAGTATTTCTTACACAGCATTCAAAGTAGAGGAAACCTGATGTTAAGGGATTCGTTGTTCTCATCACTCTATACCTAATTTTCAAGATATTGCATGGTGACTGGCAGAACTTAAGGAAGAAAATAAAAATAGTTCATTGCTTTGAGTGGAAATCGACCTCACAACTTGAATACAGTCAGATGTTGTGCCGCTGCGCCTCAATGACCCAAATGTAATAATAAATTAAAAGTCTTAACTTCTTTCTTTTCTTTACCTACTATTTTTAATTTTGTATTACCTACATGTTCTTTTTAAAATGCATTAAAGGATGTAATAATAATATTTATTTTTAATAAACAGAAAAGCAAATGAAAAATTACAAATCCAATAGAAATATATTTAATGACAGTGGATCAAACAACTACTGATTAAAATCGAATAAACATTTATTTAATTATGAACCAGAACTACCGGAAATTAGTTCCAGCAAATAAACTCTTCCACTTTAATATATACGTACATACAAGCACACTTTTATATAACACCAATTTATCATCCATATAAAATTCTGAATAGGTACTTACCAGTAATATATTAGGAGTTTCTCACAAAATCCATAAATCCATTGAAATCCGTCCTCCATTGTAACTTTAACGGCTTCCAACTAATTAAGATATTAATTCCGGCATCTCACGTCACCGTCTCGTGAAATTATTACCTCGAAAGCTCGTTTTATTTAAATTAAATGTAGGCCCACATAGTGGATGTCTAAAGCTAAATTAATAAAATGATTTCTATTTCTATTTATTTCCTGTTGGCGCACAGAAACAGCGTTTGACTGTAAAACGGTGTGACTTTTTCTTAGCAAGTAGGCAGAGAGAACCTAGGAGCCTAGTGTTAAGACACTCCGTTGCTATTAAAGCACTTCTGTTCTTCACTTTTTGCTGAATTCTGGAGGTCTTCAATATTGTTACCAAAGATACAAAATTTTTAAATACATATTTTATTTCCTCATGTGGAAATCGAAACCTCATCTTGTCTCATGCCACGACTGACCTCAGCTATAACATGATAATATGATTTTAACTTAAAATTAATAAATAAAATAAATTTTACAAAATCAAAAGCAACCAGTTCACTTCTGTTAGTATTATCACAATATTATTGTTAGTATAAACTAACATTTACTGAGTTCATTCTTATATATGTGCAGAAAATATTTTTCTTTCCCAAGCTCATACATAGTCGGTAAGAAGAAAAATATTAGAAAGGTCTCGAAATCACAGCGGAGTTTGTATAAAGTTTGATAATAAAAATTGCATCCGAAGACATAAAAAATCACTCCACAGTCTAAATAATGGGCGTATTTTATGAACTCGAATGATGTCTAACTGTTCTTCTTTGTTGCCAAAAAGTTGCAAATGCAAAAGTTTTCCATAATAATCTTTCTATTTTTAGCTTGCTTAACTTTTTATTTTAGCTTTATTGAGACCGTCGAGATGCTGCGGCACAACATCTCGTAGATTATATGTTCAATTCTCATTCAGGGGAATGATTTTTTATTTTTATTTCCTCGCTCTGGTAACAAGATAAACCGTGGCGTTGAGTTACGCCACTTAATATATAATATCTCGGAAAATAGTTGAATGGTGCGAAGTTTCTTAACACTAGGTTCACACCGCCCACGTCGCTATGCGTGAACGATAGTATATAAATAAGAGTGCGACTAGTGTAGGATCGATTCCTTCTGGATGAAATAAATTATTTAAATTTATCCTATCTTGAAAAAATGCGTGGCGTTCAATTCCACTTATCAAAACGCAATGTCACTTGTGTGTCTTGTGATTTAATCTTCTTCCACTCTCCTGATACGAATTTTACAGTTATAAAACCCAGGACTACCTCTTGCCACGGCTTTTATTCCACGATGTCATTATATTTTAAATCTAGTGTCAAGATACTCCCTCTCATTTTACACCGAATTGGTGGCGGAACTCGATGACGACGATTTTTGCCGTAGGAACGAAATATAAATAAAAATTAATTTCTCAAAGTAAAATGTATCAGTTTCGCTTTTAAAAAGAAAGTAGATTTATTATTATATACCTCATATACTCGTATTTTATAACTGATACAATATGATAACTTTTCATGAACCAGCTCAGGTGTACATGTGGGTATAGCTTTTTATATTATGTTAAGTCAAAATGTCCTATTACAAAGAAAAAACACAATCGAAATACATAGAGTCTACATAGAGCATCCTTTATAAAGGTGTTTAAAACTAAAATAGATGCCCTTATTCCGTACTAAATACGGTAAATCTGCCTTTTAGTTCACATCGTATAAGCCTAGTGGAGTGGAAGAATCAGGCGGTCAAAGTTCACAAAAAATAGACCAACTTGCCATTCTGAAATGCGGCGGAAAAACAAAATAGCTGGTGTATTTTCATTTATTTTAAATTTAGGTCAGCGAGATTAATACGAGACTCGTTTTATTGTTCAACTTGAAGCAGTTTCTTTGGACCAATAGTTTAAGCATTTCGTTTTAGCAATTGTAAGTGCACTTATTTTCAACAAAGTACGTTTTTTTGGTGTTTTTTGATTGGATTCTTTTCACGTTTTTAATTTTGTTGTAATAATAGGGGTTTTCGTGGCGCAGAGGCACAGTTATGGGTCTGCAAACGCGTTGGGTTGTAAGTTCAATTTCCACTTGAGTAAATTAAATATTGAATATTTTCTTTTTTCTCTAGTGTCGAGGCGCGGCATTGTATCACCTCCAGAATTTGGAAATTGAGGAATGGTGGAAAGCGTTTTAAAGGGAGCGAAATGTCTTGTCAGTTGGTTCGTAGGTTATCGCTGCCTACTCTTCTATGTGCAGAATACAGCGTTAAGCTGCAAGCTGCTTAAAAAAAACGAAAAATATGTTAGAGACTGCTGTGACAACCTTACAACTGTAACTGTAAACATTGTAGGTTCGATTCCCACTCGGGGAAATGAATTATTTTAATTTATCCGTTCTGATAACAAAACAAAGCGTGACAATTAATTCTGTCTCTCAACAGCAGTCTTAATAGGTTCTCTCTACGTACTCTATAATAATATGTAATAGCTATAAAAAATATCTATGGTAAAAATTACCATATGTTAACCCTTGACTAGATCCGGGAACCTAATCTACATATCTCAAATGATCCTTTAATCCTATCGTCACCCACAAGTTTATTACGAAGCACAAGCAATTTATCACGTGAGTGGGCACGGAGAGACTCCAGCGTCACCCGACTGGGATATTAGATGATAACCTGACGACTTGAATAGCAATATATAGAATAACCTATTAATAATATTAATAGGAATCTTTATATTTGTTTTTTCTGTATTTTTTTATTTTATTTGACAACTTCGATCTATTCTTAATAAGCAAGAGAAAATCTTTTAAATATATATTAATATAATTTAAAAAAACCGAGATACGATATGTGCGAGATACAGTGTGCTAAAAAAAAGAAAAACGAATATTTTGTCAACTTTACATTTTTTTCTGAACAGCTCTTACAGAAGATATACTCAGTTCGTACATTGAAATCTTACGATTGAACAGAACAATTAATTTATAAAAAAATCAAACCACAAAGATAAATTTCTTATGAACTTAGGTGCTTTATCTTCCTCAGAGTTGTCCTGAAAGAAAAAACTGCTTGTTTTGGGAACAATAACCTCCGTGAGAGGGAAGTTTGGTAACTTTCCGCAAGTTTGAGCAAATCCGATGATTTGAAAACGTTTCAGCGACTCTAAGTGTTCTTAAGTACTGTTTGTAAACCGATTAGCATATTATTAGGGGAACTTTACATTTAAAATTTACATACATTTTTGCTTTTGCTTTTGAAGCATTTCATATTGTACTACATTTAAGCTGTTTGAGACGAAAGTTTAAAAATATTACTATTGAGAATGTCTTTTGTTTTACGCTTTGTACAGGATTAGTGTAAATATTTACAAATTTTGCAAGTTACTTTTCTCCGGTACGATTTCTTTTAGAAACTTCTATATATTGATTTCAAGATCTCTTGGCGTAAAGAACTACGTAATCTATTTAACGTGTATTTTTTACTATACAATATTAACGAAATAAATATAATTCTTACCTAAATACATTTTTCTTTCAGTTTCAGGCTTCCATACTACGTTACAATGTAGATACATAGAAAAATGTGTCAGGACACATCGATCGAAGTCAAAATATTGTATGTTAATACGCGTGTGTGAAAATAAAAGTAATTAAATAATCTTTGCAACAAGCAGGCATCAAACTCTCAACCATTGCGTTTGCACACAAATCTATACTTTTGCGGAACGGCGTGAAGCTTCAAAGAAATCTATTATTTTTTTGTAACTTCACGCTGCTTGCTGCCGCTTCACTTAGCAGGGTAGGCAGAGAGAACTAGAAAACCTAGTATTAAGACACTCCGTTGCCATTAAGACTTCCGTTATCCATTATCCGCCGAATCCAGGAAACTTTGCTTGTTGAGAGGCGCAGAAATATAATATTACCTAAATATTTTATTTCCTCGTGTGGGAACCGCATCCGAAACTTGTCATGTTTATGCCCCTCCACCATGACTGACCTCAATGTTCTTTCTAGATTTACTTATAAAAATGTTTAATAATAATTAAATATAAAAAAATCCTAAAACCCCCTGTCTTTTTCAAAACAATACCCATGAAATAAAGCTTCACTCATCGTCTTAATTATACCGTCTTAATCGTGATTTCACATTTTTATTCCCTTCAAACCCCTTACCCTTTGAGACCTTCTGTTCTAATTGCTTCGCCTAAAAATAAAAGAAATACCGACCATCTTTACCATTGGGGTTGTAGTGCCAGCGAAAATAATAATAATTTTGTTTTATTATAAACCAGCTTCACGCTGTATCCCGCGCACGGCATGGCAGGCAGACGGAACCTAGTATTAAGACAGACCGTTCCCCACTTTCTGTTGGATTCTGGAGGCATTGCGTGTTGAGAGGCAGAACTCAACGCCGCGCTTTGCCTTAACACCAGAGCGAAGAAATGGAAATAAAAATTTAAGTAGTTCATCTCCTCAAGTGAGGATCGAATCCACAACCATCGCATTAACAGTGAAACGATGTGCCACGATGGCTTTTCAAAAAAAATATTTTATTTTCGAAATATATATTCTATAGTTATATCAGTGACAAATTGATAAACAAATATTTCCGCTAAAAGAAGAAACCCACCCAAGGGTCTGAAGATAATGACGCTTCGGGTGCACTCGTACCTAACGACCTTTATATTATTTAGGACAAGCCCTTCCCTTGTTTAATTAATTGACGAAGACGCCTCAACATTTTTCAATTTATATACCGCATGTAAGATTACCTATAATACTTTTGATTTTCTTTGTTTACTTTGACTTATAATAAGAAGTAAAATCTATTTATATAAAAAATATAACTACAAATCTAAAAAGCATTTTTTTATTTTAATTTTTTATTATTCTGCTCGCACATAGCAGGGTAGGCAGCTGGAACCTAATGTTAACACACTCCGTTCCCCACTTTCCGCCAAGTTCTGGAGGCATTGCATGTTGAGTGGAACTCAACGTCGCGCTTTACCTCGACAACAGAGAAAAAAAAATTCAACAAAATAAAATATCTGATCGTTTACTGCTTAGATGCTCAGACCTACCTATAAGTATATAAATTGTTGGGGTAAGGTATTAGAAAGTTTATAAGACACAAGGTCGCCAAAAGCGTTGAATACCTGGGCTCACACTTAAGGGTTTGGAAGAAGGCGCGCGCGGCATCCATCCCGGGAACTCCATTTATTTCACTAACGCGGACATACTTACCGGACCGCGAGTTATAATGTGATAGAGGTTCATATTAGTTTTGTGGAAGAAAATGTTGAAATATATACTTAAAAGCATACCGCAAAATAGTTTGTTTATTCATTTTACTTTGTTATTTTCGTAAGTTTGAGGAAAAATCTGAAATAATTATAATTAGGATTTCTTTAGCTATTATCAAAATAATACAACATTAAATATATATATATATATATATATATATATATATATATATATATATATATATATATATATATATATATATATATATACTCATACGTATATCTAGGAAAAATCTAAAAATGCGCTTAACATCTAATAGTCTATAATATAAACATCAACAGCCTACAAATATACGAAAACACAACATTTTAAAAAGACAAATATATACAACCGGGATTGCGCAACTTTTGTGACAGATAATTGTGGATTTGACTCTCACTCGAGTAAATTAAATATTTTTATTTTCTCGATCTTATAAACGACGAAGCGCGGCGTTGAATTCTGCCACTCACTACATTTGGAGTGTCTTAACACTACGCTTCTTTGGCCTAACCTTCTATATACTAGAAGTTTTAAAAACGAAAATAAAAATCTTAATTTCAATGCCAACTCTATAATTTCGTTGCTCATCTCTCCCAGATACAGACGGTATAAAAAAGGTAGAGATGCCCAAGTAAGTGGTCGGAAAATCTTGCAGATAAAAGCCGAGCTGGACGATTGATTTATTACTGCAGCGTTACAAAAAGCCGTCTCTATAATTAAATACAAGAGAACGTACAAATTATACGATAAGAGACGTAAAATTGAATCTATGTAAGATATGGTTTTTTTACTCGTGTATGTGAATGGTTTTTTTTTAACTTCACGTTTTACTCCGCAAATGTCAAGATAGGAAGAGGCCTGGGCACTTAGTGTTAAGTAAGACACTCCATTCGCATCAAAGCAAATCCTTTTCCTACTTTTTACCGAATCCTGGACAGTTCACCGAGTTGTGTGATGGCACTAAACACCGCACTTTGCATCTACACTAAAGCGAAAAAAAGTAAATATTAAATATTTAATTTCATAGAGCGAGAATCGATGTGATAACTAATAGCGTTTACAATCACGCGATTATGCCCCTGTACCACGACTAGCTTTTAACATACGGCCTATTACCCTATAAGGTAATATGTTAATTATATTATTGTACAAATAAATTACTTTAAAAGAAAAAAAACGTGATACTTTTTGAATTATCAATCACTCACTATAAGACATAATATTATACAAACCTGTCATCTTTTAAATTTATTGCGTATCTATAATAGTTTTATAATACTTTTATGATTTGTAGGGCTCCTTATCTCAAAAGAAAAAAATACAACACATACAGGATCATTTATTTAACAATACACAACACTAACTAGTAGACGAGAACTTAAATTTTAAATATCTGTGCAATAAATGTAATTTGTTTCAAAACAGTTATCGACACATCACAGATAAAACCGTCAAAACTTATATTTGTACTTGATTTCATACAATTTGAGTGAATACGCCAGCAAAATTGAATTTGTCAACTTTCTTCATCGCGTCAAGTTACCGTTGACTTAGAATCATGAAATTGGTACGGAACCCTCGGTGGGCGACTTTGACTGTTTTTTGGCACTTGTATGAATCACGATCAAGCTATTCTGTTTGCTTGAAAATGGTAATTGAGCACCACTCCATGGAATATTTAAGTACAAATATAAAAACATATTAAAAAAAGGTTACATCGGCAAATCACAAGCATAAAGTGAAACTTTCTATTTGAATATCGGATTATGACAAACAGATGCCGTGTTGAATAACAATACCTAAGACTAAATTTTGAAAATGCGAGATAATAAAAAAGTCATTTAAATTAATATTTTTTGATAATAACATTGAATTAAAATGTTAAGTACTAAGTGACCGAGGTAACTTTGACCGCGGACAACGCTAGTTACAACAAAACGATTAACAAATACAGCCCTCCTCGATAAATGGACTTTCCAAAACAATATTCATTTATCAATACCAGCACCAGCAGCTTATGAGTTTAATTTAACCAAACAAATTCGTAGACTTTGTAATAATAGTAATATTAACTACATATTTGATCGATATTTTCGTTCTGGGTCAAGGCAAAGGGCGACTGAGTTCCACCACTCAACGGGCAATGCTTCCAAAATACAATGGAAAATAGAGAACGGAGTGTCTTAACACTAGGTTCCTAGTTTCCCCCTCTCTCTATACCATATGTAAAATATAGTATGAACATAAAAAAAATTAAAACGTTCGACGTTAAATTTCTTTTTCACCCAAAACATCGTCACCATTACTAAGTTACTGCGAAGTTTCTCACGAGATACAATGTTCGCTTCAAACAGAACTGACTTTGTTAGTTGGAGCGTTCAGCTCAGCGCGGCGCGGCGTGGGCGAAGCGTAACGTTTCACAGCAAATCTCACTCGTATAACTGCTGCTGCCGCTGCTGCTTAATATATACATAATTGAATATTATACTCAATTTTGAATGTAAACGCTATTTTGGTCTATGACAATGCCTAACTTTATAGTTCCAATTTTATGCAAAAACTACTGAACGGGTTTTGATAAAACTTTATAGTATTTAATATAGACCAGTGTAGTTAACCAGTCGTGGCGCAGGGGCAAAAACTATGAATGTTAACGCGACTGATTGTCGGTTCGATCCACACTCGAGGGAATCAAATGTTTATTTCAATTTATATTTTTTTGTTTTATTTTTTTCTGTAGTTTAATTTTGATGTCTTTCTGTCAATTTTCGCTGAATTCTGGAGACATTGCGTGTTGAGTGGCGGAACTCAACGCCGCGCTTTACTCGACCCGAGAGCGAAGAAATGAAAATAAGAATAAGAAATTATAAAAAGTGACTTCCCACTCTTTCGAATAAGCATACAAATGTTCTCATAATTTTCCTTTTTATCTTTTATTTTCTTCTCCTGCCTACTATGAAGAAGTCTTCTATCTGCCCTATTTAATCAACAATATGTACAAATATAGGAAGGATCAATATACAATACGCATTGTAGATACAGAGACAATACAGTAACAGAGCGGATGTCGTCGCCGGATGTCCGCAGGGGGTGCGATGCATCAAATTGCCATACGAGACGACCTGACGTCGTCCACTCTAGTAATATAGAATTATACTAATAATTTTTCATGGCGCAGTGGTACTGTTAGCGTGATGGTTGTAGATTTAATACCTGGGGAAGGATAATATTTAATTCAATTGCTCTGGTAGTCACTTCATGCGCAATATTTTGAAAATTGGAGGGGATAGTTGAAAACGATTTGTCTTAACAGTAAGTTTCCTCTATCCGGCATGAAGAGCTACTCGTATTTTTTTCTAAGCTTTCCAGCTGTATCCCGAATATAGCAGGACAGGCAGAGGGTACCTAGTGTTAAGACACTCCGTTCCCCAATTTGTGCGGAATTCTTGTGGCATGACGTGTTTAGTGACGGAACTCAATGCCGCTCTTTGCTTATTTACCAGTGCGAAGAAAGAAAAAAAATATATATTTCATTCCCTCGAGTGGGAATTAAATGATGTCCCAATCTTCTCAGACATAAAAAAAAACTTATCATAAAATAATAGTTCTCTTTTTATTTAAATGATCTTAAAATAAAAGCCAAGAACTTAAAACAGATACTATTGTATTTATATAACAATTTTCTACAATACCAATAACATACTATAACACATCACAATAATAAACGAACCGCACATTAAAACAAAAACTCAATGATAGTTCGTGTAATAAAAAGAACACGAGAGCGAGTGAAAAAATAAAAAAATAAAAAAACTCAGCGGAATATAAGTAAAAATGCCATTCCATCAGCATAAAATAATAGCTAGCAGTCAGCATATCATTTTATCCAGTCCTCATACAGTAATATGAAAATAAAAAGTGTTTTCGTGTAAAAATAAAATACACCGAGAGCCCACTACGAGCAATTTCGTTCTCTCTATTGAAATAAAAAATGTGGGTCAGCCAGGTTGTGCCTTGTAGCTTCTATGTGCATTGTACAAGCATTTGAATAGATTAAGGATAGATTGAGGCCAGTCGTGATGTGAGGGCACACGCGTGCGAATGTTAACGCGACAAGTTGTGGGTTCGATTTCCACTTATACGATTTCCTCTACTAGGAATCGAACCCTTATTAAATATTTCATTTAATATTTCATATTCTTTGTGTTTCGGTCTGCTAAAGAGGTAAATATCGGGGGAAAGAGGGGTAATGTTACAATGGGAACGTAATCTCTTAACAATGTTAAGGTTCCCAGGTTCTCTCACAATATAACTCTACTCGGCTTTGTGCGGAATACAAAGTGAAGCTAATAAAGATATAAAATATATATTTTGTGGTACTAGTAGTTTGAAAAAACAATTTTGTATGCAGATTCATACAGTGCACAACGCCCGCAATAAGTGTGGGTACGAATTTCACTTTATGAATAGAATAATTAAAATTTGTTTTTTACTAGATTTTATCAGCGACTTCACTCGCGTGCGCAAATCAAAATAGCTAATAAACTTCTAAATACTACGTGCCCGAAGTAGCCCTAGCCACAGGTACCGTGGGAAACATCGAAACGATTAAAGAATAGTAGGTAAGTGGATGGAACCCGGGAACCTCGTGACTCACTGTTCCCATTAAGACACCTCCGGTCTTCACTTTCCGCCGAGTTCTTTAGGCAGCCTTTTAGGCTCCTCGCCGCACTTTACCAGAGTAAGAAAATAAAAAAATATTAAATATTCCATTCCTGTGTGTGGGGGTCAAATCCACAACGCTACGGCGTCATATTATAAAATGCATATATTTTCACATTATAATATTTTTTATATGTTTCATTACATACAAATATACAAGCCAGTACATAATTTAATATATAAATATGAACAATATACATCTTTCACAGAGCTATATCTCGGTCGTTCCATTAAAAATACAACAAGTGTAAAAATATAAGTTTCCTCCGACACTTGCCTTGCAATTTTAAACTATAACATAGTAGTAAAGTAGTTAGAAAGGTAGGTAGTTCTTTGACGTGGCTGTAATTCGATGTGCTACGATGTGCCACATGCTTCAGTAGCACATCGGAAACTGTAAGCTGTGGTTTTTCACATAAAAACTGCCGTAATATAATTTTTTTTTATTTCACCTTATATCCTGTATTCAACAGCGTAAGCAGAAAGAACCTAATGATATTTTTTTTCCGAAGTTAATATAGGCTATGCGTGTCGTATTATCTCCATATATAATAAAAGGATAGAAAAGTCAATTCTGTACATGAAAGATATAAAAAAAATAAAAATTAGGTCGGTTAATATGTCGATTATAGAACCTAAAAAACCACTCAGCAGAATTCTTGTCTGTCTGTCTGTCTGTCTGTCCGTCTGTCTGTCTGTCGGTTTGTTTGTGTGTCAATCACGCAAAAACTACCTGACAGAAATTGATGAATTTTTGCATGGTGTTAGCCTAGGGCCTCAAGGTACATATTTTTGGGTTTCATTCCGAATTTCATGATAGTTTTCTTTAAAAAAAATAAAAACTGAAAAATATAAATTACCTAAAATACCGATAACTACTGTATGAAATTAAATTAATTTTGGCATGGTAATAGTTCAAAGCCTAATGTCACTTATAGGATAGTTTTTATCATGGAGTATAAAGAATTTTTTGTAGAAAAAATTACATAATTATATTTTTTAATAAAAAAAATCGACTTCTTCAAATTCAACCGGATTTCACACTCTGAACTTAACTAAACTTTCACCAAACTACCCCTTATATGTACCCTTTCTAATAAAAAAAGAATCATAAAAATCGGTTGAATTGATATTGACTTATACGTTCATTTGTCGCGCATATACTTAATGTAAATTTGAGATTTATATGATTTTCTCATAGATACCATTGTTGGATATAAACTAAATTAAAATAAGACTACACGAGAGGCATTAGCTTTCAAATAAAAAAAGAATCATTAAAATCGATTCATACAATCAAAAGTACTAAGGTAACAAGGCTAAAAAATACAGCCCAATTGATGAACCCTTTTAAGAAGTCGGTTAATAGTAATCTGACATAATTAAATTACGACTATTTCATTTAACCACATTTTAAAAGAAGAAAGTAAATTGAGGCCGTTCGTTGCACAGGGGCACAAAGTGTAACTGTTGTGGGTTCGATGACCACGCAAGGAAACGAAATATTTATTTAAATTTATATTTCCATTTCATCGCTCTGGTGTCGAGGTAAAGTGCGGCGTTGAGTTTCACTACTCAGCACGCAATGCCTACAGAATTCCGAGAAAAGTAGGGAACAGAGTGTTGTTGTTAACACTAGAGGTCCTATGCCTACCCTGCTGTGTGCGGGATACAGCGTGAAGCTAAAAAAATAAGTATAATCAATATTTGTTCAGTCTACCATAATTATTATTTCAAACGTCAACGTTGGTGATATTAACAAACATAATAAAGTAGGTATATTTTACGGAATTAGCTCATATGGCGATGTGTAGAATAAAAAGTATATGTATTTGGAAAGTAAATTCTGATTGTGAGTTCATAGTTTATAAAAGTTTATATTGTGTTTAGATGGATCACGTGGTGATGTCAATACGTTTTAATGTCATCTTATGTTATCTGTTAAAATAGCGTGAAGCTGATTAAACTTAGTGTTATATTCAAAAGAAATTAATTGTATGTAATACATAATATGTAATTTATTAATACGTTTCAAGTATGAAAAAAAGAAAAAATGCAATATAATTGCATTTGTGTTTCCTTCCTATATTTTGTATTTCTATTATTTAAATCGATATATCAGGAACGTAAATGTGGGAACAGAGTTGCATGCCATTTTAGTACAGAGTAACCTCTAAAAAATGTATTTACTAAACTGAATAAAAAGAATGTGTGATTCCTCTATACAATATATTATTCTATATTACACATAAAACAGGTTAAAACAGTGCATATGAAGGTCCTCCTGTAGTATAACTATTTTCAATTACTATCAACACTACATTGTCGATACTAATGTGGTATTACAATATGAATGAAATTTTTCCGCCATTATGATGACATAGACAATTTTTTTAATTTGGAAAAATAATATATTAACTATAAGAACGTTGGTAGTTTTTTAAAAGGAATTCTTATAGAATAAAAAATTGCCTAAACTATGCTTCTTCGCAAGTGGTTGTAATAACTATTGGTATCAATTTTCCAAAAAATCACTATAAATATTAAATATGCTCAATTATACAGAGTTTTTTTGTTAGGACCACTTTAAATGAAACCACAGTTTAACTACTCTATAAAAGCCTATTACATATTAAATTAAAAACCCGAAAATAAAAAAGTTATTTTTTCAAACAAAATCTCCATATATAATAAAAGGATAGAAAAGTCAATTCTGTACATGAAAGATATAAAAAAAATAAAAATAAGGTCGGTTAATATGTCGAGAAAAAATTAATATGTTTAAAGTTAATATGTCGACTAAAACTTGACGCTATGACGGTACAGTTGAGAGAACTGAGATTTCTGGTTGTAGCACTAGTTATATTTTAATTAGGTTAAATTCCCACTAAGTGGAAGAATATATTTATTTTTCTGCCCGTAAAAACAAACGAAGCGAAGCCTTGTGTTCCGCTATACTATCTAAAGAAATTGGAAAGTGCAAAATTGAGTAAGTGCACCACTATCTTATTTGAAATTCTTTCTTCTCTCCATTATAAATTTTCATAGGATTGAAATGTAATAGTGACGTCTTTGAACAATAGTATATGTTCATAACTGTTAAAGTTAATTATCGAACAAATGGTTTACAACTCTGATGATACAAAGACATTCTGCTTCAGCTGATAATTTAATTAAAATGTCTACCGGATGATCAATTAGCCTGCAGTTTACGTTTTAATTGTTATTATGTATGATGTTACGTAACGTTTCTTTACGTTTATTTATTTATATACATATTACATTTAATGAATTAAATATATTTTATAAAAGGTTCACATATGTGATAACATGTTCACACATGTGGTCCACATATGTGACCACATATTCACACATGTGGTCCACACACGTGACCACATATTCACACATGTGGTCCACATATGTGACCACATGATCACACATGTAATCTTCATATGTGACTACATATCACACATGTGGTCTACATATGTGACTACATATCACACATGTGATATGCCCATGTGAATACTTATTCACACATGTGGTACACATATATGACCACACGATGCCACGTGTGGTCCACATATGTGGCCACATGATCACATATGTGGTCCACATATGTGAGCACATAAACACACATGTGGTCCACACACGTGACCACATATTCACACATGTGGTCCACATACGTGACCACATATTCACACATGTGGTCCACATATGTGACCACATGATCACACATGTAATCTTCATATGTGACTACATATCACACATGTGGTCTACATATGTGACAACATATCACACATGCGATCTGCACATGTGAATACTTACTCACACATGTGGTTCACATATATGACCACACGATGCCACATGTGGTCCACATATGTGACCACATGTTCACATATGTGGTCCACATATACGAGCACATATACACACATGTGGTCCACACACGTGACCACATATTCACACATGTGGTCCACATATGTGACCACAAATTCTCACGTGTGGTCCACATGAAAGACCACATATTCACACATGTGGTCCACATATGTGACCACATTTTCCCACATGTAATCCACATACGCGACCACATATTCACACATGTGGTCCACATATGTGTCCACAAATTCTCACATGTGGTCCACATGAAAGACCACATATTCACACATGTGGACCACATATGTGACCACAAATTCCAACATGTGGTCCACATATGTGACCACATTTTCCCACATGTGGTCCACATACGCGACCCCGTATTCACACATGTGGTCCACATATGTGACCACACATTCTCACATGTGGTCCACATGAAAGACCACATATTCACACATGTGGTTCACATATATGACCACACGATGCCACATGTGGTCCACATATGTGACCACATGTTCACATATGTGGTCCACATATGCGAGCACATATACACAAATGTGGTCCACACACGTGACCACATATTCACACATGTGGTCCACATATGTGACCACATGATCACCCATGTAATCTTCATATGTGACTACATATCACACATGTGGTCCACATATGTGACCACATTTTCCCACATGTGGTCCACATACGCGACCACATATTCACACATGTGGTCCACATATGTGTCCACAAATTCTCACATGTGGTCCACATGAAAGACCACATATTCACACATGTGGTCCACATATGGGACCATATATTTACACATGTGGTCCACATATGTGACCACAAATTCTCACATGTGGTCCACATATGTGACCACATTTTCCCACATGTGGTCCACATACGCGACCACGTATTCACACATGTGGTCCACATATGTGACCACACATTCTCACATGTGGTCCACATGAAAGACCACATATTCACACATGTGGTCCACATACGTGAACACATATTGACACATGTGGTCCACATATGTGACCACATATTCACACATGTGGTCCACATATGTGACTACATATTCACACATGTGATCTATATATGTGACTACACATTCACATAAAAAATTTTTTACTACACGAATAAACTTCAATAAAAGTTTTATAATTTAAAAAAGTTTATTTTTTATGTAGGCTGTCTCCTATCTGAAGTGTAGTTAAATGGAAAAACTAGGAGGACCAGTGTGTGTATCAGTGATGACCTATTGCGTTGAGAGACAAGGTCCTTCATCCTTAGCCTCATTCGCAGGCTCCAAGTCAGCTATGGAGACAGCTATTTCTCTAAGCTACTGAATTAGAAACGATGGTACGACGAAAGAAGGTTACCGACACATTGTTTCGGTAAATGAGCGATGTATAAATGCACTTTGTCAGAAAGGTATTTTAAATTTGTATTGAAACGAACTGAAAAGTCAAAAATTAAAAGGAGTTATAAAATGTAATTTATCACATGAATTCACAAAACAATCTATACCTATTTTTTATTTTAAGAATTAAAAAAATGATGTTAGTTTTGTCTTGCCTGACCTTGTCGCACTCATTATCTTATTAATGTGATTAATCTCCATATATAATAAAAGGATAGAAAAGTCAATTCTGTACATGAAAGATATAAAAAAAATAAAAATTAGGTCGGTTAATATGTCGATTATAGAACCTAAAAAACCACTCAGCAGAATTCTTGTCTGTCTGTCTGTCTGTCCGTCTGTCTGTCTGTCGGTTTGTTTGTGTGTCAATCACGCAAAAACTACCTGACAGAAATTGATGTATTTTTGCATGGTGTTAGCCTAGGGCCTCAAGGTACATTTTTTTTGGGTTTCATTCCGAATTTCATGATAGTTTTCTTTAAAAAAAATAAAAACTGAAAAATATAAATTACCTAAAATACCGATAACTACTGTATGAAATTAAATTAATTTTGGCATGGTAATAGTTCAAAGCCTAATGTCACTTATAGGATAGTTTTTATCATGGAGTATAAAGAATTTTTTGTAGAAAAAATTACATAATTATATTTTTTAATAAAAAAAATCGACTTCTTCAAATTCAACCGGATTTCACACTCTGAACTTAACTAAACTTTCACCAAACTACCCCTTATATGTACCCTTTCTAATAAAAAAAGAATCATAAAAATCGGTTGAATTGATATTGACTTATACGTTCATTTGTCGCGCATATACTTAATGTAAATTTGAGATTTATATGATTTTCTCATAGATACCATTGTTGGATATAAACTAAATTAAAATAAGACTACACGGGAGGCATTAGCTTTCAAATAAAAAAAGAATCATTAAAATCGATTCATACAATCAAAAGTTCTAAGGTAACAAGGCTAAAAAATACAGCCCAATTGATGACCCCTTTTAAGAAGTCGGTTAATAGTAATCTGACATAATTAAATTACGACTATTTCATTTAAACACATTTTAAAAGAAGAAAGTAAATTGAGGCCGTTCGTTGCACAGGGGCACAAAGTGTAACTGTTGTGGGTTCGATGACCACGCAAGGAAACGAAATATTTATTTAAATTTATATTTCCATTTCATCGCTCTGGTGTCGAGGTAAAGTGCGGCGTTGAGTTTCACTACTGAGCACGCAATGCCTACAGAATTCCGAGAAAAGTAGGGAACAGAGTGTTGTTGTTAACACTAGAGGTCCTATGCCTACCCTGCTGTGTGCGGGATACAGCGTGAAGCTAAAAAAATAAGTATAATCAATATTTGTTCAGTCTACCATAATTATTATTTCAAACGTCAACGTTGGTGATATTAACAAACATAATAAAGTAGGTATATTTTACGGAATTAGCTCATATGGCGATGTGTAGAATAAAAAGTATATGTATTTGGAAAGTAAATTCTGATTGTGAGTTCATAGTTTATAAAAGTTTATATTGTGTTTAGATGGATCACGTGGTGATGTCAATACGTTTTAATGTCATCTTATGTTATCTGTTAAAATAGCGTGAAGCTGATTAAACTTAGTGTTATATTCAAAAGAAATTAATTGTATGTAATACATAATATGTAATTTATTAATACGTTTCAAGTATGAAAAAAAGAAAAAATGCAATATAATTGCATTTGTGTTTCCTTCCTATATTTTGTATTTCTATTATTTAAATCGATATATCAGGAACGTAAATGCGGGAACAGAGTTGCATGCCATTTTAGTACAGAGTAACCTCTAAAAAATGTATTTACTAAACTGAATAAAAAGAATGTGTGATTCCTCTATACAATATATTATTCTATATTATACATAAAACAGGTTAAAACGGTGCATATGAAGGTCCTCCTGTAGTATAACTATTTTCAATTACTATCAACACTACATTGTCGATACTAATGTGGTATTACAATATGAATGAAATTTTTCCGCCATTATGATGACATAGACAATTTTTTTAATTTGGAAAAATAATATATTAACTATAAGAACGTTGGTAGTTTTTTAAAAGGAATTCTTATAGAATAAAAAATTGCCTAAACTATGCTTCTTCGCAAGTGGTTGTAATAACTATTGGTATCAATTTTCCAAAAAATCACTATAAATATTAAATATGCTCAATTATACAGAGTTTTTTTGTTAGGACCACCTTAAATGAAACCACAGTTTAACTACTCTATAAAAGCCTATTACATATTAAATTAAAAACCCGAAAATAAAAAAGTTATTTTTTCAAACAAAATAAATAATAAAATTATCGTTGTAAAATAAAATACAATTTGTCAAGAACGATGCTTGCACATAAAAACCTATCAAAGGGAAACCGCCGCATACGCCTCATTGCGAAATCGAGTCGTAGGTATTGGCGGCAAAATTTAAAGTTCTAAACATTTTAGTACTATTTTTGTAGTAGTATGTGTTTACATTATTGGTACCTATGCGTAACCGCGTCATACGAAATATAGATATGAATAAACATTGTGAAATAAGAAAAAAAACCTACGTCTTCACTGTTGATGTATCTTAAAAACTATTTTACCCTATGTGCCCAATTGTAACTGTAACGTGACGTTGTGGGTCTGATCCACACATGCAGGATTGAGTTATAATTTAATAATATTTTCATTTCGCACATCAGTCAAACATTATACCCAATATCTTACACTAAGTTGCCCTACTAAGGGCGGGATAAAGCGTGGATCTGGTTTTAACTTTATGTGAACCGATTAAAATAAAGTCCAGTCCAGTTGAGGCCAGTCGTGGCGCAGCGGCACAAAGCGTGACTGTAAAACCGACTGGTTCTCTGAGTTCGATCCCCACACGAGGAGATGAAATATTTACTTAAATTTATATTTCCATTTCTTCGCTCTGGGGTCAACACTCAACACGCAATGCGTCCAGAATTCGGTAGAAAGTGGGGAACGGAGTGTCTTAATACTAGGTTCCTCCCTCTGACTAGCATGAAGCTGCTTAAAATAAAACTAATGCTTAATATTTAAGGGCAGTTTGCCAGAATACAAACAAAAAAAGTATTTAAATCGGTTAAGCCGTTTCTGAGATTATCGTAAAGAAACGCACATATAGTAAGTATCGATAAGTTGTGTTTTTATTTCAAACATTCAATTGAAGATTCTTATGGGAGGTACGAAAATGCGACCTAAAGTTTTAACAACTTTCTTATAAAAAATCTTCATTACATTGCAAACATACATTATAAGTATATCAAGACACGAACATAATTCAGTGTGTTAAGTAAATAGTTCTGTGGTTTAAGCGGGCGAAGCCGCGAGCGGGTCGCTAGTGTATAATAAAATAAATATTAAACGGGTACCATACAAGAAACATATTTTTTTGCCATTTTTATAAATAATAAATGAAACTTTCCACACGCGAGTTCGAGTCTCGCTTAGTTATTTCTTAGATTATATTTTTTAATATATAAATATAATTAACTATATGGAAACGGTACCTTATATAGTTTAATTCTTATTAGATCAGCTGCAGCATGATGTGGCAACACGACTGCGCTCCAGTTACGCTGCTTATTATGTCAATTATGTAATTTAATATTGAAATTGGCTGGTAAAATGTTCTCTAGGTAGATATAACAAAAGATAGTTACAGCTTCTTTAAGAATCTATGAAACGCCACGACAGCATACTTTAACATGCGAAAAGAGAGAAAAAATAATAAAGTATAGACTTAATAATAGAAATAGATACCTAAAACTAATCTTAGCTATAGGGGAACAAATAAAAATATATACATATCAGTCAAAATCATAACCTCCGTTTTTACTTCAGATGCAATCAGATAAAAATCAAATATAAAATTCTAATCCACAAGAACTTATAGAAATAGTAAAGAAAATCAACCAAAAAAATAATAAAAAGAAAAACAAAATATAAAAACAACGACACTACAAAAATATATCTTATTTAATAGTATAGTTGTATATATTTCTTACCCATTATATTACTTTTCAGTTTTCCTTGAAAAGAAAATGTAAGCGTACTACTAACAAGTTCTAAAGGATTCCAAGATGATATACGGCTTTCACGGAAGCGACTGGCGGCGTTGAGTTATAAATAAGTTATAGCTGAGATTTACAGGATTTTCTGACCTTTATATTACATTCCGATGAGATTTATGAGTTTTTCAACAATGGAGAATATTGTTTAAAATTTTAAATTTGCTACTATTGTTGTGTTGTAATGGCGTGTTATTATTATAATGATATTCAAGATATCAGAAAAAATATTACTATTTTTTTTATACATTTTTCTACCTTCACAATATATTCCGCATCTAGCGATGTAGGCTGAGGGAATCTAGTGTTAAAACACTTCGTTCCCCGGGCACTGTTACATTTTCGAGATATTGCGTGTTAAGCGGCGGAACTCAACGCTGCGCTTTGTCTTCTTACCAGAGCAAGGCAGTTATAATATCACTTAATCGAACGCTGTCGCATTTACTGTATTAACACGCTGGAATTTAGAAAAAGTAGTAATAATTTTATAGCACATGATATCAACACAGTTCTTCAAAATAAACAAATGGTCTCTCAAACATAGAGCCTATGGTGTTAATTGATGAAACTTACTCCACAGTTTTGCATGAAATCCCATTTTTCCCTCTTTTCATAGGATATTCCGAAAATCACTTCTTAGCACTCTACTAAACTCTCTAAGCACCGTACATACCAAAATGTATAAATATGTTTGAGATTACACGAGAATTCACTAAAAATAAATTTACTTTATATAAAAATTACCATTTTTATTGACATGAAACCAAAATAAACGGTAAAAAAATTGTACCGGATTATTTACATACATATTTTTTCATCAACTGCAAATAACGACTCTACTCTCACATTTGATTTATGTATATTTAAATGTCAAATGAAAATGATAAATTTTATTTGTCAATTTGGACTGTTGTTATTTATATTTTCTGTCGTAATTGAAATATATTTTCACTAACTTGGTTGGGAAGTAGAAAACATTGTGTTTAAATATAATATAATATAAAAAATATAAACACTAGGGTCTCTTAGTTTGTGCTATGTTATTACGTATATATCTGTTGGATAGCAAGCAACTGAAGGGTGCGTTTTTACATTATCTCTAACCAAAAAATAAAAGGTTTTAAACTGAAACAATTTGGAAACTCATTGTCATTATCCCTACTTTAAGTGCGTCGCCCACTGAATGTAAACAAATAGTAAAAATAGTAAAAATTATGTAAAGAAACAATATATTTAGTTATATTTTTGCATGTAGCTTACTACATGGGCCTAGAAGAGTCTGTAAATTTATTTCTCTGAGCTAAAATTGAAATCCACAATTATCTCTTGCAGTCAGACACTGTCCTAATGAGTCACAGCGGAATAGCTATAACAAAGTTCTTATCACATTCTTTGTTAATTTCTTGGTTTGATTTATCAAGCAGAGTTATTTAAGAATATAAATATAAAAAAAATATATATTTATAAAAATCTATTTAAAAAAAATACATGCAAATTTTCTGAAACTGTTACATATGTAATATATTTTTATACAAACAATATGCACATAAAAAAATTAAAATTTTAGTATCAATGTAGTATAGCATAGAAATTCCAGTGGAAATAGAAGTTCCCCACAAATATTAAGTAACATTTCAATCGCCCCTCCAAGCCGCGTCCCGGACACCCTCGCTCATTAGATGCACTCAACGACCACTGGACGGGAAGTTTGGTGCATTTGATATATTGCCTCCGAGTGAGAATACGATGATATCTAACTGTGTTTATCTATGTTTTTGTGGATTTATATGTAAAGATGTATGTACATTTTTTAACGTTACGAAAATATGAAAAAATAGTAAGCCTTCACGAAGTGTGATTGTAAAGCCGACTGATTGTGGGTTCGATCCCCACTCGGGGAGATCAAAATATTTACTTAAATTTATATTTCCATGTCTTCGCTCTGGTGTCGAGGCTAAGCGCGGCGTTGAGTTCTGCAACTCAATACGCAATACCTCCAGAATTCGGCAGAAAGTGGGGAATTGAGTGGGGAATTGTGTCAGGGATACAGCGTGAAGCTGTATTATAGTAAACCGTCGAGCTTAAGGTCGCCATACCGCAATATGTAATGTATATGTAATATTTCTTTTAAAAAGTAAATTAAATCAGCTTCACGTTGTATACAGCAGGGGAGGCCGAGGGAACCACGTGTTAAGACACTCCGTTCTCAATTTTCGAGGTATTGTTGAATGGTAGAACTTAACGTCGCGCTTCGTTTTTATTAGAGTGAGACGAAATAACTTATTCCCTCAAGCGTTCCCTAAACACATTTTAATAAAATTATAGACTTCATAAAAACTGAGAAAGAAGCTTACTTAGGATTTTAGCACTTTCTTACAAACGAATTTCTCATTAATATTCTAAAGAAAGGGAAAATATCAGTTTCATCCCTTTGAAGTTCAGGTAATAAAAACATTTTGCGTAATAAAAACTAAATTAGGTTACATTTCAATCTCCCCTCGCGATGACAGGAGCCCTTAGCGAACACCCTCGTTCATTAGACACAGTGCCGGCCTGCGACCAGCGTTTAAGATATATAGAATGAAATAGGGTACTAACGTATTTTGTTTTATATTTATAGCTGAGGCAAAAAGAACTTAAATCAAGATATTGCGTAGTAGGATAGGAATCAATATAATTACCCAAATCGTTACTCAGCACTTGAGGCAGTACTTGAGGCCAGTCGTGGCGCAGTGATACAAAGTGTGACTGTAAAAGCGACTGGTTGCGGGTTCGATCCCCTATCGAGGAGATGAAATATTTACTTTAAATTTATATTTTCATTTCTTCGCTCTGGTGTCGAGGCAAAGCGCGGCGTTGAGTTCTGCCACTCAATACGCAATGTCTCCAAAATTCGGCAGAAAGTGGGGAACGGAGTGTCTGAACACTAGGTTCCCTCTGCCTACCCTGCTGTGTGCGGGATATAGCGTGAAGCTAATTTATTTTTTTAAATTTTCAATCGTTACTCAGAGTAGAAATTGAATCGATATACCCAGATCCGATTCTGCTGCGCCACATTGGCTTATTTTTTTTGCAACTATTTTTAATTTTTTTTAAGTAGCGTAACTCCACAGCGCAGTTTTTTTTAATAAAGCTGTGAAATGCAAATAATTCATTCCCTCGACTGGGAAATGAAACCATAACCACACACACGCTGACGCCGAAACGCACGAAGCTTAAATGATTATCCTTATATAGTGTTAGCATACTTATAAAATATTTCAATTACAATCCAATGTAGCCAGAAAATAGATAAGAGGAGGCCACTGCGTTTTAATTTTCGCGTACGCTTGAAACAATAATAAATGTTAAAATATTAAAAAGTAAATATATTTTCTTTTAAAAACTTCCAAAATATTTTTTTCATATAAATGATTGCGGTTTGCTCACGTCGGTCACTTTCAACACAAACATACTCAAGAAAAGTAATAACCCAATATCATCAGCAGTTAAAACATTCATCCCTTCCATATCCGCCCTTTTATTCGTAATACTTAAATTTCTCATCGAAATCCATTTCCTTGTTGGATTCGAATACGGCGTTTTTGCAAACAATAGCTATTGGAAAAAGGTTAATTCACCCAGCTCATAAGTAAGCGGCATTGTGAGAAGAAATCTCTTCAGGTTCGCATTGAGAGTTTTCTATAAGACCCCTATCTCAATATAGAGCTCAGTAAGCGTACGAGTATATTATATGGAATAAAATGCAGGAGTTGCATTTACATTCATGAAAATTGCATGTTTTTATTGAAATATCTCGTAAATACTGTTGTTTTTTATTGAAATGATAGAGTTACGTAGCTTTTGTGTAGGTTTGATATCCCATTGTCCAAAATTTTCTTTTGACCGCTCTGGTAACGAGGTGAAGCAGGACGTTGAGTTTCGCCAGTCAACACGCAATACCTCCAGAATTCGACGGAAAATGGGGAACACTAAGTCCCCAGGTTCTCACTGCCTACTTGTTACCATATCTCAATTCTGTTCCACAGGACCACGGTGGATGAGGCCACCACATTAAGGATGCTTCGAAAAACCATATACCTAGTTCTTAGCTACATCATAATCTCCTCTCAAATTTTGACATGACAGTGTATCTAACAGCGTTGCATTTGTTTTGATGATTTTCCGTTATTGGAAATCTGAAGCCCAAATTGGGGAGCATTGGCTTAGTATTGATTTATCACTTGTTATGTAACAATGAACGGTAGAATTAATAATCTGTATAGATGTAGCTGTAAATTCATTTTTTTTTGGAAAGTGCATACTTCGACTTTTCTGTACTCCTATTTCAAATATATTTTTGCGTTACACTGTATCCAATTCATTGCAGGATAGGCAAAAAGGATCAAACTTTCTATATTAGTTAATAAAACCTTAGGTCTCTTTTACATTTTATAAAGGAGAAATTACTGTAAAAGTTCTGTTTTTTGGAGACCAAGATTTATTGCTTATAAGAACCTACATTCCATCTTTCAGGTACAAAGCTGAGATTGACAGCTGGTGGTTAAATATAGGTTATATTTAAAATCCTTGAAAAATCGAGCATTTAAAGTAAAAGCCTGAGTGGAACCCTCCCTACATGATTTGAGTTTAATATCCCTACAGAGTGCATTCTTACGGGGAAACGGCTGAGGGTCTTTGGCATGTCAGGGAAAGTTAAAGTGACTGATGCCGGCAATGACGGGGTGGAAATCTTTGCTTTTGTTAATATATGGGGGACTGTCATGGATGAGTAAACAGATGACGATGATTTTCGATGGTTTCCTAACTTTAGTTGGAAGTTGGATTCGGTATAGTATAAGTATGTATGTATGTATGTAGGCTGCTTTATTGCTGTGACTGTTCTTTATCTTTTGCATCTTTTGTTTTTTTTTATAATTATTTATTTTATTACAATTTATCAAAAATAAAATTTTGCTTATTATTACTATTAAACCAAATAAACGAAATAATTTTCAAAATTTTTACACAACTAATTGATAATATTTTACATAAATTTTCAAAATTCATCCGATCATTAAAATTAAATAAATTAATTCTTAGCCGAAACTCTCTAGGTATAATAAACAATATTTACCTGACCAATATATTAATCACACATATAGCTACTTTACATGTACATTTTATTTAAAAAAACCTTCATATAGAACTTACATTATATTTTGAGACAAACCCCGGGCAGACACGTTAATATTAATTAGGGGTGCTACCTTCATAAATCCTTTTAACCTATTATTAAAAAGAAATAACGGAAATGCGAGACCATTTTCTGAATTCTTTATCATACTTAACAAAAATTTGAGCCCCTAACAATCGTAAACATATTAGCGTGTTGGCCATTCGTTTAATAGGCCGTGACGTCATAAATTAGGTTGGTTGCACAAGTATCATAGAGAAAGATTTAAAAACAAGGGTGACTCTATATAGAGATTTATATTTTGTATTGAGCTCTATCATAGTATTAATAAGATCGTCGTATAGAATATCGTTTGTAACTGATTCAAGTATTGGAATGGGTAATGATGCATTATAGAAAAGATTTATTCTGAACGTAGGAGGCATAAAAGTTGTATGCAATTTATTATTTTTATTTTGATTAAAGATTTGTTATACAGTGGTGAAGTGTCTGAGTTACAATTTTGGTTCTGTATTTTCAATAAAAGAGTTTCAAGTATACCGGCTATGCCAAAATAAGCAAAGGAAACCTAATGTTAAGACACTTTATTCTCCACTTCCTGCCCAATCTTGGACACATTGCTAGTTGAGAAATGTCCCGTTGCTAGAAGATGAAGATAATGCTTATTTTTAAATTAATTCTTTATAAAAAGAATTATTTTAATTTATTAAATTTTTTATTTCGAGGTCAGTCATAGTGCAGGGGCACAAGCGTGTGACTGTTGACAAACGCGGCAAGTTGTGAATTCTATTGCCAAGTGATTTCATTTTTCGCTCTTAGATTTCCACATTTCCCATAGTTCCTACGTATTAACCGGCGACCATCTCTGGACCATTACCTGTGGTTACCCAGAGATGGATCCCGGCTAATTCGTCACAGTAAAACCTTTGTATATTCTCTAAGGGGCCTCTACGTGTTGAACCTGTGTCCCCACACAAACCTTCCAAAGGACCGGGTCTTTTGAATCCGAGAATTATGGAAGAGAGAAACATAAATATAATAATAATATTAAATATCTGCAAGAATCCCAATATCACATTTTAATAACATTACAAATTACAATAATCAACTATAAGATAATCTAGTCCTAGTTAACCAGTAGTAGTCGGTAAGATATCAAATTCACTCCCGCAATAGCCCTAAGCTACGACGAGGCGCACTAACCCACTGATCGGTTAGATTGAAATGAAGATGAAATATCCTCATAAACGTTTGGAACAATTTCCTTGGTTTCACTTCGCTCGTTTCTAATATATATTAACAAATATTATGATTTTTTTTATTTGTAGAACTATAACAAATTGCCGTTGTGGTATAGCGGCACTATGTCTAACTCAAAACGCGAAAGTTGCAAGTTCTATTTCCACTCGTGCAAATGAACTAATTTAATTTTCTCGTCAAGGTAACAAGAGATAACGCAGCATTGAGTTACGTTAATCAACTACTCTGCTATGTGAGATAAAGCGTAAACGCCAAACCAAATTTTAAATGGGTACGTACGATGTTTATAATATAATTAACTAATATTGTATAAACATACATTTTCTCCAAATTTGTCCACTGCCTTTTATTAAACTTTTCTGGGAGATATTAAAACTATAAATTGTATTTAATTAATATACAAAAATTTTACTTCAACTATCGTATTTAGGTGGAGCAATGACAAAAAACTTTTCATTCATAATCAATATTAATATAATAAGACCGGCTAAAAAAAAAACTAATAAAATAATCGATATTTTTCCGTGCAACAATTACAAAATCATTTTGTCACCCTACTCATTTCATAGCAACCCCTCGGATTCACAGAAATAAGAAATAATTCTTAATCGGAGAACATTTCAATACAATTTACGTACTGGTAGACAGTGGCTGTTGTCGTCACCCCCCGTGACGTCACAACCCCCTTTACGACACGGGCTATTAGAGCAGCCGAGCGAGAACGCTGAAAACATTATTATTTATGCTTAGATGCGTTGCTAGTTATTGTTATATGCGAAGTTGTTCTCGTTAAGATTTAGGTGACAGGTGAAGCCATTAGACTTTTGGGAAGAAATGGCAAGAGCAGTGGCATAGTTAAATAACGTTTAGTCGTTCGTTTAAAATAAGGCCTAAAAAGTTTGATTTTCGTTTTTTATATAATTTGGAGATATATTATTGTATTTGGTTCAATAGGACAGCGTCTTTAAGGGCGACGTCTGTGGGTTCGACCACCACTCGGGGGAATTAAATATTTAATTTCCTCACTCGAATAAGACATAGCATGTCGTTGAGTTGAGTCTTGAAAGTGAAAGAGAGAGTTACGCTCTCTGCGTTCCTTCTGTCTATGCTGCAATATATGAGACAAAGCGTAAAGATAAAAAAAAATAAATGGCCAACCAAAACAATACATTACGTTTGGCCACTTAGCACTTAAAACCTGTATGTAACACGGAAAATAGAGAATATAAAAATGGACAATACGAGAACCAAGACAAACAAGAACCTCCTCACCGAAACCGTTTAAAACCTGTTGCATCTTGAACCTGTACCACCGAGCCATAATGGATCTATCAATAAAAAAACAAGCATCTCTAGCAAGCAATTAAACATCGACATTATATAACTTCCTATTAATATTTTAGATAGTAAACTAATATTCCGCAAAATAGTTTCATAATAACAAAATGTATGCTTCCAAAATGGATCCTTATAGCAACAACAGTAGCGTCTATATTCGTTTGAACATAATATTATATTAATGGTAAATACTTCATAATAATAAACGTATAAATTTGAAACTTCGCTTTCCCCACATTTAATGAGTTTGTTAGCATTAATTAAGACGTTCCTTTGATGCTCATTACTCACATATACATATTAGTTCCAAATAAGCAATTATGGACTTATGTGTTCTAAATTTAAGTCCAGTGACAAGATATTATTCTTGTTTTATTTAGAGCAGTTTAAAAAAAAATTAAATTTCACCACCATATATTTATTATTCAGCGTTGAATTCCGCCACTCCACCGACACACACAACGTCTCAAAAATCGGACAGATTACGGTTACCGGAGTGTTTTAACACTTTCATATTTCCTCTACCTAAGATCTGTTAATATTGGATTTTAAGCTTAAATCCTTTACGCTTCCATGCAGAATATAGCAGGGTAGGTTGAAAACCAAGTGTCACGTTCTCCGCTCACCTCACCAATTTGAGATATTGCATGTTGAATGGCGGAGCTCATCGCCGTGAAGTGGTTTCCTACAATCATACAATCATAGGGAAAATACATCAATAGGGAAAATATTTTTAAAGGATATATATTTTATAGTCTACGCAAAAAAATACGAAATAGATACCTACTTTAATTAAACAAAAATATATATGTATATCTAAATTTGATCTTAATATTAATGTATAGTATGAGGGTAAAGTCGAGGTCGGTAAAACCGACTGGTTGTGGGTTCGATTCTCACTCGAGGAAATGAAATATTTTTTCGCTCTGGTCTTCGATGCTCTCTGGATGCTGCGTTTTATCTCGATGACAAACCGCGGCGTTGAGTTCCGCCACTGTACACACAATGCCTCCATAACTTGGCGGGAAGTGGGCAAGAGACTTAACACGTTAACTCTACCTACCCTGCTGCGAAAAAAAAAGGACGCCACTAAACCTAGCACTAAGAAACAAAAATTATAAAACTAACATCACTTTTACATTATATCAATTATAATAACCAATTTCCACTCAAAACAAAAACTGAAAAAAAAAACGAAGCTAAAACGTAAAAAAGCATTGATTCCACAAAAGTTCTCGAGCAAATATTGTAACATGCATTACGCAGCAGACCGATACGGACGCGGGATGACTTTTAAAGTCCGTTTTCTTGAAAGTCCGAGCCGCGGAACAAGTTCGGACAGACGTTCACTTCGATTCCCACTTTTAAATTGTTTAAAACTTGACGCTCTTGAGGAGAACTCGCCTCGGTACGGTCTAAATTTTCATTTTCCGTTATTAACTTTGCTCGTTGGCTTGCAGTTTAGTGTTGTTGTGATATATGTCCTTTTTTTACATATCAATGGTACAAAAAAATTGAGTAACTAGTAAGTATATTTGCTCAAGTAGATGGCAATACATTTAGCAATGCACTTTTTTTATGTTGCGTGTTGAGTGATAGAATACAACGCTCCGAGTGGAAATCGAATCCACAAACGTCGCTGTGTATGTGGTACTACTGCGCCGCGACAGACTTATCATAAAATATATTTTTAAATACACACATACAAAGTTAAAACCATAACAAATTTAAATCTACAACTCAACATTTCGAACATACCGTTGAAACACAACAAAAGCAAATATATCTAATTAAAAATTCACCTGCCACAGTAAAATGTCCAGTTCCTGCATGAGAAAACATCACAAGGCTAAACAGTTAAACTGAAACTTAATAATTTTGTTTCACCAGAACAAAGAGTCCACGTAACCAAAGATAATTGTGTTTACAACTACAGAGACCGCGCTAACTCCTAAGTGTCCACGTACTGGCTACAGCCCGCACAATATGCAACTTCTTCTCAAGTTCTGCCTCCTACAAGAACACTGTCCAAGTAAAATAAACGTGAACTAACTCGTCAGGACATTAGAATAGGTGGGAATTAGGCTAAATACCAGGTACCAAATGGGCGACTGTAACGCGATTGTTGCGGGTTCGATTCCAAGTCAGGAAAATGAAATATTTGTAGTTTAATTGCTCGCTCTGGTAATGAAGCCAGAGCGCGGTGTTCAGTTCCTTCACTCAACACGTTATGCTTCAAAGAACTGAGCTTAAAGTGAGGAACGCAGGCGGATGGCTTGGACACTGGGTTCCCAGGTTCAAAGCATATCTCAATTTTTTAAGTTTTATTTGTAAACATTTATATTTAATTTACAATCCCTGAAAGAAGACACGAGCTCCTCATTAATATTATAGGGTGTAGTGAAAGCTAAAGTCGATAATAAACTATGGTTAAAAATAAAATAAAAATATAACAATAAATCAAAGTATGGCTATTTAAAAGTTACTTCAAAACTTGTCAGTCTTAATAAATCTATTCACTTAAAGGTGGTGATACTGCAAAAATATCAGCTACGTCATTTTAGACCGACTACGAAAGTGCTACGAAAGAAAAAGAAATATTGTAATTTAGTCGATCGGTTAAGCTTATTTTTGCAATTTATTTATTCCCTTAATCTTATTCAGTGTCAAGTATACAAAGACCATTATGGCGCAGCAGGAGCGCCAGTTCCGGGTTCGATTCCACTCGGGGAATGGCAACAAGGCTCTGGTAACAAGGCAAAGCACAGCGTTAACATCTACCACTAAAAACGTAATTGAGCGCGACGTGGGGGACAATGTGTCTCAACACTCTACCCTAAAATAATAAGTAATAAAAATTAAGAATATAAAGTCAGTGACAAGTCAGTCAAACTAAGTCACTAATCACTCCTTAGTCAACTATTTACTTTTCGAAATAAGTCCCGATCTAAAACTTAAATTTTTATATTTTTCCCGGAAACGGAAGTAAAATATTTTAGAACTTAACTAAATAAGCCACTAGTCTTCGCACACACTCGCTGCTCAGCTTACACGGTCAGCGTCTTAGCTGGCTTACTCGAGTTCTCTAAGGATTACTCGGTTAGAGTGAATAAATTTAGCTCCACTGCATTGTTCTGTGAATTTAAATTTACAGCGAACGCCGACGAATGTGGTGGCATACGTTAGAAACGGTATAGCTATCTATGTAAGCAATATAGGGATTATGGGTGCAATGTTGTTATGAACTATTATTAATGTTTACCTGGGGAATCTATTAGTGAGAAGTGGATGTGTCTGAACGGAGTGTTTTAACACTAGGTTCCCACGTTCCCTCTGTCCTGCCCTCTATAGGGTGGTACGGAATACAGCGTGACCCTTTAAAAAATATATTACCTGCTGTTTCGCTCTAGTTCAAATAAAAATCACTAAGAGTTGTGTATAATATATATAACATGAGCTAACTATAACCAAACACAGAAATAAACACACAAATTTTTATTCGTTTCTCAACAAGACAAAGTGCGCCGTTAAGTTCCGCCATTTACCTAATGTTTCAAAACCACTAGATATCTTCTGCCTACCCCGCTATATGCTGGATACAGCGTAAAACTAGAAAACATATTATAAATACTGGAAAAAAAATGCATTATTTTCTTTAAAGTCATCGTTGTAGGAAGTTAACGATGAAAAGTTTGTCCAACACAGTACAAACATCTAAACGATATTATAAACTAATGCGGTCAGCGTCTTAGCACTCGCTAAAGTGCTCCAAGGATTACTTCGTGAGATTGGATTAATTTAGCTTTGGTGGATTATTTTCGCAGGGAATTAATATTTACAAATAAAATTAAATCATCATGGCGCTGTGGGGAAGTGTCTGATTGTAAAAACAATGGTTGTGGCTTTGATTCCCATTTGGAGGGATGATTATTTTCAAACAATTTTTGTTTTCATATTTGTTATGCCAAGATAAAATAGTGGATGCTAAATGAAATAAACTAGAAATAAAATGTGTTATATTGATTTAATTAATTACATTATTTTATTATATTATCTTCATGCTCATGTGGCACATAGCAGGATGGGTAGAGAGAAACTGGGCACCTAGTGCTGAGACACTACTTTCCCATTAAGGCACTTCCGTTCTCCGAATTCTGCAGGCATATATGCGTGTTAAGTAGTGGAACTCGATACAGGCTTTGCCTCTTTAACAGAGCGAGAAAATTAAAATGTTAAAATGTTTCAATTTCTCTAATGAAAATCAAACCCACAACCGCAACAGCGTTTGCAGTCGCACCCTTGTGCACCAGCGCCACGACTGGCTTCTGGTCAATTAAAATAATTTCAAACTTTTAAGGAAAGAAACTTTTGGACAAGAAGTAGGACAAGCATTTCGTTTAAAATTAAATGCCTTATTATTTAAACAACTTCCTGCCAAGTACCTTCTGGCCTATAAATATACAGTACTTAGCTCGCTAGCTCTGCCTTATACTTATATAAAGGAATTGTAGAACTACAATATATATTTTTTTTATATATCAGATCAGATCAGTGATTTTGACAAATCTTGCATAAACTTTAAAGTAAGGGTAAGTTTACGATTTTAAAAAAATAGAAAGAAGGTAGTGTCACAGTCTGTTGTGTGGTGAAAATCAAAAATTTTGTAAAATATATTTATCTTTTCATACATATATATACAACAAAATTTCTGCAATCTTTCCGCATTTTCATTTATTTTCCAGTAACAACCGAACCGTCTGTCTTTCACAGTACGAGTACTTACTACGTACAGCCACTAGTTTTGACGTCACGTACGTTTTTTACACGAGCGGAGCATCGCGCCGGGAACATCTGTTTAAATATGGACTCGCTGAATACAAAATGTGGAGTGTTTTAATAAAGTCTGCCTCCCGACCCCCGTGAATTGAGTCAGCAAATAAAATTTAAGTGGCAGCTAATATGTAATAATATGTTTATAAGTGTATAACACATTTTAGCTTAATAATCGAAATTTGTAAAAATAAGTAAATATTAGTAATAAGAAGAAATATTTCAACTATTTTAGGTATTGTTAGGGCACTCCATTCGCATTAAAAACGCTTCCATTTACCACTTTCCATCGAATTATGGAGGCTCTTTGCTTCGTTGACAAAGCGAGGAAGTGAAAATATCAATTATGGCGCTTACAGTCGCTTGCTTATGCCCCAGTGCCACGACCACGACCCCACCACCATGGCCTCAAATTTAAGATATCCAAAATTAAATAATAACGCTAAAATTTTAAAAGTGATAAAGGAGAAAGCGGTATTGTAGCCCCCGTAGTTATCGTGGCCCCCTTAGATATTTGTATTAAAAAATCACTATCAACAGTGTTTTTTTTTAAAGTGAACAATAATATGACAATAGAAATATCATAAAAAAAATTGAGAGGAGGAAGCGCATTTCCGTGTCTTACTTACGAAGCCGTTTAAAACTGCACTCGTCAAAAGTTTTTATTTCGATAATTTCTTAAATATCAAGTCATAACTACAGAATGTTCGACATTTACTACGACTACAGGATTTTTAAGGTAAATATGCATTATATATATTTTTTATATGCATTTAAGGTAAATATGCATTATATATATTTTTTATATGCAATAAGGGTTGTTAGAAAATTCACGACATTGATAATTTCCCCCATCATATTACTTGTATTATGGTCCGGGGCACATATATAGATATGCGGTCTTATTCATAAAAAGTTATGGAACAGATAAAGTGTTCTATAAGCCCACTATAAGCAAAACGTCAAAAAATGGTATTCATAACAGCGTTTTAGCGCTAAACAGTGCTATAAGCCTATTATAAAGTTATAGAGGCCGAGACCCTACTATAGCCGTTCTATAAGATAAAAAATGGCCGATTCTCGACATTGAAATGACATTTGATGTAAACAAAATATTGTAAATAACGTGTCAATATAGTTAATACTCAAGTTGTGTTAATTTGCCACTTTTATGATTAAAATGGAAGCTTTACAAAGCATAGATGCTTCGGAAACGATGGTAGGAATTGAAAACACAACAGTTCACATCTAAGAAGGATATATAGAAGTAGGGGTAAACCATTTTCCTTAAACGACGAAATCTACTGCGAAGTTTATAATAAACTTGGTGTGTAATGATCTCTAATTAGATTATAGAGGTTCTAGTACCTTACACGAAATCAAAGTAATAGCCACTTGAAGATGATGGAGTCGTAGAGAGGTAAGTATTTTTATTTTACTTGACTTGAATATACTATTCATACAACACGTACTCATAAAGTGACACGTATTCGTGTATTATACAAGTACTTACTAAATTATCTTTTTCCTTACAGTATCAAGAGGATGCTGAAGAACACCATGGGTTGTCTCATGCAAGCGCTAGCCAGATTTGTGCCTGAGTTGCATGTGCAAGTGCTCAATTACTTAATTTATTAAAATGCCCAGTACTTTTTCTACAGAAGAGCATATTATGACAAAATTTAGTTTGTTCTATGCTGTACACTCAAAACCAAAGGGAGAAAAAATATAATGAAGCACATATGGCAAACAGAAATACTATGGAAAATTGCTTTGTAATGACATTGTAGGAAATAGAAATGAACAGTCCCGAGTTCTTAGGGGTACAGTAGTATAAATGCATATATGCTGTTTTAAAAAATTTTTTTAGGATAAATTTTTGTGAGTTAATAAAAAGAAAATATACATTTCTATAAATTTTATTTGGTCTTATAATATAATTTTATTTTTAAAGATTTCTTCTAAAAGTATTTTGTTTTTCATTGTCCATCTTGGCCTGATACAGCTCTTTTCTGTAGGCAATTTCATGATCTGCAATTTGCTGAGTGGCACTTTTTTTATTTTAATGCTGTAACCAAAAATGTAATATATATATTATTCTTTTTTATTTAAGTTTTCCAAATAAGTATGTATTAATTATTTCAAAACATATCTTATTTACAAGTTTGTTATACAAATTATAATATAGCTTGTAGATTGTACTGATTGATTTTGAGAATTTGTTTCAACTTATTAATATGTTATATTGCTTTAACAATACATTATTATAATTAATTATTGTAGTTATAGTTATAATAATAAAAATGAATTCATTCAACATACATGTTTATTTTTTTAATCTAAAGTTTCATGTTTCCTATTGTGGTATGCGTGGTGTGTAAGTGGGTGCTAGTATCTACAAAAATTTATCAGAATTTCTTTCTGAGCAATATTTAGGTAGTGTAATTTAGTTAATGTATGATGCAAAATAAATTTTGTTAAATTATTTGTTTTTGACATTTTTAAAATGTTATTCCACACTTAGATATAAACAAAATTGTGGATGAGTTGCTATGTATAGATTGTACAGAAGGGCTTGGCTGCAAAATCTTAAATAATTAAATTAAAATAAATTTCTGGGTATTGTGGTATTTAGTTATTTTATTCATGCAGCACAGTTAATTATGTTTAATATGTCAAATGAGTATGAATAAAACACATAAAATAAGATAGGACGGGACAGTATTTGTGTGCATCATTTCAATAAAAATAAAAATTAATTTAATACAATACACATACCATTTCTTTTTCTGCTCTGGAATTGTCACATGGAAGTGGTGAATTTTGTGGTATATAACATTTTATTTGTGGTTTTTTTTCTCTCCTGTAATATTTCTATATCATACTTTGTTATATACTGAAACAAGAAATAATATAATTACATAAATATTTATTTACTCAAAATGCAATACTAATTGACCAAATATTCATATTTTTATGGGTACCTGATTATCACATTCAAATTAATTTGAGTCTAACATGAAGTCATGAGGGAGCCACACCGCAAGGTCACCATGACTACTTGCTGGTTGTGCTGTAGGTGGTGGACCATCATTTGTTTTTAACATCTGCTTTCTTTCAATGTACTTGTACTTCTTTAGATATTTTTCTTTTTTATAATACTTCCATTGGGCTTAAATTTGTAGCAGTTCTGAGTGTGAACTGAAACATTAATAGCTTTGTTAAAATAAGTAAGTATATACACGAAATACTCAATTATATTATTCAAATTTATCTCATTAAGTAGCTATAGTGTAAATCCTGCCAAGCGGCCAACTTTTCCCGTTTTATTTTCAATCATTGAAAGCTCTCTCTAACCAAATCTTTCAAGATCATCTATGGAATAAAAGCATAAGCATTGAAGTATAATAAGCGTATGAATGTCTCCAAAACAAAACTTACGTATCAGAAAAACCAACTTTATCATCCTCCAACCAATTCTCACTCATTTGCTTTTTTTACTTTCTACAATTTTCGATTCTGATGCTATTTTACAACAATAATTATGTAATATTTAAAATAAAACGAGGGGCACAGATCACTATGTAAACAAATAATATATTACTGGGCGGTAACATACCATATCACAAACAACAAAATATGATTTTAATCCGTAATAATGTCTATGATTAGACGTATTTGGTAAATTGATACACATTATCTGTAGTCAATTCGGTACATTTGGCAAGCTTACTTGCCAATTTCGTCGTAGTGGCAACATTTTTGCTTATAAACCGTATATTAGTTATAGAAGGTTTATAGAACTGTTATGAATATGCAATGTTATCGAACGTTCCATAACCTTATAAAGCACTTTAACTAATGAACGTTTTAAACGTTCTATAAGGGTTTTTTATGAATAAGACCGATGGTATTTAAATATTTCACTTGCTTATAAAACAAAATTTGTTGTCCTCAGCTATCAATTGTGCTTGCTATCAGAAGAAAATCGTGGAAGGATAAGCGGACTTAGACGCGGATGTTGACGTAGCTATCGAAGCAGCCGAGTTGATAGAGAGGATGTCGCCAGCAGTTCTAGGCGGCACCAAAGAGACGTGATATACAGCAGTAACTCCAATAATAAAACTCGTAGAACTTGTCTGAATGTGACGGGAATATCGATGTTATATATTTTTTTTTCTGCTGATATGTGTGGAATACAGCGTGAAGCCAAAACAGTAAATATTTAAAAAAAAAAAACCTGTAAGCAATAAGACAGACAGTAAATAAAAATCCGTCCATTCACATTTATATCAAATGCCTCAAGATCAAACGAAACTTATACCTATGAGTATCTATATATACGAACACACTTCCTCTTGATACAACTGGCAGCGTAAGTTTTGATTTACCACTGTTTAAATTCTTATGAGAAATCAAAAAAAATGGCTTCACGCCTTTCCTGTATAGTAAGGTAAGCAAGATGTAATGTCAAGGCACTCTGTTTTTCGCTTTACGCCTTAAATCGCGACATTGAGTGTAGAATTGTGGAACTTAACACCGTGTCATTTCCAGAGAAATAAAATGGAAACAATTTAAATATATTTTTTAGGAATGTTTTAAGTATATTTAAGAGTTGTCCACTGTACGGGCCCGGATCGGAAACGAGACTTCTTTTGTGGTATGCAGCCCCCTCTATTGTGGAGCGACAAGTGCTTTTACCTTTGAAGGAAGACCTCGTTCATATTTGTTATACTTTATTACATTGTTGCTTTTTTTTACTTCTTAGCCCTACGGTGTGTAGTGTAAATATCTGACTAGACATAGACAACTCGGGACTAGGTTTCCAAAGTGTTAAGGCACTTCTCTCTCTTCTCTTTTCAGAAAAAAATAAATCAAATGATTTACTAATGACCTGTGAAATGAACAACTAACTATTCAAGTCCTAGCTTCATAATCATACTCGCTTGATGACACCATATTATTGTATTATCACCTAAGATACCTAAAAATGTTACAAGTCGATCTAATAAAACATGTTGCAAAATGTTTGAAATAATTCAAAATTAAAATATAATTAATATTAAAGAGGTATTAAAGTATGACTTTAATACCGACTGGTTGTGGTTTGATTCCCGCTCCGGGAGAAGAAATATTTTCTTAAATTTATATTTCCATTTCTTCGCTCTGGTCTCGAGGCAGACGCAATGCCTCCAGAATTTGGCAAAAAGTGGGGAACAAAGTGTATTAACACTAGGTTTCCTCTGCCTACCGTGCTGTGTGCGGGATACAGCGTGAAGCTAATATAAATTTGATTTTATTTTAAATACATTAAACATTTTCGTGAATTCACCATCATAAGAAAACATGTACGACGGATCAGGAAACAAAATGTCAAGCGCTATTATACCGCCATGTCGTGCTGTATGTAGCTCCTGTCTTTTGAATACAATATCTATAGTGATACTATTCTTTTGTAATATTTAAAGGTAACTCAAAGTATTCATTAATTATAGTCTTTTAAAAAAAAGCCTTTGCATTCTCTTTCCTTTGCTTCAAATCTTAAAAAGGGTTGTTCGTCAACGTACTCTGTCTATTCTATTATGTAAAAAATATATCTATACTTAATATTATGCATAACAATATATCGCTTAGTTGTAATGTTTTCAAAATTGGAACCCGTTTTAAAAAAATTAAACTGTTTTATAATTTTTTTTAATTCGTTATTTTAAGCTCTAGATACCTCAAAACAATAGAAAAAAAACTATAACCTAAACTAAAATTAAACCACAAATAGCAGTTAAATAATACAAGTAAGATAAAGAGGTATCCAAAAGTGAACACACACGCAAAGGAAACGTCTAGGACATGTCGCGGAACAAAATGGCCTGTCATTTCAAGCGGGCCATTGTACTGCCTCATGTCACTCCGGCTGCTTCCGTAATTCCTAAATAATATATACTATAATATAGTGTAAATAGTCGATATTTATTGTTTACCCTACTTATATTATAGATGTAAACGTATGTGACTGTAAGCGCGATAGGATGGGAGTTCGATTTCAACTCGACGATTACCTCTGTCATTAGATATATCTTATATTTTCATTTCAGCGTTGTGTTGAATTCCGCCACTCAATACACAATACCCCCAGAGTTCTGCGGAATTCTGTGTGGAACTGTCTAAACCCGGGGTCCTCAGGTTCCTTTGTCTACCCTGCTGTGTGCAGAATATAGCGTGAAGCTAAAATAAAATGTAAGGGTGGAAGCTTATGCCAATTTTTCACAAATAGCAGGGACTGAACGGATTTTGACGATATTTTACGATAATATAGCGTATACGTACTTAAAAAAAACTCGGCTATAATATGACAATGAATTTAAGCGGATGAAGCGACGTTTCCATCCCTAGTAAATATTAATTTTGTGAAAAAGATTATTTTTTGCTATCTATAACGTTTAGTATGCCGGAAACTGACATTTTATTGCTTAAAACGTGATATTTAATTCAGCCAGCAGCGTGCAAATAAATGCGAAAAAAATCTATGAAATATTAAATTAATTAATAATCTATGAAATATTAAAATAGATTATGGATATGATAGTAAAAGTTACAGTTACATGAAGTGGGAAACGAACCTAAAACCGCACCACGATGACATCATTTGCAGTAAAAAGTTTATACCGTACATATATGACAGTAAATAAAACCCTTTGCCTTTTTATTCGCTCTACTTCACTAATTTTAACAACGCGTTACTTATTTCACTTGCATCGTCTCATTGTCTTGAAAGAAGCTTCAAAGACAGTTGTGGAACTTTCAGTAAAATTTTAACTAGAAAACTTCAAAGTTTCATTTCCTTTCACACACACTGAATCATAGATACCTAGCGTAAGACACTTCATTCCCCATAAGCACTTCCGTTCTCCACTTTCCACGGAATTTTTGAGACATTGTTTTCATATTGTCATGTTAAGAAGCAGAACTCAACGCCTCGCTTTGAATCATCACTAGAGCGAGAAAATGAAAATATTAATTGCATTATACCCCCGAGTGGAAATCGAACGCACAATCGTCGGGCTTACAGTCGCAAGCATGTTATGCTCTGCGTCACGACGTTTATATTTCTTCTTGACTTTAACAGCTCTATTTTTTCTATGTATTATTATTATTATTATTTTAAACTGTTTTCTAAGTTTCTTCTTTTAACATATAATAAAGCAGAGATAAGCAAAATTTTTCTGCAAAATTCCGCATTGAGGAGTTTAACTCAACGCCGTACTTTGTTTTAAAAGAAGGAGGCAAATATAAATAATGCGACCCACATTACATGTTAGGTATCCAAAACGCGGTATCGAGTGTCAACTCGATAGTGATAGCTGACGACAACAAATTTGTCTATTACATCCTCCCCGGGACCAAAATTGAAGCAATATGAGGGGGGCTAATTTCCAACATCATAGAATCTGTTAACAAGCCCTATTAACATTGAATATTATGCATATTTAAAGTAAAAATCCTGTAGGACAACGTTCAGTATATATACATTATGTCAAACTCTCTGCAGCTCTGACGTGATGTTTACGAAATTATTGAAATAATTGCAGTACATTAAAGTTTTGACGAGTGCAGTTTTAAACTGCTTCTTAAAAACGGTAATGCTGCCTTCTCTCAGATTTTTTTTGCCATATTTCCCTTTTAAAACATTTCTTGACTGGATAGCGGGATTCCTAATAACAAATTTCAAAGGGGGCCACGATACCTGCGGAGGTCACAATACCACGTTTTCCTATAAAAATTATCATTGCTGTGAAATTGTATGATACCGAATTTACTTCTTTATAAAAAATTACATGAAAAACAAAAAAAATATATATACGGTAGCTATAGTTTGTATGGACAGGAATGTATACCGCGTTAACCTACTTCTATTATGTAGTAAATCTTATTAAATTTTGGAACCGCATGTAGGTCATGTTTCGTTAAGTTGAACGCTTGAAATTAATCCCACATATATTTTGACTCAAATTTTATTCCTTTTTTACTAAATGTATGCATATTATTCATTCATTAAAATTTTTTACAATTTCTCGCATATAACAGGACATGCAGAAGGAACCTTATATCACTCCGCTTTTTGTGCATCACACAATTTTTAAGACATTGCATACTGAGTGGCCGAACTTAATGATGTAGATATTTTTTCTTGTTATCAGCGAGTTCATTTACATTTACTTTCACGCTCTATCCCTAGCGGGGTAGTCAGAGAGAACGGAGCGCCAAACGTTACGCCAAATCAGCGAGTAAATGAAAATAATATAATCCCGCAATTCAGGAAACGTCCTGATCGCTGGCTGCTGTTTCCTTGACAGAATGATATTTTTTTAACTTCACTCTATATTCTGCAAATAGAAAAGTAGGCAGAAGGAACCCAAATTTGAGACACACTTAAAGTAAGTTTCCTCTACTTGACCGTATAATGAGTTTTATGTGAGGCACATAAAAACAAAAAAACAGTCTTAATTTTTTTCTTAAACATTTTATAAAGCACTCAATACTTTACTAAGAACATTTTGTATATATTCAAAATAACCAAATTTGTAAGTTGCGTGTCTTGCAATAAAAATCACATTCCTAAAGAAGTAATAAAAGGGGAACGATTAGTAAGTACCTATATGTATATATATTTACGGCGGACCCAGGATGAGCAGATACGAGGGACGAGGGATGCTGCACACCCCTTATGTTTCATTAACGACGGTAAACCATAGATTGTTGAAAGTTTAGATATTACTTTTTGTACAAAAAAATATTATTTAATTTTGCTTTTACGATCACTGATAGATGTCTATATATTTCTGAGATATTATGTTTCTTTTTTGTAATCTATATACTTATTGAAAATACAAAATTAATCCTAAGACTCATGTTTATTTGCTATGTAAAAATACTCAACAAATGTTTATCACAAATAATACAATTAAAGAATACCTTACTGTTTCTATGCATAGTTAAGTTAGACAGTAGTTCCTTAGATTATGATGGTTAATCAAACAAAATTCTTTAAAATATATAATTAGATTTTTGTAGATTAGATTCTCTATTTTACATATATTTTTTTCTAGTTTTCCTTACCACGTAGATCTGTGGCGGTCCTAGCCCGGGAACCGACACAATGACCCCGCGTAAATCTCCCAAATCCCCACAACTCCGGTCGGACACCGGAATTCATAAATTATGATTCACTTGCTCACTGAAAACCTTTTTTATGGTAACGCTTATATGTTGAAAGCAAGCATTTTTATTTTTACTCGTTTGTCGCGCTCGTTGTTTATCGGAGGGGACGAGGTCTTGGCTTTGGATGGTATTTTACAACGTTATCCTTTGTTTTTCGTATTTTTTACATTATATTAGTGTTAAATTCATTTAGTTTAAGTAAAGTATGACAGTAGTTATCGAACTTTATTCTAAGCCACTAAGAATTACGCGTTACTGTAAACTCGTCAATTGTGGGTTCGATTCCCACTCGGCGAAGTGAATTATTTTAATTTACTCGCTTTGATAACAAAACAAATTATGATTTTTTATATAACAAAATTATCTGGGGGCACGGTAGTGCACAAAATTATATTTTTACCTTGTAATCAAGTTAAACAAATCGTTCAATTTCAACTTTCAATATCAAATTTTATTAAAGCAAACAAAAATTAGAGAAATAGTCTCATCACTTGACTTTCCTTTACATTTGAGAGAGACGCATTAATTTACAAATATACTTACTCTTACTAGAAACTCAAAGTTCAAAAAACACTTTTCTAAGGAAACAGAATCTTCTGTATAATTACTAAAATAGCTGGGCATATAAAATTTAACAACAAACACGTCTACAGCGTGTAGCACGAGGCAGCGTAATATGCGCCATACATTTTATATGTTGCTCTACAAATTTTAGTAGGTACATAGGTAGGTACGGGCTGGAGCTCATCTGATTATGTATTTAGCAAGAAGACTACGAAAATTATATAAATTTAGAGATAATATTTTTCACGATTATTGTTTGTTGTGGGTATTCAAAATGTTGTAAGTGATATTTGTAAACAAATACAAAGATGCCTAAATATATATAAATTTGAGATAAAAAAGCTATAAATATGTTAAATACTTTGTTGTACGTGTATGTAATAACAGTCGTTTCTTTTTAATTTTTTTTTTCATATTTCGTATTTAAAGACATCTGAGCAACGTGATCATATCATCAGCACCTATCGTAAAATCTGTCATATAGCGGCATAAACTTTATACGCACCTTGTATAAGAATGCTTACTTATTTATACTATACGCCGATGTATGTAAAAACGTAAAACACAAAATTTACGAACTGTAAGAATATTCACAGTGACTTTTTACGAGAGAATTTACGATATTTTGTCCTTGTAATATCTGTACAAGTTAAAAGCTTTTTGTTTATTATTGTTCCGCTATATTCCGCATATGGCAGGGTAAGCAGAAGTAAGCTAGTGTTAAGATACTCTGTTCTCGATTCTCCGTCCAATTTTCGAGGTGTTTGCCTTGTTACCAGAGCGAGTAAAAATTTTAATGAAATTGTTAAATAATTATTTTTTCTGAGTGAGAATCGGACTTACAACCAACTCTTACAATCAGATCTTATGCTACCGCGCTACTTCACCTTACTTCACTAAAAATTAAATTAAGGAAAAACCCTCCATAAGCTTATAACTTAAACACAAATCATTTCGGTTGAAGGAGCCGGCGATGACGAATGGAGTTCATGTAAATCGCTATCTACAACTGTATAGGCACGCGTCGCTCATAAAACTATTGTATAGCGGCCATAAACGGTGGTACTTCTCGTCATTATTTAGAATACTGACTTATACTTGCGGCTTTGCCCCCGTGGCCAAATCTACGCACCATTTGGCCACGGGGGCAAAACCGCGAAGCTACTAGGAGATGACACTTGACACATATCTTGGCTCGCGGTATTAAGTGTCTAATATATAAGAATTTGTTGAATTCGAACCAGTTGTTCCTAAGATTAGCGTTTTAAACCAAAGAGAAATTTTAGTTTGAGAAGAAAAATTTAGATTTGCATAAAATAGCATTTCCTCGCAACTTATTTTGTGACTTCATTTAATACAAAAAAAATATTTTGTTTTTACTTTTATTTATTTTTCAATAGGCAAAACACATTGAGGACATTATGGCGCAGTGTTACAGTGTAATTTTTTTTATTTTCCAGGTCTTGTAGAAGAAAGCGCGGCGTTTAGCTTTGGTACTAAACAAGTAACGTCTCGAATTTGGGCGGATTATTGTACAAAAATAAAAAGCAAATTGAACATTAAAATTTTTTTTTGTGTGTTTATGTGTTTTTTTTTTGTTTATATTTCTTTGTGTGCAATAAAGTTTATTGTATTGTAAACATTTAAAATATATTTTTGGATTCCTATGTCCAGTTAAACAATCCGTTACCCACTTTCCGCCGAATTCTGGAGGCTTTTAGTTCTACCTCGCAATAGAGAGGCGGAACTCAACGCCGCGCTTTGCCTCGCCACCAGAGAAGAGAGAAGATGCTAATTTCCAAAATTCGCAATACACTGTTGACGTCTAGAAATGTGACAATTTTTAAGTAAAATTTCTATAGAATCGTACTCCATTTCAATATTAACTCATTATCTTCTACTTAGAAACTCCTACAATGAGAGTAATTAAAGTTAAGAATGAAAAAATCTACTAATGAAAAAATGCTTTCTTTATAGGTACTTAAGCCTTTTTGTTATTGGTACGACAAAACAATAAGATAGTGATCATATATTTACATGTAGTTTCTTATATTTATAGTTTTTATTTACAGAATTTATACATATTATATCAAGAAACACAGTACTAGCAAGAAATTTGAAAGTAGCGAGTTCGATTTCTGCTTAGTGTGTGATTAGTTTTACCACTTTAAAAACGAAGCTATAACAGAGTAGGCAAAAAGGGATCACCCTTTCCCACTTTTCGGCCAATTTTGGAGAAATTGAGTATTGACTGGTGGAACTCAACGCCGCACTATCTCGTGTTACCAAAACGAACCCACTACCGTCGCATTTACACTCAATCGCTGAGCTGATGTTTCCCGACGATGTCGAAAAATATTTGACTTCTAATTATATTATAACTTTAATAAGCCAGTATTATCAATTCGGCGTATTCAATATTCAATACTATGTTGTTTGCTTTGTGTGCACATTCAAACATATTTGTTTAGTAGCTATTATTTACTCGAATCGCCCTTATGTCGCATTACATTAAATAATGTACTAATAAGCGAAAATATTTCATTTTAACAAATTTTAGTCTATTTTGTATGTAATGTGGTTTATAGTATGTATGTAGATTCATACAAATTAAAGCAAAAACGATGCAAAAATGCTTGTATCTTTTAGATTTCGGCGCTCTAAGAGGTCGTAGACCTAAATATTTCATATTAACTACTGCGTAACACCTCCACGAAACCTGGAGATAAATAGTCTTGACAGATGTACAGACTGACAACAAAGTGATGCTATTTATTGGTTCCGTTGGTTCCGTTGTTTGAACCTCGGGACTTTTTGAGGTAAGGTACCCTTACAAGTAAGTATAACAATACTATTAAACAATAATATAAAATTCGTACTATATTAAAAACAAAAAAGCATTCAAAAACAAAAGAAACAATACAATTCGGTGGTTTCCTTTACAAAAACATCATTTAAAAAACATTTTAGCGTCTCTTTGTTTTTTTTAAATAAAAGACATTGCGCACAGCTGTAATCACTAATGAGCGTTTAGTCAGCCACCAACCCCTTTGTTAGATATGCGAGTATCTCGCATTTTTATCGCGAAGGGAAAAAGCACTTCATTTAATTTAATTATTAAGGGTTTCCAAAAATCGTGAATCATATTCAATTTGCAATTAAATGTTTGTGTTTCGTGACTGGGGGAGCATGTAGTATTATTAATACATAAATATTTATATAAGACATACACCGATATTATCCATTTTTCACCGTCTTATCTTAAAATTTGTTTTACAAGATAGAAAAAGGTCGCCGTTGAGCAGCGGCGCAGCAAGGTCTCTAATTTTGACCCAATATGAGTTCGATTACCAGTTGGAGTACATTTTTTTTAAGGAAAAGACAAGGCAAACGAGCGTTCGGGTTACCTGATCGTAAGTAATCACATGGAAATACTGCAGCAGGTATGCCATTCCACAGTTTCATGGCGCGTGGAAGGAAGTTCCTATAAATTATTTTCATTATCTCGCCCTGACTTTTGGCTCACAAGACATAGCGCGACGTAAATTTTCGCCACTTAACACGCAATGCCTCAAAAGTTGGGCGTTGCGTGAGGAACGTAGTGTCTTTACACTAAGTTTCTTAGGTTTATCATTAAAATATGAGTGACACTGCCTATAAATCATGAACAAAAATTAATTCAAAATAAAATAAAAAAAAACACTGTATAGAACATTAACAATTTCCTCTTAACTATGAATTGTGTAGCGTTGAAAGATACATAATTAACATCTGACCGTCGGCCGTGAGCCGTGAGCCGTGAGCCGTGAGCCGGAGCCGCTCGATCCTGAATAGCGAACAAAGTATGAACTACGAGTGCGCTTCATGTTTTCACTCCAATAAATGTTATTGAAAATTATTTTTGCATTACAATGAAGTGCAAAAGAAAATCGCGAAATATTGAGTATTTTTTCTAAGAATATTTAATGATATAGTTGACACATTTTCTTTACGTCATCTTTTTTTCTATACACAGCAGGATAGACAGAAGGAATCTAGTGTTGAGACAATCCGTTCATCATACACTGTCCAATTTTCGAAATATATTGCGAGAAGCGAAACTCGATACTCGACAGTAAATTCCTTCGAGAGGAAATCGAATCCATAATCGTCGGGCTTACAAACAGATAATGTACTGCTGTGAAAGGACGGTCTCTCAATATATGTAATAAATATTTGTAATAAAGTTTAAATGATTTAAATTTAGCTTCCAGAAAAACCGGATTCGAATCACTACATCAAAATCTGCATTTTATGTGACGGAACTTAACATTGAGATTTGTATTACAAAAAATGTAGCGATATCTATACAATATATCGCTACATTATTAACGTATCATAAAGAGACAGATCTCCCCAAAACAAATGAGTACTTACATCCCTCAATCTGACAGACATCCTAACTACGCTACGACGACGGCGTCAATCCTACTCAAAAAGAAATATGCCAACAAAGTATCAAACACCTGCTAACATCTGCTTTCAATTTTCCATCGATCAATCATTATACCCAGAAAAGTTTTGAAAAAGAAAAAAAAAACAACTTCGGTCCCGTAGACCGTCACGTGGTTACACACTTCACGCTATACATCATTTTTTACCGATTGACAGACCACCTAAAGTCACGTCACGTCAAAACACTGGATAGACTTTGACACTAAAACACTTCAATATTTCATTCAAACGTGAAATCAATCTATCAATGGTTTGTGTCGGACGTCATGGAGCAGAGCCAAAGCGTGTGACTATTGAAGCTTTTGGTTATTGCGAAAGTCTTGGGTTCGATTCCCACTCAGCGTAATTAAATATTTTGCGATTGGCGGTGTTGAGTGTCCATTGGTCAAAGAATAGTGATTGCCATCATGCGAAATATGAAAAACTAAAAAAAATCTACAGCTACTTAAAATTATATGTTTCAACATAATCAAAAATCGATCCTACAATAGAGCTTACGACGGAAAATGCCATAAAATGAGTATCCAAAGTGACTTTCTATTAAAACGTAGATAATGAAGTGCAGCATTGACGTTTTCATTACGTTGCGTCTTTATCAGAACACGCCATTACCCGCGCATAATTTATCAACCTATCATTAATCTTAGGGGAAAAGATTGAGATATTTGCTAGGGTACACTATTATATATATATATATATATATATATATATATATATATATATATATATATATATATATATATCTATTTTTATTATATTTTAAACAATAAATAACTACCGAATTATACAGCATAGCATCTGTCAGTTAACACGACGGTTTTGGGTTCGATTCCCATTCGGAGGAATTCGGAGGAAATTAGTAAAGAAAGAAAATACTGCTAACAAGAGCAAGCGTGTTGTATGCAACAGGTATATATATATAGGTATGTAAGTTCCCAATACCTATGCCGCTATATACGCACTGTATACGTGAAGCTAGAAAAAAAACTGTTTGGAAATAATTAGGTAAAATTGGAAATAATTAGGTAAACATAGGTTCCTTGGAGAGTGTTTGAGTGCACTAAAAGAGGTTATTCCGTAATTCCTACGTAAACGATCGTTTTGCTTGCTTTGCCTACATGCCGTTTCCAATTTTTACTGTATATTAATGAGGAAAATAGATAGCCGTCAAAGTGACACATAAAATCAGGATATAATATGTCCGACACCGAATCTTCTCGTTTAAAACATATTTTTCCGCTTCTAAGCGGAACTTTTAAAACGTAATACGATCCATCAAGTTAAATTCTTCGCTCTTACTAAGCGTACTTGAGAAGACGATATATCAATCACTTCACGCTGCTACAGTGAATCGCGTATTTTAGTAAATTTTATGAAAAATTTTAACTTCAATTTCATATATTTTAAAATGTACGTTGAATAAGTATATTTAGAGAGCGTGAGAAAATGCTACAGGTTGTGGGTTTGATTCCCACTTGAGGAAATGAAATATTTAATTTTTTCGTTTCCATAATTTGGGTTCCGCCACTCAACAAGTAATGCTTCCATAATTTGACGGAAAATGGAGAACGGAAGTGTCTTAATGGGAACGAAGTGCCTTAACACTAGTTTCACAGGTTCCTTCCAGCTCTCACAGACCAATAGAGAATCTGAGAGAGAGGGAGAGAGAGAACAGTTTCTTATAACGAACAATAGTACGTAGTAACCAGTAATCATATATGCAAATAGCCGCGTCTACCAATTATCATAACTAGTGTGTATCTAATTCGGGAATTAACAGTTGATCCGATAGACGTGGAACTTGATTTGGACACCATTTCATTTTACACTATGAAGTTCACACCACCAAAGCTGACAGAGCTAGCTGGCTTAAACATATTTTCTTACTGTATACGTGTATGTAAATATTTTCTCCTGTATATGTACTGTTTATGTTTTTTACATGTATAATGTGTATATTGAGGCCAGTGACAGCCAGGAGCAGGAGTGTGTGAAGAGTGAGACAAAGTATGCGGCAATGTTTCCAGGCGAACACGACCTGCCTTCAAAAAGCGCGCCTATCTCCACCTTAAAGGCCGACAACGCACCTGTAGCTCTGGTGTTACACGGGGTCGTGAGTGGCAGTGATCACATACCATCAGGTGACCCGTACACTTGTTCTCTTTTTCCATAAAACAAGGTTCCCTCTGCCTACCTTCCTGTGTGCGGAACACAGTGTTAGTCTCATTTCATATTCTCGCTTTAGTAACAAGGGGATAAGTTCCGTCACTGAATACGCAATGTCTCAAATATGAGGCGACAAATTAGCAACGAAGTGCCAGTGTCTTAGCACTAGGTTTCCATGTCTAGGTCTCTGCTATGAGGAGAGGTTTTGTGATGTGATGCTGCTTTTTTAGTCAATTTAAATGAAATCAAAGCCAATTTAAGCAACGCCACGAATTTGAACTAGTACAGAATACACCAGTAAGTTACAGTAATCATGGCTATGCAAATACGGGCCGAGAGCCAATTATCATAACTTATGTGTATCTATCGCGAGAATTAATGGGGGACTTGGCTTTGATATATGAAAACTTGGATCTACATATCGTTCGTTTGGTACTATAGCGATATAACTTTAGCTGTTGTGTTTAACTCTGCAACTTGACACTTAATGTCTCGAATCTGAGCGTAGAATGGAGAACAGAGTATCTTGACAATATGTTTTCTCTGTCTACTCCGCAAAATATATAAAATATATAAAAATATACTAAAAAATATATATCGCAGGATTTGAGACTGATATTACTCAAGTGGCTAGTTGACAAATTACTTTTTGTAAGCAAAAATATAAGTAATTTCTGAGTGTTCTGAGATTATAAATGTGTTGATAACATTTAATATATTGCTTGATCAAACCATTGCTTTTTAACTTTCTCGACATTTCCTGTTGAGTGGGAAAATAAAACGAACGCCGTACTTTGCCTTGCCAGAGTGGACAATTTAAAAAAAAATTATTTTCTGAGTGAGGAAAAAACACACAACCAAGTTGTTTACAGTCAGGCTGCACCATATTCTGACCATATCAAAATTAAAATTATGGATGCAAGAGGCATAGGATATCTCTAGCATGACCTCTGCATGCCCTTGAAGAAACGGCTACATATCCAAAAAAAATATAAAATAGTTTACATTAACGTGGATGAAGGGAATCTTTAGGTGCGTAATGCGTTTAGCAAGTCAAAATGGTTACATTTTGACTTGCTAAACGCATTTCTAGAAGGAAAAAAATTCAACTAATGTAAGTAGTATTTTCGATTCAGAGGAAAATACTTAAATAAATGTCATAATAAAATGAAAGTTATGTAATTCTTATTGACAAACAGCATTATGGAAATAAATAAAATCTATGATAGGAGAATAATAAAATATCACATCAATGGCGAGAGAGAATTGCTTCTTAGAATAAAATGGCTATAAAAAATCATACAGTAGTCATCGTCGTAGTGTTATTACATAGTCGATATTAAAACTGACGTTATGATTCAATTTATGCACTATCAACGAGGGTGGCCATTTTTGAAAAAAGACTTAGATTTTAAATATTTTCATGAAGGAGGCAAAGGGAACCTAAGGCTTAAGACACTCCATTACCCACTTTCCGCCGAATTATTCGAGATATTGCAAGTTGAGTGGTGGAGCTCAACGCCAACTTTTGCCTTGATGCCAGAACGAAAAAAATAAAATTATTAATAAATAATAATTCATTCCCTCGTGTGGGGAATCGAACCCACAACTGTCGTTGTACAGTCATACCCTTGAGCGAATGCGCCACCGACGGCCTTAATATAAATACATGGTGTTCCTATTCCGTAGTACAATCGGATTTATAGCATAAAATTTTCCTTTAGTGTTTATGCGTAGTAAAATATTAGTTTACGGCCCGCTGGCGTCTTCGCAGTGTTAAGTTGATCTCATTTGCTTCGGATTTATTCGCTACATTAACTGTTTATAGCGAGTTCTACGTTAAGCTGCGGAATCGGTTGACTACTGTGCATATGTAGTCGTTTTATTTATTTATTAACGTTATAAGAGTAATTAATATTATACGATTTTTTTTCATTGTATATACTACATGCATATGCAATTTAACACATTATTTATGTATTCATGTACATTGTGTTTAGATTTTTTTAATCCTGCACATAACAGTGTTGACAGAGGGAACCTGGTGTTAAAATGCTCCGTTTCTATTAAGTTATTTCTGTGTTCTCTACTTTCCAAAGCGGTGCTATGCCTCGTTACCAGAGCAAGGAAAAGAAAATATTAAGTATTTCATTTTCTCGAAATGAGAATCGAACCCATGACTTTTCGCGTTTACAGTCGCACGCTTGTCCCCTGTGCCACTACTGGTTGAATTAAAGTTTTTGTTTTCCTTAGAGTCACAGTACCAAGTCCGGGCCACGTGGAAAAGGCTTTGACTTCAAATTCGATAATTCTGGGTTCCATTATAATTGTACATTATAATGGGATAATTTCTGCCATTCACAGTACATTACTGTCTCGAATTCGAAAAGTAGTTTTTGATACTAGTTGAGTGTTTTGACACTATGTTCTCTCTGCCTGCCCTGCGATATACGATATATATCGTAAAAGAGCTAATAATAATAATTTTTTTCGCGAGCAAAAATATTTTACAACCGCGCATAATTCAAATTTTACGAACCTCACATTTTTTAAACGCGTTTATAAAGTTTTCATAAAAAAATAATTGACATTGTTACGAAAGTTAGGACAATTATAAAGTAACCAAAACTTATGATTTCTACCTGGCCCTTCGTATTATCTATACAAGTTTAAAATCATAAATTACCCTCAAATTTTTACCACCCGCAGTCACAACACAAATTGGCAATATAATACAAGCCAATTATGGTACCCTAAAACATCAATTTCCTAAAGAAATGATCGAACTTTTAAAGTTAATCTATGCCGGCACCCGGCTGTTGCCGTTCAGAAATTCAATTTATAAACAAGTTAGCGTCTCGTTAAAATTCTTCCGATGTAATAAGCCAAGTTGACTCAGGGTTAGCGATTTTGTGGTGCATCTCGAGAGCGGTTAAGCGATTGTAATGAGAAAATATGTATATAAGGCTGTTTTAGCTTAGAACATATATTATTTATGGTGCGTGAATTACTCTAATAAAAAACCTATTAAAAGAGTTGTGTGTCTTGTATGTAAATAGAAATAAAAATAAATATGTATCACACCATAATTTATTAGCTAAAAAGCAGAGTAAGCAGAGGAGATACTCCGTTATCCAATTTTGAGACGGAGCTCAGTACCGCGTTTTATCTTATTACCAGAGCAAGAAATGAATTGAAAATAATTTATGCCACTTAGTGAAACATACTCCAACAGACGCGTTTGAGAGTAATCACTCAAACTCTGTATAAGGCTACGTCGAACTCATCTTCAACACTTGTAATTGTACAATAAAATAAACAAAAAATATATTCTTCTTCAAACAATCTTCAGATCTGTTATTGTGACATATCGATATTCCCTAATAACGACATGTTGACGTCGAATATTAATAAATCATTAGTAATTCAATTAATTATCATTTATACTAATATCTTATCTCAAGCTCAATACTTTTTTAAATTGGAAAAATATTTCTTTTCTTGTATAATACTGTAGTTATGCCTTAGCCATTCTATTTCACTACGCGGGCAAAACCGAAGGTAGAAGCGACCTATTTTAGCACCATAAATTTTTGGTCCAGATTTTATACAAAAACTCTTACCGAAAGGATCAGTTTACGATTATACTTAACACGGAGTCTTCTTACTTAAATGAAATGACGACAACCAGATCTATATATGGCAAAGAACTAAAAATACTAAAAACCTTTAAGATTAAAATTTAATTATGACACGGTATTGAAAGCCCTGGCTCCAGGCATTTCTTAAATTTTGGATTCCTTCCCAGCGAGCGATCGCGGGGCTCGCTATTAAAGTTTGACGTAATCACTGTATCAGTCGCTGTTCGATACTTTCGTCGGTTAACTTAAACTGCGCTGGCTTTATATTTAAATTATTCTTCGAAGCAATATTTTGAATGAAAATGTAAGTGGTTAGTATAAAAAGTTAGATTACAAAGAATCAATGGTCGATCGTTTGTAATAAGATTGTGTCCCGACGGTTGTGGGTTCCATTCTGTCTCAAGGAAATTGAATGTTTAACATTTTTATTTCTACGTTCTGGTGTCGAGGCAAAGTGCGGGGTTGAGTTCCATCCCTCAACACGTTATGTCTACAGTAAACATTTGTATGTGTATGCTGCGAAATTTCGGCTACGTTCTTGTCGGTCAATCACTCAGTAGACGATGATAATATATCAATATCTAACATGTGAAACGTAAAGCAAATGTAAAAGTAGGTTGAGTAGGAAGGCAGACCCTGGGCAAATAGCCGGGATTAATGCCAGGAAGAAGAAGTGAAACGTAAAGCAAATAAATTGTGCAAATTAAAAAAACACAAATTTAACAATTCTTCAAAAATAACCTACGATTAAAACACACTACCACTGTTCCAAAAGGTTGTAATTACAAAACATAAGGTTATAATCTACGACTTAATATAGAAGCATTGAAAATTTCATCTCTAATTTAAAAATGGATTGTTAAAGCCATGCCCAAAAGAAACCGTCCTCTGGTTGTAATTTTATTTTATACTACTGCTACGTGCGAATGGAAAATAATAATTTTGCAAGATTCGTTTGTACTTATTAAATTTTGTTATTAAACTTTTTATATCTCAAATGGATTAATCGTAATTTATCAAAAAAAAATAGCCCACACCCAGTCGGTTTTACAGTCACACTTTGTGCCGCTGCGCCACGAGTGGTGGAACTTAACGTCGCGTTTTGTATTTTACCAGAATAGGGAAATGAAAATAATTAATTTCCTCATTTGGGAATCGAATCCACAATCGTCACGCTTACAGTCATATTAGATAGTCACTGCGCCACGACAGTTCATCATCATCCTCTTATTATGTAGGGATAAATTACGATTGCAGAGATACGAGACAGGGCAGTCGCGGCGGAGCAGCACGAAGTGTGTTTGTAAAACCGACTGGTCGTGGGTTTAATCCCCACTCGAGGAGATAAAATATTTAATTAAATTTATATTTCTATTTCTTCGCTCTGGTGTCGAGGTAAAGCGCGGCGTTGAGTTCCGCCACTCAACACGCAATGCCTCCAGAATTTGGCAGAAAGTGGGGAACAGAGTGCCTTAACACTAGGTTCCCTCTGCCTACCCTGCTGTGTGCGGGATACAACGTGAAGCTGGGAAAAAAAATTCAACCACTTAGATGCAAATTGAAAGGAAACAGATGAATGGCAGGAGGAACGTTAGGAACAGAATTGAGAAAGAAAAAAGACTGAATTATAGGTTCAAATGCTACAAAATAAAATATAAAAAGACTAATACATGTTAAATATAAGTTGTACTACAGCACTACCAATATTTTACTCCGTATATGGAGTGAAACTTATTGATTGAAATTGATTTTTATTACGACACGGTGCAGTGATTATGCCTATAGAACTTGTTACCAGATTTAGACAGTCTCATATCATACGAGCGGTAAAAGGAGAAGAAAGCTGACGTTGATAATAATATGAAATTATATTATTGTTGTGCATATAAGGAAACTTCGTTAGTTTTAGTTCCGGTGTTGAAACGCTTTCAATCAAATATAATTATTTTAAATCAGATAAAAGCACTAAATAAGGATCTTAATATAATGATTTTAATTTGAGGCTATCGTGGCTCAATTTCAAATCACTATTCGAATGTAATTTATGTTGTTCATCAAACTTGTATGCATATTACTTAAAAATATAAAAAAAATTGAAAGTATAGGTGGTTGTAGATAAAATTGTCCACATTGTACTATGTAATCATACAACTTTATTTAATGTCACATAAAGTGAGCCCAGTCGTGGCGCAGGAGCACAACGTGTGACTGTAAAACCGATTGGTTGTGGGTTCCATATCCAATCGAGAAGATGAAATATTTACTTAAATTTATATTTCCATTTCTTCGCTCTAGTCTCTGAGTTTCTTAGCACTGAGCTGTAAAGCTGATTTATTTTTTATCTATATAAATAAATATATATTTTAAACAATCATACAACAAATTTCATAAAAAAATTACACTAAACACAAAAAAAATAAACACAAAATGGTGAAATTTTAGACTTACAAACACAAGCTCTATTTATTCATTATCTAAACCGCATACGTTTGTCATAATGACATCTAATTTATCTAATGACGTATCCCTTGGTTGCGACGTAACAACCCTATTAGGTCAGGTTACATTACACCCTTATTATCACTAAATGTAATGATTATTAGAAATGGCTTACACTTTAGTTACTAAAAAAATAATTGAAATCGAATTTTCACGGTATCCCGCACACAGCAGAGTAAGCAGAGTGAAAATAGTGACAAGACACTCCGTTTCTCACTTTCTGCCGAATTGTTCAAGACATTACGTTTAAGAGGCGGAACTCAACGCCGGGCTTTTTTCTTTGTGCCAGAGCGAAATAATTAAAACATTAAGAAATAATAATTAAAATAATAATTCATTTCCCCTACTGGGGATCGAACCCACAACCGTCGCGTTTCAGTCACATCCTTCTGTCCCTGGGCCACGACGGCCTTTAAGAAATCATAATACTAAAAAATAATATTTTATTTTGTATATTTTTATTTTATAAGCAGAAGAGTTTGTTTGTTTGTTAAATAGTCCATTTATTGAATGAGGTTGTAGGCTATATCACACCAGGTTAATCGATTTCATATAGTACACTGTACGGTCAGACTTACCCGCGCATTTGGAGCGTGGCATGTGTCATACACAACTCTTTATTGGACTACAGGGCGAACCTGCAAATAAAAGATACCGTAATATATATTTTTGAAAGCAAAGGAACTATCAACTGTGGACTAGCGATAGTTGTAGATTCAAATGTTACTAATATGCATTATGTACATTTACGTCAAGAATCAAATCAAAGCAATAGTTCCTCCACTCCACGGTCAGATGCCAGTGACCTGGCAGAAAACATTAAAAGGAGAGACAGTTCACTTCACACCGCTCATTCCGCTATATTGCGTAAAGATGGGAAAGAACTTACGACACTTCTATTTCATTCCAAATTCTAAGTGAAGATAGCGCTTACTCAAACAGTTACTGCTCAGCTCCCGCATTAATTTTAATTGAGTGTTCTAATGAAGATTTAATTACTCCAAACGTCGTTTTATATAATAAAGCCTCGGTTACCATTTTGTGTAAAATTGTAATAATATTAACAATTTCCTATTTAAATATGAAACTTTTGAATTTTCGGGTCGACAATTCAGAGTGAATTTGGACTCTGTAATATCTGATTTTGGTGCTAATTTTTAACATCAGAATTTAATGAATATAACTTAAATATTACCATGATGTCTTCTTGCATGGGTGTGAGTTCAATTCTCACTCGAGATTATGTATTCAATTCATTTTCATTAAGTTCTGCTACTCAACTCGCAATGTCAAGAATATTTTACGAGAAGTGCGGAACAGAGATTACTCTGCTGCTGGATGAAGTGTGAAGCTGATGTTTTTTAACCTTATAATCGTACATCCATAGGGAAATAATCTAAATTATAAAAATAGTATATTAAAAATGGCTCATAGAAATGGATCTTCTTAGATAATTCTACAACATAAACACAAACCTAGGTGGAAAAATTAGGACAGAATATAAAAATTGGACTTTACCATATTATGATTACGTTTTCACTGTTACTTTGAATAGGCTTAAAGTATTAAAATAAATTATGGTTCAATCCCAATAAGGTAACTAGATTACAATGAATGTATTATATATTAAAAAAATATTTTTGTTTTCTTGATTAAATGAATTACTGATGTGAACAGGAAACAAAGGATCCCGCTAGGATTTGAACCCTTGAAAATTAGGTACTTTTACTTTCCTAAGTGTGAAATAACACTTTAAAATTCATTAAAAAGGATGGAGAGTTATTTTAGCTTCACGCTGTATCCCGCACATACTAAGGAAGTGAGAAGAATACTCACTTCCGTTCGTCACTTTAGCCGAATTTTTGAGCAATTGAGTGTTGAGTGGCGGAATTCAAAGTCACACTTTGGCCTATTACCAGAGCGAGAAAATGAAAACAATAAATATTTCAATTTTCCGAGTACTCGAACCCACAACCGTCGGGTTTACAGCCGCACACTTGTGATCCTGCGCCACGACGACCGCAAAACTTAGAATGGGATATGAATCTAATATAAAAACCCCTGTAATTCAAATATGAAACAAAAGGAAAATGCGAACAACACTCTCCTTCCATCCATTACAGGTGTAACGTATTCCCTATTTACGTGGTCTTAGAGGCCCCGCTAATTTATTTTTATTGCTTACCAAAGACCGTTTATTACCACTATGACTGTGTGGGCTTCTCCTGCCCGGATTTATTTGGGCAGCTACAACCTTTAGTATTGGCGCTATAAATAACGCTTTTAGTGTTAACAATCTTTATTAATACAATTGCTGTATGTACGTATGTGTGCTTGTATGCTTAGATATAAGAAAACATTTGTAGAATTCGAACTCGCTATGTCGCGTTTGCAGCGATATGATTTGCCACTACGAGAACTTTTTTTTATTTTCACTGGTTAACTCATATATGGCAATTTTGCTCGTGTCTATAGAATTGTCTTAAGCTCTCTTAGTCGTTAAAATTGAATACCTTACCGTAGTATTCAGAATACAATATATTTCCACTGAGCCATCATGATGTTAACATTGTTTTTTTAATTTTGTATATACCGAAGTTTCCCATTAAAATTAAAACATTCTTCAGTTTAACTTCCCCTTGTTTTACTTCCACTCTAATCGTTGGACATATGCCTAGGTAATATAAATAATTAAAACAACGTATTTACTATAATGTCCTTAAGAAATCTGCCTTAAGCGATACAATATGGCACCGTTACGTGACACTGCTGTAATATAAATATTTTCATTTATCATCACGCTTTTACAGGTATTAGACGCCATAGAGAAATAAGACTAGACATTTTATCAGATTTTACAGCCCATTTCAAACAGACTTTTATAACAGAGTCGCTTTGCCCTCTTTTTTAACTTAGTATTATTTTTGCTTGTAGTTAATATTTGACTGTAACCGCAACGGTTGTGAGTTCGATTCTTATTCGGGGAAAATAATATATTTAACATTTATTGTTTTTTCACTCTTGTAACGAGGGAAAGTGCTAGTTCCTCTCAACTTGAATGAATCCCATAACCGCCACGTTTAGTTAAAGCCAGTTACCATTTCACTACGCTATGAGGGCCTTTAAAAAAAATGTTAATAGAAATTAAAATAAAATAACGACCAAAAGAAATCTGCTTTGAGCCGTACATTGTGAAAATGCTACGTAAATACATAGTATCACCCACATATGTTCACATGTCTTCACGCTGCCTCCCTCACGGGTAAGTAGAGCAACTCGTAGTGGTACCTATTCGTTTCACAAAGGCTTTTCCTCATTCTTAGAACTTTTTATGTTTGAAATACTTTTTTAGTTAAGCGTTTTAATTTTGAAGTACATTTTTTCGTTAAAGTATATGTATTTATTGTTAGTTGTATAACGAGCTTTTACATAAAAGTTGAACACATTTTTAATCATATGAGAGACTGTTTTTTCATTTAAATTTTAAATATAATATAGAACGTGATTGAGTAAATTGAATAAATATGAAAATTGTATTCGAATTGAAAGCATAAAATTCAGACAAGAACGATTCGGACTCGCCCACCGAGAGTTCCGTACAAAAATTAGAGATTTTTCTGGAATTCAGGCTTAGCTAAGCCAGAGCCCTGATACCCCACTCGACCTAGCGGCTGTAACAATTTTTTTCCCCTTTAAGGCTATTATTTTTTAGGACTTAACCACAAATATATACTTTTCAGATTTTTCCAGAACTAGTAATACCTGTAGATATTAACAGCCAAATTTCATAATTCTAGGTAAATCAGAAGTACCCTATTAATTTTGATTCTCTTTATAGTATCGAAATATGCATTTTTTGCAAATACAAACGGCCATATCTTTTTTCTCATCATGGGGCCGTAGATCTGAGTATATAGTTTGAATTTCAAGTCGAGTCGGCGTTCTTGAAATAAAGGTTCTTGACAGACAGACAGAGAGACGGACAACAGAGTGATCTTATAAGGGTTCCTTTTTTTCCTTAAAGAGAAAGGAACCCTTAAAAAAATTATTGAAAGATGGTGTTTTTATTTCTTTCTTTACGAATGGAATAGCACTAAAAACGCTAAAAAATATTTTTATTCTAAGTCATTCAATGACAATGACGTCTTTCAGGTATATTTCGATTATTTAATTTTCATATAAATAATACGTGGAAAATAACACGCAAATAGCGGTACATCCCCACATAGACATATTAGTGCTAAGCTTTGGTATTTCGAAATCGCACAACACGTAATCACCAGTGTCGAACGCGTCGAGACCGCAAAGGGTCCTTCAGGAGAGCACACTCGAACATCTGTCGAGGCTTAAGTTTAAGCGAAAGCGAAAAACGAGGGTCCCATTGTAAAGTATCAAGCGTTTTAACGCTCTGATGGCTGAGTGACACTTAAATCTAAATATACTTTCATGTTCAAAATATGTAGTTGGAAGTCAATTTATAAACTATTTCAAATAAATATGTAGTCCGTGAAGATAGAAATATTATAATTAAATAAAAACAAAACTCTATCTTCTATAAATAGAAAACTACATAAATGTAGTTTTCGAGAAAAATACTGAATCTTAGTGATGAACTGGTTACACTATACATACATCAGTATGTCTTCTACAAATAAAAATGCATAAAATAGATATTTATATACATTAACTCGGCATATTTAATGTAATAAATGAAAATATGTAGGTATATGAAAGCTATATAGTAGTCACAGACAACGCACAGCCGTAATTACGCAGCGTAGAACCCTGTAATTTGCGATACAGGGTCCTTGAGTAGGAGAAGGAAGTACTAAGAGTCGAATCTTTGAAATTCTTTCAGGGACGAGTAAAAGATTTTTGATTAACAAGATTTTCGTCTAAAGTCCATGGAAACTTATAAAATTTACAATTATCATGTTCATGAATTAATATACATAAAAATCCTTACACTCCAATAATACTTAAAATACTAAAAGCCATTAAATAGACAACAAAATCTAGCTTTTACTATGTGGGAGTTACACAAATCGATCAACTTTATAGGAAATGGTACACGTCTGGACATCAGTTCCGTTCACGCACGGTTGCACGTTCAATTCTCTAGTCTATCAGATGCTTGTGCTTGTAGGGACCTAGAATACGTATGCACTAAAACCCGATGGGATCGAAGCTAAGCTGTTAACCTACTTGGTGAGCTATTTGACATTGAAGTGATTTGTCCACTAAGTTCGTCACAATTGGACCTTAATATTGTACTAGTTTATTTCAATAAGTGATTGAAATGTATCTGTTAAATTTGGTTATTATCAAATTTTAATTTCTTACTTAACTTTGTATTGAATAAAAAATATTTAAAATTTTATACATCATTATTTATTATATTATTTTTTCTTTTAGCTATCTCTCTAGTAAAAATAGATGTTTTATTGCCATATATACGGGCCTTAACCAAGTACAGAGGAAATAGAGTACAGATAATGTTGATAAAAAATTAAGAGGTATGTGACAAGTACTAAGAATGATCGCTTTCTGTATAGTGTGGATAAGTGTTTGTGGAATATTTAAAAGATTGAGCTTTATTAATTAATAAGAAATATCATATTGAAGCTGTTTTATTTTTGTTTAAAAGTTTGATATAATGAGTTTAAGTAACTTCGAGAAATGGTTTCTAATTTACTTTTAATGAAGTAAGTGAACCAGATGAACATGAACATATTCATTTCAGTCGTCAGCTTTTGTCTCTCACTATTTTAAGCAATAGTGGGTCTAATATTTTTGGGTTTTGCCCTTTAGACTACACCTGTCCTAGTCATTGTCATGTAATTTTTTGATATGATCTGGATGAAAATATTGTGTGATGAATATGTACATAAAGAAAAACGTGATAACGTGAGACGATTATTATTATTTATATATTTTCTATTTATTTTCTATATATAAATATTTATTATTTATACAACGTTAGGTTAGCGTTACTACGTATATTTGAAACAAAATAAGAACGTAATGTAGCATTACCATATTCTATCAATTTCATCATATTATAATGTGTATTTTTATCGAATATACCCTTTTCTTTCTTTCATGTTGTTAAGAAGATAGGTCCTAATAAAACAATACTCCTTCTCCAGCATTTACGTCCACAAATCACTTTATATTACTGAGGTGGATAGCGGTGTTTATAACATAAGAAGTAGATTATCTAAATAAAGCATAAAATACAATTTGAAAGACCTGACACCGCCATTATACCTAAAAAGCACTAGCTAATCGCTACAACAAACTATTTACGTAGAAAATCCTTATATTGTCAATAATGTTACAGTTTTCAATGCTATGTTTGCATCTCATCTATTATCTCGCGCGAGTACTAAATAACAAGCAAGCTTCTAAACACTTAACGGTACTCTTTGCCTAAGAAATGAAGTACAAAAAAGCCTTTGTATGGATATGTATTTGTATAATGTTAGTAAAAGTGTAATAAAAAACTTGAGTTTTGTATAAATTCTAATTTTAGGGTACCTTCTGAGGGAAAAAGGAATCCTCATATATTAGATAAGTGACCTAATATATAAGGATTCCTTTTTGTTTTTAATCAAAAACAAAAAGGAATCCTTGTCCGTCTGTCTGTCTGTTAAGAGCCTTTATCTTTGTCTGTTATGAGTTGAAATTACTTTTAGCATCTATAGATAGTACTAGTTCAGGAAAAAATATATAGGAGATGAAGAATGAAAAAGAAGGAGACTTGTGGCTAAAACCTAAAAATAATAGCCTTAAAATGAGTACAAAATTTGGTATTATCGCCGCTTCTTTAAGTAAGGTATCACATGAAAGGACACTGGCTAAGCTAAACTTGAGTTTTAGAAAAAGCTCAACGCCTCTAATTTGGTTGACAAGCCCGACTCGCGCTTGTCCGGATTTTTTTTTTAATAGGCACTTGCTGTAGAATCTATTTTACATTAAAAATGTTTCTATGCATAATGAATAAATGCATAAATGTGACCTAGCATATTATAATAATAAATTATCTTCAGAAATGCTTGCAAAATCAAATACAAAAAAACTACCATCATTTTAATCATCGAACATTGAACCTGCAACACCTTCACTTACCGCACTCTATTTAACCAGCACTAAACATTGTTTAACGGGTAACATGGAACAATTGTACTGTTAAAAGCAAGTATAATTTAACTAACAACTTAAAGTCCATTCCAAATGACAACATAACGCTTTCGAAACAAAAGATCGTCTATGCGATAGATCGTGTGAATTAACCTTGTTTGTGCGACGGTGCCATATAAGGCGAGTGGAAAGTAGAATGGCCTTATTAAACGGGGCACAATAGACTCCTAATATACGTTGGGGACCCCAAAAAGGAATGCTTAGCGCTAGCACGTTGATTAGTTCTAGGGATTGTTCTAGTAGTTTTAAAGAAAATGCTTAAAAGTGTAAAAAATATGATATGACATTTCGTTATGTCATATCACAATTTTTCCTCTTTAAGGTGATACAGCTTGAATCTAAAAAGTGGTGTTCATATTATTTTTAGGTTGAAGCTCTATCTATCGCACACATAGAAGGGTAGGTATAGGGAACCTGGGAGCTTATTGCTAAGACACTTTCCCACACACATCATACACTCACATTCTGACGAATTGTGAAGGCGTTGCATGCTGAGTGTCGGAACTCAACGCTGCGCTTTGCCTTTTGCTTAGAGTAGTTTCTACCTATAAGTATTTTGTTTTATTGTATCTTTACTCACATAGACAAACTGCATTTTTTAAACTTCTCCGTAAGCCATTTAGAAACGATAAAACCTCTATATATCAATCAAATTTTTATCCACAGTTAAAACCTAAACGAAAGAGCTTTCTCTGCTCTCTTCCTAGAATAAAACTTAAAGACCCATTAATGTCAACGTAAGAAACTACAAAAGTTCATTGCTAATGGCTTTAACAAAGTAATTTATCTCCCACAAAGCTCAGCCAAGCCAGCAAGTTTTCTATTTAAGAAAAATCACCCCACTATATTGTAGGTATTGTGGAAACCGAATGCGTTTTACGAATTATTCTCGAATCACCAAATAAGATCTTCGTAATCGAATTACGACCCTCGGGTAAATAGTTTTGAAATGTGACTGGGTTTATACATAGAGGTCAGTAGAAATAGTATGGAGCTTTTGTTAGCTGAGAACTTTAACTTTTTATAGTTTACAATTGACTTTAAAGGAACCAGAACTAGTTATAGCATATTAAACCTATTTTGTTACAATGTAACTAAGCTAAACTTTATTTTTGTATTGTGATATGTTTTTAAGTATTATACTTGATTGGGAATACATTGTTTTAGACGACAAGAAATAAATAGAATCATAAAACTTATAGTTTCTAATTTGTACCCATTTTCATGTTTTGTATTGACAAATCAGCCTTTCACTTTGTCTTACCAAATCATGAATATATTGGTATAAAAACCATTCTAGAGACACTTCTTAAAATGAAGAGCTGCCCTATTAACAGCCATGTTTTTTGGGTATCAATAACAATATTTTCACTATAGTTAATAAAATATAATATATTTTATTTAATACAATATTTTTTTGTAAGTATTACACCTCAGCGAGACTTAAACGTATTATCATGTTGATATTAATAAATTTCAGACCGTCGTGGCTAAGCGATACAGCATCTGAGTGTAAAAGTGTAGAAGGGTTGTGGGTTTGATATCCAGATTCTGAGGAATGAATTATTTTCATTTTGCGCCACTAACATGAAATGGTTTAAAAGTCAATGGGAACTACAAAAAAAATATAAAAAATGACACTTCTATACAACTTCCACATTTGTGTTTCAAATCGTTGGAGACGCTAAATAGATTGATGTCGGAGCACTGATTCGATTTGGTTCGCCGGACTTTTGTTAGAATTCAGATTTGACGTAGTAAAGAAGTTTGCTGGCAACTGGGGACTGGTACTGTGGAACTTTGCCAACAATGTCCACATACGTAAGTTTGAAACTGGCATTTTGAAGGTTTCACTTTGTTTTATACTTGGAAAAATATTATTTTGTTGTGTGTAGTGATTTATTTTAGCTTATGCGAATTGCTATTAAAATAGAAACAAAAACACAAACAAAAAAAAACACTAAATTAGAATTGAAAACATTAACTTCAATCACTCCATTCTCCGCTTTCAGCTTTTTGTCATTTGCTCAGGAGGCAAAATTTGCTCCCCTATCCCTTAAAAAGAAACTATATTTATTTTCAATAAAAATATTTTGCCAAATTTGATTGAACAACTATCACATTTAATTTTTGTATCTACAGCCTACTTTCCCACCAAATAAATATTAATCGAAATTCAAGTAGTTAAAAATAGTAATTGAAAGAGACTGGGCGGTTATGGCGCAGAGGCATAAGTTTGCGACTGTAAACACGCGACGGTTGTAGGTTCGTTCCCCACTTGGGTCAATGAAATATATAATATATACATTCATTTAGTACGGTGTTGAGTTCCGCAACTCAAAAATGGGAAACTGAAAGAACGCACCTCGAGAATTCTGCGGAAAATATTGAAAGGAAGGAACTTAATGGGAACAGAGTGTCTTAATTTTACATTACAGTGCTATGTGCGGGATAGAGCATAAAGATTTTAAAAAAATATAGTTAAAAATTTGTGTCGTAGCGCTAGAGAGCTCTTCTTACTATCAGCGCAGATGAAATGCGTGTAATTTAAACTTGGAAGTATTAGATAAGAATCTACAGGAATCAAAAACATATTAAGCTAAATATTAGAAAATTGGGACCCTTAAAAATCCCACGCTTAAAATTGACATAGATTTGTGGTGTCAAATTAAAATGAAATTTTACATATTTTTTTATGTTTCTCTATTGTCGGTCATCTCCTTCTCTCATTATAGCCAGTGCTTCTTCTAATCATTTATTATATGTGAAATACGATGTAGTGTTTCCTACTTTATTTGTATATCACATCTATTGTGGCTGGGTCGAGAAACCTAACACCGATATATGTATTACAATTTTTAAGTTTTTTCCACACTTAGGAAAAATATATATTTTTTGGAAAACATATAAGAACAAAAAGAAACAAAAATATGTTGCAATAAGCACATAAGAATTTAGACGTAAAAAAATATTTTATAAAGAGTTTTTTTTCCACCAAATGATAATTCTAAGTAATTATCTTTGGATAGCGGAAATTTGTAAAAATCCCCTTATAGAGATGCTAGCAACAAAAATATGTTGCAACAAGCATATAATAATTTCAACGTAGCTTCATGAGAATGTATGACTTAGTTGGTCATAGCGCTTAGATGATTTCAAATAGGCGCGGGTTCAAATCCCGCTACGTTCGAATTATATGTTTTCTATAAAGTCTACTACGTTCTACTTTTTTAAATAGTTTTCTCTAGCTGAACTATGGGCATGCAATTTAAAGTGAGAATCGAATCTCTAAGCATATTACACAGAGGCTTCCTAACTACAAAATAAACTGTACGAATCTTTTGATTGATCAAATGTCGTTGGCAGAGATAGCTTTGTTTATTTCGAATGTCTAGACAACACAATAATTAACGACTCGAATTAAACGAGAGCTTCTACAAAGTAAAACACATACAAAATAGCTCACATTAATACAAAAGTAAAAACAAAGACAATAGAGCCTTAAGAATGTATCCTGCAAGGTAGGTAAAGAGGATCAAATAATAAGACATTTTGTTCCCCACTTTCTGTTCCATTTGGAGACATCGAGATTTGTATTACCTACCCTTTTTTATTTCAATTCGAACCCCCACTTCCAAAGAGTTCTAGCAACTGAGTTACACCCACTAATAACAGATACGTATCTTCATCATTAAGACATGTCACAGTGGAGTCATTGACGCGTAACGCGGCGCGACATAAATCAGGCTTCACAAAAACAATGGGCAGGCGACAATGCCCGATCGTGAGCACGCGCTTTGTTCGCGTTGAAATGGGAAAAGCGTTCGTATGGTTAGAGAGCGATACTATTTTTGGGAAGGTAAAAGGAAGGTATTATGTTTATTGGAAATACGTCAGCTATTGATATTAAACAAAAATGTACATTATTAATTGAAGGAAAAGAGAACACAATATAATTTTATTAATACTTTAAATATGATTGATAGAGTTATAATTACATGAAATATAATTAATAATATTTTAATAATGACATCGTATTCATACAAAATTAACATACGTATAACTCAATTAATATTTAAATACAATTATGTTAGCAATATATCTCTAGCTTTATAAAATATCGTTCTCGGATACATTTCATATCTAGCGCTCTCTCTTTCGTAGAATAAGTATCAAAGAGAAATGATTAACGACTCTCATGACAGTCGCGTCTTTTGAGCTGTTTTAAGAAACTCAATACTATTGATTGAGTTCACATTTAGAGCGGAAGGGCAAAAGCACAAAGGGCTACATTCAATGTTGGTCTTAGTAGAGACGAATTTGTTTTGCTTTATTTATATTTCGTAGATAATATAGAATTTCCAAGTTTTATACCATTTGCTGAAACTTTGCTGTCGATTTGTTTTGAACTATTGACTTAAAAACTTTTATAAGACCGATCACTTTTCTTAATGGATTCAAATCAAGTCATATAAACTAAGCAAAAAAACACGAAGTTTTGCTAAAGCACGTAATATTTTAAGAAAAATATGTTTTTTTATATAAATATTTTAATTAATTACTGGTCACCGGTAGATTCCACTGAAGACTTGCTTCTCTTAGAGTCGTATAAAGGATTTCGAAAGGCTGTAGGTGCGCCACTTCCTATTGGAGCAACTGAACTTCTTCTCGTCAAAGACACCACACTCTCGCTTCTGCGATCATATCTTGAAAACATTGTAAAGTTGCCCCGGCCTATAACCGGGAACCTTACATCTGGTAGCTTGTAATAATAGAGGTATACAGCGCCGATCATTATAATTACAATAAAGAATATGGAAATAAATATTTTGCCTCCCATCCCTGATTTGTAAAAGGGAATACCACTTATTTGCATTTGCGATCCCAAGTGCCACTTCATACTATTACCGATATTATTTACGACTTCGGCACTGAGACCAGTATATTCACCTTTCTCTACAATGATTAACTGAATTTGATCATCTGGAATTCTTCCAATGTGATAGACCAACTCATTTTCTCCATAACTCGACAATGTTTCTTCAACATGTTCTTTAAAAGGAAAAAGACGAAAGCTTTGATCAACTTTATAAACAAGGATGCCGCCACAAATTTTGCAACAGTGCCCAATTGGTTGTATCGGTTCTACACAAGACGGAATAGGACAAAATTTAGCTTCGCAATCAATATCGAGGACCTCTTTTTGACAGGGACAACCAGCAGGCGACTTACAAAAATCAAATTCTATCACGATACCAGTATCATCGTATTTATTAAGATAAAACTGTTGTAGCTGATTTTTGTTTCTTAAAACGTAGTCTTTAAGTTCCCTTGTATCATATCTTTCATCGGCTATTGTAATACCGCGTAGTTTTTGCGTTTTATCTGGTAAGATGACAGAAAATCCTTTGTCTGTTGGAAATTCAACAATATCGTCATAACATGGTACTCTCTCGGCGTCTGGTGTGGCTTTATTAAATTTTGGTGAATCCCAAACATCAGGACGATTCCAGGAAGAGTAGGATTTGTCCACAAAATGTTCGTAACCTTCAGTACAATTATCTTCATCAGACGGTCCAAATTCTATTATACCATCTTCAAGAAAGAATTCACCGTCTATTGGCAATATGAACCCGTTTACTAAAGTTTCAGATTCAATTATTATAGAACTATTCACTGTTTCAGGAAATATGACAATTTGTTTCGAACAAGGTAGCTTTCCATTATCAAAATTTATAGGTAAATTAAAACTGGTAGAAGGCAGCCATTGAACAATAGCCGAAAAACTGTGAGATATAACACTCAAAAATATAATAATACACGCTGAATCCATTTCAATATATTCGATCGAATGACTGGTGTTAAATGAATAGTTAATTCGAGAGCGTATTGTAATTGGATATGAAATGATGTCTGTCGTATGTTATCTGCGTTCCATTTCACATTGACACGGACTATCAATTTTAAACGCGCGGTGGGTGGAACCTTAATTACATGCATACATCTAAACGCGTGTTCCTATTACTCTATATTGAGATTTTCGTATTTCCAGACAAAATAAATCATTCCTTTCATTTACGAGATAAAATAATTAGTGAATGATGAAAACATATCTTTTAAGTTTACTATGTTAATTAATTACACATAGTAGTTCTATCTAGCTAGGATTTAGAAAGGTCGTGGGTTTAAATACCACAATACATACGGGATAATATTATTGTACATATGTTATGTGTTGTTTAAAAAAATGCGTTAGTTTCCTCCACTGTCATAAAAACCGAAAAGAACTCGAGGAGATATTTATTATTTGCTTACATTTATATTTCCATTTCTTCGCTCTGGTGTCTAGGGGAAAGCGCGGCTTTGAGTTCTGCTACTCAACACGCAATACCTCTAGAATTCAGCAGTAAGTGGGGAACGGAGTACCTTATGACACTAGGTTCTACTACAAGGTTTTGGTTGCCTACCCTGCTGTGTGCGGGATACAGCGTATTTATTTATTTAATTTTTAATAAAGAAAAAAAACATTTCACATATCCATTTGGTCTACTTACTACTAAAACAAAACTTGCATATTTCATATAGGATAATCGTTGCGTAGAAAATAAGAATAAACAAAGGATTACAATAATCTCCCTAGATCCCGGGCTCACATCTCAAGATGCTATAAAAGTCAGTGGGACTAGTAAACGCCACCACTTGATACCTTATGATTTATAACAGTACGCCGCTAGGTGGTTAAGTACAAACCATTAATGACTCTCTGAGGGGCGGAAATTTAATAAGAGACTGCAGCCGTGCCAAAGAGCGTAGTTATGCAAATTTTATTGCTGGAAAAGCCTCAAAATACACGCACGGACGTATTTATCTCAAGAAACTGCCGTGTTAGTGAATTTATTATGATTGAAATTGAAGAAATTATTGTAAGCGTGACGGTTATATATCGCCACGGTGAAACATTTTATGAAACTCTTTTAGAGAAATTCTAAGGAATTTGCTTGTGTCTAAGAAATTATGTGAGCGTAATTTCATTATTTAATATAGCATAGACTTATATTTACTTACTTTTACAACAACTACGTAATGTCCATCGTAAAATCAACAAAAAAAACGCTATGAAATCGCAACTTGTTGTTACCCAATAGAGGCCCGTATGTATACAACTCACTGTACTCTTAGTAATCGCAACAAGCACGTTGAAACGTACAATATGGTAGATGGGTAGATAACGTAAGCGTAGCTTTTACGGTGGCATAAAATTGCTGGGGATATTTTGGGGGACGTTTGGGGTAAAGCCTTATTGGAATTGTTTGGCCGCATGCGGTTAAATGCACGTTGAATTACGTCGGAACTGAACTTTAATGTCTTCAAGTTGTTGTCGATGGTTGTGGTGATAGTCGAAATCGAGATATAATGGAACAGTGGTTAGATGGTGTATTTGAATTGTTTAAGTATAATATAGATGTAGCTGGCCGGGCTTATCTGACGATGAAATCTTCTTTTAAAAAGAGTACTTTAGTATATATTGCTGTTTCATATCATTTTAGCTTATTTACGTTTTAGTATATTTAAGATCAAACTGTGGTCAATGTGAAATTAGTTAAGGTCATTGTGGCGCAGTACAATAGTGTGTAAGCGCTATGGATGTTATGAACACTCAGGGAAGCGATTATGAAGTTAAAAAATGTTTTCAGTTCTTCGTTTCGATAAGGTGCCGTTGACTTCCGCCTCTCAACCCGCAAAATCTCGAAGTTATTGAGTAGAAAGTGAAAATAGAAAGTATTAATAGTATTTATTTCCGGCTGCCTACCCGGGATATGCAGCAAAAAGCGGGAAGCTGCTTGATGTAATTAATGAAAAGTGGTTCAATTTTAACTAGTTACGCATATATTGTGCATAGATATCATAATTATAATAACTATCGACTAGTAGATAGAACTATCTAAGCATAAGTTAACTTTCTCAAAATTCAGCTACTTTTTTAACTGGCTTGTATCCCTTACAATTGAAACCCTTTAAAACATCGGTTCCCAACCAGTGGTCCGTGGACCAGTAGTGGTCCGCAGCAGCTAAAATATAGTCTGCGAACGATTTAAAATTTTGGTGTTTGAGCAAAGTCTGCCTACAGCCAAGTTGTTTTCTTTTTATATTTTGTTATTTTAACATTTAATATACTTTGAAATTCATTGATTTTTAATATATACTTAAAAATTCACACACCCCATCATACAAAATGTTAGTTTCTTTTTTAAACTTTTGACTTTGATTTTTTTTTGTTTAATTATTAATTTATTTTTATTATACTTACAAAGTGGTCCCTGCTAACAAGAATTCTATAAAAGTGGTCCCTGATCAAGAAAAGATTGGGAACCTCTGCTTTAAAAGGTTATAAAATATCTATAGAAAAATTATATTCAAATTCCAACAATTCCACTCGAGGGATTTAAATTTTACGATCGTTTTAACAATAAGGTTTTATCTGAAGAGGCTTAATGAAAATCTACGTTATATATTTTATACTCACGCTAAAAGCCGGTATTAGTGCAGCCTACGTGTTGTTCCAGCTTTGTCATTTTATTTGTTTATAAAATTCTGTACATTATATGATATATTTTTTTATGTAATTGCAACAAGTTGTGGGTTTAACTCCCATTCGAGGATATAAAACATTTACTACATTCATTTCCTCGCTTTGGTAACGAAACAAAAGCGTGGCGTTAAGTTCTGCCAGCATTCGTTTCAGCATTCAGCAAAAAATGGTGGACGGAATGTCATGACACTAGGTACCTAGGTTCCCTCTGCCTACTCTTTGTGCGGAATACAGCATTAACCTAAAGAAAAACTGCAGGTGGGAGCATTAAGCCTTATAATGAAAAATCTGTTCCCTTAACCCATCTTCTCCCTCTTATATAGAACTCCACTAAATTCAATAATTTCGTCTGCCAGTTCCTCAGTACTTAACTGAAAATACATATAAATATATAGATATTTACTTTGTTACTGAATCCTAACGACCAAGCTGCCTACGGATTGTCCACTTGTACAGTACAAAGTGCGAAATATTTGTGGTCCAATAAAACCTCTAATCGGAATCTTTAACACCCTAATTGGCTGTTGCATGGGAATTAATTTATAGCAGTCCCTTTCATATCGTTCTATTCACTCATATTTTTATTGAACCACAAATAAATTGTATGTGAAAAGCTTTTTTATCATAAGTCTTTTTAGATAATGTTTTTTTTATTCCACTTATAAGGTTTATTTTTAATGCTGCCGTTTATATTTAATTTTACAAAAAAATACGTTGTTTTTTTTCACTATATAAAGAGGAAATAAAATTAAGAAAAAGTCAAATCGTAAAAAACCGTTTACATGAATATTTGATTCGATTTCCATTTGGTGAATTTCAATGATTTTCTTTTCCATTTTCTCGTTCTACTAACTTCACGTTTTCTCACTATAAGAAAAGTAAGGTTCTCTCTGCTTACCATACTATCTGCGGGATACAGCGTGAATAGAAAAAATTACCACCATCTAAAAGCTAGCGCTAAATTATAGTCTACATTATATACTATCTTCTAAGAACCAATTCACAATTCGCCAGCAGAACACATCGACATTGTAACAATGAAAGGAGTCGAACGACAAAGGAATCAATTTATCAAGAGGCGCTGAGAGGTCGCGAGCCACGCTTATTGATCTGAGCTTCATCCAACTTATTATCCTTTATTAAGGGATTGGTAGCTATTATTTGTCAGACATTGACCTTATACTATGACTTTGCTTGTATTCATTTAAAAAAAAATAAAATCGAATAGATAACCTCCTTCTTTTTGAAGTCGGTTAATAAGACAGATTCATCCTTAATATATGTACATATATACTCATCTCGTACGCACCATGTCATAATATGAGAGCCACTGGCGATAGTAGACGTTTTGATAGTCTTTCCGCTAAGCTCGGATACTATCCCGTGAAATACATGTTTACAGTACAATACGACTTTAAATGGGAATCGAACTGACAATCTATTAAAAATAGGAAATATCTACAAAATATAACTTTCTAGTAATTTTATAAAACAGGAAAGATAAAGTTATGAAAAGACGATACAACGAATTTGAACACAAAACATAAATTTATTAGTGAAACTCAATTAACTAAAAGACTATTATCACAGAAATACCATCTACGGTTATTCCCCTGTTAAAACAGTCTGTGGCTGCATTTAACGGCGTAAAGTTAAAAAAGTTTCAGTTTAAATGGCTGAAAATGGCAATTGCAGCTAAATAAAAAAAACGTTCACGGATTCTATTAAAAAAGCCACACAGAGCGCTACAATGGAAACATGGAAAAAAAAGCCAAGTTACAAGCAAAGTAAATTATTATCACTTGTCGTAACATGAAAAATATTACGGAGATGTTACTCGCTAGCATTTAATTTTGCATTTCACCGTCGAAACTTAAAGCAACCCTACAAAATGGAATTACGACTCAAACTACCTCGCCCTTGTCTCGTTCGTTATATCTTCCTTAATTGTTACAATAATAACGTTTAAGTTTCGTTTGTTTTGCGATTTTGGTGATAATGTAAGTAAACAAATATGGACTCTATGTGGAATGAGTCAAAGTTCAACATCAATTATTCCACTGTTGGTGCATTTTGTACCTCCTGCTGGGCGCATTCGGAACGATCACAATATATCATCGAGTTACTTATACTGAGTACACATGTTTAATAATTCATTTAAATCCTTGAATTGATTAAACTTTTGCAATCATCGTAAATTACACCAATATGTTTTAATTAAAAGGACATTATTTTTTCATATCATAACTGTGTATACTACGTACGTAGTTATAATATGAAAAAAATAATGTATTTTTCTTTAGTCTATAGAGTTATAATCATAGAGCCCCTAAATAATATATAATGTGACCAAAATCTACGTATTTTCAAAGTAATTGAAAACTGCGTTACAAATGCTATTTTTTCATAAAGGCATATGGGAAAACGTAAAAGTGAACGAGATTTTTTCTAAAGACCTTTGAAGTAGGAAATAAAATACTAACTGGATGGCAAATGTATTTTTATAAAAATACTTGAAACCACAGTCAGTTTTCAAGTACTCACATACCCACATAGCAATGTAGACTGAGAGAAACTAGTGTCAAAATACACTGTTCTCCAGTTGATAATTCTTATTAATCAGCTTCACGCTGTATCCCGCACGCAGCAGGGTAGGCTAAGTGAACCTAGAGAAAGACACTTCCTTCCCCACTTGCCACCGAATTTTGGAGGCATTATGTGATGAGTGGCGTTACTTAACTCAGCGGTTTGCCTGGACTTAAGAGCGAAGAAATAAAAATATAAATTTAAATAAATACTTCATTTCATCAAGTTAGATCAAACCCACTACGAGTTGCGTTTTAGCCAAAAATTGTCCCATTACTCTGAAATGATATTTGTTTTTAAAAACTGAGTGTTGATGGTAAGCGCGCGTTGCATATTCAAACCAGGAAATATTTAATATGATATATTCCTCTAAATAGAACTATGACGTGTTCCCGTGAGGTAGAACCGAATAATCCCACGGCGGGTTTATACTTTTCGGGGTCCTTTATAGAGATGATAGAAAATTTTTTTTAGCTTAACACTTTATAACTAATATATAGAGGTAGCCAGAGAGAAACGAGTGCCAAACGCTATGCTATCTCTCCATATCTCTTTCGCCTTGTCCACTGTCACCTCTTCATACATTTCCCTTGAAGAGCACGCTGTTTCCTGCTAGCAGCAGGTTAAGCAGGGGGAACCTAATGTAACACACACACACACAATAACACTTCATTTCCCACTTTTCGCCGACTTCTGGAGGTATTGCGTGGTGAGTGAGGAAACTCACCGCCGCGCGTTGTCTCGACACCAGAGCGAAGAAATGAAAATATAAATTTAAAAAAATATTTCACTTCTTCGAGTGGGAATCGAAACCACAACCTGTTTACAGTCATACTCTTTGCCCCTGCGCCGCGACTGGCCTCATAAATCTACATAAATTGTACAACATAATAAAAAAAATGTTATATTATATTCATACATATGAATACAATGCCTTATACAAATACGTCGGTAATAGTTTACAACTACAAGACTAGTGACGTATCTGCTCGATTTACATGGTGTACCACATGGTGATAGTGTTTTTAATGGCTCTCTTTGTATTATTCCTCCGAATAGTGATGGGATCTTCATTTTCTTATAAAAATCCCCCGCTGCAATTGCTGCAGTATAACTAATATTTATTTCCTTTTATATAAAGCTCTTCAAAAGTACTGTGATATAAATAATATGAAGTATATTGCACTATTATAAAATATGTATAGTTGTTTGCCCAATCAGAAATTCTTTACGCAAAACAAAGTCACTTCACACACACAAAACACTCAAAAAAACATGTGTGTTTTTTAATTTTTTAACATTAAAAAATATAACTTCTTAACCAAAAGAAATAACTTATTATCCCTCACTACCCCACAAATTCCTTTAATTGCCAATAAATCGATAACGAAACTTTAATCACCCACAAGTTTACGGCCATCACTAGCCTTGCCTTATAAAATCGCGACATGGGGCAGTACCGGTATAACTCACCGGCGCTTGCTATTAGCGGTCGCAGTGCGCGCTTATATCTTATATCATTCTCGCGATGTAAATTTATGATTCATTTGTCACTCGTTACTTGTTAGTGTATAGCGATATATTTGTATAAAACATTTATTATAACTTTTGAAATACTTTTATATATTAATTATTGTTTAATGAATCTTTTACGAAGGATTCCATTCTCTTGAAGAGACTGAAAAGCCATTCCGTTCTCCATTTCTATTTTTTGATAAGAACAAAGTAGTAGTTGTAGTAGATAGTTCTTCTTGTCTCATTACAAGAGCGAAGAACGAGTAGGAATCGAACTCACAAGCGTCCAGATGACAAATTAGAAATTTCGATTTTTTACATATTTACTAAGTTACAGCTCAACCTAATAAAAGCATGCTTAAAAGAAACAGGTAATAAATAAACAGACAGTGTTAAATAAATGATTACGATTTTCTATAACACAAAAATAATAATCTAAACTCATCAAAAGATCCATTATCACAATCTAATCTCGAAAACATCATCCACTACATAATTTAATTTCCACCATTTCACTCGAAAAACACGATGGCCCTCGAAAGAGTAAACCTACAGTAGACGTTCGACTCCTGTACGAAAAAGCAATTAGAATAATGATTTTGAAGAGTCTTTTAAACGGACGAGGGACCGGCTTAAGTTGATATTAGAGTAAAAGAAAATATAATAGCTAACTAGTTCAATTTATACTGGTTATTGTAAAGAATGGCCTACGCATTATATTGTTCGCTCACACTCGAGGCGTCAAGGTTTGGTCCACAATCTTCTTAATACCTTGAAGTGCCCGGTACGGGGAAGCTTCAGAGGATTTCCCGATTCATTTTTTCGACAGGTGCCTGCTATCGAGTCAAGTACACCTTTTAAGTAGATTGGAAAACATCTTGTTTTTATATTAAATTATTTTTTCTGTTGGGAAAAAAACAAATGAAAAATAAAAATTTGAGTAGGTAGCAACTTTTTTCGCTTTCATAATTTACGTCATAGTTATATAATATTTTTTCGTGTTAAAATTACGATCTAGGCGTGAAAATCTTCATTAAAATTGATATAAAGAAGGTAATAACTTATTGCCATAAACGAATTTGATATTTTAAAAGCAGGTCTTTTGTAAATGGAAGAATAGGCACGAGTGTGTGCATGGAACTTATCCTCAGTTTACAAGAAATTAATCAGAAGAAGTGAGAGCTTAAAGCAGTAGAACTGGAATTCGAACTTGCGACTCAAATGTGGGCTTTAAAGGGGTCTTTTAATATATTACATTGACGCTCACCTTTTAATATAACCAAATTCTAAATTTATTTCACTAGTGTCGCCTACAAAGTACGTTCTAGACATTTTATTGTTAATAATTATAAAGAAACCGACATCTTTTACCAAACTGTACATAGAATTTGCTGTTACGAATCTCGCACCTACTTTTGCCGAAAATTAACTCGCAATATACTCCTGGTTAGTTCGTTCGTGAGTTGAAAGTGTTTTTTTAGTTTAAAATTACGATTTTTCGGGATATATACCGTAGAGATGTATCCTTACGATTTTTATATATATTGACTTAAATTTTGTAGAGTAAAGAGAAAGAGATAAAAAATAAACATTTATATAAATACAAATGTATGTATATACAAAAAGTTAAAACAAATGCTGTAAGGAAGCAGCAGTAAGTCTTTACTTCACTTATCTGGTATTAGACGGCGTGTCACGTCCAATTTCCAATTAATTCGAAGCCAATAAATTATACTTGCAAAACGGATGAATTTCTAATTTGAGTGGAGCAAGTGTCACTTTCGTAGGTAGCATTTTTCTTTTCATTCAGGTGACCTCATATAGTTTCTAGATCAAATATATTTATTTTACTTTATCATTTTTTTTAAATTAATTAATTTATTTACATTATATAATTCTCTACACTCCACTAAAACAGTGAGTTAATAATAAAAGTATAATATGTTTAATAAACTTTTTACGTCAGCTGGAGAACCAGCGTAAGAAACTCAGTAATCATAAAAATTCAATTTAATTTATTAATATACAATAGGATATTTGATGATATACGCGATAGTCATGAGTTCAATCTCAGCTTGGGAGCATAATCATATTATTTTTTTTTTCTAGTAGACAAAGTCTACAGAAATGGGCGACAAATGAGAAAATGTCTTACTTAACCACACCACCTAGCCACAAGCTACAACAACAAATATAATATAGCTATCTTTTAAAAACAATAAATAAATAAAATGCAGCGCTTCCAGTGAATATAAATATATAACTTTAAACTTTTCACACGAACCAATTAGCAAAAGAATCGACGGCGAATTAGAACGAGTGGAACACTAAAACTGCGAGCCAATTTCCTCCGCCAACGTTTTAAATCACAATAGCGGATATCAAAACAGCGTTATTTGCATACTTTTCTTGGGATGATCCTGTCTTTGCTACTTTTATACTAATATTTAAATAAGCTGTTTTTATTTTTATAAAGAGCAAGAGAAGAAATAATGTTATTCATATTTTCATGTTAGAATATTTGGAATTGAAATGTCAGAATTTAAATATTTTTTCAAATTACAGACGTAATAATGCCTTGTCCGATCATCAACGCTACAGGATGTGGGTTCGATTCCCACAGACAAGAATCTATTATTTCCCCACTTTGATAAGATAGATTTTCCATTGATCTCAATATTCCAAATTTATCGTTTTCTGTCAATAACATATACCCCTAGAGGGGAATTCAACCAAATTTGAATACACATTTCAGCAATCAACGAGCAGCTAGTTATATTATTATTGTCTCTATGGGTTTAATTTTGTTGTTTTAATTTTAAAGCAAGGATTTGAATTTTGCCCAGTAAATGTGCAGTGCCATGTTCCGCTATCAAACATTATAAATACTTAAACATTATAAACGTCTTATCAACAGAGTTTTTAGCTAAACTCACAAGAATGCAAACTTTGTTTGAATATAAAAGGTCGAGCTTACTTACAAATTCATACTTTCTGTAATAACGTATATTATGATGATATCGTATTTTGAAAATCAAATTGTTACTGAACAGGAAAAGTGTTGTCACGTTGCAAATAGAGAAAATATCAACGCGCTCTCAGTTATAACGACGACACTGGCACCATTTAGTGTGGTAAAGAAATATGGGAGATATTTTATTTATTTATGTTTTAGTTATATAAAATAGACAACGGGCATCCTCGCGTTATTTATATTATTGGTTATTGGTTATTATTATGCAATGATTTGCCCGCCTTGGTTATTAAAAGCAAAGCGGAGAAAAAAAGTGAAATTAGAGAACGACTTGTATTAACATTAGGTTCTCCTTGTCGACCCTTCCTTTAGAGGACAAATGTGAAGCTGAAAAATATGTTAAAAAGGTACAACATAAAATTAAAATGAATTGTTAAAATTGTATTCTTAGAGATTCTTAATCTGATGCTGATGATCTAATAAATTTCAAATTTATGGACTCTTTTATATTAAAAATCTTAAAAACCTTAATGTTAAATCTGTCTTTCATTTAAGGTTATTTTACTTTTTAAAAACATCAAGTAAAACTGTGTAATACGTGACATGAAACACTCCTCTATATATGTATAACACATGAACATAAAGGAGTTGCGTAGAAGACGCGTGCTACATCACGCCTCATTTCTGCGGCTATCACCTTTTCACACGCCAAACTTAAATATTCTCATTTCCTCTTAGCATCCGAAAGCAATCCATTTTAGACCTTATCTTCACAAGTAAAAGAAGAAAATCGAGTAACATGTAACATTGGGCGCGTATGTTACAAAAAGGCACTGAGTATCACTTGGAAAAATAACCCTTTCAATGCGATATGTAGTTTTTCACGAGTATGCAGCACTCGTAAACAATATAAGCCTGAACAATTTGTGAAAATACACCTGCTTTTTTCCTCTTCCTTTCTTGTAAAACGGGCGATATTAAGCTGGCTCATACAAATTCTGAGCAAATGTTACAATTGTACTACTTGATAAAATGAAAAGAAAGCCCAATTCGGATAATTGTTTGCTGATTTTGGGTAATTGGATAAGTACTGAATGTATTATTTATATATATAATGACTTTTCGATTATATCAGACCGGTCGTGGCGCAGGGTCACAAAGTGTGACTGTAAACGTAACCTGGTGTGGGTTCAATCAACACTCGACGAAATGAAATATTAACTTAAATTTATATTTTCATTTCTTCGCTCTGCTATCCAGGCAAAGCGCGGCGTTGTCCAAATATTATACATGATATACTTACATGATTGTCTTTCTTACTTCATTTTTAAATGTTTTTACCACAAATCATTCTACATTGGTTTATTAATTGATTGATTTTTTAAAAAATATTTATATAATTGAATTAAACTTCCAATAAACTTGTGCTTGTGCTTTATAACCACAATTCATCTTATAGAAAATACGATACAGTAGATTGGATATCGTGAGCGATTGTTTACCAAAGTAGGAAGCAAAATTATGAGCAATAACAATTTATTATCCTGCGGGAAAAGAGGAAAGTGGGCCAAATAATATCATGGAGATAATTAATTAGACTCCACGGGTCATTACTTGATTATAAATGCAGTTGATCCATTATTTTTAGAAAAAATCGAAAAAAAGTTCCTAAAATTATTCTTGGATAAAGTATCTCGCATATAGCAGGGAGCAAGGGAACCTTATGTTCCTACACTCTGTTCCACTTTCCGAATTGTTTTTGGATATTGCGTATTGAGTGGCGGAACTCAATGCCAGTTGCTACCAGTGTTTCTTACTCTGATAACAACGCCATACTCCGCCAATAATCGTAATGATATATTTCATGATTTCGTGATTGTAGCACAGAGTTTATTCTAATATCCTATAAGACGACATGTGCTCCATTTTTCAAACTTTTAGTATGTAACAGTGTCCTCATATTGTTACAAAAATGTTATTAAAATTATCTTATTTTGATACAAAATACAAATATGGGTCGATATTAAAGGTCAACGTTTCGCAGTTCACGTTATAGCAACGTAGTGTATAACGGTTATAATCGCCTGTCAATGTTACGACGCTATAAAGTGATCGAGTAAACCTCCGTCACGCCATTTTCACCCTAAAGCGCTGAACATTAGACTAATGCTTGTGCTCCATCCACGTCCACAGCGAATTCTCTAGCTAGATGCTAGCTAACTGAGACAGGGGTAACCAAACTTTAAACAAAAATATTTTTAACCAACTATTTCGGTACAAAGTAAATTATTATTAAATTAAAAAGTTATGTATGTTATTTATTAATTTGTATTTTTTTCAGAGTTCCGTACCTTAAAAGGTAAAAACTGAACCTTTATAGGATCTTTTCGTGATCTGATTATCAATCCACAGTCAGTCAGACAATCCCAAGGTCGCTTGGAGGTATCAAGCTGAAATTAATATCAAATATTTAGGAATATATCCCTTAATATTTGATGATAGTCAATGCACTCAAAATATACTAATAGTTATACATCAAACCATTAAAACCAGTTATCATCTACAAAATTAAATGTAGTAAGTATTACGTTAGTAGGGTATGTGTGTTAGTGTTAAGACACTCTATTCCCCACGCGCCGCCTGTGGAACTCAACATCGCGCTTTATTTACCAAAGCAAGCAAATGAAAATAAATTATTCCCCCAAATAGGAATCGAACCCACAACCTAATGTAACAAACTAAATTACATGGCGAATTAATTATCTTTTATATATTATGTTAAATATGTATGGTCATGTTTACTATTGAAGTTGCACTAAGGTCATTGAGGGCCTCTTAACAGTTTCTCTTAAGTAAACCTAAGTACTTTAGTTGTGTACCCCTGGAATGACTAGTTACGTATGCAGAACTGTAATTCCCGCCATCTAGGAGGGACAGAGTACGCGACAAACTAAATTACTTAATAATGCTGCAATTTCTTAAATTTATTAAATTTCTCAGTCTTGTTTAATATAATAAAACTGAAAAACGTGTTGCACAGAACTTACACAATAAAATTTTATAATATGTTCTTATATAAAACTTGAAGAATAATGAGCTAATTTTAAAAGAAAAGCTAATATTTGTGTTAAGATTCTAATTAATGTCACAACGATATTTAAAAATAGAAAATATAGGACTTAGCAAACTTCATAAAGTTTACAAGACAAAGTGCAGCGATGAGTACCACTACTGAAGACATAATCAAGTCAAAAAAATTAAATCAGCTTCACGCTGTATCCCGCATACAGCAGGGTAGGCAGAGGGAACCTAAGACACTCCGTTCCCCACTTTCTGCCGAATTATGGAGTAGCAGAACCCAACGACACCAGAGCGAAGAAATATAAATTTAAGTAAATATTTCATCTCCTCGAGTGGGGATTGACCCAGTCGGTTTTACAGTCACCCTTCGTGCCACTGCGCCACGACTGGCCCCAATAAGACATAATGCATTCAATATTAGGTGGAGTGTGAGAATGAAGTTTCTTAGCACTATACATCTATCTAACTAGCTATATGCGGAATATAACGTAACTTTAAAAAAAGAAAGGAATAAAATTCTTGGAATTTATGTTGCATTTACGTATATATACATATTTTTAGTTATATTTATAATTTTTAACAAATAAACAGTCTTCTTTAATTTCCACTAAATCCCGTAATCTAACCAAATTTTCATCAAATTACGCTTGAAGTGTACCCTTTCAAATAAAATTAGAATCATCGATATCTGCGAGATATTGAGTTATTCGTCCATTTGTCGCAAACATACTTAATGCAAATTTAAGACTTATGTGACTTTCCCATGGATACCATTTCGGAAATGGGCAAAATGGGACCACAAGTGACCATTTTGTACATAGTTGAAGTACATACTTCAACTGTATTTTTTTTTTAACTTAAAAAAAAAACATTTGAATTAATAACCTCCTTTTTACACAAGTCGGTTAAAACGGTGATAAATATCTTCAAATAGTTATTACCATAGACGCTTTTGAAAATAAATACCATAATAGCTAAGTCACAGCATTAAGTCGGATTCTAAAAACCACAATCCAAATACAGTATTATTTAAAACACCCAGCGACATGACACGTCAACTAATAGAGGAAATACATGGTAATCCAGAAACAATCGCTTTTAATATTAAATGTCATTCTTTGTTCGATATATTGTCCAAGCGATAATATATCGTGCGCTTTGAAAATAGGGGTGATATTTAAGTATTGTACAATATAATGTTTCCTTGATCGGAATGTCCAATTAAGAGTAAAGACGCTGGGGCCCTTATCCTCGCATCATGCTTAAACAACGGGTGGTCTTAGGTATCTGAAGCTTAAGTTATAAAGACAAGTTCATTATCTCGAGAGACGTTTAAAAAGATAACTTTAAATTTGTGTTACAAGCTCTTTACTAATTTACCATGTTTTTTAAGGCCTAAAGACTCATACGACAAAATAGACAGAGAATCTAATGTCAACATCTAACGCTCCATTGGACACTTGCCGCCCAACTTTCGAGATGCGTTATATGTTAAGCGGTGGAACTCAACGCTGCGCTTGTTAGCAGAGCGAAGAAATTTAAATATTTCATTCCCCCAAATCGAGTGAGTCGATCCCACACGTGGACTCGAATCTACAATCATCGCGTTACAGTCAGACGTTGTGCTGCTACGGACGACTTGTACTACTAAATGTATGTCAATCTGTCTGAATTTTTAATCACTTATTACTAACAGATTGAGATGGTCATCACTAGCCGATTGATATTATATAGATAGGTTCGGATGGCATGGGAAACGGAATGTTATAGATATGCTATAATATATATATGATATATGAGGCCAGAGTCGTGCCACAGATGCAAAAGCGTATGAAGGTAATCGCATCGAGTTGCGGATTCAATTTCCGAGTAAATGAAATAATTTATATTTTCATTTCGTCACTCTATTGTATCGAGGTAAAGCGCGACGTTGCGTTCCGCCACTCATCACGCAAGTGGAAAACGAAGGGTCTTAACTCTTCTACATACTTAACTTACCTATATGTGGGATACAGCTAAGATAAAAAGAACATATCCGATGTACAGCAACAATAGCAATTGGCCGAAATCTAGTGTCTACAGTGACCTTTTTAAGAGGCTGCTGAGAGGTAAATTTATTAAAAAATATTACTTACAGAATAAAGTACTTGTAAATTAGGATTAAACAGATAGATATATAATAAATATTTTTTTATATTATTATTTAAATGTTATTGAATTTTTACTTCCTCCTTCCTTTTCTTGATCATGTTTCAACAAGTTAAAAAGTTAGCTTAGCTTAGCGTTAGTTAAAAGGAATTGCTATTTTATAATTATATAGTGGACATTGCTCGGGTCCTTAAAGAAAATACAAATAATATATAATAACACTTTAAGTTTATAATTTACATAATATACCAAAAACCAATGTTAAGGAACCAATCTTATTTATCTGTCCATAAAATAAAATCATTCTATATTAAGAAAAACAATATAAAAATATAAACTGATAAATAGAAGCCCATTAACATTTAACTCAAAAAATTGAAAGATATCGCTCTCTGGAGTAAAAGAGCGGGGCGGTATAAAACTGCGTGCTATAAAATATTGCGTGCTAGTGATGGGGCGGGGTGAGTAATGACGTCACGCTGTGACGTAATGCGGGCTGACGTGACATGTCGCTCAGTGGACGGCGACATATTCGTATTGTATGAAGTTAGACGTTATTTTGTGGATAATGTTATGTGGATTAATGCTTTATATCACTCATAGCAGGGTAGGAGAGATAGCATAGTTTTAAACGTTCTCCACTTTCAACTGTATTTCGAGAAACTGTGTGTTCGGTGGCAGAAATCAATACTGCACATCGTCTATAAGAGTAGTGAAATGGATGCAATTCTTTCCCGCGAATGTGGATTGAACCCACAACCATCACGTTTGTAGACGCTCAGACGCTATCAGTACAATCAATCGCGCTAGAATCAAATCTCAATATAAATATTATATTAAAATAAATAAGGATATATTATATTAATTTAATGACTATCTTGTTGTGAAGGTTACTTCAACTATGGACGTAATTTTTTTATTACACTACTGTGGACGTGGTGTCAGTGAGGTCCTTATTAATTATGCTTAGATTATTTTGTTTAGAAAAAAAAACAACTTATCTCTTAGTTTACATGAATATGTTTAAATCAAACAGTATAAATATAAATAAAATAACTTTTTATTACACTTTACCTATCAAGATGATTTAAGGAACTTCAATTCACAAATTTCAGTCCTTGGCAACATCGCAAGACTCGTAAGAAAATAATATTATATAAAAGATAACATTAAATTAAATACATTTTTAACTAAATATAAATTAAAATAATCAGCTTCACGCTGTATCCCGCACACAGCAGGGTAGACAGAGGGAACCTAGTGTTAAGACACTCCGTTCCCCACTTTCTGCCGAATTCTGGAGGCATTGCGTGTTGAGTGGCAGAACTCAAAGCCGCCCTTAACCTCGACACCAGAGCGAAGAAATGGAAATATAAATTTAAGTAAATATTTCATCTCCTCGAGTGGGGATCGAACCCACAACCAGTCGGTTTTACAGTCACACCTCGTGCCGTTGCGCCACGACTGGCCTCTAAATATAAATTGTATAAAATTTTAAAAAACCTTTTATGTAATAAAATAAATTTTTTTCAACACCTTAACATAAGGCTTTAATTAAAACAAAAAGTCTCTAAATCTTGTAATATTACAAAAATTTATCGTATTTTAAAAACATTAGGCACTTAATTCAAAAAAGTATTATATAAAATTTGTACATTACATTAAAATATTACATTTGGATATTGTATTCATCTGATTTTTTTTTGTATGTTTGTGGATGGTGGATGGGAATCTCGTTGCAACTTTCAAGGTTCGACACTGTCTATGGTGCTTTGTCTGTCAGTCAGTAGCAAAAAAGGTATAAATATCTATATGTGCATACTTAAATAAAATACAGCTCTATAAAACGTTAAAATACAAAATCTTTGAATCCCAGTACAAGTTAAGTGTTATTTATATCTTAACATAAACAATTTGAAACTCGTGTAATTTTCCAAGTTGTAATTTAATTAACAATTTGGTATTCCAGTTACGTAATAGCCCGCGGCCGCGGGACTAGACATCGAATAATTCATTTATTCCCTTAATTTATTCGCTATATAAAAATAATATTTAGAAAATATTTTTTGTTAGCTTTCGATAGTGCTTTTCGGTTTGTTTCTTACGGGGTATGGAGTTTAGGTTTTGTTGAGTATTTCAAAAAAATATATTTTTTAACGCTTGTTATTATTATAACATATTTATTCATTTGATCATAAACTAAAATAAATATATTCCAATTATTGTCACATTTTGTGGTATTTGTATATTGTTATTTTTCTTCAATAATAATTTAAGCATATTTATTTTATAAACGCATACGTTAGATATGAAGAGCAGGCTATGGATAAGGATAAAAATTACTCTTACATTACAAAATTTTGATCCTTTGATATACTTGTAATTAGACAATGAATCCTGGTTGTATTAAAATGTTATTGTTTATTTTTATACTTACTTTTATTTCTACGCTGTACACCTATTATTATGCCTATTAGCGAAAATTATTCGTTCCCTCGATGTCAGTGGGAATCGAACCTACAACGATAATGTTTACAGCTACAGTTTGTCTGTTATATTACAATATGTATGTATTTGATCTAAAACTGTATATCGCAACTTTCTTTCATAATAGACTGTCAGTTTCTTTCGTCTACTAAATTGTCACATACCAAATGTTACTCTAACATAATTTCACAAAATTACATAAATAAATAATTAAACAACGCAACCCTTATTTTGAATATTCAAAATTTTATTAAAAAGTTACTTGTTCAAGGGGTAGCAACAAACGTTCCCGCGTAGCCCGCGGGTGTGGAACGAGTAACGCGATTTCACGACTAAATTGGTTTTACTCGAGTTATTTTTTAAGGTATTCGAAGACGAATGAAATTGTAATCGTGGTGTTAAATAACACGCATATTTTATTACTGATTGAACGATCTAAGGAGATATATCAATTTGTTACGCGAGAGAGACATTTATTTGTACTTGTATGTTGCCTTTCAAACTGTCATTATTTGAGTGTTCAAACATTCTTCATTTTAAATAGTTGGAAGCTTTAGAATATTTTATACTAACTTTACCTGCGGTTTCACTTTCGTGTTTAAATAGAAATGAGTAAGACCGCAGTTATAGTGGGTTACATCGAGACCATTAACGTAATGGAATACATATTTTTCTCGATAAATGGACTATGCGAAACAAAAATATTTTTTCGATTCGAAATATTAGTTCTTGATACGATCACAGCCGTAAGCAATGGTCACACTAATACAAGCAAGAGACGTCTGTGGATTTCACTGTGAGAACCAACAATTACGACATTTTTTATGCCCCAAATACAATACATTTCATTTTGTGCTTCGAAACTCAACATCGCGCTTTATCATAATAGTAAAATAAAAATATGTGGCGATTGAACCCACAACCATCGCGCATATAATCGTAATTCATTCTGTAGGGAACTATTATTTATATTTATAGTTTATTTAATATGTGTCATTTATATATTTCATTTATAATGTAATTTATTTATTTATCATTTATATACATACATACATTTAATATTGTTTATATATGTTGTAGTAAGTATTCGTATTTAGTTTATTTATATCAAAGCGCTCACTGCCGTCGACTGAACCGGTAAGGTGCCGTAAGATTTACGCCTACCCCCTTGTCGACGGCATATTTTATTTTATCAGTCGATGCTTGCCACTCGATGCGCTTTCCATACGTTCCTTTGTTTTATCTAGTAGTTTATTCTAAATTCGTATCTTTTGTGTTCTATTGTATATATATGTTTGTGGTTGACTCTCGTATAAACTGTGTCGTGATTTATTATTTATGTTCAAACTATATGTACAATAAAGTGGTGTTGAATATACCTAGTGCTAACCGTAAGTGAACTTTTATTTATTTCCATCAACCCTACAATTCTTAACTTCATCTTACCGAATAATAACCATTACGGCCAAATTTCATTTAACAAACAACATTAACCTATATTTTCCTTTATATTTATGCTGTTTACCCCCATTTATTACGATGCAGCAATCTAATCAAAACTTCTACCCTAATGAAGCAAGGTATAGTGATTCTGAAGTAACGTTGCGGGTGATTTGATATCCAAAGTTTTACTGATACTATACGATACTGTAGTGTAATAAAATAGAAACGGGAAATAGCACTAGGCATGTGTATCTTGTGAGACTATTGTAATGCAATTGAAACATGTCTTTTTAAACCTAAAATTTATCGATTTATTCTGGTCTAAAGAAGGTTTATATTTATTAAATACATATTTATTTAATGTGTAGTAAAATAAATCGCGGCGTTGATGTCTGAAACACTGCACCCACTGTGTACAAAATATAGGTAAAAAATAGCGACGGGAGTGACTTCACCTTTGACATTAAGTAAAACGGAAGTAATAGATGTATAAATAAAAAAAAAGCGTTTTTTTATTTTCTAATGCCTAATATAATAAAATAATAATTATACAACAGTCCAATGTCGCAAGAAATGGATCAATTGGGTGGGTGGATCTTCGCAGTAGCTAAATATACGCTAAATATATGTATGATAAAGGTTTCAAGAAATGTTTAAAAAGCATGTTAGATATTGCTCGTCTAGAAATAGAAGCCACAACCAATGCGTGATATCATACACTGTGTAAGCTTCACTCTGTAGGATAGAGGAAACTTAGTGTTGAGGCACTCATTTCCTCACTTTTCGCATAATTTTCCAGATGAACATTGGCGAACCTCAACGCTCCGCATTGTCTTCTTACTAGAAGAGCGAGGGAACTAAAAAAAATCATTCCCCCAAGTAGGAAATGAACCCACAATCGTTACATTTACAATTGTACCGCTGTGCCACGGCGGTCTCAACTATGCAACGCTATCGCTAATATACTCATTAACCTTATAAAATTAATCTAGAACGAACAAAAACAAGTTAATATCATTTTCAATATTTATAAAAGGGTATTAATATTTCAATTACACGGGTGCTATTATATTGTATCTGTGTTCGGGCGGGATCCCGGCGGGATTTGTATATTTGGACGAAACGCTAGAGAAACATTTTGCATATAAATAATTATTAATTAATTATTTTATAGTCCCGAGGTGAAACAAAGGCGAAATAATGATGTATTTATGTTATGTGTTGTTATTTAATTTTTACCCAAACGGGACTTAAAATTAAACTGATATTTAAAGCTCCCATACAAAAAACATGATTTTTTGCATGTGATCATATGAGTTCCACAAGAGTAAATGAACGAATTTCATCTTATTTACAGAGACACTCCATTCTCCGCTTGTATTTTTTTATTTCTGGTGTTCTTAGAGAAAAAAATAATAATATTCCATCATAATCTTAGAGTTGCTATTCTTTTATCCGTGTCTACGTTTGTATTCACCATAAACAGCAGCTTTATAATGTAAATGATCACAATGATCCAATACTAATGATTGGATGACGATAATATAATAGTAGTATGTAATTAGTCTGCTACATATTTGCATGTAAAGCCATATATTTTTTTAACTTTACGTTGCATCTCGCGCGTAGCAAGATAGGCAAAGGGCACCTGCGAACCCATTGTTAAGATACTCCGTTACCTTTAGGACACTTTCGTTCCGCAATTTCCGCTGAATTCTAGCGGCATTCCGTGTTGAATGAATGCCATATCAACAATGCAATTAATCTAATAAATACCTACATATTATTATTCACTATTATAATATTTTTTCGTATAATTCAAACCTTTTTTGCTTTTTTTTTTGTAACTATTAAAATATAAATAAATTTATATCAAATCTTTGACATAACATTTGAAATTACTAAAATATTAACTATAGTAAAATAAAATATGAAGAAATTTAACTAGATAATACAGCAACTGTCAAAACAGTTTTCTTTTAAACGTCACACCGCGCCGTCAATACAATACAATCAGAATTTCGAGTTGTAAAAATTATTTTTTTATATCTTTATTTTCCTGTTTCAAATTTAAAAAGAATAATTAGGTCGGTTAATTTCATTAATGAGTCCATTGTGACGCTTTATTTGATTTGTGATAAATCTAATTCGTTTAGAAACGAGCGTGGCGGAAAAAAGTAGATTTTAACAGATTTATTTTCCTTTATTTTATTAAACACGGCTCGGAGTTGACTTCGCTTAATATTATTAATTATTTTTTTAGTATATCTTGTATGGTAGGGACGCTTAGCTGATTTATCATAAGCGATTTAGCTTGTTCAATACATTACCGAATTTTTAAAGTCTGATTTATGAGGCCAGTCGTGGCCCAGTGGTACAAAGTGTGACTTTAAAACCGACTGGTTGTGGGTTCGATCCCACAAACTTTATATAAATAAACCCCATTAAATTTATATTTTCATTTCTTCGCTCTGGTGTCGAGGATAAGCGCGGCGTTGAGTTCTGCCACTCAACACGCAATGCCTCCAGAATTCGGCAGAAAGTGGGGAACGGAGTGTCTTAACACTAGGTTCCCTCTGCCTACCCTGCTGTGTGCGGGATATAGCGTGAAGCTAAAGTCTGAATTACTTTGAACAAAACGTAGCGTTCATCAGAAAAACTACAGCTAAATTAGGTAATAAATAAATATCAGCTTCGCCTTCTTTTTATTCTTTTCATAATTCAATTTTATGAAAAGTATACAACAGTTTTCAGCAACAGTATTTGTTCGTGCTCGTATTGCTATGATGTAAATTTACAGTGTAAGAAAGAATCATATTACAGGTATAGGGTATTTACACAAACAAGCGATTTTATGATAAACTCAGTGAAATTCTACTAATAATATAATACTGTATACGAGTGATAGTAGTAGGGTAATAGTAATAATATACCTACAGCAAAATTTCACCTGAAATATCATCTAAGGGAAGCCAACGACAGCTTCTATTAATAAAAATCACATTTTTGCCTCTTTAAGTCTATATTTAAAGAACGTAATGTATTATTTTATTGTTTTCCATGAAATCATAAGATATTTACATTGACAGAGAAAAATGAAAGACAAAAGTGGGCCGCGAGAAATATTACGGTACAGTACAAAGGGGAGATGTATTTTTCTGAATGCCCGTCTGTTACTTCACGCTTCAGTATATAATTTTACAAGTACGTCGTATATTTTCTAATAATAATGAAAGTAAAAGAAAAATGAGGAAAAAATATTTTTATTATACTTACAAAGCATCTCATGCATTGTTCTTTCGAAAAATATAAGAGTCAACTTAGTAACCAGTTATTCTGTTTACCAATTTTTGCTAAAGGCACCCTTTACTTAGTACGAACTATAATAATTTTACGTATGCTCTTTCATCGAAGATGCTTTTAAAGGATTTATTACGTACACAGAAGTTCGTTGTTGTTTAAGTGCATTGAGACATAACATCATTAAGATCTCTCACAGAATGTATAAGATGCTTAAAAAAAAATCTTAAAAAGAAAAAACAAATGAGCTGTTACTTTTTTATATAACTGCTGTTAGTAGCTGTTACTTTGTAATGTATTGTCGAGAATTTATTAAAAGACTAGAGACCCCGCGGCTTTGCCCGCTTGAACTATATGAATATTTATTTCATATTAGGGCTTATTATTTTGGTATGGTTTTCTATATTGGTATACACCTAACAAATCGTTATATAAATGTTTGAGGATTTAACTAGATTTTGGTCGCAAAAATGCTATGAATCAAAATCATTTTTTTTTTATCAGGCGGAAATTTCGGAATAAAAAAATTGCCATAATGTAGCTCCACAGCCCCCTCTATATTTCAGTGCAAGTCCCATAAAACTCGCTTCTGATAATCCAGAGCACAGTACGGACAAACAGAAAGACAAAAAAATAAAACACGTACACATGTGAAAAAACACAATTATTTTCAAGTCACAGACAAATGCTTTACTTTTATATGTATATGGATTATTAATCCGAGGTAATGATTATTTTATAGGTTGGAATTACTATAGTCCTGGGCAAAGGCGGTAATCGCAAAAGTTCTCTAATCGTATCGATATCTCTAGGGAACTAAATTGATCGAATTTCGCCGCCTTCCCCATTGCCGTAACTCGAGTCGGAAAAGTTTTTAATTAAATATTTTAAATGGATCATTTCGCTTTACCTCAACGTTTTAAATGTGTCATTCGGATAGATTTCCAGAATTTTTTTGCTGTTGAAAGTATATTAGTAAAAAAACCGTTTTTAATGTCAAAAAGGTCCTAACGCCTTATGGTATAACAAAAATAAATTTAATGACAAATAATTGCGGGCTCCATATAAAATAATATTTGCCCAATAGATTGCTAAGAACAAAATCGAGGCTCATCCACGCTAAAAATAATAACCGCCTTGTTGGCTTAATCTTCACTTGGGATTATATTTTATTTATTTTAGTTGCTGGTAGAAGACGGGCGGCGTTGAGTTCCGCTACTCAGCAAGTAGTTTAGACAAAAAGTGGAGATCGGAATTTCTGAACACTAGGGGTTTCTTCTGACTTGTTTAAACTTCATTTTCAATTTTTATTTTTCAAGTATACGACTTCTACTAGGTTTTTATGCTGTAGTTTTCATTTTATGCTAAGTATACATTACAAAAGTAAGACTGTAAACGCGATGGTTTTGTGTTCGATCCATACACGGGGGAGCAGTTAAATTTTTTTTCGCTTCCACACTATAGTGGACTAAGTGCAACATTAAAATGAGAGCGGGGAGCAGAGTATCTTAACACTAGGTTCCCTACGCCTAGCATGGTTGCTATGACGGAAAAATGTAAAGCTGTAAAAAATAATATAAATGTATAATATATAATAAGGAATATATTAATGACTCTTCCTCTTCTTAATGTATAGATAAGAGAAAAAAACATATTTTTATATCTTCAAGTGTTAAGACACTCTGTTCCCGTTAAAACACTTCCGTTCCCCACTTTCGACTGAACTCTGGAGGCATAGCGTGTTATGTTGTGGAGCTCAACGCCATATTTTTCGAAGAAAAACGCGGAAATCAAGGAAATGAAAATATATATTTCTCGAGAAGGAATGGAGGGAATGGAGGGATTACAGTCGCACGCAGGGATTAACGCTTGCGCCACGACTGACCTCAAATCAAAAAATATATAAATTTCACATAAATAGATCACTAAATTTATACTTGGATGTTTACTTTCTGAATACAGCTTTGTCTTTGCCACCAATACCATGACCCTTTTTGACATTTCACTCATCTTCCCCAATAAACTATTTACATACATACAGAATAATGAAAGACATGACCTTTTAATAAACACAAAGAAAGACAAAGAGACCCTGCGAATTACTCCGTCCACCGTATCCGACCGAGCGCATATAAACTGCCTTAAACAGCTCCTTAGAAACCTTTTACACTACCTACAGTCCATCACTAGTGTCGTTCCAAACACATTCCAACCCACCATTTTAGGCTTTATGTTATACAGAATAAAGGCTAAGATAATATTTTTTTGAGCGTTTAAGTCGCTGGTTGTATACCCTACATCATCAAATATACATTTCAAGTAAGTCTGAGGGGACGGCATGAAAATAGGTCCTTTGAATATGTATGGAAAGGCCGTGGAACAAGACATCTTTGGTGGCTTCCATAAATGTAGTATGACTAGACCAAAATAGACTTGACAGTATATTGCTTTCCGGATTATTGTTTTCGTGGGAATATTTAAATGTCAATATTTCAGTCTGCTCGTCGCGTACTTTTCAAATAGATAAATTGAACTAAATTGACCTAATTTTCTCTGTTCACTAACTTTTTTAGAATAACCTATAAAATGTAAACGTAACGGGAATTATCATACGTTTTATAAATAAGTGTATTTCTTTCCAAAGTGTTTTCTTTTTACATTTAAAATACTAGTAGAATGTTAGTAGAACTCTTTCACAATTTTTTTTTTTTTTTAGCTTCACGCTATGTCCCGCACACAGCAGGGTAGGCAGAGGGAACCCTAAGTTAGGACACTCCGTTCCCCACTTTCTGCCGAATTTTGGAGGCATTGCGTGTTGAGTGGCAGAACTCAACGCCGCACTTTTGCCTCGACACCAGAGCGAAGAAATGAAAATATAAATTTAAGTAAATATTTCATCTCCTCGAGTGGGGATCGAACCCACAACCAGTCAGTTTTACAGTCACACTTCCTGCCGCTGCGCTATGACTGGCCTCCCAAAATTTTCGTTTTTAAAATATAACAAATTATTGCAATTAAACTCTTATTTCTTTAGAACGTTTTAAATCAAACTTTTGTAAGTGATTCTTTTTAATTTTTGCATGAGCTGTTAAATAAAATCAATTATAAATCTGGATGTGTACCTACTCTTGAAAACAATCACTTTGACAAGTAAATGTTGCGGGTGACGACTAGTCTAATATACATATAAGTATAGTACATACATATATATATACATATATTTTAAGAAATATATGTACATTATCCATACAATCCTCCCCTCTGATAAACGCGAGTTTATCCTTATAATGCGGGACGCATTAATGATGCAAACGAGCGGAAAGTCTTCACAACCGGTAATCGAATCTGCCTCCATTTGGCGTTATTACGGAACTGCTATACTTTTTAATAATATTTCACGAATATAAATAGTAAAATGCAGCTTTTAATTATAATATAACTTAAAATAGTAACTTTTTTGTTAAGTTTTAAAATTAACACGTTAATCTATGAGATTTTGATTTCACGTATGTATGAAAATAAGACTATTAATTAAATAAGAATATCTACATATTATTATTAAGCAGAAAGCATACTCATTTGGGAAGATCTAGCACAATAAGTAAATGCGCTAATTTAACTCGTTTTTTTTTCAGTTTCAATTTAATCTCTATTAATTCCACAAAAAATAACTGACACTTAAGCTGAAAGTAATACTCGTTAAAGTTAGTCAATGACAAAAAATATATATCAATTGCAATTGCATTAGCGTTCCGTTATACCGCCACGTTCCTCAGGAAGATGAAAAGATTTGTGAGGCGTTTCATAATAATAGATGCGGACGAAATAAGATCGCTCAATTCTTGTAAAATAACTTTAATGCATCATTTATTGGAAAATATGGAAAAACGATATAATGGAAGGAACGGTATCGTCAGACCTACTTGGTAACGTTTAAATTTTAATTGATAGGCAGTGATTTTACTTTGGATTTTTATTTAATCTAGAGGTTTGTTGTGGCGCAAGGCTATAAAAGTACGACTGGTTGTGGATTCGATTTCTACTAGAGGAAATATAATATTTTACAGTTTTATTGTTCCGGTAACGAGGCCAAAGGTAACACGCGCAATATTTCCAGAATAGAATCTTAATGGAAACAAAATGCTTTAACACTATTTACTCTGGTACTCTTCCATGTGCGGGATACAGCATAAAGTTAGAAAAACTACTCTAGAGAACATTGTGAAGCATTAGAACAGTATAAGAATGAAATAGCGTTGGTTATAGGTTCAATTTTCAATAACAGAAATGAACTATTTTCATTTTCTCATTTCGGTAAGACAAAACACGCCGTTCCGTTTCACCACTAACACAATAATACGCCACGACTTTAGGCGGACGACGGACAAAGGAGTGCCTGTCACTGAATTCTATCTACATCTACGACAAAGGCAACGTGAAGCTGAACAAATATATGATATACGATCACATGTATGCAAGAGAGATCATATATGTAAGTGTGAAATCACACGATGTACGGCTGCACTTGTCACACGAAATAAAGTAATGCAGAGTAGAGTTTTCTCTTAAAATGATCAACAACGAAAAACGACGTTAATGGTTGTGGTGTACTATTTTTTGAATAAAATACAAAAAATTCAATTTCTAGATCTAACTGTAACCGTAACCTCTATAAAGGTTTTCCATAATTTTTTTATAGACCACAGCGATAAAATAAAGATTTTTCAAGAAAGTGAAACCAAGAGCGTCGAAATAGGTAATACACAGAAGACTTGAAAATAAAAAGAAATGAAAACACACGCAATCACACATCCACACATTTGTTAATACAAATATATTACATATTTTTTTTATCAAGACATTTATTTAACATTTTGTATGTAGTAAAAACACGTTCATTTCTCGACTGAAGCATTTAGCTCCACAACCATATGTCTAAAATTTTAGACGAACTCGCGACACGAATTGATACTTACAGGAAACCAAATAATACTTACAAGGTACAAATACAATTCTCGTCATAGTGACAAACTTGTATCCGAACTATAAAAAAGGCAAAAGGCTCACAAATAAATTCATGAAAACTTTTTGATTTTTTACTAAAGTGGGTAAATTATAATAATCAAAACTTACGAAAACGGCTCCTTTTTACTAAGAAATATAGTTTACCAATGTGTTACTACATTGTACATAATTATAAAGTATGTCTTCGTTTCTACGAAAAAAGAGTTAAAATTACGTTTTTTCTAAATTTCTCTATCTAAAAAGAGTTAAAAATGTTTGACATTTACCTTGAGCCAATAAAATTCAAATGTGCATAGAATCGAAACTGAATAAAAATAACTTATTACCCCGATTGGGAATCCAACCACCTCCACCTCGTCCAGGTCTTTTAATAAATTTATAAACATTATATTCACAAACACAATTTTAACATAGGTTTCTATACACGTAAAAAATAGGACGAGGCTTAGAGTATTTTGAATAAAGCGAAGACCCAAAAATCTTAAAAATAAGCAAGAATAAACAATTACGGGCGAATAGAAGAGCGCTGCAAATCAAAAAGTCGTTCGACCAAAAATGATTTTCTAAGAAACAAAAATTTAACAACGTCCTAATTCGAAATGTCCATAAAACAGGAACTCCGAGACAAACAAAAGTTTATAAGAAACAGAAACTCAAATATAACTGGGTCAATATGCGGGCGGTTTTCATTTAAACTTTGAAAAAGATACATAAAAATATAAGATGTTTTCAAGCGCACATTCAAGATTTCTGTTTAGAATTTTCTTTTAGCCAAATGAGGATAAATCTCTTAATCTTCAAAGTTTTACTATAACTATATTTATATACATCCAAAAATAGCAACAATGAAATTATTTTTTTTACTAAATATATCCGGCTAATTACAGTTTTCACGCATTTTCCCTCTTAGCAGCTTCGACAGAGGGATTATGGAGACGTTGCGTTTTAAATAACAGAAATAAATTTCCTCATTTTAAGCAAAATTATCTGTAATGAACTTAATATTATTTTATAAACTGTTCTTCTTTAACATATCTAAATAAAATATAGGTATATGTTTTGCTTACTATTTTTATAAAAAAATACATATCTATTTATAGATTGTTATGTATTAGAATTCCATCACATTGTAAAGGTTGGAAAGGCTTAGGTTAAAATCCAATTAGTCACTCTGTTCCTTTATTTTTTGTATGAGGAAGAAATGTGGGAATATAATATACTCTGAACAGCATTGTCATTTTTTTTTCACTTATAAACTCTTTCGTTATTTTAATTTGTAGCAATCAATTTCCGAAGATTTATACTATTTTTTATAAATTTTTAAATTTATAACTACAATAGCTAATCCATATTAAAGCCAAATTAAAAATTAAGTTACCCACGCGAATAACAGATGCTACCGGCTCATTAAGATTTAAATATACAAACAAGACAAATTGAACATTTTAATTGCCACGCCAACACTACTTTACAGAGATTTATTATGTTAATAAAGCTTGCAATTGTGACGTGTCCCCGACCATACATTATCCATCCGAGATTTGTCCAAAAACGATTAAAACCCGCCGTAATGAATGCACGCGGGCGGACCACTTTGAACAGTGGCTGAGTGGTCGTCCACTGACCTTAAAGATATATAGCGTGAATATTTTACTATACAACATGTTTTTACTGGTAAATGTTAGTCACCTGTCAAACTATACTCAAAAATTACATTCATTTATTTTTAAAACGAAAAGAAGAAGACTATAATAGAGGTATATCAAAATCATACAACTATGTGAGAACAAACTTACTTAAATATTTCTCTTCATTACGTACGACGAAATACAATCTTATTAGACAGGCGCCATCACTATAATTTTCTTACTGATTGATGCTTTTAGTACAAAACCAACTTTAAAATCGTTTAAGCAGCTACAATGAATTCAATTAGCAAAGCAAACAGAGTCTTTTGTGCCCCATTGTTCCCCTAAAATATATTTACACAGTCACAATTGACCCGCCCGCTGCATACACAATATTTAAATAGATTAAAAATTCCCGCGCTGACATTGCACAGATAACAAAATTATCCAGTGTTACGACAGGATTTTAGTATGTATATAAGGTATACTGCCAAAATTTGTACTAACGATATGATTGATAAAATATGTCTAAATAAAATTCTAAAAAATCTTTTTTTTTTAATTTCATTTTGATTAGGTAATTTACAAGTCCAATTTATAAAATGTAAAACAATCTATTATTTATTTCAATTTTATTTTAAATACAATTTATATTTAGAAAAATCGAATAACATTTAAATAAATCAAAATTAAAGTATACGATGATACAAAATTTCTCATAAATTACGCTACGAATTGAGGCGGTAATAAATCTGAGAGTTGGGAATTTCAGAAGTATACCCGTGTTTGTTCCAAACTTTCCTGCACGAAAGTTTGGGTTGCGTATATTAAGAAATATTACAATATTACTGATTATAAATCATTGAAATTCTCACCACTTAATGTATATTATACAAACTATATTGTTAATTTATATATTATGTAATATTAATTTAATATAAATATCGATAATACAGTAGGTCATGAGGCCACTCGTGGCGCAGAGGCACGGCAAGTGTGACTGTAAAATCGACTGGTTGTGGATTCGATCCGCACTCGAGGAGAGAAAATATTTACTTACATTTATATTTTCACTTCTGCGCTCTAGTGTTGAGGCAAAGCGCGGCGACGAGTTCCGCCATTTAACACGCAATGCCTCCAGAAGTCGGCGGAAAGTGGGGTACAGTGTGTTTTAACACTAGGTTCCCTCTGCCTATATAATACAATATATTTGTAAATGGGAATCAGTTTTCAAGTTTATGTTAAAAATTTTTTAGGAAAAGATAAGGATTGTTCTGGTTATTCATTCACTTACAATTGATTTATTTTAGAAATTTTGTGCCTTAACATTATCTTATACCAAATCAAGTAAATGACAGATTAACAGGTAAAAAGGTAAAATAAATATCAATAGTGTAAATTTTATTGTACGCATTAACGTGACATTACGTACGTTGAGTGCATAGCTGCGTAGCTCAACGCAGCGTTTTAGCGAAACAAAAAAACATTTCCAAGAATGGGGATTGATTCCACAATCGTTGCGCTTATAGCCAGATGCCTTTGTGCCACGACGACCTACACATTTAAATTTACTCAGCCATTTCTTATACATCATTATTTACATATTATTAACATAAAATAATTTAATTTAAAAACATACAAAGTTCAAATGATACACCAACAAAATCCAACATCCTCACTGCGATCTTAACTTTGTCGTGTCAAAGAATAAACAAGCTCACGTGTTCCGTTAGAACACGACACGAATAAATTAAAACATCCACAGATATTTGCGAAGTACTCCTTAATTGCTCGGGAAGTATCTATGTAACAGATGACAAGATTCGCGTCTAAGGGGAAGTCGGCGATGAGATTATACGAATGGAATGTTTGTGTGCTTATAATATGTTTATGTTTTGTGTGATCTTTATACAAAATAAATATTAATAATTTGTAAAGTAATAAATAAACATTGCTGTGCCGGAAGTCAGTCGTTTTCGAGTAAATGGGAAGTTTTTAAGTGGTTTAGTTACATACGAATCAAAATTGATTCGATTGATTTTTATGTTCAACTATCGAGGCTGCTTCGTCCGCTTAAAACTATTGCCAAATTGTGCAAAATGTTTACATAAATAGTACTAGCCAGTGTATAATTCCTATGTCTTTTTATTCGGGTAGACAATAAACACTCGAAATCCGACAAATTAATAAACATATATTAAAAACACAAAAATAATTGTATTAAACTTACACTTTCACCCATACCTTTTAACTAAAATGCCAGCTGAACTAAATAAGAAATCTAAAAAAACAGTTCACCCAAGAAAGCAATTTGGCCACGATTTGCACCATTCCCGTTCTATGACTTCGAAACAATAACCATCGTTATTTCATATCCTTATCTGAGGCATTCGCTGTGTTTTTTGGTAGGTATGGAGCGTATCTTCATATTTCATAGCGCACGCGATGTTCCGCCTCCATTATGTATTGTGAGGTGTAGCTATAAATATACGTGCGAGTGCTTACTTAGTGCAGCTCTAGAGCGATGCTCCTCGATCATTGCTACTATAAAGACAGGTATACTTTTTAATAATTTGTAAACTTTTCACTTTAAAGGAGGAGGAGGAGGTGGCCATTGCCAAGTGATAAAATGTCATATAAACAGCGAATATAAATATTATATTAAAGTGTTTATTTGTTTTTAACATTTAATTATTTTTCAAATTTAAAATAAAAAAATCCATTTAGAAAAACTTTGAATTGATGTTTTGTGTAAATGTTTAATTAATAAATTATTTTTTTTATCTTCACTCTGCATTCCCTCATAGAAGTAGTCCAGACGAAAGTATTGGAACTAGAGATAGCAAAACATATTTAATTTTGCTTATATAAAAAAGAACACAAAAAAATAATAAACTTCCATAAAAATGTGGCATAATATCTCCTCAACTATTAGAATAGTTATTAAACAAGCCAGCAAGCTTTATCACAACACGCAGCGCCATATAAGAGAATACGCTGGTAGAATGTCATATACATCGCGTTGTAATATATGGGTATATACGTAATCTAACCTACTACTACTACATACTCGCAACGCAAGTTACTGTGCATAATTGCATGTCGCGGTTTTAACACTAAGCTAACTAATCACTTCGTCTCCTTCATTATCCTACTCATATTCCTGGTGTTTAAACGTGATGATGAATAGAATATGTTATTTTCATCTATTATTTTGTTAAGTTTAGCTATTTTTATCTTTACGTTATCTTATTTGAATGAGAATCTTGTTTAATCAATCTGTTCTCCAATTTCTGCCCAATCAAGAGCGATTTTAAAATGGTGTGGTGTCAAATCCTCTAATTCACGTTGTCTTACCGGTGAAAACGAAAATACGATTATTAAAATAAGTGTTGCCATATTGAAAGGATTATCATAAAGATCTTAGATAAATTTGACATTTTTAAGTAAATAATTTAAAGCCCAGACGAACTTACTGAGATTAAAAAGTTGAAATCTGACATACATATACGAGTATGTAGGTTAGGGGGTGTAATTAGGAGGTGTAACGTTCACTAAGAGAGAATTCCTCAAAATTCCTACGGAAAGAGAAAAGCTCAAATTTCTCATTTTAATTCTCAAAATCTCACAAACAACGTGGACATTGACTAGTCTTCTAGAAATATATTCCAATCGAAATGACTACATTTCACAAAATACAATAATTCTCGCAACTTATATTGTATTTTACGTCACGATAAAAGCTATAAGATTTATAGATATATTATAATACGCAATTAAGCAACTCTTACTAGCAATCAAGGCGGTATAAATCAGTAGTAGTTAGTCCGCGCTCGTAGCACGTAATATTACGCCGCGAGCCAGCGTACGACAGTGTCCTGACTGCGTACAGAAGCACATGCGAGCCGCCGGCGGTACATAAGTCACGCCTACAAAATGATGTATTTAATAAAGTCTCTTATTACTTCTATACAACATATAATACATTTATTATACATTCAACTTATCGTATGTTCCAGTAGTGGTTTGAATATGGGAATAATAAAACGAGCAGCGTCACATTCTGTTTAGTTTATTCGACTGATCATGGCTAACGAAACCGTCTATTTATATATATTTGGACATACTGTCAAATGAGCAACTTTTATATGTTAAATTTGTACAATCATTAAAGTATTCTAAATATTATTTATTCAAATAATCTCTTATGAGCTCTTTTGAATCGTCGAATGAACATATAAAAAAAAGAAGCTACCACCGGTTCGGAAGGCAGTTCTGCAGAGAAGAACCGGCAAGAAACTCAACAGTTGCTCTTTTATATAATGTATTTATACATATATATATATATATATATATTTTTTTTTTTTTTTTTTTTTTTTTTTTTTTTTTTTTTTTTTTTTTTTTTTTTTTTTTTTTTTTTTTTTATGGAAAAGGACAAGGCAAACGAGCGTTCGGGTCACCTGATGGTAAGTGATTGCCGCCGCCCACGGCCCCGTGCAACACCAGAGGAGCTACAGGTGCGTTGCCGGCCTTTAAGGTGGAGATAGACGCGCTTTTTGAAGGTACCCATGTCATATCGACCTGGAAACACTGCCGCGGGTAGGCCATTCCACAGTTCTGTGGCGCGTGGAAGGAAGTTCCTACGAAACCGCACAGTGGTGGATTGCCACGTATCCAGGTGGTGTGGATGATAATGTAGCCTATGACGTACCGTGCGGTTAGAAAATTCGGCGGCAGGTAACAGGTCAAACAGTTCTTCAGAACACTCCCCATGGTAAATGCGATAGAGAACGCAAAGCGAGGAGACGTCTCTACGCAAAGCCAAAGTATCAAGCCTTTCACAGATCATTGGGTCCCCAATGATTCGAGTGGCTCTACGTTGTATGCGATCAAATGGTTCAAGCTGATACTGGGGTGCACCAGCCCAGAGGTGAGAACAGTACTCCATATGAGGCCGAACCTGGGCCCTATATAGGGCCAAACGGTGTTTTGGCGTGAAGTACCGTCTCGCTCTGTTGATGACCCCCAGTTTCTTGGAGGCCAACTTGGCCTTGCTTTCCAGATGATCGCGATACTGGCAGTCACTCGAAACATTAAGGCCCAATATACTGATACTGGGCGCGGCTGTAAGAGGAGTGTTTTGAAAGACTGGCGATATGATAAATGGGATTTTTTTTGTGGTTAACGCGCAAACTTGTGTCTTCAGGGGGTTGAACTGAACTAAGTTCCTTTCACCCCATGAGGAGACATTGTTGAGGGATGCCTCAATAGAAGACACAAGTTTATTTCGGCACTGTTCAGCGTTTTCCCGAGAAAGACTTGCTCGGCCGGAGTAAACAGCGTCCACTGTGCTATCATCTGCATAGCAATGAATGCTAGAATCCTCTAACATGTCATTGATATGCAAAAGAAACAGCGTAGGGGACAGCACGCAGCCTTGGGGAACGCCAGCGTTCACGGGCATATGTTTTGAGCAAAAACCGTCGACAGCGACCTTGATGCTGCGCCCAGTGAGAAAGCTGGCGATCCATTTGCATAAATTCTCGGAAAGCCCATAGGATGGAAGTTTAGCCAGGAGCGCCTTATGCCAAACTCGATCAAAGGCCTTCGCCATGTCCAAACCAACTGCCAGGCCCTCTCCCTTGCTTTCAATAGCCGCTGCCCAGCGGTGGGTAAGGTAAACCAGAAGATCACCGGTTGAGCGACCATGGCGGAAGCCATATTGTCGGTCATTAATCAATCGGTGATCCTCTAGATAAACCAAGAGCTGGCTATTGATGATGCTCTCCATGACTTTAGAGAGCAGGGAGGTGATGGCAATAGGCCTGTAGTTAGATGGATCGGACCCATCGCCTTTCTTTGGGATCGGGTGGATAAGAGCGCTCTTCCATGAGTCTGGGACTACGCCGACTGAGTAAGAGTGCCGAAACAAACGCGTTAGCACCGGTGTCAGCTCAGGAGCACAAGAACGGAGCACTAAGGGAGAAATGCCATCTGGCCCGCTCGACTTGTGGATGTCCAAAGAGGACAGAGCTCGCCTAACAGCTGTTTGGTTAAACTTAACCTCAGGCATTGAGCTCTGGCACCGCGGGATGGTCGGCGGCGTTGATCCTTGGTCATCCAAAGTCGAGTTTGAGGCAAAGAGAGCGCCCAGGAGATCGGCTTTCTCTTTTGCCGTATGGACCAAAATGTCATTTCCCGTGCGTAATGGCGGAAGCGAAGGCTGGCTAAAGTTGCCAAGTGCAGCCTTTGAGAGCGCCCAGAACTGATGAGTTCCGGACGGAAAGCTCTCAAGCTTCTCGCCAATTTTGGCGATATGCTCGGACCTTGCTCTGGCAATTTGCCGCTTAAAGAACCTGGAGGCTCGGTTATACTTCCTTTTTGAGGTTTTCACCTCCGAATCCTTAGTAACCAGTGCCTCAGCCCAGATTTGATATGCCTCGCGTTTGCTAGAGGCAGCAAGCTTGCAAGACGTATCAAACCAAGGCTGTGACTTGCCACCGATTGGCACTACAGCACTAGGAATATAAAGTTCCATGCCCTGTAGGACTACGTCGGCAACAGCAGCGGCACAGGTACTAGGATCATCAGAAGAGAAGCAAACCGGCCCCCAGGGATAAGATGAGTAAAATGTACGCATCCCATCCCAATCTGCTGACTTGTAGTGCCAGACGCGACGAGTTGCGGGTGATCTGCAGCTGTCGCGCTTAATGGGCACGACACTCCGCACCAGGCAGTGGTCAGAGGACCCCAAGGGGGCATCGACGACAACCTGGTACTGCTCTGGATGTGAAGTCAGCAGAAGGTCCAATAAAGAGGCATTGTGGTTGTCCACGTCCGGGAGTCGCGTAGGCGACTCAACCAATTGGGACAATCCGTTTGCCACAGCAAGGTCAAATGCAGCCCTCCCCGCGTGGTCGGTGGTGCGTGATCCAAGCCAACTGGCATTGTGCGCATTAAAATCGCCAAGTATCACGACCTCAGCGGAGGGAATCTGTGAGAGCATATCGTCGATAGCCGATTGAATGTGCTCCATGAGCCGATCCGTTTCTGCATTACCACTGTGGGACCTGTAAAGGCATGCGTAGACTCGGGCACGATCGTCCGAGTCAACACGGAGCCAGATGGTAGACAGGTCCCGACCTTCAAAATGGGCAAGACGACGGAAACTTAGGTCCTCCCTTACGAACACAGCGACCCCGGCATGAGGCATAAAGTTATGTTCTATTTTGTAGCCGGGGTATTGGAGATAGGCTGTGTCGCTCGGTCGGGCAATTTGAGTCTCCGTCAGGAGTAACAAAGCCGGCCGTGCCGTCTCGAGGTGGTGGTGGACGGCATTTAAGTTGGAATGTAGACCCCTGATATTGCAAAAGTCCACGTTGAGCGTGGAAGGGGTTGCCGTGGAGCGTACGTCTCGTTTGCCCTGTCTATAGCGCGGAACTTTGCCCTCCCCAGAATTCGAAGGGCAGCCTGAGTTTCGAGACTCAGGGAGGGATTCTCCAGCACCGGAGGTGCTGGTACCCTCCTGGGGTAGTTTCTCTTTAAGTGCCGCTATCATATTCCAGGGAGGGGTGGGGGGTTGGGCTCCGGAGCCCGGCATTACCTAGTGCGAAACGCAGTGGCATAAAGCCACTACTTAACGCCGGTATTAAATGCCGGGGGTGGTATGATCCGGTCGAGTCTGCCCATGCGTGTTGCCATTGCTGGCGACGTGACTCTACCACACGTACTTCAGTCGCCTTTTACGACACCACCAGTACCAGGATGATCCTATTCTTAGTCGGGATCACACGGCGAAAAATTATATAAATCAATGTGTGATGAACTAATTATTAGCTATAATTGAATTGAGAATAACATATTGTTTATAGGTCTTAAGATAAAAGTTACTCAACAGGAAATTGAATAATTCTATACAGTGTTGCTAGTGATATTTAACAGTACTAAAATAAGTATATGATAATAGATAGAAATATTCTATATGGTCTTGCTCGTGCTGTTTAACACGTAATTAATTTCATACATGTTTCAGTTAGCTGAAACTGTGTCGTATTTACACTGGTTGAAATATTCCTGGAAACTAAATCCAAAGAATGTAATTAGTCTTTCTGTCTGAGTCACAATATTTTACTTATTTTATGTAAATAAGTGCAATTACATAGTTGTTTCACTAAATTATCGATATATTGTTTTGATTGTTATATTTTAATTGGGTCTTTCACGATAAACCTTCAGACCTTTTTAACCTACTATTTTTAGTTGTTTATATTCGTAATATCTAAAGATTGATTTACATTCCAAATTTGTAAGAGTTTTTTCTAGAAATAAAGATTAAATTGGTATGTTGTTTTAATCAGCTTCAGGGAGAGTCTATAACGGTTTTTTTTGCTAAACAGACCGCAAGAACGTATAAATTTTAAGTTAGATGTTTCTCCTGGGTTGCAATCTAACCCACAAATAAAACGCAATCGCTTTTACAGTCGAACAGGACATTTTTTCTTTCCCCTTTCTCGAAAAATAACTCTAACAAAGCGTGCTAAAACACAATTCTTTATTGTTTCTATTGTATAAAATGATAAGACTTAACCAGCAAGTTCTCAGCAGCAAGACGGCGAGTGCCAAACACGTACAGGAGTTGCAGCCATGCGGTCACGTTTCTGCGGAAGAAATTTATTTCTACGATCGCTACAATGGATAATACAGTCTATAAGTTATGTCTATTCTATAGTAAATTGTTAGGTTTATTCTATACTATTCAACTTTCTTTGAAGATCGCAAATAAATTGGCTAACTTTTATGTTTGAAACGTATTTATTGATTGATGTGATTATGAGTTTTGATAATACTAATCTTGTATACACATTATGTCAGTATTAATTTGATCTTTTTTTACATTTTTGAAGTGTTTTTCCACAGATAGGAAAGAAAAAATATTTTTTTTAAGTAAACGTATAATTTTTTTACGCAACGATACAAAATTTATGCGTTTTCTGAAAAAAAAACATCAATATCATAAAATTAATAAATTACAATTATAAGTCCATCCATAAGATCTCGTACAAACTGCTTTTTCTTCTTGTATCCTCTATTTTTGAGACATTGTGTCTTAGATGAGGGAACCCTTCATTGAACTTTCTATATAGAGACTAAGGTAACCCTGTTAATAAGATACATATTATGAAAATTAAAATTTAGACCCAAACTTCAGTCAAATGTATTCTCCAGTCTCTACATACAACTTCCGCCCAGTCCACTGCCATCAACCAACAACCTACATACAGCGAGATCCCTCCGGGCCAACAGAGGCGCCCCCCTGCCTTGTCTCATAAATTTAATAGACATATGTTGTATTTTATAAGTCACAAACGGAGACATGACGGTGCCAAGAATCAATATTTTCCTTCCGCCATCTTGCCACCCCATTTCAATTATGCAAGCAAACACATCATATACCTAACAATAAAAACCTTTAATTTCAATGAAGCTTACAAAAGCTCTGCTCCACAATAAACTCGCAGACGCTAAGAAGTCTCGCCGCCATCCCCTGGGACTGACTGATGAAGAGTGAACTAAAGTGTATGTGATTCCTCAAAGATTTCTATTTGTATACTTCCGCAAGTTCCTTTTTAAATATTTTAAATTGTCTGTGCTGTTTTGTGTCTATACAACTGTAGTTACCATTAAAGTATAAATAATACTTATTTATTAGAAATATTTAAATGTACTATAGTAGAAGGTTCTGTGATATTTGTAGAAAGTAATTCATTTTTTGTCTTTATAGTTAAACCGATACTGACCTACCGTACTTTGACCGACCTATAGGGGACGTAATAAATGTGATTTATATACAGTTGAAATTCACATATATGAAGCAAAATGAGAAAATATACGCTAATTCTAAAATAAAACATATTTCAAGTTATTTCCGAGCTATTATTTAAGAAACAAACAAACTATTTCACATGTTATTCATTTTTATTGTCATCATAATTTTCATAATAATATAATTTTCATAATAATATACACACAATTATTAATAATAAACTATCAGAACAGCCAAATATAAACATGGATAAGTAAATAGAGTCTGTGGTAGCGAGTAAATTTCACTAAATAAGAATTTATGTTGTTAAATACACGTCAAAATGTAGGTTGATCTCGGCGACTTAAACGCCTAATTTACGCGGTATAAAATCCGATTACACTCTATTCACAAAGTATACCTTATCATGGTTTGACAGCCAGGATATTACCAATTCCTAGAAAATCCTATAAATGCATAGGGCTGCACCGTAAAGTTTCCATAAATGCTAATACCAGTACTTGTTAGTGATGTATGGTGATGTCTACTATGGCTATAATGCCAACCTTAAATTGTTTAAAGGAACTAAAAATATTTAATATAATATAACAAACTTTGTAATATTTCTCAAATTTTTTTTAAATACCGTTTTTAAGCAATAGGCTAAAAATATGTCCGGGCTAGTTAGCGGTATTGTGATATACAGTGTCAATACCCTCAACAAAATTTAAGAATTTCCTATCTTATCCTTTTGTCTTTTGATTAGATACTAGACACTGTGGCCTGTGCGTGGGCAACCTAGTGTTATAAGACATCGTTCCCCTTGTTAATTGGCGAAACTCAACGCCACACTTTGTGTTGAAGAATAAACATTATAAAACAAGTAAAAGCAAAAACATCAATACAAAAACCCATCACCACAATAACAAGCAACATTTAAAACAACCACTCCAACCCTACCATCAAACAAAGTCACAAACGAGAACGAACGAACAAGAATGGTTTCTCACATCAATACTACTTAGTACATTTAACGTAAAAGCTGACGTTCGCAGCTCGTTAAGAGACTCAATAACAACTTAACATTGGATAAATGCAAGTTGCAAACTTCTTGAATGCATTTCAACCGTTGGATAAGACGCGTTGAGACACTTTAGTCGTTATTAGGTGTAAATAGTGGGTTAAAACTGGCTGCGCGGGTCCCCGTAATGAGGGCCAACAGCGAATACTTTGATATTCAGCTGTCTGCGGAATGCTATATTAATATTGTTAAGTCACCTTTATATTTAAATTTTGTGTAAAATGTTGGTTGGGTGTTTGTCTGGTTAATAAGGAAGTTTGTTGTGTTTGTAGACAGCTGGTGTTCTGTACGTTAGGAAAAAATACTATTATATATGATGTAACAAACATATAACATTTTAAACTTAGATTGTCAGTCAGAGCGCTTGAGCGATTTTCAAAAAGGACAGGTTCATTTCTAATATTATATGAACGCTGCGCGTTTTCTAATAAAACATTGATTTTTTTTCTAATGGAATAAAACTTTTAAAATGTTAAAAACAGTAATATACATTCAAAATGAGCCTGTCGGCCACTGCCACATGTATAGAAAAAAAGAAGCCACACAGACTGCCACCGTTACGCGTTACGTAACGAAGCGATTCTCCCGTAAGAAGTTATCACTCCAAAAAAAAATTCCTCATGGTAGCTGCTTGCAATAATGAAAACAAAGAATGTTCATATTAATTTCTCTAGAAGAAAAGTTAATGTAGGCTTTCTACTCCTTTAAAACAAACATTTTGTATAACATCGTCAAAACCTAAAACATAAATTGGTACAAGCAAACATGTCTCAACAGAATCACGAAAACAACATTGTTAACCATTTAAATGGAACAATATATTTTTTGCTGAGAGTAAGTAAACATTTTATTTGTATTTGACAATAGCCGCGCTGCCAGATGTAGCTACACCCGCGCTTTATTTTACCGGAGGGAGGAAAATGAAAATAATTTAAATATAATTACTTTCCCAAGAGAAACTTAAAACTACACCCACGGTATTAATCGTCAAAAGCTGTTCAATTGCGCAACTATGGCCACAATATTTTATTTGTGTTTTTTTTTAGCTTCACACTGTATAACCTAGGAACCAGTAATAGGACACTCCGTTCCCACTACGACATTTCCCGCTCTCACTTTCCACCGAATTCTGGAGGCATTGCGTGTTGAGTATTGGAACTCAATACCGGTATGCTGTGTGAGGAACCTAATATACCTGTCGCATTTACAATCTTATGCCGGGCACAAGCGTGCAGCATAATATAGTCCTGCGCCATAGTTGGCGTTTACTATTTTTATGATAATTATAAATTGTTATTCTGGTCGTCTATCAAAATTGACTAAGACTCGATGTCAGTTATTCAAAATGAAAACATATTTATTTACTTTTTATATAAAATATACAAAGTAAAAAATCAACATTACCGTAAAACAATAAGTGCATTGCACTGAGCGCATTGTATCCTAGTTTTCATACGGAGCAATGTATCCCAACAATTGTAAAACCTCCGCAATCCATACAAAACTGTTAAAAGGCATGCAGTATCGTAAATTCAAGCGCGTTAAGCCGAGCGCAGACGACTCGACACGCCGATAGGTGTTCTATCTCACAAAGTACTCGTATTAGAGGTTTATGGGATTTTAAGCTGATTTTCTATACGTATAAAGTTGTATGTATAAAACTAAAATAAATGTATTCTTCATGTAAGCAATAATTATTTTTTCAATAGATATGTATGTTATATATTACATATTTATGGAGCTTCAGAACCTAACGATATAACAATCTATTGTTCTTTTTTTATTATATTATGTTGTTGTATTAAATTAATTTAATATATTAAAGTTCATTTTAATTGCCAACTTCATATATTTGTTCAAAATATACATTTTAGCACAAACAGCACGACACACTGGTAAGACACTTTAATTCCTCATTTTCTGTTCAATTTTCGAAAATTATATATTCCACGAATGGGATTGGAACCCACAACATCTGAATATAAATGTGAGCTTACAGTCAGACGTTGTGCCACTGCCACGACGACCTCTAAATTATACAATTACTAACCATACTACCGGTCCGTCATCAATATCTGCCATATTACAAAAAGAGCAACAGTACAAACAGAACAATAGTAGGTATACTCGTATCCCGTAACGAATGCCGATGTGCCAATAAATACAGTATCCACCGTGCTATAGCAAGTTAGCAGCTCGCTTGATCCGACGACGAACGACGCAGACATTATTCATGTCGGCTCGTCTGCTGCTCTCCTTTTGTATTTTAATCCGTTAATTGAAAAGTGTAAACTCTTTCTGTTTAAATACCGTTTTGCGAACAATTTGCAATAGCGCTTAAATAGCTATGCTGAAGGATTAAAGTACTGAGTGCAGTTTTGTTCGACTGTTTCTAGTTTTTTTTTTTGTGGGAAAACAGTAACAATATTCAGCCAAAAGGGTGCAGTGGTGTGTGTATTGTGCGTAGGCTGTGCATTTTAGGGTCTTCGCTATATTTTATTATTATTCGCGTACTTTATTCTATCGTATTTTTGTTAACTTGATATTTTAAGACGTGTTTTGTTATTATTTTTAGCATACTAAAATATATGCTGCGTTGTCTTATTAGCAACATTTACATAGTATAAGCTATAATAATAAAATATATAAACTAAACATATACAAATAAAAAAAAAAAGAAACAATATATTTTCCAAAACAAGACTTATAAAACCAATTTAATAGGTGCAATACATCATTGCAGCATCAATACATCTCAACCCGCTGTCATAATATGAGGCATAATATTCGCATCAACAATCAACTACTTGTTGCGAACTATTAATAACGCGAGAGCCAAGCTTAGTTTTCGTCAGTGTCAGACAGAGCCCATAATAGTAAGCAGCAGGTGGTCTAAATATGTATTTATGAAAGTTCACCTACGGAGCTTAGGTGAAAAACTCGCTTGTCAAAATGTCCGCCGGACCGATGCCTGCTACGCGCTGTTGGGAGCTTTCTACACACGGACTCTACTATTATTCTAAGTATATAATTATAATATTTAATAAACGTGCGAGTGTAAACGTGACAGGTTAGTACCCTGCTGTGTGCGGGATACAGCGTGTATCTGACAAAAAATATATATTTATTATTGGTATATTTTATATATTTTTTTTATTTTATCTGCCTATCTTAGTCTTAATTTATCTATATAATAAGTAAAAATAAATGTATTTTTTAAATAAATGTTAATTTAAGCAAAAACTGACATTTTTAAGTAACTCTTTTGTTTTATACAATACAATTTTATACAATAAAGATGAATGCTGTGGAGGTACGATCTCTGCGTAGCATGTGCGGAGAGTATAGCTTATCGAATCCGCAATGAAAAGATAAACAGTATGACAGGTACTAGCGAGGATGTCACGGTGAGAATGAAGAAAAACGTGCTCAGCTGATTTGGGTGCGTCGAATAAATGAGTGATGAAAGAAGAAAATGATGAAAGAATGGCAAAAAAGTTATATGATAGAAAAGTGAGCGGTAAGAGTGGTAGAGGTAGGGAGACGTCGGTTGACGTTCAAAAACACAATATCAAAGATACTGGAGTCAGGTTACTTAAAAAGCATGAGGAAGTAAATCATGTATGAAGAGGTTGATAACAGTGGACGAGGCGAAAAAGGGTATGTAGAGACCGTAGCGTTTGGCGCTCCGTTTTCTAGTGGGTACTAGGGATACAGCGTCAAGCTAAGCTAAGTTTTGTTTTATATAAAATAAAATAATTAAATTCATAAAAGCATGAAATATTTCAGCAGAGTTTTCCTATGACGTTATCCCGTAAAAATTCCGCCCGTAACTCAAATTTACTTTATTTTTTTTTTCAATCGAAAAAATCATTTTATATTTGTTTTATCAAATATAAAAATAAGACGACTTTACAGGCACCTGTCGATAGCACAGTGAGTCCCGCGCGTCTGAAGCACGTAGTTTGCGCGAGGCAGCCTGACGTTACAGGCTACAGCCGATATTTTTCCACTGCCGCCGGCGCTGCCAAAGTGACGCGACATAGCTCAGCTATACAGCTGTTATATACATATATAGTATATGCAGGTATGGACGCTATGTTCGCAAAATAATGTGTTCCTTTCAAGCAACTTCAATATTGTCCTTTGTGTGTCTGTTTCCTTACTAAAGATAACGGACTGACAAAGATGTTTTGTTAATATATATTTTTTTTAGTTTCAACCTGTATCCCGCATGTATCAGAATAAGCAAAGGGAGCCTAGTGTTAAGACACTCCGCCCCCTACCTTCTGACACTGCCGAATTCAGAAGACATTGCGTGTTGAGTGGCGAAGCTCAATGCCTTGCTTTGTCTCGGCACCAGAACAAAAAAATCTAAGAAGAAAAAATATTAAATAATTAATTTCATCGAGTGGGAACTTAACCCACAACTTGTTACAGTCACACGTATCTGCTCATGGCGCATGATTAATTTTATTTTTTTTCATTTACTCATTTTTTTTTCGATAATATATAGAAATCTAAGTACGCTCAATTAAATGAGGAGAAATAATTAAATTTAGAGACAACTCAGTGAGATGAATCACGGTATGGTTGTTGTCAACCTATATCGTGAAGCCTATATTTTATTTTACCACTACATATGATATAAAAACTAATTATCTGAGCGCGACACAGTGTCTGACTGTAAACATCGCGAGATTGATATTCACTCAAAGTGAGACGTCGAGTTACAACGCGAGACACAGCGCCAATCAAAGAAAAAATCTATATATAATTTACTAAAATAGTAATAGATTTGTTCTTGATAATAATCAACGAAAGAAACACATGCCGGACTCTAATCTAAGGCGAACGAATAACTGTCATCAACCAAAATTGGACAATCAATTCTAGTACGGAAATGTTCGCAAAAAATTAATGATCGGTACGGAACGACGGGAAAGTGATCAGTCTCCAGCCTCGGGGGAGATAAGAGTAATATTGATAAAGGATGATTTTATATAATAATCGGTACGGCTGTTTTATTTATGGGTTTTGGTGAATGAGTTTTCACTGAACTAGGACGGTTGTAGCACAGCGGTACGGCTTCTGACCGTAAACGCGATATTTGCGGGTTTGATTCTCACTCCAGAGTATCATGAGAGAATCATTTTCATTTCTGCGCTCTGGTAACGAAGTTTCCAACCTAAAAAGTGTTCTAAAAAAGACATAGCTACTATACGAACGTCATGATAAAGAAAAAAAAAATATTTTAAATTTAATATATTGATTTCAATAACATCCAAATACTAAAAAAGAAACTAAGGAATATAAATAATTGTTGATAAATATATTAAATAAAATGTAGCGCTATGACTTCTCAAAGCGAAATAGCAGTAAACATACATAAATCTTATATATAAAACAGAGCAATTTAATATAAATAGACAGACTTCCGCGGATTTCACCCATTTCATCTCATCTACAAGACCGAATCCAACATTTAGGTGCAACCGCAACTAGACTCGTAAAACAATTTCGTAGCGGAAGATAGCTGAAAGATTAATTGTAAAGGGGAGACGGACCGGATATCCGTTTCACGGGATGTTTGCGATCTTCAACTTGTATTTATGTTGTGAATTTTATAGAGCGCGTATATTTCAGAGTTTATAGATGGATGTTATTTGCACTGTTCTGCTTCAGTTTTCTGAGAAATCGTAATTGTTAGTTCGAAGAAAAATAGACATCCTCGAGTTTGCTGTATTCTTTTCGCTTTGTTTTATTTTGTTTTAAAATATATTTTATTTTTAGCTTTATTTTATAATTTTGTGTATTAATTGTCTATTGCTAAATATTGCAGATAAAGGTGTTTTAGGTTGTTATAACTCTGGTTAAATGTTTTTTCTTTATTTTATCTCTTGTAGCGAGTGACTGACAAATAGTTCCTACGGTAACTGAAAAAAAACGAGACATCTCATTTTACATTGCACGTACGTACGAAGTTGCAAGGTAAGACTTATACCTATTATATTTTATTTTTAGCTTCACGCTGTACCTTTTACATAGCAGAGGGAACTTGGGAGCCTAGTGTTAAGACACTCAATTCCAAATAACTTTTTCTTCCCTCTTCCACCGAATTCTGGACACATGGCTGGACGTGTTGAGGGGCGAAGAAACAAAAATTTGATATAATATTTCATCTCCTTGAGTGGGAATCAAACCCACAACAACCACCTGCTTGGGCCCCTGCGCCACGGCTGACCACATACATAACGTTAGATTTTCATTACCCTCTCCCAACTCATTCACAGCACTGAATGCACTCGTACCTGACTACCTGACAGCTTCAACTGCGAGGGTCCGTCATACAAAGTTACGACGGATATCTAACACATAATCACTATTCCAGCTCGTTCTGCAACAAAACTCATAAAAGCTGTGTAACTCTTCACTTTAAAATTACAAACAGTCGGCCAAGTTTCACTGAACTCATCCCGCGTGGATCGTAAGGAATTAGATTTTACGCTAGATGAAACGGGTGTTATTCAAGTACTTTAATGCATTTTTTTTAAAGTCACGCCGTATCCAACGTTTAGCATGACAGAGAGAAAGAACCTAGTGTCAAAACACTCCTTTTTTCACTTTCCGCCTAAATTTTGGGGCATTGCGTGTTGAGTAGCGGAACTACACTTGCTACACAGAAGAAAAATAAAATAATTATTTCCACGGAACGAAACGTATTAAGGCACTCTATTTCTTGAATGGAGTGCCTTAACACGATTCCTCTGCCTACCTGCTATAACCGGGATACAAAATGAGTATAAAAAAAATATATCAACCTAAGCAGATAAAATAACATCAACAAAAATTAAAGTAACAAACGCACCGCACATTTCTAGTCACTTTACATCCTTACTTTATTTTGTAGTACTTCACACATGTTGCGAAGTTTAACAAGCTCATCGCGGATGGCATGTAGCATGTAGGAACACGAGCTCGTCATACTTACCATAAAAATCTTTACTTCTATGGCGTGGTACAAGAATTTTAATTACATTACTGAGTGTGCATGTTTAAAAACTCTCGTGGAACGCGTAACACGGTTACCTCGAGAGTACCTTATTTATTAACATTTTAAACTCATTTTGTTTTATGTTATGTTGAAGCTTGTAGTAAGCTTTCAGTAAACTCCTTTTATGTATCTAGATTCATATAATTATGAAGATATGATGAAGTCATTTTAGGTTAGTGTAAGAACTAAAAAAATAAGTTTTGCATTTTAGGATTTCGTATTTTCAGGTACGGAAGGAAGATAAAATCGACAGCCTTGAAGGACCACCTTCTTGTCCGTCTGTCAATACCATTTATCTCGCGATAGCGTGGGTATATCAAGCTGAAATAATACCAAATTTTGAGGTCTATGATCCCTTAAAGTATAGAAAAATTAAGCCTTTCAAATCAACGCAACCAAAAAACTAATGGACATGTGCGTATCATCCAGTGCTCACCTATGGTGCCCAGACATGGTCTCTGACGATATCACAGAAGTCCATCCTCAAGGTTTGCCAACTTGCGATGGAGCGCAGCATCTTAAGTGTCAAATTAATAGATAAAATCTGAAACACCGAACTGCGCTCTCGCACAAAAATCGCTGACGTGGGTATAAAAGCCGCTACACTGAGATGACTGACTGGTGTTTAATAACACAAAATAGACCAGAATGGAAGAATTGGAGAGAGACCTTTGCCCAACAATGGGTCAGTAAAGGCTAGAAAAAAATCCCCAAGTGAGCATCGAAACCACGATCGTCGCGTATACAACTCTGCGTCACGACGGCCACTCACGAAGAATTTTTCACAAACTTTCAATAAAACAAACGTCTTTTACATACCACGCATTGAAAATGAAACCGTTACTTAACGTCAATGTCTTTTTTAGGAAATTTTGTAAGAAATAAGAAAAAATAGTACTAGTTCTCCGTTGACCACTCCGTTAATTTTTTTATTTTTTTTGTGTTTAGAAATATGTTTCTTTGCATAATTTGAAACACTATAAAAATGTGCAAATAGCTGTAGTAAATCTCTTAGCAAATTAAAATGAAAAAAAAAAAGGTTTACAATTTAAGCTAAAAATTTTTAACGAGTGTGTTAAATATCGAAGTAGCTTGATTAAACACATTAGGCTTAGTAGTCAGAGCACTTGCACCCTGCAAGGTCCAAGAGGGTTTAAACTTCAAATACCGCTACGTTAAAATTTTTATACCTATATATATTTCCTAAAAAAGCACTTTACTTCACTCCTTTAAAATATAAAATACATCGTGTAGTGCACATTTACTTTCATAGAACGATATGTACACAAACACGAGCAGTTTAACGCTAATATTCTTAAACACGAGTGAAGTTTGCCAACAACACCGAGTTGACGTCAAGGGTGGGTAGATTGAAAAATATTATAAAACGAGATTCCTCCGTCATTTACATTTATATGGGCCAACTTGGCAGCCACTGGAGCAAGAGCGAGCTAACACGCCAAATTGTGTGGGAAATACCTACGAAAAAAGGCAGAAACTTTCATAGTTATCTACATTTTTGAATAACAATAAAATCCAAATTACTTTAAGTTTTTGTTCTTGTGTTTTTTTTATTTTAACCTAAAATGAAATTAATCTCACTTAAGTTAACCAACGTCGTATCGAAATATTGAGTATTTGAATTTGTGTGTATTAAAGATCAAATGCGGCTTTAAGTTCATCTTGTTCAGTCTTCTTAGGTTCCCTCTATCCTGCTATAAAAGTTAGAAAAAATATAAAACATTTTTTTTATAAATATAGCTAGCTGATTGATAGAAATTTGAAAAAATATATGATAGGCTCTGTTCAATTCAGATTTTTATTTATGGCGCTTCGAGCGTGCCAGTTGAGCACTAATCACTTCGCCCATGTCACGTTGTATGGAGAACACACGAAGGAGATTGTACGATAAAAAGAGACTATATTACACAATAGGAGAATGCATGATGATAGGCTCTGCTCTGTACTGTTATTATATCATATCTATCAATATTAACTCTCATCATCATTCATATTAGTCACTTTATTTCGCTATACTTGGCTAGGAATAAAAATACTTTTACCTTACTGGCTTACCTTCTAACCTATTTATATATTTGTCTACTTAAAATAGCTAATCGATATCAAAGGCTGCTCCGTTCTCCCGCGACTTCAATGTGTAACTGAAAGTGTACTTTAAAAATTATTTTCGAACCGTCGTATTTTGTTAACTTTAGCCATAACGGAAAAATTATACTTTCCGCTGTCGAAATTTCTTAAAGCGAAAAGGATATAAAGAAGTCGTTTCTAGTGTTTACCTACCATAAGAATCAATATAGAATCAGCGGGAAATCTAAGTAGGTACCTCAATTTTATATTATATGGTATAAGATTGCCTCTGACTATAAACGGGATTGTTGTGGGTTTGATTATTTTTTGTCGCACCATTCTCTTCTGCCACACGCCACGCTATGTCTCTAAAAATTGGGTGAGAAATGAGGAACGAAGTTCCACGAGCGTTTAACAAACTATCTTCAGGGGCGAGCTACTCTCGCTCCTCCTGCTCCGCCCAGTGGCGCTGTCAAGACCAGTCCAGGTCAACACCATTAAAGCCAATTCGAACGAAATTAAAAAGCGGAACGAAGTGTGACATTTATATATTAGATTACTTCTGCTTATCCTGCTATATACGGGATAGAGCGTGAAGCTGCTTTTATATTATTGAATAAATTTTATCATTTCTGTTTAATCATTTTATTTCTATACTAGCGACCCGCTCGCGGCTTCGCCCGCTTAAACCACAGAATTATTTACTTAGCACACTGAATTATGTTCGTGTTTTGATATACTTATAATGTATGTTTGCAATGTAATGAAGATTTTTTATGAGAAAGTTGTTAAAACTTTAGGTCGCATTTTCGTACCTCCCATAAGAATCTTCAATTGAATGTTTGAAATAAAAACACAACTTATCGATACTTACTATATGTGCGTTTCTTCACGATAATCTCAGAAACGGCTTAACCGATTTAAATACTTTTTTTGTTTGTATTCTGGCAAACTGCCCTTAAATATTAAGTATTAGTTTTATTTTAAGCAGCTTCATGCTAGTCAGAGGGAGGAACCTAGTATTAAGACACTCCGTTCCCCACTTTCTACCGAATTCGGGACGCATTGCGTGTTGAGTGGCAGAACGCAACGCCGTGCTTAACCTCGACCCCAGAGCGAAGAAATGGAAATATAAATTTAAGTAAATATTTCATCTCCTCGTGTGGGGATCGAACTCAGAGAACCAGTCGGTTTTACAGTCACACTTTGTGCCGCTGCGCCGCGACTGGCCTCAACTGGATTGGACTTTATTTTAATCGGTTCACATAAAGTTAAAACCAGATCCACGCTTTATCCCGCCCTTAGTAGGGCAACTTAGTGTAAGATATTGGGTATAATGTGTGACTGATGTGCGAAATGAAAATATTATTAAATTATAATTCAATCCTGCATGTGTGGATCGGACCCACAACGTCGCGTTACAGTTACAATTGGGCATATAGGGTAAAATAGTTTAAACCCGTACCTAAAGAATTTTAGCAAGATACATCAACAGTGAAGACGTAGGTTTTTTTCTCATTTCACAATGTTTATTCATATCTATATTTCGTATGACGCGGTTACGCATAGGTACCAATAATGTAAACACATACTACTACAAAAATAGTACTAAAATGTTTAGAACTTTAAACTTTGCCGCAAATACATACGACTCGATTTCGCAATGAAGCGTATGCGGCGGTTTCCCTTTGATAGGTTTATGTGTGCGTGCGTCGTTCTTGACAAATTGTATTTTATTTTACAACGATAATTTTATTATTTATTTTGTTTGAAAAAATAACTTTTTTATTTTCGGGTTTTTAATTTAATATGTAATAGGCTTTTATAGAGTAGTTAAACTGTGGTTTCATTTAAAGTGGTCCTAACAAAAAAACTCTGTATAATTGAGCATATTTAATATTTATAGTGATTTTTTTGGAAAATTGATACCAATAGTTATTACAACCACTTGCGAAGAAGCATAGTTTAGGCAATTTTTTATTCTATAAGAATTCCTTTTAAAAAACTACCAACGTTCTTATAGTTAATATATTATTTTTCCAAATTAAAAAAATTGTCTATGTCATCATAATGGCGGAAAAATTTCATTCATATTGTAATACCACATTAGTATCGACAATGTAGTGTTGATAGTAATTAAAAATAGATATACTACAGGAGGATATCTTCATATGCACTGTTTTAACCTGTTTTATGTATAATATAGAATAATATATTCTATAGAGGAATCACACATTCTTTTAATTCAGTTTAGTAAATACATTTTTTAGAGGTTACTCTGTACTAAAATGGCATGCAACTCTGTTCCCGCATTTACGTTCCTGATATATCGATATAAATAATAGAAATACAAAATATAGGAAGGAAACACAAATGCAATTATATAGCATTTTTTCTTTTTTTCATACTTGAAACGTATTAATAAATTACATATTATGCATTACATACAATTAATTTCTTTTGAATATAACACTAAGTTTAATCAGCTTCACGCTATTTTAACAGATAACATAAGATGACATTAAAACGTATTGACATCACCACGTGATCCATCTAAACACAATATAAACTTTTATAAACTATGAACTCACAATCAGAATTTACTTTCCAAATACATATACTTTTTATTCTACACATCGCCATATGAGCTAATTCCGTAAAATATACCTACTTTATTATGTTTGTTAATATCACCAACGTTGACGTTTGAAATAATAATTATGGTAGACTGAACAAATATTGATTATACTTCTTTTTTTAGCTTCACGCTGTATCCCGCACACAGCAGGGTAGGCATAGGACCTCTAGTGTTAACAACAACACTCTGTTCCCTACTTTTCTCGGAATTCTGTAGGCATTGCGTGCTGAGTAGTGAAACTCAACGCCGCACTTTACCTCGACACCAGAGCGATGAAATGGAAATATAAATTTAAATAAATATTTCGTTTCCTTGCGTGGTCATCGAACCCACAACAGTTACACTTTGTGCCCCTGTGCAACGAACGGCCTCAATTTACTTTCTTCTTTTAAAATGTGGTTAAATGAAATAGTCGTAATTTAATTATGTGAGATTACTATTAACCGACTTCTTAAGAGGGGTCATCAATTGGGCTGTATTTTTTAGCCTTGTTACCTTAGAACTTTTGATTGTATGAACCGATTTTAATGATTCTTTTTTTATTTGAAAGCTAATGCCTCCCGTGTAGTCTTATTTTAATTTAGTTTATATCCAACAATGGTATCTATGAGAAAATCATATAAATCTCAAATTTACATTAAGTATATGCGCGACAAATGAACGTATAAGTCAATATCAATTCAACCGATTTTAATGATTCTTTTTTTATTAGAAAGGGTACATATAAGGGGTAGTTTGGTGAAAGTTTAGTTAAGTTCAGAGTGTGAAATCCGGTTGAATTTGAAGAAGTCGATTTTTTTTATTAAAAAATATAATTATGTAATTTTTTCTACAAAAAATTCTTTATACTCCATGATAAAAACTATCCTATAAGTGACATTAGGCTTTGAACTATTACCATGCCAAAATTAATTTAATTTCATACAGTAGTTATCGGTATTTTAGGTAATTTATATTTTTCAGTTTTTATTTTTTTTAAAGAAAACTATCATGAAATTCGGAATGAAACCCAAAAAAAATGTACCTTGAGGCCCTAGGCTAACACCATGCAAAAATTCATCAATTTCTGTCAGGTAGTTTTTGCGTGATTGACGCACAAACAAACCGACAGACAGACAGACAGACAGACAGACAGACAGACAGACAGACAAGAATTCTGCTGAGTGGTTTTTTAGGTTCTATAATCGACATATTAACCGACCTAATTTTTATTTTTTTTATATCTTTCATGTACAGAATTGACTTTTCTATCCTTTTATTATATATGGAGATATGACTCAAGTACAGCTTTAAACGTATATATTATGTTTGCATATTATAGAACTGATGTAGTAATTCCTATTATGTGTATTATTTATTTTTTAATACGAAATACTCAAAATTACAGGGTTAATATTTATGAAAAAACAATTTAATAAGATATTTTACAATTCTACTATGAATTCATGAGGCCATCGTCGACCATCATACGAGGATTGAATTATTTTCATCTTCTCGCTCTGGCATGTCAAAATGTGGTGTTGACTATGGCTGAACTAAACACAAAGTGTTTCGAATTCTCTCTGTCTACCCTTCTATAATAAAATGACACAAATAAAAAATATATAAAACAACTATACAAAACCTCCATACCTAAGTACGAATGTATGTATAACAAAAATAATTATACAAAGCAATTATATTTTCGCTACAAAAAAAACTATTATTCAATTGACAATTCCATCAATATCGAAATACATTTTTGATTTAGTGTGTGCCGCACGCCACATCGCGTGCCCCGCTCGCCGGGACGCCACCGCGCCACCGCGCCACCGCGCCACCGCGCCACGACGACACGGGCGAGTCTCATCTGATACGGATATGTATATGTTACAAATAAACTGAACGCGAAACAGCGTGGCACTGATCGTTTGAACTTCAAATAGAAATGTATTGTGTACTAGAATAACTAATAAGATCGTTTATCAAGATGGTTCCAACTTTCACGCAGTTATGTGTCGTAAAATGTAGTTGGGACTTGCGAGTCGACTCGATGTTTCTATGATAGAATTTTACTTACATAATTTTTTGTATATTTTTTATAGTTTTAATATAGAAGAGTAGGTAATCAGTAATAAATAGACAGTCCGTTGTGTCGTTAAAATTTGTGAGTAACTCAGCACCACGTTTTGTGTTATTAGAGTGATTAATAAAAATCAAATAAAATAAATCAGCTTCACGCTGCATCCCGCGCACAGCAGGATAGGTAGAGGGAACCAAGTGTTAAGATACTACGTTCTCCACTTTCTGCCGAATTCTGGAGGCATTGCGTGTTGAGTGGCAGAACTCAACGCCGCGCTTAATCCTTACACCGGAGCGAAGAAAGGGCAATATAAATTTAAGTAAATATTTCATATCCTCGATTTAGGATCGAACCCACAAACAGTCGGCTTAACAGTAACACTTCGTGCCACTGCGCCACGGCTGGTCTCTTCCACTTTTTTCATTTTTATTCATAATTAATCCTCCAAGTAGGATTAGAACTGACAACCATCCCGTTCACGGCAAGATGCTGTTCCACTGCACCACAGTATCGTCAAATTACGGGAGTCAACCAGCTGCTCCAGCACGATGTCTATACTCTATAATAATAATCAATTTATCCCATAGCGAGTATTAAATTACAATATGATTGCAGCAATTGTTTAAGTCCAATAGCAGACGGGTTCAGGTCAAAGTGATGTAGTCGTGAAGTACGCTCGCTGTATCGATTTATGAATGTTCTTAGCGGTAGGTAACATCTACTGTAGTTACATCTTATTCGTTTTGTTTTTTTTTACTTATGTTGTTTCTTTTTTTTTGTAGTAATTGTTTTGGTTTTTAATATTTTGTTGTATGTTTTATATTATTTTAACTAGACATTTAGACATTTAGAAAAAATCGAAAAAAAGAAATTTACAAAAACGTGGTCTGTGTGGTACCTTATTTTTTTGACACATTTTTATTACCTCGTTTAAATTATAATAGACAAGTAGCCAGATTGCAACTGTAAACACGACTGATTTTCATTTTCCTCGCTCTGATAACGAGGCAAAGTGCGGCGTTTAGTTCCGCCAACACGCAATGCCTCCAGCATTAGGCGGAGAGAGGAGAACGGAAGTGTCTTGCCCATTCAAATACAAAATACGGACGTATCTAAATAGAAATTCAATTCAGAATTTAATATATTTGTGGCAAACTCTCGGGAGCTTCGCAGTTCGAACTCCACAACTATTTAGCACTAGTTACGGTTTGGCGACGACTAAACTCAGTGGTAAATATCTACAATCAGTGACATATCTATCAAATTACAAGCGAATAGTTTGTGTCGAATACGAACTGCGTTTGCATATTCAGATGGCGGTTGTTACGTCTCGTTATTGTGGATTTAGTATGGAGCAAATAATATTTAATGGAAAATTTGTTGGTTTATTTTAATTTTAAAATGTTTTACGATCTATTTTCTTATTATTGATTGATTGGTATCTGAATCCGTGGCTGTACTGTATTATATAATATATAATCTGCCTTCTACGAATATCTACATAAAAATCTAAATATATTCCATTTTTTGTGGGAAAGCTCTTTGTATCTCTTAAGTAATAAACAATTTAAGAAAGCAAACGGTTTAGGTCGCGTCAAAAGTTTAATTATAGTAATTTAAAAATAAACTGTAACAATTCATATTTACACTGTACTGTGCTGTAGAAGCTGAAAGAATAGTGCTAAGACTCTGGGTTCGCCACATTTCGCAAAATTCTGAAGGCGTTGGTACCAGAGCAAAGATATGATAACATTAAAAAATTAGCTTCACGCTGTATCCCGCTCACAACAGGGTAGCCAGAAACGAACCTATTATTAACTCACTCCGTTTGTATGAAAATATTAATAAACAAGCATTCTTCGTCCAGATGGGAATCAAATCCATATCCTTTCGCGTTAACAATCACACACTAGTGCTCCTGCACCACGACTGGCCTCAAAAGTAACTTATAATACCTATTATTGATATATCTATGAGAATAAATAGTTTATTCAAAGCATACCAGCGCTAACTCCAACGCGCCGCATGCAATTGTTCGCTACGTTCGCACCCTGTATAAAGTGCTCGACTGTTCCCTCACCTCGTAGCTACGAGAAGAGAAGTTTGCGCCAAGCATTCGCAATCAATCGACTATCTGCTGGGAATATTCCCGAAATGTACAACTTCAATCATTATAGCACTATTTCGAATAATACTGAAACTACTGTTGGCTCACGTTCTATTGTAGGGTACCCGTAGAAATTCTATTGTTATTTCTTTGTTTATTTCTAGTTTAATGAAGAAAAAATGTTTTATATAGATAGCTATGTTTCTATCTACGTGAGTACATTACCTACATTATCGGTTTTACAGTCACATTTTGTGCCCCTGCGCCACGACTACGACTGATATTATTAAAATAATTTATCCTTAACTGTCTATTTCTATAAAATATAATATAAATTATTGTACTGCTATACGTACGTACAAGTATTCAATATACATTCCTAAGAGTGGAGTAACATCAAAAATATTGGACAAGAGAAAGTTCTACAAATTGGTCTCTTGGCACATACATCGAATTCGATATAATAATAGTATTTACATTGTTAGAAGGGTATAATGTAAGAAATAGACTTCAAAGCTTTTTTAGTTATTCGCGTATCGCCCATTTGCTCCATATAAATACATACATAAGTATAAATCAAATTTAATGTAAATGTTCCATCGTACCATAGATCTAAGTTACATTTTTTTAAGTTTTCATTTTTTAATAATTTTTAACAAACTTAACAAGTCAAATAACTATAAAATTGTAGTCACTTAACATCTAGAGCTTTTACGACCTCATTTCACAGGTCAGAGAGAATTTTACTCTTCCTTTTATTTTTCTTGGCACAACGCTGTGTCCCTACCGGGTTAGCTGAAGCGAATGGGTCGTCAATCGCTGCGGTCTCTGCATAACTGGGGAGTCCTCATGCTTTTTACGTGACCTTCCTCCAGTATCATCGATAACATATTCCCGAAGGACAATCGAAGTTTCTAACCTCTCAATCTTGCTCCATAAATTTCACTCTTCATTAGTTCTTAATAGCACATCTGTTATATAAGCCAGGAACAAGAAACCGCTCTAACCATTTAAATAGTAGGTACCTATATTTACTAGGAACGTTGGTAGTATATTAGTATATATGTATATGTATAGTAGATATGTATAGAACATATACAAATTCAACATTTAAGTGCATGCCATAGAAACGTCCCATAAAGGGTTGCTTTTGACTAAAATGTATTTGCAATACGTGCTTCTCTTAAATAAATGACCGTTATAGATTCTATTCATATAGTTAAATGATAATTTAGCTTAGTGTTCTTGATACACATCAAGAATGTCATTAAATTAATTTAATGATTAATTATCTTTTCTTATTTTTAATAATTGTAACAAATAATTTGAAAGAATGGGTCAATGTATAACCTATACTAGTATCTCAATATTTAATCTATCTAGGAAAATTATTTTATTAACCATAAATTCTAAGAAACAAAAAAATATATTAAGACATTACTAAACATGCGCCTTTTGGTCAACCAACTCACCCAGCTGGGCTGACCGGTCGAGGACGAAGCAAAGCGCGGCGTTGAGATTCGCCACACGACACGCAATGCCTCCAGAATTAAAAAATGAGAAACGGAAATGAGTAATGGGGACAGTATGATTAATAATAATAACAAATACATCAAAGTCTTTAATACTATCTATTTAATCTATTCCACAACATTTCTATATTACAAATAGGGCGGGGCCGCCATCTAAAGTATAACGACGTATTTACGCGATAACTGTAACAAATAAACAGTACCGTCCCCCACTGGCAAACATGCTGTTCGTACGTACGCAGTACTCGGCGCGTGTGTGGGCGTCGTTGAAGGCATAAATCTAGAAAATTGACAACGGAGCTGACTAACTGACGTGTAATAGGACACACCTACTTCGGACTTGCGATTATATTATATTGATATACTAAATAAATAAATATTTTGTAACTTATAACATTGTAAATATAAAGTTGATTGAAGATCTATAAACTTTATATTTCACTTTTCTTTTCTTTTTTTATTTTGTTTTCTGTATAAATTTCTATACAACAGAGAACAGTCGTAGTGTAGAGGCACTAGTTGTGGTTTCGTTGCCCGCTTGGGGAAGGGAAATATTTATTTTAATTTGTATTTTCATTTCTGCGCTCTGGTGTCGTGGCAATGCGCGACGTTGAGTTTCGCCACTCAAAACGCAATGCCTCCAGTATTCGGCGGAAAGTGGAGAACGACGTGTCTTAACATTAAGTTATCTCTGCCTACCCAGCTATGTGCGCGGTATAGCATGTACCTGATTTTTTTTTTCTATAAAAGCATGCTATATTAGAGTAAGCTTGGCTTTATCTTAAGTATTATTGTGATAAGTAATTTAGTCCATAAAGTACAATTATTTATATTAAAAGCATATGAGATTTGTTATAAAATATGTTAAAATATTATAAAACAACTTTCTTTCCCCCACCCCAGTTGCCAACTACACAAAAGAGATTGAAAACGGAAAGTACCGAATTTTTGTCTTGGCCAATGCTCCTTCATATTTATTCATTGCCATATATTACCAACAGCCGTAAAGTGTTTCTTATGGAGTAAAGTATGAAAAACTACCCTTGCATGGAGATCCGCATGAACATTTGAGAAAACTTGGCAGTAAAATAGTACATGCGACGCAAAAATCAAATTACGCCGACTGCGACACGCCGAGCACACAATACGATGTTTCTTTATACAAAACTGTATGTAATATTATGTAATTTATGTGCCTATTCGGCGAGCAAAAACAGTGCAACTTCAACTTTTGTATGGAAGCAATGGAACCTATACGAGACCTATGGTTAGATATTAACTTTTTGTTTGAATGTAGGTATATATTACAGTAATTATAATAATTTTTTTTTTTTTAATTAATTAAATAATTGCAAAAATAAAATCTTACTCACGCTGTACATGACACGGTAGGCAGAGAGAACCTAGTGTTAAGGCATCCGTTCTCTTTATAGACTATTTTTCCGCCGAATTCTTCAGGCATTACGTATTAGGTAACGGAACCCAACCCCGCGCTTTGCCTCGTTACCAGAGCGAGAAAATAAAACTACTTTTTTTTTTAAATATTTAATTACCTTGAGTGGGAATCCAATTAAGACATAAATAAAAAGAGAATAATATATTTTAAAAAAATAGGTTTATTACTAGGTTATTGATAACTTTCAGCAATATAACAGCATTATGGAACGTGCTCTCCATTTCTTTGTTTTTATGTTTGTAAATGCATTAAAGTGAAAAGTTTCAATTTATTCCGTATAGTGGGTACTACCCTTAACTCACGGAATATCGCCGCCGCGCCGCGTGCGTGGGCGTTGGTAAAAGCATAAATCGCAGTAATTGACGCTGCAACAGACCAACTACCATCATATAGCTTAGGGGACCTCCTACTGGTGGAGTTCATTTTGCAAGAGGTCGCTTGTTGAAACTTTTAATTAAAGACACAAAGTACTTCTCTTGCTTATATATTTAATTATATATTTATATAATTACTTATATAGTAAGAGAGGCCGCCCTGGCCCAGGGGTACAAGGGAGTGACTGTAACGCGACGGTTGGAAATTTATATTTCCATTTCCTCGCTTTGGTGTCGAGTTTTGCCACCCAACACGCAATGACTAAAAAATTCGGCGTAAAATGGGGAATGGAGTGTCTTAACACTAGGTTCTCTCTGCCTACCCTCCTGTTAGCGGGATGCAGTGGTAAACAAAATAAAAAATAAAATAGGAGAAATATTTTGAGTGTTTTTACAAGATTTCATATTTTTATGTAAATATTTTGTGTAATTTGGCTTTATGTCTAGATCTAGTAAGTAGAAACCGGTTAAAATGTATTTTGTTTAAAGCGCCATCTTTCCCTTAACAGCAGAACTATTTCACTTCGCTGCTTGAAATGGTATAAATATTAAGTAACTACTACAGGCACCGATAGATGGCTATGGTTTTCTTTTAGTAATAATTTGGAGTTAAAATAATATAACAATTCAGATTATTGCTTTAGAGATGTCGATTAGAGCTATGCCTTTTTAGCGTAACTGGGTAGCAAGAAAGAATCTAGTTTTAGACCCCTCATTCCTTCATTTTCTGCGAGATTGTTTTTATAAGTGAACTTACTTAATTCTTTCTCTCAGCCTGCAACATAACATAAAAAGATGATACTGTAGGTACGAAATATTTGTATTAAAACTTTTAATTAATTAAAAAATTAAGTAGATCCGGGTCTGGAAAACAGAAACTAAATTGAATCTACTAAAATGACATATTAAAACAACAAAATTCTAAAATAAAATTTCTTCCAAAGGGATTATATTTTCCGATCTTGATATGTACATAAATATTCCTAAAATTAGTCTTATAAATTCAGTTTGATACCTCAACGCGATCTCGGGTTAAATCGCGATCTTAACAGACGGACAGAAAGTGATCTTATGAAGGAGCGCTAAAAATATGGACAAAGCGAAAAAGGGACAGAATATCCTCCAAATCCAGCTAAAAAAAGATTCCAACTTATTTACAACTATCACCAGCAATCTTATTCGTCCGTTCAAATTTTAACTATAATCTAAAACAGTCCTTATTAAGTATTACGTAAGTAATAAGTATGACAAATCACACCAATTAATTAAATTATACCGTAAAAGGAAATGATTATAGTTCCCGCATATTAAAGTACCTAGATAAGCGACAATTTGTTAATTAAGCAAACGTTTTGTTTTATTATACTATATTAACGACAATGTTCTAATTTATAAAAGATTTTAAAAAATTAGAAATTTATGATCAAATATTGAATTTTTTTCTTAGTTTTCGTGTACATTAAAATATATACTATTATGGGGAGTGAAGAGGAGCATGGGAAACCAAAATATTTTAAATTAGTTACTGCATGTCAGTACTGAACTGACTAATTTTTTTAGCACAGAATTTGTTAAGATACTCCGTTCTATGTATCACTCCCTTTAATAAAAAAAAAACTTAACTTTGAAACAAACGTAAGATAGAGAAGGCGAGTAGACCTTAGGCCTATGGACAAAACGCAGCTTTTGGTTTCTCACCCCTGTGCTGATGATCTTAAAAACATAAATAATAAATAATAATTATTATTATTTTATATTTAATTAATAAAACAAGCAACTGAGTGTCTCAGTGTTGTCCCTACACCACATATCTGATAATTTGCAAATTATGAAAATAAATACGGAATAATAAACTAAAAATAAAGAATGCTTGACTATGCATGACTCACAATGTTCTTTTTCACATTGACTTTTACACAGAAGTCGTTCCTATTAGTCATTGTAGGCGTTTTGGAAGTCATCTTTAGTATGATTTATTAGCTACATAAGCAACTGGAAGTAAATCTTTACAACATTATCAATTTAGAGATTCATATAGATAATTAAGAATTAAAAATTATATTATTCACTATTGTATATTTAATTATCATTTGATCGAATCTATAGTGGTCTGTCCTAAGAAGTAACGTACTCGTTTATAGCTAAATAGTTTGATTGATGGCGCTAATCTCAGAAACTGCTGATACGAATTGAAACATTCTTCTCTTGTTGGACAGTTAGATTGCCCACCGTGCCTGCTGTCACAGTTACTTTGGGCACTTACATATAGGATTTTGTAATACACAAATCTTAGTTAATTTCATTTGACGACGATAGTCGTAAATAAAATGAGATTTCGTAATAAGTATTTGGAAGATTTGAAGCTCTACCTTTTGGATACCATCTAGATATTCCACCCAATGAAAGCATATTTGACATTGTACTATATAAGAAATAAACACTTTGTTGTTAAAAAAATACCAAATTATATTGTATTTTAAAGTAATTATATTGTTAATTGTACCAACAAAACGAATAAATAGATTAGAATTACTAGCAATTCCACATTTCGAAAACTTTTTTGCTCATATACGTATAATATTACATCAAAAAGTATCATTAAAACAATTTAAGAGACACTTGACACATGTACTCGAGTGTATCCGGTAATATAGCAACTCTACCGAGTCTTAAGATGATATGACTCAACATATAAATGTATGCATATATGTGTGTTTGTATGTATGAAATAAAATAAATAATCTATTGGGTTCTACCTGCAGCTTTGCCTTCGTGGTCAAATAAAGTTAACTTAGACTTTGTGAGTCTCACTGTGGTTATATCAATACTATTAACATGATGTAATGTAGCTATGTAAAAATAAGAAAAAAGGTTATAGAGTTTTTTCAGTGAATAAACTAGACGTCACAAAAATATTATTTTATTTCCAACCAGTACTTTCTTAAATTACATAGTTCGTACAGATAAACTCTCCAGTCTAATTATATTAATACTGATTATTTTGTTTACCTGTAATATCTTTTTATTAAAGAAGCTAAGGCTAAGAAAAAAAGTACCTACCTAACTAATAATACATTACATCACTTCGTTCTCTACAGTCCGCTGAATTTAAAAACATTGTCGTCCATAACTAGATAATATAGGAAATATTTTGAATAAAAAATGCTTAACTATAAATCGAACTCATAACCATCAGTACAATTATACACATGTGTCTTAAAAAAGTTTAAAATCTATATTTTCATAGTGTCTACTATTTTTCATTTATTTTCTATCTGTAACAGATAAAGCAAATAAAACATTAATTAGAAATCATTTTTAGACAAGCTTTCTAGACTTTTTATATGATTTTTTATAAAATAAATTTAATTTCATACAAATATCAGGTGGATTGTGTAAAAATTTGTAATCAACCATTTTATTACAGCCGCCATTTTATATTAACAACAATATTGATTAAAATATGTAATTTCATTATCATCAAAACAAAAGTTTGCTGTTGTACTGTAGTTGCACGATTTTATATACACTAACGCTCATACTAACACAGTAAGTCACATGAGCTTGGAAAAAGACCAACTGTTACCAGAACCAACAGATTACGATCATTAGATAAAAGCAAGCACACCTGGGTGTCGAAATTTGTTTTATTATAATATAGCAACAGTTACTATGACGATGCATTATTCAATTAAGCTGATAACACTTAAGGAGATTACTGCTAATAAAATTGTAATGTCTTGTTTCCGAGACGCGTGGGCCACTCGAGATGTAGCCAGTGTGACCCTAACTTAACCGCGGTTTATTATTTCTATTAGAAATATATTTTAAATTATTTTTTTTATTCACATTAAAATCGTTAAAGTTCACACTTACCACCGCTGACCCAAAGAGCAATAAAAAATATTCGGCCATTTTATATCTTAATATAAATAAAATAACTACGTCGATTCCGTTTTTTTGTCCATGTTTGAGAGATAGGGCATATCATGGCGATATCAACGCTTCTAATTATTATGTGACTATTCTACCCTGATATTATATGTACTGGAATTTGAACCCACAGCCAGTCCATTTATATTTTTCTCACAACAATGCTTTAAATTTCTTAGCGTAATATTATTATAGACTGCTTATAATCAAAGAAACAAACGTAAAATAAAATTAAAAAAAAAATTATGATATCAATTAAATTGTTGATACAATTTAATTGACATCATATTTTTTTTTCTTGATTTATTTACATACAGCATAAACTATTAAAAACGTATTAAGTATATCATCTTCAATGCTATAGGCATTAGCTTCACGCTGTAACCCGCATATAGCAGGATAGGCAGAAGGAACCTAGTAGACATTCCCATACCATCAAGACATTTCGGTTCCCCACTTTCCGCCGAATTGTGGAGGCATTGCGTGTTGAGAGTCGGAACTCAATGCCGCGCTATGCATCGTTTCCATAGCGGGGAAATGAGAATGAAAATGAATATTTTATTTTTGTGAGTGAGTATCGAACCCCCGACCTGTCACGTTTACAGTCGCACACTTGTACCCCTTCGCCAGTCGTGGTGACTAAGAAGGCATTAGGAAGCCAGATTTTGCGAACATACGCTAGACTTTAGATGTTTTTGGAAAACGACCGTTCTTTCCTAAGTAAGTGTGGAATATCATTTTTAAATTTGTTAAAAATACCAGACTTTACTTTACTTTCCACATAAATATTTCGGCTGGCGAAAAGCGAATCCAACAACACGCTCTGTTTCACTACATCGAAAAAAATAATAATTGAAGATATAACGCAAAGCCAATTAACCATCACAGTGAGACCTTATATCTACAGTTGAAAAATATCATTTGAACCATTTTAGTAAAAAATAACATATATGTATATATATTACATATTGTATATTTTGTTTGTCAAAAATCAGTGAGGGCATATACATCGTCCGCAGACTTGCGGCGGATTAGATCAATCTAGCAGCGAATTGATGACACATTACGCGCGTAATTTTTACAAGGAGCCGGCACCTTCAACCCGCGACCACTGCACTAGCTGGATATAAATAATGTATTCATATTTTACGCCACTTAAATTTTTTTAACATGGATTTTTTCTATGAAATTAAAAAAAAACTTAAGGCCAGTCGGGGCGCAGGGGCACGAAATATGACATGAAATGTGACAGGTTGTAGATTCAATCCCCAATCCGAAATGAAATATTTATTTAAATTTATATTTCCATTTCTTCTCTCTGGTGTTGAGGCCGAGCACAGCGTTGAGCTATAACTCAACACGCAATGCCTCCAGAATTCGGCGGAAAGTGAGGGACAGAGTGTCTTATCACTCTGCCTAACCCTGCTGTGTATAGGATACAGAGTAAAGCCATAAAAACTTTTTTTTATTGAAACACAAAATTGGCGTCTGAAAATAATTCCAATTGACAATTATTTATATTAAACAGAAACAAAATATAACATAATAATAACGTCCACTCAATAAAACAGGTCATAAAATTAATTTAAAATTTCATCTTAATATGATTTATAACACGTACAACTTCCGTGACTAATTGTCAAATGCGTTCCGCCCAAATTAAGTGGCACCCCTAGCGAAAACTTAATTCTACGTTTGTCTATCAATTACAAAATGCCGAAAATGCCCCTCAATCCTGAGGGAACCATTGGACGGTTAAGTGTTGGAGTTTAATAAACTGTTTAATTAAGGACGCGTCAGATCGGGAGGGTACGGTTGGACAGTACGGTGCGCGCGCGCGTCCCGAAACCATGCTGGTGCTCATACTCGTGCTGATTGTGACAGTCACCGTCAACGCGCGACCTTTTAACATAACCCACCTAATAGTGCCTGAAGTTGTACCACCCGGCCAGGAAACAGTAGAGATAGAGTGTCGATACGACGCAAATTTCACTTTACTCAATTGGTTTAAAGGTCCTAATGAATTCTTTCGATACAAACCTGGACCGGCACCTAGCACGCGGTCCTTTCCTATTCTAGGAGTTGGAAGAGTCGAGCTCGTCGCCTGTGGACCCACGGCTTGCCGCTTAAAGCTTGGATCTCTTACAGAAGAAGCCACTGGACTGTACAGGTGCGATATAGAAAGAGATGTAGCGCCTTACAGATTTGCTACACGTACAGCATATATGGAAGTTCACGGTCATGAGCACAGGAAACCGTTGCTTGAAGGACTTGGCGAAGAATATGGTGAAGATGAAGAGATGCAAGCGTACTGCAGAGCGGAACCTGATACGGAAATCCGTTGGTATCTAAACGGAAGGGAACTAGAAGAAATGAGGGGATCAACAAAATTAAAACGGAAAAGTTCCCGCCTAATCTTCTCTGGAATGCCACCGGTAGTAACAGTTCAGTGCGCAGAATTTAAATTCGGTAAATTGTACGGCTCTAATGAAGAAAAAGCTAAGTGGAAAGATCACGGCAATAAGGACGAAAGGCCGCAAGAACAGAGAAATGAGTCAATGAGTTTAAAAATAGACACAACCGGTTTAATTTTAATTTTTGCTTTTGTTTACTGTTTGTTGAAGTTGTGAAATAGATTGTAAGATACCAAGTGTTCCTCAATATTAATTAATTATTATGAAATGATTGATTATATATAGTTTTCCAAATAAAAATATTTATTTATTAGGTAATCATATTATTTCCCGATTTTAATTTAAGAATGATCATACGTTAAAATTTAATAATATTAATAACAGTAAAAAATATTTAGCATTTTATATAAAATAATTAGGTATTATTCTTTAAACTTTAACTTTATCTCGCATAAATCAGGGAAAAACTAGTATTTTGAACTGTGTTTCACAATGCACCTGGAGGTGAACCCATCATTACCCCAAGTGGAGTTTGAACACACAACCGTCAGTGTACGGTAAACAATTAGAAAAGCGCCAAAGCGCTATCGTGGCCCAGTGTTTATTTATAACGAAAGTTTCATCCAATTCATTAAATACTTATCTTGCAATATTATGCAATTATTTATATTGAAATAGCTTTTTTATATAAGAACGTATTGACGTAAAACAAATTTGAAGTTTGCAAAAATGATATGATAAAGCCGTTTCTGCGCTTAGCGTAAACACAGACAATTTTTTTTAAATCAATGTTTTGGGTTCTATTTCATTAAAAAATATCCCAACAATAATGTCTCTCAAGTATCTTCCAAATGCAGGCAGCGAAGAGATGTACCTACTCGTTTTATTACTGATATTATTATAGGTTGCCATACTTACTTATTAAATTCTTACAGATATGCCTACACAATGTGTAAAACTAAAATTCTAATAAAATTTTGTTACATACTATAATAAGATAGTCCAAAGGTTAATTACCACCATTAACAAATATATGTATTTTTTAACACCGTTGTGAATGAATTTCGAAATGTATGTTTTATTATGTATGAATTTGGTGCAATAAAGAATGTTATAACATAATATTTATGTATTAAAATATTGAAAAATAAGTATTCCACAGGTTTTGAAACAACATTGCATCACACGGTGAAAAAAATAAATTTCATAAGGATTTTTTTTAGCTTTACTCTGTAATGTGCGGGACATATAAGGATAGGCAGAAAGAGGGAACCCGGATATTTAATGTTTAGGCACTCCGTTCTAATCAAGACACTTTGAGTTCCCCATTTTCCGCAGAAAATCTGTAGGCATTGCGAGTCGAATGACATAACTCACGTCGTGCTTTGCCTCGTTACTTGAGTGAGGAAATGAAAATATAAAATATTTCATTTTCTCGAGTGGGAATCGAACCTACAACTTAACGCGTTTACTGTCGAACCCTTCTGTCCTTTACGCCAGACCGGCCTCTATAAGCTCAATAAGTTATTTCAATAAAAATTATACCCAAGCCCAGATGAAACCGTAAAATTTATACATATTTTTATTGCACAATATATATATTGTACAAATTACCTATGACTATTCTTTTATCATAATACATGAAAATCTAACAAAACAAACGGTTAACCAAACTAAGTATAATCGTAAATTTGGATAATCGAGTGTAGAAAGAAAGTCTGATGAACAAAAAATGTTACTAGGGGCACCTATCAATGTACTGGAACCCAAAACATTTTTTTTTTGCCGTTTAGTCTATTTGTCTGTGCAAACGCACATGAATCTTAAAAATCGCTTAACCGATTTGAATGTAGTTTAAGCTACTGTATTTTGGTTTTATTGAAATCTGTTCATCAAAGTTCTATTGAGATATAGAAAATATGGTGCCTAAAAAAAATCCTACAAAGAATTTCTATTTAATTGTATGGTAAGAGCTCGCAGTTAACTGTCCGGATAATCACGAAATCGTATAACCGAATATTCGAAGTTCTAAAGTACTGTGCTGTGAGTGTAGGCTGTGAAGCAGTAGGCTCTGCCCACAGCTCACGTCACTCATCAACCCCCCCACTTCATCCGCTCTAATGCTGAAAAAAATAGAACTCATCAAATGTCATCGACCTATTACCCTGTTTTATTATAAAAAAAATTCCCGTACTTATAAAATAAAAAAAAATGTATATTATTAAAATATTTATTTTAGATTCGTTACTGTATAATACACATAATTACGTTCCTGAGAAGGCCCCATTTAAACAGCCATATTACTCATTAATTAGAAAATATTTTTATTCACAAATGAAATAGTCGACATAATGATTATGGGCAGCTGTGAATTTGATTTCCACTCGAGAAAATGAATTATTTTATTTCTTCGCTAGGACATTTTATGATTTTTAAAATAACTCATCTAATATTGTGGTATTATTCAGTACGACATTTAGTTCTCATATCATTACTTTCATTTAATCGTTAATCTACCTAAATAAAAACAATATAATAATACTATAGACATGGAGATTCTACAGTATATAATGATAATAATATGAATTTTACTAAGGTAATTTACGATTTGAACTATAAACATTTGGGAATTTAAAAAAACTTCCTTGTTTAGTCAACTTTTTTAATGTATTTCAATGTCTTTAAAAAAATTTCATACAATATATACCTATAAATAATTGTATAATTTTTATTAAGTAAGTATAAGAAAAAAATATTTCCCACAAAAACTATTTTATAATATCAGTACGTATTACGAAATAAGGAAGGTCATTTTTGTTGTTAAACATTATGAAACTACAGTTCTTTCGCATACTGATTCACGCATATCTATAGAAAGTAACAATATGTATAGAATATAGTATAGACTACTACTATACGACGACTTGGTTTTTGGCATTTTAATTTCATACTATTGCACCACGATTAAGAGAATAAAATGCTGCCAGATAGAAAATTATAGGGGAAAATGTTTTTACTGTTACACTTAAATGATTTTCTCATTTCTAATATTTAATTATAGACTTATATCAAGATAGTATAATTATTAGTATGGAGAAATTTTAATAAATTTTCAAAATAAACCTTCTATTATACTATTATTTTGAAATTAGTATAGATATTCTGAGTAAATTAGAACATGACGCAAGTAAACACTTATCAACATGGCGCGCAAAATGGCGGAAAAACCCCGCCGCAGCCTACCCCTTATATGACAAGTTGTCAGATAGCATTGCTCATATAAGCGGTGCATGTTACACGGTTAAACATGTTAAAAAGTTTTTCTGAAATTTTAGTTTTATGTTGTATTTGGTGCCCAAATCATTCTATAAGAACTGATATATTAAACTTTTCTCCGTCTTGATTAAGTGAGAAACGTAGTTAATTTAATAGTGAATATTTTTAGTTTTATTATAAGTAGCTTTTCAGAAACCACTACCACCATGCCTAAAGGAAAGAAAAAAGGAAAATACGGTGAGCATACTGAATAATAATTTTAGTGTTACGATCAGTGTCTAATTGCAATAAAGTGTCTTAGTTAAAAATTGCTAAGAATGATATCACGCGGCGACCTTGTGGTCGCCGTCTCCACTCACATTTATGACAAGTCCACGTACATTTGTTCGTTTAAACTTGAAATAGCTTCGTAATTCCATATGTTTGGAGTTATGTCCTAACAGGCTTTAAGACCACTTCCTGTTCACGATGTAACACTTTCATACAATCACTAATTAAACATCACATGCGAGTAACCTGTCTTAGTTTACAGAATACTTAGCTATTATGTTTCTAATAAATAATTGGCCTTGGAAATAGCAGAGCTACTAATCAGCTCAAAATTACATAATATTGTATTGTTTACAATATGTTTGTGTTAGGTAACCAAATGGTGTTGCAAAAAACCTTTAAAAATAATATGGTGTCTAAAGAATATGACATAATATTATAACACTAAAAATAATTATTAAACTTTATAGGCAATAAACCATAAATAAATAATGGACATAAGATAATTACTCTTATTGAATATTTTAAAAGCAGTTTACTTTATCATGTCAATGCCTCAAACTAAAAATAATATTTCAGAACACAGAAGAACTGAAGTTCCTTACTCGTCAGATGAAGATGCTGGCATAGATATGACTAATGACAACTATTCAGAAACTTCCGGACAATCAGATCTTAGAAGTAACCATGATGATGCAGGTAGGTCAAATATATTAATAACTCATTAATTAGAGGCTATTATTTATCATTGATAAACAAATGAGGTATATATATATATACTACAGTTGAGGATTCAATTCTCACTTGGGAGGAATCCATTATGTACTTTGAAATTGAAATGAAAATTTGGCAGAAAGTGAAGAATAGATTATTTTGATGCTAGGGTGTGTACCATTATATATGCAGGACATTTTGTTTACTTTTTATTACCCACACTCAATAAATAAAAAAAATACAAACATACATAAATACAACATATAGAAAGATAAGTGTACACTGTCAAAGTCAAATAAAAAGATATTGTTATTTTAATCAAAATAAACTTATCTATCAAAACATTCATTTTTTATTACATAAATTAATAAAAAAGTAAATGCTGCTTAATAATTTCAATATGTTTTAGTCGTAGTGGGAATGCAAGTTTCTTATCTACATGATTATTATTACATGAACATAACCCAAATATTTTACAATTATGTTCCTTAATTATTGAATTTATTTTTACTATTAGACACAGTTGTCTGATAGCAACTGTGATGCTTGTGGGTTCAATACCCACTCTTGAAAATTATTGTATTTAATAGTGTTCCATATTGGGTTCATTAAAAAAACAATATATAGGAAAAGTCTGCATATAGTTTAAGAATTTGTTTTCCTTGTGGTTTCTCTGGACAATTCCAAAGAACTATTCAGTAGATAACAAAAAAATATTTTTTAAAAATACTTATATATGTATAATGCACCTTATATCATTATGATTTTAGTCAAAACAATAAATATATCTACATTTACCATTTACAAAGTTAATAATGGCAACTAATTACAGATAACGAAATCCAAGAAAAAATTGAAGAGAAAGTTCTAGAAACTATTGATGCTTTAAGTGCAAGAGCTAATGCAGCAAGAGCAGCAGCTTTGGTGTCTCTTAGGAATTTATTACAAAGGCGTTATTTAGCACATCTATTGAGCAGCCAACGAGTGACCCTCGCTGATCACGTTACTAGGGCTTTGAGAAGAGGCAAAGATGGTGAGAGAAAAGCTGCAGCTGCCGTTGCACCTATTTTAGCTTTACAGGTAAATCCAAAGTCATTATTTTTTATTCCCATTGTTTAGGATATTTCTAAGATTAGTATGCACAAACACACATAAATTGACAATCAAAAACAAAATTTTTAAAATTCATTGTTTTTGCTCTGGGATTATTTAACATTGCTATATGCCAATTTTATTATATTTCCTATCCAAAGGCATAATTCTTTATTATTTAAAAAAAAAAATATAAACTATATCACACTATTTTGTTTATGAAATCCATTAAATAATTTTAAAATAATAAATATTTTAGATTGGTGAAGAAGGCACAGAGGAATTTATGGCTGAAGTCAGACCTGCCCTTGCTGCAGCTGCTGTAGACAGAACTGCTTCACTTGAAACACGTACTGAGGTAATTATATTGTATATAAAACCATAAATTTAATCACTCAACATAATTTTCTTGCTACAATATACAAAATACAGTCTGAATCATCTCACAGCTTAATTGAGAATTTTGTTGAATTCACGCTGAAAGCAGAAAGCAGTGTATCAACATTAAATTTATTAAGAAAGTAAAGACAATTATGCAATAGTAGTAGGTTCGAATTCTTGTTCGAGAAATAATGAAAATCATATATATTTTTTTTATTTGAGTAAACTATAGCATATACAATTAAACATTATTTAGCTATGAAAGACTGTATAAATTGAAATTATATAAAAATGTAAAAAATAAATAATCTGTCATTGAATATAAAATAACTATACTATAATTGTTTGTTCTTTCCACAGTGTTGTTCATCACTAGCAGTACTTTGCTACCTTCTAGAGGAAGATCTCACAGAAATACTAGAGATCATGAAGATGTATGAAACAATCTTCAGCGGCAGTTATCTTAAGGTTAGTTTTTTTTGGCTTTTTTACACTCCCACTCCCACTTAGAGAAAATCTGTTCCTATTAAGATACTGTTCTCCATTTTCCGAATTCTAAAGGCATTGCTTGTTGGCGGATCTAAAGGCCACACTTTGGCTTGTTACTAGAGTGACGAAATTAAATTATTATTTATTGATTAAATATTTCATTTGAGTGAGAATTGTCTACTGTGTCATGACTGGCCTAATTATATCATTATAATAAACAACAATCTACTGTGTCATGACTGGCCTAATTATATCATTATAATAAATCATAGCCAAAAACATAAATAAAATCCTAATTACCTACTCAAACAAGAAGAGCAAACTTTTGTGACGTCATGTGTGTCTAAAATTTCGTGCAAATATTTGCCGTTTAGCAGTTATTGTGTAACGAAATCGATCAACATACGTAGTGTAAGGATACACGCTATAATTTTTAGAACAAAAATTCCACACATAAAAAAATATGTCTAAACAAAGCGCCGTGACGCGGAAGGAAACTTATCGGGCTTCAAGGTCATACTGTAGTAGAGCAATGACCGACAGAATAAAATGTGACTTCATGTATTTACTTTGATGAAACATACTTAAATAAGTTGATGAGTGATTATATGAGATAGCTATAGATTCGATTCTTAGTTAACAGAATCCTTATTGTTGATTAGTGTTTAACTTCACTCTATATCCCGTATATGGCAGATTAGGCAAAGGGAACACAATGAAAAGGCAAAAATATTATAGGTTCTATTGAGCTGTGTGTTTTGTGGTAGTTTTTTTAATAGTTAAAAAAAAATATTAAATTAAATTAGCTTCACGCTATATCCCTCACACAGCAGGGTAGGCAGAGGGAACCTAAAGTTAAGACACTCCGTTCCCCACTTTCTGCCGAATTTTGGAGGCATTGCGTGCTGAGTGACAAAACTCAACGCCGCACTTTTGCCTCGACACCAGAGCGAAGAAATGAAAATATAAATTTAAGTAAATATTTCATCTCCTCGAAAGGGGATCGAACCCACAACCAGTCAGTTTTACAGTCACACTTCGTGCCGCTGCGCTATGACTGGTCTCTATCTATGGATTTTTAATAGTTTATGTACTTTTATTATATACAGGCATTGTTTTAAACATTATTAAATTTACTTATTTAGAAAATTCCTAAGTGTGGAATAACACTTTAAAAAATGTTTAAAAAAAATATTATTTTTTTTTTAAACATTATTATTAAGTAGTAATAATATATAGAATATTATCATTATTAATAGTTTAACCTAAAATAATACATATTCCAGGGTGACGGTACCGTCAAAGTGTCCGGTTCGGCAGTAGAAGAAGGTACATGGCACGCAGCTGCCTTAGACGCCTGGGCACTACTACTGTTGCTACTGGAGCCTCACCACGCGAAGGCCTTACTTACAGAAAAACAACCATCAATATCACGTTTATCTGATCTACTGAATGCATGTAGTCTGGAAGTGCGCCTCTCAGCCGGTGGAGCCCTCGTCTCCGCACACGAGAGGACTGATGATGATCATTGGCCCGAATATGATGATTTGTTGGTTCGTCTGCAACAGTTGACCCGTGACTCTCATAAGTACAGGGCTAAAAGGGATAGGAAATTGCAGAGAGCTACGTTTAGGGATATTTTGAGGTATGTACATGATTTGAAATTCGAATTCGATTCGAAAAAAAAATATTTGATATAAATCTATTTATTTTCTATATATTTAGTTTTTATTTCATTGGCTCATAAATTAAACAAATATATCAATTTAGTTCCCCACACAGACAATGTCGTAAACATAAACAATTTAATTATATATTTACATTAAATGTTTCCTTGTCTTCAGATATTTCGAAGAAGGCACAGTAGAAGAATTAAAAGTACGTATAGGCGTGGAGTCAATAGTCCTAGACGGGTGGGGGTCTCGTGCTGTATACGGAGCGCTGGCCGCGGCGTTAAGCGCTGGACTCGTAGCCCTAGCACCGCACAGCCCACCACTAAGAGCTGCACTCGGTCTGAACGAACCCCCACCAACCCCCGGACACGCTCAAGCCAAGCTGAATAAGCTGCAGAGGAACTTGCAGAATGCCGCTGCGTGTAAAGCTAGGACTGTAGCAAGGAACAAGAGTAGAGATAAGCGGTCTGCTGCACTTGCACTATAGAAAAACTACCACTAATATACCGATACTATGTTATATTATATTCTTTATTGCACTACATGCATATATCATATGAAAGAAAAACCAAAATTTTGTTTCTAACACTTTTTCGGGTGCAGTGAAAATATAAAATATTACTATATAGTAAATTGGCCAATTGTTTCTGGCTACAATAAATTGTATACAAGTAAAAGTCACACACGGTATTTGTTTTTCGTTTTAACGTTGAGTGAACATTTTTGTCGGAATGTTGATAGTTATTTGAATGTCTTGATTATTTTGATTTTATTTAATTATATATTTGTTTTAAAAAAAGGTTTTTTTTTGTTCAATTTTCAAACTATCGCGTTAATTACTTGTACAAACATTTTATGTTTCACTTTTGTTATTTATTTATGTATAAATTTAAATAATATAAATAATTTTTTTTTCTTATATCTTTTTAAATTAAGATTTTTAAACAAATATCAACATCTGTATTATTTAATTTCTCTAACTTGTTACAATCCGTCCACCAATTTCTTATTTATCGACATATTGAATTGGAATTTGATAAAATCTTTTAAGAATTACTGCAATCATATAGTGTTGTGACAATTACTTTAAAAAATGAGCTTAGTTTAACGCTAGCATTACAATGTTGGCTTAAAATAAGTACCAAAGAAAATTGTTTTTATCGAACTATTTTGTTAATTGGAAAATGCAATCACTTCATCGGTTTGGACATATCGCTTACTAGGTTTACATTACGAAAATTATATATTTTATTCTATATATACTAGAAGATAGACAATTTTTTCTACAAATAACATTTTAGAGACGCCATTGTAGTGCAGTGGGAAAGAGTAATTACTATAAATGTGATGAGCATAGGTTCAAATTAAAAAAAATAAAAAATCTCTTGTGTTCTTTAAGAGCAAAGAATAAAGAAAGGAGTCATTTAACACTAGTTTCTCCAGTTTATGTATATACTAGAAACAAATCAACGTAATGTAAATTTAGTACAATTCACTTCTATAATGTTATTTGTTAAGATAGTATAAATTTGATTGTAACTAAATGAAATATACACTGACATGATTGGTCATTTTATTTTTATTTTACATGTGATTTTTTTTCATTTTAATTTAATTTTTTGGTAAGTTACTTTTATATTTTCGCCATTAAACCTTAAACTTGGATTTGATTAGAGTATTCCGAGTAACTGCCATTAGTAAACGTGAATTTCATTTTATTTTTCTTTATATGTTAATTATTATTTTTTCTAGTGACTTAATGCAAATGTCTCGTACGAAATTAATTTTCATAACATATATTATGTTGATTGTTTTTTTTACCATGACTTAATATGTAGTTTTAATTTTGGTTCTAAATAACAAGCTTGTGCTTATTTTTTTTTAATTCTGCTATTTTTTTTTTAAAACCATTAATTATTTATATTTTTTTATGCAGAATTTTTATAATTTTCGCTTAATGTATTATAATTTGTTTATAATCAAGTTCAGGTAATGGTGATTTAGATCGAATTGATGTTACTATTATTTGTACTGTTAGAAAGTTAGCGGTACTTTACATTATATAGTATTTTTAGTAAAGTTCTCTGTAAATATTATTTTATTCGTTTTCAGCGGCCGCATACTTGTTGTAAATTACTAGGCTAGAGCACAGAATGTTGAAATAATATTTATTATGAGAAAATGTTTTGTTTTATTAAGAGTCCTTTCTTTTAAATTAAAAATGATTTAATGCGTGAAGATCTCACTTTTATAAGCTTATTTAAAATTATAATTTTAGTGCGAATGCGAACAAAGTATTGATAATATTGGACCTGGGTTTTTTGACTTATAATGATCAAAAAATTTTAAAGATTCTTTCGAGTGGGAGTTCTACTGCACCACAATAAACTCGATTAAAAAAATCTAATATTACATTAGGTACCTACACAAAAATGAGGAGATAAATGAAAGAGCATTGTAAACACATGACTAGCTTTATTTCCAGACATTACACGAGTGTCCTCTCTCGTAGACAACAACAAATACAAAGATGCTTACGTCGCACACTTACTTACACTAGTTGGACCGCGCTCTATATAGAACAGTACACAAATAAAATGGAATTTTCAATAATGGAATTATTCGAAACATATTTGTTATATGGCGTTTTACTTTGAGCTTATATTATGAACTATTGCAATTGTAAATAAAACAATTCATGTACCGACATTAGTCTTTAGAAGACAATCAGTAGTGTCTCGACACTAGGTTATCTCTGCCTACTCTCCTACTCCTGAAAAACAATAATAAATTGTATAGTTTTAGCCGCATGTGACATGTGACAAGCTAAAAGAGCGCGGTCCGTCCGCCATTCGTTGTTCAATTTAAACATCTGACCTTGAAACAAATCAATACACCTTACCTAGCTTTGTAAAAAAGTTAAGCTCATTTATCAGACCGGCTGTAGGTAGCAATAGGTGTTTCAGTCACAACCTGGTTTTTGTATAAAAATATGAAATTTCAAAAACCAAAAAGAAAGTAAAAGCCAAGTGTCAATAATAAAACAAGAAAGACAGAAAACATAAAGGTCTAATAAACATTTGTACTATACATTTCCTCACCATAAACTTTAGAGTAAAAGTTATCTCATAAAATATGAGAAAATTAATAATAACAACTCACTACTACTTTTTGATATATGAAATCGTTTGACGACAGTACTACGAAAATGCAAATGAATCAAGGAAAATATAAAACTAAGCTTTCTAACCTACAGATATAAGACAATAATTTAATAACTGTAAGTTCAAATTTATGGTTCACACTACTCTGGTCTGGTCTCACCCCAGAAATTCGGCACGGCGATCTCTAACTGGCACAAATAAACATAAAATGTAATTAACATTTCCCTTTTATAACGGAATATTTTTTAAGCAACATTTTATTACAAAATAAAACGCTCGCTACCTACAGCTGGTCTGCGAATATCAAGACACTCATTACATATACATATCTTAACATACGATTACATACTAAAAATGTAAGTGATAACATTTACTGTGCGAACTCCACGGCGGCTATACAGTGGAGTTCGGTACAACATCGAATCTAATCTAGTGAAATATACTAAATGAATGTTATAAAATCTTTAAATTTTGTGATTTTTACATATTTTAAATGAAGCTCTTAGATCGGATTAGTGACCACGGACTACTGAATACTTGAGAACTTGAGGTTAATGCTTTTAGCCCTATTGACCCTTACATCGACACGGGTTGTATAGGAAAGAGGGTACTCTCTCCCTGAGAAAGTGTACTATGTGGCTACTTGAGGGGATGTGGGCGACAAGGGCCCCCTGCAGGGCTCGATCGATGAGGCTAAGAAAATGAATGCCGCGAGCGGATCTAGAACTCTGATCATTTGATGGACTTTCACTTTAATTCTATAGCTCATTACATATAAAACTATGCACGCACGCAATCCGGTTCGAGTGCTTCATTTAAAATAGCAAATAAATATTACTTTAAATCGACAAAAATAATGAGGAATGCATATTTTAAGGCATATTTGTGTATACTATTTCGTTTCACTATTATCTGTAGGCACGGGTGACCTGCGGGTGTGTCTATGCGCGGTAAGTATTGTCATCGTAGTACCGACGTATAGTATATAAGGCAATATTTCAATAAACAGTCGTTTAGACTTGGCCGCATCTATTATAATATTACTCTCACGCTAGAACAGCTCTGGCAATAATAAATAAAAATACAAAACAATTTTATTATTTGTAACAAAACTAACAAGCACAAATATATTTAAGAAAATTTTCCACACTATTAATCTTCATTATGCATAATAAATGAAAACAAACTAATATAAAAAAGAAAATTATTGTCCATATTTTTGTAAGCAAGTGTAAGAAATCGATTTTCATTTAAGGCTTGTATCGATTGTCCTGGGGATTCCATTGAATGGAGCCTTGGAAGTACGCTCTTTCAAATAGAACAAATATTTCGAAATCTATTTCCAAATATCGGAGAACTTAATGGACACACATAAAAAAACATGTTTTAAATAATATTATTAAAAGCCAGAGAGTACTAGTAGCGTTACAATAAGACACACGAGAAGGATGGACAGATCGTCACAACATTAGTAATAATAATAATAATAATTTATTTGCTCTGAAACACAACCGCGACGGCAAACGGAGTAAGGCAACGAAGGCGGTTCATACAAAAATATACAATTACACGGTTATATCCAGACACCAATTAAACATACGCTTATTATTTGTTACATATGATATAAGGAATGTGCATGAGGAGGCTGTTGCGACAAATGACCATATAATCAAGTTACTTCTATATATATGTATACATACAATTATTTAATAGAAACACAATTTCAATAATAATCGTCGAGAACAATTGTGGGTTTTGATCCCCACTTTAGGAAATGAAATATTAAATTTTTTTTCGCTTTGAAAATTGTGCGGTGTGTGGGAAACGGAGTGTCTTAACACTAGTCTCCCAGCAAAAACTGTTTTTTTTATTATTTAGTGCAAATTTTCCCATAATTACATTCTTAGGAAGTGAATTAATTATGTAAATGTGATAAATAAAGAAAAGCGAATTGCTTTACAAAACGAATTAATTTAAAAAAAAAATAACATTAATATCTATACGGCCATTTGCACACCATAAAAAAAACAACAACTTAAACCAAAAAAGCTAAACAGCAGCCTCTCAACATAAATATACATTATACATATATATAACATACATACATACTACTTTACGTATATTATAATACTTTGTTCATATATTGATACAACAAACATCAATACAATGTGTTTATAAATATTATAATATATTGTTTGGCTTTCGTAGTAAAGTCCACATTCCCTATTGATATGTTAGAATCGCTTTAAATTGTATACTTATATATACAAATGCACTGATAGACGTCAATTAAATTTTAACTGACATTAATTTTCACAATTGTCATTGCATATAATTATTATTGCAATTTAATGCCAGTTAAATAAAAATTAACGTTTAAGTGTAGCTGATAGATTTATTTCCGCGATCCTTTATGGCACTAACTGTTAAGACTAGTGTTGCCATTCAAAATGTAATACACCTATAATCTTAATTTTTTTGCTTACTTGTTCTAGAAGGTAAACAATATTTTTATGTATATAATTTGCAAATAAAATGATGTCATATGTTCTTAAGTTTATAAAAATATAAATGATTTGGAAAAAAAAACTTAAATAGAACAAAATTGTTTACCATCAGACAAGTAATAAAAAAAATCATTTAAAATAATCTTGACAGATCCCGCAGTCAAGTTCAAAATATAAGTATTTTTAAGACTATCATTATATATCTTTTTAACGTATCATGTAAATACATAAACTTATAGATAGATTTTAAGAAGAAAATTAAGTCGTAAATTATGTACATCAAACAATGTCTACTCAAACTAAATGACTTAGATTTGAAGGTAAACACTTGTGTATTACAATATAAAAATATTTCTTAATTAAACTAAAAACATTTTGTGTAATACCAAAAATATTGTGTGCAACTTTTAAAAAAAATATAATATGTGGCTTAATTACGTATATCAATATATTACGTCTACACTTAATTAAGTACTCACTCAAACAGGTGATTTTTTTATTGTTTTTATAAAAAAAAAAGCGTGAATTAAATATCTACATTATAGTGTAGTTGAGTAAAGGCAAACAGACAAACTAACACTATCTTTGGTGCACAAAAATTTTAAATTTATATTACCATCTTAATTTTTGGAAACAAAAAAAAATAAACAAGCATATTAACAAAGACAGCTTCTGCCTGGTTATTAACTTTTATAGAAAATACAATTGTTGTATTCAAAATTGATTTTTGAACATTGTTATTTCGTACGTCTTATTTTAAACGACAAATATATATTAATTACAATATTTCTTACATTGAAGACAATATTTAATGAAGCTTGAAACTCCTATTATAAAAGTAAAATAATCTAACATGGACAATATTATCATAACGGCATATATTAATATTATTTTGAAAACACCATTGGGAGTTTCAAAGTTTATTTTATACTCATATACTTAAGAGTCCTATATATAACAATTATATAGGAATACAGCTCAGACAAACAATAATATGACGAGCGTGACTAGATTATAGGGTATTCTTTGTTATTTTAAATGCGAATGGTTCACTCAGTACATTCTATAAATTAACAAAATTTTGACGTTTTGTAACATAAGTTGAAAAGTTAGCAGAATATTAATAAATACACATTAGTTATTCATCAAGTCTTACTCGTTTAACATCTGGTTCATCGTCATCTTCCCAATCCCAATCGTGATCACCATCTTCCTCTTCTGAGCGCGTTGGCTCGAGTGTCTCGAGTTGATCGCGTGTGTCGAGCGGGTCGTGTTGCTCATGTGGGTCGAGAGGCTCGTGCAGGTCGTTTTGCTCGTGTGGGTCGTGTTCAGGTAGTTCGTCATCGTCATCCATCGCTCTTTGCATGACCGCTATGGGTGGTTCTCGACGGTGCTCTGCTACTCGACGCTCGATTAAGAAACTCACGTATTCATCATAGAGGAGCCGGATCAGATGGAACGAGCCAAATGATGCAGCAGATCTGTAATAAAAAATATTTAGAAATTACATTAAATACTAGTAAGCATTTAAGCATATATGTATGGTACATTTCAACTTTTTTGTAATCATAATATGTCGGGGCAAAAGTATTTTCGAATATTTTGAATGTATTATTGGTAATCAAATCTCTTTGGCTGTACTGAATGTAACTGACTGGTTTCAAAACCATTAAATGTAACATCCTGAAGGTGCAATAAATAAAAAAAAACTATTTCTAGTCATTTTTAATTGTTTTTCAAGCAAGGAAATGAACGAATGTGACGAAGACAACCGGTGCATTTTAAAGTTATATTACAAAAAAAAATTAAAAATGCGGCGAACGCCACGAATAAAATTAGCGCGTTTACGGACCTAATGCGGTAAAGACAAGAGTAGCACAAACGTGGTTGAAGTGTTTCAAGTTTGGATATTTTAATGTGAAAGACGAGGTTCACTTTGGACGGTGATGATGGATGATGATGATACATATTCCGAATAGCCCTGACCTTGCTCCATCAAATTTCCATTTGTTGCGGTCATTGCAGAACTTTTTAAAATTTATATATTGTTATATATAATTGAAAACACTACCTGCCAGATTTTTTAATAAAAAATATCAAAATTTCAACAGGAATTGGATGACAGGCACTGCCCATAAGATCAACAAGTCATCGATCAAAACGGCACATACATATTATAAATAAATAAAATATTACACTTAGAAACACACTCTTGCCCCTACGTTATATGTACATCACCTCAGCGTGAGCTCGCGGATGACGAGCGAGGAGTAGAAGGACCAGTCGAGCAGCAGGCGGCGCGCGCGCGGCGTGTAGTCGGCGCGGCGCTCGTGCGGCGCCAGCGCGGCGCGCACGCTCGCCTCCAGCCACGCCGCCCACGCCTCCAGCGGCGCGCCGCGCCCCAGCCGCGCCTGCCACGAGTAAGTAATGTAATATTCAAAAAATTGTAATAAGCCCAATTTATTATACGAGAATTTTTTCAATGTTATACAAAGTGAGGTTAAAGCTATATTTACTTCTAAAATAGTCAATTCCAGGAGTTTCTTGTCATTTAAGGATTGGGCGACTGTGAGAATTCATAAGAGTAGACAAAGGTTATATGAACTTTATAATGAGAAAACATATAACCATAGTGAAACTTTTACTAATTATGTTAGGTCATATTCTAAATTATTTAAAAAAGTATGTTCCATGGCAAAATCGTTACATATTAAAAACAAAATTAAAAACTCTTTTAATAAAATTAAAATGACATGGGACATAATAAATTGTGAAACTGGAAAAGCCAGGGATTGCAATTATGAATTTAAATTAAGAATTGACAATGGTTAAACCAGCTCGGACCAAGAAGTTGCCAGTGTTTTCGAAAAATTCTTTGCTGATATCCGGTGTTTCTCGGTACCACCATTGACCCTAAATTACAGTGGAGACCTCATATCGATGGATTGGCGAATAAACTTAGCTCAGCAGCTTTTGCGATTAAAAAAATTAGACGATTAACGGATGTGGAAACGTCTCACCTTGTTTACTTTAGCTACTTTCATAGTATTATGTCCTACGGCATCCTACTTTGGGGTAACGCAGCCGGTATTAAATCAATTTTTGTCCTGCAGAAGCGAGCTATTCGCGCAATCTATAATTTAGGCCCTAAAGAATCGTTAAGGCAAAAATTTAAAGAAATAAATATATTAACAGTTCCATCACAGTACATTTTTGAAAATGTTATGTATGTTAAGAAGAATATTAAAGATTTTGCCAAAATTGGTGATGTTCATAATATCAATACTAGAAATAGGAATAAACTTGTTGCACCGGTAACCCGATTACATCGGGTCCGTAATTCTTTTATGGGACAGTCTGTACGCTTTTACAATAGGATCCCAGAAAACGTCCGAGAGTGTTCTATATCACAATTTAAAAGAATTGTGAAAAGACGTTTGTGTGTTAAAGGTTATTACCAAATTAATGATTATATAAATGATAACACGCCTTGGGAATGAAATGCTCGCTCCAGTCTGTTTCAAAGTACCAGTGTCAGAAACCTAAAATGTGATTGTGTGTAATTGATTTAAAAAAATAAGTCCCGCTGAGTTTCTTGCGCCGGTTCTTCTCAGGTCTGAGGCACTAACTTAAGTGAACTGGTGGTAAATTATTTGACGTTCAAAAAATGAAGGTAACTTCTTATTTTGAATAAAATTATTTGACTTTGACTTTGACTTTAACACTGCTATATGCGGGATACAATAATAAATATTCATGTGTTACCTTAAAATCAGCTTCTAACTTGTGTGCGGTGTTAGCACTACCGCAAGCGCAGGCCCAGGCCGCCTGCTCGCGCACCACTCGGAAGTCCACGCGGTTAAGATCCGATAGCATCTGTTAAGAAATAATTTTAGATAACGGACTGCATTGGTTGTAATTATAATTACTTATGTTAGAAATAATATATATTGATAAAATTGATAAACTAAAACTATAATGAAAATGTTATATTTGTAAGTTTATTTACTGTAATGGCGCAAACTAAACTATTTATGGCCTAAAATCCCAATGTTTAAATCAGCAGGTATCTGTTTTTTGATGAAACTTATATTTAATTTTATTTATAATTTATACTTATTCTTGGGAAATAACTGCCGCAAGCTGAGGTTGTTTGTAATCTCTTCTACTATCATGTATCATATCTTAAATATAAGTTTCATAAATAAAAAAAACAGATACCTCTAGCTAATTTAAGCACAGGCACTTCGACCTCTCAGTAAACATTTTCATTTAATAAAGCGACCTGCTGTATCTGGTGCTGGTTGTTGAGCACGGCGCGCGCCGCCTGCGCCAGGTGGTTGAGCGAGGTGTAGCGGCGCAGCGCGGCGGCGAGCGCGGCGGCGGCGCCGGCCTGCGCGCGCGCCGCCAGCGCCGGCGCGGCGCCCGCGCCCGCGCGCAGCGCGCCCTCCAGGCTCTTGGCGAAGTTGCGGATGGCCTGCGTGAGCGCGGGCGGGATGGGGCGCAGCACGTCGGGCAGCAGCAGCTCCACGGCGCGCTGGTGCAGGCGCAGCTCGGCGCGCCGCAGCCACGCGCACACGTCGCGGCGCGCCGCCAGCCGCAGCCCCGCGCGCCCCGCGCGCCGCCAGAACGCGCGCCGGCAGCGCTCCACGCCGCCCGTGTCCAGCGCCGCCACCGCCTCCAGGAACTCCGCGCCGTGTTGTCTGACGTAATTCACGTTTGTCTTTACTTCAGTTGCTAATGGGCCGTAATCATTAAACTAGTCGTAAATTGTATAAGCTAAGAATATGCATTTACCAATAACTTGTCGGAGGAGTTACCAGGACAACATAAGTCATAAATAACGAAAACAAATCTAATACCTTCGTATGACACAACGCATCTAGTATATCAAATCTTCGTACCGACAGACCAAAACTTACAGGAGGACAATCAATAATTTAAAATTTGCCTACAACAGTTACCTATTTCATTAATATGAGATATCCAAGTCACATTGCTTTCGATAGTTAACCAAATTATTTACTTTGTCATAATATAGAACTGGGACCCCAGAGTACATGATATTAGGCTACAGAGCCCGACTGGTTTTGCGTTTAAGTCGGCTACTGCTGTTTTGGATTTCCATAAGTAGATAGCAGTTTGTAGAGAAAGATGAGCAACCTATGGTGGTCCCGCAGCTGCCGCAGCGCGTCGTGCGGGATGTCGTCGGGCAGGCCGTCCACGTGCAGCTCGGGCGGGTCGGGCGCGCTCACGGCGCCCAGGTACTGCCGGTGCGCGCCCGCGCCGCCCTGCTCCGCGCGCTCCTGTGCGTGGGAGACACCTCTTTAATATCATGGGTTTGAGAACATCAGTAAAATTATAAAGAACTAAAATCATTATATAAACAATAGACCAAACTAAGCAATACGTGACCCTTAAGAATCAGTGTGGCGGCTACACTATATATCACATGATCACCATGATCATGATCATGGTCATGGTGATTCACTGATATCATATAAAATTGGTATGAGCAGCAATGTAAGTGACCTGATCCTCATCATCGTCCTTCAGCCCGGCGGCGTGCTGGTCGTGGTCGCCGGGGTCGCCGGGGTCGCCGGGGCCGCGCGCGCGCTCGTCCGCGGCGGGGTCTGCGCGCGCGCTGGGCTTGGCGCGGATGCCGTAGTAGTGGTACTTGGAGTTGCCGCGCGTGCCGAGGCGGCGCGTGCGCAGGCCCACGAACACGGAGCGGATGAGCTTGCCGAAGGAGGCCGCGTTGACGGGCTCGAGGCGGTGCGCGCTGCAGTGGCGCAGGTAGTGCGCGTACAGCGTCGAGCGCGGGAGGGACACACCTAAGAAAACAATTGTGCTGTATCATATTTAAAAATAGAAAACGACCGCGAATCGGACTCACAGACCGAGGGTTCCGTACAAAAATTGGTCTCGAGCTTTTTTCGAAACTCAGGCTTAGCATCAATAAAACGGAATCACAGAACCCTAAAAAAACATCATTGTTTACTTAAAAAATGTTTATAAACGGTAAAGTATGTCTTTTAATATAGACTTTTTATAATATCAGAAGAAAAAGAATTTCTTTTCAGCTTCACGCTATATCCCGCACATAATAGAGTAGGTAGAGGCCTGAGAAACCTAATATGAAGACACTGTAGCGATGAAGTTCACCACTACCCGTTGAACTCTTGAGGCACTGTGTATTGAATGGCAGGGTTCATCGTAATGAAGAATGTACCTTCGGCGGTCTCGTAGTGGTCCAGCAGCCACTGCACGGTGGCGGGCGGCATGCGCGGCGCGGGCGCGGGCGACGCGGGCGGCTCGGCGCCGAACGCGAACTCGCCCCACTCCTCCGTGCCGGCCGGCACCGCCGCGCCCGCCGCCTCGTACACCGGGTACGCGCGGAGCGGCTCCCTGTGGGCACCCAACGACCTCTAGTTACGGAGCGTTCAAGGTTAAGATTTTATCCCAGATTATACCCGGGACACCGTCGGGTGCGGCTTTTTTGTTGCGTCATCTAGGTATTGCGGCTTTTAGTTCATCGTGTGATAGAGAGGTATCCACGTCCATACTAAATTCAACTCAAGGTAGTGACATACATGGGAGGTATAAACTCGCCTCTACACGGAAAAAGAGTCTCCAAAATAATCTTTAAAATTTGTGGCTCCAGCGTTTCTGTCAGAGGAGATGTCATATTATGTCGATAATTGATTCATGAGATGAGCATACCGATGCTTGTACCAGGGCACCTTCTTTTAGTAATTCTTTATCCAAAGATCTTAAGCGGTTAATCTTAAGCGGCGGTGGTTTTTGTCAAGTTTTACATTTTCCTGTAAAACCTATAATTGTATTTTTACCTATATTTAATCATATATATCAGATCATCTGATCTGTTAACGTTTCAACTTCCTCTATTACTTTCCACCCATGAATTTTATTTGCTAGAGCTGGACATGCAAATGTAACATCAACTATCGACCCACCATGATCATGATAGCGCACGCAGGTATTAACTGATCCTTTGTTCAAAACAAGTAAACTACATTCCGCAACCCAATCTCCTCCCCGTGCAACCGTCTCCGGGGAACCCCACGTTGTAGATTTGGCGTTAAGATCCCCAGAGAGTAACACGTAATTGTGAGAATTATTTCGGCTGGATAGTGGTTGTAATATCTAATAAAAAATTCTCAAAATAGGCGAGATTTTCTTTTGGCGAAAAATATGTACTCAAAATGAAATAATACCTCCAGTTAAGAGCGACATAACCTTTTCAATTTTGCCACTAAATTATCTGTATCTCTATTAATCTTTAAATCGTCTAAAAAACTCAACATATAGTTATAAAAAAATTTATTCACTTAAATATGTTTTAACATGTGCAGATTTTTTTTTAGTTTTATCACGCATTTATCAGGGCAGGCAGAGATGAGATATTATGAGATACTCTATCGTTGAATGACTGAAATATTTCATATTTTCATTATCTATTAGTGTATTAGCTCTCGCTCTGAGTGGCGTTGAATTTAGTAACTAGTAGCACTTAACTCAAGCGGAATTCGGCAGAAAGTGAGGAGTAGAAGTATCTTAATGGGAACAGAGTATATTAACACTATAAATGCCTAATGCCACATTAGGCATTTATTTTTTTAATAAGTACCTAATATCATATAACAATGACTACTTTTCAGAGCTTATAGCTTGTACATCGTATCCCGAGTATAACAAGTAAGTAGTAGGCAGAGGTAACCTAGTGTTATGTTGCGTGTTGAATGGAGGGACTCAACTCATTAATACTTACATATGAGTTTGATGCCCAGTCTGTGTATATATCTCCTGGGGCTCCACATACTGGACGTGGTAGTTGACGCCATTGCCGCCCTCACCTGAAAATTAAATTATTTAAATATAAATATTATATAAATAGCTTAATTTTTATTAGTAACATAACATACCACCGAAGCAATATCCCATGGTTTATATGTTAGTTGTTTTAGTATGTTTCTTTGTTAACATGATAATTATTGATGGAAAGTATTATTTAACATTTTGAAGTATAATATTGAAAATAAATATACACTAAATATTTTCTAATGTATATAATTATATATCGTGTGAATTATGAAGACTCATAATAATAACTTTCAATTAATTGAAGAGATTGATCATCCTAAAATAACGATAGCTTAATATCAAACGACCATCAATTATAGCAAAGACAACGCGCCACTTAATATTAAAAATTATACATACATTGTTATTCCATATATTATTAAATAATAAAATGAAACATGATACCATTAAATAACACAAACACGTTAAAAACTGAACCGCTGTATACAAAGTATGACGTCAATACATAATACAATATAAGCAAGCATTATCTCACGTTCGACGCTGAACTGGAGCGGTTGCAGCATGGCTTGTAGGTCGCACGGGTAGTACGCGCGGTACCGCGGCACCTCCATGCCGCTGGAGGTCTCCCGGGCAACTCAACGCCGGGCCGCGGGCAGAGCGAGAAAAACGCCTCGCTCACCTTTTGGGACGGTTGTGTATCGAATGCTATACCCTTTTTTGGAGCTTCGACTGTTTATCCGTATAGCAGTTTGGGCAGAGAGAACTATGTTAACATTTTTTTTCCTTTTTGCGCCTAATTTTTGTTTGGGAGAAATTGCGTATTGAGAGACGTAGCTCAACGTCCGGCTTTGTCTTCTTATCATAACTAATTATGTTGTGTTGTATCACAACTAATTTATTTGTATTTAATCCATTGTAATATACCATAACCATTATATTTAAATAGGCTGTGATGACATCATGAAGTAACATAAAATTATGAGTATTGTAATTTTTATAGGACGCAATCAAGCTTATGTATATTGATTTTAGATAATACGACCGTATAGAATATTAATTTTGGAATATTTTAGTAAATTATTTTTTTTGTAAATTATTCCATTGATGTGTATTCTGGTCAAACTTTAAACATTATTTATTCATGCACTTGTAGACCTATTAAAATGTCAACAAAGGAAGCTATTGTCAGCTCCAAAGGCAATTTTGATCCTCTCAATGTTGTTTCCTTCATTTCAGCTATGTTATAAATAAAAATAAATAATTTCTATATTCTATTCACACAAAACTACTAATACACAGTATATAAAACCAAGACAACATTTTTTAAACGCATATAAAACTCAAACAGCTCCATAATTTCAGTGGAACGCAGTCCTAACCGTCTGCCATCTCGCTTTTCATCTCATCAAATCAAAGAGCACCCCACCTGTACACGCCCATTGTAAAAGCGATATAATTGCGAATCCCCCTTGTACATGCTCATTGGCCATATAGTATGCCATGTTTACTAATTGATTTGTTAAGCCGACATTGATACCTTGATAACGAGGCAAAAAAATATTAATTAAATCTTTTAGAGGATTATTTTGAACTACCATAATGAATACAAAAAACAAAAAAGATACCTATACCTATATATCGTTCTGGTGTCGAGGCTAAGCGCGGCGTTGAGTTCTGCCACTCAATATGCTGCCTCCAGAATTCGGCAGAAAGTGGGGAACCGATGTCTTAAACTAGGTTCCCGCTGTCTACCCTGCTGTGTACGGGATACAGCGTGAAGCTGATTTATTTATTTTTTTATTTAATAATATAGTAATATAATTAAACAATTTATTTTTAAAAATAAACCGAATACGAAAATATATATAGATTAATAGAAATAAAAGTACTTAAAATATCAAAAGCAACATAACAAGTGAATATGTAATATTTTATGAAATTCTTATAAAAAACAAAACATATCTAAATAAAATATTCATAAGTTAAATTCCCATAGAATATATGATAGAAATGAAATAAAAACACGAGTATATAAGCCTCTTGTACTCTGTATATAAAATAAGTAAACACAAAAAGAAGCGACGCAATAGACGCAGACACATAACGGCGGACGTCATATAAGAGGTAGCCAAGCGACTTTATCATACATCTATTATTAATTTATATTAAAACGTTTGACTTTATTTATATATTGTAAAACTTGGCAAACATATATTTGTCTAACCATAAGTAATAAAAATTGTCTTAATATGGACATAAACAGAACCGTGAATTCAATGCATTGTTAAAAAAATATTATATTATATTACTTTACATTAGATAAACTTTCCTTACAACTTACTGAATATTTCTTACATTTTTATTGTTAAAAAAAAATCTATAAAAAAGGTTATTTGGCTTTTTAGTGGTAAAAGTCTTATATCATGTTTAGCAATACCAAGTGAGGCCAGTCATGTTGCAGAGGAACAAGCGTTCCCCACTCGAGGAAATGAAATATTTAGTGTTTTCACGTTCTGCAGCGTTGAGTTCCGCCACTCCATACGCAATGCCTCCAGAATTCGGTGGAAAGTGTGACGGTGTCTTAACACTAGGCAGGTAGGTAGGCAAACAATACCATACAAATAAATATTATATCCTAAAAAAAGTAATACTGTTCGATCTGTAATTTTTGTAATAAATATGACTCTAATATCATATTATAATGACGAAATATAAAATCAGTTGTAAAATTTGCGATGTAAAGTAAATATGAAAAAACAGATGCAAATAATTGCATTTGTACGAACTTAAATTCGACCTTTAAATTTGATCAAATTTACATGATTTATATTAAAAAGAATTAAAAGCAAAATAATAAATGGCAGATTTAAAAAAAAATAGTTGACATATAATGAGAACCTATCAAATATAAAAAAATGTAATAAAAGTAGTATTACAGCAACATCACCGTTCAACTGGACATAAGATACAAACACGCACGCGTCACATCAAAGGTAACCAAGCAAGTGTATTACAATATAACAATGGAAGGAATGATGCACCCCTATGATAGTGCATTGATAATGACCGCTCAGGTAGATAATCCAAAGGGGAACACAATTATCCGTTATTACGAATTTTTATTGAAATCATCCCCCTAATAATATTCAATTTGGCATTTATTTGCAAAAAAATTAAGAGTCATTTTCGTTTGATAGTAAAATGTGTATAATAAAGGGTGTACTAAATTCGGTATCAGTTATACAGGTGGGAGATAATCAAATTGAGATATAGAATGTCAGAGGGTAGTTTGTTTGGACAGTACGTCAAAGGTTTCGTAAGATGCGACCGTGTTTATATCAAAAATATTATTAATACAAGAAAGAATAATCAACTGTTCTTCATTCAACGTGACATTGGCGAAGTGATTTTGTGCTCAACTGGCACGCTCGGAACGCCATATTAAAAGAAACCAAACCAAACCAAACCAAACCAATAATCAACTGGCACGTTTTTAACACTACAATCAAAGAACAGTACAGGAGAAATAGATATTAATTTATGGTAAGTTTCTTAAATATTGTTTGACATTACTAAATTCATGAAAACTTAATACGGTGCTATACATCCCATTAGTATTGTTATTATAATGTGTTAAACTTTTAAGCAAAAACGGTTATCATAAAGCAAAAAAGTTATAATTAAACATTGTATGATAAAAAATAATCAATAATATATAAGTATATAACAAGAAAAACACTTGCTTTCGTGATCACTCTGCACCTCAGACTTCACGTGCGGATCTCGCTCCCAAGCGTCGTCCACTGCGCGTTCGTATCAGTATTTAAATAAAGTGCAACAAAAAGAAACACAAAACTATGCTACGAAATACATGCTGTATATACCTAAATATAATATACCAAAAATATATCAAGCTGTACTATTGCTAAAATAAAAAAAATAAGAATTCTTATTTCCATGTACATAGTTAATATTATATAAAGCTTGTAAAAACACGATTTTTTGGAATTTAACTCTACAGTTCTTAAAATATTAACAAATAATAATAAAAACAATAACAAATACTATGTATTCTGATGATTTGAGCAAAAACTAATAAAATTCTATTAGGCTTCTGCTTGAGATTGTATTTTTGAATCTTTCTATCATTGAGACACCATTCAAGATTTCGCTAAAAATATAATTATAGAAGTTATTGCTATAATTACTGCTATAAAACAAAAACCAAAAATTGCTCAAAAAACTATATTAGAAGATCTTTAGGCTACGACTAAAGTAAAGAAATATATATGTATCTTATCAAAAACATAAAGATTACTGTAAAACATCCATTATATAGCGCATATAAGTATAATATATGTAATATTATACATACTGGTAACAATGTAAGTGTGTTGAGCCTCTGTGGTAGGACTAGAATGTCCCGAACTATCACCATTCACTTCAACCACCGTACTCGATACCTGGAAAAAACCGGTAGCATCACGTCAATGAAAATTATACAATAAAGTAAATCAATCTCTATTTAAAATCAAACCATTTAAAAGTCCCCCGATAATCTATGTATATACGCTGAATTCAAGCTTAATTGAAATTATTTGCACGTCAAACAAAATAAATGAATCTATCGAATGGTAAACTAATAGAAATGAAAAAACTATGAGATACATATGTAAATCGTTTATAGTTACCAATAATAGGTAATAATTTATCTCAAATAGTGGAATTAATTATTTACATTTTCTCACTCTAGAAAGTAGATGAAGAGGGTCGTTGTGTTCTGCGACTAACTCTTTAAAATTGGGCGGTGAGTGGAATGTGGTAACACCAGATGTTTTTCTGTCTACCTTTCTAACAGGAAGCTAAAAGTATACCTGTGTTATGGCGTGCTGCAAGTGGATAGCGTTAGGAAGTTCTGGTATAACGATGAGCTCCTGCACTTCGGCAGGTGATGTGCCACCTGTTCCCGCGCCCTGTTCACAGATTAATAATTCATATATAATTGTTTTATTTAAGCATTACATTTTCTCGAAAACAATGTTTTATGGCATGTGCTATGTAAAATAAAGTCTTTGGAAAACAAAGAAAAAATATATTATTTGACTTTATTTCTTGAAGTTTTTGAACATCTCATAAATTTGCTGTGATAAATATTCAAAGGAAAGAAATTTCTTCTCCATTCTCATTTTTTTCCAAATAAAGATGTCATATAACGAGTATCATACCCAAAGGACATTACAGGACACTTTCTATTACTATATTAGTGTAGAAAAAGAATATTAATAATGAAACATGAAAATTAAACAAAATTTCTTCATCAAAACATTATTTGCGCAATATTTATGCAATTAAAAAATATGTATCTAATATTTTTTTATTTGTGTTATAAAAAATATTAGATTATTTTATATAAAAACCTGAGAGGGCGCCAACTGCGCCGCCATGACGGGCGAGGCGGGCGGTGACGACTCCACCAGCACCTCGTCGCCCGCGCACTCAAAATCTGGAATATCAGTATTATATTTGTAATCGTGGTAATTTTATACGTAAAACTATATTATCAACAAAATTAAAAATACATATTTAATAGACGGAAATTAACGCTGCACTTTGTCAACAAGACAAGCGAGGAGAAATTAAAATTATTCCCTAAGTGGGAATCGAATCCACAACCATTGCACTTACAGTAAGATTTAGCATTTTGATTTTACTATAAAAAACTGTACTGGAAAAAAAAACTTGTTCATATACCAAATATTTTTTTATATGAAGAAGAAAATATATCTATATAAATATTTATTTGTCAAACTAAGTTTGATTTAAAAAAAATATAGAAATATTCATTTATCATGTTAAGTTTGAATTGACTGCATTTTTTAAAAATATCATACTAAAATAAATTTATCTCTTAAAGTCCTTGTAACTTATAAGAGCTAAAATGGCCAAACAAATTCATTAAAGTACAAATTTAAGTCCTACAATGTCGCAATTTAACTTTAAAATTGTTACATAAAGAACAATATTTTTCATTTCATCCTATATATAAAAAAATATGAAAATACATAACATTATTGCACACAACATTACCATAAAACTATAATAATCAATATATAAAAAGTGTAAATATGAATGAATAGTAAATTAAAGATTTATAAGGAAACAACAGAGAATACATAAATATGCTTTAAGTTAAATGAATATTAAATTATTTAGGAAACAATATATAACTTATTTAAGAAGTAGAAAATAACAAGTTTATCAAAAATTATACATAAAAGCTAATGGAAACATAAACATAATAAAGAGTTGCAAAATCTTGCATAACACTCTCCAAGGTGATAGAGATGTTATTGATCTGTTTCAAGCCGAGCTCGGAGCAGGGTATCTGGGGTGTAACCTGGCAACACATCCCTCCTCTCTTCCCACAATACTTACTCTCCAGGTAAAACACATTCTCAAAGCCCATCTCAGACATTTTACACAAGATTTTAGTTTTAAATTGCACAGGATACGACTAACACATTATTATAACTTTCCACTGTCATTCGGTATTGATTAAACAACTGTATCTAGGGAGTGCTTTACGGCTAGTTGTTGGCTTTGTGATAGTGGGGGTCTGCAGGTGTGTTACGCATGGTTGACACCACCTGTCTGATATGCATGGCTGCCCATATTACCCCTATTAGATAAATTGCATGCGTTGTGCTTAAATTATTGAAATTATAGATAGCAGTGGCCATCTATCTTTTTTCATGTGTTCTGAACATGTGTGAAATATACATTTTGTATTTATATTTGAGTGTGGTGCTTAATTTGCCGTTTTTTTATAAAATTTTGTACATATATTTTATTTTTTTTTATTGCTAAAATTGTGTTTAAATTCAAAATACATGTGTTGGATATGTGTGATAAGAATATTGTTTTAGATTAGCTGATTCAACAAATTAATGTTTTATTGTGAAAATTTGAAACTATAATCGTCAACGAGGCGAAAATGTAGGTGGTCGGCGCTATCCGTACCAGGCGCCAGTAGCCCTCCTATTCCGACAAAAATGATAAAATTAATACGCGATAGGCTTTCCATTTGATAAGTTAACGTAAGAGGGGGAACGATTTAGACGAGAACTAGAGACAAAAGATACAGGACGACTTACAATAATCGAAAAACAATTTTAGTTTTCAGTAGTTTATTTAATTTTATAACTCTTACAATATAAAGAAAAATTGGAAACCCACCTGCCAGCCATTCTAATCTGTCAAATAACTCATCACTAGAATATTATGCGATAACGAGTTTAAATAGATATTTTTATAAAAGTTTATTAATATATAGTAATAATTAGTGCAGTTTACTAAGATTCAACAATTTTTTATGTAACCCATACAGTGTTGTTGTAGCTACACCCGTTTCCTAGGCTACGGATCCGTCCGGGCAAAACCAATATAAAAGTCAATGACTATGACAATGTACCAAAAAAATATGCACAAAAATATACATTTGTGATTTATATATTTCAGGATAAAATATAATATTTGTTTATTTTAATATCTAATTAAAAAGTTATGTTTTTAAACATTTTAAAATATGATTTTAATTAATCTTTTCAAAAATATATATTTTTTAATAAGAAAAGACAGTTAGGTATTGATACATTTTACCTTCAACATCATAAACGTATACGGATAACTTTATTCCATCAAATGCTTCAAATTCTTCATCTAATTTATTCATCTCCATAAGCTTTTAAGTTGTTATGGTATCTACTAATTTAAGAAACAACAAGTGTTTCGGCAATCACCTTGGTAATTAATTTTATTTATTTTGTTAACAATATAAGAAACTGACATGAATTTATTCCTTTGACTTTCTATATTTAAAATAAAATATTTTTAAAATTTACTCTACTAAAACATTTAATTTTTTTTTGAAAATTAATATGAGTAAAGTTTGTAAATGTAGTAAATAAAGATAATGTGCTTTATTTTCTTTATTTACTACATTATATATTTAATTAGTGATTTTCTTATGAAAGTTCTATTTTGTATGTACATACTTTTATATTTTAAATCAGAAAAATTGAACATAAATAATATTCCATCTCTTAATTAATAATATTTGTTAAGTAAATAATAATATTTGTAAATATAATTTGTTAGAAATGTACCTTTATGTTGATTTTTAACATTATTTGTTAAATATGATATTTTTACCTTTCTGAATTTCAATATCGTACCACTTTTATTTATAATTCAATAGAATTATTTTATTAATAGTCTTTATATAGCAACATTATTATATTGTCATGTGTCATTAATCAATAATAAGCTTCAATGTCAAAGCTGTGATCTAAAAAACTTGTTACAAATGTGTTATTTATTTAAATAAAATAAACGATAATAAATATCTATATATTGTTAATAGAATTTTTGTCTTAGTCATATCATGAATATTACAGTGAAACAATTACAAGGCGGTGAATGCCATTTAGAGGTGCATATAACTACTGCTTAGTGTCACAGTCACGTTTCTATTATATTTTTATAATTTATTATAACTTTTTAGGTGGTTCCAACAACAAAGATATTTGAAATCAAACAACACATAGCTGCGAAACTCAGGATACCTATCGAGGAACAGACGTTATTACTCTTAGGCCGGGCACTATTAGATGGCCATACTGTCGATTCGTACCCAAATATTAAAGAAGGTTCAAAATTAAATTTGGTGGTAAAGAAACCAGAAGGTCTATTTGAGGCTTCAATGAAATATTTTAAGAAAAACGGTATGTCAGACTTAGATGCCAGAAATTCAGCAAATCAGCTATTAAGAATAGTTGAAGAAAAGATAAATAAATTATCATGGGATGATATTGAAAGATTATGCTTGGATTGTATGCTCGATGAATGTGGAGCACCAGTGTCTGGATCAGATCAATCAGAAAATGAAAATGATGATACCTTTGGATTGTGACCTACTTTTGTCCACATATTTTGTAGTTGTCAAATAATGAAGGTCTACATAATCAAAATATTTTTTTTTCTTAACTTATTTCTTTGGATGCTTGAATCATATTAATGTTTTCTGTAACTTCCAGATATAGAGAATTATATAGAAGTTCATGACTAACATGTTAATATTACCTTTATTCTTGTTGTTTACCCTAAAACCAAATGAAGGTGAGTACTTTCTGGCATGACAGTGTATGATGTACCAGTCATAGAAATGATGCAAGTTATTTTTAAGAAATTTTTTTTACATGAACTTGTAAAATTCACTTCCGAATCATTGCCTTGTCAGTACATAAGTACTGTCTGCACAAACACTTCCCATATTACATAATATTTCTTAATGCTGGTGAGTACTTACTCTGATATGATGCAATGAAACCACACCACACTCGACAATGAGCAATATAAAACTAGTATATTGTTTAGCAAATAAAAATATGGTTTGTTATATATGTAAATATGAGATTTAGTATATTGCTCTAAGTGTTAGGCTATATCAAACTAGTTATTTTAAATTTAAAAGTTATATTAAACTATAAAAGCAAAACAAAGCAACTAAATACTTTTTCCTGCAGAGCAAGCAGAGGGAAACTAGTATTAGGACATTCTGTTCCCATTGTAACTCAGCGAGACCAACTTTAAACAGGATAATTATGGGGAGTAGTCGTCACTAAGAGCCTCTAGTCCCACCACTCAACTAACTCACTCAATGCCTTACAAAGAGTGGACATAATAAAAACTGTTTTTTGATATCTTACCTTACCATTGAATATACTTGACTCTATTTTAAAAAATTACAATATGGGAACCATTTCAAACATATAATTTAATCTAATCAGTATAAAAATAGGTTGTGGTTATTTTTTTGGATAATAGTGTTTTTAATAGGAATTTTAAATAAAGGTCAAAATGAATTGTATTATTTATGTTTTATTACATCCCTCATACTTAGCTATGAAGTACATATTGATGGCAAGTTCAGATAACCTCATTACAGAGAACTAAATATATTAAATGCAATATTTTTGTGACATATTTTAGTTCAAACTTTTTCATTTACACCGCAAAAAGTTAATTTTGATAATATTTGTGTCAATGTTGCTAATGATTTGTTGACTAAATCACAATAATAACATTTAAATCTTACATTACTTTTAATATTATAAACATTTGAACAAATCTCAAACCAATCATGTTTATTATAACCATTCAATTACAATATATAAACTAAAATGATGTAATATATTTCTCCCTAAATAAAAAATTAACTTAAAACATATGTATGTACATTTTTTTTATTTCTAACTAAATTACGTATATAGTGGAAGAGTTAAATAAATTGAGAAAGATATATGCTAAAATAATAGTTATACAAGCTATTGCTAGGGTCAATTTTGTGTATTAAAAAAAGTATTAACAGGCACTTTTCTTAAATCAAATCTTATTCTTGTTCTATCACAACCTTAACAATGAGCTCGAGCTAGTCTGCAAAATAAGTTACAAATTCAAAAACTTTTATATGTGCATTTATGTTACTGTAAATTGAAATTTTTAAGCAATTTATTTTATTACAATGGAATATATTTTAAAAACAGAGTGTATTTCCAAAAAATAAATAAAATATATTTCAATAATTAAATATATGTATATTGCGCTAGTATTTAATGGCGTCATGACGATGTTATTTTCAAATTTCTATTATTATTTAGAGAGGAACATCAGGCATTCCATTCTATATATTTAAAATGCTTTTAACTTTTACTAGTATTACAACTATTTCCTTTAATTTAATATTTTATATTTTAATTTTTCATTTTAATTTATAATGTTATTACTTTTTAATTGAAGCTTCCATTTCTTGACGGACTTTTTTACGAGTTCAATTATTATTTTCTATAAATAACTCAGTATCTATTTCATTTAAAAATTAATAAACCTATTAATAATATCACTGGAGACATATTTTTTTTTATTTCAATAGGATAAGACTAGAAGACCACCCAGCCATATCTCATATTATTTTATTAATAAAAATTAAATTTTTAGACTCCAGCTTATTTTATAATACTTTATGTAAAGTACCAAAAATATGTGTCCATATTATTGGTTAATTTTAACTAAAGACAAAAAATATTTATCACGTGATTAATATCGGTAGCGGTATATATAAAATAGTATAGAATGCATACTAAGTCCATTTACGATTAATTTATCTTAAAAAATAGAGGCAGAAACTGTTTAGGGATAAGAATAAGGGAAATTAAAATCCATTTTTTTTATGGAAAATACAAAGCTAACAAGCGTTCGGGCTACCTGATGGTAAGTGATCAATACATACTGTGTTATTATTCAGCCCATACACATTATTTTCAGAAATAACTCATAACATCAAGTTAGCCAGTTTGCCTCTACTTTATATAATTCAATCAAATTGTATGAGTAATTAGTAAGTTAGTTACTTTGTGAGGGAAAATGGGGTAAAGACGATTATATCCATTATATAGTTATAATTTAAAAACCACGATTAAATTATGAACGGCATAATAATTAATCATTAAAATTCAGTTATTTAATTGCCAATATCATAAAAACGGATATTAATAAAAACAAAGTTTTCATACCATTTAATAGTACAGATGTGTGTTGCAAAGTTTATGTTGTGTGATGAGCTACTCAGCTAGTTTTGTAAATATCAGTAAAAGTATCTTTATCCCTTTCCCTCCACATGACAAAATAAAGATGTCACAGACAAAAATGATATTTACAATTAAATATTGTACCATCGATATAAATACATAGATATATCACGACATATTGTTTTAAAAATAACAATAAACATGAATCAAATCTAAGGGAATATCCACAACCTTTACTTCCTTTCACAATATGTCATATCCATCCAAATATATAGATTTTTTTACAAAATAAAATTCAAAATGGCAGATGACAATATGGTTGGGGGTAACAAATTTAATAATGTTACAATTTTTCAATACTTTTTGCATTTCATACTTTAAAAAAATTTGAAGCTGCCATTTTGAAATTATATTGTATAAGATATAATGAGTCGGTGGTATAAATATTAACGTTAGTAACACAAAAGTCAGTCGTAATCGCTGTCCTCCTCTGGGTCTGACTCGGACTCGGAGCTGTCGGGATGGTTTTTTGTAATTTCGACACAATTATCCATGTCCGTCAGTCTTTTTAATGACTTGCCTGAAATGTAATAAAAATAATATTAATAATATTTTTTCTTAATATTATTCGACATTAGGAAAAGTAAAATAATTTGGAAAAAGTAAAAGTTTTACTACACAATAATATCATAGTTTTAAATCCCCCATAGTGTAAAATCCCAATAAGTATATATGTTTGTTAGAGGTCCTTAATTAATAAGAAAAATTCTTTACGGAATGGTCAGGTTATTAGTGAACACGACAATGACATCATGCTGAAACGATTTTATTCAACTTTAGGTCTAATCAAACTTGGTTATGAATTTTAGTTCCGTCTAAATCGGGTCTTTCAAGGTGGAGTGCACCTTGAATACCTCTTCTAGAATACCTGTTTGTTTTACAAGTTTAGAAAAAAACATTTATTTTTAGCATACATATAAAAATTACAACGTAGCAGGAATCATCCTTTATTCCTGGACACCCTATATATAATGTATAAGTACTCATATATGAACATGTATAAGGTCAAACCTGTGAGTGTAGTGAGCAGTCGGTTGTCGTTGGCGGGAGGCGCGCTCACTGCGCCCAAACGCCTGGCCAACTCGCGAGCTCGCTCCGCGCCGGACACTGGCGCACGTACGGGTTAATGTTTTATACATAAAATTATACTTCAAAAATATATATTATATTCTGATTGTACTTTATTTTTTATAATAATAATTGCAAAGTGTAATTTATAAGACGAAGTGTAACTAATAAGTACATTTTGTGATTGACCTAGAATACAGTTTTTTTTTATTTAGACTCTTCGATCCCAATACGACACTTCCGTTTTCTATTTTCCATAGAATTCCTGAGGCAATGCATGTTGAGACACAACCGAACGCTTGTGCCCATGGACCACGACTGGCCTCAAATTGAAATTTAAATAGTAATCGTCTTCTGACTACCATATATATCTATTTTTGAAAACAAAATGTACCTACTACATATAATGTAATATAGTAGGTTTGGTAATATTAGTATGTTATATACATATACATACATTATATACATACTAATATTACCAAACCGGAAGATTTCGTTTAAAAAACTCCTGTGTTTAATTTAAAATAATATATGTTTCTGTGTTCGATAGCCTGTTTATGAAGGAGGGCTAGGCTATGTTACACCACATTATTTCGATGTAACCTCTGCGGGCCGATGTCTCGGTTTAAGTATATGTCAGGACTTCCGCATCATAGACAACTCTTAGTTGTTTCCATTTAACGAGGGCAAACGTGCAGAGTAACTGCACTCACTATAAGCTAGTATACAATAAAATTGATAACATATAAAATTTCGAAGTAAACCGTATAATAAAAAGAAATAACATCAAATATCTCACTTCTAGTCCCCTCTTGGCTGGAGTCCTCCGTCATGGACACTCGCTCCGTCCTGTACACCCCCGTCACGAGGTCCCACACGAAGAGGCACTGCGCGGCGTACTGGCGCCGGTGCTGCAGACACGCCGGCGCCGCGTCGCGACAGGCGCCGCACGCGCCGCGCGCGCCCGCCTCGCTGGCCCACAGCCACATGGCGCACAGCCCCGACAGGCAGCCGCTGGAGTGGCACACGTCCATCACGTGGCAGCCCCAGTCGAAGCAGTAGATGAAGTCCTTCCCCCCGAGGTGGCAGAGGCGGCCGCACACCTCGTTGCAGAGCAGCTCCGTGTCCAAGGAGCGTTGGCGCGCGCGGAGGGTCGCCCCGGGCGGGCGGGTTAGAGCCTGCAATTTGTTCAAATTGTATAGCGTGGTACATACCTGCAATTAATTCCAATAGATGAACTCAACACAACATTAGTTCACCTGTAGCGCTTGTTCCCAGGCGCCGGCGCCGACGCCCTGCAGGGACTGCCCGACGCCCGCGCCGCACAGCGGCAGCGCCACGTGGTAGCCCGATATGCAATCGTCTGTCACACAAATATCAACTTAAATATTTTATAATTATAAATTATAGAAATGCACAGTCTAAGTAATGAGATATTGTACCGGCAAAAGAGGAGTATTATTATAAAAGGTTATTAATAGATTATTTTTAAAGAGATTGTTTCCTAATTTACGTTTGAATTTCGATTACAAAAAAGGTAAGGCTAAGTAATTCTAAAATAAAAGAAAATGCTTTATGCTGTATCTCGCACACTGCTGGGTAGGCAGAGGGAATCTAGTGTTAAGACTCTGTTCTCCACTTTCCGCTAATTCTGGAGGGTTTGCGTGTTGAGTGGCGGAACTCAACGCTATTTTGCCTCAACATGAAGAAATGAAAATAAAATTTAATTTTCTTCAGTGGCCATCGAACCCACGACCAGTCGCGTTTACAATCAAATACTAGTGCCCCTACACCACAACTGGCCACAATAAAGTTAATTATCACATTTATAAAAATATTAATAGTTTGTGGAAATATAGTTCTATGAACAATTAAAAAGAAATAACATTATTAAAACATCTATCACTCACCCTCAGAATCTGTAATAATAGACGTTATTTCATCATCACTTTCCAAAAAATATCTTGTGAAGAATTTACTGCATTTGGAATTACCAGAATGCACTAAATAAGGGTCTTGGGGACTGACGGGACAATCGGACAGTGTTTTAGACGTATTATCGTGTACTGAGACCGTTTTCAGAGAGCCATCGTCTAACATCTCCATTACTCTATACTCAGATTCACTGTTCCTATCCGATTCTAGAGACGAAAGCCCTTGATCCTTCATATCTAGGCTAGAAGTCGGCGATTGAGCCCGACTAATTTGATTATGAGCCCTAAGAACCACACTTTCAACCGGCGGAGACTTGGCCCGTTTAGTTTGTTTACTAGTGGACCCTGTGAAATATTTCCTATTACTCCTTAAAACTCTAAAAGGAACGATATTTTCGTTATTATCCTCGGAAAACTCGTATTTCTTGTCGGCTAGTCGTCGTTTTCTGAACATACTTAGCTTCTCGCATTTAGTTTCGGCCTCCTCGACGAACTCGTATGCTTTTTCAGCTATAGTTCTGTGCGTTTCGTTGAATCTCGACATACTTTCTGCCGGCCTTCGTCTCGGAGATCTTAATGGTGGACTAATTAACGTTCTGATAGACGGCGATGGTCCTTCCCACTCTTCCATCAAATTATGAGATATAGAGGACGCTTGTATGCATAATTCCTGTCCCATAACATCTGGCAAGTGGACCGGTTTAGACATTTGATAGGGATCGACTTCCAAATCGGAAAAATCTGCTAAAATATTTTGTACCACGTTATTTTGATATTTAGGTGACTGAAACGCCGCTGACACGTCCGAAGCCGGAGTACTAGGATTGGTGTATACTGAACTAACATCTTCTCTTTCTAACGTCACTTTCTCTTCTACTATTTCACTTTTCTCGTCGGGTTTAACGAAATCTATTTCTAATATATGGATAAAGTCTGTGTAAATGATGATTTGATTGGAGTACGCGAGCTGTACGACCGGCTCGTACATACTGGAGTCGGATGTGCAGAAAAACTTCGTGTGTATTGCGAAACTGTGCTCGAGACAACGTTTACTCCAATTTAAATCATCTGAAAGTAATATCGCTTACTAAATAATCAAATACCTTTTAAAAAAATCATATATTAATTAAATATATCTTTTAGACGGAACAATTCAAAACATCGTTTCATCGTTATCAAGTTAAATTATATTTATAGTAATTGATATGTCGAATTATTTTTTTACCGCTAAGTAAGCCTGTATCTGCATCGTCTGGACCATCTGCCCATTAAGCTGGTGGTAAAGAGCCTAAAGTACAGCTTTGATCGATAGGCATAAGCACATATATTGTATTTTAAACGAAAAAGTTTATTTTTAATACCTCCTATATACATAATAATATCTTATTTACTACTAACCTTCTTCTCTAGAAATAGCTGAACATTTTCTACATCCTAAACGAGGTACACCGATTACACTGAGGTAGGATCTCTCTGAGCATGAATCCCTAAAAATTCAAAATCATAAATACATATATATGTATATACATTCACTTATCATATTACACAATAGTAAAGAATTAATCGTTTAAGTCATTGAAAATATGGTCATCCTTTATTTCATTAATATGTTATTGCGGCCTGTCGAGTGGTGCCGCGCTTTGCCTCGTTACCACACCGAAGAAATGAAAATATTAATAAATAATAATTTATTCTTCCGAGTGGGGATCCAACTCACAACTGTCGCGTTTACAGCGCCGCCACAACTGGCCTCAAATTGAAATCTTCAAATACTTACGCAATGCCATAAACAACTAGTACACCAGGATTGTGCTTCCACTGCGCCATTGATATGGTCACCTTACTGTCTACACAGTCGTCTCCGAAGAGAGGCACACTGTGTACCGGCCGCACAACGCGGCCCGGCACCCATGATAGGAAATGTAACCTGAAATGTTTAATATTTTGGAGAACGTCTACCATTTTTGGCTCTGCAATGCATTTTATTTTCCCCTACGAGTTGTCGCTCATAAGTGCATTTAAGAATTTAAAAAACCGGTTAAGGGCGAATCGGATTGGCCTACCGATGCTTCCGTATCAATGTCACGATTGTAGGTCAACGGAAAGTACAACTTATAAAAGTTGACAAATTTAAGTTTATAATCCAAATTGTGTTTTTGCATAACAGACAAAATGAGTGTACATGTGTAATGATTTTTTCTATGAAATGCCTATAAATTTTCACTTTTCGGATTTTTTTCTTAATTTTATTGTAAGTTCTTGTTTCGTGCCAAATTTAATAAATGTAAACCCACGGGAAGTACTCCATAGATATTTATTACGCGGCGAAACAATACAAAATATACAACATCGATCTTTTGATTACATTGACTTTGAAGCTTGATTTTTTGACGGACAATATTGAGTCATGAGAGATAACTACTAACTACTGGCTTTTACAATTATACATAGGCAGAGTGTGTTCAGTCTCTGAGAAGTTGTAAGCACTATTTGGCTGCTTTAGAGGGCTTCTGTGGGACTCAAATTTAAGCTTGAGGCCATTGAACACACTGGAAAGTGTTCGTGTAGTGGGAACAAAGACATAAATGACTCAGACTGTCACTGAAATATCCTTATCAGTTCAGATGCTGCACCTCTTGTTGCATATCACACTCCCCTAGATGATGAAGAATGGTGACCCATTGTCCCATACAAGCCTTCAGAAATGATCTCAAAATCATATCAATCTTATATAACTCCAAGATCTTTAAGGGCCAAGTATGTGGCACTGAATTATATGCCTTCTTATAATATATCCAAGCAGTAGTGAGATATTTCCTGTTCTGTCTTACCTGTGGGCTTATAGCAGGACCACAAGACAATATTTTGGCACTGACTCAGAATGGATGTAAGCATCCATTCTGAGTCAGTGCCAAAATATTGTTACGAAAAATAGGTTCCGTGGTTGTTTTACTTAGAAAAGATGTAAGGAGCTTATAAATGGTAGATAGCATGTAGCTGGGGTATATATATATATGAAATAAAGAGATAATTATTATTATTTAATATTTTCTTTAATGACTAAAGTCCCTAAAGAAAATATTAAAGTTTGTATTACTTTAGATTATGGGAGGGTAGTCTGAGAGAATCTAATATGAAGACAAACTTAATGTCCCATTTTATTGCTTATTTACCAACATATTTATCACTCATTTTAGTCTATTTTATTTAAATCACATTATATGAACTTATTAATATACTGTTTCTAACTGCCTGAAGCTTTTGTATTCCACTGTCTTTAGTGCACATCTCAACATAGCACTTTGTCCAATTGCAATTGACTACACCACTAACTAACTATATATCAAAATTAAGTTTTGAGGGTACATTAAATAACAAATATGCACTTTGCAGTTGTAACTAGGAAGCTAGTTAATGAACCACTATTTGTTTTTTTATAATTTAATAATAAAGATGCATAATTGTAAAAAAAATGGCTTAGACACAATACCATATATTTTACACATTTTTCAAACTGTTATTCCTTAGGAAAGAATTTACTAAATAAGTATAATAACATATATGATGTAATTCACCAGCTGTTGGCATTTGGTTTAAATTTTTTATACATATTTTAATTAGCTACTAAAATAATTTATCATTTATGTATATTGAAAATATGTCTTTAAAAACTTACATTAAATATATAAAAAAACAAAAAGTACCAGCTTCATGGTCTATCCAATTTAGTGTCATCATACACTCTCTTACTACTCTAGACAGAGAGCCAAGTGTACTTACTAGGTGGTAGAACTAAATGTTTCTGTCTGTTTGGTATAATTAAATAAAATATTGAAAACTGGTAAATTTCAAACATTCCTCTACATAATGTTAAGCTTATTAACTTGAACATTTCAAACTACATTACTTACGTAAATTTTGAGCTCTCCCTGAAGTAAACTTGAGTGTTACAGCTGTAAGTAAAACTGAGAAGAAACTGGCCACATTGTGAAAAACCCATAAAAACATGTTCTCTTAAGTACTGAATAGGCACTATGTCCATTAGACAGAAGCGTAGCCTGGGTGGAATTTTATCGAAGACTCTACGAGACTTCTCATTTGGTTTTTTGGACGTACTACCGAATATCTGAAAAGAAAATGTTCATTCACATAAAATCTTATGCAAAGTCGCTGTGCAACATTTTATGCCTATAAACTTAACAAAATGAACAATAAACATATCAATGAAACCTTTACATTTCTACTTATTATTTTAAAACAATTAGCAACGCGAATTAAACGAAATAAAGGAACAAACAAATATATTACGAGAGCCATATTAAACTTCAAATATGAAGTTAAACTTACCTCCCTATTAAATAACTTATACACAATATTACTACTACTAGTTGAAATATTCGTTGGAGTATTACATTTTCTCTTGGTATATTCATTTTCACTAAAAGAATCAAAATTATCAGATTCTTCAGACACAGAAGAATCCATATTCGTTTGTTTGACTGCTGTTTTGACAATTCAATCAATGTTACCAATATTTACAATAACATGATGCCAAAATTTTATTATACAGCCTTACACTCAATCAAACGTATCGTAGCTTTAACATTTATATCCCCTTTATTACGAAATATTCCGAGTATCCGATTTTTAAATTTCGTGTTTGACATCACGCTAACGTAACGAACACTGTCAATTCAATTTGTCAATTTTTGTCTGTCGAACTCGAAGTCCGGTAAACGAGTTTAAAGATTGAGCTTTAAATATATTAGCAAACAAATCTGTTATTTTTACCTCCGCCAGTGAAATCGTGTAAATTTTTATAATGGAACCCATGACTTTAGGCAGTCCAACTCACTCTCCTTCAGGAAGTCCAAATGTGGGATATTTACCACCTTTTTTATTAGGAGAAATAAATCCACCGACTTTGTCTACTTTATCCCCTCGACCCAATAGTTTATCGCCCACAAAGGGTCGCAGTCTTGCTTTTGGTGAGTATCTTACCCTTCAAATGCTAAAACATGTCTTATTCTTATTATTATAACCACTTTTTTCGTTAACAGGTTCACCCACGAGTCCCACTCAAACATCAACACCAGATCAGAAATTATATCGACAAAATGTACCTATGCATCAACAAGTGCTTTATAACCAGCAACAACAAAATCTGTTTAGTAACATACCATCCTCTCCTAACATATCTTATTCTAGTAAAACAAATGGCCCTCCCATAGAAGATCTATTTGATACAATTAAAAGCAATGAACCTTCTGTAGACAAGTCTCTTTTCCAAGAAAATAGTTTCTTAGGATATGCAAATAACTCAATGATGCATAATTCATATGTAAACAATGTATCAGTGAATAATCAGTCTTTAGCAAATCAATGGCAAGATGGGTGTCAGGACCAGGATCAATATTGGGTCACAGTATTTGGCTTCCCCCCTAATGCTGCAAATACTGTTCTGGCCAGATTTAGTAGTTGCGGTGCTATACTTGGTAAGCAGTTTAAATATAAAATAGTATTTCAGAAAATAAAGCCTATTCCAACTACATCACATACATATGTGCATATCCAACTGATACTCTTTTTTTTAAGTTATATAAAAAACTCAATAAAATCAAAACAAGAAAATAATATATCACATATAAATTAAAATATTTTTTTTAATAACTAACAAAACTACCCATCCACTAATACCAACTTTTCTGTAGAAAGTAAAAATATATTCAATTGCAGACAAACAATATCCCACACAAGGCAACTGGGCGCATATAAGATATGCAACAAGAGGTGAGAAGGAAAGAGCAATAGCTCTTAATGGAAGACTTGTTCTTCCTGGGGTGATGGTTGGTGTAGTTGAATGTAGAGAACCACCTCGCATGACTGTTTCGAGCCCTGGAGGCACTTTAGAGAAAAGGTAGTTATTATATATTATTTAACTTCTATTGATTTGATTGATTGATGTGGGTTCAATTCTGACGTAGGGGATTGAATAATTTTAATTGTTTCCCTTAGGGACCGTCTATAGATTTAAGGAAAAGAGGGAGAGTAGGAGAGTAGGAAAAGAAAGTTAGGGACTAGTAAAATATTGTATGTATTTATTTGGCAAGATGCTTCTTATCCATGCTCCAAGAATAATATGCTTGGTGATATTTAGAGGGTTGAAAATGATAAAAAAACAGGACATGATTAATGGACTGCCCCTCATTTATGGCCTACAAAATATATGGCAATAAATCCTGCCATGCAACATAAGCTATGTTTTAACAATAAGGTCATTTTACTGGTACTGTATGTGGAATATTATAATCGAAAATAATTAAGTCTAAAAAAATTAAATATTGCAAATGTATACAATTGTATGTTTTTTGTATAAAAGCACTACTTTTATTCACCCATAATTTTATATAACATGACTATTTTCTAAAGACCTATAAAGATTTTCGTCATTGCAATTATTAAATATTTATTCAAAAATTTTATATATTATATTGTCATTTTTCTTTACAGACAATCAACAGCCAGATCATTATGTCCAACACCCATCCCGTCAGCTCCGGTACCGCAAAGATCAAGCGGTCTGATATCTAAAGCACTAGACTATGTACTCGGTTGGTGATAAACAATAAACATTAGTCAAATTTGTACACTTATCGAAAATAAAGTATTGATTTTATTTTACATTTTTAAAGTATAATTCCACACTAAGGACAGAATAATATTTTTAGAAAACATAAAAATTTGACTGGAGCAGGATTTCTGCAAATGACCTCATCATAAGTCATATACTCTCATCAAGTTATGTCAAAATACTTATACACTTGTTACAACTTATTTATGTTGTTAGCGTAATGATTCTAGGGTTTAAAGCCCCCGCTAGGTTCTACATTTGCTAAAAATAAATGATTGAAAATTTCAAAATGTAAATAATTTTCAATTTAGTTCTATACAAGTATATGAGTAAAACATTCTGACACTCGGAGATCAGCTTACTCAGAACTAGCGTTTAACTAATATGAAATATATATGTCTACTTGTACTAGTTTAGTGACAATTAAATGCTGAATGATTTTTTGTAAAATTTAAATCAAATATTTTTGCTATTTTTTATTTTACTTAAGAGATACTGGAAACAGAAATTATTAAATATGTGCATGAAGAATAACAAATAATATGAAGTGTTAAAGCAATAAAAAACTTGTATTTCCTTAAATATGTTACATTTATTTCTAAACATTACATAAAAAATCCTTATAAATACTTTTTTAAACTTCTAAATTGAAATCTTTTGGTAATATGAAGTTGACAACTGATCTGTAGTAGTATTTTAGCTTCAAGGTACATCCCATATAGTAGCGTAGTAATAGGGAACCTAGTGTTATTACACTACATTCCTTACGCACTGCCAAATTTTCGGAGCATTTAGTGCCGGAACGTAACATCGCGCTGTCTTGTTACCAGTGCAAGGAAGTGTAAATAAACCAATAAGCCTAAGTGGCAATTGAATCCACAACCGTCGCGTTTGCAGTCCGACGTTAATTCACTGCGCTACGACGCCCCCATTTTTCGTAAAGCCATATAAATTAATTCAATAGACATTATTGATTCAATCAATAATGTTTCATTAATTTATATATATTTTAAATTATATACCAACAACATAATATTACTTTTTTTTCTGTGATCTATTCAGTTTTTGAGGTATTATTTTTATTTGTTTCACGTACTATATAGCCCATTTCACAAAATATAACGACATAAAACTTAAAAATTATGAATTTAAAAGAGATTACCAGAACTATTAATTTATTATTAAAATTTAGTGAATTGTACTAAAAAAGACACCTGTCAAGAATTGCGGTGTTAACTAGTTTAATATTGTATGGATTATATGCAAACCTATTTTATTTATTAAATATATTCTGTTGAGCTTAGTAGTTCTACATGCTAGCAAACTATTTATAAATATTATTAAAATTGTTATTCACACACTATGGAAGTAAAAATATTTATAAAAAAAAGTTTTCAACATAACAGGATTGGACCTGTGTGTCTAGGGAACTATTAAGCCGATTCATTGAATGATACCGAAATTTATGTACACTTAAAAACGCAGATCCGACTCCCGCTAAAAAAATTGTTGTTTCTAAATATGTTTATGCTAGCAACAATTATTCTATTACAAGGTCTATTGTATTTAATCTTGTATGGTCATCTTCATTTCTATTGTCTCTTGTACATAATTAAAAGAAAATTATAAAAGTCATATTATAATATATAATTATACATATTACAATATTATAACATAAGGCGACAAATAATTTTCCATTTTTAATAATAAGCGTAAACTCTATATAACTGACATGCTGTGTAAAGTATATAAATATATATACAATCTATAATTTTACATAAATAAAATAATGCGTAGGTATATATTTTTTATACATATAGTATGTATAATTTATATACTTTTTTAAGTGCAAGATAATCAAAATATACAAACAGAGAGACCACTTTATGTAACAATAATTAGTGAGCGTAAAATTGTATCGAAAACAATTGAAACTACTTAAAGTGAAATAAAATTTCGACACTTTAACAATTTAATCGTTAAATGGTTTTTTTCACAGCTTTACGCTGTATCCCGCATGTAGGGTAGGCAAAGAGAGAAAGCCTAGTGTTAAGAGACTGCTCCTTATTTTATTGGAGGCAACGCGTGTTGAGTGACGGAAGTCAACTCGACATCTGAGTAAAGAGACGAAAATACCGCGCCAAACCAATTTAATGAGGCCTCATTAAATTTAATGACCATTATAAAGAGCTTGCACTGTATTATTAAAATCATATAAATAAATAAAAATAAATGAATCAGCTTCACACTGTCATTTTCACAGTTGAAATTTTTCAAATCATTTATGATTACATGGAGGCCAGTCGTGGCGCAGCGGCACGAAGTGTGACTGTAAAACCGACTGGTTGTGGGTTCGATCCCCACTTGAGATGAAATATTTACTTAAATTTATATTTCTATTTCTTCGCTCTGGTGTCGACACTAAGCGCGGCGTTGAGTTCTGCCACTCAACACGCGATACCTTCAGAATACGGCAGAATGTGGGGAACAGTGTCTTAACACTAGGTTCCCTCTGCCTACCCTGCGGTGTGCGGAATACAGTGTGAAGCTGATTCATTATTTATGATTACATATTATATTTCTTATTTACTTTTGACTATTGATGCAGAGTGACTTTAATATATAATATTTAAATATTTCCGTTTAGAAGTAATTCTTGCATATAACCCAAAAAAATATCTTTGGTATTTCTACCAGGGATGTTACGGATATAAGACATATATCGGTTTCGGTTACGGATACACAATTATTTAGGATTATCCGCTAGTGTCAGATAATTTCGATAAGTTACATATATAACATTAATGAGATTTTTTTTCTATTATTGACATTTTCTAACTTTTATAAAACTTCAATACTGAGCGCTAGTATAGACAAAATAAATAGTCTGTCATAACAAATCTCGTTTAAACTCTTTCTATATCCTAATTAATCCAAAACTATTATATCGAACTCAGTTAAGGAGTTCGATATTGATTTGGGATATCCGATAGTTCAGTTTGCGGTACTCCGTAACGTAATTTACGATTTTTTTTACGCAGAATGACCGAAATTCACAAAAAAAAATTGTAATGTCATTTAGATCAGTCACGTCTATACATATTGTTTTTCTTCCAATATTTATTTCATTTAGGTTGTTCTATAGTAGCGTTGGCCAAGTCAGTCATTTTTGGATATTTAACATTGTGTTTGTCGAGTTCGTTTTGCGACCAGAGGATCATCCGTAATAGGCTACATAATTTGGGATTGGTATACTCTTGATTCTCCATTTTCAGTATAGCCGCATTTAGTTCACTTGCGATCTGTAAATAATATTTTTTGTTTGAAAAAGGAATATAATCATTGCCTCAATCAAGAATTGAATGCATTGTGGCATAATTTTGTTTCTTTTTTTACCTTCACGCTGTGTTTCACGCACAACAGGGTAAGCAGAGAGAACATGGAAACTTAGTGTTAAGATACTCCTTTCCCATTAAAAAACTTCCCTAATGTATATGTATATATACTAATATATCAATGTTTAAGCATTCAGTAATAGTCATCATAAATTAAATTCAACCACTCTTGTCTTGAATTGCAATAGAAAGTGAAGTGAAATCAAACACGCTAGGTTTCAATAATGTAGGGAGCTGGTATTTTAGCTAATATATTTATTTATTATATATATTCTTTGGTGAAAGTTACAAAATATATATTTTTATATTTGAATACTATAATTCATTCAAATGAGTACAGTATTTTTATATGATGCTACAATATTTACCTTCTGACTGTGTGAAGGCAATAATAAGTCAGCAAAAGGTGAAGAGTGTGGATCAGGGAAGGCAAGCAAAGCTAGTGACCTTTCCAGCTCTGTTAGAGCATTGCGGTCATTAGCTCCAGCCTCAGCAAGTGTTGCACTGGCAAAGGCTAGCGCCTCTTCAGCTCTGCCTGCGCGGATAAGCTCCAGTAATTGTAGTTGCTAAATAACAAAGATACAATAAATACACAGTTGCTTATTTAAAGTGCTATACACACACCAAGGATTTTTTTATAAATAAGGGACAAAACCTTTAATGTATCAGGACTTGAAATAGTGTCTGTTGTAAATAATTTAGGTGTTCATTGTCAATTAAACATTCTTCTTGATATATTATTGAAGTTCAAAATATGTTACGATTTACATTTGCTGTTAACAATGTTAAAATATTTAATATTATAATTGTATTTAATTTAAAGTTAAAATAGCACTGTCTTGCCAAATGATCATTGTTTAAGTAGAAGAAATCTGTAAAATTCTACCATTATCACTTCATTATTTTTAAACACTTGGTGACTTTCCACCAAATTCTAAATTTCCGCTAACCAAATCTCATTACCTAAAATTATCATTTGGCAAGCAAGAATGCTATTAATTAAATATTTTAAATGACTGACACTTAGGAAAGAAAATAAGAATTTTGAAGTAGCTTTATAAGAACATATGGAACTCTGCCATGGCAAATTTTTATACAGTTTTAAACTTTACTTTTGTATCTTAACTTTAAAGTAACACTTTATGTATGTTAAAAGACAAAAATCTGTAGTTACAAATGTATAAGATGATGATTTGTTTGTTTAACTGATTTTGACTGCTTGGACAGTAAAAAAGAGCTGACAGTTCTAGTCACACAATATTTTTTTTGTCAAAGTTGAAGTTGTTTATATTTAAATATTTAACATTATATTATATATAGTAAATATAGTAATTAGAGAGCATGATAGAATATCAACTCACTTGTAAATGGAAATAAAGATATCTATCATTGTCCAACAGTTCTGGATGTAATGCATTAACCATGGATATGGCCTCAGGTATCCGTCCTCCTTGGACAGCCTCTCTTATCATAATACGCTCATCCAATGAACTGCACAGTGCTGGTTCCTGTAAGCCTGCTTCTTGTTGAAATTTAAGAGCTGCTTCTTTGAAACCCTCTAAAAATTATAAAAAAAAAACCATATAACACAAAAGAAAAGTAAGGTAAGTATAAAAATAATGACCTATTTCTGCATAAGAATTTTAAATATTTTTGTTAATTAGTTTAGTATTTCCTGTATCAAAGATTCGATTCAAATAACGTATTATAAACTAAAGATAATTAAAGTAATAACGATTACAGTCAATTTTGATTTGGTGCCTTTGTTCTCAAATCTTTTCTACAAAAGACTAAAGACTAGACAAGTGTCTATAATAGTGTTTTTTGATTAAGCATGTTTTTAAGGAATAAGACGAAATAAGAACTTACCTGTAACTAAATAATTCATTATCAACATATTCATATCAGTGCGAGAAATGTTAAGGTCGTCTGTTTTCGAGCGATCATAATATCGCCGTTCAGGTTTGCTATTTACATTGTTTGCTGGCGTATCAAAGCTCATGCTGCTATTATAATTCACCTTTTTACTATTAAATATTATAATGTTCAGAAAATATACAAAATAATTTGATGACAGTGTATGTGTCAAATGAAGATACTCAAAAATAGAGATAGGGATGTGTGTTGTGAATTGTGATCAATAATTAGGGATGATCTTGAATTCTGAACTTTTGTCTATGGTAAAAACTGAAATGTTTAGGAATTGTTGGCACTTTTTTATTTTCTACGCTTCATCTAACACCGCATTTTTAAGTAATTGTAGTAACAATGAAAGTAAGTATCAAGAAGCGAGATGAATAAAACTCATATAAGACGCAAGGTGCCATTGTTGTCATTATATTATGTGGGATAAATCATAATTCAGCAAATTATTTTTAACATCATATAGAATATGAATAGAAGAAAATCGTAATGTCATGTATGAATAACATTTAAATTTATAGTAAAACGGGATATTACTAAAACTATGCATTATATTGTGTTTTCTAAAACACAGTATTAGTTTGAAGAAGACCTCCGTGACATTTTAGTCTAAGGCACTAGAAACTATTGTCTTTGGTTTGGTTTGACAGCTAGCTAAAGCCTTGGAGGCGCCCCTACCGGGATTGTAGGCGCGAATACATCTGTCAATACATAGCATTTGTGATTTTTAAATTTTAATGTCTAAACTCTAAATTAGTTCCTCGTCCTATAAATGTTCAGTGTCTATTAATGGTTGTTTTTATTTTCTTTTATGTAAATATATTATACGACCCAGGCGACAATTAAAAAGTTTTTTTTAAAGGCAATATTTTAAAAGGCGTATAATACAACAAAAAAGTGTGATTATTACCACTGACAACTTATCAATACGGTGGTTGTAAGTAGTGCATAAAGTCTATAAAATTTTGCTGGATTTCGCTATTGTATTTGAACCTGAAAAACCTGTTCGCGTTATCAATTAGACGGCTGTTCTTATCATTCAACGTTACTTACATGGAGAAAAAACATTCTCTAAGAAAGCAAACTAAAGAATTTGCTTGACAAAATAGAGAGTCAGCGCTCTACACAAGTGGATAAGCTATACGATATAGCATAAAAAAATAAAAAAAGATTAATAATAAAAAAAATGAGAAAGGCTAGCCAGTAGCCAATTTTAAAAGCATTATCTCAAGCTAGCTACTAGTATATAAATCTTATTTGATGATATTAAAGCTTTTATTTGATTGCTTTCAGGTAACATCTTCTACTAGTATTATTGTTTGTAATTTCTTAGAAAACTGGTTAAAATTATTTTCTAAACATGACCGAGATCTGATCAACATAGATTATATAATTATATTAATTATTAATTTTTTAAAACTATTTTAAAGTGTTATTCCACTCTTAGGAAATATGTTTTTTTTTATATAATACTCTCAATATATATAATTATATCTTCACACTAACACTGTGTTATAGAAGACACTTAATGTTTTGCATTACAATACTGGTAAGTTTGTAGTGCCATAGCCATACACTAAAATCATGGATGTCTTCTTCACATAAACACTGTATTTTATCCAACACAATTGTTTTGTTGTATTGCAAAACACTTATATTTCATTGTTAATACACAGTATACAAAAAAATGTATATATTTTATTTTCCTCAAAACAATTATAATTTTGTGTCTTTACATTTGTGGAATACAATAATTCACATACACCTCAATAAAATATAAAATTCATTCAAATATTTATGAATAGTTCTAGTCCATGTTTCAATTTTTATTGTATCAAATTTCACACAAAAACTCTTATCAGGAACAACCAGTGATTTGGTGGCGAGCTTTATCTACACACAGGCAGCAGGTGAGGCAGAGGAAATCTAGTGTTAAGACACTACGTTTCCCATTTTTCGCCTAATTCGGGAGGCATTATACACCACAAAAGATATATTCAATATTTTATTTATTTCTAATCTAACCTGTCACGTTTACACTTTGTGCCCCTATGCCATGATGGGGTTCTAGAATATAAAGGTAATTTAAATGAAAAACATCCATAATCATAATATCTTTATTTTAGTTCTTAGAAATAACTATCTTACCAGATTTTCCATGCATAGAAAAATCAAAGTCATCTTCCAATAAATATAAGGGTCCAACCAACGAAAGCTAATATCATTATCCTATAATCTGATACATTTGACTTATACATTTATTTATATTGTTTCCCAAAAATTAATCCCATAGGCAAAGAACAATAATGGACTTATAAAATTTGTGCACGTCCAACAAATTCAGCTGCACTATCCAATACCAAGATTGAAGGATTTCTTATAATATAAATGCAGGGTTATAATTAAAAATCAATTATAGTGGTGTTTAGCTAATTTATTTTCAGTTCTTAAACGCCAATAACCTACTAATAATGAGCTGATAATACAATTTAAAAAAGACCTATCCTAAATTTTTATTTTTATTGAATAATGCGTGGTAACAAATTATATCCTGTTGTGTATTCAATAAAAAAAATTAACTAAATATGTATGTGTACAAAACGTAAGCCCAATAATGCTTAAAACTTCAACTCAAATGTCAATCCTAAAAAAATATTTGAGTGAGAAAATAAAATAACTTAAAAAGGTTAAATGTAATTATCTAAATAAGCCATATGTATCAGAGAGTAATTGTAGTTACACAATACTATAGTAGTTCATTTTTTTATTTTGGAATAAATATCAAGTAATCTGATACTAACGGCCATTTTGTCTAACGACTTACCAAAGAAATTAGACAATAATAATAATTAAAAAAAAAAGAAAATTTATATACTACAACTATAATATTTCGACAACACTAAATAGTAAATTAAAAAATAATTAAACAAAATCAAAATTATGGCTAACTAATTCGCAATCAACACATGAGAATGATTCTTAACAGGCACTCTGTGTGAATTTGTGTTATTAGATATACTAAGTCTATCTATATCTGTCGTTTCAGAAAAAAAAATGTCATTCTCAACTGCGTAAGACCAGCATCCTTGTATATAGTTGGTACGTGACCAACTTAGTAGTACTTGTAGATATTGAATACAGTATTGTCGATGAGTAATGGCCGCCCTGAAGTTAGCTGTAGATGGCGCATAGCTTTGATTTTAGACTTTTTTCTTACTTTTATTTTCTTCCCGAGAGTATGATGCGCAAATCTAAGAATCTGACTTCCACACGGCCATAGCACATCGGCCGTAATGTATGGTATTGAAATTTAATAGTTTCCCATGCCATCAGTCTATGAACACAATTATGCAGCAAATCTTAACTAAGCATTATAAGCTAATGTTTATGTGGCATGACGGTCCTGTGGAACTTTTCTGTGTGAATGTTATAGAAAAAAATATATATTAATTACTATTTTCAAGTAATTTATATCTTAATAAAAACTGCCTTATAATACTAATATTATAAGGCTTAATTAGTTGTTTATTTGGTCGATCATGCTTATCTCAGAAACTACTTAAATTACAATTTATTTTGCGTCCATTTATCGACTCTTAGAGATCTTTACCAACTTTATTATATCACATTAATATTTTTTATGTAGCCTACTGCACCTGTAGCCAGAGTTTTCTCGGGTACTTGTATATATCATGTCTCAGTTATTTCAATATAACCATGTGTGCCAAAGCCACAGATGAAAAAAAGTTAGCAATAATGTCACAAATAGTATCTATCTCATGAAGATGAGAGGTGAGCACTAATCTTTTTGTCATATTGTATTGACAGAAAAAGAGATTGATCAGTAAAGATAATGTTACACAATAATAGATTGCATGCTTATATTCAATTTAATTATACATTCTAGTCCAGTTCTTTAATTATGGTGTTTCAAAACAGACTACACACCAGTGTCAAGTTATTTGGAGAACAAACAAATATTTATAAGTGTCATTTAAGTTTACAAAACGTTATGTCAAAAAGAACCCCAGTAAGTTCGCAAGATTAAATATTATAAAGATATCTAGTCAAAATTCAACCACTAACAAAACACTTCATACTCGTGAAAAAGAGTAAGAAACATGTAGATAATAGTACAATTACTTGAAATTTAGATAATAGTTTAGCATAAATAAAAGAGTTACTTTATTTATATTTGTACATAAGACAGACATACAGCTGTTTGCATTGATTGTTTTAACACATAAAACATGTAATTCAATGCACATATGTACAGTATAACGTAAATCAATTAAGTCAAAGACAAAAAAATTCTGAGTATGTATTGTCAAAAGAAAAGAATTAAATGCAATTACTGCAACAGTAATATCTAGGACTCTAGCATATTTTGTTAAATAATACACAAAAAAGTTCCACAAAATCCTAATGTTATAAGATCATAAGGATACTCTATATTTCCCGCATATAATCACATATACCAAAATATGTTTGTCTTGATATTGTTGCCTGATGCAAACCAAACTGTTGTTATTAGGACAGATCTGAAATAAAAACAAAAATATATAATTTTTCTTAAGCTGGAATCCATCTCCACATAATCGAGGGTTAATACCACTCCATTCCACACAAAATGTTATGCGATTGGATCAATTGTTTTCATTTCTCTGCTCTGGAAACAAGACCAAGGGTGGTATTGAGTTCTGCCAGTGTTTGCATACTGATTCAATTGCGTTGCGAAACTCGCAATATCTCCATTACGGACAGAAAGGAGAGAATAGAGTTTTTAACACTAGGTTTCTTCTGTCCACATGCTATATGGAGGATACAGTATTTAACAAGTAAAAAGTGAAATTTATACTAACAGCTCGGCATGAGATCCTGATGCATGTGGTGCTCAGCCTCCATGCCCAGCGGCATGCACGTGTTGGGAGGCGGTCGGCGCTGCACCTGAAATAAAAAAATACATTTGTACTTAGTAAACTGAAATAACATGTACACAACAAAAATATGTATTAACTAAATGAAACATGTACAAATGTAATATTCTATCATCAGCATTATAAAAATAAGAAAATAATGAGTGTTAATTATTTATACTACTTTTATGATTATTTTAAAGAAATTGTTAATATGGTTATTTTAATAAACGTTTGGCAACATTAAAAAGCAATAAGAAGGTAGAAATACGAATGTATTGATATAAAAGTCACCACAAGTCATGGAGTGTTCTTAGTATTTAACTTGTGCAGTAATAGCCACACTAACAGACTAGTGTTAGTTACATATATCGGGTGCTATATTAGGGGACTATATTACATCCTAATACAATACCTGATCAATGTTAAAGCGCACAAAAGCCTCGTACTGCTCGGACAGCTTGTTATTGAGCACCACCTCGTACTCGGAGCGCAACGCCGCCTCCTGGTCGCGCAGCAGACGCTCACAGATCATACGCACCTAAGAGATAAATTGGTTGTAATTGTTAAAATAAGTAAATATACTTATTAATATTTCAGAAGCCAGACGTGGTGCAGTGGCATAAGCGTGCGACTGTAAACGAGAAGAGTGTGTGTCGATTCTCACTTGCAGTAGATGAATATTTAATATTTTCATATCCTCGCTCCAGTAACTAGAGCAAAGCGCAGTTTGGAGTTCCGCTATTGAACACGCAATGCCTCCAGAACTCAAAAGCTAAAAAAAAATTCGAGAAGAAATAGAATTTTCATTTCTTCGCTCAACACGCGACGTCTCGAAAAATGGATTGTCTTAAAACTAAAACTCTGGGCGGAAAATGGAAAACTTAAAACTAGTTTCGTTCTGCGTAACCTGCTACTTGCAGAATAAAATTAAATTAACTAATACTTTTGCTCTAAAATTAATTTTAATTATGCCATATCAAAATTTTGAGTTGGGAAATTGTTGAACATAAAATTGTCTGTAGGTTTAGTCCTATAGAAAGTTGTCACTGGTAACGGAGACACTTCCGTTGAGATGAACCACTGCGAAACTTGGTTTTTTTTTAAATACTAGCGGCCCACTCGCGGCTTCACCCACATACCACTTATAATTATTTTATTATGCTGCATTTGCCATAACATAATCCAAGTAAATTATATGATCAATATAATTTATACATTCAATAGTTTTGAGAAAGTTCAAGCACCACATGGCTGCTCGCAAGGACGAAATAGGCGACACGGGACTTTATTAATTTAGTATAGATATATGTAAATCGATTTATTGGAAAAACGCCAATAAGAAAAGTTCAAATTAGTTTAAAATTCTATACAAAATCGTTTTTCAAGTGATGTAAAATATCAATAAACTTCTTAATTCTAAAATAAATAAAAATTCAAATTGCAACTTCAGTTTGAATTGTTTAGTAAATCAATTTGTGAAAGCTTAACATTGAAATACTATTATTATTAAGAATAAATTAAAACATATGATTTTTTTTTATTATCAAATTAAGAAAAAAATCCGAATATACAGAGTGGAAGCGTCAGAGCTCCTTTTACAGGGACAGCATATAGGGTAAAATATTTTAAACCTATACCTAAAGAAATTAATCAAGATATTTTTTAAAATTTTTAAAGTGTTAATCCACACTTAAAAAGAAAAATACGGGAACCCACGCCTCCTGGATACCGACCAAGTCGGTCCCGGTACATTCGATTTTTTTACGTTTTTTAAATAAGTATTGAGGTATCAAGATACCTTCACAGTTTAGATAAAGATTTTTTTTTATGTCACGATGTTTATCCATACTGTATATCGTGTGACGCAGTTACGCATAGATATCAATAACGTAACCATATACTACTACAAAAATACTATTAAAAGTCAAACAATTTTGATCTTTGCCGCCATCACCTACGACTAGATTTCGGAATGAGGCTTATGCGGCGGTTTCCCATTAATAGTTTATTATGTCTGCGTGCGTCGATCTTGACAAATGGCGTTTTTTATTTTACAACGATAATTTTATTATTTATTTTGTTTGAAAAAATAACTTTCATTTTTGGGTTCTTCACTTTTTTTGCAACTTTAATCAAAAAATTGTTTAATTGTATTAGGCTTTTATAGAGTGGTTTAATTTAAAGTGGTGCTGGCAAAAACAGCCTGTATATTGAAATAAACATTATATGAATTACATAAAAAAAATGATTTGATTATTGAATAGTATAATAACCTTGTGTTTATTATTCAAAATCACTTTATTTCAACCTTGATTTATAACAAAGCAATTATAGAACTGATTGTAGGAAAATAGTTAAATATGTAAAGTATGATTTAACTCAAACAATCTTAATCAGATGAAAACAATAGAGTTATTAAGAGAAATGTGAATATATTAATAATTTCAATTAATTGAGCTATTGCTCAAAAGTCCATAGCTCCAAGTATCCATAGCTTTACTCTATTTTCATGCAGTACTCAAAGCCGAGCTTTTTCTTGTTACTTTTAGCAGAGCCAGGAAATAAAGTTAAGTCATTCCCCTGAATAGGAACCAAATCCAAAAAATCTTTACAGTCGGATTCTCTGTTCCACTGTTATTTTTCAATAGTTGAAGGAGAAAAATTTCATTTGTTGAATGCATACTAAGCATTTGGCAATATATCAATTGCAGCAAGATGAGGTAATATCTGCAATATGCTGTTTTAAGATGCATCACCTTATATAAATAATAAAGGAAACCATTTATAAAATCTGTTTTCTTAATTTTACTATACATATATCACATTTTACTATATTTCGTTAGGTATATATTTAAATATTTTTTTAATTTATAATTTAAATATATAGCTATATACGGTAAAAATAAAAGTAATTAAATTTAGATTTTCGATTATTCAAAATATTGGCATTGAATGTATGTGAAGAATAGGAATCGGGTTGGGTTTAACACTCTGGGTACTAAGCTGATAGTTTAAAAAACCGGATAAACGCGTAAGTCAGGCCCAGCCACCGAGAGTTCCGTAGAAAAATTGGAGGATTCATTGCTTTCATTGCATTGATTCATTGGCTTTCAGATTTTTTCTTGATGCAACCTTTAGATGCTGGAAGCTATGAAATACGATTTTTTCAGGAAATCATTGGACCATAAATCTGAGTATTTCGATTGAATTTCAACTCGATTTCTACAAGTATTTCTGAGATAAAGTTTCTTGATAGACCAACAGACTGAAGGACACAACAAAGTGATCTTATAAGGGTTCCTTTTTTCCTTAAAATGCATGGAACCCCAACAATAAAAAAATGGAAAAAATAAAAAAATATATATCTTTATTACATTGATTAAAAATTTCTATTATGGGCACAGAAAAGCGCAAAGCGAAGAGTAGAGTTTTGAGTTCAATGTCACAAATACTTAAATCAATAGAGATCATAAAATTCTGTAGTAATTCTCATTTTTTTTTTCTGAATAAATTTGCAATCAGTCATTAACTATAAGCAGATCGGTTGGCTGATATTTAATAGTTGTCACAAGGAATTTTCCCAGTAGAAATTATTTACACATTTTTCACCATATTGTATCTAGCTAGTGCGTATCATGTAATATCCTAAAACTACATTTTCTTATGTTCCTAACCTGTATGTATAGCTATGTCACTTTGTCGATAACAGTCAATTGCTACAGTTTATGGAGGCTGCATAATGAACAACATATAAAACAATAATTATTATAAAAAAAAAAAACAATTACCTGTTTAAAAGTGAACAAGGCCCTGTGCTGCACTTTCTTCCTTGAATGTGTGGAGCGCTGTGACGGGGAGGTGTCGCCCTCGCTGCCGCTGGATGACGAGCACGACGCGGTGACGCCCGACGCCATCCGCAGCTGACGACGACGCTGAAGCCGCTTTATCTGATCGTATATTTCTTGTATCATGCGCTCTGTAAAAAGAATAGTAAAAAATATGCTTATAATTTATCTTTGCGGTAAGAATGTAAAAACGTTTTTTTTTTTTATATAAAGCTTCACATTTTGTTCCACATAATAATTTCCTAGCCAAGGGAACTGTTATGAAATTTTATTCTAAACTTCCTACCAAAATTCTACAACTATTGTAGAATTTTGGTAGAAAGTTATTTACTACAACTATTATTATTATTTTATAACTCATTTAATAGTTAAAATTCAATAGTTGCAAGTTTAAGGACAAAACAGCTTAGAAAGACAAAGGTTGCAAATTAGCTTAATATTATAATCTGTTGTTTTCTGAAATACATTATTTGTAATGTCCAACCAAACATTTGGTTTAGATTTTGATCAGTTTTGGCCTATCTTTTACCAAGCTGAAACTTAGTACTTGCCAGACTTCACTCTGCTAATTCTTGTAGTCCCCGAGTAACAAAATCATCTATTTCTAGTATATCACAAATGTTTATAAAGAATAAATTGATATTATAATAATGATAATAATTAAAATACTTTAAAATAACTACTTAAAAAAAACCTTTTTAGATGAAATGAGTGTAAAACTTGCATAGAGGTGCATTGCTTTAGTTGTTGTTAACTTAAAAATTGTTTAAATCTATTTTTGTGGTAACATAAGAAATGTTTTATTTTTTAATCCAGTCTTTGATGTATTAGGATAAAGGAAGAGTAGGAGTGAGGTTAATTTATATCTTTTTGCAGGAAATATCTGAAGAACCCTACAGCAGCAAACCCTGTCATTTAATATGTTATATTTTCATTTTATTTAACCACTCAAAACTTGGCTGGAGATTTTGTTTTGAGCAGAACTTAATTATTAATATGCAATGCATTCTATTGAGGCACAAAACGGTAATATCTGAAAATAAATATTAAGAATTGAATCCTTCCATTGTAAGGGGGAATTGAGTGTATATATTTCATAACAGAGTTATTTAGAGTGAAAGTTATAATGTGAAACTACTTTATATTTACTCTAGTTAGAGGTACTTAGGTTTCTGTCTATTTATAAAGTATGGTTCTAAATTTTCCTAATTTTGAGATTGATATAAAAAAAAATCTAATACATTATTATTTTTGTAATATTTATTGTTTTATATTTATACTTTATTTTAAAAAAGTATTACAAAAAATAATGGATTAATATCAGAAATCATAAGAACCAAGTACGGAACATACCACACCATATGTTGTTAAATGGAATTTGAAATAAGATAAAATAAAGTTAACACCATTTAAATAAAAGTTTCACCCTCAAATTGAGTACTAATTCTTTTGTAATTCACAGACATACACATAATGTTGTACTAATATGATAATAAATTTAATAATTTGTTGTATTTAATTTTTTTACATATAATAATACACAAAGATTCATCTGAGGAGGTGAGGAGCTAAACTACATCATACAACAAGATCATTAAGCAAATCATTATGTAAAGTAATATTTTTCATATAATAAGGAATATTAAATGTCACTAACATTTTTTTTTCTCCAATGCTTTTCAATTTTTTATATTCATAACATTTATGCTTAGTAATGAGCTTAGGTATAATTTAATATTTTTAGTAAAACACCATTACCATAACTGATACAATATACAAAATAGTTAAATAAAATCTACATTCATAGTATTCAGAATTAGCATAAAAGTATTTTTTTTTATTGAAACTTGATACCTAATATTTATATATAGTCACAAGTTATTACCTTTATAAATGTACGAATCATAATTTCGAGCTATTGTGCAAAGTTGTGTGTCAAAGTAAAGTTTGAATCATTTCAAATAAAAATGCTTAGAGTAGCAAAAACATTTGTGGAAAAAAAGTTAAAACTTTTGCAAAAATATTTTTATTATTTCTCATGGCAGGCATTTCGATGTATTGTTGTAACAGCATTCGAGGCACAACAAAGCAGGTAGAAGTTTATTGCACTACAAAAAATACCCCATCTTGTACACGACTGCTTAAACACACAATGAACAGCTCAATATGCACTTTATTTTGTCTTTGTCATTTAAAGTTTTTGTCGAAAATAGAAAAAAACAACAAAGCAAAACGCCCAACGGTCATCACGCACCACCTGTCTCTCTCTTTCACGATAAAAATAATATTCACGGTATCAAAAAACAATGGCGATAAATATTACAGCTGACTAATTATTACATATACAATTACATTTTAATCATTCGAATTCTATAATTCAGGCATATAATATTGATTTTTATGTTAGCGACTTGAGGTATACAAAAATAAACAAACCTGGGGTCATTTTTGCAGACGCAGTAACGGTCTCTCCAAATACACAACTTTTGGCTTCAGCCATTTTTAAGCCAGGACTTGTGCTTGTGCTTGGAGTAAGTGGAGCACATCTTCGTCTTTTAGAAGGCATCTGTGCCATGCCATCCCAATCCAAATTTCTTTTAAGTGTAGCACACGCCATTTTCTTTTTACGCCCAACGAACGTCCTTTACCGATTTTATACAACTAATTTTAAGTTACTCATAAATAGGACAAAACTCGAAAAATAATAGTATATCTTATCGAAAAATAACACTAAAATTTTAAAATAACTCTTAATAAATTAATAACTATAAAGATTTCTGAAATTATTTCAGATTATTCGACACAACTCCGATCTCTCCCTTCCAAATCCAAAATCGGACTTCAATGACTGACTTTTCTTGTATATTTTTTTAATTTTGACAGCATCATTGTTCAAGCGGTGTACCAACATGAAGCACAAAAACCATAGACTTATTATGATCGGATACTTATAATAAATAAAAATACTAAATAAAAACAAATGATATCTTAATCCACATATTACTCTTTTTAAATTAAATAAATATTCGATTTTATCACGAACAGGTAAATGTATGTTATCAAATAAAAATATGTGAACTTTATTGATAGTTTAATAATTTCCAAAATATCTTATCGCTTGACATACAATTGCCTAAAATAAGTCAAATGTGACATAAATCATTTGTTGTTGGGGATTTTGCGTCAAGAGTTGTGACTCATCTGGGTGAATATTTGTTTCGAGTTTTCAAACTCATAAGAAATTTTAATTAAATTAAGGCTTAAGCCTGTCTTTCTTTGATAAATAGTTTTATAAAGCCGTCAAACTGGGGAACGAAATGTCATCATCCGCTATGGAAAGTATCCTTTACAATAAAATATGTAAAAAATTGTAAGTAATGTTTTAAAGTTGATATTACTATTATGTTATTTCTTTACATTCTCGTATTCTGTTGATATAGTCTGAGTATATTTTAGTTTTTATTGTACAGTAATTTAATTAATATACAATGGTAAAACAAAATTTGTAAGCATAATTGGAAGTTTTGAGTTTTTTAATATAATACTTGTGTTTATATTGTGCAATATACTTTAATATTTGATGATAACTGCAAACTAAACGCAAATATTTGTTAAAGAGATTTATTTTTTTTTCTTATCATTTATACCAAAGTACTTTATTTTCTTAATTCATATAATCAGAACATCTTTTTAATTTAAAATTTGCTGTAAAAGAGTTAGAGCGGAATTCAAAAAAATGTGAGAAAGAAGAAAAATTAGAAAAGGAAAAAGCTAAGAAAGCAATACAGAAAGGTAATATGGAAGTTGCTAGAATTCATGCTGAAAATGCTATTAGACAAAAGAATCAAGCAATAAATTATTTACGAATGTCTGCAAGAGTTGATGCAGTCTCGAGCAGAGTACAGACAGCATTAACAACTAGAAAGGTAAATGGTATTTATGTATAACATGTTTTAAATACAAATTGAGGGTGTTGTGCAGTATCTGAAATGCTATGGTTGTGAGTTCAATCAAAATCAAAGCAAAAATCAAGGTAATTGTGACATTGTGAGTGTTTTAGACAAGACTAATAGGTTAAATTTAAACTATGATTATTTTCCTTTTCTAGTAAACACAATACAGTGTAGAGCTTTACCACTAAACATACAATATGATAAAAAAATGGTGGTCAGGTGGGAATTTAAAATATCAAATAAATCAATATAAATAAACTATGATCTTGCTGCCTGCCGTGCCATGCAAGAAAAAGCAAAACGGGCTGCTTTTATTTTATTGAAATATTCTAATATAATAAGAAATTTTTATTCAGGTCACAAATTCAATGGCGGGTGTTGTAAAAGCAATGGATGCAGCAATGAAATCAATGAATCTTGAGAAGATATCTAATTTGATGGACAAATTTGAAAGTCAATTTGAAGACTTAGATGTACAATCATCATACATGGAGAACACTATGTCACAAACAACTACTACAGCGGTGCCACAGGGAGATGTGGATAACCTGTTGCAACAAGTTGCTGATGAAGCTGGGTATGTCATAATTTTTATAAATAGGTTTATTAGTTGTGGTATTGAATAAATTTTATGTGTTGTTTTCATGAGGCCTGCATGAGGAGTGGAATAGAGTGAGGCTGATTGTCAGTTGTGGGTTCATTCCCTACTAACAAAAATCTATTGTTTTTAAACCATGGCATTGAATTCCACCACTTTACAAACACTATTTTAAAAATACTATATGCAAGAAAAATATAAAGCTAAAATTAAAAAGAAATGTGTGGCAGACCTTAATTCTGCCCTCATATAAATGTAAATAAATATTTTATTTCATCAAGTGGGGATTGAACCCACAACCAGTTGATTTTTCTTAAAATCTGTAGAGATTCAAATATGAAAGTCAAAATATGTAATTATATTATAATAAATTTCAGTTTGGAATTAAACATGGAGCTGCCATCGGGGGTACCAAGCACATCAGTGGGCACAGCAACAGTTGTTTCTCAAGAACAAGATGAACTAACACAAAGACTCGCAAGATTGAGGCAGGCTGAATAATTGTGTATATATGTATAGATTAAGCTTATACAAAAATAAACTGTTGATAATATTATACATTATATTATGTGAAATTAGAGGCTGTATGTATAAAAATAATTCAAAGATTCTTTAAATACATACTATAAAAAATAAATTTGATGATGTAACTTAATGACACTTAATGAAAAAACATAATTTGGAACAAAAATATTATTACATGCTCAATATTTAATCAACAAAAGACTTTTTTATGTATGCATACTGTGTATCTCTTGTTGCACTTTGCCTCCTAAATAGCAAGGTTGATCTTTTACATATTATATATTTTTTAAATGCAAATGTCAGCCTTCTTAATCTGGATTTAATATTGGCGTCTGCTCACTTGGACGCTTATTCGGATATTATGTTGTTTTTGCACTTAATAATTATTGTTAAATTATGTTATGTTAGTTGTAATTATAAAATACTAGCTTCTACTTGCGGCTTCGGTCCGACGGTTTCATGAAAATGACTACTGATTGGCTCCATATGCAGTGAACCACATTGAACCTGTTAATGTTACTTTTCACAATAAATGTGCTAACTTAAAAATATTATTCAAGCTTGAGCTTAGTTAATATTGCTTTATAATATTAACATATGTAAATATAAAAATATAGTCTTTGAAAGTCCTTTATGCACTCCGGCCTCTAATTTTTAATGTTAAGACATAAATTTTGCCTGTGGAGACTGTTCAATTCAACTGTATTATGCTGGCTTGAACAGCGATATATTAATTTTGTTACATACAATTTCATATTTTCCATTATTTTTTATTATAAATACTTAAGATAATAAAATGTGTATAAAAATGTTTTTCGGTTTTTTATTCAGCTACACTCAATCAGACATACACTCTGCCCGGATTCGAGACATTGCATTTTAAGTAGCGGAATTTAAAACCACATTGTCCTACGAGTGGGAGTAAGTCCCACAATCATCTCTTTACAGTTAAACCTGGATGATTGCCTTGAGAAATATATAAATGTTTTCTTTAGCTTCATGCTGTCTTTTTCCTTATAGTAGGATAGGCAGAAGGAATGTGAAGGAACGAACCATCGTAACACTGGTGGTTACGACGCTTCATTCCTTCACATTGCATGTTGAGGTATGGAATTCAACGCCGTGTTTTGTCTTATTACCAAAGCGAAGATATGAAAATAATTAAATTCAGCACCTGAGTCATGGTCAAACCTGCAATCATCGATGCCCACACAACCTTTAGTAAGTCAGATGATAGCCTTACGAATACATTATAAATCTAAGAATAGAAAATGGTAAGAATGTGAAACTACAGCTATATTGGAATATTTCTATTTATTAAACAAACAAAAAAACAAGCACAAATCGTTAGAACAAACAGTTAACTGCACTAAATAGTTAATATTAATACTTAAATATAAAGCTGCATCTAAGGCTTCTTAGAATCTATAATACTTTTCAGTTGCGTCAGGAAAAAAATGCAATACTAAAAAATAGCAGTAGTAATGAATTTTAGTTTACAATAACAAAATGACTATAATAGAATTAATATACTTAATGTATAATTACATACATATTTGTGTTATATTTAAAGTGAATTAGCACAAAAGTGGCATAACATATGAAATAAATATTTGGCATTACACACAAACCTATAATAATATTATAGGACTTATAAAATGTTATATATAAAATAAAAAATATACTGCAATCAAAATTGAATTATCAATTATTACAATTACCTAGTTATATATATAAAACAATGTCTTTATATTTTTTAGCTTCATGCTCTATAGTTAGTTCATTAAGACATGAGACAAAATGTAAGGAAAGAAATAGTTTCCCAAACTTTTTGATTTCTATTTAATTTGGTCCAGGTTTACTGATGTTTAACAAAACACTATGAAAACAACTATTAAAAACTTAATAAAAACAACAAAAGTAACAACGGAACCACAAAAATTCATGGCATGGGATCTAATCTGACCAATGACAAAGCATCCTATTTTAATGTAAAAACAGTAGTTTATTTTTATTGCATTAAAATGCGTTTCAAGTTTAAAAACAAGTTGGCTTTTGGGTGTTTTTACATGTCAAGATATTAGAAATGAAGAAAATAATTTATGGTATAGGTAGATTTTACAATGTTCCTGGCTTTAAATATGAGAACAATCTTTATTTTTGATTATTGTATTCGGTTTTTATTCTTTTGTCACTAATTTTTTCTGTAAATTGCACAATGTATATTTGAAAATATAATTATACATATAATTTTATCAAAGTCCACAAATTTAAATCATTTATTTTAATTACATTAACTAACAAGTTCTATAGATATTGTTCTATAATATTATTTACAGTGATATACCATCATATGTGTACCATCATTTATTACCTATAAAATAACCTTTTTTTATTGTTTACATTTTATCTCACGGCTTCACAAATTGGTATAGTATTAGGACATTTTGCTCCCCATATTCACTAAATTTCAAAACATTGCGTGTTGAGAAGCGGGACTTAACGCTGGGGCTTTGTTTTGTTACCATAACAAAGAAATAACGATCATTTATTACCCCAAGTAGGAATTGAACACACAGGCCAGGTCCTAGCTTGGCGTAGTAAAAATGATGACAAATATAAAATATTGAAATATATAAGTTAAACCACTTTAGTCCAATTATAATTCAATGATATATTAACTTAATGGCAGCTCAAATATCATATAAGATAATTAATACCCGTCTAATAAAAATACACATTTTTATTTGTGTCTTGTTTAGTTAAGACTATTAATATAATAACACTAGGTGCATTGCTAAAACATAAAATGGATTGACTTTACAATGTTAATATTAAATAAGGCCTCGTATTCATGTTTTTTTGTTTTTAAAAAACAGCTTCACACTCTATCCCACATATAGCAGTGTAGGCAGAGGGAACTCAACGTCGCGATCTTTCTTCCAGAACAGGCAATGTATATATAAATAAATCAAATATAATAATTTCCTCAATGCAATTAGTTTTTTGTTGTGCAATTTTAGCTTAATATTAGAGATTAATATTTTTTTGTAGTCGAAATAATTTTATGTATAAAAAATTGACATTACAATTTTTTTTTCAAGTCACAGCCATTTTAGATAAATATTATAGTTAATACAAAATTTGTGCCAGTTTGTATAAAAGTGGTCTGTACATAGATCTATAGTTTATACCTGTTCAAAACTATTTATGGAGTGTTTTTAAAACTAATATGTATGTATTTTTTTCAGTAAATTAAAGAAACATATTTGAAAAGGTTAAGTTTCAAATATTTTGGTCAATGCATATTTAAAAATAATTACTAAGCACTAAGTTAACTCATAGGCTATTTCGAGCTAAATGGCTATAATCTTATCAACAATTACTTTAAAGTATTTTCTTGAATATCTTTATTAACTGTCTAAAAATGTTAACTGTATATAAATTTGTACAGCCATAATAAATATAAGGCCACTTTCACACTAACGGATACAAATATGAATTTGAATACGAGACCTAAATTTAATCAGAATATCGTGAATAAGGGACTTTTCATATATAACATTAATACTAATAAAGGAACATTAGAATTCTTTGGTTGTTATTCACTTTGGTCTTGTTCTTGGTCTTTGAAGGCAATTTGGTAAAATATCCAGTCTTCGAGGAAGGATGGGACGAATGCCTTACACTTGTTGAAGGTGACTGCGGGTTTCATTTTTTGTAGTACTTGTTCGTATAGTTCTAGCGACTCGGGTGATGTTGCACCGTTTCCCTGTATTTTTTATTTCATATATTAACAATTTTATAATTTTTTCACAGTTTATTTTATTTCTTTTATCTTCTTACTGTATCATATTTTTGTAACAGGGTAGACAGAGGAGATATCGCATAGTTTTCGAGAGGTTGCGTGCTGAGTGGGGGGGGGGGGGCGACTTTCATTGCGTATTGTCTTAATGTCTTAGAAAAGAAACAAAAATAATAAACTGGCCAGTCTAGGAATCGATCCCAAAACTGTCGGTGTGCCGCTGCCTGTCGATTTAATATCACATTTAATTTACAATGTTATTGTGTAATAATATTTAAATAATAGAATATAAATATGGTTTAATGAAAAGAAGATATCCAATTTCCATACATTGCGTAAAGTGATGGAACTAAACGCCACATATCGTTTTACCAAAACAGTGAAAAGAGAATAATGCAAATCATCTCAAGGATATTTAAACCCATAACCAGTACCCCATAAAAAAAATGCTCTTACATGGGTCATAAACTTTCCACTCGGTTTTAGTATATCAAAAGCAGCTTTCAATATATTAATCATGAATTCCCAAAGTTCGCCACAGGCCGCTTCAGATATGGGTATGTCCGTGAGATCACCAAACACATAATCCACCTTCTTGTTCTCTTCAGTGAACTTCTTTATTGTTAGCATGCAGTCTTCTACTATTATCTAAAAAATATATTTTTTTATATTTTTGAAATGTGTTCCACGACAATTCTGTGGTATTTGTTGCTAAAAAAATTCATAACTATATATATACTGACACATCTACCGCATTAAGCTAGTTGTGCAGAAACGCTTGTGAAAAGTGGATAAAGAACTGCCTTCTTTATTAAGACCCTGCATTTTTAATTTTTCATACACTTTGGAGCAAGGGTTCTCAACCTTTTCTTGATCAAGGACCACTTTTATATCATTCTTGGTAGCGGGGACCACTATGTATGTAGGAATAATAAAAGTTAACTGTGATAATCAAACAGAAACTTTGCCTCACCATCCTCAGTCTTAAAATTTTAAACGTTCGTGGACCATATTTAGGCTTCTGCGGACCACTGGTGGTCCGCGGACCACAGGTTGGGAACCACTGCTTTAGAGTGTGCATGCACAGCGGCACTTATTAATAACATAAAAGAAATCCAGAGCAGGAATGTTTCTCTTTGCGTGACAATGGCGACATTTTATTTTTAAAAAATAAAAATAGCTTCACGCTATATCCCGCACAAAGTAGTACGCGGAGGGAGTGTTAATACATTCCGTTTCCTACTTTCCACCGAATTCAGGAAGCATTGCACTTTGAGTGGCGGACGTCAACGCTGTACTTTGCCTCGACACGAGAGCAAAGTAGTGGAAATATAAATTTAACTAAATATTTCATTTTCTCGAGTGGGCATCGAACTCATAACCAGTTGCGTTTACAGTCAAAATTTGTAAACTTGCACCACGACTGGCCTCATTTTATTTTTATTTAATCTAAAAAGGCGAAATAATATCTACCTCAAAGTTAGGCCCCTTTCTCCTCTCGAGTACATCTCCACATATGGACTTCAGGTGTTTGTTGCAAGCTTTCATCACAAGCTCGTCAATCTCCAACATCCATACATATTTGGGATTTTCTTTTAATAATTCGTACAGTAACGCGCCGTCGCCGCCACCTTTTATTAGATTAAATTATAAAATAATCACAAAATCACTTTCAATCAAAAATATCATAAATATATATAAATCAAAAATAAAAAAAAAACAAGCTTAAAAATATTTTCTTGTTATCCTGGTAATTTTATACATGTTGTATAATTTTTTTTATGATATGATCTAGACAAGTTGATCTAGAGTAAACGTGAGTATTTTTGGATTTTTCATTTGTTCGCACACTTATTAATAATATGATATGTAACATAACATGTTAATGATAAAAATATTTTCAATAAATTATTTAATAAATGAATTATTATATGTATTATAATTTTTTTTTATTGTATCAATATATATATTTTACCTAAAATTACAATTTCCTTTCCTTCATAGCTTTCTTCGCCTCTTTTCATCAATGTTTCAGTATAAATTAGATCAGCCTCTGAAATATCTGTAACAAAACCATTCTCACTCAGTTCCCTATCTTCCATCGAATTCTGGGGACATTGCGTGATGAGACGGATACAAATAAAGCCACTGAGCGACTACGCCAGATTTTACGACGAAATATTATATTAATAATATTGGTGAGTATGGGCCATATATTGATAAATATTATTGTCAATATTGTATTGTCAACAAGGTAGTGCTTGTGCGACTCATTTTAGTAAAAGTTAGTTTAAAAAAAAAAAATTACACGAGCAAGCGAGCATCACCGTTGGCCGTAACAACGCTTAAACGACAAAAAAAAATAAAGTAAAAAGTTTTAAATAATATAAAAAAAAATGTTTTAAGAATTATATTTTTTCACCTGAATAATCTATTTAACCTGAAAACATCAGCCTATCTAATTTTTTTAGACTGAATACAAAATAAGCTAAAGGCCTTTTATTACTTTTTTTTTCTTGTAAGTTATAATATGCGTAAAATATGTATTACAATATAAATTTAATGTAATGAACGGAAAATGCTATTGTTTTTTTAATTAACAAAATTATGGTTTCTAAAAAAAATGTTACAAATTACAAGAAATTTAATTCTAATTTGAATATAAGAGATTTACATTTTGATATTTGAACGAACATACGCTTTTAGTTATACAACCTCAGTTATCTTATCAGCTATGGCATCTTAGAAATGGAATAATATGTTTCTTGTTTAAATACTAGAGACTGAAACGCGGCTTCGCCCGCTTAAACTCGTTTTTATATTATATACGAAAAATATTTAAATAAAAAATACATATGCATATATATTTTAATAAAATATGAGGCCAGTCGTGGCGCAGTGCGATTGTAAACGCTACTGGTTAGAAGAGGGTACTATGTCCCAGAAGAGTGTAGTCCGCATTTTTTTTTCGTTTTTTTCGATTGAGCAGTATGCTGTTGGCCCTTCAGGCCTATACAGCGCTAGCGGGCTTTGGGAGGCCGAGCTAAAAGAGCTTTGACCTTGGCTTGGTTATCGTGGAAGACACCAACAAATGAGAACAATGTCGCAAGGGACAAGACAGGGGAAAGGACAAGTCCTTTGAGACTCGGACCGCGACTTGCGTAAACCGTTTGTAGTGGAGGACTTTGCTTCGCTCGGTCCGAGCTAGGCCTACAGGGTAGGACTCTTTAGGGTTTTCAGTTACGGGCTCCTCTCGCGCCGAGGCGCGATTAGGCCACTGAAAAACTGGGACCTCGTCTCCACCGTCCCCGAGGTCCCACTTCCCTAAAAGATGACAATTAACATTGACAACTGACAGTGTTGCCATCCTCTGAATACACGTAAGTCCAACAACTTGACGTTCCGTATTCCTATTCTGTGTACTGTGAGTTCCATACGAAATGTGTAATCACTTAATCAGTTCTGCAATAAATGTTCTATGGAATAGACGTGTGTTTGCTGTCATTAGCCCTCACTTCCCAAACACTACATTCTGCGACATATATGTTTAATTATTTATGTAAAGGAATTTTCATATCGCCTATGTAACGAAGCGCAATGTTGAATTTTGCCAACCTACACGCAATGTCTCAAAATGTGAAGAATCTCCACTAACTCTTCTCCATTAGGAAAAAAACAACTATAAACTAAAATATTTAAATTTAATTTTGTCGTAATATTTTACTAGTGATGTTTAAATATAATATGGCCATGTTATATTTACATCTAAATACATGATATCGTGTACAAATGTGCATTAATTTATGTTAGATAAAAATCCATTTTACATAAATGCCAGACTTTTGTTATAAAGTATAATTACCATTTGAATTAGAAATTCCACGTTGCATGATAAAAATGAACACGTTAATTGGCTAGCGCGCTTGGAAGATATCCAAAAGGCGTGGTATTAAATGACGCTATGTTGGAAATTTGCATGTAAAATCCAAATATGTTTATAATCTTGATTTGACTAATTTAAAATTACTTATTTATCAGCATATGTCTCGTTTAATGATCTTTATTTATAATAATGTTAGTTAGAGAATGAAGGCTTTATAAAAAATAATGTTATTCCATTTTTTCATTCATTTTATTTTGTTTTCGATTTTTTTAATTCATTTTTTTAAATATTAGTTACTACTTACTAAAGATATTATAACAATTTCAAAGTATTGTGATAACAATAGTACCACGAATGTATAGTAACACGATTTAAGAGAGCTCACAGTTTGATACAATAAAATTGTTATACGACTATTTTTATACATATAACATTTCATATGTATAACACAACTAATAGAAAAGAAAAATATTATCATTTTATTAAGCCTATTTAAAAAAAATATCTTTTAAACTACATATTATCTATACTTATGATAAAATCGTAACGATTCGGTGTCTGTACATATAAGAAATAATATTTTTAAAATGATACTATTATTAGAATATAAAAGTAATACATATATATTACTCTATTTAAGTAAATTAAGCATTATGAGACCAGTAATATTATTGAGCCAAGTCGTAGTGCAAGAGCACAAAGTTTGATTGTAAACGGAACTGATCCCACTCGAAGAAACAAAATATTTAGTTAAATTTATGTGTCCATTTCTTCGTTCTGGTGTCAAGGAAAAGCGCGGCGTTGAGTTCCGCCATTTAGCACGTAATGCGTTCAGAATTCGGCGAAAAGTGTTGAAGGGAGTGTCCTAAGACTCGATTCCTCCTACGTGCCCTGCTGTGTGCGGGGTACAGCGTGAAGCTGATAATATTAAATTATAATATTTGGATATTAACTTACTTTGTAAATCATCTAGCACCAGCATATTACCAAATGACTTAGAGTGTACAATTTGAACTTTCTGGAAGGATGATTGTTCATCAAACACTACACCGTCTATATCATATTCTAGCAGCCTTTCATCTGAAAATATTACTAATAAATATATATCTGACTTTTGATTATAAAAAAAATGGGTGATCATCAAAATAAAAACTTCATAACCATCTTTTATACTTACTACTCATTAATAATTCAAGTGCAAAAAAGTGTAAAATCTACTACTTTACTTTATTATTTTAACTTCACATTTTAGAGGTGTGGGATGATAAAAAAAACCACCCCCATATATCAAATTAAATTAATGCTTATATAAAAAAAATAATGAGTTTTAATACTTTATTCTAAACAGGTAATACCACTGAAGACCTATAAAAACTAGGTATATATATAACTAGGCTTTATATACAGTAGAGTGCCGATTATTCAAACTAAGAGGGGGTATGGGTATTGAAAATCAATAATTTGAGACAACAAAACTGTATTCACCATATATGTATATTTTTTATTCATCTATAGGAATAAGAAAAAGAAAACTATATGTACATACATAGTTATATCTGATATCAAAAATGTGAATTAAATATTAAAAAAAAAACAATATTTTGATTCATTGTTTTATTATTTAACCAATAAATTAATTGCATATTCATCTTCTTTTAAACATTTATAAACCATTTATAGTACCGGTTCAGTTCAGCTGCTGAAATATGGACCCCAAATGATTTAAAATTTTTGTGGTTGAGCAATCTGCCTACATACATTTAAGTTGTTTCCTCAGTAAAACATAAAATATTTTGACATTTAAATTTACTAATATACTTTAAAACTTAAAAAATTACACACCCCATCATACAAAATGTTAGATTTTTGGTTTAAATATTGTTATTTCTTATCATATTACTTCATACTGACTTTGAAATGTTTTTTTTTGATTAAATATTAATTTATTTTTATTATACCTACATACTGTACCCTAACTAGGGTCTAACTATAAAATATGCTAACAAGAAAGAATATGCTAACAAGAATTCTATAAAAGTGGTCCCTGATCAAGAAAAGATTGGGAACCCCTGTTTTATAGCAAGGATGATGGATTAGATAGACACTTTGAAAAGGATGTTTAGGCATTTTAAGCCAAGTTTTACCTGGCAAAATTTTGTTTATTGTCAATTGTTTTTATGAAATATAATTATAAGTGTAACAAAATGTCAGCTTATGTGCACTAATGCTGTTAAAATAGGTTGGAAAGAAAGAGGTAGGAGCACCAAGTAGCTTAGATAATTGGTAATTTGTTTGATTGAAATTCAGTTTGGATAATTGGCCCTGTACTGTATTTCTAAGTAAACATTTTCAATGATTCATGAATAAAATACTTGTAAAACATTACTTACCCGATGTAGGATAATACCTGCCAAATAGACAACGTTTTATAGTTGGAAACGCTTGAGATTTTACAGCTGATATGTACTTTCTCAGCTGACTTTCCAATACTTTAGCTGACTATCAAAAAAAAATTATAAAATGGATAAAAAAATTATGATAATGTAAAACATGCAAAAGCAAATTATCTAATAGAATGTAAGGTTGAGCATCTTCTTTGATAACTGGAAGATTCAATGAATGATTCCATTTAAAAGTCTAAAAAGATCCATGCAAACCAATAAAGTAGGAATAAGTGTGTTTGATGCTTATAATTACATGATCGTAAAAGTAATATTATCTCTGTGAAAGTTAAATGACAACAAAAAAATATATAGACATTGAATAAATTACTAAAAAATTGGTATTAAAAGCAGTTACAAAAATATTTATTCTAGTTATTATTATTACTAATTAGTGTTTATACATGTAACTTGGGTGCCTTTTTATTTTTTATGTATATAGTGCTCATAAAAACCAGCTTACATTGATTAAGTGCTTCATTATCATCTCAAAATAATATTTGTATGTAAAAATGCAAATCTCTAATTTTAACTATATTAAAATATAGAGAACACCACTAGTTGCAATTAAATTGATTGGAGATCATTGAAATTAATAAACCAAATATTTTACTGTGCAAATAGTATCAATGTGATATTAGTAAAGCTTAGGGCCAACCTGAACTGGTCAAGTATACATCATATTTATAACCCCTTTTGATGGTAGGCAAAAGTTTAAGTCTGTCACACTCCAAGGACATTCTCACTGAATTTTCCAGTAGCTTTGAACACTAAAACAGTAGGCTTTGCTCAACCTTAATTCTTTTCTAAATACAATTACTCATATCAATAACTTTTTCTAAATATATTATTACTTTAATAAACAATATAATTGAATTAATATGGCTTACTGATTGAACGATTAATTTAATTTGAAGCTACAAATATCATCTAAAATTAATAGAATTCATATGTGACCGCGCAACTATTCGCTGCTATTTTACTCAAATTGAGCTAACCTTGAAATTGATTAGTGGTTCCTCGTTGTCTTCTTTGTAATATTCAATGTTCACAGTTACAAGTCCGCGGTCGAATAATCTGACGGAGACTGTTGTTCCTTTCTTTCCAGTCAGCAGTTTCAGCGATCCACCATCAACTTTAATATCAGCGGCTAATAGGAGATTTGGTACATAATCTTTAAGTACTGTTTCTAATTGGCTAAATACAGCTTTCTGTCCGCTTTCGTCTCCTAAACGGGCGGCATCCATGGAAAAATCCAAGAGAATAGTTTGAACAGACATTTTTGTACTTTTTTAGAGTAATATTTTCACTATTAAATAGTAACTGGACGGAGACCGGCAAACTCTATGATAAGGAAACTGTAGCAAAATGAAGGCGACGCTTTCAGGTGATTTCGATTGATCTGCAAATTTGCATAACTTTGTTAGCTATTATATATTATATAGTGACAATAGTACACAGTGTTGCTTACAGCAATAATAATAATGAAGTACTTATAATCCAAGGGAAATATTGTTTCCGAAATAATTAATTTTATTTAACAAATACTTGGCTTAAATTATAAAGGAAAGTTAATTTTTTATATTTAATTATTTATTATCAAAAATATATTTTCACATAAGTACCAAACTTTGCATCTATATTTTTATTTAATTCACTAGTATATTGTTATTAGATGTATAATCTGTTTGAAACATGCTGTAATAGACTTGCAACACTTTTATTTCTGTCTTTTGTAAAAAGAATCGAGGATAGGGAAGATTTTGTGACATGGCTGGAAATAATGCTGAAGAAGTTGAGGTAGGTAGAAGATTTTTTTTAAGATTAATATTTTTGATGTACCTTCATATTAACTTAAACTTTAAAGTGTATATACTAAAAAGCTACAAAGTTTGCTGATGTGGCTGCGATAACTTTCACTACAACTCTAGTTTCTGTTTATAAAACCCTTAATAAATCATCGGTTTTCGGATTTTCAGCGACGTATCTAGTGCTATAGACATTTAAGATAAATTATAAAAAAGAATAGTTTAAATTTTGAGAGGAATTATAGGTTAGAATTTCATTAAATATGACTTGTGTATTTAAGGGTTCAGCTGGCGTTGAGAGCAAAGCCAACACTAACACAGAAATTCCCCCAGAATTTCTCATAAAACATCCACTTCAGAACAATTGGAGTCTCTGGTTTTATGATAATGACAGAACAAAATCATGGGAGGAGAATCAAATTGAGCTAACATCATTTGACACTGTTGAAGATTTCTGGAGGTATGTGTAACTTATTTAAAAATTTAACATAAATGAAATTTATAAACATAGAGATTAGTTTTACTTTATTATAACTTTTTCCATTTAATTGTTATTTACAAATATATTTATTTTTTAATACATTTAATAAAGCAAAACATATGGAAACCTTCAAAAAGTAATGCTTATAGAAAACAATTCAATTTATGCTTTCTGCCATATATATATTTTTATAAAATTTAAGTAAAGAAGTAAAATACTCTTTATTGTACACCAACTAATTTATTTCAAGAATGCTAATTATATATAGAATAGCACTACAGGCAGCATCACTGCTAAGTGAGTGATCTCTTCCAAACAATGGCAATCTTGAGATAGAATAAAAAATTAATTAAATATGGAGGATTGTACTGAGCTTATAAAAAAAAGGATTATATATAACACAATTTACTTATATATACACATAACTTACATACACATACACTTATTTATATATATAAATAAGTGCATTGTTGCATATCTTTTTTAAAGATATTATGTGAACTTTTCTACTCATATTACACTATCCTATTTACAAGTCATGAACTTAATGCTTAATTTAATATGGCAAAGCATTACCTTGGCTTCTTAGTTAGTCGTGAAATTACAAAGCTTTTTACTTGAAAGAAATGAAAATATGAAATTTAGGAGCTATTGACAATTTGAAGCTGATTATAAATATACATAATTTAACCAAATCCCTGAAAGTAATGTAGTTAACCTTACATACAGATTTGATCTTCTAATGCCCTGGGCAGTTGTCCATCTATTCTAAGATTTTGTTTTTATGTTTAACATTTTATTAAAAACGAGTCCAATCATGGCACAGGGCCACAAAGTGTGACTGTAGAACGGACTGGTTGTGGACTCGATCATCACTTGAGGAGATAAAATATTTATTTTAAATTTATATTTTCATTTCTTCACTCTGGTGTTGAGGCACACACTCAACATGAAATGCCTCCAGAATTTGGTTTCCTCTGCCTACCCTGCTGTTGGTGCCGTACCTCGTGAGCTGTTTTTTTAAATTATTTAATTAATAAAAAGTTCAGTATTGAACAAACTATTGGTATAACTTTTTTTCTTCTTGCACATAGCAGAGTAGGCAGAGAAACCTAGGTTAAGACTGGGTTAAGAATGTGGTGTTAAGACTCCATTCCCTTTAAGATGCATCCATTTTCAACTTTCTGCTGAGATCTGGAGTTATTGCATATTGACTGGGCAGAGCTCAATGCACTTTGCCTCCATACCAGAACAAGGAAATAAAAATACAAAACTTTCATTTCTTTTAGTGGGAATTTACACAGATTTTTTTACATTAACAGTGACACACATGTGCCCCTGCACCACAACTAGCCTCTGTTACTGGGGCATGATAGTGTCAATGGGGGAATTGAGTGTTAACACCAGAATCCCTGGTTCCCTTTGCTTATCCTTGATATGTATGGGATGCTTTCTATCACACAATTAAATTAAAAACACAAACCAGTAGTTCCAGAGATTAAGAGGATTCAACCATTCTTTTTAGCTTTATAATGTTAGTATAAATAATTTTTATGATTTTTATTTTTTAGACTCTACCACCATATTAAACTACCCTCGGAGCTTCGTCAAGGCCATGACTATGCAGTATTTAAACAAGGCATACGTCCCATGTGGGAGGATGACGCCAACAAGATGGGAGGCCGCTGGTTGATAAGTCTTGAGAAGAAACAAAGAAACTCAGATTTGGATCGATTTTGGCTTGATGTTGTAAGTTGATTTTTTTAATTTTTGCAGCAACAGACAATAGAAATCTACTGTAAAGATGTCTCCAATGGCACGAGTCAATTTTTAAACATATTGCATATTTAGCGGTGGAACTCAACACCACTATGTGAGGAATTAAAAATAATGCAGAAATACTCATTCCCCAAGTGGGGTTAGATCTCACAATTACTGAGTTTATAGACAGACACTGTCCCACTCATTGAGTTGTGATGGAGCAGTAAATTATTTTGGCATATAAATTATAAACTGATTGATAATTCTTGTTAAGATTTTGTTTATAAAAATAAAGGCTTTGTTAGATTATACGAATTACATTTTATGGTTTTAACTTCAAATCACTCATAGGGATTTTTTAAAATTTTTAATTAAATGTAAACAATAGGTTTTATGAGACCAGGAGTTCCCAATCTCTTCTTGATCATGGACTTATTTTAAATCATTCTTGTTAGCAGGGACCACTATGTAGAAAAAAATAAAAATAAATTGTAATAATCAAACTGAAACTTTAATTAAAAGCACAATAGAAAGTTAGATAAAAGTTATAATAATATTTTAGGAAAAGCTTCTGTAATTTTGTATTAATGTAATTTCTGAGAAAATATTAAAAATCTATAAATGAACGGATTTTAAAAAACATTTTAATAGATTACAACATCAACACAATTTATGTTTGACTAAAAAAATTACCCAACTAAAAGCAGACATATTGTCTTCATCGAGCCAGGTCACCCCTCTCTCTTCTCACTCACTTTAATAATTCGCGGACCATATTTTGCTGAAGACCATTGCTTAAAAACTATAGTGTGAGGCAAATTACATCACAAAATGCAGTCTTTAAATTGATAAAAACAGGATAGGCAGAGAGTCAGTAGTGCTAGACACAGAATTCTATGAAGACAACCCAATTACAATAGCGTGTGGAGAAGCGGAACTCAACGCCGCGATTCGTCTTCAAGAGAAGGGGAAAAAATAAAATGAATACATTCATATAATTTATACGTACATAAGATGTGGCTTCACATAGGCTATAAGTAATATATAGATTGTATATAATTCCACTATAATGTAACAATAACTTTACGCGAGTGAAGCCGCGCTTGGGTCGCTAGTGCGTTGAATATTTTTTACCTTCCCGTATCTCCCGCATATAGCAGGTTAAGTAGGAACTTGGTGTACAGACACTCAGTTCAACACTTTCAATTCATTTGTTAAACTTTGAGGCATAAGGTGGACGCCGTTTAGTTTGTCTTATCTTATCTTATCTTATATATAATATTTATAATTTAACTCAATATAATATATATCTTATTAATACAGGTACTTCTCCTGATTGGCGAAAACTTTGATCACTCCGAGGAAATATGCGGCGCAGTCGTAAATGTTAGAGCAAAAATTGATAAAATCGGTAAGCAATATTCGATTTAAAATCTTTTATAATTGTTAAGTAATATTTTGTTCTTAATCTAAATATATTAATAGTTAGAAAAAAAAACCTTAATTATTTTACTAGCTACAAAGTGGTCTTTAAATGTTTGTGGTGGCAGTGTGTTATTAACATATGTAATTATTTTGTTATCAAATAAGAGGTGGAGGTATATGAATGGTTGGGAATTCAATCTTTGTGCAAAAAAATATTTTCATTAGGCCGCTCTGGTAAGATAAAATGCGGTGTTAAGTAACAAGGTAAGTGAGAACTTAGACTCTGCCTTACCTGCGGTATGTGGGATAAAGTGCGAAGCTGGAAAAAAAATGTATATTGGAAACTGGAAAATATATGTTCTTTAGTCTTTACAAAAAGTTTTATAACACTAATTGATATTGATATTTTTAATTACAAAATAAATATAACAGTCAATCTATGTAATAGATATTATTTTTAAATTCCGCATGTAACTAATGTTTTAAAATATCTTTCAGCTGTATGGACAGCTGATACATCGAAACAACAAGCTAATTTGGAAATAGGCAGAAAATTAAAAGAGCAACTCGGCATCCATGGAAAAATTGGTTTCCAACTCCATAGAGACACTATGGTCAAGCACAGTTCTGCCACTAAGAATCTTTACACTGTCTAGTTCATACCTATTAATTATATGTATACTAAACACATAATAATATGACAGCATATTAATTACATTATAAAATTACATTTCTATATGGTCCAAAATAAATTAAAAATATTAAATCTTTTCAAACTATATTAATTTCATTAAACATAATTTTTTAAATTATTTTTTCTATTAGTGTTAAGAAAAGCTAACATTTCTTTTATTTTATTGCCCGCGGACTATAATGATGCTAATGTTATAATTAAAAATGTGACAGTCATATTTATTATAGTGTTATAGAATAAAAACGTTTTATTTAACAGAAGTAGTATTTACGTTGACGTTTCATTATTATAATAATGAGTTATGTTACTCATTAAAATGAGTTCAATGGAAATTGAAAATGGAAGTCTGATGTTTGTACTAAAGCTGTGCTTTGTATGTTTGAGGTCACATAGAATTAAGATTTTTACGAATAATCTACATATATTTGTTTCTGGCAACTTTGTCTTTTAATTTTTATCTATAAGTTACCATAGCACTCCATAGAAACAACAACTTGCACCATCTAATTATTGAACCCTGCAACATATTCTTTAAAATTGATGTTTGTGTCTGTTGATAAAAATATATTTTGGTATTTCATATAAAATATACTAAAATAAAACTTTGTTTTTATTCACCCCACTCCATTATAAATAATTCAATAAAATCTTCAGATAAATAATATTTGTTGACCAGCCTTTGTCAATATTACTGAAATTAATAAAATTTGATTACAAATAAAAGGAAACTTAATTTTTACATTTTTACATAAATTTTGCTTGAAACTTGAAATAAAAAAAAAGAAAATGTTGGTTGGTGTGGAATAATACTTTAAAAATGTAAAAAAAATATAATTTAATTAACAAAAAATAATCTATATTTTATTACATTCTTAGTAATTGCAATAAAAATAAATTTTAAACTAAATATATTTCAAAAGAGCAACATCGGCAGCTTTGCCAAATGTAAACGGGGCTTTCCTTATTTGCCGCCGGTGAAGATAACACTTATACACAGTTGTTGGCGGTGATTATAACAATAGACTGCCTAGTGCCTACGATATGACTGAAGGAGCACAGGATAACCAAGTAAGAAAACATTTATTAATAAATAAAAATATGATTTTAAATATTATATTTAAAAAAGATCACTAAGTCGTTTGCTAGACACTTAAAATAAAATTGAGATATTTAAAATTGGTATTTCACCATGATTGCATCGGTGTTAAAATATATCGGAACCATAATTTAAAATAGCGTACTATCATGTAAATGTGTAATTGTTGTAAAAAAATGCTTTAAAAAATTTATATTTAATATAGAATAATACAATTATTCAATAAGTACCCCAACAATAGAAAATCGTGACACACAATGCGTTATCTTCGCATCGTTACGGCGAACAATATCGTTTCTTTATCACGTACCTACACTCTACAGTACGTACTTTGTGGTCAGTGCATCGACGTTAATGGCTATGATTCACCGAATGTCATTTTGTTTGAATGATCTTAATTGAGTTGGTAATAATTCATTGTTTGTTATTGTTTATTTATTTACCTAAATCTAATATAAGTTAATGCCAGTCGTGGCGCAGGGGCACAAGCCTGTGACTGCTGTTACGACGTGTTGTGGGTTCGATCCCTGCTCGAGGAAATAAAATATTTGTTTATATTTTAATTTTTTCGCTCTGGTATCAAGGCAAAGCGTAGCGTTGAGTTCCGCGACTTAATACACAATGCTTTCAGATTTCAGCGGAAAATGGGAAGCAGAGTGTCTTAACACTAGACTCTGACTCTAGACTAACGTCTGCCTACCCTGCTACATGTTGGATATAGCGTGAAGCAGAAAGAAAAATCATTGATTAGGTATTATGGTGCAGTAGTTTTTACATTAAACGAACGTTTACTTTGGTTCAACAAAGCACGACGGTTTATCTTGCGACTGACAAAAACCATAGAAATCACTGATTCTTCTACTGGTCTCTTGGCAGATAATTTGATAAATGTATAGGTAATGCTTTTGTAAAATGGTTTTTTTTTGGGTGCAGCTGATAAAATATGGACAGAAGTAAATGTTTTTGATTTAATAATAATAAATAATTGTATAATCTTATTCTTAACAGGTAGAAATGGAGGACAAAGACGATTCTCAAGTAATACAAGAAATCAAACATCCTCTAGAACATACCTGGTGTTTCTGGATGTTTACAAACAAGGAGCGTACGTGGGAAGATAATCTTGTGAAGTTGACGACATTTAGCACTGTGGAAGATTACTGGTGGTAAGCGATATTTATTATGATGTACCTAGGTAAACTTACCATGGATGTTCTATAAATATAATAGCATAATTTTTATTTTCACGGATTTTTTTTACTAAGTATTTTCTGAATTTTAAATAAGCCAATAATATACTACTACCTACCTGAATATTTTATATCAATATAAAATTAAATTGTAAACAATTTTTATGGATCCACACGCACTTTTCAGATTCAGAATGGAAAATCCTTAATGTCTATTGTACATTACGGTCAGCAAGTCGTGGCTGCCCTAAATTCAACTGTGTGCCTACTTTATGGCTGCGAAGTGTACCTACTTTAGAATTTTCTTATTTTATACTATTTTGCGTCACGCAATGCGCAGAAGTTCAGAACACCTAACTTCAGGGCAGACGACGACAACCACGACTTGTTGAATGTACTGTAAGTTTTCACTTTTTGCCAAATTTCCTTACGGTAGGTCCAGGGGAATTCCCCATAGATTTTGGTTACGCAGGGAATTTCATACAAAATGCAGAAAAACGATACATAAATGTTCGTTCTCTTCTTCTTTTTATTGCGTTGACTTAAGTTTATTTTTTCCAAAAAGACCGTAGATCTACTACAGGTTGATACATCCACGCGACCTAAAGACAAATGTTCTTGACAGACGTTCAAACGGACATCAATAAGGGTTCCATAGCTTTATAATCTTCGAAAGGACCCAAAAAGGCAGCTTCTCACTATATTCTGCACCTTAAGGAGGACAGAAAAAACAACGTGAATAAATTTTAGACACTCGTTAGTAGAGCCACTTGCTCACGAGTTAAAGATAAGAAAGATATTTGCAAAAGATATAATCACTCTCTAGCTCGCATGTGTTTCAATTATATCTCTATATATTTATACTTAATAGTCAATTATGATAAGAGTTAGAGAGAAAAAGATGCCCTTATATAGCAGTTTACACGTAAAACATAGAGACGGATAGATATTGCATGTTTATATTAAACACGTAAACTACGGATTTTCGGAACGACAACATCCCACGCGCGGGCGTTTAGCTGTTTTGTTGCACATTAAAAAATAAATAGTGTACGTTATAAATTGGAAAAAAAGAGAAAATAGCATAATGTTCATAATAAATGTATGTATCCAACGATCAATCATTGTATGTATGCAACGATTTTTAAATACGCCAAGTTAAAAGAAGCAAGTTTAAACTTATGCATTTATTTCCCTGTCATGTTTATAAGCCTGTCATGTGAAAATCCTTAGCTGTAATGGATTCCATTATTTCCATTTCACACGTTATATTCCGCCTTACTAAGTTTAGAACTTAGTCTGAGAAAAGAGCCGAAGATATAGAGGATATATTTTTAGTCTTCGCTGCCTTATTCTCTCTCTGAGCCGTACTGAGCTAAATGAGCTAAAGATATAAATGAGTGATATATATCCCAAGATCGAAAAGATATAAATCACTCTTTTCTTGTGTCAGGGATACATTTTGTACAACTCTACTCCACACCCTTGTTCCCTTTCTTACTTTCCGTACGCTGTGCTTTGGGCATAGCACATATATTTATTTGCGTAAGTTTGTCTATTAATACGTTAGGATGCGTATTGTTAAAGCAGAGGGTCTCGGGCGTCCGAGAAAATATTTATACAATTTAAATAATTTTCAGCTTTACGCTGTATCCTGCACACAACAGCGTATAGAAAACCTAGTGTTAAGACACTCCGTTTCTCACTATCCACCGAATTCTGGAGGCATTGCATGTTGAGTAGCGGAAATCAACGCCACGCTTTCATTTTTTATTAATTTTAATAAATATTCCATTTCCTTAAGTGGGGATCGAATCTACAACCAGTCACAGTCACAGTTTACAGACCCATTTTGTGCTCATGCGCCACGACTGGTCTCATTTTTTTCATTCCTTTCAGTTTATACCATCACATGAAAGTACCATCAGAGCTTACTCTAGGTCAAGACTACGCGATATTTAAAAATAATATACGCCCGATGTGGGAAGACGCCGCAAATGTAAATGGTGGAAGATGGCTGATCAGTATTGATAAGAAGCGAAACGTTAACATCGACAGTATTTGGTTATTTGTGGTAAGTTAATCTTAAGCTTATTTAGCAGGAAGAGCAACGAGTATCCAGACTCTGTTCCCGTTTTCCACTTATTTTCAAATACCTTTTCTCATCAGCATGGGCGTAAGAATAGAGGGGGTAGGGACAAGGTGCACCTGGTGGCAGGACCCCCTCCCAATCTGGAAAATATATCTAGAAACGCCAATGCTCATCAGACTGGGGAAATGAAAGTAATGTTTGTTATTAGCAAGTCCATGGAGTGGGGACCGGACTTAAACCATCGCATGGGCTGCGCACTGCCGTGGTCACGGGTAGGCTCAACATTTTGCAGTAGTCCGTTCGTTTCCAAAATGTTAATCTTAAATATATGTGATTAATCCGGTTAAAATAGTTCATTTAAAATGTGCAATTATCGCGGAAATCGAAGAACTTATTTATTGACGTGACTTTGGTAGTCGTATCTTATTAATATATTAATATAATATAATATAATAATTGTTTACTTACAGATACATATTCATAAATACATGCTTAAATATATGATTGATTACCCATTATGTAAAATCTATTGAAAAATGTGTAATAAGGGAATTTATGATTTTTATTCTTTGGTAATTATATAACGTGCTTTATGTAAATTCTGATTAAAACAATGTTTTGTTTGCTATATTTTCAGATTCTTCTTTTAATCGGAGAAAATTTTCAACATTCAGACGTTATTAGTGGAGCAGTTGTAAATGTTCGAGTGAAAAGTAAAATAGGTATGTAATGGAATTTTGAAAAATGTCAAACGAAAATTGTTAGAGCCTTCGCTTACCTTGCTCGAAAATCATTCAAAGAGACTGAGAACGACGTCATCCATCGACAAATCATCAAACAATTAAAGATTTAATAGAAAAATTGGATGATGGCGGTAGATGACTGAAAAATGAATATACTTATACAAGATATTCGTGAATTCACATTGATACTTCTTATATTGTTTTTCTTTTCATTGGCTCTCTTGTTCACCCATTACAGAAGCTGTGTTACTTTTTTTTAGGTGTGTGGATATCTGACTTACGCAATAGTACAGCCATTATGCAAATTGGACAGAAACTGAAGAATCAACTTGGTATTCACGGTAGAATAAACTTCCATAAACACAACAGCACTGATAATTTATATACTATATAAGTAGTTCCTACAGTTTTGCTTATACTTTATGATAATTGAATCTTTTTGGTCTTTTACAGAGTCAAAAGATCAATGTTGCGAGGTCGTCATGTATTTTTATTTAGATTTTTTTCAAGTATAGGTTTAAAATGCCGTTTTTTATTGATTTATATTGAAGTGCATAAATTAATATTTACTGTTAAAGTTCTGTATTTGTTTAAGTCGTAAAATACGTCGTATATATAGTCGTAATATACAGTATATAATGTATGCTATAAATATATACATACATGTCATATATGTCTAGATATAACAACAAAATAATGCGATATTTTTGATATAAAATATTTAATCAATAATATTTTCCCATTAAAATAACACATTTGATTGATTATTTTACTGTAATTTAACTGTTAATCAATCGTGCATTTCGTATTTAGCCTATAAATAATTACTATATTTTTATATTATTATGTTGGTCGATTTATTATTTATTATAGTAACATTGCTCAAAATTTTAATTTACGTACAAGTAGAATATTTCCAGTGTCTTTTATTAGCTTCACTCTGTATCCCGCTCACTGCATGGTACCTGGGAACCTGGTGTCAAGACACTCAGTTCTCTTTAACACTCTTCCGTTTCCCACTTTCCGCCGAATTCTCGAGGTACTCTGTGTTGAGAGGCGGAAATTAACGGCGCGTTTTGCTTTGTTATCATGAAGTGTGGCGTTAAGTTCCATAACTTAATACGCATTGTCTTATATTAAGAGTATTTGGCAATAGGTTCTCTCGTCTTACCCTGCTATATACGGGATTTTCCTCTACCTTGGGATTATAACAAAACTAGGCTATAGTATATGAGGCCAGTCGTAGCGCAGCGGCACGTAGTGTGACTGTAAAACCGACTGGTTGTGGGTTCGATCCCCACTCGAGGAGATGAAATATTTACTTAAATTTATATTTTCATTTCTTCGCTCTGGTGTCGAGGCAAAAGTGCGGCGTTGAGTTCTGCCACTCAACACGCAATGCCTCCAAATATCGGCAGAAAGTGGGGAACGGAGTGTCTTAACACTAGGTTCCCTCTGCCTACCCTGCTGTGTGCGGGATATAGCGTGAAGCTAATTTAATTTTTTTTTTTTAGGCTATAGTTTTGTGGCAGCTATAGTAGTATTGGATCAAACGATGTCAAAATTAGTTACAACTGTAGTCTACTGATTTGAGTTTGAGACTCATGTAAACAAAGAAAAGAAAAATTATTTTTAAATAAAAAAGATTTTTTTTTATTTCTATTTAATTTTTTGTTTTTTGTTCAATTTATATTTGTAACTTTTAATCAGATCATAAATAAAAATCAATTATGGTATTAAGAATAAAAATTTTATTTAAACATTTTTAATTTAAGAAAACGAGAACTACTGTAACGACTCTATAAAATTGTGCAAGTTCGTGAGTTTGTTTGGTTTCGTATTTCCGTTTCCACTCTTTCCTCCATCTTGTGCACAGTTTCTTCTGCGTTATCAATGCCTTTGTGTACGTTTTCTGTAAACGAATTCTTAAAAGTATTTATATAATATTTTTTTAGCTATTTTATTTATACTGAAAAGGATACGAACTGACGCATTCTTTTAAGTTTAAATATTTATATATTATAAAGCTTTAATAGTACCTACGGTGTATTATACAACCACGAATATTCGTGTAGTAATCCACACATTAACTAAGATAAATATATTTATCTGAGTTACTTAATGTGTGGATTATTTATATCTTGAGTATGAACTCTTAAGCTTCAAGTTTCATTTGAGTTTAAAAGATAAATAATACAGATTATTAGACTATTAGGACTAATATACTATAGACTAAAGTTGTATATTTAGGGCCAATCGTGTCGCAGGGGCACAAAGTGTGACTGTAAAACTGACTGTTTGTGAGTTCGATCCCCGAGGAGATATTTTATTGCATATTTTAAATGCATTGAATTCTGCCACTCAACACGCAATCGAAATGCCTCCAGAATTCAGCAGAAAGTGGGAAACGGAGTGTCTTAACACTAGGTTCCCTCTGCCTACCATGCTGTGTGCGGGATACAGCGTGAAGCTGATTTATTTTTTATTTTAGTTTTTAATTTAGTACATAAAGAATTATCATAGACGAATTGTTTATTTTATATTTATTATACATCCTAATACGACATTTCAAATATTTACCTACAACTTTTTCCTCAATAACTTTTCCTTTACCCATACAAGAGTTTTCTTTATCTTTAATTGATTGGAAAATACGTGCAAAACGACCTTTTTCCTCCATTTTATTCACAACCACTTCATGGTCTTCACAATTGAGAGGTTCATCTTGAGAGTCGATGTTATCTTCACTTCTGACAATAGGCATAACTGCTTGAGTTTTAGTTTTGCCCATTAATGGGCTGGATTTGTCAGAACCACAAGGTATCGTTTCGTTTTCAGATTGCCCAGTTTCACTTTTTTGACCATCGTCACTGTGTTTACTCAAATTTGGACTCATTTGCGATATATCTGGTATATTTAACAAGTCTTGTACGATCGGTGATTTAGGTGGCGGAGAGTTTGCAATCTCTAATGCTTTGTCCGGTATATCTAAGATCTTAGTATCGCCAATGTGAAAACTGGGTGATTTCCCATCGACTGATTTCTTAAAAACTTCTTCCACGACCTCCACCTGTGTGTTAACTGTTTTTTCCGCGCTCGCTGCTATGTCTTCCATTTTATTTTCGCCTTTTTCGATTACAGAATCCACTTTTTTCATAGTATTATCGACTGCTTTATCTATATTCATTTTTATTTCTTCTTCGTCATCAATATTTGGTATACCATGTGTACTTACGTTATCAGGTTCCAGGTCATTTATATGTATTATATGAGATCCGCTGACATTTGCTTCTAGTGAGTCAATAGATGCTGTTTCTCCGTTAACATTTGCAACTATATTATCAGTATCATTTTTTATATTGGAATTAGCAACGTCTTCTAGCTTCATTTCGTCTGGTTTAGTCATAGTTGGGATTTTTTGCAAGGGAGGTAGTTCCGTTAGACTTACAGGTCTATTTTCTTCGCTTATAACGCTAAAATCGTTATTTGTGAAATCTGAATTAGAGCCTTTAATGGCAGTGAGTAATGTATGGCAGCCGCCGCATGCTACATTGTCTACAATGAATCCATTCATGGCGGTGACCCGCTTTGGCGAGTATTGATTGTGGACAGCCTCGTTTGAATTATTAGCGTCATCGGTCTCCTCCAAACAAAGTTTGTTATGACGCGTTTCGCCACATGTGTACAGTAAGCCGTTATCTGTAATATTTCTAATGTTATTTGCACAATATGTTACTTAATTAATTATGCTTTTATACATTAGTCCTAACTAAGGTGTTCATAAATGAAATACTGTTTTCTTCTGTGAATACCTTAAAATTGTTTAATGAGATAGAGTTTAATGAGATAGAGAATAGCAAAAATATTTACACTTTGTACAGTAAATGGGCTACAACTTCATAAGTCTAAACTGTGTTTCTCGAGCCAGTGACTTCCCTATTTTATACATAAAGTCATATGATATTATTTATATTATTTATCTAGAAAAAGGGAAAGAAAACTTCAACATATAATTTGCTATACGGACCTGTTACAAACGCAGTATGCATAGCACCACATGCAACTAGTTTCAACTGATATCCATCAAACAGTTTATCCATATCAATTTCAGTAGGTTCCGTAACGGTTTCCATTTCTTTCGGCATACCCAACTGTCCTTTTTCATTCGACCCAAAAGCTAAGATCTTCGATTCGTCCATAGATAAGAGGAAAGTGTGATTAGCGCCACAGCACCCGCTTTTTATTGGTATGTCCAGAGGTATTACTACAGGTACGTATACAGTGGTAGCAGTATTTGGTATTCCGAGTTTTCCATTTTCATTGTCGCCGGTAACAAAAACTGCACCTTTGTCTAAAAAAAAATAATATAGGTACTAGATAGTAAATGTGCATAAAATAGAATAGAACTCACTAAGATGAGTATGATAATACATGCTAAATATATTTAAGAACTTTGCAGATAAAAATCAGCGCACACAGCAGGGTAGATAAAGGGAACCTAGTGTTAAGACTTTCCCACTTTCCGCCGAGTTCTGGAGGCATTTCGTGTTGAGTGGTAGAACTGAACGCCGCGCTTTGTAAAATACAAAGCGCGCAGATATTTTAAAAATACATATGTGAATAAATAAAAAAATATATTTTTAATATAACATCTTATTTTCTAATAAAAACAGAAAGAAACCTGTAATAAAAACAGTATGGTAGTAGCCGCATTCCACAAAGGCGATTTTTTCCATGAAAGACAATTCTGTAAATTTGACGCAAGATCTTGTGTCTTCACCCAGCCCGAGCTGACCTTCAGAGTTGGACCCGCAAACGAATACGCGTCCATCGCCTGAGATAAAGAAATATTTTTTCCTTTTTTAAATATTTACGCTGTGTTCTGCACATAGCAGGCTAGGCAGATTGGACCTAGTATTAAGACACTCCGTTTCCAGAACCGCCCAATTTTCGAGACATTGTGTGTTGAGTGACCTCAACTCTCAAGTTGTACCTTTCTTGTTATTATATCGAGGAAATGAAAACAATTAATTCCTTCGAATGGGAATCGAACCCACAGTGTTTACAGTGTTTAAAGATGGAGCCATGCTGAGCAGTCGTGACACCGCTGTCGTCGTTTTCAATATAATTTTATCCACTATATAATATTTAAAAAAAAGATTCATTTCGTTAAATGTGTTTGTGTGTGTGCAAAATTATATTGTTGATTCTATCCACACTCAGGGCCGTGATTATATTTTACTATTTTTGTGCGAAAAATATAGAAATGACAAAATAATACTTATAGAAATATATTCTTCTATTTGTTTATGCTTCAAGTTGTATGAATAAGGATAAACGTAGGGAACCTAGTGGTAAGATACTCTGTTCCCTATTTTTCGCTGAATTTTCGAGAACGAATGCAACGCTTTTTATTGATACTAGAGCGAGGAACGACGGCCTCACAATTATTTTTTATTACATATAATAAAAAAATGTATTGTGTTGCCATTGTCAGAAATAATATTGATTTGTAGTGAATTCGTATACTTGTAAAATAAATCACCAGTAAGTAAAGCGGTATGATTGCTGCCTGCAGACACTTGCTTGATAGGCTGATCGATTTCTAGATCAACGGTTTGAGGTACACTGAGATGTTCCATGTCCCCAGTACCCAACTGCCCTTCATCATTACAGCCCACGGAGTAAATTGTATTGTTGTCTGAAAATATAAAAAAAATAATATACCTACATCCATAATAACTTTCATATAGTAATTAGTAGGGACTGAGACCAGTTGTGGCGCAACGGCACAAAGTGTGACTGAAAAACCGACTGGTAGTGGGTTCGATCCCTACTCAAGGAAATGAAATATTTACTTAAATTTACATTTCCATTCGCGCGCAATGCCTCCAGAATTCGACAGAAAGTGGGAAACGGAGTGTCTGAACACTAGGTTCCCTCTGCCTATTCTGCTGTGTGCGGGATACAGCGTGAAGCTGTTTTGTTTTTTTTTTTTTAGTAATTAGTTTACGAAGAAAACAATTCAATTATTATTCAGTCATCTGAGGCAATAGACAATGGGCTTAGTTATGTACTCCTAATTTTTGCTGGGCTAAATACTAAATAAAACTTTAATTTTAGTTTAATATTAGATTCTGTATTGTATTAAAATTTTATAACAGTACATAATATAGTAAATAGCGGATATTCTCTAAGCGTTTTTTATGATTTTTTTGTATAAATAATTTATCAATAAATAAATATGTAATATAATTTTTCAATAAAATCTGTGTATACAAACCTGTTACGAAAATCGTATGCGCTCGTCCACAAGCGACGAACAGAGCTCGGTGGGGCTTCAGCCATTTCACGCAGCTGGGGCGGGTCACCTCATCTTTATGACCGAGCCCCAACTGTCCCCACGCGTTAGCACCGAATACAAATACGCGCCCATTTTCTGTAAAATTAATATATTTATGTTTATAGGCGCTGCATTTATATTATTATGATAAATGCAGGGTTAAATAGATAGTTCTTTTTTTAAATAATTAAATAATATTTAATATTATACGTAACAGGAATATGTATATATATATAAAGGCCGCCGTAGCACAGTGGCACAAGCGTGTGATTATAAACGCGACGGTTGTGGGTTATATTATCAATCGGGGGATTAAATTATTTAACGTTTTCATTTCCTTGCTTTACCAGTGCAAGGCAAAGTCCGGCGTTGAGTTTCCTTCCTTAGTCAACTGGAATTTTTGGCGGGATGTGGTAAAAGGCGTGCCTTAACCCTAGGTTCTCTCTTCCTACCGTGCTACATGCGGGATACAACATGAAGCTCAAAAATATTTGTAATATTGTTGGCAAGTGTGGACTTAACTGTAAGAGATCTCTTCCAGTCAACCTATGGTGAAAAGAAAAAAAATCGAGTCAATGTCTTAACACTAGGTGCCCTATGTTACACGTGGGAGCTTGAAGCTGAAAAAAACAAGCGCGAATCGGGCTCGCTCACCGAGGGTTCCATAAAAAAATTAGAGGTCTTGGGCTTTTTGCAAAGTGATCTTATTTTCTTAAAAGGTATGGAACCCTAAAAAGGCGCTATTTTCTATTCTTCTTTCGCAAAAAAAAAACAATTTTTCGCTTCCGATGAAGTGAATAAATTATTGTAATGAACGTTTTATCATTCGAGCACACAATATTTATGAGGCCGTCATAATTTATGATGACAAGGGCAGTAGCTATTCCGACTACACTCGGGGGGTCTATTTTACGTACAAAAATATTGTTTATTTCTGTATAGTGCATGGTTTTCAATATTTTTTAAAAAGAAATAAAGTAAGACATAGTTATTATAATATATCAGCAATATCATATGTACGAGTATGTATGTATATAAATCACATTTGACTATTTTAATATTATTATCGGTGTAATGATTTCGACTCTATGGCTCGTATTTATCAATCGCTCTTAACATCGGTCTTATCAGTCATCAGACTTAAGTCTTTATTTATAAACGGCTCTTAAGAGCCGTTTATAAATAAAGGCCCATATTTAGAAAATCAATAAGAAGAATTACAATAAAACTAATACTCGAGCTCATATATAGGGACAATAGCTAATTGATTATTTGTTCATCGCGGTGGTTGTGGTTCAATTCCTACCTATAAAATAAATTATTTTCATTTTCCCACACTCTGATAAAATGAAGAGAAAACGTTCAGTCCCTCCACTCAAAAAGCAATTTTATAAAGAATAACAACTATAAGGCAATAAAACAAAGAACGGATTTTCCCTAAGTTCTCTCTGAATATCCCGCTGTATAAAAAGGTCATATAAAATGTAAAAAGGTCATATAAATTGTTGACTGATATTAATGTTACATACGGCAAATGACAGCACTGTGCTCGTCCCCACACGATATCGCGACTATGGGATCATTTTTGATAAAGAAATGGCTTGGCTCGTTGTCCGCGAAGTGGGACTTGCCGAAGGTGAAGACCGCACCCGTATCTGAAATATACAATGGATATTCTGTAATCATATTTTATGCAGTGTACTCAAAATTATATTTTATTCCATATATAATTGGCTTTTAATATAAGCCTGACGGTATATGATGATTATGGGCTCGAATTTGTTACGGATTTATGGATTTTGTAAATAATTTAAATATGAACTAACAGTTATTGTCTATTTATTTGCATTTATATTTTCATTTCTTATTAGAAACATTAGTGTCCGTGCCGTACCTTGACGGTACGGTACGGACACGGTAAGTCCCGCCACTCAACACGCAATGCCTTTGAAATTCGGCAAAATGAAAAGAACGGAGTGTCTTAACACTAGGTTCCGTCTGCCTACACTGCTGTGTGCGGGATACATCGTAAGGTCCGTCTCGTTTCATGAAAAATAATTCTACTTTCCTTAATAGGACATTCAATACTCCCTGGAAATTGTCTAGGTCGCCTTGAAACTAGCGATTACATTTGTGTATGTGTCTACCGTAGCGTGTATCTATATTAGATTTGTATATATTGACAATTAATTCATTCGTAGCATTCGAAATTATTAAATTTGTATACATATATCAAAGTGAAATAATTTTATTTAAAATAACAAATTACACAATTATTAAAAAGGAACGTTATGTAAAAAGCAAGAGGGCATGTATGAAGAGGTTGATGACTATGGACTAGGTGAAAGAGGTATGCAGAGACCGTAGCTCTCTGACTACCACGCTAGGGATACAGCGTGAAGTTAATAATAGTATAAGTAAGAAGTTACATGTATAATTTTTTGAACGTCAATAATTTACCACTAGTGCATAAGAATTTTTTTTATTGTAAAAGACAAGGCAAACGGGTCCCCTGATGGTAAGGTCACCGCCGCCCACGAACTCATGTAACACCAGAGGAGCTACAGTTGAGGTTATCGAAGGCGCTTTTTGAAGGTATCCATGTCGTATCGATCTTGAAACATTGTCGGGGGTGGTCATTCCACAGTTCCGTGGCGCGTGAAAGGAAGTTCCTACTAAACCGCACAGTAGTGCCACGTGTCCAGATGGCTTGGATGGTACTTAAGCTATCGTTATTGTACGTTACATTGACGATAGAAAATCACTGTCCAAAGTAACTGTCAGGCCCTCTCCTTTGCTTTCGATAGCCGCAGCCCAGCGATGGGTTGGACGACCATGGCAGAAGCTACATTGACGGTTATTAATCTATCAGCGATCCTCCAGATAAACCAAGAGTTAGCTATTTATAATGCTCTCAATCACTTTCAAGAGCAGGGAGGTGACAGAAATATTACTAACATCAGTTAATACAGATTCTGCATTTTTTCACAGTGCCACGAAGAGTTGAATATTAAATAATAGGTACTACTGTAGTAGAAATCCATTAAAGCTTTACTAAGCATAGTTTATAAATATAGTTTTTTTTTGCTTATTTTTGACATTATAATTGTAATGTAAATCTCGAAGTCCATTATGATTAGAGCACGCTATAAATCAACGCCTTCTGAAAGTGCGTTTTATTTCAGCGCTGACTTTTTAACCTTTTCGTATGACGTCAAACACTATTATTTGTAATAAAATTAACATAAATAAACCCTATGGAAATGGTTTCCAGCGATAACTTTAACGCAGTAAATAAATTGCGGTTACGTGATTTTTTATGGAAAAAAAAATTATAGTACCAACATTTTTTTGTATTTATTGCTCTGTTCGAAGCCGACTTATATTTTCTGTGGAAGGCATTTTTTGTGTAAATTGTTTCCGCTATGGTTAGATAGATTCTTACATCACGTCAAAAGTGAGAGATTCAAGAATGAATGAAATGAAAATTCAAAAATGTTAGCGGATTTATACTATAAGAGTAGTAAATTGTTGTTTTTGTACATATGCTTCAAAAATGAAATGTACGCAATACCTATATATATAAAATATTTAATATGTTTTTAATTACATTTTTAATTAAAAAATAGCACGTAGCAAGTTAGGAAAATGTTAAAACACTCCGCTTCCATTAAGACATTTCCGGTCCCAACTTTCCACCAAATTTTGAACTCAATGCGGCACTTTGCCTTGTTACCAGCGCGAGAAACTGAAAATATTAAATATTTCATTTCCTCCAGTGGGAACTCACAACCTGACGCATTTACCTCTTTTTTAATCTTAATCTTATTTTGCCTCAAAATAATTTTATTTAAAAATGATGCAATTACAAAACATATACAGAAGGCTATAAAACCTAGCGTTAAACATATCAGGCCATTTTGTATCCTTGACCTTGCCTGACTGAAGCCTGAGATTGTATCGTGGCCGAAATTTAGTTTTCTTTTGTTCAGCTGAATTAACGCTCGTGTAGGCGATTAGTTATGAGTTATGACGCACCGACGACTTTCCACTGCCTGTATTAAGTGTCGTAAGTAGTTAGTTTATATGAAATCAACGATATAAATAAGATCCACAGAATAACATAATTAAAATCATCAATAATCTATTGAGGCTAGTCGTGGCGCAGGGGCAAAAAATGTGTGACTGTAAGCGCGACGTGTTGAGGGTTCGATTTCCACTCTAGGAAAGAAATTATTTATATTTTCGTTTCTTCGTTCTGATGTCGGGACAAAACGCCACGTTGAGTTCCGCCACTTATTACGTAGTGCCTCCGAAATTCGGCGGAAAATGGGGAACGGAGTGTCCTAATACTAGGCTCCCTCTGCCTTTACTACTGAGTGAGGAATTAAATATGAATGACACAAAAAAATCAATCTATAACAAGTTGAACTCTATAACGAGTTGAATTGTTCTTTTTTTCCCAAATAAAATAATCAAAATGTCAAGTGCAATAATGTTCCAAGTGATACGCGATATATTGGTATGTCATTTTATTTGTTTTTCAAATATATGCAATTTTCTCAAAATGGCTTAGGTTCTTGCTAAATTATTCAGTATGCAATTCTGGTTAATGGGAGTCCCGAGAGTTAGCTACTCTATGTAAATTTATTATTGACAACACATTATCCATCACGGGTCTGTTGCTAGTAGGTACCTAATTTTCTTGATTATGTCGGGTGTGTTATGTAAAAAAACCTACATTTTCTTTGGATCTGAAACAATCAACATCTCATCGTGAAAAAATCATATGTATGCTTAATATTTTTTTTACATCTTAAATATCAGCTTAACGCTGTAAATAATATGACTATTAAATATTTTAATTACTGACTAACGTCCCGATCGCGACTCCGCCCATTTTGTTCGTTCTCGTGTTTTTATCTATATATCTGTAGTGCACTTATATAGACTATTAATATGGAAGTTTTAGCAACTTAAATTATATAACTAATCGAGGGCTTGGCAGTTAGTTTCGACATAGCGAAAGCCTAAGATCGAGTGTGGCATGGGGCGCTCCTTGCAAAACTTCCATTCTACAGGCTACCCGAGAATTTGTGTAAGTGGACGCCAGCTTTCTCACTGGGCGCAGTTTGAAAGTCGTTGTTGATGGTTTTTACTCCGAGCATATGCCCGCGAACGCTGGCGTTCCCCAAGACTGTGTGCTGCTCTCATCGCTGTTTCTTGTGCATATCAATGACATGTCACAGGATTCGCTGTTCACTTCGGTCGCGCCATTCTTTCTCGAGAAAATGTCGACCAGTGCCGAATTAAACTTGTGTCTTTAGTTGAGGCATCCCTCGGGAATATTTATATGGGGTGAAAAGAACTTGGTTTTAACTTAGTTTTATATATGGGTATGTTCTTTAATTTTGTAGATTTTTTAATCTACCTTTTTCAGTTACTCACCTTCTTCTACACACCTTGGATTATATTATTGAAATTTTAGTTGGGATTCCTTTTTTTTTCTAGAAATAAATATAGCCGTGTTATTTAGTGATAATGTAGCACACTAATAGTGGAAGAATTTTTAAAATCGGTTCAGTAGTTTATGCGTTTACTCACTACAAACATACACAAATACAAATCTTTCCTCTTTATTGAATAGTACAGACGAATAAATCAAAACTCCATTGATAATAACTGTAAAGATCGGGCGCGCAAGAGGTAAGTACTTGACAGGCTGATAGGATGACATTGTGGTGTGTTCAAAACTAGGGGAATTCCCGAATTCGGCGGAAAGTGGGGAAGTGTCTTAATGAGAACGGAGTGTCTTAACACTAGGTTCCTTCTGATTAGCCTACTAGTTCCGGATACAGCGTGAAGCTATAAAAAAAAAATCGTTGAGGCGTTGGGTACCGCCACTCGAATAAAATTTATGCATGTATGTATGTATGGATAGAAAGAAAAATTCTGAGTGATCGGTCACTAAGTTTATTTGGCTTGCATGCATATTGTTATACGGCAAATACAAAGTACAAGTTAAAGTGGACGTTTAAATCAAAATAATAAGATTCCAAAACGTTTATAATATTACAGTTGCATGTTTCACGCTTATTGCCGTATAACAACTTTAGACAAAAAAAACAAAAGCATGAAATAACGCCTCTCTTTAAACGTTGTGGGTTTGAGACAATGCAGTATTAACATGAGAAAGTAGTGTACTAACATTCTCTTTGCCAACTCTCTTATATGAAGAATAGCCAAATCTCGTGTGCTTCTATTTATACTAAGTTATTTGCTACTCTTTTTCAGTTTTTATTTATTGCTAGTTTTGTTTTTGTCACAATAATTACCACAGCTATAATTATGATTATCAAGTTTTATGTTGAGAAAGTGAGATTAGTATTAAAGCAGTAATTGTGTGATGATGAAATTTTGTGCATGAATAAATAAATGTATGTCCAAGTGAATAAACCAAAAAATAGTGTGAAGCTAAATAAAGTATCTCGATGGACTTATACATATACTATATACTTGCTATATCGTACTGTTTTTGTGGCGGTATTTATGAAATTAAGTGGTTTTAATTCATTATATACAAAAGCTTTTTTTTAGATTTTTCTATTCGATACAGTTATTATAAAATATAACGCACATTGCGTTATGCTTTTATAACCACCATCCGCGACTAATAAATGAATAAAATTAAACATATTCTTTTTTAAAAATAAAATAAATTAATTAAATTAGCTCCACGCTATATCCCACACAGCAGGGTAGGCAGAGAGAGAACCTAGTGTTAAGACACTCCGTTCCCCACTTTCTGCCGAAATTTGGAGGTATTGCGTGTTGAGTGTTATTGTCGTATTCTTTTTGTTATTAAATTATAATAAAAAATATTATATTATAATAAAATTATTATTCTATTCGGGCCACCCTGCTCGCTATAAATTTAAATGTAAAAATCTTGATAGAGTTATGATATACATAGAGATATGATTTGCATTGCAAAACACTGTGTCGGGTTTCAAAAAGAATTTATAAATCTGAAGCAATAGCGAAATCGATGACGGCCGATGAAGGTCAGAAATGTGACTGATGAATCATATTATTATTTATGGGAAAAAATCACCATGTTGTACGTAATATTCTTGTATCTTACCTAAAATTATGGATAATACTAGTATTCTAGCATTATTTCAGCTTATATTCAATATCGATGTAATTATTAATCAATACAAAAGTACATATCTACTTATATGACAGCTGTTAAATTTAATGGTTGTATAATAAAATGGGAAGCTCATATAAGATATAAAAGACGGATAAATGTAAGTGATATTTACTTCAATAAAAGCAACAGAGTAGTATGGCACAGCATAGAGAATGTATAGATTTAATAAAACATTTATTAAGACTAAAAAATAACTGCTGTTAATCATTACTACGCCACGCTGTTATGTTGTGCACTTTATGTGTATTATGTAGTGTTTTATGGCATTGGATAAATACAAAGAAAAAAACGTGAAAGCAATCATTAAATCACAACATCACTAAATCATTTAAAACGAGCATAAACATAACATACACTTTCTTAACGAGCAAATAAGTGTTAACGAAACGTCTATATACGTACAGGTATTTACAATTATACAATATGAATTTGTTTATACAAAACTAAATTAATTTTTGATACCAAATATGTTATTGGAAGAAACTAAATCATTTTGTTTACAAAACATGACCCATTTTCACTGTGCAAGTAAAATCGATAGTAATTAGGTATACACTACACGTCGGAGAACAAAAATAACGTTCGAAATAGTTTTGATTACCTTTTAATTTATATAAAATATAGGCTTCCTCACAATAGAAACTTCTTATTTAAATTAGATAATAAGATTCATAATTAACTTTAATAATGTTTTACACAGATTAAGTTTTATGCTTACCTTGGCTAAACACAGATTCTAAAAAATGTTAAACTTTCTTGTTATAATCTTATAACTACTTATTATAAAAAAAAAGATAAAAACTGTTTTAGTATATAATCTGTAGTTGAAAGTGAAAGTGAAAGTTTTTAAATTTTGAAAATGGAACGTACCTGGTATATCGTCAGTCATGGCGGCTGCTTTTAGCCCATGTCAACGGATCGACCGGCGGCCGCGGCGCGACTGACCACTAGCCACGTGCCGCCCACCACCTTTAAGGATATAAGGGCTACTAGAAAAGGCTACACTGATACACAAAATCTAAAGAAATATATTTTGTTTGTATATATAATATATATTTAAGTACCTAAACGTGGAAAGCTGAGTGTCTTTAGATTAGTTTCTCTTTGTCTCCGTTTCTAAATGAGTTAAGAAAAAGAATATAACTGAGCTTATAGAGCTTCTGATTCTTCAACAATTTAAATCATAAATTACTTTAATTTTGTACAAAATAGTTTACATACTATAATTATACGTGTGTGTAGAGGGCAGTCGCCGCGCAGGGGCACAAAGTGTGACTGTAAATCGACTGGTTGTGGGTTCGATCCCCACTCGAGGAGATGAAATATTTACTTAAATTTATATTTTCATTTCTTCGCTCTGGTGTCGAGGCAAAGTACGGCGTAGAGTTCTGCCACTCAACACGCAATGTCTCCAGAACTCGGCAGAAAGTGGGGAACGGAGTGTCTTAACACTAGGTTCCCTCTGCCTACCCTGCTGTGTGCAGCATATGTTTCGGTTTCATTTTACTTTCATTGATCATGATTAAAATACATATATGTGTGTAATTATAGTGCCTTGCCTATTGTTTTTTGAAAGGAATATAAAAAGCTTTATAATATTTTCACGAGTAATTGGTCAAAAGTGAGTTGGGTTTTAGTGCTATTTCTCCTGAGCCGTTAGATCTATAGCTCTGAAATTTGCAGGAACGTTGTGGGAGACGACGTGTGTTGGTGATAATTATATACATTTGATATGGTAACAAGGTGTCCCATAGTGATAAGCCGTGGAACGTTTTCAATTCACGCGCAAAAATTAAACTTTTACTAACCAAACCCAGCTCACATAACAGAAACTATAGATATTACCGAAAAATTCGCAAAATTTTTACAAAAAAAAACGAAAGTACACAACATAACTTCGCTTAGCTCGAATTATTGAGACATTGCTAACTTAACTTACTTAAAATTAATATTTTAACTATATCCTTCCCGCGAGTGGGCGTCGTATCCACGACCGTCGCGTTTACAGTCGCCCGCTTGTGCCCCTGCGCCACTATGGCCTCATCTATTTACGCGAAGTACAAATACTAACAATGGTTCGAAGTTAAAGCATTTTTCTTCTTACCCCTAACTAATGCAGCCTGTGTACGACGTAGCGTGCTCATAGAAATTGTATGTAAACTAGTCGTGAGCACGTGAGCCGCCGGTAGTAAATAACTAGAATTACCAGACGCTACATTGTCTATATTTTTGATGACACATTTTTAAGTATCAAGCTTTTTACTAACTGACAGTTTGCAATGTAGTTACATTGTAATATGCGTACCTATATACGTTAGGTATGTATGTTTTTTTTTTAATTTTAAAATGTATGTCGCACATAACTGTTAAGACAGAGGGAACCTAGGAACCCTGTGTTAAGAGGGCACTAGTCTACTGTGTCTTAACACTACGTTCTCCAAATATTTATATCTTCTTTTCATACTTATCTAGACTTTAGTATTATTTGAAATCACTATCTGGTTTTAAAGATAATATTAAATTTATTTCTAAAAATGTTTGATAAAATAATAATAATAGTAAACTTTAAAAAATACAAAATAAACTTTTCCAGTCCAGTCGTGGAGTAGGGGCACGAGCGTGTGACTGTAAATGCGACAGATTTTGGGTTGGATACCCATTCGATGAAACGAAATATTTACTATTATCATGTCTTCGCTCTGGTTTCAAGACAAAGCGCGTCGTTGAGTTCCGTCACTCTACACGCAAAGTCCCAAGAAAATGCCGCCGCAAAGTGGGGAGCCGGAGTGTCTTAACATTAGGCTCCTTCTAGGGCTATCCTGCTATATGCGGGATACATCGTGAAGCTGGAATAAAATTTTATTGTCCACTGAAATTATATACTTTTTTGTTTAGCTACTTCCCCTATTATAATATAGTAAGTTTAGTTAGTGAAAATGAAAGCAAGTTCATTGCCGTCATCGCTTCTATTACAAGAATTATAATTATAAGTAAATTGGAGTCAATGTCTTAGCGATTGTTGAAGAAACCCCATAAATATTCGAGCGGGGTTGCGTGTTCCGTGTGGAGTGTCAGTGAACTAGAACTTCTATTAGCGAAATATAGTTGAATTATAGACGACACATAAATAATTAAATTTTTACTTTCTTCAATTCCATGGGAAGATGCTGAAATATTTAGATAAAATCCTAATATAATAATCTTATGCATACACGGGGAAGCCGATAAAAAGCTTGAAATTTTATTTTTAGTATTTTTCGTTCACTTTCAATTAAATGTATTTAGAAATACGTATATATTGTTATGTAAGTAAAAAAATATTTGATATGTTAAATGAAAAACTTATTACAAAAGTACGCACCATACACCCACATCACGCAATGCCCTCAGAATTCTGCGGAAAGTGGGGAACTGAAGTGTCCTAATAGGAATGGAGGGTCTTAACACTAGGTTTCCATCCTTCTGCCTATTCTTCTATGTGGATAGTGTGAAGCAAAAAAATTATAAGAGAAATCAAAAAATGGTCTTTTTTTATAAGATTCATGTTAATCGTTTTCCTAATAACGAGACTCTCCGTTCAATACAATTATTAGTTTATGGCGTTCCAAGCTTGTTTCATGTCATGTTGTTTGGAGAACACTCGAAGGAGATTGTACTGTAAAAACGAGAATCTCTATACAAATTTAATAGAGTCACATCTGGCAATAAATTTTGAAATATAATATATTTATATATTTTTTCTTAGGAAAAGATACCACAAGCAACTAAGGCGGCTCGCTAAACAACAACAATAAAAAGCTTTATCAAATATAAGTCTCTCAATTTTTTGTAATAAAAATAACAGCATGAGCTAGTTATGGCGCAAGGGCATAAAATGTGCAAAAAAAAAAACAACTAATTGTAGGTTCGATCCCCACTTAGGGGAATTGAAATATTTAATTAAATTTATATTTTCATTTCTTCGACTACTCAACATGCAATGCCTTTAGAATTTGGCGGAAAGTCGAGAACGGAGTGTCTTAACACTAGGTTCCCCCTGTGAAGCTGATTAAAAATTATCACCCGTCTCGTGTGAGCTAACTATGATTATAAATGTTGATATTGATGCCAGTTAAAAAATGAGCAATTTAAGCGAATACAGTATCGTGAGCAACAATTGACACGCGAGATTTGTATCAAAAGTGCAATAAAATTTTGTTATAAACATAAAATAGTCACACATACTATTAATTTTGTCCTGCAGCATTGCCCGTTTAGTTCAGATGAAAATATGTAATGGTTAATGGACTATACTAACCAAAAATATTCTTTATTTTTAAGGCTCCGTGCCTTTTAATAAAAAAAGGAACCCTTATGAGATCACTTAGTTGTCCGTCAGTCTGTCGAGAGCATTTATCTGATGAATTTTTGGAGATATCGAGTTGAAATTAAAACCATATGCTTCGATCTATGGCCCTATGATTTCCTGAGAAACAGCATTTATTTCTAAGTTACTTAAAAAAAATGGTTATATAGCAAGAAACGCGTATTTCGACACTTTAAACGGTATCAAAATTAATAGGGTACTTTCAGTTAACCTAGATTATAAAATTTGGCACACAGCATTAGAGGTACTGCTAGTTTAGGAAAAAATCTCTAAACTATACATTTGTGGTTAAATTCTAAGAAATGGGTATTATTTAATATTAAAACCGCTAGTTTAATTAAAGTATCAGATGAGAAAAGGCTCTGGTTAAACTAAACCTGAATTTCAGCGGAACCCTCGAACGTCAAGTAGGATAAATATATATGGATTTAAAATCATTTGATTTGCGTGCAAATTACAGTCCATAAACACGTTTATTTATTTTATATGTGTAGACATATAAAATAAATAAAAAGTGTTTGTCTGTGATTTCAAAATAACTCTGTTTTCCGATTGTATGTTGGAAAAACACGGTTTAACATTTACACGACATCCAAATTTTAATTTTTTTGTCCGTCTGTCTTTCTGTTTGTCCGGACCAATTTACGGAATTGCTGGACCAATTTTAATCTAACTTTTTGACCACACATTATTATAATGGCTTAAGTAAATTTGTTACAAGCAAAGTAAACGTTCAAACTATGGCCACCCTAAGCTAAGGCGAAGAAGACATAAAGCAATGTAAGGTTACGCATACACCTAAGACCTTCGTCAAAGTTTACTGCTTGTAATTTACCATTAACAGAAGGTAATCACTGAACGTGAGCTAAATTGCTCTTTCAATGTCAAAGTGTAGTTGTGGGGACTATTTTATTTGTCATTAAAGACGAAAAATTCATAATGAGACAAAGTTTTCAGAGAGAATTAGTTGTTATTTAATACACCACAAGCTATAAAAAAATTATGGGATCTAAATAGAATATTATATACCGGTTCTTTTGAAATTTGGAAAATTATAAATAGAATGCTATTTAGTTAAGTGTTAGTTTTAAATTTGAATCTCTATAAGATCAATTTAGTGGGTGAAAGGATGAAAAGGTTTAAATAAAGTGAATTTGATGTGAAAACGAGTGAAAGTAGAGTTAAACACCTTTACATTAAATCCTACATTAAAGGTTAAACATCAGACAGGTTTAATCGCATTTACCCATAAAGAACGTCGAAGGAACTCAATTTCTTTTTATTAACACAAATTAAAAGTCTTATTTTATATAACCAAGGTTAGATCCAATCTTTTATCGTCTAATAAGTCTAGATTATCTGAGTTATAAGTTTAACATTTATTAAAAAATGGTATAATAAAAAGAAAATAAAATTATCATTAATATATTTTTTATTTATATAATTTAATTTGGACTTAACTCTAAGTCAAACCTTAAAGAATCATACAAAATTTATGACTTTTTTCCTTTTTGTCGTTTATCGTTCTCCGTATCGTATAATAAAACATTGTATGTACGAATTACAGTAGTAAATAAAGTGATATTTTGCGTTGTAAAACGTATTTAGAATAAGCGTTTCAATATATGTATGTTGAGAGTCAAACACCATGCACGTTGAACCCCACGCACGATATTCTTAATAGGCTGTATGGGTCAGCTTATTTTGGTTCTTCGTACGTGTACTGTTTGTTTGTACGCGGTTGTCACGGCAACAGTATCGAGGCATCTGGAACTGCGGTCAAATGATTTGACCAGTTCAGTGAACTTGTTTGAAATGGATATCTAAAGTTTTACTTAAAGCTATAATAAATCACATGCTATATTAGTAGTTATACCACTTATATGATATATCAAAAGTGGCGGATTCACGTTTTTTTAATTGTTGATAGTTTAATACTTATCGCTTTTAAATTTACGATTATAATTCGTACATTCGACAATATCGTTATAAGTTGCAGGGGAAATTCTTTTTTGAGATCCATAAACCTCCAAATACTAAACTAATGAACGCAGAGAAATATCTTTATTGCACTCACAATCACTTAAAAACATGTGTCGATGTATGATCATATGCAGCAAAAAAGAAATTTATCCGCAACTTCGTCACCATGTAGCTACTCGGCCTGCTGGTAAATCCATAACTGATTAAAAGTAACAGTTATCTTTAATTAAAATTTTTTGAGCTTCTAGCTGTGTCCCTCATATAGCAAGGTAGGCAGAGAGTGAGAGAGTATTTTTGAAATTAGTTCGTAGTTAGATCACACAACAGTGAAGAAATGAAAATATTAATCAATCGTAATTCATGACCCGTTACCAGGTTACAGTCAGAGGCTCCTCCTCGGCTTCTCCTTAAATCTCTCCTTTAAATTACACTGTTACATAATAACCTACGGTTCACGTTAAATGAAAAAAATGTTAAATAGTCAAAAAAAAAATGTTAAATAGTCAAATACTAGACGATAGCCACATTATACCACTCAGCACGAAATGTCTCGAAAATTATACGGTGCGTGTGGAACGGAATGTCTTAACTCTGGGTGTCCTTTGCCTACCCTACCATGTGAGATGCAGCGTGAACGTCAAAAAAATATTGAATTAATTATAAGCGTATTAATTAAGAACGAAGTGACAATACAGGCGACAAAACTATTTTATTAATTCTATGTGCATTTAGATTTTAAATTTAAATGTTATATGAAAAATATCTAGTATTAGAGGCCAGTCGTGGCGCAGGGGCACAAAGTGTGACTGTAAAATCCACTAGTTGTGGGTTCGATCCCCACTCTAGGATGAAATATTTATTTACATTTATATTTTCATTTCTTCGCTCTGGTGTCGAGGTTCGCTTTGATGCAAAGCGCGATGTTGAGTTCCGCCACTCCACACACGATGACTTCAGAACTCGGCGAAAAGTGGGGAACGGAGTGTCTTAACACTAGGTTGCCTCTGCCTACCCTGCTGTGAAGCTGATTTTATCTAGTATACAAATGCAACTTATAACGATATTGTTTGTAATTTCAGTTGTTTACTAATAGGTATATGTTTCTGAGTGTCACTATTGGAAATTGTTTTTCTAAAGTATTTTCGAAGAATAAAGCGGCTGTAATCGCGACAGGTTGTGGGTTCAATTGTCTCGAGGAAAATGATATATTTAACATTTTTATTTTCTCACTCTGGTAACGAGGCCATGGTGCGGCGGTAAGTTTTGTCACTCAACATCGAATGCCCCCTGAATTTGGAAAAAGTAGTTAACGGAAATGTCATATAAAGGAACGGCGTGTCTTAGCACTGGGTTACCAGGTCTCTTATATGCGGGATAAGCTAAAAAAATTACTACATTTCATTAGTTCAGCTATTGGACGCTAGATGGCGTAAGTTTATAAAAGGTATACAAATTAAAACACCGTTTTGTTTTTATTTATGCATTTATTTTCTTAGAAACTACAATTGAAAATGTTTAAAAATTTGGGTGAAACGATTCACAATTTGTATTAATACGAATTTATCACTCCCTACAAAGGATTTAATTAAGATTAAGAAACAAAGAAAACAGGCGTAGTATCACTGAAATAATTTAACTTACACAAGATTTGCGAGACAGTAGCATAACTATTTTAAATTACTTTTTTTAATTATTTCACTATTCAATACAACATGGACTAGTTTTAGAATTTATTTTATCTTACACATAAAACGACAAGTGTCAATGTTACAATTTAATAAAAGAGACATTAAACAATTAATTAATTATTTCACAATACATTTTTTTGTAATAATTTAACCGGTTTCTGCTTCTATTCTTCACTGGTCAAAAAAAACGATATAAAATTAATTTGTATATAGCCGACGATTGTTTTCCACTTGTCAATGTTTTAAATGCGAGGACTAATATTGGCACTAGAATGATACCTAAGTAACGGTGCGATACATTACAACTTACAATATACGTGGAACGTATCATTATATTAATACTTATTTTTATATAATTCACAAAAAAATGCCAATATGAAGTACGACACATTCATTATTTGAACAAAAAATTAGGTATACATACACTTAAAGCGATGAGAATGTTAGCGTTTATTTAACATATTATTATTATTTATAGCATCATTGATATAATTTTCGATAGAATATTTTAGTGAGAAATTTCTAAAATGTGCGTTAATAGGCTGTTATTTATTAAATGCTTACATTATTTTGATTTATCTTACTGACTAGGTTGTTATAATAAGAAGTTTCGATTATGAATTTGAAATACTACCTTAGGTGTGTGTTAAATTTATATTTTTAATATAATGTATTATTGTTTTAAGGATAATATACTAATAATAACATAATCAAGGCATACGACTTACATGCATCCTTTCGTCGATATTACTCGAAAGATATTCTTAACTAGGTTTTGACAGCCTAAGACTTAGTACACACAGTATCATAAAGTGTTCACTCGATGCTTCACAAAGAAGCTTGTCTTAAAATTAAAAATACAAAAAATCAAACGTTAAAAAAATAAATACTTCTATAAACGTAAGTACAGTAATATAATAGATATTATAAAAGATTCTTTGCGCATTGGGTGGGTAAATTGGAAGTGATATGTCATTGCTCAAACAAAATAAAAATATATATATGTGATTTTGTAACAGACCAACAGGTGCGACTTAAGCGGTGTGCAAAAAGTAAAAGATTGGGCTGCACATTTTTTAAAACGAAAAAAAATGGCAACGAAAATAAAAAAAAAGCGGAAGGGTCGCTTGCGGATTGCTAAAAGGCATTTAGGATTTCCAAGCGCGAAGATTCATTAGAGGAACTCCGGTATACTTAAACAATCTCAATCGGGGATTATAACCATATATAAACCTACCAAATGCCGCGCGTGGGCCTCGGTACGACTATGGGCGCTGGCGGCATCATGTCAAACTCTTCGACAATGGTTTTAGGATGTAAAGCACTTATATTGTTATCGACAGTGTAGGTCCTCGCGTGGGTGTGCACTATAGCTGGTTCGTTGACAAGCCAGTCGTCGTGCTCGCGGAGTCTCTTGCGCCGCGCGAGCTGGCGGTCCCGCATGTGCTGCAGACGGGAGAGGTGGCCTTTTATTTGTTGCGGACTAAGCCCGGTGTTGCCAGAGCGAAGGATTTCAGCGTTATACTTGTAAGAGCCCTCGGGATCGCGCCGGTTCCACTGGTAACTAAAATATTAAAATAAGACAATATTATAAAATTATAGATTACTAATTGTTGAAACAATATTGATAACTTAATAAGTACTCGACACAGTTTGAAATATTTGTGATATCTCTATTGTGATATTGATATTAATGTCTGTAAACTTGTGATAAATCGTATAACACTAAAATTTTATGTTACATATAAACGTGCAGTCAGATATGTTCGTCTAATGGTTACATCGGACACTTAGACTGTGTCCGATGTGACTCTAACTACAGATACATCTCTTACTTATGTTCAATTGACTAGGAGACTATCGTAGCTAGTATCAAAACGACGACGTTTGCTAGTGTTAAAATCATATATATTTACCCTGGGAATGGCTTAGTTAGCCGCCGCTGCGCGTTGGGCCTTGATCGTTTCCTCAGTTCATTCGGTCGTAGATTGTATGCTTTCGGGTTATAGCGAATCGGATTCTTCCTGCGCAGCGGACTCGGGTGCAGGTCGTACGACTTGGGGTTCAATACGGGGTTGCTGGTGACGTCGTTGATCCTTAAATTTTAAATTGTTTATTTGAATACATAGTATTGATATGATATTCACTTGACATTTAAATGTCGTGTTATCGAAATGCATTTTTTTAATTTGCATTTTTAATAAATGATTTTGAAAAGGTTACTTGTATACATTGCATATTATGTAATTATGATATATTATTATTGAATTTGGTTTATTAAAGATTTTTTTGAATAAAATGTTTAAAAGAAAGAAACTAAGAATTTTCATATTTTTATATAAACAGACAATAATAACATTTACCTTGGATCCTCCACTTCTCTACTGACGCTTGGGGCGGTAATTTCATTGATTTTGCCCATCCTTTCATATCGTCTGCGGAGCTCCTTTAGTTTCGATTTAGGTACTTTCTTCAGTTTCGTCTGGCAGATGAACTGTCGGGGTTCAAAGCAGTTTCTGGGGGCCCATCTAAAAAGAAAAAAATGTTTGCATTTAAATATTTGACATGCAACTATTAAACTTATATGTAATAAAAAATACTTGTACTAAAAAAATATAACATAAATTTAAAGTAGTAGTTGTTTTTGTCATTTCATAACTTAAAATATTTTCAAATGAATGTAACGTAATCTAGTTCTACTTTGAGCTGGCTAAAACTATTTTAAGAATCCTTAACTAATGTCTTAATATGTAGACATCATACGAACCTAATACATGTTTTAAGAACAAATCGATTACATTGAATATTTCCCTCACGTTACGTTTAGCGTTCATTAGGAGGAGGTACGAGGCGCCGTCTGCACGTCATACACACCGACCACAATGGATGTCTTTGGTGCATTATATTATAAAAATAAACGCAATGACATACGATATAAATATAAGGTACAATAATACCATTCACTAACTGAGAGGCACAAGCGACAGGTGGTTGGTTCAATTCCCACTCCAGGAAATTAGATATTCAATATTTTCATTGATGCACTCTCACTTAGCGTGCATGATTCCACCATATTGGAGACCCAGAATATTGCAGAGAATGGGGAACGTAGTGTCTTAACACTAAGAGTTTCCTCTGACTTTCTTGTTACATGCGGGATACAGTGTGAAGCTGAAGAACAATTTAACTAACTGATGAAACAGAACAAACAGTAATTAACTAACGGACTGGAGCCTCATAGACTAGTTGACGAACTTCTGAGATACAAGATTTTCTTTTTTTTCTCTTCAATTTTTCTTTCCTAATTTAGCAATTAAATGAAATTAGCAATTGTACCTATACTATAACTTAGACTTTGGTAGTAAATATTTTAAATTCAAATGGAAATTTTAAATTTCATGAATTTGAGATGTAAAAATGCCTATTTTAAAATTTCCTGAATATGGCTTACGCGAAAGTTTATGTGTATGTATTATATTATATTATATTAAGTTACATTAATAATTAATGTCAATTGCTGTGAGATCAAGTTGTAAGATTTATTACATTTAACATCATAACTTTAATAACTAGCTTTCTGTAGAGAAAATATACCTAACCTCCGATACAAAATCGATTTATCTTAGTAACGGCACATAGAGTAAAGTAGTTTGAATTTACAAATGTATACAGTTAGTTACTGGACCTTAAGATCGCTGAGAAAATAAAAAAAAGATGAAATGAATAAAATTAAGAGACACTATTTAAAAAAAAAACCTTTAGGTATAATCTTAAGCACTAGTATACCGATACGCACACTTAAAGTTAAACAAAATTTCGTCGTAAAACGTCGACGTTGTCGAGTTTTAATTCTCAACAAGCTTTCAATGTATAATTAGTTTTTGTGCCTTTCTGCGCACTCAAATAAGCAATTTAAGTTAGTGGAATTTGACATGACGGTTTTATAATTAAATTTATGCCGGTCAGAGTCGTCATTTTATTGGTTAAATATTTCACTTTGTTTGTATTAACATGCCGAATTTACATCGTTGATTGTTAAAGAACAATAAGTTCATTGTTTAAGTTAAGGTTTTGGTTTTTATTAGTGTTTCGTTAAAGGCTTCGTCCGCGTAGAAGTTTCGTTATTAATTCTTGCCGAAAGAAGAACAAAGTAATTTTTGACATCAAGTTTGAAATCATTAATATTTTCATAATAAACATGTATTTTATGCTTACATAAATAAACCTTCCTCTTAAATCATCATCATCCTTTGTGTAATAAAAAAAATCTATGCGGTTAAAAATTAAATTATTTTTACACTGTATCCCGCACACATCAGGGTAGGCAGTGGAAACCTAGTGCCTACTCCGTTCAAGAGGCATTGTATGTTGGGTGGCGGAAGACAACGTCGCGCATTGCCGCGACACCAGAGCGAAGAAATGAAAATATAAATAATATATGCTTAAAAATATCACATAATATACGGGTACGCGTATATAGCGTCGAAGCAACTTTGCATTATAGTATGTAAAGAAAGATTTAAATTGAATTATTTTAATACCGATAATCACACACAGTTCTCAACGAAAATTTTCAACCGAACAAATTCACATCTCTGCGGGAGGTCTAAGCACGAACGGGGCTCATAAAGAAAATCAATTTTCCTACGACCGGAGAATAATATTTGATAGGATCAATTGTAGTAGGTGATGTAAAAACCCATCTGTCGCTGATGTGAATTGAAGTGCAGGTCAAATGGTTTGACATTTAATTTACACTCCATTGCGCTTCCACGTACTCGTCATCTTGCATGTTTGTCGTGTGATTGTTCATTGTTTGACTATAAACGCTTTCCACTCAATTATAGCTTTGAATAGCGATGTATCGCAATCAATTGAAATTATGTTTTGGATACCTTTAAGTTCAAATAGCTTTGAGGTCGATTCGCTCTCAGGGATTAATTAATTTCCTTTTTTTGGCTCTGGTAAAAATACCAAGTGCAGGTTTGACTGTCGAGTTTCGATGTTAAATATGCAACATTTTGGAACGGGGTGACGTAGTGAAGGTTCTCAATGGAGGCAGAAGGACTGCCGACCATGTGCGGGCTTATATTATGTGACAGATTACTTATTTAATAACAACAACATAGAGAAAACTATATTTACCACAACATTTATTAAACGGCAAAACGCATATAATATAAATAAAAAATCGCTTTATTTAATTTATTATATAGCCCACATTTTCGTGTAATTTAGGTCTTTATACTTAAGTACTACGTATATCAATTTATCTAAAAAATAATTTGTACATAATATAATTAAATAAAATATGAACAAAGTTAAATATAACATTCATACTATTTTTTAATCTATAGTAAGTTATTTGTTCTTTGGCAAATACATTTAGAGAAACACACAGCGGCAAAAAACTTGTAAATTATATTTAAATTCAAATGTTATGAAACCTTACGCGAAATTTACACTCCGCTTCCAAGTAGTCATTCATCTCGCATGTTTGTCGTATGATTGTTATTTGTTCATTGTTTGAGTATAGCAGCGTTCCACTTAATTATAGCTTTAACTAGCTGCGTGTAAAATAAAATAAATGTATAAAGTTTCAAAAGTATATAATTCACGTTTTATTAAGTATGGTATTACTGTAAATATAGATTACTTAAATCATATTACTACTTTCTCTTTGATCTCTTCGTCTTATGTTTTGTTTTCAATAGAGTTATTCTATAAATTAAAATTTTCTTTTTGTACAAATATATTTAAAAATATATAAAACTATTAAATGTAATAAAAAAAATGATGTAACGAAAATAATTTTAATAAGCGTTAAATATAGCTAATGTTCTGTTTATCAGATGGACGGCCGTCTTCACTAGATTTGGATCTAAATTAGAAATCTGAGTATTTGCGGAACAACAATAATAAGTTTAATTTATAACACTTTCAAATTACCAAGAAATGTGAATCATTTATTTTTCTGAAGAAATATCTTTTAAAAATTAAATTGATTTCGTTTGTTGTCATTATGAGTTTTATTGAAGCCAGTCGTGGCGTAGGCGCACAAAGTGTGACTGCAAAACTGACTGGTTGTGGGTTCGATCCCCGACGAAGTAAAATATTTACTTATTTTTATTTCTTCGCTCTGGGGTCGAGGCAAAGGTGTGGCGTTGAGTTTCGCTACTCAACACGCAATGCCTCCAATATTCGGCGGAAAGTGGGGAACAGAGTGTCTTAGCACTAGGTTCCACCTGTCTCCTTTGCTGTGTGCGTAAAGCTGATTTGAGAGTTATGTATTATCGTGGCGTGCGCTTTTAGCCAGACTGGTGTCAAGTAATGGTCGATGTCATTGGTGTATTGTAACACATAAATCACTCGAATAAAATCCACTAAACACCCTTAAAATCGGTTCGGATTAACGCAATCTCCTTACACGTTCCCCAGTTACACGCCATCTGCTGACACCATTATATTAAGGGATCACAGCCCTATGGTATTTTCGACACCATATCGAATCGTTCGAATCGATCGAATTCGATCGAATCGTTAAATTTTATTTTTATTTCATAGTAACTCTTTGCTAAACGGCTGTTGTTAAACGATCGTTTTATTTTGATATTATAATGGTGTATATGTAGGCGTTACGAGGCGTTGCTTGATACTTGGCCTATATTTTATTATTTCTAAAACTTAAGTTGCGCCTTCTGTTACTCAAATGTGTTTCATACGGTTGTGGATTTCTGACATGTCAGATTAAAAAAATTCTTTTTGAACAATCAAAAATCTTTTTGAAAAATGTATGGCTTAGGCTTTCTAAGTATATATTTTTTAATACACTTAGAAAGTAATAATTTAAATACTTGATAAATATAAATCAATATTTCAAATTTGTCAATAAGTATAAATTATTAAATATTACTCCTTATCATGTACTAGTTTTAAATAAACATATAATATCTATATTTAATACACTACTAATCGCGAAGGCAGAACTGAAGGCAAAGAGAGAACCCAATGAAAAAATATTTCGTTTTCAAACGTCTTTAGGAGTAGATTGAATTCCCCATCGATAACGGTAACGACACCTTGTGTAATATAAGGCTCATTTAGTGCAATCTACAAAACAGGCAGATACATATTTTCGCATGAAAATACTAACAAACTCTGAATGCATATCAAACAGTGCAAATTCGTCGTTGTTGCACCAAATTCAAGCAATCGTTGATTCGTATTTGGTTTTATTGAAATAGCTCCTCGAGTTTAGTGTGACACGCTCAGCTCCCCTCGACCTTGATTCCCCCACGCTTATATTTGTCACGATGTGGACATTTACGTGCAAATGTTCAATTTATTTTCGATAAATTCTTAATATTACATAGTGACTCATATTAACTATAGCTAAGAAAAAAAATGAATATTTAAAATGTTGCCTTACAAGCGGTTTGATTATTTTAAAATAAATAATTTAAATAATAATATTTGAGGAATATTTTAATAATCGATTTGCAGCGAAACAACGTTTGATTAAAAACACCACGGATGTAGATTGTGTGTGGATTCGATTCCCACTCGAGGGAAACAATTATTTTCTTTTCTTTGCTCTAGTACAAAAAGACATAGCGAGACATTATGTTGAAAAATGAGCGGGAAGTGGGGAACCTTACTTTATTCCCTGATATATGTGATTTTTTTTTGAGGATAAAATATGCAACTATATGTTTCAATAAAATATTTAAAATACAAATGCAAATCGCCTGCATTGTAAACTAAAGTGATATACCATAGGATGCTAATCTTACGATTTAAAGAGTAGGCGGACGTCCTGACAAGCGGCAGGGCAGGGAAGTTCATTTATCAATGTCTGTCTTCCTTAACAATAGAAACACTAAGCATATTGTAATAAATAAGTTAGTGATATAAATACAAGATTGTGGCTGGTATATTGCCTTCTTTGAGTTAAGATAATATTAAACCAATATTTAACGTGTTAAGCGGGCGGGTAAATCTATTTTAAGACTTTGAAAGTGTATCCCGCACACAGTGGGGTAGACAGAGGGAACCTAGTGTTTAATACACTCCGTTTCCCACTTTCCGCCGAGTTCTGGAGGCATTGCGTGTTGAGTGGCGGAACTCAACACCGTCTCAACTACTAGACTATAGCTTCTTAAATTTAAGAATTTTTAAAACTGTTTCAAAAACATTGGAATTATTTAACAAAAATATACTTACTTGATTATATCATCCAAGATAGCCGAAACTCATTTTAATGTTAAGTGGCTTTAACTTTTAGAAGCGTTTTTAAATTGGGGTACAAAAATGAAACATGGCCGAGATGTCTAGACTGGATTAAGTGCTACTTGTTAACCTTAGAGATTGTCGTGTTTTGCATTAACATATTTTTGATAATATGATTTGATAGTGCAATCATGTTTATTGTATTTCCACTTTTGGAGACTAGAGATCTACTCTGTATTTTATTTGTGGTCGTCGTGGCGTAGTGGGTCAGCGTCTAAGTGAAAAACGAAAGGCGTAGGTTCGGTTTTTTACTCGGGGAATGATTACACTAAATTTTATTTACTTATTTAATTTCCCGTCTTTGGCAGACGAAGCGTGCGTAGTACATAAAAAAAAATCTTTGGATTGGGAACCTAACCCAGGGCCATCGTGTTTACAACCTGATGGACTCAATTGTTCTAATAAACTACGACACAACGAAAGTTTTATTTAAATAACAAATCGAAATAACTCTTCCTTTAAAATATTTTTTAATTTAATTAAGCCGAAAGTTAAATCGTACTACCAATATTCATTTTTAAGCGAGTTTCATTAAGTGACATTTGAATCGATATGCTCACTGATATTGAGGTCGCCATATTATAAAAGATAGCTCTTCCAGTTGCATTTCTTCGATTTATTTTTGTATTTCAATTTATACGTTAAACATATGACAATAAAATTAAGCAAAAATGTGGAAAATACTAAATCAAATACTCTAAAGCAAAATAAAATAGCCGAGGAATTTTCAAGAGATCATTCATTAATTCTTAGCTGAGAAAGTATTATTTAAGCAATAACAATCGACTGTCGTGACAAAAATATTAATTTTATGGGTTGTTATTTAACGTTTTTTTATTTATTATGACTTAGTTAAAGACTATCTATAGCTACTACATATAATAATATTAAAAAAAATATTTTCGTGATGAAAATAATTCATTTCCCCGAGTAGGAATCGAACCCATAATCGTCGTGCTTACCGTCAGGTGCTGTGACGCCATAATAGCCTTGAATGATTTAACATCAAGAACTTTTTCCTCCTGTTAAATTAAACGAAAAATAAACCAAATGATGTATACTAACCTATAAAGCAATTCCGGCGTCATAGCTATGCAGTGCCACTTCAGTTCCTCTGGTGAGAGCTTCTTCATCTTGGAGAAGGACTGGTAGTGCATTTGCCGCAGTTCACCGCCCCACTTCCACGCTTTCGACGTATAGTCGTAAATGCCACCAATCCAGCGACTGGCTTTTTCTGTAAATATATATTAATGTTATGATCAATTTCCTTCCTTCCTTCCCACGTTTTCACCCGCTCGAATTATACGGATATTTAATTAAGTTTTTTTAAAAAAATGTCAATCATTTTGCACTTGGGAAAACACCGGTATTTGGAAATCACAGACAGTCACTTCAATTTTATTTGTATGAAGATAACCATTGAGACCGTTGCGGCGCCGCGAGTAGAATAATGTCTATATAAACTTGACTGTTACTTTATTTATCATAACATTTTATAAATTATAACAAACAGGAGGACAGGGGACTGGGGAACGTAGTCTCTTAACACTAGGTTACTTGTACTTGTTCCGCATATTAAGAAAACTAAGGTAGCCCTGCTCCTGCTCTGTGCGAGATACAGCGTGACGTTAGAAAGTAGTATTTATCATTATATCGAAATATATGTATGTATTCTCCATGGAGTATTTGCTACGACATTACCTCCTCACTTATCATTTACGTAGGTATCTGGGAAAAATTTGTATGAGGTAGATTTTACAATCCAAACGTAGGAATTTTTAAAATTTGGACCTGATCTAGTTTATAGAAAATAATCAAAATATATATTATATTTGAATATCTATATTATTAAAAAAACCGAGATCAAAATATATGATTACGGCCTTGATAAGATTACCCATTTTTTTTGTATAAACGCTTTAGAAATATCTCCGCGCTGCCTAGACTACAGTAATATATTATGTGTAATCGTTAAAAATACAAAGCTATTTTAGATTCAGTGGAGTGAAGATTAAAGTGAAGATTAAAATATATTTGGAGGATCTAGTAGACTTTTGGTTAGGTTACACTTATAGACAGACGTCGTAGCGATGCGGCACAGCGTATTACAGTAAATATGAAGATTACGAGTTCGATTTCCACTTGGGCAGAAATAATTATGTTCATTTCCTCATTCTGATAACAAACCAAGAAAAAGTCAAGGACGGATTGTCTTAGCCTTAAGCACCCTCTACCTTCCCTGATGTGCAAGATACAGCGGGAGCCTGAAGAAGAGGAAGATCGATAGATAAAGCGTTTACTACCCAATTCATGCATATTTCAAAACAAGCAGAAACTGAAGAACGAAGTGTCCTACCAGTAAGCGGTCACTGCCTACGCATCTTAGCTCCATAAAGATCAAAACTTTTAAACTTAGCTTTCAAAGGCGAACTTACCGACATCTTGCTTGGTAAGGTAGTTCCTTAAATTTCTGTCTTCCCATCGAGCTGGAACTGACAGGCTACTGTCACGATCCTGAAACGAGGAGACATTCGTCATTAAATAATAGTTGTTAGATATGTTTTTGTCAGTAAAGTAAGTATCTTGATATGGATATAAAGATAATTGTTTTTAAGATTAAAAAAGCTTTATCATTGAACATGTTGTCTTTGTTAAGACAAAAACGAAAAGAAATATTTTTTCAGTTATTATATTATACCATTATGAATAATGATTCGCTAACAAAATTATAACAACAAATAAATTTATTGAAAAAACTAACAGTAATTTTTCATAGATTTCTATATTAATAAAAGTAAACAATGCTAAAATAATTCCGCTCGTACGTAAATTCTATTTTTAAAAGTTTTTTATTCATAAATAAGCCTAGATTAGTTTATTTTGGATTTGAGACGTGTTCAACGTTAACACCTTGAGACGTCAAAATGTTTGATCAAAGTGAGTGATGATTCAGCTAACCCACATTCGCTTCGTTTTGTTACATTTTTCGTTATAAAATCTTATATATGAATATACATTAACAGAGAACATAGTAGTAAGACACTCCATTCCAATTAAGATACTTCCGTTTTCCACTTTCCGCTGAATTCTGGAGGCATTAAGTGTTGCGTACGCAATACCTCTGATTTTGGCGGAAAGTAACGAGCGGAGTGTCCTAACATTACGCTCCCTCTGACTACCCTGCTCCATGTGAGATACAGCGTGAAGCCAAAAATTATTTTTAATCACAATTTTTCAGCATATTTCACACAACAAAATATTGAAACTTAAACAAACACATCATTGTTAAAATTCTAAGAGAAACTAAAATGAACTTAAAACTATTTAGCTGTAAGTGAATAACAATATTGCTCGAAGACATAACACAGTACTTTTGAGAATCAAGTAGTTATTTAGGCGCTTCCCGTTGCACTCGTGTTCACCTGCAAGCTGCGGTGTCGTGTTTTATGATAATTTGGAAATGTTAACGCAACTTTTTATGTTAATTGTATTTAAATATGCAACACTCACTGTTTTATGGCACTGTAAGGAATATTATTCAAGGTTTTATCAAACGGATTTGTTTCTCTGCATCTTGCAGGATATGGTTAAAGAACCTGATGAATTTTTACGCTCTTCGCAGAAACTATACCTATAGTTTGTTATAAAAAAACTAATGACTAAAAATTTAAGGGACGTTCATATACATATGTTATACGTAATTTTCTAAAGTTTTAATTGATTGATATGAAATTGACCTATCAGCTTGATTATAAGTTCTAACAGTTTTAAGAGTAAATTTAAATAGCATTATGTATAATAAATAATTTATCGTCAGCGATGTTGTCAGTTGGCACTGTGTTCGGTTTCAAATGGTATTTTTAATGCCTTAATGATTATTTGGTTTCGGAACATTAATTGTATATAATTCACCGATACGATGTACACAAACGTCTGTTGTCGTGACTGACTCATTGAAGGTATTGCTGAAATCCTTGCGCTTGCGCATACCACCCAAATACGTTTGGATTTAACCTATAAAAGTGTGCCTTTACATGCATGATCCTTATCTACGAGTACTCGTACACGTATCTAAATGAATATATATATATGATAATGTTTTTTTATTTATTTCTTTTAAACATTTTTGTTTGCATTTTTCGAAGTAATCAGGCTATATAATTAAAAGTTATTAGTAATATAATATTCTGCTGTTTTTTTCGTTTGTGCGAATCATTAAGGCCATGGTGGCACAGCGCTACAGTTTTTGACAATAAACACAAAGGTTGAGGGTTCGATTTCCACTTGCACTCTCACTCGAAGCTAACAAAAACAAAATATGTGTAAGTGACTTATCTATTCTAAGTGGCATTAAAATGTTTAATTAATTTAGTCAGATACATTTCATCTTTCCTATTAAGGCGTATTCAATGGCGTCTGTGAAGATATCACATCTTGATATTTAAATCATTCCAGACTGCCGTGTATGTGCTTTACATTATTTAGTTTATTGTTAGTTTCCTTGTCAACACGAAACAAATGTATTAAAATGGTTTTTGCTATTTAGTTATTTTTTTAGATTAACTATATGAGAAATAAAATTTTGCTGTTGTAATGACAAAAAGCAAAGAAATTTCTTTTGGCTTCAAATCAAAAAATGAAATAGGCGCAACAATTAAAGAAAGTACAGATCATTAGTATTCCTTTGATATATCGATGATGTCATCAGATTCCGTCATTGTCAATTGCCCCAGTTATCGTTGGAGCTAATGTTGACCATTGCTAAGGCACTTCTTTGTTTGAACGCCGTTGACAACTCAATTACGTCTAATAATTGGCGTTCTTAGAACAACAAACTCAGTTTTCGTAAGCTTAGAAACGTCATTCTAAGCTTTACCTTCTTCCAATAAGATCTATTTTAACTTGAAACATGTTGGACATGTTCGCTAGGCTTGACTTCACAATCGGATGTGCTTACAAGGTGATGAGCTTTCTTTTAAATTGCCGGAACATGTTCGTTTCATTGTTTTCCAGTGGTATTAGAGTCTTCTATTTGTCGTGTATGTTTAGTGTCGTTTTAGTTGCTAATAAAATGGCTATAGACACTTAAGAACTTATTATATTTTTTAAACTTAAGCAAAGTTTAAAAAATATATTTATATTTTTCTAATGAATAGGTACATTCAAAAAATATAATAGTTTATATTTATTATTAGTAACTAAAACTTCACACTGTATTCCGCAAAGAGCAGGGTGGCAGAGGGAACCTAGTGTTAAAACACTTCGTTCCATACTTTACGCCAAATTCTGGAGGCATTGCGTGTTGAGTGGCGGAACTCAACGCTGGGCTTTGCCTCTCTCGACACCAGAGCGAAGAACTGGGAATATAAATTTAAATGAATAGTTCATCTCCTCGAGTGGGAATCGAACCCTCAAACTGTGATATTAAGGTCACACTTTGCGCCCCTGCGCCACGACTGGCCTCAATTATTATTATTAGTAATTATTTCAGTTTGCTTTACAAATTAATTTTTTTTATAGAAACATAGAGAAACTCATAAAAACTCTCGGTCTCTCCATGAGACTAACACAAAAAGAACAACAAAAACCCAAAAAATATTTACATGACATGATTACAAAAAGAGTATTAGGTTTCACTTTATATTTTTAGCACAATTTATAATGTTACGCACCAAATCGCCATTTTACACCTCAAATACATATTATTATTTTTTTTATTTGCAAATTCACCACCTCAAATTTACCAAGTTACAAAAATTTAAAATTGTAGTTCAAATTTAAATATTTACTTTTTTAGTGTGACAGTGACAGTCTCCACGCTTTACCCGCATATAGCAGAGTATTAACCTGGCGTTAGGACGTTAGGACGTCACTGTTCGCCCATTTTCAAGACATTGACTGCGGGAGGAGCTGGGAAGTGAGAGTAATTAATTTCTCCGAGTGGGAATCGGATCTGCAACCATTGCATTTGCATGAAACTATAAATTTTATATACACATAAATCTATGTCGATTAATTACAAATAATCCAATTACACTAAACCTTAACGCCTTTAAAATTTATAGCGTTAAACGAGACAAACACTTCGCTCACTCAGTGCTGATATGATTTATACTTTTACAGGCGTCGATAAGAATTCTAAGAAAGGCATCAGTTACAAGGCCGCAACCAACAAGATTCGTAGATAAGAACGTAAATAACTTTCCTTATTAGATGGCTAGACTAGAGCGATTTGTATTTGACAAATATATTTGATTATAATATCTTATGTTACCCATTTTCCCATATTTCCCGATTATATATTTTATGTATATTTAAAATGTATATAAAAAATAATATACTCTATAGTTTAAAAAATATATAAAATGTATAATAAATAGGTAAAAAACAAAAGTGTGTTAAGTTGCTATATTTATCTTTGATAATGTGCTGAGTTTTACTTATCTGTGATAAGCCCTAGTAAGTGTGAAATGGCAACATTGTTATTTGATAGGAAACCATGTATGTAAATTATTATATAAAAAACGGTACTCTAACATTTGAGTTAATTTGCTATATTGCGCTGGAGTGAAGGCTATTAGTAGGGTGCACAACTCTAAAAGGGCCTATAGTTGCGGTCCCAAATCCCAGATTGCTCCAAGGTCAAAAGTATTAGTTAATTTTTTATATAAATCATAAAAGAATGGGAATCGCAGCGTTATCTCACAAAGACAAGTTTAAAAACGAAATATTTTGAAACATACAAAAGTGAATATTAAATCATAAGTTATTGCGAAGTTCCATAGCTCACATGAAACTAAATGTGTTCGTTCTAGACCAAGATGATTCGCCCCACCTGTTGCGGGCACGTTTATTTAATTCTACATAGAACTTGGCTACCGCTGAGAGCAATTGTAAACATTCCACCATGTAACAGCTGTTGCATAGTTATGATTGTTAAAGGTTATACTTCAACTGAAATAATATTGAAGGTCGCGTGTTCTCGTGGCAACGGTGTGATGACGGGAGTTTCGTAGATTCTAATTTTTCTTTTGTTTTTTTTTGAGATTCACGCATTATCCCGCATGTAGCAGGGTATGCAGAGCGAGCCAAGTGTTAAGACACTCCGCTCCCCACTTTCTACGGAATTGTGGAGGCATTGCGTGTTGAGCTGCGGAACTCAGCGCCGCAATCGTCATCTTTTATATTCCCCGTACTTTATAAGGTAAGCATAGTAGATTATAGTTATAATACTTACAATTTATACAGTTCTCTTTATTTCGTATATTAAGTAGGTAGTATCAAAACACCTATAATATAATAAAAAGATAAATATTCCTCCATTCCTATTAAAAAAGATAACCGTAGCGTTTAATAAGGTTCCCTACAACGGTACCACGCCACGCAATTTTACAATTTAATAAAAGTAATATTTTTTTATTCTGAATTTAATTTATTTATAATCGATTAAAAAAACTTTTGAATCGATTCAAAATACAAGCTTTCCATCACGAATGTATTACGATAAGTGCGAAAAGTTCACAGGTATACAGGCGTGCATCGACACGATGCCTTGATATCTGTTATTTATGATTATTTCGTCTGCAGTCTGGAGTCGGTTTTCACTTTTCGGTATGTAATGACTCACAGTGCCGTTTTCTAAATCGATTTAGGCGCGCATACCGTAAATAGAAGTGAAGTCATTATTGCTTAAAAATTACAATCGGATGTTATATTTGAATAATCGAATAACGAATAATATAGTGTGATAAAGTATTATTAAAGTAGATTAAAACTTTTAAATTTTATATTTTGAGGCCATCGTGGCGTGACTGCGAACGCGAATGAAGAAGGGTTAAATTTTCATATGAAATTATATATTGAGCATTTTCTAGCTCTGGTAACAAGATATAGTGCGTAATTGAGTTCCGCCTCACAACACGAATCAATGTCTCGAAAATTTGTATTTAAATTCAGTTGTATTTCGTATATAGCAGGATAGACAGATATTTTTCAGCGTTCTACATTTACCTATAAATTTTGCATTAAGGACATCGAAATTAGAAACTAGCTTTATTAGGTTACCTGAGTCATACACCTACGCAGTTTAGCATTTAGAAAACAGTTTTTTATAAGTAAATTTATTTATCCAGACTAAATCTAGGATCTAAACATTTTGTATTGCCAAAGTATCGTAATTTATATACGTAATCGACTATTACAGTACGTCCGTATGTATGTTTCTTGGAATGATAATAAATACACAGGGACCTTGGCCTAGAACAAAAAAACAATAAAAATAAAAATTCAGCTACATTTCAAGTTTATCGTGTAATATATCATTGTTAACCATTTTTATTCCATCGTTATAAGTGTCTAATAAATTTGTTCTCCCTTAAGTTTTATCGTTTTATGCATTAAATAAGAAATAAATCGTTGGGCGGAAACTGTGGGCGGCCATTAGAGGTTTTGCTTCAACGATTCACTCATCTCATACATGTGATTTAAATTTTGAATATTGCAGTTTAATTCCGTTTTGTTTATTTAAATTGAATTAGAATTGAAATTGTTGATTTTAATTAGTATGCCCAGTGACTTTAATGTTACGTTAAGTAGCTTTAATGATATGACAGCTTTTAAAAAAAATATTAATTCGTCGCAATAATTCATTTTAACAAAAATAGATATTGTTTTTATTAATCAGTTTCACGTTGTATCCCGCATAGAGTAGACGACACTGTTCCTCACTTTCCGCCGACTTTTTCTAGACATTGCTTGATGAATGATGGAACTCAGCGCTGAACTTTTTTGCCTTGGTAAAGTGAAGAAATGGAAATATTTATAAATACGGCCTAACGATACGGCTCTATACGATATGGTTTATGTTTAGATTATTATAATTTCCTTTATCTCAATGTAAACGCGACAGTTGTGGATTAAAGATTTCGGAGGAATAAATTACTTTCATTAGCTATCTCTCGTGAGAAGACCAAGCGTGGCGTTAAGTTACGTCACTCAACACAATGTCGAAAATTGGATGAAAACTGAAAAGAATAGTGTTTTAAACGTTAAAATTTCTATATTGAATTCAATACAGTGAAAAATAAAAATAGTTTAGAAAAAAAAAAAAGAAAATAAAGAACCAATACAGTAACTATATTACTAACATAACTATAATACAGATGATTAATACGATAACTTTTATTAATACTTTCATATAAACGCCCTTAACAGATTTGCCCAATCTGTTATATAAGCTAAGTTTAAAAGTTACAACCATAACGTGGCTTACGAAAATAAAATCGAAAGTTAAGCACACTCTACACGGGCACAGTTTAACTGCAGTTTTAATTGCTTTATAACTATAAATCAGCTTCTACCGCAACAACCTCTGTAGAAAGCGCCATAATGTTTAATTTAATTTTCTCGCTGTAATTTACGTTGGAATGAAGTTTAACTTTTATGATTATTGTTTTATAGTTGAAAAGTAGAAGAAGAGGCCAGTCGTGGCGCAGTGGCACGAAGTGTGACTGTAAAACCGACTGGTTGTGGGTTCGGTCCCCACTCGAGGAGATGAAATATTCCATTGTCGAGGCTTAGCGAGGCGTTAAGCTCTGCCACTCAACGCGCAATGCCTCCAGAGTTCGGCAGAAAGAGGGGAACGGAGTGTCTTAACACAAGGTTCCCTCTGCCTACCCTACTGAGTGCGGGATACAGCGTGAAGCTTAAAAAAAAAATTATAAGTTTCATTCAGTATCGTAGTGCAGTTTTGTAATTACCAGGTGTAGGAAAATATAAGAAATATTTCCAACATTACTGGCAGGAAAGGCAAAAAAATTAAGTGTTAAGACGCTTTTTGCCTTTTTTTACACATTTTTAATGGAGCACTCAGAAATAACTTATTGCCAAGTCGATTCATTCTCGATTTTCCACTTACTTAGAGATCTTACGTTATTATATTTAATTTTATAAATATTATCCAGATTTCTTTTGGACATGGAACTATCAAACTATATAAAGTGATTCTCGTCTGGACCAACTTATCATGTTCAAGCACAAAAACTGATAGAAGTAGTATTCCAGTACTTTTTATTCTTCATGCCTATATTATTCCACATACATTCGCGTTCAAAACGAATGTGCTGAATGGAAAGAGTTACGGCTCCATAATTCTTTGTCCATAACAAACGCGCCAACTGCGTTCTAGCATTTTTTCACAGTTACGAGCATTAATAAATTGAAATTTATCGAAAGCTGTTGAAATGCTGCCAAAATAAAATGTTGGTAGCGAACCGATTATATTTATTAAATACATTTTTTTGTTACACGCATGTAGCTAGAGGGAACCTTGTGTTAAGACATTCTGTACTCCCTGACTCATTATTGAGATAATGTGTGTTAAAGGGCGGAACTGAACTACACGGTTATTACCAGAGTGAGCGAGGAAATCAAATTAATGCAATCCCCCGAGTGGGAATCAAATCCTTTTATAGTAAATAGCGACGGCTTTAATTAGATTTTTTATTTTTAGCATAGGTGATGTACCTACTTATGTATAAACGCGTTAAACGTCAACTTTATAAATAATGAATACGATATATAAATAGCAAATATGCCAAGTTAAGAAACCGCCTATATAGATAGATAGAGCTAAGCACAGTTTATCTAATTTAAGAAATATAGTCAATATTTCTTAAAGTAGATAAACTGTGCTACGGTAATATTTCTGTGTCATATCTGTGTTTCTATTTATCATGAAATTTCGTCAAATTTAAATAAAAAGTGCATAAAAAAAACCGCAAACATTTTACATATGATGCTTTAAGCACATAGGAACCTGGTGGTGGTTCCATAAATAACTATTTCATTACATGATAGCTTATTAAGATAATCTTTTTGCAATACAAATTTTAAATTGAAATCAAGAATAGTAGGCCAAGAGTAGCTTTCAAAGATAAAAATCATATTGTTAACATATACGTATATTGTTCGTGTAGTGTAGATTATAATCGTTATTATCGATAGTGGAAGTTGCTTCTTGTAATAAGATTTTGCTTCGCTGATAGGAAATCTCGAGGCCAAGTTCAAGCTCGTTAATGAACTTATCTAATAGCCTCTCATATATTGCCTTGTAATATTTCGCATAAAATTATTTTATAGGAATTTATAAAATTAATGCTTTTATTGCGCAATCCAAATGATGTATTGGGCAAGTATCCCTAATATTTGAGTGAGTATTTTTGATGATTTAAAAAATAATGAATTACTAATTGTGCTTTTTATTACTCGTATTGATAAATAAAAAATAAATAAATCAGCATAGGGTAGGCAGAGGGAACCTAGTGCTCAGACACTCCGTTCCCCAGTTTCCGCCATGTTGTGGAGGCATTGCGTGTTGAGTGGCAGAACTCAACACCACGCTTTGCCTCGACACCAGAGTGAAGAAATGGAAATATAAATTTAAGTAAATATTTCATCTCCTTGAGTGGGGATCGAACCCACAACCAGTCGGTTTACAGTCACACTTTGTGCCGCTGCGCCACGACTGGCCTCAAATATATGAATATGAAATGTAATATGTAATATGGATCCTAGCAAAATAAAATCCTAACTAAAATGAAATACAGACCAAAATGCGATGGTTCTTGGTGGTAGGACACTTACTACTTAACAATAATCTATTTTATAATAAAAATATATATGTTTAAGCAATTGTAACAGTTAAAAAACCATTATAACCCACTCAGTCACTTTAATTTTATGTGATAAATTTTTATTATAAAAGATGAAAGATTTGTCAAAATATTTATTTCAACATTAATCATCGCGAGATCGAAAGAACGTAATCTAAAACGGTTTAACGACCTCAAAAGTAAATAATTGCTAATTATAGAACCGGTTATTTAATTTGCATAGCAACTTGTCTAGGTTTTGACTATCTTGACATCAATGACTAGTTTTAACCTGCGGTTTCGTCTCCGTGATCAAATGAAAATATTTAAGAGTTGTGAATGACATATGACACAGTGTAAGAGATTGTGGTAACTTGCATTTCAGGTATATTGGGTTGCATCGAAACGTTTAATTAAATAAAGATCTCGGTTAGCTTCACGCTGTATCCCGCACACCGCAGAGTAGGCAGAGAGAACCTAGTGTTAAGACACTCCGTTCCACATTTTCTGCCGAATTCTGGAGGCATTACGTGTTGAGAGGCAGAACTCAACGCCGCGCTTAGCCTCGACACAAGAGCGAAGAAATCAAAATATAAATTTAAGTAAATATTTAATCTCCTCGAGTGTTGATCGAACCCACAACCAATCAGCTTTACAGTCACACTTCGTGCCGCTGCGCCACGACTGGCCTCACAATCTCGATAATAGATGTGATAATTGTATAAATATTAAAAAAAAATTCAATTCGGACCAGAAGTTCCTGAGATAGGGCGTTCAATCAAACAAGCTGTGCATCTTTATAATATTAAATATATACAAGATATACTATTAATCATAATTATGTTGCAACAGCTGTCGTTAATAGATGGTATCCCATAGGTATTTAGTATTACTTTGATGTCTTGTAAAATTAATAAAAATATTAAAATTATAATTAAGCATGAGATAAAATAAATAAATGAGTTTTAATTGCCAAACAGAATATTTAAAGCTATAAATCGATTTTATTACAAGTGTATATGAAATACTTATAAAATAATTATTTACATATATTGAGAAATAAAATAAGTTAGGTAAAAATAGCATTAAGTATTTAACTGCAATTAAAAAACTAAGGTATGAGACTAAATTAGGTATTTCACATTTAGTGATTTAATACATGATATTTAATAGTAAAGATATAGGAAGATCATTTTTAAGTTTAAAATTACTGACAAAAAAGAACCAGCCTCTACATTATGAATTCGGAACTTTGTTGGGTGGCGCACCTAAACGCCGGGCTTCGTCTTGCTAGAGCGGGGAGATTAAAATTATAATTTTATAATTTTTAGTTTCACAATATCCCCATATAGAAGGGTACCCAGAGGGAGCCTGGTAATCTAATGATAATCCATTCCTTTTAAGACACTTCTGTTTCCGCTGAATTCTTGCATTGCGTGTTGAATGGCGGAGCTCAAAGCCGCGCTTTGCCTCCTCTTATCAGATCTACGAAATGATAATATTAAATGTGTTATTTCCCCGAATGGGAATCGAACCCACAACCGTAGGCGTTTACAGTCACACGCCTGTACTCCTGTGCCACAACAGCCTATAAAAATCATCGCGTCAATATTTAAGAAAGCCAAATTTTAATATTAAGTATTATTTTAAAGTTAATTGTTCAATTGTGTTACTATTTAATTGACATACGTTCTCTAGTTGTCTCAATTGAATTTAATTATAACCTTTCAGTGTCCATCTATTCTGTATGTTGTCGTATCGTGTTTCCCTGACATCGGTGGCGTTAGACTTGGCGCCTTTTCGTCGCGTGAAAATGTACGTTGTTATGTGGTACAAATTGATAGTTGATGGCGTTTGTAGGAAATACTGCAATTTTCAATATATTTAATTTACATAGGGTTATATATTTAATATTTTAAATAGTCATGGGGTCAGACTGTAACGTGAGGATTGTGGGTTCTACGAGAATAAATAATATATATATAGTAGCAAACCATAATTTGGCGAGTTCTGCACCTCAACACGTAATGTCGCCAAAATTTTGGTTAAAAGAGAAGAAATATGTGTACACAAGGTCCTCTCTATCTACATAAGGTTCCTACTGTTTACCCTGCTATATGTGTGATATAAAGAAGATAGGATAGGATAGAGTTATTTATTGTTATTATTTATTATTTCAATGAAACTTAGACTACGCGTCATTGACATTGTATTCCCCGAGAATTTACTCGACGATTCTTACACAACTACAAAGTTGGCGTGATGTCAGCGGTGACGTCACCGGATAAGCTGTCGGTCTCAGTTGGTATTATAATTTAATGAACACGTACTATTAAGAAAGAGGCGAGGCATATAAATAAGCCTTGAATTAAAGGTATTTCGAAATGAGGAGCAAGCTTTAAATTTGTTATTTGCATTTTTGATTTATTTTAACTTATTTAACAAAATATGAATACTTATAATCACATTTGTCCTCTCTCTCTCTCTCTCTCTCTCTCTCTCTCTTTCTTTTACCTTCATTTTGTTATTTTAATGAATATTGAAGGGTAGACAGAGGGAACCTATATAGAAGAAACTACGTTCCTCATTTTTGGAAGACATTGCTTTTTAAATGACGGTACATATAATTCATACTTCCACGTTTGGGAGTCAAACTCACAACGGCCGCTTTTACATTGTACATGCTGTCACATGCTATGCCACTGCGCAACGACGTTTTTAGTAGATAAATAAAAAACGCCTTGTACATTATTGTAATCAATTTTTGTTTTTAATGTACCTACATCTTCGTAAAACTTGCTCTTATGTGTAATATTTTATGACTATCAATTTTCGTTCTAGGTTTCTAGGTTCAAACTTTCTAGATTGCAGGTGCATTTCTATGTTTTTTGCATTTTCAACGTTGTTATCTTATGTTATATATTTTTAATTATGATTCATACTTTGCGATGGCGTTGTGGTGTTAAGCGCTAAAAAAATATATTTAGATTTTCTCTCCATGTCCTGATAATCCGAGATCATTATTCCAAGTGAAATTTGAATCCACAGCCATCGATTCAATTCGACATACAGCTATTGCGTCACAACGGCGTCAATATATAGACAAGGTATATAAAAAGTAAACAATAGTGAAAGCTCTATATAAAAATCACAATAACCAACTGGTTGATATCAATATAGAGTACTTGTCAATCAATTAGCAAGTTTCAAGCACCGCGATCGCAACTGATGCAACGTTGAGTGATGGCGGCTTAATCAGAATGTACGGGATTGAGGTACTCTTTGTTCGAAATTATGAACTTCATACATTTCATTTCATTGAAACATGAGAGGTAAGTCCTTGTGGTGTGACCTAAATTGTAAATAATAAATAATTAGGTTACCAGTATAATGTATATTTTTTTGTAGAATAATAATTGAGCTTGTATATTTTATTTATTTTCAGGAAGGTCAGAAAAGTTTGTTTTAATATTTATTTTTTATCGCTGTATCCTGCATTTAGTAGAAAAGGCAGAGGGAAGGACATACTGTTGAGATCCTTCGTTCCCCGCTTTCACTTTAATTCTCGGCAGGATTCAACACCGCCGTGTTTTGTATTGTAACCAGAGCAAGGTAAAAGAAATAAATAGATCTCGAGCGGTAATAGAACGCACAACCGCATACACTTTACAGTCAGGCGCTGTGCCGATGAGCTACGATGGTCTCAATCCTATTTATAATCTTATATTTTTTTAAATTAAATATTTTTAAAAAAGGTATAAGGGGATTTTTATATAGTGAAACTAGTGTATACAATTTAAATAATCATTTTATTATGCTAATATCGATTTAATGTAACTTTAATATAGTATATAGGAAGTAAACAAAGTCAATGACCAGCTATACATAAAAACATTACATCTTGAGATTGCTTAGAGGAAGTATGATAAGTGGTTGATTGATGATTCTGCGGGTGTTGCACATCGATATAGACTCTTGAAATAAGTACCTACGCCTGAATAGGTGTTTATTTATATAATGTATCAGCTTCCCCTTTCATCCCGCATTTAACTGGGTATGTCATGACACTCCGTTCTCCATTTTGTTGTCCAAATTTGAGATATTGCGTTTTAAGTGGCGGTAATCAACATCGTTATTTGTCTTACCAGAGCGGGAAAGTGAAATAACCACTGCAATAAGACGCTTTGCGATGTCTAAATAACATATATGTAATTACTGTTTTTTAGTCTTATTTTATTTTTTTGTCTGTAGTGGGATCCAAAGCCGCTTACTTTGGCTGACCTGTCCGAAAAAAATGTTGTTTTTTTATAAACAATAATATATCTTTCCATACATTAGAAAATAATGATAAATTAATCTAATCTCAATGTATGTGTACATACATATTCAAATAATATATAATAATAACAATACTGTATGAGTCCTGTAATCAGTATGATGCCATTAGGAAATGAATGCAGTTCTCATAACGTGCATAGTAAGTAGGTCAGACATATTGAAATAAGATAAAAGTGTAATCTTTGAAAAGACTCGGCCATTGTAGTGAGCCATACACCTGCCACGACAGCTTAAAATTAGTTATTTAGTTTTAGTTCCATTTAAGTGAACGTTTTGTGCGATGAAATTTGCAAATGTAAAGATGTCGCAAGAAATTTAAGTTAAAAAAAATATATACGTAATTATTTTTTACAGTGCATATAGAGAGCACCTAATATCAAAGCCACTCCGTTCCTCCAGGTATATAAATATTCCCAGCTCCATTGATGGTCGCTAGCCTAAGTTTGAGTCCCGCAGGGGAAGGCCTTGCCGCCGACTACATCCTCTCAAGCAGCAACATAGTGCTTGCACATTCTCAGTTAGAGAATAATTTCTTGCCCACCCGGCGGCGCTGTAAAGGCCAGTAGGGCTAACGGCATTTTAACCTCAGTAAAGGGGTTTCTTTAGGTAACGTTCTATAATCGTTTTCTTAGTTACAACTGTTATTTTACTGGCAAAATAAAAAAAAATGTGTAATCAGATATATGAAATAAGCATTTTAAAAATTCTCCTACAATTTTCAATTTCGAGCATCTTTAATATCCTATATATGCAGACAGGACGTAGTGTTACAAAAGTCAATTCGTCACTTTTTAAAGATTAAAGTTATCATAATCGCGTGCAGTTGCTCATTAATGTAGACATATTTGACTGACATAGAATCGAACCAGTTACTGTAAACATTAGCGAATATACAATAACGTATAGTATTATTTTCTAAAGCCATTCCAATTGTGTTTTAAACGTTGGAAGTGACACGTGTCTGTCATGTACTATTGATGTGTCGGGTCATTGTGGTAATTGTATACACTACTGGCTTAGGAATTGAATTGACTTAGTTTTAAAGAGCTTGGTCTATTATTACTTATACTTTATATTTTCCATACGAAACAAATCTCAAATAGACTTATATTTACATTTGAATATAAAATAATATATTCAAATGCATTTTTTATTATATTAAAATGTTTATATTTTTTATTTATTTTTAGCATACTTTTTCCCGTTAGAACACATATAAAATGTAGTTCGTTGTATATTTTTCTCGTAGCAAACATAACTTTGAATGTTTCGTGCTCTACAAATACTAACAATTGTTAGACTGCGCTCCATGTACTAATTAATCCAATTATAGTCAGATACCACTCAACATTTTATTCATATTTCAAATGTATCGCTTTTGTGTGGGCTCGATGGAAAATTGATAAGAATTCTTTTGAAAAAACAATACTGTTATGCTATTTCTCATTGAAAATCTCGAATTTTGATATACAAATTCTCCTATAAAATAAATTCGTTATTTTCTACGGATAGATATACATATCTATAGGTCAGTGATTGTTTAGATTATTAATCAAAAGTATAAATGTTCTTTTTTTTAGTGTAGGCAGAGGAAACCTGGGAACCTAGTAGTTCTTAAGGCATCCTGTTCTCATTAAGACACTTCTGAAACTTGTCTGACGAATTATCGAGGCATTTATTTTCCGATTGGGAATCGAACCTGTAATCGTCACGTATACAGTCGGACGCTTATATTCCTGCGCCATGAAGACTTCTCTCGCCTACATAAGAGTTCAATAAAATTAAATAATATAAAAATGTTAGTGCCTCGTATTTGTTCTAGTTTTGCACAGTTCGCTATGCTACTGAAGTGAATTATTTAATATCGTCGTATAAATGTAACAAACTCAGGCGCTTGTGTTGTCCACTTCGGAGTATACAGCGCCGGTCTTGTATCGTCGTATTGATTGGATAATCATGAAGTTTTACATTCGTATACAATTTCAAGAACATATTTCATTTGATCAACTATCCACTAAGGACCATCATGGATCAGTTTGACAGTATGTAACTGTTAGCGTGATGGTTGTGGATTTGATCTCTGCCTACATGTCCAGAGCAGTGCTATTATTTACATTACTTTTGTTTCGCTGCACTGAAACACCAGCACGGCGTTGGGTTACGATAATCAACATGTAATGTTTAGAAACTGACCGGAAACTACTAGTTTCTTTCTAGATAGAACAGGAATGTGATAAATAATCTGACACACGTAGACAGGACAGAGAATAGATTTATTAACGAGTGTTAATAAGTAATATATGTCTTAAATATGAATTGAAACCTCCTTGGAATAGCATATACATTAACTACAAAACTATAAGGGTGTTTAAATTTGTTCAGCAATCATTGATCGCATTTGCGATGCAAAGAGCCGATTTGTCGGCACACGCGGTTGCCATTGACAATGTAATCAGCTATCGAGATCAAGATCACGGACAAATAGAACGGAGTAGCGCCTACCGGTGGGTGGCTCAAGTTACGATCAATTAGCGAAAAGGTCACGTGCTGTTCACTCGTAAAGAAGCTAATAAAATAACTTCACGCTGCAAGTAACGTGGTAGGCAGAGGGAATCTAGTTTTAAGACCAGCTTTCCGCCTCTTTTGGCGCTTGCTTTCCTTCATTTCCCCATAATTAAAAAAATCGTCTAATACTTTGCCGCCACGCAACGAAGCACTAAAGAAAATGTTTTATTATTGCTTTTTCCTATGATTCTGTTGTATGTTTTGTTTAATGAACTTAATCATATTTATTTGAAAAAAAAATGGGGCAACTTTATTTTAATAATATGTTTAAAACTTACATTTAATTGTTGTACGTGCTATTTCAAATCTGACAAATGCCAAATGCATTTCAAACGCGATAATTATAAATAATATTTCAAGGCAAAACGTGCGTATTTAAGTCAGCTAGTACATACTCGTGTTATGTTTCTCTATATAAGTATGTGTATACTAAATATTATAAGTCTCTAAGTTCTTCTAAGTCTAAGCTTTTCTAAGAAATTGGAGAGATCGTGGCGCAGAGACGCACGACAGGTCAAGAGCTCGATTCCCACTCGAGGAATTTTTTTTTTTCATTTTCCACGTCCTGATAACGAGGCAAAGCGTTAAACGCAGCCACTTGTAAAGTGGCTAAGCTAACGCCGCGCTTTGCCAAAATTCGGCGAAAAACGGGGACGAACGGTCGTTCCCATGTGTCTTAACATTAGGTTCCCAGGCTCCTTCCGATACTAGAATAAACTTTTCTTTTAAATGAGTTCGTTTACTTTTTAAGTGACCGAATTTCGGTTTATATTCGGTTTAGAAAATTTACTCGACGCACCGCCTATTAATTAAGAAGCAAGCGTTGTATTATTTAATTAGTTTATGGCGCGCCAGTTGAGCACTAATCACTTCGCCAATGTCACGTTGTATAAATAAGGGACGACGGAGATTTGTAATAATGTAGTATTTTTCATTATAAAGAGTAATATTCTTTGAATATTGCTATTTATATAAAAAATGATAAATAAAATAAAATGTATATATGGCGTTTCGAGCGTGCCAGTAGAGCACATATCGCTTCGCCAATGTCACGTTGTGTTAAAAAAGTGTGTATGACTTAACGAAAGCTCCACTTATGTTGCTATTTATTAATTAAATAGTAAGTTCAAAACTCTCCTAGCGTGGACTACATAATCTACATTAACCGCATAGCTGAATGGTCTGTCAATTCAATCCACTGGGTTATTGAGCGGATGCTGCAATACATAAACATAGTATTATGACTACATTAGTAATTTAAAATTACATATATGTTTAAATCCAATACAATATTTAAAGAAATTATTAAACACTATAAAAATAAATATTGTATGAAAGTAAAAAAGTAAAAGTAAAATACTCTTTATTGTACACCAGAAATACAAATCTCAATGTTAAAAGATACATAGAAATCAGTACAAAAGGCGGCCTTATAGCTAAATGAGCGATTTCTTACAGGCAACCTTTGGGTAGAGGAGAGAATTAATGAAACGGGAAGGGTTAACATCGCAAATAATTATTTATATATTGAACCCTAGCGTATAGAGGTATATACATACATATACACATATATACATAATTTTTTTTTCAAATTCAAATTCAAGGAAGGAAGGGAAAGAAAGGGAAGGAAAGGAAGATCTAAAAATATTGGTAACAATATCATAGAGATGATGCACTTCTTATACTATTTTGTAAGTGTAAATTTTCCAGTCATCTACTTTTCTTTAAAAATAAAAACAAAATATTTTATAACAAAATACATTTTACATTGTATGACAACGAAAACTGTTAACTCTCGCCCGCAACTATTCCCCGCAGAGCTGAGGTAAATTACAAAGTTACATCCCAAACTCATCTCATACTTTCAAGTGCGAAAACTTACCGGCCTTTATTAGGGCGAAAGATAGTGAACTCATTTTAGTTTATAAAATTATATGCCTTGTATAAGACGACACGAACTTATAAAAATATGAGATTTTCGTTAAAAACCACTTACTAAGATAAAGTTAGCGTTAAATTTAGCATGAAAATTTGAATATGGCTTAATTGGCTAGAACGCTTGGCTGGCATCCAAGAATCGTGGTTTCAAATCTTCTATATAAAAATATATCGTAAAGTTAAAATATTTACACACCACCACATATAGCAAAACCTAGTGTCATGACTCTCCATGAGGATCGGCAACATTAGGTTAACTTATCGCCGAGCTTTGTCTTTCCAGAGCAGAGAAATAAAAATAATTAATTCCTCTGATTGGACATCAAATGTGTTAATTATTTTTAACGCTGATATCGTTACCAACGTCTTAATTATATTTAACTGTCGTAATAATATTCAATTCAAAAGCTTTTTGAACGAGTCCATTATATTTATACTGACAACATAAAATATAGAAAAAAAAAAACCTTTTCAGAAGATACTGTTTGACATGTTCTATCCAAGTCTCACAATACACTAGCAAAAACAAAGATTTACGAGGTCGTTAAGTAGGTATTAAATTTATGGGTGGCTTCATATTTAAATGATTTTACGTAATGCTTTCACAACTTTTGCTTTTTTATTTGTACGAATTTCGTAAAATATAAATGGAGAGTCAAGTAAAGAATTATTCTCTTCTCCGTTTGGGGAATATTGAGATAGAGTTTATTAGATAAATAAAATAGCTATATATAAATAGATGTAACTAGCTTTGTACAACCTATCTAATAGGAGTATCAAATGAAAGGGCTTGAATTGAATAATACAATATACTATCATCATCATCATCATCATCATCAGCCTGTCCTAGTCCACTGCTGGACATAGGCCTCTCCAATGGCACGCCACAGAGCTCTGTCTTGAGCACTTCGCATCCAGCAAATGACAGCCACTTTGCGAATATCGTCACCCCATCTAGCTGGTGGACGTCTCACATTACGCTTGCCGAGGCGTGGTCTCCACTCTAAAATGCGTTTACTCCAACGGTCATCGGTTTGGTACTATGAATAATTTTAAATAAAAGTTCTTTCAATTAATATTTTATTTAAGACTTTAAATCTCATATAATAAAAAGCAATAAGAAAATCTGAAATTGTAATTTCTAATTATCTCTCTCCAATATATAAAAAAAAACATAAAAGTGAATTTTCATAAAATACACCCAACATCTGTATAGAGAGAGTCTACACAGATGTCTGACTCTATCTAATAATATGTAGCTACTAATATATGTAAACGGGACACAGATATAATCACTTCGAACGTGAAACATCACAATTAGGCTAGTATTAATTAAAAATAATTTGTTAACACTTTCGAGCGCGATAACCTAATGAGGCGGTCGAGCTTGACAGATTACGATCATGTGTCAATTATGGAGCGTCACTACAGCATCCAATGTACTGATAAATTAATTTATTACTCCTCCTGTCAACTCTTCATCACTTCATATTTCTTTAATTAAAACGTACTTCAGCCCTTATTATTTAATTGAAATATTGCGAAGGTTCCTCGTGTAATACAATTGAGTTTTATTTTATGAGTAATGAATAAATTGATAGGTTTCTCATACTTCTTTTCTTTAGCTTTACGCTTCGTCTTTTTATTTTCGTTTTGCCTGTTTAGTTGGGTAGGTAGAGTAAACGTGGTGTTAAGACACATTATTTACGGTCGAGCTTTAAGTTGTAGCGTCCTAAAAAATGTTTCCGCAGACTTTTAAGTATTTATAGTTTATTTAAATTAAGTTTAAATCCGCTATTAATCACCATTTGATTAATCGCGGATTTTTAAACGTAAATATAATTGATGTCAGTCTGTCCGTCCGTGGTATCGATATATGTCGTTGTCTTTTTGTCTGCATTATTGTTAAATTGGTTAAAATCTGGCTATACTTTTATGATAATCCCCGGTTTTTTCATAGAACACATTTAATCTATTAATTACGTTTTTAAGAATATTATACATCTCTATTTTATAATATACGTGTGAAATAACTATAAATTAATGAATAACACTAGTTTTATATATAAATATAAATTTATATAAATGTATTTATATAAACTGAACGAAGTCAGGGGCAACCAGAACATAAATTATAATAAGCTTTCAATTTAACAACGCGTATACCGAGTAAAACGTTTCCAGAAATTAATTTGTTTATTATTTTACTAATGGGTCTTCCTATTTGGAATTACTACAATGATTTATGACCTAATATATCATTTTGGCGAAATAATAGCACTTATATAGAGCAAGGCTTATTTCACGTATTTAATGTTATTTGTCAGTGTAATATATTTCTCGTCACTATATCAGCCTGTGTTTGTGTTTATAGCGTTTGTGTGTGCCAATAATTGAATTAACTAATATTAGTAACAAATTATAATATATTTATAAATAATATAATATTAATAATATATAATATAATTTATTAATTATTGGTATTTTGAGAAATTCTCTCGCACTAAGAAATTTACCAAAATATATACATGTCTAATTTCAACCTACGCTGCGTAGTTACAGCTATTCATTGTAAGTCAGTCACTCAGTAACGGAAGAGTTTTATATAAATAGATTATAATATTTCTATAATAAACAATTGTGAAATGCAATCAACTTATTTTATGCCACGTTTATAAAATTCTATATGTTTATGCATAATTTAAATATTTTTATATCTGAGGTTTCGAACACTTACTAAAGTAAGTAGTTAGCTGGTGGTATTTTACTTCCCAAATTATCGTTAAAAGCCACTGGCACGCTCGGAACGCTATAAACTAAGAGCTGAAAGGAACTTTTAAAAGCTAACGTTTTTATGCCTTTCGATATTTCCTTGGCAGAAGACAGACAAATAGATAAAAAATTTTTGCAATTAATACGGTAGTCTTGCGCAATGTAGTGATATGTATTAAGAAATGCCTTCTCATAAATAAACTTGACCCTACCGTCTGATTGATCCGCGTCACTTTCTACAGTGCCAAATGGGTCGGAAACTGATCAACTATTTCGTACTAGGGCGACAGAAATAAAGTTTTTACTACACTATGAGTCTGTAGTTATATTAGTAAGCATCTTCACGCCTTTTCCAACATGGTGTTAAGACACTCCGTTCCCCAATTTCTATTTTTTTTTGGAGACATTGCGTGTTAATGTGGGATAGAGCATGAATACGACAATAATTTTAATTTTTTTTTTAACAATTAGTCAAAAAAGTCTATGAAGGATAAAAAAAAACATATTAGGACTATAGTAGAATTATTCTTAAAATAGACATACACTCAAAAGATATAATTATATAATTATTAATATTGCTCGCATGATGTGGATGTCATTCTTAATTTTAAATATACTGGCGTGCCAATATAATCTTGCTGTATCTTGACGGCTTTACTGTCGTTCTAGGAACTATGCCGATTTAAATTGCATGTAAACAGCTGATATATCCAATAATACCAACATGATATTTGAAATAATATTAACATTCAAAATTATTATTTGATTTTTACAATAAAAAAAGTTGTTTGCTTTAAAAACTTAGCGTTGTTTATTTTTTTTTGTTATTATATTAATAATATTTTGTTATTTTTGAGTGTAACTTACTAAACGTTTTTTTTAATATTTTTATCCTTTCTTCTTTATATTTGTATGTATATAGCCTTTTATGTCGACCACGCGACGTTCTAACAATGTAAATTACCGTTGGGAACTCGTTAATTTAGTTTTAACTTAGCCTTGGTTCCTAAAGAACGAAAAAGAAACAGACAGCGAATAAAATACGACTTAACTGAACTTTAACAAAAAGCACTGTGATTCAGCTTAGTGCTATACATATGGGAGTAAATTAAGAACTTTGCAATGAAACATGTGGTGGTAACAAATAGTGTTAAGAAGTCAAGGTTTTGCTTTCCCAGAATAGAAAGAGTCGTTTATTTATCGTTTGTAATATATTAATTCATAGTAAGTATAATAATATTATTTTTGATTTAAACCCAATATAGTGTTGATTAAAATCCATTAGCTTCCATTGGCTGGAGTTATAACTATCTTTAAACTTACATAAACGGTTATAACTTTTTTATTAGGAAGTGTAATTATAAAATTAAGAATTGAAAACAACTAAATATAATCAATCATTGCCCCGAGTGGCAGCCGAATCCACAACACGTTACAGTCAAACGCTGTTCCACTGCGCCAACGACATCTTTTTGTATGTCAATTCTTAGAAAGCTACAGATCGAAATTTAGTGTTTTGAATAGAAGACAAGACCATGAACATGAACTAATCCTGCCTAAGCTATATTCGTTACTAACCTAGCGGTTGAATCTATTAATAATGAAACAGAACGCTCATAGTGCCGATGATGCTTCTAACTGTTTATAATTAGACCAACTTTATGATATACTATGGGCAGGTTGAAATATTTAAGATAACATTTGCTTTTAGTATCTAAATATTTATAGGATTTAAGTGTTGTTTGATAAATGTTAAAAATTTGAATGACATTTTGGTTAAATATGAACATAATGTCACGGCCAAGTTCGATTTTATTACCTTGATTGACCCGTTGGGCTAGTTAGTAAGTTGGTAATTCAAGTGAGTTAAAGATGTCAGGGGTTGGAATCCATCCCAAACAAATATTAGTATGATAAGATTACAAAGTATTGTTACTGAAGATATACAGTTTAAATAATAGTTTCTAATCCTGCACATAGTCAAGAACCCGGGAAGTTACTGTTAAGATAGACCGTTCCCATTATGATATTTCCATTCCCACTTTCCTCTGAATTCTGGAGGTATTGCGTATTTTATGAATGGCGAAACTCAACGCAGTGCTTTGCCTCGTTACCGGAGCAAGAAAACGTTGCGTTTACAGTCGCGCGCTTGTGCCATTGCGCCACGTTGGTCTCAGACGGGTCGGTAGATTAATCGGTACAATTACCCTAACTTTCCCTAACTAATTTAGGCATCGAAATTAAAGAGAGATAAAAGCTTTGAGAGATAAAAACATTTTTTTAAGACTTCTTTTAGCCAAGAACCGTAATGACTTTTTAAAATATTCGTAATTGTTATAAAATAACTTATTGTAATTGATTTTCAATATAATAATTTCATTCACCCACTGGGAATCGAATTTCCAATCCTTCCTTGCGTTTACAGCCAGATGCTGTCTCACGGAACCGCTACGAAAGTGTAACATCGTGTTTCAAACCAGATTACAATTACAGAAATGGATTTTGCAAATATTTGAGTTTAAGCGTGACCGTGCACTGTGTGCAGTAACATTAAACAGTCGATGTATGGGCGTACCTATTTCGGTAGGGCGAAGCCGGGATGCGTCAGCTATTCGGTTCATTGTTGCACCACTTTAAAATTAGACCTGATGTCGACTTGCTACGAATGTTATTAACGCTCTTTGGTATTTACACGAGTAAATAACGATTGAAATATGGCGTGGTGATATATGTATGTACTATATCACTGGCGTGTGGCCGTCGTGGCGTAGTGAAACAGCGTCAGACTTTAAACTGCTCTGGCAACAAGACGAGGCTCTGTGTTGTGTTTGGTCACTCAACGTGGAATGTCTCAAAATTAAGTGCGTGGGAAACAGAGTGCCTTTACACTAGGTTGCGTCTCGTTACCTCGTTTTATGCGGGATATAGCGTGAAACTAAGAAATGTGGTATAATGTATATTGGGCATTGTACTATAGTGTTAATTGCGAATATGCTGTACTTTACTTTTTAATAAGATGATAAATATTTAATAATCCAGAAAAGCTGGATCAAAATACTTGTTACAAAAAGTCAATGCAATTTATTTATGCTCACTTGACTTTAAATAATATTTTTTCCAATATGGTAAGCAAAAAATAACAGAAGAAAGTTACAACGGAAAAAAGTTACACGAAATTCTATTTACTCCCGCCATATCCAAAACAATATTTTTTTTATAGAAACGGATAAGAAGTTCATGAAGAGTTATTAAAAGTTTATCTTCTATATCACTTAAGTACCTACAGTACTTGCGTAAAGAAGATATATGTATATAAAAATATTTTGACCACCTTAATGAGTGACCAAATGAATACATCACAAGTTTTAGTGTGGGAAGTAACCAATAGGTTACGTAAGTTGGAGGACGATCCAATAAGAGTTAATCATCTCAAAAGACAGTAGAGTTATTGGAGGCACTTGACCTAATATACGAAAATAATCACCAATTAAATTTACTGCCGAGCCAACGGGTTGGCAACACGGTCAAGATTCAACACTGATACTGAACATAACGCAATAGACATTCATTATTATTATTGTTATTTGTTTTCCTTTGAACATTCTTCGTTTAGTTTTCTTTTATTTTAAACTATCTTTTGTGGTAAATGAGAAATCTTTTTCTTTTTACTTTTAAAAATCTCTTTGTAAACTTGCGTTTGCTCGTTGTTTTAAACTGCAAAGGTATAAAGTTAAATCAAAGAATGTTTCCTTGTATCGGTTACTTTAGATTTTAGATTTTACACCATTTAAATTTTTAATTTTTCATCGAAGTTGTCAATTATCATCGATACTTTATATCAACATTAAATATTGCCTTTAAAACTAACATAAACTACTATTATCATAATAGATAAAAAATTGAGCTTTGGTTACGCATTATTTTTAATAAAACGTTCTAGAACATTTATGGGCTAGTAAAAAAGATCGTATTTATAAATATTTAGTTACAGCAGCAATTAAAAGGAAGTAAAAAGAAAATAGTAGTATACTTACTCCAAATGATTAATGTATTTAAATAAGCTTCCTACGACTTTTAATGTATTCACGTCATACTTTCGACGTTATAGTTAGTTTTGATTTTTTAGGTTTACGGTGTATCTAATATACGTACGGTGTATATAGCAAGTGGGAACCATGTGTGAGACATTCCGTTCCCCATTTTTCTCCAAATCTTAGAGAATATTGAGTGGCAGAACTCAATGCCTTTGCCTTGTTACCAGCGGGAAGATATGGAAGTAATTCATTCCCCCAAGTTGAAAATCTAAGCCGTCGTATTCACGACGATAGTCAACCAAAAAATAATAAATATTAAACAAAATCACATTTCAACCGCCCATCATGTGCGCCCGCCCGTTGACGACTGACAGAATCAATCAACTTTTCCACTTATACTAGAGTATAAGAAAAATATTTTTAACAATCAATTTTTTATAAGGTTGAATAGGATTATAAATATTGAAATACAAAGTATATAACAAAGTGTAATATTTCAAACAAGGAAAATAGTTCAAAAATTAAAACCCGACTACTAAAATATCGCGCTCTAAAAAGTATGAAAAGCCCTTTCAATTGATACTCCACACGAATCATTAAAATATTTTTCAACATGACATTATGTCACGTAGATCTAGACGCTTCTAACAATATCTCATTTGTCAAATTAGAGTTTGTGGTTTATAAGGGAACAAATTAACATACATACATACATAATGGTAAAAATCATAACCCTCCGGTAGTTGGGTAAAAAATGCAATTACGACATTGTTGCATCAAATGAGCAAAATTTCACCTATTTAGTAAACTTAACGTGCAGAACTTAACGCTTAACATCACTAAAGGCGTTTATTATGAATATAAATATTAATTAGATAGTTATCTACAACTACAATTTTTATTACAGCTTATCTTAACTCACTACTGTATTTAGTTGCAAAAACGTCTTAAACCTCCATTTATTCAACATTGACTCGGACTCGGAAACTTCGCTAGCACTTTGCATTGCAGATGCGTCTACATCGGTTGACAATAAAAACCTGTTGTCATGAGAATTCCCACATCGTATGAAAATGTCTCATCAGATTATGGTGCAGAATGGTAATTGAGCTATTTTTGTAATAAACGCAGGTATCATCCAGTTAAAAATAAATAAATAAATCAGCTTCACGCTGTATCCCGCACACTGCAGGGTAGGCAGAGGGAACCTAGTGTTAAGACACTCCGTTCCCCACTTTCTGCCGAATTCTGGAGGCATTGCGTGTTGAGTGGCAGAACTCAAAGCCGCCCTTAACTTCGACACCAGAGCGAAGAAATGGAAATATAAATTTAAGTAAATATTTCATCTCCTCGAGTGGGGATCGAACCCACAACCAGTCGGTTTTACAGTCACACCTCGTGCCGCTGCGCCACGACTGGCCTCATGTATCATCCAGTTACTCTGAAATATCCGCATTTTTATGTAAATGGGTAATAAATTAGAAAAAAATGTTTTTCTTTTGAATTGTATAATCACAAAAAAGTTTAAAATATTATTTAAGCACGACAGTGTAAATAAATAAAGAATATTTTGAGCGAAAAATTTTGAATTTGAATTAGTTCTCTACACATTAACCCAGTTTTAGTGTATTTTAGGAATATTCAATGAAGAAATGAAAATTTAAAACTACAAATGGAATATGCTGACAAAGCATGAATCTGTAATTTTTTGGAACATTATGAAATAATTTATTTTATTCAAAAAAAAAACAAATATGAACATAAACAAATATGAAAACATTATGAAATAACAGTTCAAGTTATTCGGCGCAGCTTGGTTTGTAGGTAAATATGTCAAAGTCATGTTAGTCCTTGCGAGTGGATCCCATCAGTCATGTGACGTCGAGCCGTCAACTTGATTGCCCTAAACTACTGCCACTTGAACTTGGAACACACCACTGACTGAATGATACATGTCATGTGAGTTTTCTATGCCACTGCCAAAATATTATATTGATAAATTGTATAGCATTTCATATTAATATTATTTTAAAGGTGGTATTGCGTCTGACTGTAAACGCGATATTTTTGGGTCCGATTCGAAATCAAGAATTGATTTTTTTCATTGCCTCGTTCTGGTGACAAGATAAAGCGCGGCGTTGACCGGTTGAACTAACTGGGCGGTGCGTGGGGGACGTAGTGCCTTAACACTATGTTCGCTCTGGCTAAACTGCTATATGAAATCACAAAAACGACACGTAATATATCGAATTGCATTTGTATAAATTACATTACTGTACGTATACATTTTGTAATTTTATACCCATTGTCGATACAAGTGTATTCACTGTGTTTGTGCATCTGTGCAAGCAATAGCGTCCTTAACGTCTATATATCGATGACGAGGTTGTTACAATATATGTTTAATTAATAGAGCTCAAATCATTTCTTTATGTTTCGGTTTACTACTTATTTATTTAAGATAATTTAAATTTTTCTTTAGTTAACGTTTTGTTTCACTCTGAAATTATTGATTATTTGTTACTTATTTAATTCTGTACTGAATATTTCAATTTCTTTATTACGTTCAACCTTTTCTTAGTTTCACGCATACTTTAAATATACATGGTGTTTACTTTACTTATCTCCTCTGAGGCCTTTTTTCACTTTCTGTATTGAGTATGACAGTATTATGTTAATTTTTCGTTCACTGTAAGTAAGCATATTTCTTAGAAAGAAACAGTCACAATGTACTGGATCACTTATATTTATAGGTTCGGTAACAGCTTCATACATTTACAAAACAAATAGACATTGTTTGTTGGATTTGCATTTGTGTCACTCGACAGGTGTGACTCATTGCACGTACAAATTGTAGCGATCTGCTGCAACTGTTGGTGTGTTTTATTGCTCTACCGCTAGTGTGACATCATTTAAAGAAATATTAAAAAAAAAAAATATGAAGATGACATTGCATGGACACTCCGCTTTTCACCTCACTTTCATATTGCGTATTAAGTGGTGGAACTCAACGCCGCGGACCTCGTTGCTAGAGTAGGAAAATAAAAATAATCCATGTTTCCGATTTGGATCGATTACACGGTCATAGGTCAGGTTATACAGGGTGGGTCATAGTTATTACAGTATAAAGATTTTTTGAAAGCTTAAGCTATATAAGATATTAATATAATGTCCGGTGTCTTATATTTTTTTGGATTTATGCATATCTTGCCAGTAAGAGGGTAGGCAGAGTCTGTGTTCGTTTTTTATTTTATTTTACTTAAAGTTGGTACATCTGGTAGATCTCAGCTGTCAACGGATTTGTATTAATAAGTCTTTCTTAACTTGTCTTCTGTATCCTTTTATCTAATTATAAAGAAAAGGCATTATTATACATTTCTGTATCTAAAAAACTTCCAGTACTAAGTAATAGGTTGTGGGTTCTGTTCCCACTCGAGGAATTAGAATATTTAATATTTTTATTTAGTCGCTCTGGCGACGAGGCAAAGCACATTGTCTCCAGAATACGGTAGAAAGTGGCGAACACTAGGTTCCTAGGTTCGTGAACCGTTAAGAAAAGATATCTCGTGGTGTGAATCTACGGAAAGGAAAAAAGCTATGGCCATTTTAAAGTACACGCAAAAAAGGTGCGGGCAACGACTATATATATATATATATATATATATATATATAGCCGCAAAGATTATTTATATATATATATATTTATTAATAATATTATAATATATATAATCAAGTGGAAGCTTCACACCATAAAAACTTCAGTCATGGTTAACAATAAATTGACTTCACTTTAATATGACTTGACATCCTCTTAATAGGTTTTTCTATAGACCTTGGACTATTTTTATGTTTAATCTGCAAATTTAGGTCACATATATTTGTGCCATTTTATTTTAACACCATAATGACTCACATTAAAGTAAACGCTCAATTATTTAGTGTCACTGCATGGAAACTAACGATATTTTTTGTAGAATAGCTACGTTTATGATAGTAGATATCATAGTAGTAGTGTTTTGTTTAATTAGAGCTTATACTACATAGTAAGTATTTATCATATGTATATTTTAATTGTTCACTCAATCAATTACTAGATATTAGGTATGGAGGGAACGGAGTGTTTTAACACTAGGTTCTCTTTGCCTGATCTGCTGCGGGCGGGAAGCGGTTTGAAAGTGATTAAGTAAGTTTTTGTCTGACTGTAAGACCAATGGTTGTAGGTTCAATCTCCACTCGAGGGAATGATTATATTTATTTTCATTTCCTCGCTCTTGTTGACAAATCGAAGCGTGACGTTGAGAAAAGCATAAGACTGCTTTAAAAATTAAGTGAAATAATAGTGAGTCAAAATTTCGCTAATACACAGTTACATTATAAATTATATATTGATGATCGCCTCCTATACTATTTTAAAGAAGGAAGCCATGACATAACAAAAAATGTTATTAATATATAGTAGGTATATACAAAATGAACAGATACCATGATTAATTTATTCCGTAATATTAATATTCACTCTCACTGACCTACACATTATAATAAATATTGAACGCGCAAAAAATATAAATAAAGTTTTTATATATACATATATATGTGGGTTAAGTGACGTTTTTTTCTCTTAAGTGGCTGTTTAATCCACAGCGTGACAAACCGTCAATAAGTGACAGGTCTCATCTATCAATTGACAGTCGATTTACTTTCGATTTAATTCTTAGTACTGTTAAAGTTCAGATGTATTAATACTACTTTATTTTTGGTACTGTTAAAGTTAAAATTATTTTTTAGCCCATTGCAGTATCTTCTAATTACATATAATATACGGTTATTTACTTTCCGCCCAATGCTTGTAACATTTTGTATTCAGTAGCGGAACATAACGCCGCGCTTTATCTTGCCATCATTTAGCCCTTATAGTGGTATGAAAATGAAAACATCCAGTAACATAAAGTTGGAAAAAAATAATAATATAATTAATTCTTAAATATTTATATCTTTTAATATGAACAATATTAGAGTAAGGTAACATTGATTTGCGATTTCAAAAGACAAGAGACTCCTTCTACCTTAATTCTAGGGCTATAATTCCGAAATACGCGTTTAATTTTATATGAATTAGAGCAAAACATTAGAGAAAATTTGAAATTACGAAAATAAATGGTTATTGCTATTGTAACTTTCGTCGTTAATGGATAAACCGACGCAACTCTATAAATATAAGAGAATTTCATTTTAGGCAATCCACATGAGTCAGCCGCGTTATTGTATTAATATAATTACAATATTTCATTAAAAGTCATCAGACCGCGAAATTGTATTTTGCGTAATGCACAAATACTCTATTATTGAGGTATTTACTTGTATTTTAATGTACAGTACAGATATAGAGGTCTTAAGTGATTACAAAATTATTTCAATACCTTAGAAACATTTGACGTATTTTTAACATTTTAAAATGTTCTTCCACTCAAAGAATAGAAAAATATCTCTACAGAAATGTGAACAACAAAAATAAATTGTAACAAGCGTATTAAATTTCGACGTTGCTTGATTTGCGACGGTGCGCACGAGGTGTGGGCTCGAATTACTATCAAAACACATAATATTCTACAGAGTACCTATCTATATATTTAATTATCCTTAAATATGAGATGAGAAAAATTATAACCTAAAGCACTATTATTTCAACTGTATTTCCTTTTTCTCCGTATTTTACTTTCCGCCAATTATTAATACCATACCAAAACAAAACATAATTTTTAAATTTTAGTAAAGCAGAGGGCTTAAGTCTACTAATCATATAACGCCATCGAGTCCGAGTAGTTTTAAGACACTCCGTTTCCCACTTTCTGCAGAATTCTGGAGGCATTGCGTGTTGAGTGGTAGACCTCAACGCCGATCGTTGCCCCGACACCAGAGCGAAGAAATGGAAATATAAATTTAAGTAAATATTTTATCTCCTCGAGTGGATGTGATATTTCCGGTTGATATATATACACAATCGCAGTCAGTGATCACGACATAATTCCCGAATAACCGTGACGAACTGGTGACGACGGTTTTCGTAAACACCTCCGGCGGTGTGACGCAAGTTTACTGTAGGGTCATCAAAAAATTAGAATTTTTAAAAATTAAATAACCTTGCAGCATCGAGTTCCACTCAACACGCAATGCCTCCAGAATTCTGCAGAAAGTGGCAAACGGAGTGTCTTAAAACTAAGTTCCTTCTGTCTACCCTGCTGTGTGCGGGATACAACGTGGAGCTGATTTAATTTGATTTTAATTTTAAATAATCTAAAAATGCTATATACGAATATGTCTGCTCGACTCTATGTCAATTTAAAATATCACAGCCATAGTTCAAAAGTATTCTTATTGAAATTAGCTTACCTTCATTGAAATCATTAATGGTAATTAAAACATTTTGCCAAAAAAAATTGCCAAGCCTGTGACTCGACGATTGTGAAAGTGAGGAATGGATGGACAAATTTACTAGGGTCATCAGAAAGTTCGAATATTTGAACAGAAATTTGGAGCTATTAAAAAATTAATAAAAATAAAGAAAAGCATAACCCTACGACCGCCAAAGCGTCATACCTGGAATCACCAAGGCATTTGGCATCAATTTCGGGATATCAATAAAAATTTATGAGTCTTCTGCAGTTTGTGGGTCGTGCGGGATAAACTAGTTCGTAATCGTAATACTTTAATTAGAACATGGTTTTGTGGATAATTAGGGTTTGAGTAAAAGTAGTTTTCAGCCACAAACTGTGTACCTCAAATAAAACGCTATTTTCAAAAGTACATTTAGCGAGACTTAACTACTTTTAAAATTTTAATGTTTTTATATTTGTTAAATAAGCATTTACTTTGTATTACAGTGGCTTAGTACCTTGAGGGCCAGATTGCGCATTTTGCCTATATCTTATTATGTATTATAATCTAATAATATCTTTTAATGTGCCTAACTTTTTATAACTTAAAAGCCCATAGTTACCAATATTTCAGATTCACGCTTCACCCTTTTACCGCTCAGAAGTGTGAGCGTTTACCTTTTTCTTCCAAATTCGAAATATTGAATGCATTTTCTTGCCAGAACAAGTAAAATAATACAAGTAATTTCCTCGAGTGATGTAATCAAACCAACAACTATCGGTTTTTCAATTAAACTTTGTCCCACTTTGCCACGACGGCCGTATTTTAATATATAAAGCGATATATAGTATATCTTTTGTTATCTACAAAAAAATATTACAATAATTGATGTATTACTGAAGAAAGAATTAATATGAAAATATTCATGTTATAAGTGTTTCGCTCGCTTTGAAGGCCCGCAGCCAACATTATAATACAACAAGGCACATCGAAACATAAAAAGAAGAGATCACAGGCATCATCGCGATGAAAATTGTTCCGCGAAATGTTGGGCTTAAGGACGTACACACACAATTTCTTTTTGAAAAAGAAAGAATTTATATATATGTTGTATAATATATGTATGTTATTTTTGTCCTATTATATATTTATCATTTACAAAATAGGCATATAGAAGCTAATATCTATAGTTAAATATAAATATTTTTTAACCCAACGGAGAACCCTTACCATGCATTTCGGTTACATTCTCATTTATTTATATGACACATTAATTGAAAAGAAACTTTATATAATATTGACAGGAATTATTGAACAAATTTAATTTATATTACAAAAGCTTATTTATTAATTCAAATAATTTAGTACGGGAGGTCTAATCGCATTCCTATATATAATATTCGCCCTTTGTCTGGTCGACAAGGTCAGGTATGTTCGTCTGATCATTTTGCATGCAGAAAGCTAATATCAATAGAATGCGTTGGTTTAATAATTCGGTCTTATTTGTTATAACACCCACGTACTCATTTATAAAACGTAAGTATTTATTAGAATAACATTATTCCGTGTATATGTAGTGGGATAGATAGAGATGTTAGCATATTCCATTCTTCGCTTTTCTCTACTATTGTAGAGAGATGTGAGGGGGGAAGGCGGGGTTCGCCATAGGCCGTCCACTCCCCACACTAAAAGTTAAATGATAAATTTTAACGCATCACTTTTATCATATTTTTTGTTGTAAATAGAAGACGAAATAATTTAGTATGCAGTTGCCCTTACTTAACTATATTTATAGGTCAGTATTGATTTACGATATTATAACAAAACGTAGCATATGGTTGGAAACATATTATTTAATCTATGCCACTGTAAGAATTCTTTTGAACACGTGTAATTTTTTTATTGTATTAGTACTTGCATCGTATTTAAAAATTTAATATTGTTTTGTTGTTACTTCATTGTAGTAGTAGTGTAGTGTAGCTCTCAACTTTGTAAGAATTTTAAGACATGACATGAAAAATTCTATTTCTTTTCAATAACATTTGATAGCCAGCTTTTATAGCACAAAATGACGTACTGAATTAACAACAATATTTTGAAAAAAATGTACATTTAATTAATCCATATAATATATCAAAAAATAAATAAGAATACACATATGCTTCCACATGACTTAGGTTGGCTGATAGAGAATTCTTTTAAGAGTTAAGCTCGCCTATTGTACCTACAATTTTTATGTATTAAATTTAAAAAATACAGATAATAATAAAAATAATGGAATCAGATAACATAAATCGGATATCAAAATATAAATTTGTTAGGCGTTAAACAAACACGCCAGTAACGCAGATCGCAGGCATTCGTAGACACGTAGTTAGCCCATGCGCGACTGCGGTGGTCTATTTATTTTAACCTATTTTAAAAAATTGCTGATTTATCTCGAATTGTATGTCTTCGCCTATGTAGAATTGATGAAAAGGATATAAATAAAACCAGAGATGTTACTAAAAAGACGGCTACAATGTTTCAACGTATTTAAATTGATAGCTTTGGTATTTTAAGCTTAGGCCAATCAAAATTCCAGCCATATAAAAATATATATATGAGTTTGTGTTATCATTGCATCAAGGCGCAGTGGCACAAGCGTATAACTGTTAACGCGGCTGTTCTGAGTTCGATTCCAATCATTAAATTTTTATTAAATTTTGTTATTACTTCGCTCTGATGACTAGCCAAAACATGGTGTTGAGTTCCATCATTCAATAAACAATACCTCGAAATCTTAACATTAGGATTTCTTTGCTTATCCTGGGCATATAAAATAACACCTTTTTCCACAAAATTTAAATCAACTCTTAATACTTACTATACCGTAGTAAATTTGCAATCCGACACAATCTATATTCATAGCGGCAGCTACACTGATTTTATTCATATATTTGCATCGAACGGGCAACTCACCAGAAAATTATGTTTAATGCATTACCATATATATATGAAAGCCGTCAAAGGATTAATAATTATTTTCAACAAACATTATAATAACACAACATAGTAATACATTTATATAAATTGAGGCCAGTCGTGGCGCAGCGGCACGAAATGGACTTTAAAACCGACTGGTTGTGGGTTCGATCCCCACTCGAGGAGATGAAATATTTACTTAAATTTATATTATCTATTATCTTCAAATATTCTCATGATTTTCCAAATCATTTTAGTAACTATTGTAGGCAAAGCAAATTAAGAAAAATGAAGAAAAACAACGTAAGTAAATATCATTATATCAGGTTTTAAAAATAAATTTATTTGATATTCAAACCATTTTCCGACCACTTCCAATATTCAGCGGGACTTATTTTTTTAAAATAAATTTTAAACAAATACATATTTAATTATCTGTGACAATGATGCCTTTATTGATTTGATTTGATTGATAGAGACTGGAGCGAGCATTTCATTCTCAAGGCGTGTTATCACTTACAAAATCATTAATTTGATAATAACCTTTAACATACAAACGTCTTTTCACGATTTATTTTAAAACGTGATATAGAAAATTCTCTGACGTTGTCTGGGATCCTATTGTAAAAGCGTACACATTGTCCCATAAAAGAATTACGGATTCGATGCAACCGAGTTACAGGTGCACCAAGATTATGCCTATTTCTAGTGTTAATATTATGAAAATCACCAACTTTGGTAAAGTTATTTATGTTTTTCTTAACATACATAACATTTTCAAAAATATATTGAGATGCCACTGTCAATATATTTATTTCATTAAACTTTTGCCTTAAGGAGTGCTTAGGACCTAATTTCAATAAAACCTAATAAATTTAATTTGTTACAAATCTTTATATATTGCTTATAATAGATTTTGGCGTAGACATATAAACTTTGTGACGAGTGAATTAGTAGTAGCTTTCCTATTTTTCATATTTTGTCTTAACATATTTGTGTCCATACTTTCTAATTCCTTTTCCTTTCATTCATTGAAAAACGAAGAACTAAGTATCTTATCTCACAGTAAATAGAAATATATGAGTCATTTCGCGATCGCATTTTAAAAACAAGTGCGAGTGTCAAACAAGCGCACCAGTAATGTTAACGACTTACTGGCTAACAGCAATAAATCCCAATCACATTGATAGCCACACTAAACGAATTAATGGGTCCGCCTGTACAACGTAACGCAACACGCGAAATATTTATAGCGCTTACGGTAGGGTCAAATATGTCAATTTTGGTTCAAGTTTACTATAAACGCGGTATAGTAGAAAGAAATTAAAGATGCAATGGTTCCGGATTCAATTTCTACTTCGTATAAAGATTTACAGTTAAAAGTAAAACGATATTACTATTTACTGCTAAAAAATCTGAATAAACAGAAAAGTGATTATAATAACAGCACTCTTATCAAAATACAAAAAAAAAATCTATTATTTTACATCCTTAAATATTTAGTTACAGTTGCCTACTTTTTGAATATTGCTTATTAAAAAATTAAATTAAATTAGCTTCACGCTATATCCCGCAACAGCAGAGTAGGCAGAGGGAACCCAGTGTTAAGACACTTCATTCCCCACTTTCTGCCGAATTTTGGAGGCATTGCGTGTTGAGTGGCAGAACTCAACGCCGCACTTTTGCCTCGACACCAGAGCGAAGAAATGAAAATATAAATTTAAGTAAATATTTCATCTCTTCGAGTGGGGATCGAACCCACAACCAGTCGGTTTTACAGTCACACTTTGTGCCGCTGCGCTGCGACTGGCCTCATATTGCTTATTTGTTGGCGATAACTTATAAAATATAAATATTTAACAAATTTTGAATATGTTTAATATTATTAATAAACATGAATATCGTTTTAAATATTACGCATTTAATATTTTAATTAATATGTACAAGATTTTTTTAAATGTTTATGTTTTAGTAAATAATTTTTAAATTAAATTTGCACATAATTTCAAGAAATACACAATTTAATAAATAAATCAAGAAACATAAAGTTATATATTCGATATATTCGGCCGAAACTTAAAATGCCAGACTATAAAATATTTAATATATTTTATTATATAATTTTAAATGTAAAAGTTTTAAATATTTAAATTTATTTTAACATAACAATTTGTACACTCATTTAAATGTATCTTACATGTAAATACTTTTTACTTAATCTTTATAATGGCCAGTAACTCGTTCGTTCTATTAAATAAGTAATGTAATCCTGATTTATATGTTTTTTTAATTATATTATTTTCTTCGTCATTTTACATATTTTTTTAATATTTACGAGTTTTTTTTATTACCGATCAATATACAAATTTATAATTTTAAGCCTAAACTACTGCAAATCATAAAATATTATTCAACTAGGAAAGGAATTACGAAGTGTCTTAACACTAGTTTCCCTCTGCCTATCCTGTTGTGTACGGGATATAGCGTGAAGCTATAAGTACTTAAGTATTTTTAGTAACATATCATTGTTATTACTCTCAGTTGATGAAAAAAGAAAGTTTTGTTTACCTACCTTGCAAGAGAACAGTGCAGTTTGCCACGTCGCTTTGTTTTCACTGAAGAAGTAACAGCTGTGCCCCAGCCTTAGGAATTGGGGTGGACACACATATGACATCTTTGTGTGATTCTTGCCTTCTACACCTTTGCCTAAAGAAAAAAATACATTATTTCACGTATAAAAACTATTTTTTATAGATATTTTATTAAAAATGTACATAATTATTATGTAGTAGCTTCACACAGGGTAAGCATAGGGAACCGTGAACCTAGTATTAAAACGCTCTGTTCATGTTCAGACACTTACGTTTTAAACCATTCCATGTTGAGTGTTAGAACTCCTCTGCCAGAGCAGGAAAATAAAAATATTAAATATTTCAGTTTCTTGAGTGGGAAATGAACCCACAATCTGTGTGTAAAGCACAACATTGTAAATTATAGTAAATTTGTTTTTCTTATCAATTTTGACTTGTGTATAACTAAAAAGCTGAAGAATCAACATACATCCAACGTAAAAATATAAACTTAGTTTAACCGTAAAATGTAAGATTTTTGATGCAATTCGGCCTTTTCCTAGTAAACCGTTAGCGTTCTTGAAATAAAACGCGACAGAATTACAAATGAAGAATACCTTTATCTTAACGATAGTAGGTTTTAAAAACAGCATACAAGTCTATATTAAAAACGTAGCTGACATTTAATTTAAGAAAAATTTTATTTCATGTTCTCATAAAAGGTGAAGGAAAACTAAATCTATATATAAAAAATATTTAAAAAGTATTGAGTTGAATAAAATATATAATAAATAATCACACAGCTTAACGCTGCGGGAGTGTAATAATCAATTTATATGATTATATGGTAATCTAATAAAGTTGGTTGTTTAGGTCGTAGCTCGTGACAAACAATTACCTACACCAATACACTTCATAGTTTGTTTATATTTTATTATCGATGAATAGAGCTACATTGATTAAACATGTTTTTTTCAGATTGTGATAAAAAATATCTTGTATAGTTTTATCATATTTAAAAAATGACAGTCTTCCACATCAAAAATTTTATATTTTTCATGGGAATTCGAAACTCAAAATTATAAATATTGTTGATCAAAATATTTTTTATTTGGTCTTTGAAGTACTTTTCCTTCTTTTACTCTTAAATTTGTTTAACATATTATACAAATGATGAGTTGTTATACCAAAATTGCTTAAATAATTTATTTAAATTGAAGCTCTTGCATATTAAGGCTTATAATAAAACATTTTATAAGATAAAAATAAAGCATTTTAAATAGATTCATTATAAAATTCTACCGTCACTGATACAAAACGCTTAGTTGAACCTATTGGAGACCTGTATTACCTGTAGAAAATTTAATTTGGTATCTTTGGTAAAGTTAGCTTAAGCTCCCTTAGAGCACGAAGTGAAAATTTCACGAAACACCTACAGGAACGGAAAAAAACGGGATTTGCCATAATATACTAAGCAGTCCAAGCAAAATCGCGGGGGACAACTAGTATTTATTAAAAGCTGATTATTATAACAATAAGAAGTGGGCGAATATCACAGACAGCCAAGGTCATGTATTCAGTTGACATTTACCACGTCTTTGGGATTAGCGATAAGTTAGTTCAAGGTTTGAACTATAAACTTCTATTATGAAGGCTTGCGTATCGTTTAAAATGATGTATTATATATAAGCTTTGATTTATAAGAGTTTAGATTTAAATACATTATTTAAAAAAAATGAGGTCGTCGTAGTACTGGTAAAATAATAATATTATTACGAATAATAGATTTGATTGTAAACGTGATGGTTGTGCGTTCTATTCCCACTGGGAGTAATGATTTGTTTACATTGCGCACTAGTAACAAAACCAAAGGCGGAGATGAACTCCGCCACTCAACATGCAATGTCTCGTAAATCGTGGTAATAGAGAACGGAGTGTCTTATCACGTTGTGCTAATTTTTAGTGTCTCTCTGCTATATACGAGATTTAGTGTGAAGCTTAAAAAAACAATTTCGGTGTAACGTCATCCTTTGTTGAATATCTTGAATTGTTGTAAAAAGTAACAATATTATTTTAAGAGAAACACTTTGCGGCTCGATTAAGAAAATAATTAAAGTCTCTGAAAAGAATATTAGTTTTTAAGAATGTCATTTGAATACTTACATTGAGACCAAAATACGATGAAAAGTATAGCGCCGATGGCGACTAGCTTCCCCCTCCTCTCTAAAGCTTCCATTTTGAACACTGACACTTTTGACACAATTTTCACGGAAAAAAAGTTATAAGTTATATAAATCTTTTTATTTAAAACACTGGATGGTAGAAAAAATATCAAGTCATATTGATGTTACGTAAGATAAAGGAAATTGAAGGTAAGTATAGACTGAAACTATTTTTGAATCGGTGGAGGGTAACCTGAAACAAATAACAACATGTTAATATAATTTATATATGTATATACATACGTCTCAAAAATTTGGTGTAAAGTAGAACGGATGCGTTAATAGTTTCTTTTCTCAAAATTCTTTCAATCTGTGATAGTATCACATTCGTTTGTTTTGACTCATTTATTAATAAGAAATGTTTACATTTGAAATGACATAGTGAAAACTGCCAAGCCCAACCCTAATAGCCGTAGGGATGACTCCCGTGACCTACTGTGACTTGTATAAGCTCAAAAATTAGTAATTCAAACCTACATTCATAACCTTGAATATGTACATCATACTTTTTCTTGTGTATTTAAAAAATGTATTTTAAAAAATATATATGAAATCGTTATACGACCTTTTCAATTTGTATTTATATTTTTATTTTCTACTTAGGATTGTTTTAATCTGGCAAGACAAAGCTTGGCTTCAAGTTCTGCCACTCAACACCCTTAACTCTTGAACTCGGGTGGATTGACATTTGATTATTTTTGTATACCCTGTTAAGACATTCTGTTCTCCATCATTCGCTGAATTTTTAAGCCATTGTGTGTCGCACCTTAGTGCGAAACTTAACGTTGCGTATTGTCTTGTTACTAAGGCCAGGAAATAGAAATAGTGCATACCTCGGAGTTGGAATCGAGATTAAAACCGTGGAATTTACAGTCAGATGCTTTGCCGTTGCTAACCGATTATCTTTCAAAATGTCTAACAGATAAATATTTAATACTTTGTTTAATATTTTGTCGAACAGCAACAAGTACAAGACTTGTTGGTACTGCAATGGTGACATGGATAATGGTTACCGAGAATATTTAATTTGAAAGCAGTTAAACAATAATTTCCACGCGTATTTAGGTTGGCTTAGAAAGTCCCGCCATCAGAGAAAACTAGATTTAGCCTGTAAAAGTGTCTTAATGTCGATCATAAACACGATTATAGTGGCGCTTTGCTATGTTTATTGTTAGCCGAAATAGAGTTATGTATTCTGTTCCAATTTTAATGTTATTTCTTGAATGTCGCTTTGAAACTACTAAGTAACAGTTCGATTTTATTTTGTAGACTTTTTTGCTTGACTTTTTTTGATTGATTGCTTCACTCACTATAGCAGGACTAAGAAACTTTATAACCAAACGACGCCCAACTTTCAAGACATTACTTGTGGAGAGTCGAAGCTCTACGTTCAGCTTTGTCTTTAATATTGTCACCAGAGCGAGAGAATAACTATAGATTTCATTAATTCCTCCGAGTGGGAGTCAAACTGAAAGCACCAATACCGCCTCAATTATTTTATCAATACGGAATATATGAAGCTCACGATAAATAACTTCATTAAAGTACATTTGTGTATACTTTCATTTTAATAAAAAGAGTTTCGAGTTAATAAAAGTTTATTCAAAAAATTCTTGATCATTTTGTAACGTGTGCCTTATGTTTAAATTGCATATTCATATAGCAAAGTTATTAGATTGCTCGACTTGACGGCAGCCGTGCTTGAAATTTCAATTTCCTCCAGCCTTTGAACTCACCGTTCCCCATTCCGAGATATTCGATAACCTACTTTAAATTTTATTACTCTTGGAACTTCGTAGTCAAATTTTCTAGTTTTATTATACAAGTTTATTTTTCAAACAATACCGGAGTAGAGTACGTTATGTACCTTTTTGTGTGAGGCGTTTTCTAACAAATTCGATTGCAGTTATGTGTAGTTTCTATCCATTATATCTTTCTAAAAAGTCTACTTTTAAAAGAAAATATTTACTTGTAACTTGCATTCCCATATTTTTTTTAGTAAAAACTATTGGTACTATAAACTATATGACGTTAGCAGAATTCAGTGACTTTAAAACATTTATTCAGATCATATTTTGTTTCTAACACATCAAAAGTAAATCTCCCACAATCGTAAATGATCTAAAATCTATTTTAAATTTAAAAATATCAAGTTCGGTCATGGTTTAGCGCCGCATTAATGATGTAGATGCGCCGCAATACGACACTTCAACCGCAGCCAGTCACGCGGACACGTTGCACGCCGTCGACGGGTGGTCGGATGACTTTTTTCTTTTCTATGATATCTTAGAGCTCTAATCTTTTACACGTATTATTTTCTATTATAATTATAAATGGAATGAAAATAAACTTGATTGTATAGAAGTATAAAAAATATTTGTGAGCTCATATGTCATATTTTATTTAAAGCTTACGCTTTTTTTGTACGGTCGATGTATTTTATTTAATTACTGGTTATATGAAATTATAAGGAACTAGAAATTTGCATTATATTATTTCAGCTATACCATCACATTTTTTCAAACAAATAGAACTTTGTGTCAAGACACTCCGTTCTCCGCTATCCGCTAGAATTCGAATAGCGGAGCTTAACATAAATTAAATACAAGTTATTATCAGCTTTTAGCATATCATTGTACTACGTACAACGTAGGGATTATGGATATAATTTTATAGGAAAGGCTAGGCAGTGAAGATGCTCTTCAAACGAAATGGACGAGAGTGCTCGAACCTATAGATCAAACACTTGAGTGGTTACGGAGAGGGGCTCGTTGTCTTGCCGCGTGCAACGCTCTTCCACAACAAGTAACGTATGTTAAGATGGAATTACCAAGGGATTATGCGAAAAGAAATATTTTATCTTATATGAAGGGCAATGCCAATTAAAACGTTATTCGTTCGATTGATTATTGCTAGTGTTAACAAACAAGCGATATTTAAGGTACTTGATGTAACTTTTCTACGCCATCGCCTCTTCAGTATTTCAAACAGCAGTAATATGTAGTATTTCGTACTTTTATTTTGACCAATTTTTATAGTTTATTTTACCGATGACGTAATGGATACAAGACACAAATGCCAAATCGAGAAAAAGTTATTTTACACCCAATACAAAATGATATATATCGGACACTACTAAACTACTTAGTGCAGTAGCGTATTGGTGTTTGAAATACTTTGGATCTAATATGGAATGTGGAATCTAATCATGACAATAGACTACCGATTTTCATGATTAGGATAGATACCAAGTCTATATTTGATTAAAACTAAGGGAATATACGTAGATACCACTTTTACAAGGCAATCAATTCTTAAAAATCTTCCTAACAAGAACAAAACAACATATCATAAAATAGCTAAAACATAATGTACATTGTTATTGTAGAGATAAAGGGATTAAAAATTAAAAAAAATAAATTAGCTTCACGCTATATCCCGCACACAGCAGGGTAGGCAGAGGGAACCTAGTGTTAAGACACTACATTCCCCACTTTCTGCCGAATTTTGGAGGCATTGCGTGTTGAGTGGCAGAACTCAATGCCCCACTTTTGCCTCGACACCAGAGCGAAGAAATGAAAATATAAATTTAAGTAAATATTTCATCTCCTCGAGTGGAGATCGAACCCACAACCAGTCGGTTTTACAGTCACACTTCGTGCCGCTGCGCTACGACTCGTCTCGGAATAGATAAGCTTGTAAAACACACATCTGCTCATTCGTTTAGTGTTTCTGATACTAGTTTAGGGTTTTATAATGTTTATATATTTGTTTTAAGGTCGTGAGGTCGTATTTATGACAGTTACATCGGTATTTTTGTTTCGTCGTTACGCGTGACGCCCGCATACATCGGCCTTCGAGGGCTACATATAGGATAGTCGGTGTTCAAGTTGATGTCATAAACTTAAAATACCACGTAAAATTTAACGGCTTACGCGGCTGAATGTGAATAAAGTGATCTGAGAAACATCAATTGTATTGAGTTAATTTTCTAAGAACAAATGTACGAATTTCATTATTATGCGTGAGATGTTAGTACAATCACAAGGTAAAACCCCGCTAAATTGTTGGTAAATTGTTATTTTTTGATTTACCTGTTTGCCTTTCAATTGAAATTTTAAAAAAGATCAATAAATATGAATGTTAAGGAAAATTGTAATTACTGGATAAAAAAAAGGAATAAAATAATATGTCATTTCGCTCTTCATTATCCGCCCATTGTACATAGGGGTAGTGGAACATCGCATTTTTCATCGCAATTAAATCAGACCAGGGCACCTATTATATTAAATTTATATTGAACATCATATTATCCTGTAGAGACCAGTCGTGGCGCAGCGGCACAAAGTGTGACTGTAAAACCAACTGGTTGTGGATTCGATCCCCACTCGAGGAGATGAAATATTTACTTAAATTTATATTTTTATATTCACTCTGGTGTCGAGACAAAGCGAGGCATTGAGTTCTGCCACTTAACAAGTAATGCCTCCAGAATTCGGCAGAAATTGGGGAACGGAGTGTCTTAACACTAGGTTTTCTCTGCCTTCCTTACTATGTGCGGGATAGCAGACATTATCCTGTAGCTTAGATTATAGAAGAAAAGTTAGTAAATTATAATAATTATCCACGTCTGGTCAATCTATTTATTTTGATAGAAACAGCAAAGAGTTTCAATGCGGATACTACACACAAAAGTAAAAATGTGTTATGTGGGATATTTCTAAGTAAATATATAAAAATTAATACAATACAATATAATTTAATAATCGAATCGGTATCCTTTTACCACATATTACTGCGGTAGTGTTTGAAATACACAAGAGGCGATGGCGTAGAAAAATTACCTTAGGTGCCTTAAATATAGCTTGTTTATTAACACTAGCATTAAATAGTCAATCGAACCAATAACGTTTTAATTGGCATTGAACTTCGTAGATATAGAATAGATAGATATAGAAGTCTATTAGTCAATAGAAGTCTTGTCAGTCACAACAGTGACCAGAAACGAATTAGAATTTTTTTAATAATCAGAAATACTGACATCTGTGGGATTGCAACTCATTATCATTGAAGCATGTCCCAATAAAATTATAACGTAATAACGATAGTTATCATAAAATTCATTGGAAATAATATTATAAATATACAAGAAATGCTTGGATGGTAATACCTCAAGAACTACTGGTTCGATTTTCATGAAACTTGGACTGAACTATACTTGGACTAAGATATATTTAGATAAAATGGAAATCATTTTTAGTGAAGGCAAAGGGAAACTAGTGTTAAGACCCTTTCTCCACTTTGGGCACAATTTTCAAAACATCACGTATTGAGTGGCGGAATACAAAGCCGCTCTCTAGACAAGGAAATGAATATAATTCCCACCTCCAAGCGGCGCTCGAACACCCAACCCTCTCGTTTACAATCTGACGCTGTGTCGCTGCGCTACGACGGAACCAACCTCAAATTTAGTACCTACGTATATCTAATATAAGATTATTTATAATATAGGCATCGTACGTCACTGCCCAGCGCGGATACGCTGTAAGTGATACACTGACGTTAAATGTACAGATTATTTTTGTAACTCATTATTAGATCATATCTCGAATACATTTATTATAATCTGCTGGGTAATAGAAGGTTGATTGAGATGACGTCTGAATTCCTTTACATTAAAAAAATATATTTATAGATGTGTGGTTTGTTAATCCTTGATAAAATCTTAGGTTTTAATATTTTGTATTATGTAAAAATATTTATATGTATGTATCATTGAGTTATCTTTTTTAATATTGTTTACAAAAAATATAAATATAGTAATAAATTGATAGAATGTAGTTTTTAAACATAATTTTTATATTTTGTATAATTATTTTACAAAATTTCATTAGTTAGTTTTGTCGAGAAGAAAATTCTTAGTATTTCATGGATGCACCATACGCGCGCAGGAAGTGAGGCTCAGAGCAGTGTCTGTAACTTGCGGTCCTAGTGTAGGTTTAAACTGCACATATTTATACCCGCCTCCACCTTCGAGTCCCTTTCTCTACCTAACAATACATTAGCATAAAATTAGAGAATCATATATAATTAAAAAAGCTATTACAATAAATCAAAATTAAGACATTATTTACCCAATAGACTAAAACAGACATAATGTCCACAAAACACAGCATCAATATGGAATGGACAATAAATCAAGTTGACACAAAATGACAAATCGCCAAAAACATCCCACTCGAATTGGTATCGCTTTCACCTCGGGCGGTCGTTAAAAAACAACGGATGCGCATACTTTGGGAAATGCAAGCCTCAGAACGTGAGATAAATTGGACTGTTAAGATCTCACTGAGAATGTATTGTATGTAGGTTTATATGTATGTAGGTAGTTACTTAAATTTAAACGAAAAAAAAAGCTAGTTTGTATCTTGCTAAATTCGGGTTGAAGCAAGGCATGACGGTTTTAATTTTATTTTATTTTTCATTTTCACGTTCTATTCCGCATATAGCAGAAGAAATTCGACGGAAATTATTTAATGTAGTCTAGCACACAAATTCGAAATATTGTATTGTGTTGAGGGGCGGAACTCAACGTCACATTTTGTGTTGAAATGAAAATAATTTACTCTTAGAGCGGAAACGGAGTCCACAATCATCGCATTTTCTCTAATCAAACATCAAGTTTTAGTTTTTCTTCAGGTTCACGCTGTATCCCGCAAATGGCATGGTAAGCAGAATCTTTTAACTTAGCGTTAAAACATTCCGTCTCGTTTTCAACTTCCCAGCATATACTTCAGGCATGGCGTGTTGAGACTGAGGGGCGAACTCAACGCCGCGCTTTGTCCCGTTACCAGAGAGAAGAAATTAACTTATTAAATATATCTTTCACGCAAGTGGGAATCAAACCCACAACCGTCACGCTCACTTTTGTGTCCCTTGCGCCAAGATGGCGCCAAATTTTAGTAGAAAACTAAATAAATATATTGGTTGGTTAGATCCATAGTTTTATCGATTAGTTTCATTTTTTATTCAAAATGATATAGTAGATGAAGAAAAAGTAATAATTAAGACAACTATGATGGTGTTCTAATGATTAAAATCTTTTGGACGAATTTGCGTTCTATGGAAATGACCATTTCTTGGAAGCTTACCAACAATTTAAATATATTTTTTTATCAAAATTATGACAAATACGACCGATTCATTTTCATAACATTTGTTTAAATAGGTTGAATAATTGAGATTACTAGTTTTATTTACATTTTTATCTTTTATGTAATTTTAATAACATTAAACATTGTTTTTGCTGAGCGCCAAATAAATCGTAGATGGTTATTTTGTCGATGTGTTATGTACATTTCGTACACATCTTTGTTTAATCACAAGTAACTGACAGAATACTTTGATTTTTATATTTTTATTAAACAGAAATAAAACACCCTATTAACATTTATTTGTATGGTACTAATTAAAGTGAAAACGGTGTTTAATGCGGAAAAAAAGAACACTATCGGAAAGGATAACGGGTAACATTGTAAGCAAAATTGCTTGTTCGAAAAATAGACTGTTCAACATAAAGAAATAATTAAAACCAATAGTTCTCGCGATTAACGTATAAAACCAAGACCAGCCTCTATAATATTATTAAAAAGTATAGATAGACTTTAAAATAACTTAATTTATTACTACACATGAACCAACAATTGGACAATAAAATATCAAATTAACCTAAACAAAGAGTGACTATAAACCGCATATCGATTCCATGAAGAGAACCAACAGACCGTTATTTTTAAGACTCAATCAAGTTCAGTCTCTTTAAGTACCGATTTTACGTCTAGTATTGGGTATCTAAATTTATAGTGCTATTTTATTTGTTAAAAATATAAAACTATAATATAAATACTATACACACTTTGTTTTGAGTAAGTGTAGTGTTTCACTACTTAACAAGTAGTCTCTCAAATTTGAGCGGAAAACGGAGTGTCCTAACACTATGTACTCTCTGCCTACTGTAATATATAAAAGACAAAACGAGAAGCTAAAATAATATTATTCATATTTGTAATAATAATAAAGAAATTATTTTAAACATTTAAATAGAATTGTCTTACCAAACATATATTAAATAATTTGTTTACATGTCAACTTAAATATTTAGTGTGTCACAAGCTTTAACCTCAAACAAAAAGGCTAAACGAGTGACCGGACGCCACAGAAAGAAATTTTTCGCTCCGTGACCACCAAACGTGCGGTATTTGCACGGTAAATTTATTTGCCTTTTGTTTGCGATTGTATGTATTCGAATTTCGCTTTGATTCCGTGTAACGAGTTTGCAAGATTTCTGGTTTAAAACATTTTTAAAATTTTATTTCACACTTAAGAAAGAAATAATTAAAAATTTTAACGTAGCGAGACTCGAACCCGAACCTCCTGGAAACCAACCTGGTCGGTAGATATCTGGTTTTTTCGGTAAAATGTGAAGTATTTACTTAAAATACATTTTTCTAAAATTATTGTTATGTTTGGTATCAACTTTTCATATTTAAAAATACTAATATTTGTTGTATAGTGGTGACTCCCAATAAAAGTAGGTAGTTCAACCCTACGTAAAGGTTCCGGCTCGTAAGACATTGTCCAAAAAATTAATAAACTATATCACTAATTTAAAATTCCGTGTTTAAAATATGTTTATAAGGTACAAAATGATTTTCGCGATAGTATCAACGTTGTGGTAGTTGCGGCGTTGAGTTCCGCCACTCAACACGTAATGCCTCCAGAATTCAGTGGGAACTGGGAAACGGACGGACGGACGGCTTAACATTAGGTTCCTTTTGCCTACCCTACAGTGTAAGGGAAATAAAATCAACACTTATAAATTTTATACATTAACTCTATTGAAGTGTCGCACGTACCTAATATAAGAATATCCTTTGAAAAAACACATTGGATTTCTCTTACATTATTGTAACCTCATTATTTAAGTAAAAAACTTTCTACTTATAAAATTTCATTTTAAAATGTAATCGTTGCCTTTATAAACATAACAGTATTGTATTTTAACCGACTTCGAAAGAAGAAGTCACCTTGTTAACCTTCTTAGTGACAGTTTCACTGTATTTTTTTTTTTTTTTTTTCCCCTCTACTTCATCATCAACTAAATGTCCTCGCGATTTGGTACGGGCGACAGATAGATTAAGATAATTGGTTTACACTTGAGTTATTTAATTGTTATGATTATGTTATTTGTAATAAGATATTAAGTTATGGCTATTTTAATATAGTTGACTGGTTTACATTCGAGTTATTTAATAGTTGATTTATTTTAAGTTACAGATACATTGAAGTCTTTTAATTTACCTATTATTTCTTCTACAAATTTTTTGAATGAATTTATAGTATCCGGGCTATTGCATAATTCTATTACGTCGTATGGATCTTGAATATTTGTAACATTACATGTCATACAGTGTTGAAGTCTTGAGCGGGTAAATTTAGGACAATTTTTAATAAGATGGTTCAGGCTCTGGGTGGAAACGCCATCGCATGGGCACTTGACTGTGGTTTTAACTGTATTATATGTTATACTATAACTTCACTGTATTATATGTTATACTATAAAATAATTTCACTGTATTATATGTTATACTATAAAATTCCAACCGTATACATTGTTGATATTAAATAATATTTGAATATGATAAATAATTATTTAGGCTTTCACACGCCGAACATTTTTTGGGCTCGACTATTTCACGCCCGCACTGCTGCTACGCTACGTATTTTAAAGTAAGTTTTTTTTTAAATTACTTTTAATACACTTTAAATGCACTTTACTTTTAATACACTTTATTATTTTAATGGTATAACCCTTTAAATGATATTTATAAGGTAAATTAACTACTTTAACGGTACTATTACTATAACCATATATATTACACACTTTAATACTAACTACAGGCCGTCGTGGCCCAGGGGCACAAGGCCGTGAATTGAATGAGATGGTTGTGAGTTCGATCCTCACTCGAGGAAATCAGATATCTATATAAATTTATATTTCCAGCTTGTTCACTCTAGTGTCGAGGCAAAGGGCGGCGTTGAGTACCGCCAATACGCAATACCTCCAAAATTAACACTAGGTTTCCTCTGCGTACCTTGCTGTGTGCGGGATACAGCGTGAAGCTAAAAAAAAATATAAACTAACAAATTTATTAAATAAAACACTGTTTTCATGCCACATGGATCTGATAAATAAAAAAGTTGCTTTTGTAGAGATTTTGATCAATTTTGACAGTGTTAGGTATAATGTTGATGACATTTTTGAAGTAAAATAAATTTGCATTCTGGTACTGCTAAGACGTCCATTTACCAGATAACTTCCACATAAATGGTTTCTTGACTCGGAACAAGTTCAACGATGTAATATTAATAAAATATACCTATGTACAGAACTGATTCTGCCTATTCAGAGGAAATACTTTGTTCCTCATTTTCCGTATTATTTTTGAAACATTGCTTAGTATAGGCGGAACACAACGCCGCAACTTATGATACATTTAGTAAAACGGATAGAGTCAAAAAAAAGCAAAAAAATCAAGTCAATTTACACACAAGTAGCGTTTGTAGTATAGTTGTTATACTGTGTAGTATAGGATAGTATAGTATTTATACAGAAATACCAAACCGAACCTCGCATTAAGGTCAATGGCACAAGATAAGGCGTTTTTGCTGCGAGATTTCGTACGGTCGATAAACCTAAGATATTGCCGTAACATATAATTTATTATGTAAGTATTTTGCAGATAGAACACTCAGATTCAAGGCCAAGGCTGTTTAAATAATGTTGTAAAATGTCGACTTTCTTGTTTTTAATCGTACATTTCTAACCGCAGGGTGAAACTACTGGAATTAAAAAGTTCATTTGGTATTTAGTTACTACTAAGGATTTTTTTGTATTTTTATTTAAAAATCTATTGAAGCAAACTTGCGGTGGGGAACGGAGTGTCTTAACACTAGGTTCCCTCTGCCTACCCTGCTGTGTGCGGGATATAGCGTGAAGCTAATTTAATTTATTTTTCCTACTAGTATTTATCTAAAGTTAAATCTTTACATATCATTCATAATTAACCTACAGACCTACAGAGCCGGAAACTATAGAAGTTTATTAATATGTCATACGCTATATTAAACAATGGCGCATAACGAAAGAATCTGCTAATTGTAATCATAATGTTTGGAATATTTTAACTGGCTTGACTGTTTGTTTATTGTTACGGTAAATATCACATCAATCTTTTAGTTCATTTAAAATGATCAAGAGTTTATGACAGACATGTCCGTTTTCTAATTTACATTTATATTAAGACGTGGTCGGTGAGCCAATGAGAACAATATTCAATACATAAAAGAAAATATTTTAAATAAAACTATTTTACTTTAATTAATAATGCGTATTTCGCGGATATTTTAATGATATTTTAGAAAAGTTGTATTATGAACTCTACATTAGATTGTGATCACAGATAGAGGTGGCATTCATTTGTCTGTTGATACAATTAAAGCAAACATCGCAGGCACATTACAGGCACAGTAAACTGTATACATTTTATGGAATTGATTCCTTTTGTGATTAAATCTCTATTTTCTTCACTTTCTGTAATAATAAATAATCATTTATACTATACTTTTGATGTAATTTAAATATATTTATTGAATGCTACGTGTTTTGGTTCATTCCATAGAGAAATCAAGTAATAGATGGTAAACAAATTGTATAGGCCTTCCATTTTGCATTTTGTTAATGTATTCCACAGTACGAGTATACATTGCATTCTTGTGGAACAGTACATTTTCTATCTTCACATGTAAATAAATTTACAACTTCAGTTTGTAATTTCATTTTATTGATTTCTATTCAAGCTTATAAAATTATTATTAGTTATTGAAGTATAAGTGTATTGCTAAAACAAAATATGCATACATTTGTCAATTTATTCGCTGGTTTTGGAAATTATTGAAATAAAACCGACGAGACTTTCAAGGTTTTTGTGAAACGTGTCTGAGTTAATAACAAAAAATAAACTATCAAAATCTATATCTAGAAATATGAATGTGACATTATATAGGTATAACATATTTTCTTAAAAAAGAACCTAGTGTCAAGACACTCTGCTCTCTGCTTTCCGCTCGAATCAGAGAGTTGGTGTTGAGTGACGTTTACGGAGTAGCCTTAAAATAAGTAGGAGAGACGAATAGAAAGAATGCCTTACTCGAAATGCCAATGATACGTGAAGATAAAAAAACAAAAATATTTTTAGCACAGTTTAAGTGTTTACAAAAAATTATAAATAGTAAAATATTTCTAAATCTTTCAGTTCAAGGCTGATACAAATTTAATTCGAACCTATTGTGTAATACAAAAATTTGCAAAAAATTATAGAATGTGAGGGAATTGCAGCTTTAATACTTAGGCTTAAGAAGTTATTTCAATATAAAGTTTTCATATTGTATGGTGTGGGAGTGCATACATGAACCCAGTGGATGTATCACTGATTTATATGTCGAGCAAATCTCGAAATAGAGACGAGTTGTGTGTTTTAGAATTTTCTAAGAAACTTATTAATTGACAATGATATTTACTATACATTTACAATAAAATAAAACTATTTGAACAGCAGTTACATAAAATATTGTATATTTTTTTTCTGCGAATTTCAGATTTTCTATCCATTTATTCAATGAATGTTTTAATATTTTTTATACTGAATCGCACTGTATTTTTTAATTTTACTATCCGCTAACTAGATGGAAGCCAATTGGCAAGTAGGTCTTAGTAGCTCTAGCCGTTCAGATGAACGCATCCACTATAAGTTTATGTTACGTTTGTTTCAGTACAGATTCGAATGTAACTAGTGTTAAGACATTCTGTTTCCCGTTTTCGTTTAATATTTGAAACATTGCGTGTTGATTTGCAGAACTAACAACAGAAAAAAATGAAAAACAAAAATGTCTTAATAGGAAAAAAAAATTAACACTAGGTTTGCTCCCTATATCTCTCTCTCTCTCTCTATATATATATATATAGGTATTTTTGTCACACAAATGTATATAAATAAATATAGGGCTTAAATGTTTTTATTTTTAAAGAATGTACTAGAAATGTAATCAAATAAATCATCAATAAACTAAGACTTCTGAATGAGCGTTGACACAAATCGACAGGTGATTGAATAAATAAAAGACCACCCAAAGCGAGTCGATATGTATTTTCCAATAATGTTCAATGAGACATTCAACAAATGGGTCGTGTTACAATAAAAACAAATTAATTTATAGCGAACTGGCGCCGTTGCTCGCCTAGCTATTACCTACTGTTCTTCGAGTAGTATGGTGTGACTATGAATACTGGTAGGATTTTCCCAATTTAATTATTTATAAAAAAAAAATAAAGCCAGCTCGTGAAGCTGTCTTAATTTTTATCCCGCACACAGCGGGGTAGACAGGGGAAACCTAGTGTTAAAATAGTCCGTTCTTCATTTTCCACCAAATTGTAGAGCCATTGCGTGTTTGGTGAGTGGAATTCTACGCCGCTCCTCGACACCAGAGTGAAGGAATGAAAATATAAATTTATATAAATATTTCATTTCTTTGAGTGGGGATCGAACCTAAAACCAGACGCATTTTTTTATTATACTTAAATGACTATCGGGAACGAACGACTAAATGTTATACGCAATATTTCTTATTTACAGGCAGTGCAAAACTGGGAATTTTTTTGGATCTTCAATATCAAGATAGCAGGGAACTTGCCTTCTGCCCACTCTTCGTAATACGAAATTTATGATTCATAAAAAATTGTCTAGTCAAGTCAATTTCCAATATTTTTTTGTTACTGGTAATTTTGGCGCTTTAACATTTATTATTTTAATTATTTAGATTAGATTTTGATAAAAATCAAACAGAATAGCACAGCTAATTTTATTAAAAATTATGATAAAAAGTTATCATTAGGAATTGTTTATTACAAAGATTCTTATGATCATACAAACACTATGCAAGCGTGTACTAACTAACACGCTTTTATTAGGTCGCTAGGCGTTAGGGCTAACTATCTCATACAATCTAAGAATCAGAATTTGAATCACTTTGCTAAGGCGATAATACAATATAATTGTATCAACGAGCTGATGTGATAATGAAGCTAGGACATGAATATTGGAAATCCTCAGAATTTACTAGCAAACCACTGATACTAATAATACTAGTAGTACTTTAAGTTCATACAGTTTGTAGTTCTGAGCATATTCTATCGCTCTGTGGCCACTTGGTGCGGAAAAGGGTGATATTTAGCTAAAATTATATATTATTTATGTTTTATTTGTATTGCAATAATTCTGTTAGCTTATAATTTAACTAGTTTCACAGTCAGTCCTCCTTTCTTCGTCCTTCTTTCTATTCGTAGTGCGAAATGCTGTGCTATATTAAAATTCCAATAATACTTACCTTTATCGGAATTTGAATGAGAATACCATTTTTTTTATGGTAAGGTAGAAAAAAAACCAAGTGTCAAGACACTTAATTCTTTTCGTACTCCCCTAAGATGTGCCACTCAGCAGTGACCACACGATGTAAATCATTGCGTGTTTATTTTACTAACAAAATTTCCAATTAAATAAATCACAGTTAACTTAAATACTGTTAGTTAAAATTTATAAAATCGTTTCGGTATACAAAAAATCTCTCAATATAATAAAGTATAGTGTTGCTACACTATCGGCATCTATCCACTCATACATTTCTTTCAATTAGGTGCATGCGACCTTGGACCGCTTCCCACATTTGCGTACGATAAACATCTTACGAAAACCCGCCGATAAGAGATATTAGATATAAAGCAGGTCGAAATACCGACACGTTTGATAGTGTACAGTGCATACAAATTGTAAACTTCGGCTAAGGTCATTCTATTTAATTAAGGTAAAATAATCTAGGCTAGATCGAAAATATTTTGAATAAAAAAACACGTTAAGAAAAAACAAATAAATTTTCTAGGATTGATTTGTTTTTTATGGAAGTCTATTTTTTTATTGTACTTGGGATATTTTTGTAGCGATTGTAAGATTACTTGTGTTTTGACTTACATAAAGCTCATTTTTAAATAACAACTAAATTCTAAGCAATAACAAAATACACAAACAATTTTGACCAATCAAAATTTTAATTTTGAATAACTTTAAAATTGATTTCCGACAGACAAGGTGGACCTAGAGTCAAGACACTCCGTTCCACCCGAATTCGAGACATTGGGGGAAAACAACGCCGCGCTTTGCCATTCGAAATAAAAACGATTCATTTTCCCCAGTAGAGATCGAGCCCGTAACCATCGTGTTTATAGTCAGACGCTATTCCATATACAATGTTCTCTTTTACCTGAAATATATATATTTTAATATGAAAAGTAAGATGGTAAAATTGAATTGAGGGTTATGTAACCCTCATTTTGATTGACAATGTCATTCTACAACAAAGTCTAAGCTTTATCACAATTCTAGGAAACTAAAATACTGTCATATTATATAAATATCCAATGTATAGTAGTAGATACCTCTAGTTAATAGTTCTAGTTTATGGGTGCATATATTATAAGCAACGTAACGTTTCTGGGACAGATGATGTAACCTACAAAAATGTTTTATGAAATCTAACATACTACAAGTCACAAATGAAAGCCATGAATAACGTCATTACGGTGGAAATTCATCATTCATCAAACTTTATAATGGCCGGCTTGTTGTATTATTATATAGTTAGCCTGGTTTTAAAAACTGTGGTGGTTATTTATTTATCACAAATTTATGAGGCCCTCGTAACAGAGTGACACTGTGTATGACTGTAAACTCGATTCTTATGAGTTCGATTCCTATTCGGGAATGAATCGTTTTGATTTGCCCGCTCTGGTAACAAGACAAATTTGTGTTGTGTTGTGCTACTCAACATGCATTATGGCGGAAATTGGGCGGAATCTTAGGTACGGTTTTAACACTAGGCTCCCTCTGCCTACCCAATATGTGGAATACCGCGTAAACCAATAATAAAAACAAATATAAACACGAGAGTTACTGTAGAGGTGACGCTGTTGAACGCAGTTTTGTGTTCGAATCTCATGTTCTAGTAAAAACATTTTTTTTTTATAACTTCACATTTCCAGAGACAGAGCCACAACAAATATAATAAAGAACTTATTCCCCCGGGTAGGTTATTATATGTTCTGAGTTCGAAACCTACCCGGGGCTCAGATATAGATAGGTATGTGTGTACAGTTTTATAATGCGTGTTATCGCTACATCTTTTTTATTAGTATCTTATTAGAACTAATTAAATATATGACTCATCGCTACTGTAGTAGGTATACCACTGGAAAATCTTAAAAATAACTTGGTTATAAAAACGCCAACACAATGGATGACAATGGTTTTTGAGGTTTTTTTATTATTTCATTATGCCTGTCATTGTCTGTTACACTAAATAATACAAAGGATGCCTTTTCCAAGTAATTTATATATTTTTTATTAATAACAGAGCTAAATGCCAATAATCAAGTTATTTAACGTTAGTGAGAAACAACATACATATGTACATATGTATATATATATACATTCATATTGCATCAAAAATTGTACCTCAACTACTTTATTTGTATAATTGGTTAAGCATAAATCTCAATCAATCTACAACCAACATTCGTTCGTTTACAACTTTACAGTCAGACCACGGTGTGTCGCTCTCGGCCACAATTTAAAAAGAAGAATGTGGACGAAATATGCCAACCAAAATGAGCATTGAATATTTCCTATCCATAGTTTAGTGGGGCCGTTATGGGCCTTTTTCAGATGTTCATTCACATCTTGAACTAATAATTTGTACCGTTGACCTACAATTATGAACGGAACACTCGTTGGGCAAATCCGATTCGATTTTACCCATTTCTTCTATAAAGTTTATCGCTTTGAGGAAAATGAAAGCAAAAAGATCAAAGTGTCTGAAACGTAATTTTTATAAACAGTACATTTTTCACTAAAATTTTTCTCACTACCTTGAGAATAAATAGCAAGAATGATTCTAAAAAGTGTAACCTCGTTTCCTTGATACCACTTGGTCGTAAATAACGAAACAAAGACGCCGGTCTCACTGCGTTTTACGATATGCGAATCAACACCAATGAAATTAATTAGCACGCCTAAAAGCCTCTGAAGTAACATGGAATAATAAATTGCCTGAACGTTATACTAAAATTTAGAGCGAAATTCGGATTAGGTTAATGTAGAAAGTCAAAAGTCGTAACTTTTCAGCGTCTTAAGCCGATGTGTTATATTTTTGTTAGCTACACGCGTCATGTAGCGGAACTGGTAGGGAAAAAAGACTTACGACACTCACTTTTGCACATACCGACCGAATTCAAGATACTGTCTGTTTAGCGACGGAACTGAACTCCTCACTTCGTCTTAAACGCATTTCCCAAATTATTCGGAGTAGATCGAAATAACCTAAAGGTATCTGGAAGAGTGTTGTTAAATTTTAACATATTCTCCAAAAAACTTTATCGTTTGGTCCACCACACAAGTGGTGATGCCATTCAATCAAATTAACCAACTGTGCAATTATGACGTAATTTATAATTATTAAAAAACAAATTTTACTGAATACGATGCCACTGATATTGTGCAAATGTTTAAAACAGGATATTTAATACCGCCATACACCACTAACTATAAAATATTGAAGAAGAAAAAATCCAAAGTTAGGTCTGTGTTTGCAAAGTTTAGTAAATTCATGTTTGGATCGCTGCCATTGAGTAAATAAGTAAAGTTGCTCTCGGATTCCTATTGTTGAAGTTACATCGCATTGCGGTACGAGCATCTCGGTGCTTGTTTGACTTGTTGCATTAGACACTCACTAACTGGTAATTTAATGATTGAGAAAATATTTAATTAGAAAATATATAATAATTAAAATATATAAAGAGTTGTTAGAAATAGTGAAAAATCAATTTTTATGGCTTTGTTAGGTACTCTGTGGTTAGTCAGAAAAAGAAGTTACCAGAGTTTGTGAAATTTATAAATTTTTACAATAATTTAGTTATTACATTAAAAATGCTTTTTTGAGCATCATTTTTAGAGGCCTGATTGTTATAGTCAATTAAGTGTACATTTTTATTTTGGAAACATAAAATGTCATAAAAAGTAAAACGTTTCAAATTAGTAACTTCCTCTTGAGTAGCAGCCACTATACGCGAGTGAATATCTTGATAAGAAATACATACTCATTTTTAGAGCTTATTAAAGAATGATTCAGAGGAAATTACAGGTTTACTTTCAAAATTACAAGCAACGAACAACTCGCTTGGTTTATTACTAGCTATGTCAAGAAATTTGTGGTAAACGCTTTTTTACACGCTAAAGGTGTTTGGAAGAGACAGTAGTAGTGATAAATTACTTTTTTTCAGCTTCACGCTATAACCCGCATGTAGCACTCTACACCAGAGTGAAATATATTAAATATTTCATTTCTTCGAGTGGGAATCGAACCACGACTTCGCCACGACTGACCTTTTAGATAGTTCTAAGAACATAATATCGTGATACAGTTTTTTTTTATTAGTATGAGAATTCATTGATTTGCTAACTTAATAATAGGTTATATATTTTTAGAGATATCTTTATTAGCATACCTTAAAAGGAATAAAATGGAACTTGTTCTAATGTAAATGTGACATTTTATTGGTCATTAGTAAATAATAAACGTTTTGTTCTTCTTGGTATCATTGTTTTTTTTTCTTTTTGTTTCTTTTCAATATTAGTCAAAACATTCCGTTGGGGTTTTTTGTTTCACGAGCTATGCTATGTATAGACTGACAGAGTAGACAAAGAGAAATAAATTCCATCCTCCATTTTTCAAATTCAGTCTAAATTTGAGAAATTTCTCAAAATGGCGTGTCGAAAGTTGAGACACAACGCCGCGCCTTATCGATAAGACATTTACATAAATCTGAGAAATTTACTTTTATAAGCGGAGTCTAAATCTTCAATATAAATTTAGTTGAGACCAGTCGTGGCGCAGAGGTACAAAGTGTGACTGTAAAACCGACTGGTTGTGGGTTCGATCCCCACTCGAGGAGATGAAATATTTACTTAAATTTATATTTTCATTTCTTCGCTCTGGTGTCGAGGCAAAGCGCGGCGTTGAGTTCTGCCACTCAACATGCAATGCCTCCAAAATTCGGCAGAAAGTGGGGAACGGAGTGTCTTAACACTAGGTTCCCTGTGCCTACCCTGCTGTGTGCGGGATATAGTGTAAAGCTAGTTTAAATTTAGTTATAAATAAAAAAATATGCAACATTTTTTCACCCACGTACGTAGCACCTGAGTATGTGCAGCATAAATTTTGCAACTGAATACACTATTTTCTATTCTCGATTGTAAATAATCTTGAAATAAAAATATTTCTACAACCTCAAGGTTCTTCTCGCGTGCTGTATCTTTTTTGTGGGAAGATATTAATATATTATTTAGTAATGTTTATATCGTAAAATAAGTATGTAAATGTTCGATTTAGTTTGAAGTAGCATTAGTAGATGTTGGGTAAATTACAAATTATGATCAATTCCCAGTTGTGTTAAACACGGCGCAGCGTTAGGTTGCTCAACTCAACACGCAATGTCTCGAAAAGTGTGTATGGACTCTGTCCATCCTACGCTGCGTATTTATGTGACTGTTATGCGACGGTTGTGATTTTCTGGTACAAAGGCAAAGCGCGGCGTTGAGTTCCGCCACTCAACAATGCCTCGAAAATTCGGCGACAAGTGGAGAACGGAGTGTCTTAACACTAGGTTCCCTTTGCATATATTAATATTTTCAACATGTCCAATTTTACAGGAAAAAAGCATTACATAATATTGCATTATTATCGAAATTCTGGTGAATGATTCTTATTTATCTGTTGGTCGACTTAAATTGGTCGCGGCCTTATTTCTGAGAAAGCCGGTGTCACCTTCAATACAAATCTCACGTGAACGGCGTTGAAAAAAATATTTTTGTTTCTGCCTACGATTATATTACGTAGTGATTAACAATTCGAGGAACAGAGTAGAGTAATGGTTCTGAACGTGATATTTTAATTTTTAATTATTAAATTTATAAACCTCAAAAATAAAAATATGTATTTCAAAAAATATTTAACGGTCTTGCATGATTTTTTTCTGTGGCATCTACAATATAAAATAAATAAAATAAATCAGCTTCACGCTGTATCCCGCACACAGCAGGGTAGGCAGAGGGAACCTAGTGTTTTTTAGACACTCCGTTCCCCACTTTCTGCCGAATTCTGGAGGCATTGCGTGTTGAGTTGCAGAACTCAACGCCGCGCTTAGCCTCGACACCAGAGCGAAGAAATGGAAATATAAATTTAAGTAAATATTTCATCTCCTCGAGTGGGGATCGAACCCACAACCAGTCGGTTTACAGTCACACTTTGTGCCGCTGCGCCACGACTGGCCTCAACACAATATAAAACTCTACTGTTATAAAATGACTTAGTGCAGTTAAGTTAGATAGGAAAAGTTTGAACTACGCGACGTAGCTCGATAAAATTTGACATGTGGAGTCTTTGGGAATGTAGAGGATTTCCCGAAATTGTTACGGGAACGTCGAATGTTCATTTATAGACAAATAAAATTATTGTATTGTGTTAATAGCCTTAAATATTAGTTTAAGAATAAGAAAAATAAGAAAAGAAGAAGAAGAAGAAGTGTAATATATTTGCAATTCGAGGCCGTCGCGGCGCAGTGGCACAAGTATGTGGCCGTTTTATTTATCAATCGGGAGAATCAATTACTTTTTATTAATATTTTCGTTTCTATCGTTTCGTCAAAGCGCGGCGTTTAGTTCCACCACCCAACACGCAATGTCTCTAAAATTGCGGCGGAAACTGGAGAACGGAGTATCTTAACACGAGGTTCCTTCTGTATATTCTAATTTATGCGGAATACAACGTGAAAGTGACATTCGCAACTCCTATTTGACATAAACGACATCGTTTAAAGAGACCGCAAAAAACGTATAATTAATTGATGACAGGTGGTAGCACAAAAAGCTACTGTCATTCATTGAACATGGAACACTTTCGACTTGTTTTGAAAGGGTTATAAATTTCTTATCATTGCAACCTTGAATCTTTATCTTAAAATAAATATTTGAATATTTTATCATTTACAAATGAGAGAAAAGATATGTTTGAGACATATATAATTAATATATAAGAAATTAGATTTTAATAAGAAGTTCTAAGCTAAAATCGAACTTCTTATAAAAATCGATTTTTTTATTTAGTTGTCACTTATATTAATTACTAAGTAATTATGTATGTTGTTAATATTTCTCTAAGGAGATGCAATTTCATGTAAAAAACGAAAATACAAGCACAATATGAATAAATTTGATTTTTCGATACATTTTTAAAGTGCGTATTAATTATGATGATTGTAGTAGATTCGAAGCTTACTCGGGGTCCGTTCCTGTTATTTCATTATATTTTTTTCAAGAACACTTATGAAATTTAACATTCGGTTATGCCTTGTAACAAATTATCTTAATGTAGTTCCATAGTGTGCTAATAATATTATTTTTCTTGAAAAACCATAAATAATATAGTTTTTCTTTCTTCACGCTGTACTCTGAATATAGCAGGTAGGCCGTTGGAATTTATCGTTTTAACATTATGTTCTCCGTTTTCCGCCGATTCTTCAAGACATTAAATTAGGCAGTACCCAAGTACTTGACCTTGTTACTACTTAATGAATATAAAGTATAAAGAAAAATTATTTATTCTCCTGAGTGAAAATCGAACTCACAACTGTCGCGTTTATAGTCACACGCTTGTTCCACTGAACCACGAAATAAGATTCTTCTATATAACATTTGTCTTTTATAAACAAAGAGCTTTTTAAATTGTTGTTTAGCTATTACAATATTTGAATCTTTCAAGTCGATATAAGTGTACACTAATATTTAAATAACTCTACAAGCGTTTGCAGTAAAAAGTTCGCCGATCGCAATATTGACATAGAAACCGCCAACCAAAATCAGTTTTCGTAACGATTGTATATAAAGACAACTTGTCTCTGGAAGAAATACGTTGGGTTGATAGCTATATTGGATTATTGTTGGTTTTATATATTAGTGTGGCCAGTCGTGGCGCAGCGGCACAAAGTGTGTCTGTAAATCGACTGGTTGGGGGTTCGATCCCCACTCGAGGAGATGAAATATTTACTTAAATTTATATTTCCATTTCTTCGCTCTGGTGTCGAGGCTAAGCGCGGCGTTGAGTTCTGCCACTCAACACGCAATGCCTCCAGAATTCGCCAGAAAGTGGAGAATGGAGTGTCTAAAACACTAGGTTCCCTGTGCCTACCCTGCTGTGTGCGGGATACAGCATGAAGCTGATTTAATTTTTTTTTATATATTAGTGAAACGATTATGGTTCTTCATCAGATGTTCCAGTTCTTTATTTTATTATAATGTCAATGAAAAATACTTAGTACGCTGAACTTATATTAAGGCGGCAATACATTATTTCTTATAATTTAGTTGAACTATTATTTACATCGATTGTTTCGCAGTTTAATTTGTATATGTAATTGGTAAAAGTTTATAATTTTCAACAACTTTTTATTAAGAAATGCTTTCTTTATTTCTTATAATTTATTTACTCAGGTTCTACGTAAGGTGAGCTAGTCTTCAAAAAGCTGTTATAGTATAGACCGTGTCCACGTTATATAGCTATATTTTAATTTAAACTCGCGAAGTAGTTACATGATGTGCAAAAATGTAATGTTTGTGTACAAATAACACAGATAAACATTTTAAAAACTGTAGATTCTTGTTCTGTTATATTTTTGACCACTATGTATAACGATAATTTGTATCAGAATTTTTAGTTTCTTTAGAAAGTACAAAAAAAAAACAGAAAAGCTTGTGGACATATTACGATGTTGATGTTTCCAATTTATTTCAAGAATTCAAAAATATATATATTTTTATGACATGCACGCCGTTATTCTGTTAAAAAAATCCAGTAAATATGACACATTGATATTTTTAATTAACAACCCGGAAAATTATGTATATGATGCATGTCAACAGTTACACAGCCGATTGAAATGGCTGATTATTATAATTTACTAAAAGTTAATTCAATAGATATTAAATTGTATATTGAAATATGAAAGTAACCTTAAAAAGAGGCATTTACCGCTATTCTGTGTAAATTGTCTGCGTATGAAAGATTAATTACCAATTTATTTTGTGCATAAGAAATGTCTCAAGATCGCTGCATGCTCCATGACCCACATTGTCAAAATACCATCTGATATTTAAGTGACATACGGTTGAGTAACAGGAGCGAGGCAATTAAAAAAAATATATAAAACTTATTTAAATGATTCATTCTGTTTTGAATGTCTATAATTATATCTTTTTTAAATACTTCAGTTTAAGAGGCCAGTCGTGGCGCAGCGGCACGAGGTGTGACTGTAAAACCGACTGGTTGTGGGTTCGATCCCCACTCGAGGATATGAAATATTTACTTAAATTTATATTTCCATTTCTTCGCTCTGGTGTCGAGGTTAAGGGCGGCGTTGAGTTCTGCCACTGTTCAACACGCAATGCCTCCAGAATTCGGCAGAAAGTGGGGAACGAAGTGTCTTAACACTAGGTTCCCTCTGCCTACCCTGCTGTGTGCGGGATATAGCGTGAAGCTAATTAATTAATTAAATATTTAAAAGTAATTATAGATGATTACATAGGATACTAAGTAAGAGTTGCGTTCGGAATAATGACAAAGGCGCACTAAGCGCAGTTTTGTTTATGGATATTGGATGTGCACTTTTGAAAGTATTAAGCGATATTAGTTTCTGTTATTTATTTTTCACTTATCATATTAAACAAAATCTTTACATAAATTGCAGTCTATGTGTTATTCCGTTGTATGTGCTCTATTACTGCACGGTTTAATTTAAATTCGTTTTATTATAATCTGTTCTGTAGCTTAAGCACAAACATACTCGTATATTACAAGAATTTCTACATGAAATTGATTAACGAAGGTGATATCGAATAGGCCGCTCGAAATCAATTTCGTGAAAGCTCTGTAATGTATATTTCATTAAAATGATCAAATTAATAAAATGCATTCAAACTACGGTTTCTATTGTAATGTGTGGAAATAATAATTTTATACATCTACGTTTTTTTTATTTCGCATATATTTTTTTTTGTTTCAAAGCGTACCTACCTATATAGAAGGGCATACATACATTTATTGTATTATCCTTCTAGTCTTAATGGGGACAGAGTGTTTTAGTAGACAGTAGGTCCCCCTGTTCCCTTTGCCAATCGTGTTTGTGCGGGAAACAGCGTGAAGCTAAAAAAAACTATTGTATACCACAAAACGTCGACGTTTAAAGTAAACTTATGTGTAGGTAGAATTTCGTTATATAATCAGTTGTCATTTTAAAACATCACTTTCAAAGTCAATTAAAGGTTTAGCTAAGGCACGACTATGGTAATCTCCATTGCGTATGCAATCCATTGCAGGGAAAGTTTTGTTTTCCGAAAAAATCTTATCTACAAGTAAGATCAAGAGTAAAAGCTATTTTATTATTGACATTCTGTTATATACGGTACAGTGTAGAATGCGGCGGCTGTCATATAAATAAAATATAAGCTTTGCTTTATACGAACGAAGTTACGAACTTTTCGTAGCGTAACACTGTGACAGGGATCGAGCTATTATTTTGATTTTGATTGAAATATCAGCTTCATATCTTAAGGGTAAGAGCTAAGAGCATATTTATGGGAGAATTTGACATGACTTATTTAATGTAGTACTTGTCGGTAGCTTTCAATAAGGAACTTTCAATGGAAACTTTCTTTACATATGTTAGTTAATTTATCTAGCAGAGATTATCTTGATTTATGAACATATATAAATCCTTTAGATTTTCTCCCTTTCACTTTTTCAACAATTTATGGGTGCATTTCCCACTCAGTGCCAATGGACTATTTTCCTCGCTCCAATAACAAGACAAAGCGCGGCGCTGAGTTCCGCCACTTAATACGCAATATTTAAAAAAAAAAATGGCGAAAAGACGACACAAACTATAACTAATCTGAAAATAATATACTTCAACATATTTTAAGTACCTACCAATTAACTGTAGGAAGGAAGACGGAATAAGCTTAGCTTTGTTTGGTTAGAATATATCAATGGCGAGGCTTACACTATTTGCTTTACTAATTGGGATGAGCCGCTGAGCCATCACTTTAGTAATACACGAGTATGTACCAAATACGTATATATTTTCGCCAGTTTGTAAAATAATTCCTTAATATTATTTCTCCACAATTTGTGATATCAAAAATAAATTCATGCATCTTCAGCATATGTAATAGGTATATGTCGATGTAATAGGTATATGTCAGATAGACCCTTCGAACCTAGTGTTAAGACACTCCGTTCTCACAACACAGTTACATACTTGTACCCCTGCGCTACGGCGACGTCAATTCCATATTTTAAATTTAAATCCAGTCTGCCAAAGCCAGTCGCCAAAGCAATAAATAGCCAGCCAGTTTCTTATATGCTGATATTTTATAGGTAGTGTTATTAGATAAAACGATCACTTGTATGCATAACGACAAAATGCCTAGTTCTGGGACAATAGTGAAAGCTTCAACAATTTATAGTTGAAACAACCGAGATTGTAATGATAATATACTTTATTATGTAGTTGAACTCTACCGTACAAATTGTATTAAACTTTTTATAATTATTAATATTTTAAAGCGCAAAATAGTTGTTAACTCCCATTCGGAGCAATGTATTGTTTTCATTTTCACGATCTAGTAAAATGACAAAGCGCGGCGTTAAGTTTAGTTGAGCGTCTGAATGTTAACGTGAAGGTTGTGGGTTCGATTTCCACTGGCAGGAGTATAGCTTTGAAAGGAATGTGTAATATTTTTCTTTACATATTTTTCCAGTGGAGAGCCGAGTGTCTTATCACTGGTTTCTCTGCCTACCTTGCTATATACATTATACAGCGTGAAATTATAGCACACGATAATATTACAAGTACGAGTCTTATCAATATATATATTTAAAAGAAACAGTAACTTTAAACCTCAGTATATTCGATTACCTGTAAGATAATTTACATCTAGACTGACCAGGTGCAAGAATTTCCGTTACTTCTTAACTGTTTGGTATAATGAGTTTCTTACTAAGCACCACCGGCGTCGTTTAATAGCTTATTAATTGTTTTAGAAATACATACAACCTTAAAATTTAAGTTATTTAAAAATATTATATAATAGTTCCATCATTTAAAATTATTTATTTGATTTTGTTATTTGATTTTTATGTGTCACATTGTGAACCTGGGAACCTAGTGTTAAATCATTCTGTTTACCACTTTACCACCACAGTAAAAAATCAAACCCATAACTGTCGCGTCAGACGGTGAAGAGCTGGGTCACGGCTTCAAATACTAATGATCTTTACTGCTAGGGAATTGAAATTGTACATAGGATTGTTTTAAAAGTAATGAGTGTTTTTGTGTCACATTCACTTTTGTTTCAGTGTGCAACATGAAAAAAATCTAAATAAGAAAAATACGCATGCTATTATAAACTTGTATCTATTAATAAAGTATTTAATGTTTAATAATAAATTTAGATAGACAATACTACAGTGTGTTCGATCTCTAATCGGGGAATGAATTATATTTTTTTTGCTTTGGCAAATCAAAATGCAGGGTTTAGTTCCGCCAGTCTAGACATTATGTGTTAATTTTAGGTAGAAAACGGAGCACAAAGTGTCCGAACAGCAGGGTCAAACAGAAAACGACCCACTACCGCCCACTGCACACAGTTTACAGTCTTATCCACGAGTCAGTCAAAAAATGTATCAAGCTATTCCGCAGTTAATACTTCCATTTATCTTATCAGAAGGCTGCATTTAAATTGATTGAATTTTTGTGTCATGTCAATTTGAGTTTGTTTAAAATATTAAGTACGAGTATAATCTGAAAGTTCATAAGAACAACTTTTTCGTAATCCTATGTGGTTGATATGTAAATTGTATTTAATAGGTTATTTTTATATATATATATTTTATATTTTACTAAGGTAAATACATAAGATATAAAATTTTAAACAAAAGCGACCACCTAGGAAAGAAACTCCGTAGGAATTCGTATTAAGTGGCGGCACTCAACATCGTGATTTGCATCGCGATTTGACACAAAAGCGAAGAAATGAAATTATTAAAATTTTGTCTCCTCGAGTCAGAATCGAACCTACAAGCCGTCGCGTTTACAGTTCAAGCTTATGCCCCTGTCTTCATATTTATGTAAATTAAATACATAAATATACATTTTTAACGATTGACCTGATTCATTTGCAAAGAGGCGTTCATAGGGAAAGTTTATCTACACGGAGAGATAGCACGAATCAATTATAATTAAGCGCGATAACATGGTTAAGCCCGGTAAGATTACATTGATTTTTACAGTATCATTTCATTTATCGTTTTATTTGTATACTAGCCGTCGTTCGAAACTTTGCTTGCATGAATTTTGGGATGTAAATTTCTCGTTGGAATTTTCAGAAATCCTTCTATATCGATCTCCCTCACTCTCTATCCAAATTTTTTTTTCTAAGTGCAAATAGTAACTCGGCAACAAAAGAGTTTTACGATATTTGCTTTACGCTTTACCCATACCCTAAGGAGAAACTACTAAGTGTTAAAACACTCCGTTTCGCCGAAGTCTATAGGCCTTGCTTTTTGAGCGGTTGAACTCAACGCCGCGTTTTGCCTCGACAACAGAGCTGAGAAATTGAACCAACAACCTGTTGGGCTTAGAGTCTTACGTTTGTTCCCCTGCGCCACGACTGACCTCATTACACTTGCTTATTTGACATCTACAGAATATTGATAATAGTAGTGTAAAGTTACATGTTTCCTAGCATTGAAAAAATCAATTAAAAAAAATTAAATTAAATTAGCTTCACGCTATATCCCGCACACAGCAGGGTAGGCAGAGGGAACCTAGTGTTAAGACACTCCGTTCCCCACTTTCTGCCGAATTTTGGAGGCATTGCGTGTTGAGTGGCAGAACTCAACGCCGCGCTTTGCCTCGACACCAGAGCGAAGAAATGAAAATATAAATTTAAGTAAATATTTCATCTCCTCGAGTGGGGATCGAACCCACACAACCAGTCGGTTTTACAGTCACACTTTGTACCACTGCGCCACGACTGGCCTCAAAAAAAAAATCAATATGTTCAATAAAAAGAGATCATTTATTACTTCCAGTGCGAATGAGTCATTGATTCCGTAATATGAATCAGTGAGTAATAAAAATCGATATTGAAATTAAAGTTGGCTCGTTTAAACGTAACTTATAAATATGTAATAAGATATATACGTAGAAACTTACTTTTAAAATATATTCTTAAGTCTTACAGTACGGTTTAAGTAATAAACACTCAACATACAATGTCTGCAAAATTGGGTCGAAAGTGGAAAATGGAGTAGTTTAACACTAACTTCTCATTGCCTATCCTGCTACGCGGGAAAAAGCGTGAAAGTAATAAAAAGAAAATAATCAGCAAAATTGACAATCAACTCTCTGGGGCCGTTCAAGTATTACGTAAGCACTGTAGGGGGGCGGGGGTTCTGGGGTATGCCTATACTTGAACGGCCCCTATATCTATCTTATAACATTTCTTAATTAGTTAAAAATTTGTTTTTATTTATATACAAACAATGGCATTTCTAATACTAAATTACACTAATAAATATAATTTCTGAACCAATATATCTGATTTGTAGGTAATATGAAAAACAAATTTAAAATATATTTTTATTTAATTTTCTAAAGCTTATATGTCAATATGTTGATATATTGTATTAATTTTATATAAATCTATTTTATTGTACTGGCGCCATATCCTCACCCACCCACGACTTGCATAAACGATTCAAATTTTGAAGGCAATAAAAAGATCCTTTTTGAGAACACCATTTGTTACTTTAAACAAAAAACATTTGTTTAACATTTTCACTTTTTTGTTATTATTTATTATTTTTTTTTCTTACAGTATATTTTAAATATTTAGTACTTAAAAGTTTTGTGCAATATGAATAAATTATTATCATGTAATATAAAACCACTAGCATACCTAAATAAATAATTATATCAGTAGTAACTTTCCTCGCGAGATTTATAGAACTTTAGCTATAAATGTTTTAACTTTACACACCGCTTGGTTTGGTTTGCTTCTTTGATTATGGCGTTCCGAGCGTGCCAGTAGAGCACATATCACTTCGCCAATGTCAAGTTGTATGGAAAAAACACGAAGGAGGTTGTACGGTAAAAAAGAGAAAATTTTACACAGTAGGAGAATGCAGTTTAAAAAAAAAGATCCTAACTGGATTGCCATCACCTATAAAAAAAATTACACACACCGCTTGACACCGTAGAAAAAAATGATGATCCCAAACTTTTAAATTCTTGTTTATATAATTTGGAAAATTGATCAATTTGTTATTTTATATCACATTTAGCAATGTAAGGGATACGCCCTTTAACTGCACCTGTTCCGTTCCGTTTCGTTCCGTTTCTAAGAATAGCTTTTTAACAATATAATTAAAGAAGCGTAAAGCATATATTAATATAAAATTGATTAAGTTGACAGAATACTTGAATAAACATTATTTAAGCGAAAACTAACTTTCAAAAATTCTAATTGTCATACGGTGTTTAGTGGTGGTGTTGGGGTGAGGCGTTATTGGTTACATCGTTCTCAGTATTTGAACGTCATCAGTTAAAATTTAAAAAGGAGACTTTGAAATAAGATTTTTTTAACTTCACGCTATATAGCGCCACATAGCAAAGTAGTCACAGAGATCCTACGAACCTAATGTTGAGATACTCCGATCCCATTAAGACTTCCGTTCCCCACTTTCTGGCAAATTCTGGGGGACTGCGTGTTGAGTGACTCTCTACCAGAGCGTGAATGGCAAATATTCAATATTTTATTTCCTCTAGTAGTAATCGAACCCACAACCAGTCACGTTTACAGTCGCGCCCTTATGCCCCTGAGCTTCGACTGGCTTCTGCTTATGCTAGATAAAATTTCAAACATTTTTCATATATGTCTTACATTGGAAGAAATAAAACGTTATTGCTAAATAAGGAAATTTAAGCATCACGATAAGCATAATGCCCCTTTTGTGCAATAGGACAGTCAAGCGAATGTTATCTTATCATAGGTACTGATAAGGTATCAAACATCTGAGGCCTAGTTACCTATCTTGGAAAATAGACATAAGAGAAGACAAAAGGTATCTTCTTATTTAATGGCACTCGTTACTTCCAGGGCACGTTATATATTTTTTGTATAACTGTCACCTGTGTTTTTTTTATCTTTTCTTTTTTTTTCTTTATCTTTTAATATTAATAAGTCACTGAGTGTATGACAGCTTGATACAAGATCGCAGCGCATATTGGACATGTTTAGCAGCGAATTTAACTTATTAATAAGTATAAAAAAATATATATTATAAATAAACAACAATATTATAAATATATATTTTTTTAGGTAAGAGCAAGAGCACGTTGGAGTATGACACATATAGTGTATCTAAATTTTAGCTTACTCTACCTACATATTTGCGAGAAATGTCTGATTATCAAATAAAAACCCTTTGTTCTGCCGTGTATTCTAAAAGATATAAGATAAATATAATTCAGGAAAAAACAAGGTAATAATTGCTGTAGCAACAGTATTATAATATAGTGTTGCTTAGAATTCGTTACGGTCACGCTTGACGCCCAACAACTGGTCTCGTCACCTAGTTCACACAGAACAGTAATAGCAAAGCAAGAAATGTCAATGTATTTACATACATACATATTTTTATAAAACACTTCATTCAAGAATGACTTTCATCATAAGAAGCGCAGCGTTGAGTTTCGCCGTTTAACATGTAATGTCTCGGAAATTGAGCGAAACGTGGAGAACGGATTATTTTTTGACTGGTTCTCTTCTACCCATGCATCAAGAGATCTTTTCGAGAGGAAGCCTTGACTTTAGCTATATATTTTTAAGTAAAGGGTTTTTCTATTTTTTTCCAGGCTTAATTTTTTCTAAGTATTTTTTTTGGTGTGGGCACCAGGCTAGGATATTAGTCCGCACTCCATCCTGAATTTCTACATTCATACTTCTATATACTATATACAGGAAAGAACCTGGTGTTTTGTCACAAAGTAAAAATGATAATGATGATGAGACATCCCACCACCGACGAAGTTATTAGAAATCATGTACCCGGTCCCGGATTCACTGAGGAATTACGAGTTTGACGTAAAAGTACGTGTAAAGAATTTAAATGTCAGGTGCGTCACTAAGAGCTGTCTGGTTGACTAAATTATATGTAGTAGTGACCGTTAGATGCGCGTTGTAGGCGCGTGTGTGCTTTGAATGCAAGGTGGCTCGTAATTAGACACATTAGTACAAATTAATTAAACAACCATCACAAGCATTCCTCCAATATATTTATAATTCAAATTATGTATATCATGCTTTTTCCGGCATGGCAATGAAAAAGTATGATGTACAGGCAGATGAGCGCCAGTAGTGGCGCAGGGGCGCAAAACGTGACTGTAAAATGACTGATTGTGGGTTCGATCCCCACTCGAGGATATGAAATATTTATTTAGATTTATATTTTCATTTCTTCTTTCTGGTGTTGCAAAGCACGACGTTGAGTTCCGTCACTCAACTCCCAATACCCCCAGAACTCGGAGGAATGTGGGAAACAGAGTGTCTCAACACTAGGTCCCTTCTGTGTACCCTGTTGTGTGCGTGATACAGCGTGAAGCTAATTGTTACAGGCAGAGGAACTCGAAACCGAGCTTTGTTTCGTTATCAGAGAGCGAGGAAATGAAAATATGAAATATTTTATTTCCTCGACTGGAAAACAAAGTCACAACCTGTCGCGCTTACAGTCGCACGCTAGTGCCCCTGCGCCACGAGTGGCCTTATATATCTTTCTAAATATTACATAACAATATCCTTTGACAACACATCTAGTATTTATATACTGCAACTACATCAATTATCTCTACATTAGTTGTTTGTGGTCCACAAATAAGACTCTCTGCAAGTCACGTACACTCGTGTTTCGTGACAAACTCGACACAATGACACACTTACCACTAGAGATAAAACTGCATGTAATTTTTAAGGATTTTGTTGGTTAATTAATTATCATTATATTACAGAAATTGATAAAGTTCAGATTTAATTTCACTAAAGTTATTAAGTTACCTCGAAAGTTTGATATTGGTTGGGTATCGCATAAGGCAGTCGTATGTTGTAGTACTTATTACCTGCAAAAGAAAAATTAAAACGATTAACTTTATATACATACAGAAAAAGTCATACAATTCATGAGCTTACTGTGATGCCGTCCGTTTACACGTTGTTTAGTATACCTATTGAAAATATGTATGAGAAAAGGAGTCCTTGTTTATTTGAAAATGACGAAAGAATTTAAAAATATTTTAACTTTTATAGGGTCCGTACCTTTTAAACAAAAAAGCAACTTCTCTAAAATCACTTCTCAATCAAGTCTTTATCGCAGGAACGCTCGGAGATATCGAGTTGAAATTCAAACAACATACTCAAATCTACGGCCCCTGATTTCCAGAAAAAAAACGTACATTTACTTTAAAAAAATATATGGTCGTTCATATCACTAAAAACGCGTAATTCGACACTATAAAAGTAATCAAAATTAATAGGATTCTTCCGGTCGACCTAGGATTATGAAATTTGGTACCTAGCATCTACAGGTAGTACTAATTCAGGAAAAACTACATCGGTGGTTAATCCTAAAAAATAATAGCCTAAAAAGGGAGGCAAAATCTGGTTTAAAAGCCGCTTGTTGAAGTAAGGTATTAGAGACAGGCTTCTAGCTAAGCTAAGCTAGAGTTTCAGAAAAAGCTCGAGACCTCCAATTTTTGTATGGAACCCTCGATAGGCTAGCCCGACTCGCGCTTGTTTTAATGTATCGTTACGAAAAAAAACAATTTTACATATTTATTTCTAACTAATTTACATACTGTTGTATTAAAAAATAATCCAATAACAATTATTGCAGAAACCAATAAAGGAAGTGTTAAGAAAAAATGTGATTTTTATACAAAAATGTAACAATTCACACGTACAAGTGTAAATAAACGTATTATACTAATATTAAATTAAGATAATTAATTCTTTAAGTGTATAATTATAGTTAATAAGGAATTTTAATTCACACAAACAGATAGAGATCGGCGCCATAGAACAAAACGCGGCGTCTGTAACGATACCCACATGTCCGTAATTGGAGTTGTCACGTGAACCTTCATTATTATTAGAGAAACATTAATCTATATGTTATTATATTGTATTATCTATATATTTATCTTAAAAAAAATAAAAAGATTTAAGATTTGTCTATTTTAATATAGTAAGTATGTAATTTAGAAATGGAAAAAAATATTTCTGAAATCTGTTTTTATAAATCTAATTAACTTGATCATTCATTCTATATATCGCAAAAAAATTATTATTATCGTACAGAAAACCTACGCAAAGCATAAAATATATTATATATTACACTTGACCTGAACATTACAGCCGGTTTATATTTATAATCGGTAGGTATTCTATAATATAGCGAATTTGATTTCTAGCAACATGATTTTGTTATATAATTCTATTTTTGTTGTCATCCGTCATATTAGATACACTTAACGCCATAAACGAAGAACAGAACATGGCCACTCCTAAATACCACCCCAGTTCCTCCGTTCATGGACCCGCTATCGCCTGTTACGTTCATACACACTACATAGATATTGTAAGCTTAGAAGCGCAACTGTACGCCGTGCTTTATTCTATCTACCCAGATCGGGAAACTAAAATCAAATCATTCCCCGAGTGGAGATCGAACTAACAACCATCACGTTTACATTTATACGCAGTACCACTGTGCCATGATGGCTTAAATAATATATTTTGCAGCTTCGATTTACATATTATCACACTATACAATCCTATAGAGTTACACGGGACAGTAACTTGACGCCTACGTAAACAGCCGTAGGCTAACTTTAGTTCAATGGCCATATCCTGAGAATTGAACGTAACACTTAGTTTACTATATCTGGAGGCGGAATCAAATTATATTTAGGTATAAACGTAGTATCGAACTTTGATCCTTAGTGGAGTTACTTTAAAGTAATATATGGAATGATTGATTTTGTTACAACGGTACCAGAAAATGGTTAATGGGTTTGAAATATTGCCTAGACAATATGCAGACATCGACAGGATCACAACGGTAATTTTATTGGTTAAAGGGGTCTTTGATCTGATTTTAATTGTTCTTAGGTTAAGTGAAATAATTAGGTATAAGGTGGAATAATTTGTTTGTTTTAGTTCATTCTTAATTCGAGGTACTGTGTGACGAGTGGCAAAACTAATCGTTCTGTTTACCTGAGGGGTGAAATGATTTAATTTAAATATAATCAATCATACACCAGAAAGGGAGACGACTCTACGACCATCACGTACAGCAACATGCTGTCCCACTGCGCCATACAGTCTTCTAATAATAGTTTAGTCTACTTTACATTTGAAATATAGGTCTCTCTGCAGTTAAAACTGATTAAGATAAGTGCAGCGCTGGATTCTGTTTCCGAACGTATCTATGAATAGAATGAAAGGGTCGAATACAATTGTCATATAACTTCTGCACACATAACAAATACCAGGAATATGTTATATTTCATTATTTTCATAGTATCTGCTGGGTACGTAGAGGAGGGAACCTAGTGTTACGCATATGAAATTGCGTTTTCCACTTTCTAATTTTTAAGACAATCCGTGTTGAATAGCTGTAAGACAAGCTTTGTTTGTTACCAGAGCGAGATAATGCAAAAAAACATTCCTCCGAGTGAAAATAATACTCACAACCGTCGGGTTTACGGCCCCTATGCCACTGAGTCCCGATGGCCTTTAATAATAATATAAAATAAATATTTTTTACCGAAGAATTGAAAAGATTATATATTTCATTATCTATTAAAAAGATTATATATATTATTATCATCCCCGAGCGGGACTCGAACTGCAAACTACTTTTACAGTCGCACTGTCGTGCCCCTGCACCACAACCGCGTCATCGCCGCTTTTATAGTGTTTATAGAACCAAATAGCAAATCTAATAATATTTACTTATAATGTTGCGAGATTAGTAAATATTTGAAAAACAAATGTATTTTACGCCTTGTAAATATATAATACTACATAATAATAAGTATATTAGTGCCATAGCAACTGAAATAATAATATAACACTGTCCGTGGCCTTACAATACGGTAACTGCACATTATCAGATCGCTCGTGTTTCGTAACGCCACCCTTGTGTAGAGGTAAAGACCTGCCTTTTTATTCTTATAGCAATTTTTATTACTATAAAAGGTAAAATATTTTTAAGAAAACATGAAAAGATTTCAGCGTAACGAGATTTGCAAATTAATTATTCCGCTTGTAGTAAGGTAGGCAAGGAAGACTTGGGATATTCTACTCTTCATTTGTGGCAGAACTTAACTTAACTCAATCTAATTTAACCCCGCATAGAAGGGAAATGAAAATACGTTAAATATAGTTATTCCTTGTAAAAATGTAAAAAAAACAGCTTTCTGCTATAGTGTAGGCAGAGGGAACCTGATATTCAACATTTTCTGCATCCCTTTAAATGTTTGAGACATTGCGTTTTGATTGGCGGAACTCAACATCGGGATTTGCCCTGTCACGAGAGCAATAAAAATAATTGCAGTGGAAGTCGAACTCGTAATCGACGCAACTACGCTGCGCCTGCGTATTTGTACCACATCACATATGTAGAGAGCAGATTTTAGCAGCACAATAACCTCAATTCATATAAATATATTCCTATTTTTAAAAAAATATATAAATATTGCAATCACGTTTCGCCCTGCCCGTCAAAAGTAACAGAAGCACTACACGATACATACTTCATGTACAACGGACGGACGACGAATATCTAATGTGTCATAAGCCGAGACGTTCGTACATTGCGGAATTTTTATTATAATGATTATTGTGTGAGAGGTTTTCTTAATGTTGAAGTAAATTCGCAAGGTTTGCTTATATTCTGATAGAAATACATATATGTACATTAATGACTGTAAAACCGGCTGGTTGTGGGTTCGATCCCCACTCGAAGAGATTAAATGTTTATTTAAATTTATATTTGCATTTCTTCGCTCTGGTGGCGAGGATAAGCGCGGCGTTGAGTTCTGCCACTCAACACGCAATGCCTCCAGAATTCGGCAGAAAGTAGGGAACGGAATGTCTTAACACTAGGTTCCCTTTACCTACCCCAGCGTGAAGCTGATTTGATTTGATTTAATTTTAGAAATATATATATTCTATAACTAGGGACCTAAACGATATGCTGCGTGGGCACTGATTTATGTAGATACGTTTATTAAGCATATTGCTTTTTACGGTGAAATATATAGAAAATATGTAATAAAATGTAAATACTAATAATATTTAGAGTACGTAGAGCATGGTTTATTAATACGTGTGATATACGTGCTTTAGAAGCAGATGTAGATTCAATAATTAGTGGTCAGCGACCGAGCGCAAAGCTGGTTTAATATATTTCCCATATGTATTAAATATTAAATTAATGAAATTATTTATGTTTATATATTAATTGTATTGTATTATATTATCAAATTCGCCATCTAAAAATGTGAGAATGTCTTATGTTTAAAAATATGATTAGTAGAGAAAATCAATGTTATGGCGTTTTTAAAATGAAATCCCCATTTTTTCTTGCTATTTAAACATAAAAACCATCTTATATATAAACATCCAAATTATTACAGCAAGTCTTATATTCAAAAAAAAAATTAAGACGCAAATAACTAAGAATTAAAAATAAAACCATTCAATAAGAACAATACAAGACATTGTCTTATATCAAGTGAATTTTAATCATAAGCGACAGTGGTTGTCCATTCCAGCCGCGGCGTTTAAACGACATCAAGATGACGAGATAAGAATGATTGATCGTGGTATTGTTTACGCTGTAATTTGCTCTGTAAACGGTTATTTTACTGCAGTTTACGTAGTACATGGTGGTTATTTTTATAGTCATCGATGTTACGGTTAATCGTACAATGTGGAACATTTTGGTAGTCTGTGGCGTATGAGTTGTTTACCGTTACCGTATCGTTGATGTAATAGTTTAGAATGTTTTAATATTATTATTATGAGGCCAGTAGTGGCGTAGGGGCACAAAGTGTGACTGTAAAACCGACTGGTTGTGGGTTCGATCCCGGCTCGCGGAGATGAAATATTTACTTAAATTTATATTTCCATTTCTTCGCACCGAGTCAGGTTTTTACATATACAAAAAGTATTTATTATTTAAAAATAAAAAGATTCTTAACGAAAAATAAATAATAAAAATAAAATAAATAAAATCTACTTCACGCTGTATCCCGCACATAGCAGAGTAGGCAGAGGAAAACTATTGATAAGACACTCCGTTTCCCACTTTCTACCAAATTATGGAGGCATTGCGTGTTTAGTGGCAGAACCCAACGCCGCGCTTTGCCTCGACACCAGAGTGAAGCAATGGAAATATAAATTTAACTAAATGCTTCATCTCCTCGAATGGGGATCGAACCTACAACTAGCCGGTTTTACAGTCACACTTTGTTCCCTTGCGCCATGACTGGCCTAGTAAACAATAATAATCATAATTATAATACATAATTGAACATTTAAGAAACATTGTAATCATGTACGGCATAAAGTACCCTTTGTTACACTCCATTGGACTAAATTACTTTTACCTATTGAACTGGAAAAATTAAATCAAGTGTCATAAATCATAGAAGCGAGAGTAAATAGTGAACACGAATCATAATCATAAAATACTGAGTGTTATATTACATTAATTGTATAAAGATGTATTCAACGACTCTATTCGACTATGTAACAAAAGTGTATAACTATGGTTTTGTTATAATATGGTAAGTGATTTAAATCTCTATTATAAAACTTTTTCTTTACTGAGCTGACAAATAACGCTTAGCCGGAACTACGCGGCATAGAACGTTCCTTGAGCAGTGTATGGAAGCAAGGGAGAACTTTATGATATTTCCTACGGCAATGATTTTGGTCATGAAAATTAAATAATTTCTCGAGTTGAATTATTTTATTTATTTTCATTTTCTTTGGTAATGGGTCAAAGCACGGCGTCGCGCTCCTCAACACACAACGCGAAGAACTCCAGAATTCGAAGGAACTACGACAAAATGTATTATACATAAAAAAGAACATGTTTATTTTATGCGGCCTTATCACTACAAGAGATCTTTTACAGGCAACCATTAAAAGTGCAGGACTTATGTAAGAAAATACAATAAGACGCAAAAAGTATTACTTAACAAAGTGTCTAACGTCTTATGGTCTTAATGTCGTAATGGTCTGTCTAGGTCAAAAAAAAAGTGATAAAGAAAATGTTGCAACCTAGTAATTAGGCTTGTTCTAAAAACTGTATGTAAATCAAATTATTTTTTCTTTTATTATTCCCTATGTTTCAAGCACGGAACGAAGAGCTGAGTGTCTTTACAGTTGACACTGAGTTGACACCTAGTGTCTCGCTCTCTATCCTTTGCATCAAGGGGCAAAGACTACCTAGTCTCTGGGTATCACCATAGCACTGATCTGAGATAAAACGTGAATCACATATTAAATTTCAAAAAAACAAATACGATATCAGCCTCATTCTTCTATGTATTTAATTTAAATACACATATACATATTAGCACATATATCAAAGCGAGTTTTAGTAAAAATAATGAAGGCTGCACTAGAATGCAACCATTGCAGCAGGAAGTGTTCTTGGTTGCATCATGTAATAATGGGCCATTCAAAATGTGGGTCGTTTATTTACAAAACGTTTCAAGTGCAGTTATAGTACTCTCGTATAATCCCTGTGATTACCGTAATGTGCTAGGTGCTTGGAGATTTTAGCTGCATTGTTGTGGTCTGTTCATTGGAAATTTCTACATATTTTTTCAACTTCACGCTGTATCCTGCATATAGTACAGGGAGAGGGATCCTATGAGTCACAGAACTCAACGCTGTGCTTTATATTGGTACCAGAGCGGTCCAAATTTGCGGGACAAATTTCATAATTAAGTATAACCGGAAGTACTATCTTTATTTTAAGTTTTTTTTTAAGTAAATATAGATGTACGTTTGTTTCAGAAAATCAAGGCACCAGACTTGAGTACATGGTTTGAATTTCAAATCGATATTTTCTGCGATTTTGTAACAAACGTTCCTGAGATAAAAGCTCTTGATAAACAGACAAAGAGATGAACGGACGGACGGGCAACATCAATCCAGCGGCAATCAGAAATCCTTAAGTGGTGCTGAACCCTAAAAATATTGAAATATTAGAACAAACTACATTTTTTGTATAATTTTTCAAAAAGATTTATCACAACGTTAAGGTAGCGTTGTGATAAATCTTCTTGACACAGTAGCTTCTTAAGTCTCAACGTAAAACATATGGCATGATTAACAGATACCGTTATATAAAAATTGCGGAAACATCATTACATGCCTCATTAGTGCCTTAAAAATATCTTAAATCAATTAACCTTGCAACAAAACAATGAAAGAGACTCAATATATTGAAATTAATGACATTAATTTCCATTTTTCGCAATCGTTTAAAGATTTTGCAGTATTTATGTATATTTCGGTTTTTCATTATCATGTAAAAAAGGGGCCGTCGTGGCGCTCCAGCTCCAAGGCAAAAAGCCCGGAGCTGAGTTTATACGTCAACAATTTACTAACCACAAGCACATCTATACACACATATATATATCAAGATACAATATATAAGTTAGATGAGCTATTTACTGAGTAAATTTACATAATAACGTCATTTGGACTAACCGCAGCCAGGATAATTTACAGCGTACTGAGATTGAGTGCCTAGTACTAACGAAAACAAGCGAACGTGACATGATTGTTGCATTTGAAAAACGTTGCGTAACCCATCTATTTTGTTTAACAGGAAAAAATATTTGAAAATAAATAAATAATATATCAAGTTTGCAATATAGAAGATAGTAAAATATTATAAAATGAATCTTGAATTTATTTCAAAACCATATATAAATATATTTTTGTAAATTTAAATTAAAAGTAGACGAAAATAGTGGCGCAGCGGCACAAAGTGTGCTGTAAGTCGACTGGTTGTGGGTTCAATCCTACTTAAGGTGTATCACCAATTAAAGTGTATAATTCTATTTTTTCGTTCTGGTGTCCTAACACTAGCACTAGCGCTGCATACCTTGCTGTGTGCAGGATACAAAAGGCAGCTGATTTAACTTTTTTTTTAAATTAAAAGATTACATGATAACATCCTGGCGCAGTGGGACAGCGCCCTACTTTAAATAAAATTGTAGTTTCAATACCCATTGAGAGTAATATATTATTTTCATTTTCCTACTCTGGTATGACATAAATCATTAGACACTAGGGATTGTATGAAGGAAGCAGCGATAGAGGTATGTGGAAAAGGAAAAAGAGGCTTTAGCAAAAAGCGTGACGAATGGTGGGACGATGAAGTGCAAGATGCCGTAGAAAGAAAGAAGAAGGCATGGCAGGACTATAAAGCCTCTGGTAAGGATAAAAGTATGAGAGAGATAAAAAAGAAAGAGTATAAGCTGCAAAAGCACCAGACGAAAGTACTGATAAAGATGAAGCGTGAAAGGGCAGAGAATGAAAGAGATGAAAGGTTAACGAACAACTTCAGGGAAAACACGAAGCTTTTCTGGCGAGAAGTTAGTGCTTCTCGAGGTTGCTCGCTAACCTGTAGAATGAAAGGGGTGCTTTCGAAGGACGGTGAAATTCTAACAGAACAACCACACGTTTTGCAGCGATGGGCGGAATTTTACAAGGAGATGTATGAATGTGATGACGCCTCAGTCTCAAGTAACAGCCAAACGCTGAGTCTTGATGTAGCTGATGGCGGAATCAGTGTAAAAGAAGTTGAGAGTGCAATACGAAGTCTGAAATGTGGTAAGTCAGCGGGAGCAGATGGAGTTACTGCCGAGATGATCAAATATGGTGGGCCACGCGTCTTGGACTTGTTCTGGTTTTTGTGCAATTTATGCTGGAAATCAGGGGAGGTCCCAGACGATTGGCGAGGTGCAGTCATCGTGCCTTTGTATAAAGGCAAAGGTTCACAGATAGACTGCGCAAGCCATAGGGCTATCAGTTTGATTAGCTTAGGTAGTAAAGTTTATGCTAAGGTTTTAGCGAGAAGAATGCAAGAGAGATCTGAAAGGTTATTGTGGGAGGCCCAAGGAGGCTTTAGACCTGGAAGAGGGTGTATGGATCAGATCTTTTCCCTCCGCATGATTACGGAAAAATTTTTGGCCGTTAACCAAAAAGTTTTCTGTGCTTTTGTGGACTTGGAAAAGGCATTTGACAGAGTTGTTAGAGCGAAATTATGGGAGATACTACCCCGGTACAATGTGAACGGACCCTTGCTGCAGGCTGTAAAGTCTCTTTACAGAGATCACTCAGCCTGTGTGCGAGTAGGAGCTGGCATGTCGCCCTGGTTTGACATCCGATCGGGTGTCAAACAAGGTTGCGCCATGTCAGCTTGGTTGTTCAATTTGTATTTGGATAGCTGTCTCCAAGGAGTGAAACAAAGCGATATGGGAGTGAAAGTAGGTGACCTGAATGTGAATTGCCTGCTGTACGCAGATGATGCAGTGCTTATTGCATCATCAGAATGCGAGTTGCAGGCATTGGTCACCACTCTGAAAGAAGGGTGTGAATATAATGGTCTAAGCCTCAATGCGAATAAGACAAAGGTTCTGATTTTTGAAAGAGATGAAGAAAGGACGGAATGCAAGATCAGTGTAAATAGTAAGATATTAGAACAAGTGAATGAGGTGGTATACTTGGGAAGTATGTTCAGTAGAGATGGAAGATACGAGATGGATGTGGAAAGGCGTATTGCTGCCGGTAACAAGGTTAACGGAGCCTTAGCTGCATTGATGAGACGGCGAAACGTCAGCACAGCTGCGCGTTTGGCCGTACACAATGCAGTTTTGGTACCGACTCTGTTATACGGCAGCGAAACGTGGGTATTACAGAAGAAGAATGAAAGAAAGATGAATGCTGTGGAGATGCGATCTCTTCGTAGGTTATGCGGAGTCAGCTTAGCTGATCGAATCCGCAATGAAGAGGTACACAGAATGGCAGGTACTAGCGAGGATGTCACGGTGAGAATGAAGAAGAACGTGCTCAGCTGGTTTGGGCACGTCGAACGAATGAGTGATGAAAGAATGGCAAAAAAGATTTATGATGGAAAAGTGAGTGGTAAGAGAGGTAGGGGGAGACCTCGGTTGACCTTCGAAAACACAGTATCAAAGATACTGGAGGAAGGTCACGTAAAAAGCATGAGGACCCCCCGGAGGGCATGTATGAAGAGGTTGATGACAGTGGACGAGGCGAAAGAGGTATGTAGAGACCGTAGCGTTTGGCGCTCCGTTCTCTCTGACTACCCCGCTAGGGATAAAGCGTGAAGTTAGTTTAGTTTAGTTTAGTTTTATTAGACACTAGCTCTTAGTTCTCCGGTTATCCTACTGTATATAAAATAAATATTACATTATCCCAATTCTTACGTTCCTCGTGCGCACTGGACATAAAAATGCTATATTAGTATACATAAATTAACTAAAAAAAACAAAAATCTCCCATTTACCACCTAATCCATATAAGATATTATGCTCAAAACATTCACGTAACTTTACTTGGTAGTCGGTATTATTAAACATAAATAAAGCCATTTACATTCAAAAAGGCACTTGAGGCGTATTTCTAAAACCGTATAACAGTCGAACCGTTGCGAAACACATTCAGTGACATGAACGAAAACGCTAAAACTATAAATTGACGGAGGAGCGAAAAAAATTTGTATTATGCAGAACACGTGCTTTAGTTGGGGAATGATTTAGATCGAGAACAAATTAGTTATAAATGTTAATGTAACTGTATGTAAATATTAATGGTTGTGTATCATGTCAAGATTGTATTTAAAGCCTAACTAATAGTTTTTGAAGTGTTTTTTTTATAAGGAAGTTTAAAGTACGGTGTTTAGTTCCGCTAATACGAACGCAATGTTCGAAAATTGTATAAAAAGTGAGGGGCGAAATACCTTGACTAGGTTCCCTATGGTTACTCTACTATACAATATTATGCAGTAGGAAATTATAAAAATGTTCTTCTTACAAAAACTAGAAATGTTTTAACTCTTCTACATGCTTAGATAAAATGTGGATGAGATCACATATTTCTTCTTAAATCAAAATGGCTAAATCTATTTTGTATTAACATATTGTACATAATCAACACTTAGTCATATGCTTAAATAATGTTTATTTTATTATTCTTTATAATGTCATAAACTAATGCCTATTAATACTAATGACATAAATAAGAATATGAGTATATGTCATATATTATGTCATTTTAGTTTATTTAAGAGGCCAGTCCTGGCGCATGGGCAAAAGAGCGTGACTAAACGCAGCAGACTGACGTGACTTTTAAAACAGAAGGAAAAGGATTCTTAGGCTAGATATCAACTATCATTGCGCTGTTGATATACACCATAAAAAGGCAATCTTCTTTCAGAATAGACTACCAATATTTTTTATATGTAAATATAGGTGTTTTTAAAATTCGTGTATAAGGTTACTTTTAAGAAAAAAGGAAAAAAATGTATTTTAACACAGCCAAACTTACTTGATCAGAATAATTTTGAACGAGGTATATCTCAAATTAAAAAGTATAATTGCCTACACATGTGGTGTTAATTTATCAACGTACTTCCAATATGTTAAAATATTTTTCTCACTCTTCTCTCTGTAAAGATGACGGAGACTCTATGGTTACAGTAACACTTTCTTTTTCTAGTGTCGAGTGGCGGAACCTAACGCTGTGAAATTTTTTTTTTGCAACTGCGCTACTTTATCGTTGTATTTATCGTTTGTTATTAATGATTACTAAATGCGGTTAGATGTAAATGTTAGATAATAATCAGCTACCGCAAAGGTTACGTTAAGTATTTGTATACTATATTATTATTCAATTTAAGGCATTTATAGTTTAATCATATATTTAAACGTTATTAACGTTTAATGCTTATATTAACTTTATTTATTTATTTATTACATGACATCATGGAGGTGCAGTTTTAAAGTGCCTTATCGCAATCACGATTCCTCTAAATTTGATCCGCACTTCCAATGTTTCTGCGGGCAATGAAGTAAATATAGAGTCAATAATGCATACCTAGTACAGTAGGGATACACTACAGGGTATAAGGTTTCTCCACATATGATTTTCTGAACGCTCGAGAAACCCCCCTTCGGCTCCCTAACTATAAGTGATTTCAAGAAATCCTCTTTTGATATACTAATACATTCCTCAAGGCTCACTTTTAATGTAGTCTACATGTAAAATTTCAGCGTTAAACACCGTGAAGTATATGCTATGCATCACTCAGTAACGGAATAATTTTGTTTAATATAAATATACCTACTTTTCATATATTTTACGAGAATTTTTTCAAAGGAAAAATTTACATGAAAAATATTACATGTTGCATTGAAGCTAAGCGTTATTTCAAGGTCATGAGCATCACTTGAATATGTACATATAATATGTAAGTGTCACTAGTATTGAAATATTTTATTATGAATGATACGCGGTATATAGGTATAATTGGTACTGATAAAACTTACAAGAATATATCATATTGTGCAGTAAAAGTAGATGTGTTTTTTCTGTTTTCTAATTACAAAAATTTATATTTGCCTTGGATCAGCAACAGCATAAATTATTGTGGAGATATAGATTCGATTTTCATTAAAAAAAATGGAAGCCATTACTATTTTGTTAAGGATTTAAAAAAGATTTCCAAAAAATGTTTTGCATACTTATCATAATATTATAAAAAAAAATACCACAGTATTAACCTAGTATAAATTTTAAGCATACTTAGCATTTTATTTTATAGATTTTAAAAGTACCAGTGGAGCATAATTTGCTTCATCAACGTCACTTACATTAGGAAAAACGATATACGACACGATATATGATCTTTGAATATTCAAAACGTTAAAAATCTTCACGTTTTAGTAAAGAAAAAATAAATACAAAATTTTAATATATTACTAATAAGTAAATAGCGACGTTGTGTTAGTCGATGTGGTCGTACCCGTCCAGCTGCATGACGTAACATTTCTAGGTCAGGGTCAGTGCGTCGCCACGTTACGGAGGTTTCATAGATTTGTGAAACTCGAACGCAGCTTTGACAATACATTTTTTTTTATTTAGGCAGTTTCTACATATTATTACTAGACTAGATTATTAATTCAGGTAATGAAAAAATATTTATTGCAATTCTTTAATGGATTATAACCTGAATTTTAATAAAATTTCAAACTGGGTATAAAGTAAAGAACGGAGTGTGTGCTTTACTTAATACAATTTTTATGTAGAAACTAGATACCTATAGTTTGTATGAGAAATTTTAATAAAATTTTATTTGCAATAAATTTTACTTATTTTTTTAATTTTTAAACTTAAATTATTCTTCAATTAAGCAAAGCTTTCAAAATATTTATTAAAGCAATTCATTTTTATTAAATTTCGTAATTATATTCATATTAAATAATGCTAATCTGTCAACTTTTATTAAATAAATTAAAAAAAAGTTCGATATACAGGTTTATCAATTATTAAGTGTTGTTAACCGTTTAATATTTATGATTTTCGCAATCAGGTCTGAACCAGTTATGTATAATTGCAGTTTTTGTAATGAAAATAAATTTTAAAATCGCAATTTAATGTCTTTTATTTATATTTTTTTATAGTATTAATGTATTTTTTGTTTATTTTTTATGTTAATAATTTTAACATACATTTAAAACAAATATTTTCTTTCCTAAGTGTGGAAGAACTATTTAAAATTTTTAAAAACGTTTTCTCATATAAGGTATATAGAATATATATAACATAATAAGAAAATCTACACATATAAAAGGAATGCCTTCAGAATTCGGTAGAAAGTGGAGAACGGCGTGTCTTAACACTACGTTCCCTCTGCCTACCCTGATGTGTGCGGGATACAGCGTGAAGCTGATTTACGTATATAAAAGGTACATAAATACATATAAATATTAAATCTACACACTGGCTAAACAAGCACGTACTACAAGATTTTTTTACTCTCACCTTTCTCTAAATATATGAGTAAGAAGTTTTCAGTTTATGTTTAAGCAGAACCGGAAGAGGCAAGTTGCAACGGGTAAGCTCTTATCAACCGGAAATGACATTTAGAACATTTTTTTTTTCATTAATTTCATTCATTCTTCCAAGTGGGAATCGACTTTACAACCGTCATTTTTACATTAGGACGCTGTGCCACTGCAACACAACGGCTTCTGTTGTTTGAAAGTACTTCGATTGTTAAAAACAGTGTTATACTTAGTCATGGCGGATTTATATTTGTCATTTTTATATATTAATTTATTTCGTTATACGCATTTTATTATATGTCCATATATATAAAACTGGATGACTCGAAGTGTGTCAGTCATGTTTGATCACATAGTCAAGTGATAAAATTCCAAGATGATGCTTCATTGATAAATTTAAGAAAAAAATCCTTAACTATTATATCAGTTTCACGAATAGAACCACAATATTATTTTTATATTATCGTTCTGTAAGTAAGAACACACGATATTCCGTTTCCATTATTAGATATTTCCGTCCGACATTTTCCGCCAAATTCTCGGGGCATTGCATCTTGAGTTGCATAATTTAACGCCGCGCTTTGTCTCGTTACCACAGCGACAATGTAAAAATATATTTCTTTCTGCCAAGTGGAAATTGAACCTTTATTTATTTTTGGAAAAAGATACGGCAAACGAGCGTATAGGTAAGTAGGCGGGTGGTGGTGATATCACTTACCATCAGGTCACCTGATGATAAGTAATCACCACCACCCGTCTAACACTAGAGGAGCTATAGGTGCGTTGCCATAAGTTAGCGTTGCCGGCTTTTAAGACGAAGATGCTGATGAACCCCAGTTTCTTGGAGGCTAACTTGGCCTTGCTTTCTTGCTCTAGGATATAGAGAGGCCGTCGTAGCGCAGCAGCACATCGTCTGATGTAAACTCGATTTTTTGCTCCAAGTAGTATTCCAACCTACACTCATCACGTTTCGTCATAATAAACAAAATTGCTCCATATTGCCATTTGTTTTTAACTAACATATGTTTTTCCGCAATGCTATATTACCTAGCGCTAGAAAAATTTAATAAGGCTTGGTTTTTAATCGATCAAACAACGAATGGTATGTTTACAATGCTGACAATCTAAGATCTTTGCGTATGATATAATAAACAAAATACTTCAATGAGGACATTAGCTTAGAATCGTAACTTTAAAATTGTTAAGAGCCTCTCTCTTTCCTCTCCACCAGTCATTAATTCCACTGTTTGCCAGGGTTTGCCTTCCGGATCAAACTGCTCCACATTTTTTTTCCAAATAGATCAATCAATAAAAAAAAAAGTCATTTCGTACACATTTCGCGATAAGAATTAATAAGTAATTTTAACTTTTAATTGTGTTATATATGTGTTTTTCGATATATAAGCGAAACTTAATTTCTATACTATCTTGGATCTTAAATTCGATGTGGACATTTGAATAGTTGCTGTTTTACATATAGAACAGGTAATCTCCATATCATTTTAATGCCAACTAATTGTGTAGCAACAGTAGCGCTGAGGTATGTTCACCTCAGTTGATAGTTAATATAATTTAGACTTTTTTTCCTTCACGCTGTATCGCGGAAACTCAGACTTAAGACATTCAGTTCCCATTAAGACACTTCTGGAGGTATTACGTAATGTCTGGTTACCAGAGCAGTGAAATAAAACATATTAAATTAAATAATTATTTGACATTGCTCTTAATATTCAATTTAAATAAAGCCATTTAAACAAACGTGAGTAGGAACTGTTGAAATTAGTGTTATGGGTTTTTAATTTACTATTACAAATTTCTCCAATTAACGCGCCCCACCTAGAGTGGTCGCTAAGAGATATGTCACGCAGAAGACATGACTCAGGTAATGTAAGAGAGCTAATGGTGTACACAATTTAATAAGTAAGTATATATATATATATATAATTATATTGAGTAATAATATCAAAATTAAAAGAAAATAAACAAGTTCACCCGCACACAGCAGAGTAGGTAAAGGGAACCTAGTGTTAAGACACTATTCTCCACTTACCACCGAAATCTGTAGGCATTGCGTGTCGAGTGTCGGAACTTAACGTTGCGCCTTGCCTCGACATCTGAGCGAAGAATTGAAAATATAAATTTAAATTAATTTTTCGTTTCCTCGAGTGGGGATCGAACCCAGTATTTATATTGATTTAGATTCAAGAAAATGTGTATTTTTTATAGGACCTAAACATCATTTGTATTCAAATTTCATATTTTTTTGCATAAAGCTTTCATCTAACCAATTAATTTAACCAACTATGTAGATCCGTTAAGACGTGGTGGAGGTCTATAACCTGTCAACAATTACTGCGTCGTAATTTTTTTGATAGTGAATAGTAGAATTTCTAATGTATACATAACATTCGAAAATATTTAAATAGTATTGTATTAAAGTTATTCTTACTAATGTTTATAAGTTGTGGACAATATAAGTACTAGGTATATCATTACTTTTCTCAAAAAAATGATAAAGATTTACACCAAGAAATGTACTTATCAATCAATTCATCAATCAATCCACCAATCAATCATCAAATTGAGTAAAGCTTTATCGTTGAAAATTTTCTTAAGCTTACTACGTCTGTGTAATATACCGACAGTTATTATAATCAATTACTCAAAGACCTGTCACACCGGATAGAAGTGAGGCGAAGTATGAAAATTGCAGGTGCCATTCACTCATTCATTCATTATTCATTGAGTAACCAGCTCTTGTTTGTATATTTTTACTTTTGTATTCGCGAAGGGAGACACAACTGTAAATAAAATTTTCTTAATAGGATGTATTTATACATATATATCAATACTGTATATTAATATTTTAAAACTCAAAAGATCCCTTGGTTGAAAGCGTTATTTTAAAGAACTATTTATTTTCATTTACTGAGAAAAAATATATTATATCACGTTAATTGATTTGATGTAACCCACTACAACACGTGCGTTCACAATTATCTCGCTCACTAAGAACATGTCATATATGTTAGTATACACTTATTTCCATTCAACCACGTGGGCATATCCGTACGTATAAACTAGTGTAAAATACATCCCCCAGCTTTCAACCCACTAACAACAAGGTCACTCAGCCGCGAGTAAATTGCTTAAAATTAATTTCATTTATTTTTCAAATAGGAAATATATGCAAATTGGTAATAAACAGATGACGCTACAATTTTATACGCTATTGTATTAGCTACGGAAACACCCATATATTTATAGAGATGACAACTTCGTCGTTTAATATGTTAATAACTTAACAATAGAGTTCAAATGACGTAACATAACGCCGAAAATGATAGTTGAATCATTTTTGACATAGAGTTGATGTCAAAATGGATGATAATTGCTATTAATGAGCTTATAGGCATAAAACAATCAATGCCTTGAATTTTAAATGTCAAACAGTTTCGAGATTGTCTTGTTAGCTTTTATGGTTCCGTAAGGTCAGGTGCCGTTAATTTAATTATTATGTAGGAGGTTAATTTATTATTTACAACTTTTTCTGAAAGTAACTAAATATCAGCGCCGAAACGAAGGTTATTGACATCTTCGTTATGGTTATATATTTAATTTTTAGGTATTTTGTTGTGCAACTGTGGCATTAATGGGATGTTTTTGGCCATGCTTGACATTATAGTTCATTATATAGTTATTTCCATCTGCTTAAAATGAATATATTCTTGTATTGCAAAAATATTCTTATTAACGGGAAAATAAACCACGGAATTCTGCTTTCGACGTTTTTGAGAACGTTACAGTTACCTTATACGAATATATAGGTATATGGCAAAATTAAAATGATTTAAAAATAACAAAAAAATAACCAATATACGCGCTATAACATTCAATTCGTGCTTAGCCACTTAGTAACCTTACGTATGTCAAAAGTTCAACAAATGTAATCCTTGAGAGATGTTAAAAAGGTTTGTTTAAGTTGTTTATACATGTTTTATTCCACGTTTATGATGTGTGGGAGAAAAACAAAGCGTAGTGTAGGACATTGATAGATTTACTAGAATTCCATTTCGATTTGATAAAGTATATTCATTACTATGTTTGAAATATCGATTAGCCTTGTATACTATATTTGCATCGCATTTGATGACGTAATGTGTATTTAGTGTATTTTATAGCACATCACTAGTATTTTTGACAATGTAGTGTCATTTTTAGAAAATAATAGTAACATTGAATAGATTAGATGTTTTGAGTTAAAAATAAAAATACCACAGTAACAAGGTCTACAAGTGTCAAGCCCGATTGTTCTAGATTTGATTTTCAAAGAAAAGTGAATGTCTTTGAAGTTCATTTTCCCTAAGCCACAGATGTACGTGTAGATATAAAATACAAGAGTTATTATTACCACGAATCGATATTACATAGACATTTTTAAAATTCTGATAGTAAGAAGAGCGGATAGCGGGGGGTGTTAACAAGTTCTCTTAACATACTAGATATATTATGAGAGGGATGATGTATTAAAATTAAAAAAACAGTTTTAAGCTTCAAATGAAAATATCCTGTTCTCCCGAGTGGAAATCGAACCTACCATCGTTTGTGAAAATCAAACCCACATTCTCTTTCGCCGCAGGTGCAAATTATTGTAATTTTTTGTTATCAAAATTTCATCTCATTACTAAAAAAGTTACTTAAGTAATGATTATGCAAAGCTAGGTACCAACATATACTGTATTATTTCAGTGACATGAAATGCACATATTGACACAGATGCATCGTTGCTATTGAGAAGTTAAATAAAATTTTAACGGTCCACAATGAAGTTTGTATATTCATTACGGTTTCTTCCCAGCGTTCAGAATTTGGAATTCGTAGCCAATCGCTGACAGGAGATTTAGTAACGGTTAGTACTGAAGGTAGGCCATGGTCCTTATATTATAGATCTTTACATGTTTTTAAGAAAAAGGAAATTTTGTTTGGTTAGACGGCTTATCTCAGGAACTAGATCTATATGTATACATAGAAATCTATAGAGCTATAGCTCTATACAATATATTGTATCACGTTAATCGTTTCGTTTTTGTTAAGTTTTTTTTTCCCTTTCACCACGAGCTTCAGGTTATACCTGAAGTATATACTGCCAGTGCCTGGTTTTATAGTTATAAAGAATTATAGTTTTATAGTTATAAAGAAATATGATAACTAATAAAATATGTTACTTTACTTAAATATTCTGTAAAAGACTTTTCGACTTTGTCTATTTAGTACAAAATCGGTAGAAAGTTTATTTAAAAATAAAGTAAATAAATATCATATTAAATTACATAAACACAAAATGGATGAAAATAAATTTCACGGTACTGAAACTTATTATATCATCGAAACAACAATGACTAATATTATTTATATAACATGATTAATCTATATAAAATAATGAAAATATTATTTTACTTCCTAAACATGAGGTCCACTAACAGTTGATACGAGGTAATCGATATCCAATAGATAAGATATGATTACAGCGCTACTTTTAAGTTGCGCTATTACATTAATGTATACATATGTATAAGATATCATACTACTACATAATGAACAAGTGCTTCAAAGTAGTATTATAGAGACAAAAATAAAATAGGTTAAAAGGGGCACATTTTTAGCATCGCGTTTCAGCTTTGCTGTAAGTGATCATAACGTTATAGTATTTAAAAAATATCATAGAATTTGTTATACTTTAAATCTAGACTTAGCTCAGCTTTTCGTTCTGTCGTACAAAACGAAGTATGTCTATTTTTTCAGCTTCACCCTGTTACCCACATATAGACTTGCTTTCCACCGAATGGGGGATCTCGGAATGCCTCAAGGAGTCATTGTGCGAAGAAATGAAAATGTTAAATATTTTATTTCCACGCATGGGAATCAAATCCACAACCTATCGCGTCTGCATTCGCACGTTTGTGCCACTGCGCTACGATTGGCCTCGAATATTAATGTTCATTTAAAATTAGTAAAAGAAAAATAAAATTAGTGATCGCATTCATATAAATTGTGTTTAATGTAATTTTTATTCATATAGCAATACCCATTAAGGAATGCTATCGGCAGTACATCTTCTATATACCCACCATTTCAACCATCATAATATCTTTATTATAGTCACTTAAATAACGCACTTAACCGAGTCATAAATATGTATAGCAAAATTTCGCTATAAGCGTCCCCTCAGAACGTGTCGTGTGGTATCGCACTCGTAAATCTACACTAGTGACACAATTCGAAGCACGAATCCTAAATTATGTATGGTACATACAAAATTATATCTTTTTTTCACACTTCATTTCTGCATTTTGGAGTGTTGGTAAACGGATTTAGTGGGTGATTACTCCGCTCTCCACATTGAAGCATATGTCCTAATTGGCGTAAAAAAAATAATTTAATTTTTAATTTGATATGAAGGACCTGATTGAAATTAAACAATCAAACATTATCTTATTTCTTAACTTAAAACGATAAATTAATTAAAAATTATATATAAATAAAAAATATTCAAATGTGTTTCAATTGCTTTATCTGTATTTTTAAGATACCTTATCAAGAATAATATAAAAAAAGATAAAAACACTTTACCCAACGAAGTGACGTGTCTTTATCTACGCAAAGCATATGCGGGGGAGAAAGATGAAATCTGTCATGTGGATCCTACATAGGGAATATAGGGCAGCCCTAAATGATAATGTCTAGAAATTTCTACGCGAACGAGGAAAAACGGGATTTTACGCTTTGTACTCTACGCAACGAAACTTACGGGTTTGCTGGTTTTTTACCAAAAAACTCATTTATCGCCAACACTCAACACATACACCATACAACAATAAACGCTCGAAACGCTTTCTCAAAAGGTTTTCGCAAAATGATCTCACCAGACCTTGGAGATGCATCCTTTATTACGAAGACGCAATAAAACGCACCGTTTCAGTGGACAATGCCACCGTGGCCTTCTGCCCCCTGCTCGTGGTTACTGTATAAAGTATAGTGCACCCGATGGCCGATGGCCTAATACGGTTATGTATTTATTGAGAATAGAGTATATTTAATAATTTTATGTAGAAAGATCGTGTTACAATATTTTTTATTATATTATAGGATTATGCGTAGTCTTTCAAGCCAGTGTTAGTGTAGAGAATATGTATTTTTGTAAATATTATTAAATATTTTTATGTAATATTTATATGGACGTCATAGCGCAGTAATACAATGTCTGATTGTAAGCAGTGGTTCTGTATTCCATTTCTACTCGAGAACAATTGAGGCCGAGAAGATCTAGATATACATGTACGTATGGGTATCTGTGTGACGGTTCGCAGTTATTATTCATGAAATTTGAAGATTATTTTTTTATAACTATTTTTTTTTATTACTGCGTAACATTTCCCTTTCCTTTTACGGAAAATATTATAAATAAGAAGTGTTATACAGTTATCGTTAATTAAACTGTGTCATTCATATTCATGAATTGGTTGGGTGACCTTTGGGTAGCAGTTTGTGTTTGCTTTAGTACTTATTCGTGTATAATTTTTTACTAAATATTTTAATTTCAGCTTTCCACCCGAATTCAAGACATTGCGCATTGGATGACGGAGCTCTACACTGTGTGTACTAGAGAGGGGAAACAAAAATAATCTGTTTTTCCAAGTCAACATTGAACCCAAAATCATGTCGTTTCACGAGCGGATACAGTTCCACTCTGATAATTTCATCTTTTGGTTATTAGGTATTTTATTTAAAAAAAATAACATGTTGCGGATATCGTAAATACAAAAAATTTATGCTTATTAATTTACTTTGTGTGAACTAGTCTTATCTAAAGTGTAAAGTTTGTCACATGATTTACTTCATTCATATCCTTGTATGAGATGTTCTATAAATTGATATTGACTTAGTATCTGATCGCTGTCTGTACATGAAAGATATATCAGAAGATGTATTATCTAAATGCCAGTTCGATTCCCATTAATAAAAAATATATATATATTTTCCTTTCTAGCATCGAGACAAAGCGCGGCGTTGTGTTCCGCCAAATCAATGCGTCCAGAATTCGGCATTATATAGAGTCCGGAGTAACTTAACACTAGGTTCCTTCTGCCTATCCCGCTTTTTGCAGGATACAGGTGACGCTAAAAAAAGGAAAGAAATGACATGTCAATAAGATACATGTGATTCATTCACATGACTACAACGGACTTGCAGTGATCGCAGGCATACATTAAATGATAAGATCGTATCAAAAAGATATAAGAAAATCTCTCGCACATCATTAAAATTATAGGTCAGTGTCGATCGATAAGCTCGATATATTTTATCCTGCAATACTTGTTAAAGCGAAATGTCAAAGTGATCGATTATTATTATTATTACATAACGCGTATAGAACATATACAGCATGATTTCAAAAACGTTTTTTTTAATAAAATCAGCTTCACGCTGTATGCAGGCTGTATGGCAGGGTAGGCAGAGGGAAAGTAGTGATAAGATACTTCATTCCACACTTTTTTATTCGTTGTTTTTTTCTCGTCAGAAATTTACGCCAATCAGTTTTTAGTTTCGACTGTTCCAAAAAAGGCACATGGGGCTCCTAGCCAGGCCTTTATCATCACAAGAATTCTTATGTGGTCTTCTTCTTCTTCTACCTGGCATTAGTCCCGGCTTTTGCCAGGGTCTGCCTTCTTACTCAACCTACTCCACTTTGCACGGTCTTTAGCGGTATAGGACAGGAACCTAAGACAACGTTAACGCCCAAGACAAGACGGCACGTGCAAGGGCGGTGGTGACGCTTGTTTGATTCAATTGATACTATCCGTTTATCTCTGTACCGTATATAGTCTGTGATATATAATGGAGACAATATTTATTCCTTTTAGTAAAATTTGCAATTCAATATGAGGTCCTCATTATAATCACAGGATCCAACATTTTAACAATGTTCATGTTTGGCGTTCTGAAGATTATTTTTAGTTTTATTAGCACTAAACCAATGGACTATTTTTAAGAGAGCATTTGTTAATATTATCATATATCTACGTTTTGTCGTCTTTTAGTTTTAAGAATCAATGAAGTACGGTTGTGGATTCTATTCCCACTGGACTTGGAGAAATTCGGTGTCATGTCGGTGAATAGAGTGTCCTAAATCAGATTCTCAGGATCCTTTTGTCTATGTATTGTATGTGATTGTACGTGAAGCATCTGTGTCCTAAATGTGAAAGTGTACCACTAGAGAGAATACATTATTTTTAATTCCTTGATGCCGAAATTGATCTCCGCTACTCAACACGGCAGATGGGAATGGACAGTCTTAAACACTAGGTTTTTCTATCTACTCTATTATATGAGGGATACAAAATGAAACTAGTGTTGCTAAATATTTGTATTGTGGGTATACCAGAATATATATATATATATATATATATATATATATATATATATATATATATATATATACACAGTAAGTACTTGGTCTAATCTACAATTTGCACTATATTAAACGCTATCACAAAGCTCGACATACAATTACGCACGAGATACATCAATGAAATTCTATACGGTCAAAAATAACTTTAATAAAGAAAGTTGCTCCATTAACACGGATTGCGCACAAAAATAACGCATAATGTCTTTAACTGACATCTGCGAAATAATTCACTATATATACAAAGTATACATATGTAAAATGTTTTTACAGCTTTTGGAACATCGTCCTAACTGTAAACGCAGTGGTTGTGGGTTCGATCTACATTCGGTGAATTTATTTTCATTTCCCCGCTCTTGTATATAACACAAAGCGCGTTGTTGAGTTTCGCTAATCGACACTCAAATGTTCGAGACATTTGGCGGAAACTGGAAAACGGAGTATGATATATATTTTTTATGTTTTCTTCTTAAGCGATACTATATTTTACCTTACCGTGTTTGTTAAAATTATGTTTCAAGTTTATATGTTAATAATTTACAGAATAATCCCATCCCAGCATTAATTATTTAATAGCAATATATGCGAATTAGGGAGTAAATAATCAATGAAAAACCAGCTTTATAAACTCCAAATAAAAAATTAGCTGGATATACTAACCGGACGTTACGATTTTATCACCACTAGAGACAAATATTTGCAATACAAATGTTTAATGTGGGCGGCATTTTGTAGCGGAAACGTCGTTTGCGGTCCCTGAGCTGTGTAATGTATGTTGATGTTGTAATAACGTATATGTTGGTTTATACGGTTCTATATTCAAATCCTTCTCTAGGGAGTTACTATTTATAATAAGCCATGATTTAAGCTAACTATCCTATATCATGAAAACATTGAAGTGCAAGTGCAAATAAGCAGAGGTAACCTAGTACTAAGACAGTCTGTTCTCCATTACGATATTTCCGTTTCCACTTGCTGCCGAATTTTGGCGAATTTGTTGGAGTGGCGGAACTAAAGGCCGTGTTTTGCGTCGTTACCAAAGTTAGGAAATGTAACTATTGCATTTTCCGGGAATAGAAACCACTACCTTCGCGTTTTTTACGGTAGCATGCCCCTCCGCCACGACGGCCTTTCAACAATGATCAATAAAAAGATTTTATCTCAAATTTCAGTTTTGCTCTTGTATGTCAATCTCAACGCGAACGCGAGTCGTGCTTTAAACGTGTATACTCCAAGAAAGCCCATGAAAAACATCAAACGTTTTCCTTGAAAGCTTGTTAAGTATGACGCCAGAACTTATAAAATTGAACTAATGGAACATTGAATTTTTTTTATAATTTAATTCAATAATAATAATTATTATAACAACAGTAAAAATAGTATAGTATAGTTAAGAGTTTTAATGAAAAAAAATTAACGTTGTATCCACATAATGTATCTTGTACGTAATTGTATGTAAAACTTTGTAAAAGCGTTTAATTTAGTGCATATTACAAAGTAGATGGATATTGTGGTATATCCACAGTACATATAATTATAGCAATACTAGCTTCACGTTGTCCCACATATAGTAGAGGAAACTTAGTGTTAAGACACTTCGTTCCCACTTTCCGCTCAAGTTTCGAGGCGTAATAATTAATCGACATGAAATAAGTGATAGAATATTTTTTTAAAATTTGTATCAGAACTGACTTATATTTTCTAAAAAGTTTGTCCTATATTACAGTTGTAATAATATGTGTACTAAAATATAAATGTTAATATCTTACTAAAATTTTCTGCATACTTGTAGATTATTGAAATTGTCAGTTACCTGTAAAAAATAAAAAGAAATTATAGTACAATTATTATATTTTAATAAATAATTTATTAAAATGATGAATTTTATAGTAACACCTGATATGTATAAAATTCAGTAAATAAAGGTAGATAAAGTTTTGTGCTTTTCAGGATAGGTAGAGGAAATCGCAGTAGTGGAACTCAACACCGCGTATTGTTTTCTTCGCAATTCAGAAAGAAAAAGTTGTAAAGTTAAATATAATTTGCGTTTCAATAGGAAAAGCAGCTTCATATTTTTTTCTACATAGCACAGCAAGCAACGCTTAAATGTTTTAACGCCGCAAATTCATATATTTTGTACTCTAAAAGTATCATGGAAACTACAATTTCAATTTTACAGCAAACACATTGCTATGAAAATATTTACAAAATACCCATCCACATTCCATGAATACTGGAAGACCATCACAGCATACCAGAACACCAAGTGGCACTGTCCCTTTGAAGTTCAGATACAATGTAAGTCGTGACTATACGAATACCGTTGTATTCTTAACGATCCCATAATGTTTGTAAAGAATCCCAACTTTGGTGTTACGCGGTCGCTAAATGAGTATCCTGTACGCGAGTGGCCGCAGCCAGAGATCAAAGATGATTTTTATAGTAAATACACAAAAATAAGTCCCTAGTAATTTCGACCGGAAACTTAGTTTCATTAAATAACATAATAAAAAAGAGTTTGTTTTTACTATTATAATAAAGTAGTGTGATAAATTTTTTAATTATGCTGTTTTGGTGTCGTATTTTACTATCGCTTTTAAAGAAATGGATATGAAGATTGTAGAAATAAGAAATATATATTTTTCCTTATATAATAGCTGCTGGACGTCGACAATTCTTATTGTATTATAAAAAATATATAAAGTGTTAATCACACACTAAAATTATAAGTAACATACAAAATTCGGAGGCGGGATTCGAACCTATGACTCTCCGACTTTATTTAGTATACTTACCGGCTATGGCTTCTAGTCAGTATTACTGATAGTTTATATATTTATATATTTTTTCATTTTTCCCAAATTTATAACATCACTTGGATTGCGTACGTTATATTTATGACATCTGAGTGACGAAATGGAAGTGGCCATTTCGTTCACGCACCTATCAACTACACCACTACTATGCTATACTATACTATACGATATTATTAGTTAAAGTATGTTTAGTACATCTATCTAGAAGGAACTGTCACAATAAAAACAAATAGCAAGAATTTTCACATTGCACAAATTTATACCAATTGAAACTGAAACATGGAACATTCCTCTCAAACAACATTAAACAATCAGGGATACTTAAATTTTATTATCGAACATATGCATTTAGCGATTGTGATTAATGAAATAGAACCTTAAATCCATAGTTATAGAGTTAATTTTTGATCTTACCAATTCAATTGGGAGAAGCGTTTTATGAAAAAGAAATTGTCTTGCAGACGTACGCAATTGATTTACAGCTTGTATTGTTGTTTTTAATCATGATCGATACCGGTAGTGTGAAAAGGTAATTAATGTTCCACTTTTGCTCTTCTGCTAATGTGAAATTGTGCAGCGGCACAGCGTCTGCATGCACTCGATTCCCATATGCGGGAATTCATAATTTTCATTTCCTCGTTCTTATAACGAAGCACGAAATGCCTTGAAAACTGATCGAAAAGTGGGGAACGTAGTGTCTCGACATTAGGTTCCTATCCTACTATATGTGGGATAAAGCGTAAAGTTGAAAATCGAATAAAATTTGATAAACGTAAAACCGCTTATTAAACGAAAAATCACTGTCATTCAATCCTATTTATTAAGAAACAATTATATCTATATATAACATATCGATTCAAGATTAGTAACATAAAAATATTATAACTTAATTTAATTTAATAGTCAATTAATTACTAATTGACGTCTCTGAGCGCTATTAGTAACTACTATAAAAAAAATATGAATGAAAACACCGATCAAATGTGACAAATACAACATAAAAAAAATTACAACCAAAAACTAAGCTGACGTTGCATCATTATCACAGATGCATCTGCTGCGAGTGTGAGTGCCATTCACAAAAGATGAATGGGCGTACGTCGGATTTACGATCGATAGAAAAACAGACATCTGTACCCATTCTGTAGTATGACGCGACGATTTATACGAGTTTTTGTGATATTCACGTATACATTTACTATAGACAATATCTTTTGAGTTTTAAGTATATTTATATTGGTATATTTATATTGGTTGCGGCCTTGAGTTCCGCTACTCATCACGCAACACAACTCCCGAATTCGGTGAAAAATGGGGCACGGTGTGTCTTAACACTAGATTCCCTCTGCCTACTCTACTGTGTGCGGGATACGGCGTGAAGCTGACTTTTACTTTTATTAGTTTAAATTGTTGTTCAATTTGACCAAAGTTTTATCATTTTCAACATGGCAGTTGCTAGGTATATTAAATTAATGTTTTCCCTCTCTGGTAGACGAAGCGCGGTGTTAAATTTCGTCATTTAACAAGCAATGTCTTGAAAATTGGGCGGAAAATGAGGAACGCAGTGTCTTAGCACTACACCCAACCCCGCAATATGTGGGGTAAAGTGTAACCGTCTTACTATAAGCTCTAATTTCGTCAGCGATTGTACAAAGCGATAATATTATTGTTTACTCTAGTTTTTTACTATAACACATTAGGGGAGGCGTGTTGAAATATAACGCTGTTTGTATTACCTTTTTGTCTGTAAAAGCCGTCGTTATCTATCACCAGTTCAAGTTACATCGTCGATCACATTTTTTAATAGATTATCTAAATGAAGTTAGTTGCGTTTTTGATTTTTATTTCTGATCAAAGTGTCTATTTCCAAATAGTTAAACTTTTATTTGATTTTTATTAAAATTGTCATTATTATAATTCATATGATTCTTTGTCTCTTTTATTATTATTACATATTTTTAATATTGTCAACATAAAATACAGAAAATTTTATTATCATTAAATAAATAAATTTTAATTAACAAACAATACGGGCGTTGTAATATTGATATTATACAATTATTTGTCTCCAAAAAAGTTTCTAATTTGTCAATGCATGTGGGCGTAAGTGTTTTTACCTTATTAAGATTACGTCATTTCTCAGTCATTTACTCCGTATTCTAACTGACGTGACGTCATTTGTGAAAATGATGTAATATTTCCAGATTCACGCATCTCTTGGCATGTACGTAGCAAGGTAAGTTCTCCTCTTGGGGATGACCTCAGTCAGCTCAAAGCTGACCAAAGCTCTGACCTCCAAAGCGAGAAAATAAATATAATTAACTTTTCTAAAAAAGTCCGTTTTAGAAAACGTATAAACATTTGTATTTGGTGGATTTGAACCCGCATCTCTTAGAAACCCAAACATAATTAAGTAACAAGCGTATAAGAATTTCTAATTGTAGATTGATAAGAATGGTTACATATATAATTAGTGCAATTGGACGGTTTCTAAGAGGTGAGAGTTCACGTTCAAATTTTTATATTATTTTTATCTTTACAGATTGTAAACTAACAATATTAATATGCTAAAAAAGATAATTTAATACTCATATCCCCGAGTGGCAATTGAGTTGTTTGAATTCAGATGTTGTCCCACTACGCTACCCATATTGCTGATGAAATATCGTCGAAAATATTTTGCCAGAAGTAAAAGCACAGATTTCAGTAGGTACATCGGTTCCACAAACATCCGACCGTCATGCAGACAAGTAATTACGGTTAAAATAACATATTAATGTTATTTTAGTAATATAGAAACTTTTATTTCATTTCCTTATTTCCAATAATCGTGAACTGCTATAATGTTTTTACGCATAGTTTGGACTCTCTTTGACCTTTTTTTACAGCTGTGTAAATTATTTGCAATTTAAATTATATCAATTACAGTATTCTACAATATAACAATATAAAATTTTTATTTTCAACTTCAGGCTGTTAATTCCACATGTAGCAGGTTGGGCAGAGGGAGAATATTATTTTTTTCGATTGGGAATCGAACATAACCTGTGTGTGTGCCATTTACAGTTACATGCTTATGCCACTGCACCACAACCGGTCTCAAAAAAATTATGGTTTTCACAAAGTTGAAAAACCTTATCAATCCAATTGTAGTGTAAGTATGGCCGAGAGTAACGTTCCCGCATCATGCGTACGGCGCGATAGGGACGTGCCGAAAGGCTTATTTTTACTTTTTTTGCGATTTCGTGCACACAAAATCGGGCTTAAATCAAGAACTGTATAGGTGAAGTTTTTTATTTTATTTTGTTGTATAAAAAAATTACACTTATCTTGATTCTCTAAAGACAGTATATTTATTTTAATGATAATTAGTGAGTTTCTTATGGAGAATAATGTATAAAGTGACACAAATAATGTTACAGAATAATAAAAAAAATGTTAGCAAATATGTTTCATTGAAGACTAGTCGATGTATATCTGCCTACCTAAAACCTGTATAAAACTGACAATTCTATAAATAATACTTATGTGTAAAGTTTCTCAAATTATGTAAAAAAATTGCCAAAATCATAATATATTAAATGTATTTAAAGGATTATTCCACACTCAACTCAATTCAAGGAAAGAAATACTCATTTATAAAGCACATAAAAGTTTGAACCAGGGATTTGAGCACGCGCCTCTTGAGAACCGAGCTTGGACGGTTCCCAAGAGGCGCGTGTTCAAATCCCGCTACGATCATATTTTTTTACTTTTTCTAAATAAGTATCATTAATATTACTTAATATGACTCCTCATAATGTATAATACAGCAATATCATAACATCAAAATACGATAAATCAAGCACAAACAATACGTTAAACTAAACTGAAATCATCAATAACAATTTTAGTCCCTTCGTATAATTTGCAGCTATATAAACTTGCTGACATCACGAGAAGAATAAATAGGGATTTATTGAATGATGTAGCTAATTTGTGTCACGGATGGACATCCCAATATAAATCAATGTCACGCTAGCGACACGTTCGTGAAATCTATGGCCCTTCACAGTTTGGCCCAATACGAGAGTTAGAAGTTTAGTTGGTGTTGGTAATGAAAGTTATTGCTTTGTAGATTTGGCCCTGTAGTTATTTTGAGATAAATGATATTACAGTTTTGTCATAGATAAAACATAAGTTACTATAATTACATAGCGATAGTGAGAATACACTCTGTTTTAAACTTTGGGACTTGTGTTTTAATATAAATTTTCTCTCGGTTCGCGTTCGTTTCTGTGCGAGAAAAAAAAGGTTTTACAGGTTTTAGGTATTTAGGAAGCTACATTTTTCTAATATTTATTTTATAAACATTTTACCGTTATGGTAGATAGTACGATTTATGACGACGACATAATATTACAAGATAGGACTTCTTATATTTTTTAACTTGTCATTCCAGCCTCATTCAGACACATTTATGTGTCGGAGACATATTTTTGGAAGAGCGTGTCACCAATCACCAAGTGTCACCAATTTTTTATTTTACTATTTCTATGCCTGATTAAAAATTATTTTTTAATTAAAAGAAGCAAAAAATCATTGAAATTTATTTCAGATGACAAATATAAGTAAATAAGATTGTTGTCTTTGCTTCGCCACTTAACACGCAATGCCTTCAGAAAAAAAGTGGGGAACAGGGTCTTAACACTAGGTTCCCTTTACATATCCTGCTGAAAGCAGGATACAGCGTGATGCTAATTATTAAGATTGTAATAAGGTATTGTACCTAGATCACAAGAATGCGTGGGCGCTTAAATTAATACGGAATAAAAATTACGACCGACTTAAATATGAAAACAAAGGCTAAAGACATAAATCATATCAAAATTTTCTATACCGTAGCACGTGACACGAATATTGGAGTGCATAAACCTAGTTAGTGCGTGTTGCCAAAATATTGTTTACTAAAGAAACACCTGTTACGAAGAGACACAAATGGTCTTTTTATGCCAAATTGATACGAGCTTACTGCTTTTGCCGCATATAACAAGGTAGAACAGAACCCTCTCACCACTTTAAAAGGCACTCCATCCTCAGTGATGATGATTTTTTTTACAAATAAAAATAAATATTTCCAGGAGTCTTACATCATTTCTAAGTTGATATTCTGTATGTAGTTTAAGAACATATCGTAAAGATAACGCGATAGACGTCTAGGTGTGTGTTCATAGTAACAATGACGAATGGCTTATAGTGATTATTATTAATTATTCCACAATACTAAATTAATAAGACAGTAGAACTAAACATCAAACAACAAAAAAAATTACAATATAATTTAAAAAAACTTAAGCATCTTCAAACTAACGTTTCTATTTTTAGTAGCCTTTTTTTATTGTATTTTTTTCAGCTTCCGCTTTCAGTGAAATAAATTTAGGACTAAACAGATTCGAACTAGTACTTTGCGTCGTCCTAGGTATTGGCTACATACCTAGGACGACGCAAAGTCAAAGCAAAGTAAGGTATGTAGTCAATTAAATATTTAAATTTAAATTTACAATATTTTTATTCAAATAGATATTATAAACACTTTTGAAACACTTCGTCTAATGAATATACAAAAAACAGCTACCACCGGTTCGAAAGACAATTCTGCTTCATATTATAAATAAAATAGAAAAGCAGTAAAAGATTTCAAAGTTTTGAATTACAAGCCTATTTGCTATTGTTTATAGATAAAAAAACTGATATTGAAAGTCAGTCAATCCCCATGAAATCGGGTTATTTTTGCAAAAATATAAAATTACTTAACAAGAAACATACGATATAAAAAAATAACAATAACAATACATAATAAACTATTTCTTGATATTTTACTAAGATGTTTTTTAAGTAAGAATTCTGAACTTCATTTTCTATGATTACCTACTGTCACGTACACGGTTTTTCTGACTGGTGACATCACTACGCTACCAGCGTACTACGGATGTGCCTAAAGTTGTTAATATAAAGTTATTGCCAGTGACACTGATATTCTAAGATCGTACTATCTTGAGCGTTCGATTGAGAGAAGGTTGGGGATTCGATATCTAATAAAGGAACTGAGTTATTTTTGTTTCGTCGTTCTGATAACAAACAAAACAGAGAACAGAAAGTGGGAACAAAGTGTCTGCCTACCCTGTTATGTCCTTGTGGACAGTTACAGCGGAAGTTAAAAAAAATCCGGACAAGCGCGAGTCGAGCTCGCCCAACGACGATTCCGTACGAGAATTGGAGGTAGAAGCTTTTTGTGAAGTACTTGCTTAGCTTTCCTAGAGCCTTTCTATACTTCACTTGAACTCGGCTTTAATGCCAAATTTTGGTGTTTCTGAACTAGTACTACCTGTAGATGCTTTTGCGATATAAATGGCAATATCTTTTTTTAATTAAATGTAGAAATACGATTTTATCAGGAAATTAATGCGCCGTAGATCTGTGTATATGGTTTGAATTTCAATTCGATATCTCTAAGCGTTAGACAGACGGACACACAACAAAGTGATGGTATAAGGGTTCCCTTTTTCCTTAAAAGGTACGAAACCGTAAAAATGTACGACGATTATAAAATATGCATAATAATATTAAATTGTGAGTAGGTACGAAATACGAATCCCACTCGGAGAATATTATAAATAAAATAAAATAAATCAGCTTCACGCTGTATCCCGCACACAGCAGGGTAGGCAGAGGGAACCTAGTGTTTTAGACACTCCGTTCCCCACTTTCTGCCGAATTCTGGAGGCATTGCGTGTTGAGTGGCAGAACTCTACGCCGCGCTTAGCCTCGACACCAGAGCGAAGAAATGGAAATATAAATTTAAATAAATATTTCATCTCCTCGAGTGGGGATCGAACCCACAACCAGTCGGTTTACAGTCACACTTTGTGCCGCTGCGCCACGACTGGCCTCAATATTATATAAAATAATATGGCTTCCCGCATATGTACGCTAAAATCTAACGAAATTTAATGCGGTTTTCATTAATAGACAATGATTCAAGAGAAAATATTATTATATATAGAGCCAAGAATGTCAAAGATTTGTAATTTGATGTCGTAAAAAACATATTTTTGTACTTTCCGTCCAATTCCCGAGAAATTCGGTGTTGAGTGGCGGTGCTCAAACGCTTTGTCATGTGTCATCAGAACAGTTGCTTTTGAACCCACGACCCTCGCGTTCACAGACGCTGTCTTACAGTGTCACGATGACCTCATGAAGAAATACCTACAATCATTAACGATTTAAATTCCTTCGGTCTGGTGGTTATAAAAGTAATATTCGATTATATTTACTCTATGAAAATGCACTTAAGTCTGGAACAGCTTTCTCTCAACAGCAACTGTTAACATTTAAATATAAAACGCTTTAAGTTTTAACTATATTATGTTTACAAAATAACTACAATACATTCATAGCCATAACCTCGGTCCGCGTTCGTTTAATAATATTTGATTGTACAATTTTAAAGACCTAACGGGATAAAACAATTTTGTTCTCCGCACACAGCAATGTGGGCATAGTTAACCTAGTGTTAAGAAACTCGTTCTCCACTTTCCGCGGAATTCGAAAGGCATTACGTATTGAATGTCGGAACTCAACGCCGCGTTTTGCTCGGCACCAGAGCGAAGAAAAGAAAAAATAAAAGTAAATAAATATTTCATTTCTTCAAGTGGATGTCGAACCCACAAGTAGTCGATGTTACAGTCACGTCTGCGCCACTACTGGCTTTATAAAATTTGTAATATTTAATATTTCGTGGTGTTTTGCGAAGTTTTTGGTGTATCAAATATATCATATAAATATATATATATATATTTCAGTTTCAAACTTTACTCTGTATATATCTAAAAAGATACAAGGAGATTCTACCTAAATTCAGAATATTTCATATTGAGTAGCGAAACTTAACGCCGCGTTTTACTAATATAAACCGGGGAGCAGGAAGACGACAAATAAATTATTCTTTCTAGGGGAAGAACGTTATCCCGATGCGGCACAGTATCTGACAGTAAACACGACGATTACGTGTTCGATCATCACTCGGATGAACATCTCTGGTAACAAGACAAAATGCAGCGTTGATTTCCGTTTATCGAAGAAAATTGGGTGGAAAGTAGGCAACAAAATTTCACTAGACTCCCTCTGCCTACTCTGGTAATACAAAAACTGGTCTATTTCAAACTCGGCTTGTAGTTTTTGCTTCTAATAATGTCAAGAGAGTAAACACTTGATTAATCTCGAAAAAGCAAAATTATAAACAACAAGTAGGTGAGTATTCTTTTATTTCGTTTCATAGCTGCACTTACTGGAAAATTGACTTTTGACCTAGTTTAGATTAAATTCATTTTCCCAATATTCCGAGACCAATTTTCCGTGTCATTAAATATTTTATTAGAGAACGTAAAGAAAATGTATTTTAATATTAAAATTATTATTAATTTGTATTAAAGTTTATATTAGCTTAAATAAAGCTGTTAGCATGTAATAAATGTTCAAGAGGAAATTATTATTTAATTAAATTAAAATTTTCATTAATTACTAGTTGTACGGAAGCGTTTTTTCGTAGTACAAGTCATATTATAATTACGATATATGTAATAATATTTAATATATTTTTTTTTCGGTCTGGTGTCGAGGCAAAGCGCAGCGTTTACTTTCGCCACACAACATGCAAAGCTTCTACAATTTATCGGAAAATGGAAAGCGGAGTATTTTAACACTAGGTTCCTTTCCCTTGCTTACCCTTCTGTGTGCGCAATACAATGTGAAACACTCATCTTTTTTTATATTTTAAAGGCATAACAAGAACTAATTTCACTAGTTTTTCGTCTGCACGTTGTCGCCAATCAGTCATTCAGTGCCGATGGAGTTTTAATATAAGTATATTGACAGACAATAAAGAAATCAAATCGTTTCTTAAAAAGGCAAACGATTTTGTTATATCGTTGATTGAAAATAAACAAGAAACGCATGCATCAATAAATCTTTAAAAATAAACAATGCTATGTAGGTATCGAAACGAGTTCCCAACTTAGAAAATTTAAATAACTAAAGTCTCGAATGTTTCTGAGAAGTATTCGCCTCTTGTTCAACTAAATTGAATGCTTATTAATAAATATTATTATTTTTCATCTTATTGCATAAGAAACGTTCACGCCTTGTTTACTCAGTAGGCGCAAAGGCCTGGACCTTCAATTAACTTTAATAAAAACCTTCTGTTATTCGAGATACATATTAAATTTAATACAATATAAAGAGATAACAATCAGATTTTTTTTGTATATTTAGAAATAATAAGTAATGCTATCATAATCCATATTAATTACGGCCGTAGAAAAAAAAAAGATTTTGTAAGGAAAATTGTTCTATTTTAATGCGGCAGTTTTAAATATGATGTCATCATGGGGAAGTTGGGCTATATCTTATTGTATAGGCGGTGATAGCGAGTTCAAAAAAGACGTACGGTTTATATTTAATGTTTTTTGTTATATAAAGTGCATTGGTTTTCAATTTACCGCTTCCATAACTTTTTAGTGCTCAATATATTGTTTTTTAAATGAAATAATAATAATAGAACACGATTTTACGTTACATTAACAAATAAATAATCATGTAGTTCAAGCGGGCGAAGCCGCGAGCAAATCGCTAGTTACGTAAATAGTGTAATGGTTTCAAAGTTTCAGGATGCCCGAGCTATATTTTTGTAACTTGAGTTGCGTGTAACGGTCTAATTGTATATAGAATTTATGGGGCAGGATCTTATTGTAAGCGCGATGGTTACATATAGTGTCGGTTCGATTCCTAATCGGGAAAAAAATATTTTTATTTCCCAGTTTTGGTGGACGAAGTAGGACGTTATATTCCGCTGCATATCTCGTAATATTTCAAATTTGGAGCGGAAAAGCGGAGTGAACAGACAATAGATTCTCGCTGTCTACCTTGCAATATGCGGGATAAAGCGTGAATACATAGAAAAACAATATGTATACATGCTAACGTTAAGCTAGCATTATATAGATGTAATTCTTGTAAGAGAATAAATTAAAAGCAATTTATTACTTTAAGCGATTTTTAATATTTGCCTATACGATTTAGATTATTATAAAATGATTATATACTTAATCCGTATACATATACATTAATAAAATTATTTTCTGCAGAAGTTGCAACTTAACAACCACAGATTATGTTTAAGATATAAATATCTAATATAATTTTGAATATTTTTTGTCATTACATATTTCTATTATTAAACACTATATTGGCTAACTATTTATAGGTATAGAAATCTGTGTAATTAAAAAAATACATTAGACTTGCACACTACAATGCAAATATGTACAGTGCATAAGGTCAAAAGGGGATAGCGGTTATTTCTTATTGACCAAGTAATATTAATTGGTGAATTTCAATTAGACATTTCAATTATATTTCATTAAATCAGCTTCTCACTGTATCCCGCACACTAGGGGGCAGGGTGCCTAGTGCTAATTACACTCCGTTTCCTACTTTCAGCCGAATTTTTCAAGGCATTGCGTGTTAAGTGGCGGAGCTCAATGCCGGGCTTTTGCCTTGGTGGCGAAGAATTGAAAATATTAATAATTCTATTATCTCGAGTGGGGATCGAATCCAAAACCGTCGCGTTAAAGTCACACCCTCGTGGCCCTGCGCCACGACGGCTTCCAGGTGTTATATTAGTAATAAAATAAATATTATAGACATTTATATATATATATATATATATATATATATATATATATATATATATATATATATATATATATTCCATACAAATTCACGATCTTAAATCAGTGTAAAAGTAGTAATAAAATAATTAATTCTTCTTCTACCTTTATCTAATGTAAAACATTTTTATACTCCATCTTATAAATATTTAGAACATACATTCAAAACACAAAAATCAACAAACTAAATAAACATACATAATTATATTATATAAAAAAATCTTGAAGAGCTAAAATTGCACGTTGTTTTCATTATTTGATAAGATTAGACCGGTACCGGTATTTACCTTCGATCACGTGGCGGCCGGAGAATTTCTTTTGATATCGTTCCACTTTTTTACTATACACTATTTTTATAGCAATCTAAAGATAGATTAAACCTGATTTTAATTCAGAATTCGTTTAATTAACCGATTCAGATCGAGGACGGTCGACACACGTGCTCCCCTCGCGAAAGCTAGGCACCGACTGACCGAGATGGGAGTCGGACGATAATCGCTTTTCACTTCAGTTGTGCACACTATGTGTCATCTATATAACATTTCTACTGTAATTCGTGAAACGCGTGAGAGCCAAGTACGTAATATTTACTTAGAAACGTCTTTAGGGATTACGATTGTGAACGATCATTTGTAGGGAAATAAAAAAAAAAATTAAATTAGCTTCACGTTGTATCCCGCACACAGCAGGGTAGGCAGAGGGAACCTAGTGTTAAGACACTCCGTTCCCCACTTTCTGCCAAATTTTTAGAGGCATTGCGTGTTGAGTGGCAGAACTCAACGCGGCGCTTAGCCTCGACACCAGAGCGAAGAAATGGAAATATAAATTTAAGTAAATATTTCATCTCCTCGAGTGGGGATCGAACCCACAACCAGTCGGTTTTACAGTCACACTTCGTGCCGCTGCGCTATGACTGGCCTCATTGTAGGGAAATAGCTTCTGATAATTAATTTTTGAATGTCATTGTGTTGTTTATTTATTAATCCAATTTCCATACGTTTCTTATGTTTTTATGTATTAAGAAAAGCAGCTTCATTCATTGTTCGTTCATAATGCTAGGTTACTTTTAGTTAGAAGGAATCTAGTGTTTAGACACTCAAATTTTTGGATATATTTTCGAGACACTGTATCTTGAGTGACGGAACTAATTGTCGAACTTACAAGGACGGGGTAATATGTTTTTTTAATTTCCTAGACTGGGGGCTCACAACTACTAGTACTACTGCCACAGTACGCGACGACGGCCTTGATGGTATCTCTCGAAATGTACGAGTATATCTTATTAAAAATAATATATTTAATGTTTATATAATTGTTTCTCAGCTGAATGTTTGGCCATGTGGTAGAATTGACAAGGTTAGGGAAATATGGCGTTTCAAATTACATTCAATGTTAAGTTATGTAGGCAGAGAAAATTTAAACTTGAGGCCATCGAGGCGCAGTGGCATAGCGAGTGGCTGTGAACGCGACTGTTTGTAGGTCCGATTCCTACTCGGGGAAATGAATTATTCAAACTCACTTCGTTTCTTAGCATGAAGTTTCTTCTGCGTATCCTGCTATATGCAGGATACAGCGAAGTTAAAAAAAGAATAATCCTAAAAAAATCTCATAAAAAGAGAAAATTTAATTTCTGCTGACTGCGACTTTCCGCCGCCGGCTTATTTTATTAAATGAAAGCCTTTACGGGGCGCTTCTTCTTCAAACAAACGAAGTTTCGCCGTCTTTCTTATCACTTACTCTTCTTTCATAAATATTTTTTACCATTCTTTCATCTCTCATTCTCTCAACGATCTGAAATCATTTGTTCTAAAAAAGATATTGTAATACATATATTTATAATTAAGACAAGTATTTAAAAGAACTTGATAAATAATTATTTATCACACGTTCTGTCTACAAATAATATAATTTTAGAATTTTTATATTTTAAACAGAACTTCTTTATTTTATTGAGATTATTCATTTAAATTTTGTTGGTCAATTTTTTTTTCTTTAACATTTTGAATACTTTTTAAATGTAACTATTTTAACCGGATTAATCGTATTTTTTGTATTATACATTTTGCAGTACATTCGAACACTTTGCAGTAGTCCGTGGTAACGGGTAGACTTGTCTACTCCGGACTACAAATTTATGTATATGATGAACCTACCTATATATATATATATATATATATATATATATATATATATATATATATTCAGTTTGTTCCTTATCGGCCGGAAATCTAACCAGAGTCGAATGATAAGATAGAAAATATCTTATTTTGCTGTAAGAAAAAAAGTGGTGAGACGACACGATTCAGCAAGCCGAGGTTATTTAAATATTATAGATATTTTATTACGATTACAAATTCGTCACGGTCATGTTGAAGTGGTTTATATAGGTATTTTTGCCTAATATTGACTATTGATTTATACGATTTTTTATAACTTGACATTGTAGCTCTCACTTAGCAGTGTAGGTACAGGGAACCTGGGAACCTTGCGTTAGACATTTCGATTAAAAAGCTTCATTAATCCTCCTTTCGCCGAATTCTTGAGGCATTGCGTGTTAACTAGCAACTAGCAACGCCGAACTTTGCATCTATTTCAATTAATCAAATATTTAATTTTCCCGGGTGAGAATCGAACTCAAAACTGTTGTTTAGACTCGTACGCTTGTGCCTCTGTGCCACGACGGCCCAGATTCTAATAAATAATTAATTTCATAGGTCGAAAAGCTTTTTTGTTAATAAACAGTAATTTTTAAATAATACAAGTTTTTTTTATTTTTATTTTCTCATTTTAATAAGATAAACAGATGCGGTGGTCCTTTGAGTAAATTTGAAACGGTTGCGGCAATATTTAAAATTTGGACGTTTTATAAACTTTTCTATGAACTGGACCTCCTTTTTGACATGCTTTCTGGTATTGTGTAATATAGTACAAATGAAATGATGAATTGGATTAGAAATTAATTTAATAAGATTTATCTCATTTATTTCCGCCCCCAATAACTTACTAAATTCAGAAGCTCCATCGTGTGTTCTCCTTACAACATGACATTGGCAAAGTGACTGGTACTCAACTGTCACGCTCGAAACGCCATAAAGTAAGAACTGAACTGAATTGTACTTTTCTATGAAAGATACAACGTGAAGCTGAAAAAATACTATTAAAATAGATGTACTCTAGTATATTACTAGATGTCGCACAGTGTACGTAACACAGTAATCCAATGGCTAGTAACAAGTAAATTGAATGATAATACAATCAGTCGAACAAACAATTGATCAATTCGATTTACCGATTTAAATGGGATACGATTTAAACTTATTAGTTTACTATGTTTGAATCGCATCAGTCGTGGCGCAGGAGCACAAAGTGGGACTGTAAAACTGACGTTGTTAGCTCGATCCCCACTCGAGGACATGAAATATTTATTTAAATTTATATTTCCATATCTTCGCTCTGGTGTCGAGCAAAGCGCGGCGTAGAGCTCTACTACTCAGCCACCAGAACTCGGCAGAAAGTGGGGAACGAAGTGTTACAACTGGGTTCCTTCTGCCTACCCTGCTGTGGGCGGGATTATTTTTAGTTTACTATGTATAAGTATGACTTTAGTGGCTGAAGCTTGATAGCTTCTATTTCCTCTTTCTATTTCTATTAGTGTACCTACTATCTATATCTCTATCTTTACTATAACGACTTTGGTGGCAAAGTCTTGAAGTTCGACATTTCTATTTTAATCTCTTATTGATGTACTATTTAATGGTATTTTCCTTATAACAATATATTTTGGTAATATTTTAACATAAAAAAAAATATTTAAAATAATAGCGTGGAGTCCACATATAATCTATGTACCTATGTTGCGTTTTCAAATGCTGAAAGTTAGGACTCACCTATCACAGTTCATGAGATACGGCCTGTTGATAGTCGGACAGACAGATAGACTGACAGCCGGATGGACAGCGAACGGACGGACAAGTCTTAGTAATAGAGTCCCCTTTTACCCTTTGTGTAAGTACGATACCTGAGAACGAATTGTCTCAACACGAAGTTCTCTTTACCAACTCTGCTATAAATAACAAAATTTACTATTTCGTTACTACATTACTACCATCTAGGAAAAGTTTACTAAGCTCTTTACTGGATACTATCGTAATAAGAATCCTTAATTTACATCGCATCTTGCATAAGTAATACATAAATACTATGAACGGTTTTAATATTAAACTTGATATAATCTTACTATTTATATTTTCCGTTTAACATAGGTTAATATTGTCGGAACGTCTGCAATAAAATCTATAAATCCATAAATATAGAAAATGTATAAATTGAGCCGGTGGAGGCGCAAGGGCACCAATGTGACTGTAAACGCGCGGTCGTGGGTTCGATCCCCACTCGAGGAAATAAAATATTTGTTAATTAATTTATATTTGTGTGCGTGATACAGCGTGAAGCTGTAAGTTGTGGTGTAGTTTTTAATTGTTTGACTGATTGTTTTAATTTAGGAAATAGAACAGTTCGCGGGGCTTGAGCTTAGCCTAAACTGAACTGTTATTCGTGGGTGTGATTATAAAAGTAGAACCAAAATAAGAAAATAAATTAAATATAATTAGTAGACATCAATAAAAAATATTAATATTATTATTATTACTTTATTTGTACACCACAATAGATACGCACATGAGATATGATAAAAAAAGATGTACAAAAGGCGGCCTTATGGCTAAGTAGCCATCTCTTCCAGACAACCTTTAGTGTGAAAAGAAGCTGTCATAAATATAAGCTGGTAGGTAGGTGGCAAATTAAACATATGTATAATATACATACAGAAAAAATAAAATATATATATATATATATATATATATATATATATATATATATATATATTTATATATATGTACACATACATGTAGTTAACTATATAACAATAAATTGATACATGGATATTTATAATAAAATATAAATTTAAATATATAAGACAAATAGTTATACATACATACTAATACATACACATACACACATCTACATACACACAACTAGATATACATACATACTTTATATTATGTTCAATGTCAACAAATACATCAATTCTTGTACATCGGATGTTAAAACTTATTTACTCATTATATTTTATTAGCATTTTCGTCCAAAATTGTTTACAAATCACCGCCGCAAAAAATGTTAGTAAAAAAACAACATTGCTATTTCTTAAATATTTTTAAAGGTTTTATATGTATAATAACAATAAATTTTAAAATGTTCTTATAATAATTAACATTAAGTGTTAAAATAAAAGTAAAATTCGTAGTAAACAATCATACACATACATACACATACATATATATATGAACAGACGAACTTTACGAGTTTATTAGTCACTACGAGTTCGAAGCCTACATAAATAATACAATAAAACGTGGCTAAAACGGGTCAATGTCGGTAGTATGATGTAATATTGAAATTCGGCACAAATTATATCATGAGAAGATTATTCTTAATAAAAACTAATATAACGTTGACACTGACTACATTGATGCTTGACACGCGTTGTACGCAAATTGGTTAGTAAGAAACAAAAGGGGGTAAACGCTGTTTAATTTTTTTTGGCACATTAATAATAACAAAAACCGGTTAAGTGAGAGTCGGACTTGTGTAGCGAGGCCTCTGTAACAATTTCAGGATTGCAGGAAGTACAGCTTATAAAATTGGACAATCTTAAGGTTGCGGGCACATACTTTTATTTTGTGTGAAATTAACTACAAATATAAGTTTGTTATAATTTTTTATTATGCGCAGATTTTCATACAGAATGCAGCAAAATAGATACATCAATGCTCTTATATTTTGACATGTCGAGTGGCGGAATAAAAATATTATATATTTAATTACCGCATATACAGCCCCACAACTGCCGTGTATACCTTCGCACTTTTATACCCCTGCGCCACGACTGACCTCAACTTTTTGTGACAAGCGTATAATAATTCGACATAACGCAATAAGAATAGCCGTCGTGACCCAGAGGCACAAAAGTTTGACGGTTGTCGGTTCGATCCCCATTCGAAGAAATGAATATTTATTTAAATTTATATTTCAATTTCTTCGCTCTGGTGGAACTATCTGGTGGAAAAACCTCATTACAAAGATGCTATCCATAACAAATAAGCTGTAATTATTTTACAAGACTTTTCATATATGATTGATTTCATCTGTGACCAGAGACTACTGCGGAGTGTTTAAGTTTGGTAACCAAAAATTATAACTATATACACAACTACCTCAAATAGTATATACTATATAAATATACGTGAGAGAGAAGGCTTAAGAGTTTTATATAAAATATGTAAAATCGCGAAAATCCACAATCTTTGACTTATTCGATCAGAATATATTGCTTAATTCGCAAAGAGCTTGGACGGTTTCCAACAAACATGGATCCTAATACCTCTACGTGAATATTCTTTTATATATATTTTTACATTTATCTTTCCTTAGACACATTCCCATAGCGTTTCCCTATCGCAACAGTTTGGAAAGAATAACAAGACATTGAGTTCCGCCACTCAACACACATTGCTAGGTTCCTCTTATAGGCACGGGATATAGAGTTAAATTAATAAAATAGAAAAATAAGTAACGGGCGAAAAGTAACACATAAGATAACCCTCTTAGGTTACAGCTAAGACTCTCGTCTTAGGTTAATCTAAGACCTTGGTACATAGTTAAGATATTCACCATTCCATGTTCTATTCTCCGTTTATTAAGAGATATTACGTATTGTATTGCCAGAAGTGATTTAGTATAAGCATATCTTGTGTGAGAATTGAATTCACAGCTGCCGTACGCAGTCGGAAGTGTTTGTTCAACATGACCTAACTAGGCCGTAAGCAATGTAATTTAATGTTTTTGGTATTTTCTCTTTATTTATAATAGTATCAAGTTTTCTTATGTGTTATATTATGCTGTACCCCGAACACATACAGTAGGGTAAGCAGATGGAACTAGAGACCTATGTTTAATAATCATTTTACTTAATTTACAATATATTTTTCATATCCATTAAGGGTTTAGTATTCTTTACGCTAGCGCCATCAAGTATACTTTTTAATAACCGTAACTGCACACTTCGCTACTCGCCGCAAGATGGCAGTACTTTACTCTTATGAATTTCGAGATTAGTTTATAGCGTCGTGTAGATGGCGCTTCATTCGCTTACTAAAATACACGAGCTAAGTGATTATTTACTTTTTTTCCTAAAAATAACATTTTAAAATTAATTTTACTAAACTTTTATATAATGCTCATTCATCGTCTATTTTCTTTAGGACTTAGAAAGCATTAGGTAGTTTTAATCATTTTTAAAGTATACTCTAAGACTCTAAATGAAGGAAAAGGAAAATATTTTAAAAAAAGTATAAAATTTAGACGTATTGGGACTCAAAGACGCATTTTTCCGAGAAAAATGTTTTTTTAAGCTTACTTAATTTTGAAAAGTATTTCCCTATCGCCAAATATTTATTTTTTTAGTTTAACTCTATATCCCGTGCCTATAAAGGTGGGCAGAGGAGGAGGAGGAGTGCGTGTTGCGTGGCGGAACTCAACGCATTCTCATTCGTGGGAATGAAGTATTTAAATAAAATTATTTAATGTTTCATTCCCCCGAATGAGAATCGAACACAAAATCTTCGCGTTTGCAGTCGCACGTTTGTGCCTGTACGTCACGGCGGCTCACCTCATAAACAGTATAGTAGTTACAATACAGAAAAAGCATAATCTCTTTTCCATAATTGTAATTATGACAATTTTGATAGACCAATTATATATTTGTGATTTGGACAACGTCAAACCTGGCTGCTTGCAAAAAACTCGATATTATCTATTATTTAGTTTGACAGCAACTTTCTTATCAGAGACTGTACGTGATAAATGGAGCTTAAAGTAGGCCATTTGTGGCGCAGTCGCACAAGAGCGTGACTGTAAACGCGACAGGTTGTGGGTTTGATTCCCACTCGAGGAAATGAATTATTCATATTTTCATTACTTCACTTTGAGTTTCGTCTTTTAGACGCAATTCCACATAATTCAGCGTACTCAAATTAACTGCTTCATAGCTAATAAGAAAAGTAGGTAATATCGATTATCACTTTTTAAGTATAATTTACTTTATTTTAGTATAGGTACAATATAGCTTATATTTTATGGTATATGCTTTTAAGTTTAGGTAAACTTGATCGCTTTTATCGTTTGATAAAAAAAAACTTTTTTTTAATACATTTTATAAATTTTACTAACAAATTACTTATGTGTACTATTTCTAGAAAACACGGGCGATGCAATCGCGCTTTCGCCAACATAAACTTATTGCTATATTGTAGACAAATTATACAAAATCGTCACATAAATTGTAGCCAATATGTTGTTTTGTTGTTTTGTTATTGTAAAGTTTCATCCAGATCCGTTCAAAAGTTTTTGTTTGAAAGTGAAACATACATCTCCACTAAGTTTTGCATTAACGGTACTACTAGTGAGACCGGTGAGCTTAGCTGCAGTCGACTGTGATGTAAACTTTCTAAAAACTCAGAAATCTCCACCATCAGTAAACCTTCTTCTCATCTTACCCTCCAAAGTGTACGGTTTCCGTACACTTTAGAGGTAAAATGTTGAAAAGCGCTTGAACTTAATTTTAATTTATGAGATATACGTTATATATGGCTTTTTCAAACTTGACAATTCAACTGAAAGGTACTCAATTCGAACCAGTAGTTGTTGAGGTTAACCAAACAAATAAACAAACAAACTCTATATATATATATATATATATATAGTACCAACTTATTACAGCTAAAATAATTATTGATTATTCATATACTGTTGTGCCTAATATTGCATATCGAGTTCATTGAAACCTTTCAAAGTGAAATTAATCCAGTTACCCGATTACAAAGGAAGTGAGTGATATTTAGGTGTTCTGTATGATTGCACTTGACCTTTATAAGACCTTTAAATGGTTGTTAGTGTCGCGATTCGATACATATATGTCGGTATAATGTTAGTTTCACAAAGCAGCGTCAAGTTTTTCCTCGTATAGTAACGTCAAAGAACGGCAAAGACCTAGTGTTAAAACTCTTTGTTCTATATTTTGTTTCCAAAATGAAGAAATTGCGTGTTGACTGGAGATCACTCGGGATCTTTATATTTTTTACTTTGTTTATGGAAATTGAGCGTTACGAGTCATATCAGCATATTTATGGGTCAATTACGTAGAGCAAATTAATGTACCGAAATCTGTTGTCATAGCGGTGTATATAAAGAAAATGTTGTGTTATGAAAAAAGTTCAAAATATTATTTATTATTTAAATAGAAATATTGTAAGCACTTTTGATTCGTTGTAATACAAAAAAAATGTATTAAGAGACTACTATTCTTACTTTTCGCCCGATTTTCCAGACATTTCCATTTGAGTGGCAGTCTTGTTACTTATGAAAATTTATTCTCTTGAGTCAGAGAATCGAACTCACAAATATTGCGTTTACGGTCAGACGCAGAGCCGCGTCGCGTGGCGCATTGCTAGTGCTTATATTAAAAACATACAATCAATAAAAAGAGGCCGTCGTTGTAAAGTGGAAAACCGGAAATATCGAAAATCCTGGGTTTGTAAAAATTAAAACCGATATTTTTTAAACCTATTTTTGATCCAATATCCCCCTATGATTGAATAGTATTACCACAAAGTTCCCTTCCACCCGAAATCGAGATATTGCGTGATTACGTTCACTTTATCTTATTTATTGTACAAAATGTTCAAGTATTATTAAAAAGTGACACTAAAAATATACATATATACTAGCGCTTATGTTTCCCGCGACAGTTGTTCAAGCTATACGTAGATGTCTAGCATTAAATTTTACATCTAATATTTGTTTTATATTTATATGTCCCGAGTCTGTTTTAAAAATATTCTTTGAATATTATAATATTTGAAATCGACGGTGAAGTTGAACGTTGTTTATTATAAAGAGAGATAAGAGAGAGATGTCCTTATCTCGTTCTGGTATGGTTTTTGAGAATGAAATGCGAATCGAACCTGCAATCGGATTTAAAAGCAGACGGTGGGCCTCTACACCACGACGGCCTCAACGTATCTGTACCTACATATACATAAATATACGAGAAATAATAAATAACAAAGAAGTATAGCGATATCAGTATGTATTTGGAGCAAATTCAAAGTTACACTAAACACGTGTAAAGGTCGCAGGTTCAAATTGCATGAATTTTTCATTGCTTATATCATCACTTGAATATAACCTTGTTGTAATGATCCGTGTGTGCATGCGATACGAGCACATCATTTGACGTTTAAATTGAACGAAATTATGCGAACGACTGCACAGTGCGCTGTTTAGATGCATTCACTTGCACAATGCTTCATTTATAGGGTTAGCTGTTTTCTTAAAACTGTTTTTATTTTTTTTAGTTTCACGCTGTTTCCCGCATGTAGAGGATAGGAAACGTTGTGTTAAAACTTTTAGTTTCTCACGCACGGCCCATATATTGAGACATTATGTGATGAGTGGTGATATTTCACGTCGCAACTGGCGGTGTCAAAAGGCAGCTCGGAAGATATTAATAATTTAATATTTTCATTTCCTCGCTTTGGTAAAAGAGCAAAGCGCGGCGTTAAGTTCCGCCACTTAACACACAACGCCTCGAGATTGCAGTGTAAGGTGGGGAACTAAGTGTCTTAACTTTAGGTTCTATCTGCCTGCCTTTTTATATGCCAAATACAATGTGAACCTATAATCAAACTTAACTCTAGTCAACGTTTATAATAAAAATGTAGAGTATTTTTTTTTATATAGAGGCGCAACCCTACTTACTAATATTTATTCTATCTTCTAAGCATCACCTTACATTGTAACGATAAAATGTAGGTTTATCTACGCTTATATTAAAAAAATATGCATAGCAAGTTGAAACGACTGGTGACTGGACGACGAAAGATGAGTGAAGATTGATATTACAATACATTATATTTTGTCCAGATTCATAGAAAACTTCAGATTTTCTGTATTAAAATGATAATTTGGACTTAAATGAAAGTACGAGGCCAGCCGTGGCGCAGTGGCACAAAGTGTGACTGTAAAACCGACTGGTTGTGGGTTGAATCCCCACTCGAGGAGATGAAATATTTACTTAAATTTATATTTCCATTTCTTCGCTCTGGTGTCGAGGCAAAGCGTGGCGTTGAGTTCTGCCACTCAACACGCAATGCCTCCAAAATTCGGCAGAAAGTGGGGAACGGAGTGTCTTACACTAGGTTCCCTCTGCCTACCCTGCTGTGTGCGGAATATAGCGTGAAGCTAATTTAATTTATTTTATTTCAATGAAAGTACTGTCTTTAATAATAAATGTACGTCGTAGAAGTCAATATAACCTAACCAACTTCCATATAATACAGGTATAAACAACGATCGGTCGGCATAAATACCGTGGCCCACGCGTACCGGCTTATAACTTATGGCTGACTTTAATGCAAATACCAGTAACAGTGTACAATATAGAAAATGTGACAGTGATTAATCTTTGCATGCATAATACGCACAAACTATTTACATATTTGTATAATTTACAAAGAAAATATATTTTTTTGTTATTATTATTATTGTATTAGTTTTTACGGTGGTTATGTCCAATGGGCCCAATCGAAGTACGATATGATACAAGAAAATTCTAAATGCTCGAACTCAGGCCGCGGGTACAGTTAGCAGCGCAACCATCCTTGACATCCGACACAAAATGTTTTTTTTTCCATTAGAACAAATAGTTCCTGAGATAAACATCTTTAACCAAATGAATTCTTCTGAGTTATAATATTATTTTTTATATATGATGAGTATATTTATGTTATATAAAATACCCCTATCTTTGCTATATTTCAGTTATTATCCGTAAATATATGCGGTAAACCTAAATAAATACCTATTACATATCTAAATTGAATCACAAAATGGTCCGCATAAAATTATTTATAAGATTACATTTAATTGCTTTAAATGTGGAAAATATATAAGTCATCATTATTTTGACTGAGGCCGGTCGTGGCGCAGCGGCACGAAGTGTGACTGTAAAACCGACTGGTTGTGGGTTCGATCCACATTCGAGGAGATGAAATATTTACTTAAATTTATATTTCCATTTCTTCGCTCTGGTGTCAAGACTAAGCGCGGCGTTGAGTTCTGCCACTTAACACGGAATGCCTCCAGAATTCGGCAGAAAGTGGGGAACGGAGTGTGTTAACACTAGGTTCTCTCTGCCTACCCTGCTGTGAGCGGGATACAGCGTGAAGCTGATGATATATGATATATATTCATCATTATTTTTATTTTAGGTACCTATATTGTCTTCAATTTAAAAATAGTAAATTTCATTTTATTTTGTTCATGGAAGGATGTAGTAGTTCCGTAACGATTACTAAATTTTGATGAGTAATACAATTTTTGGAATTATGACTGAACAAGAAGTTAAAACCCAAATTTCGATGAGATAATTTATATGTATATTATTAAAGAAGAACAATTTCTTAACAGAACAATTTACATATAACAAATACAGATCTAATCTGAATGACTACTATATGTATTAGTATTAATACATATAACACAAAAATGTATAATACAATAAATATCACGTATATTTAATACGCTACTAATCCGTTTAAAGAATTTAATTAAAAAAATATATTTTTATTTCTAACGAAATAGAAAAAAATAAAATTTTTGATTTTGTTTTTTAAATGAGATTTAAGAACACCACAGATTTATTACGATCATGACTTTTTATTCTTATCTTTGTAGTATAAATTTTTTTCTTTATTGAAATAGCGATTTAAATTTACCCAGACTTATTTAAACATATTTCAAATGAATGAATGACAGACAGACAATATTAGTAGATTAGGGAGGTTAGGGGAGAAATTAGAGAGATTTTTTTGAAATTCCTGTGGTAACGGAAAAACGGGATTTTTCATTTCACTTTATTTTATATCCATGTCCACACAAAGTTGTAGGCGATGACTAGTGTACAATAAAAACATTCACATACAATAAAAACACTAAACATTCTATTAAGTGGACTTTAAGCCACTAGATATAGCCATAGATAGATGATAAAACTCCACTGTGATGGTATTCAATTGACTATTGATTAATACTCGCACTATGTCGCAATATTGTTTTAATGTAAAGACAGTCAGACTGGAAATTATGAAAATATTTTACAGTCCAAGCGTAGGCTGAACTAAAAAGAAAAAACTAGTGGAAAGGGATGAGCCGGTTAATACTGGTTTTTTTTCTAGTTGCGGCGCATCCCTCACCGCCTCCAGTACTAGTAGCACAAAAAATGTCACATATATACCAAGCAATAAAAATAACAAAAAAAAACGTATTTACAACAACAATTAATTATCAAAGGGACGTAAGTTTACGTCTCGTCTCGTACTCGTACGCGAGACGTTGCTTATTGTTAAATAATTTTATAAATTAAAAATAAACAAAGTTAAAAGAGAATAAATTGCCTGTAGAATTATAATAGATTTAAATAAAAAAAATACAAAATTATCGAGGTTGAGCACAAGCGTGTGCACAACTAACGAACGAACGAGCGAAACGAACTAGGCTCGCTCTATCTACCCCGCTACATGCGGGATACAGCGTGAAGCTGAAAAACTATCATAAATACTCTATAGTAAATAAATATTTTAGTATAAACACGGCGGTGACAAAATGACATAACTAAAAACTTCATTGATCAGGATGCGGAATGATTTAATTATATCTATACGTGATAGGGTCCTTTGTGCCCAGACACAGTACACTTGCCGTGTATAAGTGTTCAGTGAAGCCGGAGAATGTATATTGAAGAAAATATTATTATTAAATGTTATAGAAGTATATTTTTAAACTATTTCTTTATGAAGTTAATAGCTATTAGGTACGTTAAGAGCAGATTTGGCGTAGAAACGCAACGTTTCGGTTCGATTTCTAGTCTGTGTTATGTATTATTTATATTTCGTTCCTCTGTTAACAAGACAAATCGCGACGTTAAATTCAGCCCATTCACCCAGCGCGCAATGTCTCGAAAATTGAGCAGAAGGTTGAAAATAGGTATAGCTTTTACTACAACTGTAATTTTGTACTGTTGAAGAAATATTAAATTAAAGCTTTAAGCATCTTCCTTATTAAACCAAGCGCGCCACATATATAGAATTTAATATTACATTTCAAGATGTTGTATGTTAGCGAAAGTACGGTGCATTTTGCCTTGTCGGATTAGGGCAATGAAAATGGCTTAAATGCCCGATTAACATGGGATATTTTAATATGATTGTATACGTTTTTATCCGAAATAGTACACATACACACACACATCACAATTTTTTCTTCAACTCTTACAGTATGGGAGTTATGGAGCTGTTAGCTCAATAATACCCATACTGTAAAAACTGCTAAGAAAATGAACTTTAACAAAAATTTAAAATAAACTTTTAAAAGATATCTTTTTGAAATTTAAATCTATAAGCTTATAATTTTTTTTTAGGAGTGGAAAAAAAACGCAAGTAAAATTTATAGGTATGATTTTTTATGTCAAAATCCGGATTGGTGTCAATTACCAAAAAAAAAATATTTATTAATTATTTCTCTATCACATGTAAAAGTTAGGAAAAAAATATAGTAGAAAAATCATTGCTTACAGTCTAACATTGTGTCATGTATGATTGTTCTTGTTAAACTTGTTTTCAATTTATAATTTGTTCCTGAAATTGAAGTAAATATAGCTTATATTATATATTTTTTATGTATCCCTTATTTTATACCAGTAGGCAAAAGGAACCTAGCTTAAGACACTTTGTTTCCCACTTCACCCATTGAGCGATGTGCGGTTGTATTCAGCTGTGTAACTTAACTCAGCGCTTTTATTCTTACTAGTTCGATACTTAGTAATCTTTTTATTATATTCTTCTGACTAAGAATCGAACCCACAACCATCGTGTTCATATTCTGACACCACGTCGCGACGCCTTAAATTATTAATATATTTTGTAATGTTTTTATCAAATCAGTCTATCATAATATTTTCTTTATTAATGCCATAAAGAAACGAAACATCAACGTCTAATATGACTATTAGTATTCAGAACGGAATGCGAACTCCCAAGCGAAGTTCGTCGATTAAAAAATGAAACTCTTTGAGCGATATGTACTGTAGGTATATATATTTTTTATTATAACATTTTTAATTTACTTTTACTAACCAGACCACTTTTTTTAACCAGATTAGTATTAACTATTAACAAACCTTTTTGAATTTTAATTTTTGAGTTCATTCGTAGGTACATAGGTCGGTCAAGAGTGCTAATATGTATAAATAAGAAAGCTAAAAATGCTTTTCGTTGCTTTGTGCATATAGATCGTTTCTCTATTTATATATATATTTTTTAATATTCCATATTGAGCGATGGAGGTGAACGCCACGCTTTATCTTATTATCAGAGCGAAGATTTGAAAATAATTTATTACCTAACCCCACTACCGTCGCGTTTAGCAGTCAGACACTGTGATGTCAATCCCGCTGCGCCACCAGGACCTCTAAAATAGAAAAAAAAATAAAAATATATATAATAAACTCTTTAAACGTGATATCGTTTTATATCCTTGAACTCAGAATGACGAGGACGCGTTCTTTTCTCGAAAATGTGGTACAAAAGTGCCATTTATATATTTGAACCTCTACACATTTATTCTACTAATCAACCATTATTTTTTTTCCAAGTTAAAAAATATTTATTTGAATTCTATAGACAACTAAATCGGATATGTTTCAAAGTATGCCTTGTAACCGCAAAACAGTCGATTTCGTGATTCACGCCGTTTTTTGCCTCACAATAGGAGAGAAGCAGCACAAGTTGTTAGTTGTGGTCATTTACACCATTTTTTGTTGAACCATAGCTTCGTTGTAAGGCATTAACTAGCTCTGGACATTTCAATTTTTATATTTAAATTGTCTATTATTGGAAAGTGGAAAATAATATTTGAAAGAGATCTAAATTTATTTTCATTTTTGATGACTTTGTATGAAATATAATTAGTTTTAAGTGTTAATAATTTTACATCTCCGTCATATACGTTTTATTATAAATCAGCTTCACGCTGTATCCCGCACACAGCAGGGTAGGCAGAGGGAACCTAGTGTTAAGACACTCCGTTCCCCACTTTCTGCCGAATTCTGGAGGCATTGCGTGTTGAGTGGCAGAACTCAACGCCGCCCTTAACCTCGACACCAGAGAGAGAGAGAAGAAATGGAAATATAAATTTAAGTAAATATTTCATCTCCTCGAGTGGGGATCGAACCCACAACCAGTCGGTTTTACAGTCACACCTCGTGCCGCTGCGCCACGACTGGCCTCACGTTTTATTATAGTATAGATGTTTATTAAAATATATTTAATTAGAATGCAAGTTCTTCTGAAAGTGCTACATTGAGTTACAAAGTGGAGAACGGAGAGTCTTAACACTAGGTTCTCTGCATACAATGCAATACGGAAAAGGGTGAATCCAATTTATGCATAAATGGCTAAATAGAAAATGAATTAACATTGCTACTAATAGTGTATTGACATATCGTGCAATACGATCTTATATAACAGGATCAAACAAGTCGTCGTTGTAAAGTAAACAACTTAGTTCATATTGCTATGCAAAGTTCTGAAAGCCCTTGAACTTCGTCGTTCGGTTGAAGAAAACGTCTTGTGGAGTATTCATATATCTTTAGTATTGCTAAAAATAGAATTTGAGGCCATTGTGGCGCAGTGGCACGACGCAAGTCTGTTAACGCGGTTAGAGTTCTACCCAGGGCTTGTAATAGGTTCCAAATTTACCAGTAATTAAAGGTACAGTATAGGTATTTCGCAAAGTCTTTCCCGAGGAACCGGAACCGAAATAAATAAAGGTCCCTCGATACAGGTATTAAAATACCGGTAACGTATAAAGGTATATAACTTTTTTATTTTATTGTAACTTTTGTATTTTATTATTAATTTGAACACTGATAATGTATTATTTTAACGGCAAAAATTATAACGGCAACAAAAATATATATTAAAACACTTTGAAATCGCAATACAATTTGGTTTTAAATAATTTACAAATTTAAAATAAAAACTATTAACATTTACCTATTCATTAAACATTTACTATTTAACTGTTTTTTTTTTCTATTTGTGTAATAAAGTTATACAATTGTTAATTAATATTATATTTGATTATTACTTTCCATCTGATATCTCACATAGTTTTCAAAAACTTTTTTTTTCTTAAACTAGTATTACATGGAGATGCTACATACCAAATTGCATAATTCTAGATTAACCGAAAGAACCCTATTAATTTTGATTCTCGATTTTTGCTATATAAAAATATATAGTACATTTAGAAATACGCTTTTTTTTTCAAAAATAATGTGGCCGTATATCTAGGTTTGAATTTCAATTCGATATCTCCAAGCGTTCCTGAGATAAAGGTTCTTGACTGATAGACAGACAGACAGGTAGACGGACAATAAAGTTAAGTTATTTTCTTCCTTAAAGGATGCGGAACCCTAAAAATAGTAATAGCTTATGGGAAACATTCAAATAATAGAAAAATGGAGAAGAATAATTTCTACAGTATTTACATTCAAGTATATCACAAATGGTAAAATACATGCATTTTGCTATTTTACATACGTTAACAAAATGTACCTAGTATAGTTTATGATCTTCTTCTACAAATGGACTATTCTGCACATAAAGATTTCCTTAAATCCACCCGTCTGCCTGAGAACAGCGCGTTTAACCAAATAAAGCTTCAGCTTTAAAATATTAGTATATATTTCATTACCCATGGTAAACGTGATCTATAGTAGGTGGTAAATAACTTAAGGAAAAAACAAGCATTCGCTTTGATGAGGTCATTTCTAAATTTGCGGCTAAATTGCTAAGAAATAACCTAAAAAAATATTTGTTAATAATATTGTAGTTGTTTTTACCAAAAAAGGAAATCTTTAGTACTTATAATATAATTATATGTAATTAGACATGACGTTACTGCACAGTAAAGACGTATCAGACGGCACGGTACTTTATTCTACTTATTTTTCATACTATACAACACAAGAAAGTGTGGAAATATTTAGAACAGTACAAAATATTTACCGATGTGGAACTCGAACCCGTACTATATGTTTAAGAACAAGCGCCTCTGCAGTTTTGAGGACTGAAACCCCCGTAGGGATTCAGTTTCGCAACGTTTTCCGAAAAAAATAATAATATAACTCTTACAATAAAATAAAAGTTAAAGATAAGAGCAGCAAATAAAATCCTTTATTTTTTATTTATGATTTTATCTACATTTTTTTCAATACCGAAATGTACAGTTTATTTTCCAGGATGTATTTTTTCCTAGTTAACTAGTTAGTTGGATAGATGTTAATTAAAATTCTATAAACACCGGTTCGATGGATCCTACACCCACGTCCGTAAATGCAACGGGCGTTTGATATTTGTAATTTGTTATTAACGGTGTTACCCCGCGCTTTAATAAATGCTATTCATATATTTTGACAGTCGAGAAACATGCAACTCATTTTGTAATATTTAATATATATTTTAATTCAATCTAATTTCATATAATAATCTAATTTTGACAGCATATGTATACAGTATATAAATACAACTATTGACATTAATAAATCAAAAAAATAGATAAATTAAGCCATCGTGGCGCAGTGGCTGAGCGTCTGATCTATGAACACGACGATTGTATATTCGATTCACACCCTGGGAAAGGATTATTACCATTTACTAGCTGGTGTTATGACTAAACGCGGCGTTGAGTTCCTCCTCTCAACACGCAATGTCCCAAAAACAAGGGCCAAGGTGTGGAGAATGATTTAGCACTGGGTTCTTCTGCTCTCTACCCTGCTGCTTGTTTAATTTATATTAATCCATTACGCAGACGTGGAAATTATATTTTTTTTCAGACCCCGGAAACAACATACGTAGATATGTATGTTATAATTGAATGTAATAATATAATCTCAAAGAATCTCTTGAATTGAGCAAACATCGCTTTTACAGTCAGTCGACTTATACGTCAATTTGTATTTCCCTATTTATACTTATTAGAGTAGCCATTGAAGTTTATAGTGCTGACAAGAATTTTAAAATCATGGGGTTCGTCTGTCGATTTAAATAAATCGATTATCATTATCATTAGGGCTGTCTTTATAGGTTTTTATTGCAAATCCGAAGTACATCGGTATCATTTATTATTACGTTCTCTATCTACCCTAGTAAATTTTACTGAAAAAAGTATTTTAAAGCGCTAGTACTTTTATCAGTGAATAAAGTATTCATTACTGAAGTAAGTCGAGTCATACTATAATTATATTAATATTATAATCATTATCAGGCCGATCGTGGCGCAGGGGTACAAAGTGTGACCGTAAAATCGATTGGTTGTGGGTTCGATCCCCACACAAAGAAATAAATATTTATTTACATTTATATTTTCATTTGTCATGTCTCAAGGCATAGCGCGGCGTTAAGTTCCGCCACTCAACACGCAATGCCGCCAGAACTCGACGGAAAGTAGGCAACGGGGTGTCTTAACACAGGATTCTCTCTGCCTACCCTGCTGTGTGTGGGATACAACGTGAAGCTGATTTAATTTGATTTTGAGTTAATTATAATAATCTTAATAAATATTATAAAAAATAATATATTATCAAAATCAATCATCTACTAAATGGGTTAAGATTTAGCTTTATAGAAACAGAGCTTATAAATTAGAATAACACATAGATTAACTACAATTTATCTAAAGATTCTATACAATTTGGCTATAATGTTATAGTAACTTTAGTTATAAGAAGCAACAAAAAGTTGCGAGCGAACCCCCGTGTGGGTCGCTAGTATAGCGGAGGCTGTCTTGGTGCAGTGCAGGGCAGTAACAGCATTGCTGTAAACACAGTGGTTTTTGGTTTATCTTTGACATTGGCCCTTAGACACTTAACACTCAATGTCTCGAAAACCAGGTGGTAAGTGAATAACGAACTGTCTTGACACTAGCTTCCCTCTGCCTATCCTGCTATACAGGAAAAGGCGTAATACAGATTTTAATAAAACAAAATATTAAAAAGTATAGCCATGTATAAAATGAATTGAAATTTAATTTGTAGTAGCGCAAATATTCTGCTATTGACAGGTCAACGTTCAATGCAATTTCCCTTCAATACTGTTTAACATTGATTAAATTGTTATTTGAACGTACTGTGTGTACTAATTATTATTTTTATGGTTTATGCCGAATGAGAATCTCTTTCAAAATACAAACAAAACTTTATTCAGTTTTCTGTGGTATTTCAGTTCAATTTTTGAGACATTGTGTGCCAAGTTCCGAAAATTAACGCTGCGCTTTGTGTTATGGCAAGAGCGACGAAATAAAAATAATTAACTCAGCCCGAGTGAAAATCTAACCTATAACTGTAGTGTTTACAGTCAAACGCTGTACCACTATGTGTGTTCTTTCACAACAATTTTATAACTATATAAAAAACCGTGTCATAAAAAAATATAAATAATTTAGCTTAACGCTGTATCTCGCACTTAACAGGGTAGGCAGAGGGAATCTAGTGTTAAAGCACTCCGTTCCCCACTTTTCGTCGAATTCCGGAGTGACTGCGTGTTGAGTAGAGCAACTCAACGCTGTGCTTTGCCTCGACGCCAGAGCAAAAAAATGGAAATATAAATTTAAACAGATATTTCATCTCCTCGAGTGGGGATCGAACCCACAACTAGTCGATTATTTAGACACTTACACTCACTTTGTGCCCCAGCGCCACGAAAAAATTGCATACTTAAAAACTATGATATATATCATCATCTTCTTAAAAAATCTTGGGTAAAATTATAATCTATGTCAATTTAGGGCATTATATAATATACTAAAAAGGTGTTATACAATATATAATAAATTCAAACATCATATATTGAAGAATAACATTTGAGAACATCGCACGTTGCATTATCTAGTATGCGGTCATTCCAGAACTCGTCTCTCAGTGGTAAGCGGTTTTATAACAAAATAATCTTTTAATATTATCTCGGATATTCATATTACATTATGATATTTCAGCCATGCTATATGAAATAACTTGTTTGACCTTAAAAATAATGTACAAAGTTTTTAATATATAAATACCTATATAATATCTTATGCCAGTCGTGGCGCAGTGGTACACAGTGTGACTGTAAAACCGACTGGTTGTGGGTTCGATCCCCACTCGAGGAGATGAAATATTTACTTAAATTTATATTTTCATTTCTTCGCTCTGGTGTCGAGGCAAAGCGCGGCGTTGAACAACAATGCCTCCAACACGCAATGCCTCCAAAGTTCGGCAGAAAGTGGGGAACGAAGTGTCTTAACACTAGGTTCCCTGTGCCTACCCTGCTGTGTGCGGGATATAGCGTGAAGCTAATTTAATTTAATTTAATTTAATATCTTATATTTTAGAGTACATTGGTTAAAGAAAGAGTTGCATCGGTAATTAGGGTGAAGGAACACATCTCCAATATCAGGTCGGAGCTTACATCGAAGTCAGCTGTCAGAAGATAAGCTCAACATTATATCAGGTTTGATAAACCTCATAGCTAGCCTGATAGCGAGGATCGCTAAAGAAAAAAGTTATTTTCCTATAATCCTAATTTCGTTCAATAGAAAAGACGATCGAATAATTTCTACGGGCGCTATTATCGTATGAACGCATAAAAAGTTTGAAATCACAAACCCACCACACCAGAAACCAATAATTATATGAAATGACAGACGGCCACCTCATTCTACCCGTGACACAGGACTACTGCGAAGTGGTCAAAAGTTAATTATATGCAATCAATCCGGTTAAATAGTTTCATTTAAAATATCTATTTTGAGTAGCCTTTGACGGACATTCAATTCGTAGAAATTGGTAAAAATGTATTAATATACAGTCAATAAAGCACTAATTGTTATAATTATGTGAGTGTGTTTGTTTTTAACATTTTTTAGTTTCTCGTCGTATCTCGCATATAGATAGATAGCAGAGGGAACCTGGGAACTTAGTATTTACACACTCCGTTGTAGTGGAGGACGAAAGTGTCTTAATGGTAAGACACTTTCGTCCTCCACTTTCAGCCGAATTCCGAAAGCGGGTATGCCTTTTTGCCTCGTTGAGTAGTGGAACTCAACACTGCGCTTTTGCTTTGTTGGTAACAAAACGAAGAAGTGAAAATATGAATGAGTAATATTTAGTTCTACCGAGTGGGTGTTGAACCCACAACCGTCACGTTTACGGTCACACGTTTTGCTCTAATTGATAATATTATTATAAATAGATATTATTAAATAGGTAAGACCAGTCGTAGCGCCGGGGCACAAAGTGCGACTGTATAATCGACTGATTGTGGATTCGTTCCCCATTCGAGGAAATTAAATATTTATATATATATATATATATATATATATTCATTACTTGATTCTGGTGTCGAGGCATAGCGCGGCGTCGAGTTTCGCCACTTAACACGCAATGCCTCCAGAACTTGGCTAAAAGTGGGGAACGGAGTGTCTTAACACTAGGTTCCCTCGCCTACCCTGCTATGCGCGGGATACATCGCGCGGGATGAAGCTCATAAATTAATTAAATAGGTACATATTACAGTACTTGTCTCATAGTAACAATTGTAGGTTACATTTTATTGTCATAATAATATTATCTGATTGTAATGTACATGTCAGCATTACTGTGCATTACGATCCAATATCATCATTACAGCTATATATATTTTTTTATAGTTTCAAATTTAAGACATTGCGTGTCGCGTCGTGGAGCACATCGCCGCATTTTGTCATTTTCTGAACAGAGAAATTAAAGTGAATAATTCCCACGACCACAACCATTTGTAGAATGACACTGTCCCACTACACCACGATAGACTGCTTTTATTTTATTTTATTAAATATATTATATTACTTTACTTAAAAAATATAACAATAAATTACAATTGTAACAATGTAGAAATTAATGACACGGCTAACATATTGATTATTCCAAAAGCGTCCAGACGTCGTTCAGGTAATTGTTTGTTCCTGAGAAGCCTGTATAATATGCGCCAAGGCAGCTTGTGGTATTACCATACATATTTGATAAACATTAATATCAATTAAAACTTTAAATTAAGCTCTATGACAAATATAATTTTTAATTAAAACGGGTTAAAATACAAAAAAAATGTAAAATAATTTTAACGGTTAATATCTTTAAATAATTCCGTAGTTAGAACTTTTCACAATATAGAATACATTTATTGCATTTATTGATTCATTTAATTCAGAAAATAAATCAAAGTAAACGCCGGAATACGCCGCTGCCGTACTGTGATTAGAATGTGCATGACTGAACTCGTTCAACAAAGCGCGGAGTTGGATTCCAATATCCGACAATCATTAAAGTGGCGGTAAGTAAGGAACGGAGTAGCTTGTCACTATTCTTGCAAAAAAAAAGAAAGATAAAATGGATAAAAAAGTACTTAATATTATCGTGGTACAGCTGGTAACCTGGTAACGCGATTGTTGTGAGTTCGATACCGCCAGAGGGAATGTTTGTCAGTATTTTTTTTGACCGCTATTTTCAAACAAACCGCCGCCCCGAGTTTCGTCTGTTTAGTTTCATTTTGTAAAATTTGTTTTGAAGAAAACGGAGTGTTTTAACTCTATTTTTTTGTCGACAGTGCTGTAAAGATAATATAATTTTATGTGATCATGTTTTTGAAATATCGTGTCGAAAACCATTTTATCAAATAGTTAGTGGTGGTACGAAGGCTTTAGTAAAAGCTTCATTTGTTAGACTTAAAAATACGTTTATTAAAGATAGTCATAAATATTGCCAAAAATCTAAAAGATTATTTAAAATTATTGATCTTTTGGCACTAGTTTCTATTTTATTTAAGAAATAGTAGTATTTTTTCGTTATAATTCCACTTGTTGGTACAATGTCATAAATTATGCAATAGAATTTAGCTTTCAGCTTATTGAAACGCTACAAATATCAATTTTATAAATCATATATAAAATTTCTGCTATATTACTAAAATTTGAAGAGTATCTGTAATGTACACAAAAAAAGACAAATGCTTACTTGCAAAACCGACATGGCATAGTGGAATAACGTCTAACACTATGGTGGTGGATTCAGTCGACTTTCATGACAATAAATTATATATACATTTTCTACAAAGTGAATGGAAACTTAGTTCTTCTATTAACTTGGTTGTGGATTCGATTCCCACTCGAGGACATGAAATATATATTTAAATTTATATTTCCATTTCTTCGCTCTGGTGTCGAAGCAAAGCGCGGTATTGAATTCTGACACTTAACACGCAATGCCTTCAGAATTCGGCAGAAAGTGGGGAACGGAGTGTCTCAACACTGGATGCCCTCTGTCTACCCTGCTGTGTGCGGGATACAGCGTGAAGCGGATTAACAAAAAAACTACACGACCTAAAATAATAAGTCTATGAAACTTTCATCAGCTATACAAATTAAGTATAGATAAACACAGCCTTATCACCATCAACAACACAAGTACAATCACATGTACTGATAAATTGAACCAACTTTCTATGATTCAGAAAGTGGCCGATGTGGTTCGGCCCTGTGAACTAAGCTTCCAAGAGATAGCTCAGATGTAAGCTCAAACTAGTTCTGACGGTGAAAGTTAAGAGGTTTCTTCGCAGCTGCTTTATACTACTGTCTAGCGGGCTTTAGGCTTCAATAATTCAATATGCTCTTTACAGAAATTGCTTTTATATTTTTAGTATTATTAGTTAAAGTGTGAACTATTCGATGTTTAAGATATATTTCATCTCACCAAGGGATAACATCGCCATTGAACATTAGTTTCTATCTCCATATCTTACTATATCCGGGATACAGTGAGAGAAATCCCACCATTCAATGCACAAGGTTTGTTATCCAGATAGAAAGCGGATGCAGTGCCTTAACTCTACATTTTTCTGCTAAATCTGTTATGCGGTGGAAACCCAAAGTGTAAAAATTGGTTCAATTCAACATGGCTCAAATTTCTAAAGTATAGAGTTATATTTTAAATATGGCCGAAAATTTTTTCTAACTTGTTTAGGTAATATCACTAGTTGTTGAATACACGTCATTTGCGTTATCATGCAGTCCTCGTGTCAGTTGGCGCCAGGTGACTAATTTTGCCGTAACTCTACTCACTCAGAATTCCTCTCATTTAAAAGCATGTTTGACTCTAACATTCTATATATTGAATGTATTGTAGTGATTCACTTCATGTTATCTAAAAATAACACATTTTCTTAGGAAAAGTCCCGATTCATTTTTTTCGCACAGTCTAGTAGGCTACCTAATGTCAAGACATTCCATTCACCACTTTTAACCCCGTTTTCGAGACATTGTGTATTGTAGTAAGTAAGTTTTTCTTTCTATCACAGCGGAGAAATGGAAACATTTATTTACATGAATTATTATATTTATAGAAAGATAGGCTAAAGCCTACAACTATTGTACACCCAATACAATTACACTTTGTTTTACTGTGCCACTAATCACTTTAGTGCCATAACACTTTGTAGAATACATTATGATTTATTGCTTCCAAAGATCATGTTTCTCTTCAAGTAAAAACTTGTCAGATGCTTATATTTTTATAAATAATTTGAGCTCAGATATAAAATGTCACATCCCAGCGAATCACATACAACAATCCGTCTTGCGCTTGATCTCTCTCCATCCATGTCAGTCTGCCGCTAAATGAAAATAGAAAGTAGAATAAATATATCTGCAAGAATATTACAAAGGAAAACGATTTAATTATCTATATGTTAGTGCGATTGTTATGAATAAGCAGATTTTTTTTGAAATATATTATATTTTTCAATCTGAAAAGATATACTAAAATAAAATATAATAATTAAAAAAAATACTAAAAAAACACAATTATTTTTTTTATATTATCCTAGTCTCATCAAATATTTTATTTTATCTAAAAATATATATATTACTTTTTATCTATTATCTTTATTTATTTTATCTAGTATCTTTTTTGACAAAAGCGTGTTTTTCAGTTTCTTTAAACTATTATATATTTCTATTATTATTATATTTTTAAAAATACATACGCCGGTCAAAATAACGTTCAAAGTTATATACCAAGTTCATAAAAGCGTGTTAAAAAGGACAATAAGATCATTCAGTCTTGCTACTATTAGCTTACTATTTGGCATTACAACAGCGACTGATGGACTTAAAATCATGAACATTGGCTTACATCAGTCATCATTGACCTCGATTTTAAATATTTTATTTCATTTGTAAGTTTTTCAATATAGTGTTAATTTTATATTAAAGGAACTGTGCCATTCGGATCATAAATTTATCCCATACTGGCCTTGTCCTTATATGGAAATGTGCAGAACAAATTGATCAAATTGGAAAGGAAAGAATATTTTTTTTCCTTTTTGATTTTTTTTAAAGTATGTGTGTGGAATACCATACTTATCTTTAGTGTGAAAAATATTTTGGAAGATATACAAAAATAGAGATAGGGACTTGGACCCGTGCCTCTTGAAAGCTGCCTTCAAATTACGGCTTCCAGAAGGCTTTTTATTGCTTTATTTGAGGTACTTTAAACATACAAACTGTAGCTTACCCACTACTGGCTCAGAAATAAATAATAGTTTCTTATATACAGTAATCATATACCTTTAAAAAGACAAAAAAAATCATTTAAAACAGCAAATAATCATTTACAAAACCATATGTGCATTTCACTCGTAAAATGTAACATATATTATTGTAACGTCGCTATACGCCGAGGAATGTAATATCATTGCTACGTGCGACTCCTTTTATGGTTCTATTTCCATCGGGAATCGCTGACCTTATTGATATGCGGTTTTCACTGGCCTATAAATCTAGAACTATATAGAGACACTGACAAAAACGCTTAACAGTGAATTTAAATCATGTATTATATTTTTGATTTAAAAATATTGCTAAAATTTTACTTGTACTTTAAATAAATGTTTTATAAAGTTTGAGGCCGTCGTAACAAAAGGTTCGATCTTTACTTAGAGGAATGAGACAACAAAAGCAAAGAGCGGCGTTGAGTTTCTCCAATCAACATGTAATGTCTCAAAAATTCAGTGGAAAGTGTTGACTTGAAACCTTTATGAGTATGGGTAGTCTAAGCACTAGGTTCCCATATTCTTTCAGCTATCTCATCAGCCTCTGCCATGTACGGGATAACATAAAAATAAAAAATAAAGTCGAGTTCTTTATTATTACAAGGGAGATTCTGTCCTCGTATATCTATCATGTTAATGAACCACTTTTTCAATGTCTGTCCTTTACCGCTTATCTCATCAACTACGCAACGATAACACACTGATACTGTAATTGTACGCACTAATGTTTATTCAGAAGGCTGTGATAGCGGTAACTTACGTTAAGATCCACGGTAATTGCGATCCTAAATCAGTTTGATAAAATATAGACTTGGGGTGACGTCACTGTCGCAAGCGCAACGAGACCAACCAGGCGACCGTCTAAATATAGAACGTAAACATCTTAAATGATTCATTTCATAATATTAAACAACAAAACAATGTCATAATCGATTCTCAATATATCGAGTAAAGTGGATAAAAAAGTTCGTGTTACAAAAAAAAGCGCGTCAATTAGGGTGAGGGGTCGCTACAAAACATAACCTCCAAACGTTAGGCTATTGTCCGTAAAAAATGCAGGCATGGCGTGAGCCGGAACGCTGGCCGGCTGACGGGCTGAGCGAGCGACCCGACCAACTTCGAGTCAGTCTGCACCCAACCGAGCGAGAGCCCGCGTGCCGCGCCGGCTCCCGACACTCGATAACTTATCAAAAATATAATTGTATGAAGTCATCGATTAAATTAAGTGCCGTGGAACCTTTTCGTTGCCATTATATTTATGCCGCACAGAGGATAGTTAGAGTTGCCAAATTGTCCATGTTCAAGTTTGACAGTGAACTCTACAAGTGTCCGTGAAAAAGTTTGGTGCGATCCGATTGGCTGATTTTGTTTTGATTTTTGTGTAACTTAAGGATGAACGGGACGCCAGCCAGAAGGCCGAAGAGCGCCTTTTCCGAAACGGTCAGTATATTTAATATGTTTTATTTATTTTTATATAAATTTATTATTTCAGTTTAGATAGAGAGATATCTTTACCTTTATCGCAACAATTGTGTATACTTACGAAGAACAGAAATAACAGTAATGTATGACATTATAAAACATAAAACATGTGTTTTGTGACAGTTGTATTAAAAAAAATGGTTTAAGATGCAGTGTCAAAGTTAGCCAAGAGCGAGACGACTCACACGAGCAGGACAACACAAAGGTGATTTGACCGCGTGAAACGTATCAGTCGTTGCAACCGTAAACAAGTATACTATGGCCTGTATGTAGAGAACGGGCGTAACTCATAGAAACAAAACGATTACTCTATGTTAAGTTCTAAAGTAATAGTTAAACTATTGCTCTACTGAGGTAGAGAAAGGTGAGGTAGAGTTTTATTTAGGGAACTAATTCTATAAATTGTGTAAAGATTTTTTCGTTTCTTTAAACTTTAAATGTAATTTTATTATATGTAACATATCATAAAATGACATATATAACCGTACATATAATTTATGTACTTATTGTTCCCAACAAACTGCTTGATGTCTGCCGAGAGCTCTCGGTCACCTCTTGATTAAACTGTTTTGCCGCTTTGAATATGTATGTTGATGATTACAATACTATATGTTTTAGAGCGCATATTTTTTTTATTTAATTTGTTATTACTATTTTTTCTTATAACTCTAATAATAGAGCAAGCGCGATGATTGATTGTGGGTTCGATTTCCATTTGGGAATATTTTTTTTCTATCTGTTAATAATACACACCGCAGCGTCGAGTTCCGCCACTCAACACGCAATGTTTTGAAAATTGGATAAAGGGTGGGAAAGGGAGTATCTTAACTTAACTTAACTAAGTTCCCTCTGCTAAGCCTGCAGGTTACAGCGTAAAGTTAAAATAAGGTTTTAATAACATTAATAAAGATATAAATATAGTTTTTCAAACCGGTTATGTATTGATTTTTTATTGGAATGTAGCTCTATGTATAATAAAAGTGTATTTATTATGTGGACAAAGTGATAAAGGAATAAATAAGTTAAGATTTATAGATTATAATAAAATAAATAAATAAATCAGATTCACGCTGTGTCCCCACACAGCAGGGTAGGCAGAGGGAACCTAGTGTTTTTAGACACTCCATTCCCCACTTTCTGCCGAATTCTGGAGGCATTGCGTGTTGAGTGGCAGAACTCAACGCCGCGCTTAGCCTCGACACCAGAGCGAAGAAATGGAAATATAAATTTAAGTAAATATTTCATCTCCTCGAGTGGGGATCGAACCCACAACCAGTCGGTTTACAGTCACACTTTGTGCCGCTGCGCCACGACTGGCCTCACATAGATTATAATAATTGTATGAATGAATAAATAATAATAAATATAACATAAAATATAAATTAATGAACGTAATTTGTTTGTTTTTGCTTAGAATAGTAACAAAATTCTATATACTATGTATATAGAGATTACTAATTAATTCCGACTTGGTCAGTTAATTATCAGTAAGTAGTTTTAAAAATAAACAATAAAAAATGAAATAAATATTGAAATTTAAATACCCACTTATAGCACAATTGAGGCTAATCGAGCTATCTTGTCCCGCTAGAAAGGATCACATGCTCGGTTATTCGAGTATACATCAGCATACAGTGAGTCTTCAATGGCGCTTAGCAACTGAACAGTGACTTAGAGACGATTATCATATGAATCTACATTTTAAATATTAAAAAGTTTCTATTAAGTTATGTTGATTTTATTTATTCTATAATAGATAAGATATACAGAAAGCGTGGTGGTTGTGGGTTCAATTTCAACTCGGGAGGATAAATTGTTAATTTTTCACACTCGTTAACAAGACAAAACGCAGCGTTGAATTTCGTTTGTCAATGCGCTAAGAAAATGTCTTAACACTAGATTTCTTTTATTATATATGCTATATTGTTATATGTGCAATACAGCGAAAGGCATTTTTATACAACTTTCATATCTTATAAGACATAACATCTAAGCTTACAAAATCTTTTCTATTATATCATTTTATGTTTCATATACAGATTACATTTTGCAGTGTAATTTACCTAAAATAGTGCTGAATACTAAAAATACACCCTTTGTAGTATATTTAGGTCAAGTTTTTAGTCGAGGTGATTTCGAGTCGATATTTTATTTACCTTGAACCCTGCAAAATGTCACGCTAAAGTTTGCATACATTTGAAAATTAAAAATTACATTATTTAATATACATATATAATTAATTAACAACATCTAATAGTGATTAGATGCTTGCTTCTAATAATATTTCTAATAAATACTACATTCTAACATCATAACTTAAAGAGATTTATTTATAAATACAGCTTTTCGTTTAATAAGTGTCGTATTTTTATCATTTGCTTTACTGAAACATCAAAACGCAATTCAAAACTCAAACCTCCTCCGTTACTGGGTGAGTGACAGACAACGCACAGACAAAACTGTGGAATTTAAAAAAAAATGATACGTCACCTGTCAATATCATCCCTACCGACTATAGGTACAACAAAAGAGGATTTCTCGAAATTCCTACGGTAAAGGGAAAAATCAAAATTTCCATTTTAAAGGTGAACTATTAAAATTAAATAATATAACATTTTAAAGTATTACATATTAAGGCGTTAAAAATAGAATAATCAAATCAAAAAACCAACGAGAAAAGGTTTAAAATAAACCGATGTAAATTAACCATCACCCGCTTAATACCTCGTTAATATTCACACCACAGAGGCCGTATTAAATAATATGATTTACTGTTATAATGTTGAAAAATAGTCTATATTTTAGCATAAATTATTAATTAATATGACATATATTATGAGACGTAGGTCAATATAACGGTTTAATTAATAAACTAGCTTGTATTTACAGTCTTTGAAAATAACTCAAAATAACTGAGAGAGACGGCGTTGAGTTACGACACTTAAGACGCAATACTTGCAGAATTCAGCGGCAGATGGAGAAAGGAGTTCAACAGGAGGAGGAGACACAAGTTCCCATTTTTCCTTTGTCTACCCTACTAAATGCGGGATACGACGGGAAACTTAAGAAAAGATATATAAGACACATGCAAAACTCTAAATGCCCGAGCTTATTCTGACCGCAGATACAATGGTCTATACGATACGACTAACCTGATTGCTTTATTACAAAGCCTTTCTGAAAAGTGAACTTTTAAACAAAAATATTTTGTCAATGCAAATCTGTATGTAGGACGTACTGATTTACGATTACCACGTCCAACGAAACAAACTCCGCAACTTTAAAAATAGTACCTGAAGTGTATATAAATGAGTAATAAAGTTCGATATTTTTAGCTTCACGTTATATTCCTCACATTGTAGGGGAGGCAGGGAGAACCTAGTGTTCAGACACTCCGTCCCTTTTAAGTCTTTCGTTTCCCATATCCGCCGAATTCTCAAGGCATTACATGTAGAGTGACGGAACATAAGGTTTCTTTTTGCCTCGTCACCGGAGCGAAGAAATTAAAAAATCTGAAATTCATCTAAGTGGGATTCGAACCCGCAGCCCGTGTTAGCATCGTGCCCCTGCACCACGACAGCCTTTGAATATTTTCGCGTTTTACTTACTTACTTACTTACTAAAAAAAAGTGTGTAATATGAGGCCAATAAATGTTATTCGATTTATTTTTGATGATGCATCAGATCTCTGATAGCATAACTTTAAATTCATAAAATCTGGCAGTCATGGTTTTTAATTAGCTCTCTCTTTTATCTTTAGACATATCAAACATTTTGTAGGGTAAGTAGAACGTAATTAGTCACTCCACTTATCACCTCTTGAACTTTTTACATACTTTTTTATATGAAAAATTAAAAAAAATAAGTCCCGCTGAGTTTCTTGCGCCGGTTCTTCTCAGGTCTGAGGCACTAACGTAGTGAACTGGTGGTAAATTATTTGGCGGTCAAAAAATTAAGCATGTAACTTCTTATTTTGAATAAAATTATTTGACTTTGACTTTATGTCGAAAGTCCATCTTGGCGCAGTAGTATATACGTCTGATTATAAATATTAAGGTTCAATTCCCACTCGGAGAAAGGTATTGTTATTTATAAATATTGTCTTTTTTTCGCTCTGGTAACAAGGCAAAACATGACGAGTTCAATCATTCAACATGCCTCGAAACTTCAAGATGTTACGCACTGAGTTACGGAACTCAATGCTACATTTTGCCAGAGGGTAAATAAAGATAGTCTCAAGGGCAAAAGAAATGAAATCACCAATAATAATTTAATTCCTTAATATTATCATATTTTTAATAAGACTTACCAATAATAATAATTTAATTACTTTAGAATATCCGAAAATATTTGTCAAGTGTAAAAAGTCAAGTGCGAGTCCCATATCAATTTCAGGATTGCTGGTCAACTGAAACATGCAGACGTACGGCGTTGCACTTCGAGCCAAAATTTAAAAAAACATATTCATAATACGGGAAATATACTATAGGTTTTGATTATGCTTTTAATTTTATGCAAAATGTGGCCAAAACGTCTAGATATTTGAGACTTTGATATTAATTTCAACTTGATAACTTCACGTTATCTTGCCTTTAATAGTATTGGCGGACGAACAGTCAGACAACAAAGTGATCCTATAAAAATTCTTTTTTTTTTTATACAGAAACCAAAAAAAATAAAATGGTTTAAGTAACATAATATAAGTAAGCTTATCTTAAATGACCGCTTAAGGCATTTTGAATAAAGGATATGAGATAAATATGGAACATGCAAAGGTCATCAGAATAAAATATTTATAGGTGTTTCTCATCAACGTATTTACGATCACCTTTACCATAAATAGATGCTATTAATGTATTATAGATTTTCTACACAAGCTACGCGTTATGCGTTTTTATTTTTAGTTTTACACGATATCATGGTGGTTTAACTAATAATATAATTGTCGATAAACCATAAATTCCATAATCGATTGTCGATCTATAGTCCATAATTTATAATCGAAAATTCTTATTGCGGCTAATTATTTATCGAAAATCGACCTATATAATAATCAATGCGAGATATTACTGATAACTCCATAATTGATAATCGATAATAATCATTGATAATCCACTAGAATTACAATCTACGTTTTCCGCCTACTTTGACACATTTTGTGCTAAATAATATAACCTGTGTATAATTATAACCTTGCACCGGTATCCATAACTTTCACCGACCTCAAATAATTAATAATCCATAATCGATAGTCACAAAGGGGAACGGAGTGCCTTAACACTATATCTACCCTGCTGTGTGCGGAATACAGTGAAACTGATAATCACTAATAAATAAAAGTCAACCAACTATCCAAAACCAATAATTCATGATCTACGATTTACATATATCTATAACCAATAATCGAAAAATAATCCACAAACCATAATCGCCAATAGATGAATATTCCATAATGAATCGACAATCCTTAATTTATAATCTGTAATAATTAATCTGTTCTATAATTCCCAAAAAGTTAATCAATCATTTTCAGTTTCACGCTGTATTCCGCATACATCAGTACCAGGTTAGGCAGAGCGAACATAGTTAAGACACTCCGTTCTCCACATTCCGCCGAACTTTTCGAAGCATTATGTGTTGAGTGTCGGAACTCCACATTCATAATCATAAATCATAAATAATAAAATATCCACATTTCATAACCGATCAATAATCCACAATTAATAATGGATCTATAAATTTTAATTCACATTACAAAATCTCTAATCTGTAATTCTGAAACCAACTAAACTAACTACCACTAAACCTGAAACCCATAATTCTTTATCTTTAGTCTATAATAATCCATAATCGATCGATAATCTGATCTGATCTGATTATTGATCGATTATCAATTGTGTACTGTCAACAGTCTATCGATTATTAATAAAGAAAATGAGCAAGATATAAATAGTTGTGAGTTCATAGTTTGTCTGTGACTTCAATTCTACTAGTGTTTAGTGTTTACTGACTGAATTTAAATACATTTAAATATTTTCTCCGTCATTAACATCATCAAGGCTTTTACTTTCATAACATGTATCCATACTGCTTCAGTACGTACGATTTATTCTTAATGAACTATAAACGTTTAACATATATACATATGTAAATAGTCTTAATGTGTCTTGTTGAAACTGATGTTCTATGACAATTCGCTTAGTAATTATTATGTATATAAAAATTTGCTTCATGCTGTATCCTGCACACAGCAGGGTAAATCATAGTGTTAAGACACTTCGTTCCCCACTTTCTGCCGAATTTTTAAGGCGTTGCGTGTTGAGTGGCAGAACTCAACGTCGGCCTTTGGTCGAATATAAATAATAATTTATTCCTTGAGTGTGGGTCGAATCCACAACCGCCGCGTTACAGTCACACTCTTGTGCTCCTGTGATCATATTATATATACCTAATTACCTATCGCAAATATACATATTTACATATTTGTGTTAGGTAATAGGTATGTATCGCGTATTAAGCGGCGTTGAGTTCCGCCACACAATACGCAGTGCCTCTAGAATTCGGCGGAAAGTGAGGAACGGAGTGTCTTAACATTACTTTCCCTCTGCCTATCCTGATGTGTGCGGGATACAGCGTGAGTCTGATTTTTATATATACGTATAAATCAGGTTTATATTTTCTAGCCTTGTGAAATTAACTTAGTGTTAAGAGTAAGACACTCCGTTCCCTTCTTTTCTTTTTGTTCAATTTTTGAGATATTACTTTTTTATGGTGAAAGTCAGCGTCGTGGTTTGTCTACTGGAGCGGTCAACGGTCAGCGGTCTAAAGTCACCGATGGGAGGAATCTCACTTTTGTTTACAGTCAAACGTTGTCGCACTGCGCCACGACGGCCTCACAAATATATACAAAGATAAATATAAATACATTAAATAATGCTTAACAAAATATGCAACAATATTGAATTTTAAATTCAATAACAGTGATAGTTACAGGTTCGATTTCCATAAAGGAAAATGAATAATTTTTGTCTTTATACTCTATTTAACTTGAGGCAAGACACGGTTTTGAGTACCATCGGTTAAAACGCAATGCATTGAATTAAGACTGAAAATGGAGAACATGATATGGCGTAGAGTTAAATAAACTAAAAAAAAAGCTTAGACGTTATTGCTTAGATACAGCTAAATTAACGTATGGTTTGGTAACATTTTACTGAATGCAGATAGTACTGCAGCATATACAATACATTCAAAGATTAACTTGGCCTGTACTCCTAAATTAACTTTATTATATCAACGTCATTACACCGTTTGGATATTTGGGTTACATTGCCCATTTAACGCATTATGGTTTCGAAAATAAATATATTAATTAACCTTTACTTTTGAAAAATTGAGGAAAACTTTAAATATCCATGTAAGGCCATATAGTGTAGTGGGTAAGGGAATGGTATAAACGTAATCGTTGTGGTTTCAACTTCACATAGGGAAGTGAATTACTTGTTCTAATTTCCCGCGCTTATAAGAAAAGGCGCAGTGTTGGGTTCCGCCGTTCAACCCGTAATGTCTCAAATCCGATAAATATCCGAAAAATCGTAAAGGTGGAAAAATATATCAATAAAACTAGTTAAGATATGAAAATAATCACAAATTAAGGAATATTTTAATATATTCCTACTCGACTAACTGTATTATTTTCAAAGAAAACTAAGAGAACCGTTTCTAAAATTATTTACTTACTCATTTATATTATATTTTTAAATAGCGCCAAGGTGATTTGAAACTGCAGCCTTCAAATAACAGAGGAACTACGCTAAGATAGCAGCACAACATTTTTGCAATTATTTTTATTTATTTTTACTATTATTTGAAATTACTAAATTATGAAGTAATAAAGAGTGCCTTTTAAAATACAATTAATTAAAAGTCTTAGAAATGCATAGAATTTTAATTAATAAGTTTTGAACGACTAACTAACTATACACCTGAATTATGTATATTTAGGGAATGATTCTTTTTAAGTTAAGCTTAAGGCGTTATGCTCAGCTAGTCAAAATTGATTGAGGTCGTCGTGACCATAAGCGGCGTTGAGTTCCACCACACAACACGCAATGTCTCTAAACTTTGGCGGAAAGTGGGGAACGGCGTGTCTTAACACTAGGTTCCCCTTGCCTACCCTGGTGTGCGGACACAGCGTGAAGCTGATTTTTTTATTTCCTCGAGTGCGGATCAAACCCACAACCAGTCGCGGTTACAATCACACTTTGCGGCACGTGCACAAAGTGCTACCAAGCCTGGTAGCACTTTGTGCACGTGGCCTCTATAATATGTATAATACATATAATTATTATATTTTTGCATTGTAATTATTTGAAAAATTAAAATTTTTGGCGCATACATCACATTTTTAACAATCTGTCACTCGAGAGGCGTGAGGCTCGTTTACGATGCAGGTGTTATATAAAGCCGTTATATAACCAAGGTTCCCAAATAAATTGAGATAGGTCTTCACATGCCAAACCGCAGTGAAGTGTATCGGAACCTTTTAATATAGAAGAATCGAAAGATCAAATAAATCTTTTAAAACTTATTTCCAATATTTCAAACTATCTTAAATTCCGAGATATTGGATATGAAATGATGAAAGTTGTTTGTTTATATATTGACAAAAGCCATATATAACATTCACACTGGCATGGCGTTTCGTATTAATGGAGACTGTTCGCTTTTGGACCGAATTCGACTTCATTGTTCTGTCTTGTTGAGTAGCGGAACTCAACGCTGATCTATATTTACCGTTACCATGACTTTATACTAGATACATATTTTAATATTTTATTTGGATTCCACCATCTGAACGTAGATACTATCTTAACGCATACAATAAAAATATATTTTAAATTTTTATAATATTTTTTTTATTTCGTCTCACTTATTGAATATGTATGTTAAAATTTTTATTGAAACCAGAGGGCATACAATGAGTTAAAATAAAATTGTTTATTTCAAGAAAGTGAGAACCCGCAACTTGCATAAATTATACTTGCTTCCATATATGAAGGGGAACAGATGTTTGACAAGATTTAATTCCTACTTTTATTGACTTCCTAGAAGTGTCCATCACAAAATATATGTAAATCTATGTTAGTAGCTAGTAGGCCTAATACCTATAAAACAAAAAATATATTTTTAAAATCCGTCCAATAATTCAGAAAATGGACAGGCACACAAAAATTGAACACATCATAGTTATTTTTCTCTAAGTTTTTTTTTCTTAAAAAAATATTATTGCGTGTGGAATTGCAGAACTTTAAAAAAGAATCCAGCCTTTTTTTTTAATTTTGAAAACCAAATAGAAAATACTGCTTATTAATTATATTCTAGTCGAATTAAAAAAAACATGCAAACATTGATTTCACAATGTTTCTTTAATACATGACTATCGAAGCGTTTATATTCACAGAAACAGTAATTTGAAACATTCCCGCAAATTGAAAACAGTTTCTAATGAACTGATCAAACGCGGTTTTCTCCGAAGTCTTGCAGTTATACTATTGTGCGAGTAATATTTACTATTCAAAAGTATTAATAAATATTATTTATGTACATAACTAAATTGAGGCCAGTCGCGGTGCAGAGGAACAAAGTGCGACTGTTAAATCGACTGGTTGTGGGTTCGATCCCCACATGAGGAAATGAAATATTTATTTTCGTTTATATTTTCATTTCTTCGCTCTGGTGTAGAGGCAAATTGCGGCGTTGGATTCCACCACTCAAGATGCAATTCCTCCATAACTTGTTGGAAAGTGAGGAACGGTGTCTTAGCACTAGGTTCACTCTGCCTACCCTGCTGTGTGCGGGACACAGCGTGAAGCTGGTGTACATAAGTAAACTAAAGCCATAGTGACGTAGTTTTATAGAGTATGCGTGTAAATACGATTACTGTGGCTTCAATTAATTTTTTTTTTAATTTGTAACACTGTATCATAAACGCTTAAGTTAAAAAATATATTTTATCGAAATTTAAAGACTTAAAATAATCAGGAATATTTCTGACGAATCTGTAAGGCTATTGTCAAATAACTGACTTTAATGTCTTATAATAGAGTAGGTCTTATTAGATACCTATATTATATTAAATATTAAAATTATGTTTCTTTCATAGTATTGGGATTCAAAGGAACCCGGTCCTTTGGAAGGCTTGCGTGGGGACACAGGTTCAACACGTAGATGCCCCTTAGAGAATATACAAATGTTTTGCTGTCATCAGCCGCATCAGCCAGGATCCATCTCTGGATAACCACTGGTAATTGCCCAGAGATGGTCGCCGGTTAATGCGTAGAAACTATGGAAAATGTGGAAATCGAAACTAGGAATATGGAATGAATATTAAAATTATTATTATGTTTTTGAGAATTCTTATTAAAGTAAATAATAAATTAAAACACGCACTGATTGTACTTAAATATAAAAAAAAGAAAGTAAATAAACAAAACCAAAAAAAGAAAAGTTCTTTATTTCCTATACATAAGAACTCAGGAAGCATGACTTAAACATAAAACCTTTGACGTCTCTAGCCGCCACTAGTATACAAAGTTCTGTAGTTGTATTTTTGCAATTGAAATTCGACGACATTATTAAGTCAGGAGCGAGAATGGTGCAATAGGAATGCAGTGAATCACCTCGCGTTGTCTGTAGAAATACTTTTAGAACAAACTCTATACGTAGTCCTTTTCAGTAATTTTATATGTTGCATGTTGTTTTTCTTTTGATTTCAAAAAAAATCAGCTTCACGCTGTATCCCGCACACAGCAGGGTAGACAGAGGGAACCTAGTGTTAAGACACTCCGTTCCCCACTTTCTGCCGAATTCTGGAGGCATTGCGTGTTGAGTGGCAGAACTCAACGCCGCGCTTAGCCTCGAAACCAGAGCGAAGAAATGGAAATACAATTTAAGGAAATATTTCATCTCTTCGAGTGGGGGTCGAACCCACAACCAGTCGGTTTTACAGTCACACTTCGTGCCACTGCGCCACGACTGGCTTCTTTTGATTTGTTATTTTATTATAAGTTTTGTTTTAAAATTACAATTATAAGTATAGCTTGAAATATCCTCGATATATAGCGGTTTTATTTTATACTATGTAAATATTAACCTCCTGAGAGTTCGTAAAATCGTTATGTCGAAAAAATGGGGGTTCCGAAAAGAATTTGATAATTTTTGAATCATTTAATGATCAACGACATTATTGCGAGGAAAAACCTTAAAATTGAAAATAAAAATTAAATTATTAAAATTTTATTTTTATTTTCAATTTTAAGGATATGAAATTTATAATGCAATATTTTTTATATATTATATTTTGTACCAATATACAAAAACAGCTGGCCGATATAAATTGTATAGATATTGTATAATTGGTGCAAAGTGCATTTTACTTACGTAACAGTTTGGCAAGAACTGGACTGTCCAAAGTTTTCTTTTAACTGATGAGAAACGAAAGCGTCAACTATTTTAACAATAATATTTTAGATGTCAGGTGTTTTTAAACTGCACAATTTGAAGTATTCGCTAACGCTGAAGAGATCTAAAAAGTAAAACACGATAAACATGGCACGGATAGAGGGATTCTTAACATTTTATAGGTGTTCTCTTCCAGTATAATTTACAAGTTTAAATGTACACGAACCCACATTTTAAATATAGAAAATAACATTGTTCTTTGTTATTTTTGTATTAAACTTTTGATTATATCAAGTAGTATAACTTATTTTAACTTATTTTGTCAAGAAACTCGTTATGTCAAATTTTAGAGGCATTGTGTGTTGAATAGCAGAACGCAACGCCGCGCTTTTGCCTTGTTATGAGAGCGAAGTAATTCAAATAATTCAACTAATTTTCCCAAGTGGGAATCGAATTTACAACTGTCGCGTTTACAGTCACACTCTTGTAGCTTTGAGCCATTATGTAACCTGTCCAGATAATATAGCACTAATCTGTGGTCATTTGTCTAAAATACGCCTCAAAATCCATTAAAAGTAACATTTAATAAAAAAGACTATAAATAGTAAACAGTCCAGAAATTAAGATAAACAATAAAAATCGACAAATGATAATGAAGTCACAATTAATTCGATGTTTCATGTTATGTAGAGCGGAAACAGCAAACTCCAGGCATTCCGTTTGCTTCACTTAGCTACTCGCGTCTCTCTCAGTACATAATAAGCCAAAGACGCGATTCTAATTCAAGAAACTGCACGAGAATTTGATATAAACTAAGAATAGTAAAACGTAAGTTGGTATGTGGTTTTATATTATTGAAATTTAATATTAATACAATTTTTATGAGACATTATTTTGTGTGAAAACATCATATATATTTGTCATCATTGTCTTAAGAACGTGCCAGGGTTTTTATGTAGTACTAAAATTCGTTAATAATTAACTATAGTTACCAATAAATAACATATATTTTGTAAATAATATACATTTTCTGCCTACCCTACTGTGTGCGAGATACAGCGTGAAGCTGTTTTTTTTTTACATTTTTTGGATCCAGCAAATACTCTTGATCGATCCTATTTTATAGCGGAGTTATTGTAAAGGTATTTTTTTTATTTATATTAAAAAAAAACGATATTTTAATGTTTATAGAGAAGCAACTACTTAGGATTCCGTGGACTTGGCGTACGTATGCCCGACCCATCGCGTTGCACGGTAAGAGAGCAATGCCTCGGTCTTACAAATTAAACCAACTAAATTTAATTAATTTTTAATTAACGAAATCGTAAAAATAATAACATAAAAATATTGTATTATTTATGTTAAAACTGATTATAGTGTTTTATATTTTAATTATAACAGCTCTATATCTGTGACATCAATGCCAGTGAATTAGCGTCTCTCTTTCCTGTAAACAGAACAAAAACAACAAGGTAAATTTAAACAATTATGAACATTTATTATTTATTGTGAAAATATAAAAGGTGTTTTTTTTTCATTTTAGAATAAAAAAAAAACTAATTTGTAGCGGGATTTGAATCCGCAAATCTGTATCTGTATGGTTTTTACGACACTTTTCAAAAAGGATTTTTGAATTAAGGTAAAAATATAGAGTTAAAACTTTTTATTATCAGGAATCTTTCGTACTGTGCGGAATAGGCAGAAACTTATTAAGTTACCATTTTGTTCTCTACACTTTGGCGTTCAGAGACGTTACGTCTTGAGTTGCGTAACTCAACGCCAGTTGTGGCAGAATCCAACGCCATTTATGGATTACGCCATTGGAGCAATCCATAAAATCGTAAATTAAGCCAAAACGTTCCATCATATATGAACCAATATCAAAACAGCGAGTATAGAGAGCGAAATAGTTACAATAAAAAGAAACATACAACAATAACAAGCTAATTTAAAATAAAAAAATACAAATATTTAAAACTTCACTCATTCCGCCATTCAATACAGTGTTTGCGCTCCGTCCTCATAGATTACGTCGAACGATCACCGCATAAATATTGACGCTCCGCTGAAATCCGGTGGGATGTTATTGAATTACCGTATGACATTATTTTAAACTGAAAATTTCATACGACATTGTAAATAACACCTGTAATTATCAACAAATAAATATATAACTTGGAATATTGTTTAAAGAAAAGGAAAGGCTTTTTTTTTAATTTTCACGCTGTATCTCGACGTGTTAAGTTCATGCGCACCGCCTAAATTTAGAGACAGTACATGTGGCATTAAATTTCGCCACTTAAGAAAACACGCAATGCTTTCAGAATACGGCGGAAAGTGGAGAACGAAAGCTTCACAATGGGAACGGAGTGTCTTAGCACTAGGTTCCTGGGTTCCTCCCTACCTACTCTGCTACGTGCGGCCTACTCTGCTACGTGCGGGATACAGCGTGAAGCTAAAAGAACGATTTCTTTCAAAAAGAACATATGACAATATTCTCTATTGAAAATAAACATATTGTAACTTTTATTTGACAAGCAAATTATACTAAAAAAACATTTTAACTTAGGTATCTAGTTGAAAAGAATTTGTTTGCCAATATGCATATAAACAGCCAGCTGTTCCAAAATAGAATTCCCGCTCCTAAACGGCTTTAAAGCTTAACACATCGAAGACAGGTCTTTTAGGAAATTGTTGGACGTAACTCCTTCACGCTTAGGAAAAAAAAGGTTAAAAAAATATTAAAATTTGAGATGATCTTATACTGAGATAATATTGCTATTGATTCATTAATCTACTATTAATAAGTGTTATCTCTAGGAATTCATTTCAAATATATTTTTTTTATTATTTATGTTTGTTTAACTGTCCACTCTTGGAACTGTAATAAAAATAGATAAAATAAAAATGCAAGAGGCCATTCGCTTATTTTATTTTTTAGTGTAATTATGAGGTATCAATAATTTACTAATACTTTTACATCATAAAAGGATAATAATAAGATATATAATAAAGGAGCTAGCCCAAAACGTATTCATAAAAAATATGCGCCATGTTACCAAAGCGATGAAATGATAGTATTAATAAATAACAATTCATTCCTCCGAGTGGGGATCGAATCCATAGCCGTCGCGTTCACAGCCACACGCTTGTACCACAGCGCCACGACAGCCACAAATGTTTCCTTAATTGTTTATTGGAATTTATGTATATGAATATTCTATTTCTTGCTAAAATGAATCATTACTATTGACCTCTTACTTCTCGACTACCTTATCTATACGGCTCTACGTGTCAATGACGTTTAAGCAGCTTCCCAGATTCGCTGTTTGTATACTACTCCTCTTATATACCTACTCTTTTATATTATAATTTTTCTTATATTGTAAATAAAAAATAAATAAATCAGCTTCACGTTGTATCCTGCTTACTGCAGTGTAGACAGAGGGAACCTATTGTTAAGACACTCCGTGCCCCACTTTCTTCCGAATTCTGGAGGCATTGCGTCTTGAGTGACAGAACTCAACGCCGCGCCTGTTCTTGACACCAGAGTGAAGAAATGGAAATATAAATTTAAGTAAATATTTCATTCCCTCGAGTGGGGATCGAACCCAAAACCAGTCGGTTTTACAGTCACACTTAGTTTCCCTGCACCACGACTGGCCTGTATTATAAATGAATATATTTATTAAACAATTTGAATAACACTTAGGCGTCGTTCACAACTTCATTTGCGTAAACTTTGAGACGTAGCAGACAATCATGTTTCCGTAGAAATTTGGAGAAACTCATAAACTCCCTAAGCTATAGTTAAATAGCGTGTAGGAATGGGGATTTGTGAGGTTTGAAAATAATATCAATTCTTGTGTAATACCACTACAATACTCTCCCCATTTGAGAAAGAACCTGAAATATATTTTTATTTTATATATTTACTTTTTTAAAACTGCCGCATTGCACTTTATTGCATCTTACACGTGCAACTGAACAGTAATTAGTGACAGCTAACGTTTAAATACTGAGTTAGTGGCCAGAAATAGAACACTTAATCAAGATCTATATGTACTTTTAATAATTTTTATCATCATAGGTCAGGAGAGGTGGACACTGGCTTTTATTCTCCCACAATTTTTTAAATATTATTTTAATTAAATAAATTATAGTGAATAAGCTGTCGTGGCGTAATTGGAAAACGTTTTCAAGAACGTAATGAATGCCGGTTCGATTCCAACTTAGCATTATATTTATTCTCTTATAAGTTACAAATGTGGAATGGAGTGTTTTAACACTTGCTACCCTCTGTCTATACCACATTGTGCGGGATATAGCGTGATACTATAAGGTATAATGATATTGATGTTTGAAACGAAATGCCTCGAATTCGGGCGAAAGGTGGAGAACGGAATGTGCTGACACTAAACAGATAACACTAAAGTAAATAAATAAAAAATAGATTTAACTAAATAAACTTGAATAAATAATATTACTATATTATTATCCAAGTTACAGGTATCGACAATATAAAGAATGACCTGGCAACAGTAGATTTTACTGACATTTTCCCAACTTGGATTATAAATTTATTACACGAGAATATAAAACTTTATATTTTTGCACCAAATAACGAGGGTCGTTTAGGATAATGAGCGTCGCTGTAACCCATACGTCCGTTTTACATACAAAAGCTTTATAATATTAACTGGATTCATACTTTACACCTGTTCAATACATACATACATACATACACAAGTAACCTATGGACGCAGTTGTCGATTATACATTTTCACAAGGACAAAATATAAATAACTTATATTAATAAAGTTATAGTTTACCTAGTAGACTACATTAGAAGTCGTCGGGAGTAGTGGCACAAGCGTGTAACTGTAAATGCGAGGGTTGTGACTTCTATTCCCACTAGGAGGATTGAATAATTATTTATAATCAGTCTGGTGCCAAGGCCACTCACTTCGAAAAATTCGGCAGCAGGTGGAGAACGGGGTGTCTTAACACTTCCCTCGGGGAACCTCCCTCTGCCTACACTGCTTTATGCGTGCAGGTGAAAAAAATGGTAGTTTGTTGTATTTCTATACCGGGTGTACTTTACGTGGCCTTACTCTTGAGGATAAATCAATTTCATTTCCTCGTTCTGGCCACATACATTGCGACTTTGATGTCTGCTAATTTTCAAAACATTTTGTGTTGAGGAACGGAACTCAACGCCGCGATTAAAAATAATTGTATTATTATTTTATTAGTATAAAAAAATACGCTGCAGATTGAACTACATGTGATAAACATCTCCATATGATATATACACAGTACGTTAGAGGCCACAGTCGAGGGCTCTAGCCGTAGCGACGGGTGAATTTATTAAGCGACGACGTGTAGTATAGAAGTTAGCATTTCTTGAGTCACTAAATTGGTATCAGCCATTATATTAATAATAGATTATAATGATTTGATTAAACGTATAAGCACTTATTATTGTAATAATCTAGGTGAATTACATTATTCTGCCTAATAATTTAGGAAAGTCCTATATTCATTTATTTTAGTTAGAGGCCGTCATGACGCAGGGGCACAAGCGTGCGACTGTGAACGAGATTGTTGTGGGTTCAATTCTCACTTTCGAAAATAAAAATTATTAATATTTTCATTTCCTTGCTCTGGCAACGAGGCAAAGCGCAGCGTTGAGTTCCTTCACTCATCATACAAAGCCAAAAGAATTAGAGTGAAAGTGGGAACGGATGTTTCTTAATGGGAATGGAGTATCTTAATACTCGGTTCCCTGGTTCCCTCTCACTATCCTACTATGTGCGGGATACATTAACTACATTTTAACTGTACAATATTTCAGGGTTCAAATTTCACCCCACAATATATATTTATATCTAAAATACAGCCGTTTTCACGCTCTAGTTACGTATAATGTGGCCGTGCTAAAATTTGCAAATGGGCATGCAAGATTCTAAAGTGGACAATTCTAACTCAGCCTAATTTACAAGGTGTGAGTGCCAGTAGAAATTAGTGAAGATCATGTAAATTTATTATATAATATAATCCATATTTATAGGTTTCTTTTGTTTAGTTTCCTAGGTTTTTTTTTATTTTCACGCTATATCCCGCCTTAAGATCCCTGTTTCCTCTAATCCTCGCTATATTCTGCCAAACTCATTAGAGCACTGAGGAGCCGGAGAGGAGCTCATCAGAGCGGGGAAATCAAAAAATGTATACCTCCTAGTATGAAGCGAAACCATCGCATTTACAGTCCGATACTGAATCACCGTGCCACGACGACCCCACATTCAGTGTCAAAATATCTCAAACAACATAATAAGCTCATTCAAATTTTAAGTCATAATAAGACAAAGTGAAGAATCGCAAACTTTTATACACTATAAACAAATGTGAACCAATTACCCTCCTTGTCGCGCAGTCGGATAAAAAGAACGAATGATTTCAACCTATATGTAGCAAATAAAACCTTGAAACACTATTGCATAAGAATCCTGTACTTAATGACGTATTAAAAATAAAAAAAAAAACGGAGTTTGATTGGCCTCAGCTCCGTGCAGAGCGGCGAGCCCACGCGGTTTTTTGCCGCGCTCGTGGAGTCTTGTCCACCCACACTTGGTTATACCGTGACATAATTTTAAATAAACATGAAAATTACAACCATCGGCAATATTAATGTGCAAATGAAGATAACTTATCAGGACTTTTTTCTTCTTATTTATGTGCAATAAATTACATTCTACTCTATTCTATTCAAACTTACTAGTAAAAATAAAAGTTATTAGTTTTTAATTACTCCACGCCAGGCATTATTTTACCAGAGCGAGGAAATGGCAGAAAATAATTTATTAAACCGAGTGGGAGGCGAACCCTCAACTATGGCACTTACCTTTAGAAACCATCCCACTTTGCCACGGCAGCCGATACTGGAAGGTGTTGAGACAGAAATGGCATACAAAATAATTCAATTCTACATTATTCAATACATTTAGCACTTGGTGCCAATTTTAGAAAGCAGATTGAAATTTTAGCCACAAATAACAAACATTCGTTCAAAGTGGCTTCTGCAAGTTCATAATGTACTTTGAATGTTAGTTACGTAGTAAATAAGTATTACATAAAAAACTTTACTTTCACTTGCGTATAAAAAAGTATAAATATGTGATGTTATATTAGATGTAATCGTATAATCGCTATAAGTCTTCAATTGATAGCAGCTTTTGTGCTTTTCCGATAATTCTATATTTTCTATCTAATAGTTTTAGATCAGTTTCGCGCTATATCGCGAACATAGAAGGGTAGGCAAAAATAACCTTGTGTTAACACACTCTGTTCCCCACTTTCCGCCGAATTCTGGAGACATTGCGTATTTAGTGGCGGACCTCAACACCGCGTTTTGCCTCGACACCAGAGTTAAAAATATTTCATCTCCTCGAGTAAGAATCGAACCCATTACCAGCCGGTTTTACAGTCACATTTTATGCCCCTGCGCCACGACTGGCCACTTCAAATCAACAAGATTACAAAATTGCTTATTTAAATATTTAAAAAGCCGAAGGTGTCACTTGGGTGAACTAGAATAATTGTAAATCACTAACAATTGGTGTGTGGGTTCTTGACATTTTTTTAACTACTTAAACTTATATGAATAACGTCATCTCTTGAAAAAGCGATGACTTATGCTTCGCTTCGATCAAATAACTTTCTTTGAACTTTTGTTCATAAGAAATAAAATTTACTTGCAGTTAAAGTAGGTACATCTTAACCTATCAAACTTGGAGATGAAGGATAAGTGATCTTGATGTAAAGGAGCCCATTTTCTATTCCCATAAAGAACCTGCTATATATAGTTTGGCTTTTATAGAATTTGGTTCAGTGAGATTAAATTATGTTATTGAATGCTGAGATTTTATTTAAAAAATATTAAAAGATTTTATAGATGTTACGATTTTTGTTTATTACAGGAATAATTTGTTACTCAATATAAGTTAAACCATACTAGAGGATAATAATTAATTCAGTACAATATAGAAATAACATTAGCTTTGTTACATCAAAACGACATCACATAAAGAAATAATACAGCCTTCCTCAAAAAAAAAGCAATCGAAAAAAATTTTAAAAAAATCGAAAATCGAAAAAAAAACCATCCAACAAAAAACCCATTTCACCAGTTCCCGAGATTAACGCGCTAAACCAAACAAACCCTTCCATTTTATAGTATACATACGTACATCTGGATGTGGCTTTTAGGGTTATTACGATCTAAGCTTAGCAGTGAGCTAGCCTTGACCGCTGCAAACAATTCTCTGTAGACAATACAGTGCCTTTATATAAGAAAAAAACGAATGATGGCAAATGATATATGCCAAAGATGTCACTGAAGGGTTTTTATTGATAGTACATTATACGTCTGAATGTTAGCGCAACGGTTATAGGTTCAATTTTCCTCGTTCTGATAATGAAGATAAAGCACAGCATTAAGTTCCACCGCCCACCTTGCATTGTCCCAAAAATGGAATGTGGGGAAAGGTATAAAGGTAAGTCTTAACATAAAGTTTCCCTTTAACTACCCTGCTATATATAAGAGGTACAGCGTAAAGGTGAAAAAATCTAACTTGGTTAACTTATAGGAATATATTACAAAATTTGTATTATTCTTACGTTAAATCCAATAAAAAAGGCATGTATTATTTATTTATTTAAAACTTTATTATTCCAACAAAATAATATTACATATAAAAAATAAATAAATAAAAAAAAATGTGTTTAGGCGGCCCATTACCACAGGTGATCTCATCCAAGCAACTCTTGCCACAAAAGAATCAAAAAACGTATGAATGTTGTTTGATATACAAATGATTTAATGTGATAATCTTAATATAATAAACAAAAGTAAAATTCAAGCTAAAATTTGTATGTATAGTAAATACATATATATTTATTATATTCCGTCACTCTCTTAATTAGTGGAGACCACATTAAAATACGTGGCGTAGTTTAAAACATTTTGCTATACATAGTGTATTTAAATTGAATTTAAATTTAATAACAAAATTATTTCATCTTAAGGTGCAAGAAATACATAACTTAGCTGTATTCTCGTATAAAATATATTACATTGAGAATGCTTGTGATTAATTAGCTCCAAGGTGTTTGACCTCCTATTACAGCGAACGCTGTAATTATAATATAATGGAGTTTTCTTATATTAAGCTTCATATTTAAAGGCGAATAGGTAGAGGTAAAGATATTACATTTTAGGAGGATAAAAAAGTGTTTTAACTTTTAATTTATTTTTTATAATGTTTTTTTTTTTAAATGTTAAAAATAAATAAGTATTTAAGATTAAATTGGCAGAATATTTAGAAAAAACCGTTTAATACACTATTTCGTGTTGTATGGTTTTCCATATTTGGTTTATCTACATATCTACCATATATTTACTGTACAGTAAGTACATACTCGTACAGAACGGGATGCGCATCCACAACATGTATATGTGCTGTGTGATCCCGGCCCCGGCCTAGAATAGGATCATCCTGGTACTAGTGGTGTCGTAAGATGCGACTAAAGTACGTGTGGTAGAGTCACCGGATCATACCACCCCCGGCACTTAAAAGTAGTGTGTAAGTAGTGGCTTTATGCCTGCGTTTCGAATCAAGTAATGCCGGGCTCCGGCGCCCAACCCATCTTAATTGCAGGCAACGCACCCGTAGCTCCTCTGGTGTTGCACGGGGTCGTGGTGATCGCTTTCCATCAGGTGACTCGATCGCTCGTTTGCCTTGTCTTTACCATAAAAAAGAAAAATGCATTTCGACAGTGTTAAATTTGCAATTGCATTACTTGCATGCTTTCCTGTGTGCATAAAGATGCATAACTGTAATATATAAATTATATCTACATATAGACGAACGCCGAAGCATTTAACAAAATAGGTTTACGCGAGGTCTAAGTTGAGCTTGGTATTTGTTTGTGTCATTATAAAAGTAAAACCGATTTTTTTAAATATGTAAATGTAAATTAATAAAAAATAATTTATTGTACAACAGAAAGACACAACACATATACATGTTGTAATATTTAGAACAGTGCAATGGGCGGCGTTATCGCTAAGAGAGCGATCTCTTCCAGGCAGTCTTTTGGTAGAGGAGAGAATATGTTGTCTGAAAAGGGATGGAGTGTACAGAGTTGATATCTAGTTTTATATACAGAAATATATAAATACGTATATACATATATAAATAAATCCGTACAAATTGCTTATACATATACATAGATTAATATAATAAACATTTTTTTATGAAAAAAGCCAAATAAATTTATACATTTGGAACATACTATAGCGCTAAATAATAATCATATTAGAAATCAATAAAATAAATCCAATATAAAAAAATAATATAATTCGTAGTGGCGCGACGTTGAGCTCTGCCTCTCTTAAAGTTAAATAACTCCTAATGACCCCACTATAGGTATCTATTGTTTATTGATATATAAATATGTCTTTTATCTTACCTGCAATATATCTTTTATCTTCCCTAGAAACATGTATATTTTTGTACGGCCCTAAAGCGTACAATGTTGTCATGTAAGAGTATTTGATCCTAGAAATATTATTCAATATGAAAGTTTTACCTTTATTTTTACCATAAGAGATCGCTATCTATATCACCTGAAATAAAACTCTCCTCCACTACTTAACATTATATTTTTAATGATGGTTTAACATACACCATTTCAGTTAAAAAAACCTTCAAAACCTGTATATTATATATAGGCATTCTTAAAGTTTAATTGAACTCACAATTAGTTATTTGAACCACTTCATTTGAACCACGAGGGTGTTACGAGGGGTTATTTTAAATGAATATTTAATTAAAACTAAGTTATGGAGGATAGGTCTATATCTACAAATTTACATAAAAGGCAATTTTAACTAGTCCAAATCACTTATGATAATAACTCGTAGATTAAGAATTGATTTCGTGCGAAAGTTACCCTTAAAAATATATAATTTTTTTTTATAGTATTACACAGATAGGATATGGTTGTGGGTTTTGAACGAGATACAGAAAGGACGGAATGCAAGAAAGCAGCAGTCTAAATGATAAGATATTAGAACGAGTGAATGAAGTGTTATACTTAGGAAGTATGTTCAGTAGAGATGGATGTGGAAAGGCGTATTGCTGCCGGTAACAGGGTTAATGGAACCTTAGCTGCATTGATGCGGTTCCTTTGGCTGTATACAATGGCGAAACGTGGATATTACAGAAGAAGAATGAAAGAAAGACGAATGCCGTGAAGATGCGATCACTTCGTAGGATATGTAGAGTCAGCTTAGCTGATAGAATCCGCAATAAAGAAGTACACAGAATGGCATGTACTAGCGAGGATGTCACGGTGAGAATGAAGAAGAAAAGCAAGAAGATTATTTTAATCTAAAAAACATTCTTACAAACATCGACATTGACCTTCAAAAACCATTTACATATTACATCTTGAAGTAGTCGACTTCCGATATAAAACAGTTTTATTGCTAAATGCTGTTATGACCTGCTTAAGCAAAGCACGTACAAAGAGACTTAGAAATTCTCATAACAGACCTGGCTGCTTGCTAGAAAAATTATGGTACATATACAAAAAAAGTATAAAGTTATTAAAATATTTTTTACTGCAAAGTTAACTAGTTATTTTTTGATGACAGTTAGGGAGCATCATACGATATTTCGACTAAATTCTACTTGTACGCACTGTATATATTTGTTTGTTTTGTTATAGACGAAGGCGATATTGCATTCTCAAAATTAAATTGCGTGCAGTAATCTCTTTTTTATAAACGTGGTCGGCGGTGTTCACTTACCTGGATTTAGATGACATAAAAAAGATGCCATTATAATAGTTAATCAACACTAAATCTAACTAAAATCAAAAACATCATCAACATCACCAGCAAATTTATTTTATTTCCTCGCTCTGTTTATTCTTCAGCCACAGAATGGCTCATTTTTTGGCGAAAAACTGGAGACGGAGTGTCTTAACACAAAATGAATTTAATGTCAAATACTTTGTTGGAAACTTATAAAAAATTGAACGTAGCGGGATTTGAACTTTATTTATCATTTTCTCCTTTTTTTGAAGTCGGTTATAAAAATTAAGATATAACGAGAAGCAATAATTTTATACAATGAATATTTTTTAAAAAATTATTTACAAAATCAGCTTTAAAAGAATACAATGTAAATTAGGAAGAAAAACGATCTCACTTAAGCAAAATAAACTACAAACTCTTCTTAAACTTATTCATTCTATTAAAAACTCAATCTGTATATAACTTAGTACTAGAAGTTTATGCAGATTTTAATGAAAGCTTTTTTATATTGATAATTTAGTAAAACTTAAGAATCTAGTTACTACTTGAGGCCAGTCGTGGCGCAGTGGCACAAAGTGTGACTGTAAAACCGACTGGTTGTGGGTTCGATTCCCACTCGAGGAGATGAAATATTTACTTAAATTTATATTTCCATTTCTTCGCTCTGGTGTCGAGGTAAAGCGCGGCGTTGAGTTCTGCCACTCAACACGCAATGCCTCCAAAAATTCGGCAGAAAGTGCGGGATACAGCGTGAAGCTAATTTTAATTTAATTAAGAATCTAGTTTGTCGTTTTCTATATAATATTTAACATATTACTTAATTATAGCCCACTTTGTCATATACATATTGTACATATTTGTATTTCTTTGTTTCGTATAAATAAAATCAATTTTAAACTGAGTCTCTTTTTATCGTGCATGCTTTTATTGTATTACAAAATATATTTCTACCATCTCCTTTCTTTTTGTGTTCTCCATTTAACGTGACATTGGCGAAGTGATTAGTGCTCAACTGGCACGTTATGATCGTCATAAAACAGAACAGAATAATTTTACAGCTTTTATAATACATTTTTTTCATTTCCTAACATCATATAACTAACTATCGTTTTGGCTACAATGTTTTTATTTAATAAAAATAAGTAACTTCAGTTTTACATTATACAAAAACATAATGGTGACTCAATCGTTTATTTTCATAAATTTAAACGTGTACCTTTAATTGAATGACCTTGCCTGTAGGCGAAGTGATCGGAAAGCGGAATACGAGTCTACTTAATCTTATAGAAAATATGATTAGAAATTTAATAAAACTTTTCAACATTATTTTAATTTTAAATCTTTGTTGGGGCCGATCGTAGCACAGGGGCATAAGCGTGTTTTTGTATGTAAACGCGACAGGTTGTGTTATTTCCATGCTTATCCAGGGAATTAATTTTTTTTTTTCATTTCCTTGTTCTGGTAATGAGGCAAAGCGCGGTGTTGAGTTCCGCCCGCTCACCCTGCCTCACAGAACTCGTCGACAAGCAGGGAACGGAGGTAGGAACACAAGGTACCCAAGTTCCCTCTACAAACCTGCTATATGCGATATAGAGCGTAAAGCTATTATAAAAAGTATTTGATGAGCTATAAAAAAGAAATCAATAAACTAGAAAAAAAATGTATGATACCATATGAATAGATTTAATTTGACATTAAGAAAAAATAGATGCATTTGATATTATAATGTATAATAATGTGCCTTCTTTACCTACTTCATTTACTTATTTTGAATATAAATTGTTGCAGTGTTAATTAAAAATTTGCTATGAAAGTCTCGGATACAGTTTTCATTTTCTCTCAAATAGTTTAGATGCCCTCGAGAGCTAGTTTACTTGGCAATAACCATTAACGTTTAACGTAGTTACTTAATTCGTTACCGTAAAGTGCAGTTAAAGTGATTAAAATTCATCAATTCAAAGTTAAGTTTCCGTATTAGCGTTGCTCGTTTAAGTAGATTTTTTAAATCAGCTAAATCAGCTTCACGCTACTCCGCACACAGCAGGGTAGGCAGTGGGAACCTAGGGTTAAGACACTCCGTTCCCCACTTTCTGTCGAATTCTGGAGGCATTGCGTGTTGAGTGGCAGAACTCCGCCGCGCTTAGCCTCGACACCAGAGAGAAGAAATGGATATATAAATTTAAATAAATATTTCATCTCCTCGAGTTGGGATCGAAGCCAAAACCAGTCGCTTTTACAGTCGCACTTCGTGCCACTGCGCCACAACTGGCCTCTAGTTTTTTTTTAAATATATTATAATTACTAGATCGATATGTTCCTTTAATCAATGTTAAATTAGAAGGTTTGATGTATACAATGAAGTACCAGCAATCTATTTTTTAGGAAGCTAAAATATTAATAATAATAAAAATATGCAGCAAAATATACAAAAAAATGCTACTGCAAGTACTATTTACTTTTTACTTTATTACCACATAATTTTTAATTGCGTTTATTCTTCATCAAAATAGTGTGAATTTTTTTTTTTACGTTTTATCTCGAAAGAGAAAACCTAGTGTCAACTGTCAAGACACTACGTTCTCCACTTTTATTGAAACACAGAGCTTAACGCAGTACATTATCTGATTAGAAATGTAAATAATTTATTTGCTGCTGTGGAGCTCAAACTCTGCGCTGCGCTGTGCCACTGCACTTCGGTGGTCCCTGCCGAGTAGTCTTTGCTCTATTTTCATGAGCACGAAATAAATAAAAAAAAGAAAACTAGATTTTCGGTACTGTAAGTTTTTGAACATGACATTTCGATTTTGACTCGTTTTAAGGTTTCCAAAGCGAATGTATGACATATTTTTTCTTATTTTATTTGTTGTGCTCGGAGCACATTTGGTTTCAATACTTTTTTATTTGGACCTCCACATAGAAGCTATGGAGGGCATGGCTTCAATGATAGTTACATAACATTAGAAACGTTTTTTTTTTTCAATTTTTAAAGGACTGAAATTTTGAATACTTATCAATAATGATATAATGCAAGAATTTGATAAAAAATCCGATCAAGTGAAAGTCGGACTCGCTCGTTGATGGTATAAAATATAATAAATAAAGTAATTACAAAAAAATAATAAAAATATGATTTTAATAAAAATCCGACTAAAAAACAATAAATAAATAGTAGTTATAAACATGCTTTTTCAGTTTTTTGGCAACTATTATTTATTACGTGGCAAAGTAGATCAAGAGAACTTAGTGGCAAGAGACTCTGTTTTTAAATTCTCAACCGAATTTAAACCATTTAACACTACTACGAATGATACAACTCAACGCTGCGCTATTTTTTTCTATATTGAATAGTCTCCTCCTTAAGACGAAAAAGAGATTTTATCTATAAAAAAAATTTTTAATCTCTTTTTAAATAATTTTAAATATATTAAACATGTGCCACACAAACAGCAGTCAGTTTTGCATTATCAAATTAAAATACTCCATTTAAATTTTCCAAAGCAAAGCGAATAGGTATCCAAAGCGAGGTTAATAACTTCATTTATAAAAACCACCTCTAATGCTCTCAGCGAAAATATTAGCTTTTTATGGTAATAATGAGGTATATAATGATCGTTACGGCGCAGACGAAACACGTTGTGATAATAAAAAAACAGCAAATCTGTCTGTTTACTCTATTTTAAATTCTCACATTGTTGATATGCGCGATTCTTTGTGGCAGACAGTTACACTGTAGTGTAATGTATAAAATTAAAATGATTAACTATTTTACTGACGCGATTCGTGGCGCAGGGGCACAAATGACTGTAAACGTTGGTTGTGAGTTGATTCCCACTCGGGGGAATGAAATAATTAATAGCATCATTACCTACCTTTGGTACCGAGGCGTTGACTTTCGATTTTCAATATATAATCGAAAATTAATTTTAATATATAATTCGGTAAGTGAGGAACGAAAGTGTCTTAATGGCTATATCCTGCATACAGCGGAGACTCTGTGTCACAGCTTAATGCTAAAACATTTCGCTCCACTTGCACAGCCCATTTAGCGAGACTTTGTATGTAGATTAGTGAAAACCAACGCCATGCTTTTGGATGTCACCAGAGCGAGTAAAATGACAACTTCCCACGAGTTTGAGTCGAACCTACAATCGTCGCAACTTACAGTCAGATGGTGTGCTTATACGCCTGGATGGTCTCGAAAATAAATTCACTCTAGTAGGATATTTAGTTAATACTCATTAAAATAATTATTTTATATATTTTTTTATGTAAAATAATTATTTTTTATATATATATTTAATATAGAAAAGACTCTGACTCTGAAAATGTGTTTAGAAAGAAAAAAAAATCCTTTTTCGGTATATATTTTGCCCATATGGGCAAAGATAAATAAAATATTTAATAAGTAAGCAATTTATTAATATTTTTTATATCTTTTCAGGTACTTTTGAAGAATATACTAAGCACTTGTACATAGAATTGTGCATGCACCAGCAAGTAAACATTTCAGGGTGTTATTTTTTAATTACATTATATGAAACAATTTTCCTACGGAAATCGGAATACTTTATTCAGAAGCAGTAGTATCATTTCTAATGTTTTAATATAACATCCATATAAACCTTATTCTAAAACCTTATTTTTATACGTTCACGCTGTATTCGGCACATGAGCAGAGGGAACGTGGAAACCTAGTGTTAAGTCCCATTAAAACACTTCCGTTCCCTACTTTCCGCCAAATTCTGAAGGCATTGCGTGTTGACTGACGAAACCCTACGCCGCGCTTGTTCTCATTAATTAGAGCGAGATATTAAATATTTCCATTATTAAATATTTCATTTTCTCATGTGGAAATCGAACTCACAACCTGTCGCCTTTACAATTGAACGTTTGTGCCCTCACCATGACTGTTATAAGAATTTTTTAGTTTATTTGGGCTTAACTTAAATAAAAGAAAGCAAAAGAATTAAAATTAAAATAAAATAATAATGCATTCATAAATAACATTAACAGTGTAATAGAAGAGGCACATATGTACGTACACGCGTGTACGTATTTGAATTGTGGTCATGGCGTAATGTTTTACGAACGTGTGCGGTGTGCTAATATTTGCTGTGACAATCTCTACGATTCTCACGCTACTGATTTTTCTTAGTACAAATATATACGTATTTAAATATTTATAAGTATATAGCACCTTAAAGACCGCCGCACACAGCAGGGTAGGCAGAGGGAACCTAGTGTTAAGGCACTCCGTTCCCCATTTTCTGTCGAGTTCTGTAGTCATAACCAGTCGATTTTACAGTCTAAACCTGGACGTGCGCAGAATCAGCTTAAATGTCATCATGTTAGAACAAGTGAGAAGAAGAATGAGTTAGAAGATATGAAATGGATGTGAAAAGGCGTGTTGATGCCGATAACTTAGTTAGCGGTGCTTTAGCTGCTAGTTAATTATTGGTTAATTATTGGATTAGAAGTCAGTTTAGCTGGTCGAAGTGATAAAGATGGACCTCTCATTCTGTATATCTCTTCATCACTTCGCTAGCGAGAATGTCACCGTGAGAATGAAGAAGAATGTGCTCAGCGGTAAGAGGGGTATGGAGAGTTGACCTTCAAAAATACGGTATCAATGAGACTGGGGGATCATGTAAAAAGCGTGAAGAAGTTGATGACAGAGGACGAGTCGAGAGAGTTGCCTATACAAAACTGTGGCCTTTCCTTGTCTCTGGCTACCCCGATAAGGATACAGCATGAACCTAAAAAACTATTACAAAACCTGTACATATGTATTAGATAAAAATAAATATAATCTGCAGATATCAATAATGAGGCCCCAGTAAAAGATACCTTATTCGTCTTCGTTATCGAAGCAAATCAAATTTAAAAATATTTTATTACCCAGATTGAAAATTGAACCCACAACTATCACGTTTAGTTACGATCGCACGCTTGTACCCACGCGCCACAAATGCCTCACACGGTGATGTTGTACAGACATTGATATATAAAAAGATTTTGTTAAACATCAATATATACAATGTAAAAACCAATTGCTTATGAGCCGTATAAATAAATATTAATGAATTTGCTTATTGGTTTTGTATGTGTAAAAAATTTTGTGTCAACCATTAATTCCTGAACAACTAGCTTACATATGTGGCTTTGCTCGCATAGTTACATGAAAATTACTAAGAGTTTTGTATGACAAATGTTATATTCTACGTACAGAGTGAGGTAACTTTAACCGCGGGTACGGTTGATTACATCGCAACATAGAACGATGTAGTTTTCCTACACAGCCAACTTTCATCGATAAATAAATAAACCAAAAATATTATTTCCATTCGAAAAGAAGTTCCTGAGATTAGCGCGTTCAACATTTAAATAAATTCTCCAGCTTTATAATAGCAGTATAGAGTATAAATTTTCTGCTTGTGAAAAATATTTGCTTAATTAAAAAGGAAACTATGACGTGAACAAACTATGACATGCTCAAAATAACGGATGACTAAAATTCTTGTTGGATAGCCGAAATATGATAGCAATAGCAGCAAGCAAATTGTGAAGTAAAGTTAGTTTATCTATAATTAATAGAATTTCTTGTCCAATATTCTATTTTTAATTCAAAAGGGTGTGACTGTAATTCGATGATTGTGGGTTCGATCGGCACTCGAAGAAATGAATTATTATTTACAAATATTATGGATTTCGACAGTCCACAAGCAATGCCTCGAAAAATTCGACGGAAAGTGGAGAACGGAGTATTTTATCACTAGGTCCTCTCTGCCTACCCTGCTGTGTACGGGATACAGCGTGAAGCTGATATATTTTCATTTTATTTTTTATGATAATTTTGCATCGTAAACCTTAACATTGCAAATAAGACCCACCTACTGAGCTGTACTTCTAGCAAATATAAAATTCAGCTTAAACTAAGTAGATCGACGAAGTATCTTCCTACTTATATAAAAATATATAAATAATTTTCTCAATACGCTTCCAACCCACGACTTTAGTACTCAATTCAATCACAAACTTCAAGGCTGTCGTAGTAAAAAATACAAAATGGTGTCTTTCTTAGCAAACACTATGAAACTACAATTTATATCTTCATTATATTACAAATATGTGTCACAGGAAGAACTATAAAATAATATTATGATACAAATATTGTTATATAGCTATGACCGAAGGTAACGTAATTCGAGGTGGGTCCGCTTAAGGAATGTTGTCGAACAATACTTTTCCGTGAGCCTTATTTGGCGAGGCGACTCATAGTAGGGTTATCAAATGTTTTTAATAAATATTAATTGTGATACAATACCTATAGCTATTGGTAGTCAGGGTGGTGTAAGTGGAAGATTTTATTACCGATTATTTTATTTACTTTGTAAAATAACGGCGTTGAGTTCCGTCACTCATCATGACATATATAGAAATTTTGGTTTTTGTTAATAGATTTCTATAACAGTCAATTTCCTTTAATTAAGTCAAAAATAATATTTGGACTTTTGGTGTTAACATCTCATATATGAAATAATAAAAAAATTGGACAATGTTTCTTTACATATCTGTCTATGATTTTCATTTGAAGCCCTACGTTATACATGCATCTACATACTTCGTAGTTTTTTTTTATTTCTTTGTATAGAACAAAAATGCAACGATACCATAGCTATTAAAAAAAATATTAAATACATTACATATGTGCTTATAACAAAATAATTTTTCACAAGGTTTGGGAAAAAAAATAACATTTACAATTTACTGTACAAATATTATAGAACTATAACTTTTCTAAAACAATAGCCATGTAATATGAGAAACGAGGTGCCAACCCTATATGAGGCCGTTCGACCGGCTATTAGTGGGTGTACGACCTAAGTGAACCTACTTCCAGCCTATCTACCTAGTACTTGTTCCTTATCTCACTAAACGGCCTTTAACGTGCACCGTGAAATGGTTACCTAACTGGGTAGCTGTGGAATTTATAAGATTGATCTCCAAATTTGATTTATGGAATGTTACACTATTAGGACTAATTACGAAATAAAAGCGCTAACTGAATACGTTGATTGTGGATTCAATTTCTACGTTGAGCAACATTTGTTAGTTCTCTGATGTAATTAAAATCAAGATAATCATATAAAATTTCCTTTGCCCCGTATACAAAAATCCGCGATAAACTATTCGTAGCGCAGGGGCACAAAATGTGAGGTGAGTGTAAACTCGACTAGTTGTGAGTTCAATCCCCACTCGGGGAAATGAAATATTTATGTAAATGTCCATTTCTTCACTTTGGTGTCGAGGCTAAGCGCGACGTTGAATTCCGCCATTTAGCACCCAATGCCTCCAATTCGGTGAAAAGTGGGGAACGGAGAGTCTTAACACTAGTTGCCTCTGCCTCCTCTGATATGTTTGGGATACAGCGTGAAGATGTTTTTTTTTTTGTTATCATTTATTCAGGCAATAATAAAACAAAATATTTTATAATTTAAAGAATATTATTAAAACGGGTAACTTAGCACAAAACAGCGAAGAGGCGACCAGGAATAAAACATGTAGAGAGTGCTTTTGACCTAAAAAGCTTAAACCTTCTCAGTGTAGCAACTAAAGTATACAAGTAGGTACGCTTGCCTATTGTACTACGTCAATAGATGGTCCACATGACCATTTATTTTATATAATTTATTAGTATCTTAAAAAAAACTAAAATTTATTATGTTGTTTTTTTTATGACCCTAATATAGGTAAAAAATATAGAAGTTTATAATTTGCGAAAAATTTTGTTAACAATTAGGTGACGTTTTTCTGTTCCGTTATATTATACAACAAATACTAAAAAAACTAAATAAAATAAATATTTAAGAGGACTCCCATACAACAAACGTTGCTTTTTCCCGTTTTTATAAATGATGGTACGAAACCCTTCGTGCTTGATTCCGTTTCGCACTTAGCCGGTTTTAATAAATATAATTTTATTACAAAGTGATAAAAAAATAAATGATATACCAATATATCATTTAATATTTATACAGTGAAGTGAAAATCATTATTTTATAATGACGATAACATTGCAGGTTTAATTGTCGTTGAAGTATATTGCTCCAAATTTATTTATAGAACGCAGGATTAGATCACCACTGTTTATAAATTTTTCATTACGCAAATAAAACAAAAAAATAGATGTTTTGAAAAGACTTAACACTGTAGTAAAGTGAGGAAATGAAATTAATTATTACCCACGACTGGAGATCAAACCCACAACTCTCGTGCATATCATCGTGAAAGCTTCAAAGCATTTTTTTTTATTAAGCACTATTTATTGATCGGGCCAGAGAACCTAGATAATAAAGCACGTTGAACGTCCGCCATATGGGAAGCGAGCCTTTTGTTATTACTGCTTGTCACTTCATAGGTATAGATCTCCTTTTAATTAAAATGCTTTTTCAGGTCATATTTTTCTTAAGAGAGACTAGATTTGTAAATTTCCTAAAATAATTTAGAAATAGAAATAGTTTGTCTCAGGCCAGTCGTGGCTGTAAACGCGTCAGGTTGTGGCTTCGATTCCTACTCTAGGAAATTAATTATTTAATATCTTCATGTCTTCGCTTTGATGTTAAGGCAAAGCGCGGCGTTGAGTACCGACACTCAACACGCAATGTCTTTCGAATTGGGTGAAAATTAAGGAGCGGAGTGTCTTAACAATAAGCTCCCTGTACCTACTCTGCTACATGCAGGCGTGAAGTCGAAAAAAAAGATAGTATGTTTATTGTTATTATTTCTATATAGATTATTATATATATAAAATGTTAATTATTTACATTTTGCTAATGACATTTTTTTCTTTTGTAATCTGCCATTCAAGTTCACATTATACATTTACATTCCGTGTCAAATAAGTATTTGACAATAAGATATATAGGGGCAAAAAAAGTTAACGACTGTGTAAACCTGCAACCTGAGTAGATTGCTTCGAGGCCATACACTAAAGCTTCAAGTAACACTAAAAAGCACTCGTAAACCGGTTAAACGCCTAAAGTGTTCAAAGGATTTAACTTTATTTAGCTTTTTTATATATTAAATTTTGTATTCTATTCTAGTTTCTTAAAAAATTCTGTAGTTAAGATTGGTGTGTTCTCCATCATTATTTTATGTGCGACAAAATAAAATAATTTAAATATTTGTTTAACTTCCGCGTTCTCCATATATCAGGGTAAACAGAGGGAACCTAGAGTTAAAAGGAGCACATAATGCCGACATCGCCATCCTTCGGAAAATGGGGAGCTAAAGTTTCTTAATGGGAACGAAATATCTTAACAACAGGTTCCCAGGCTCTATGCCCTGTTGTGAGCAGGATACAGCATTAAGCTATAGGTATACTTATTTAGAAAATTAAAAAAAAAAAGTTTTTGTATTACGTAATAGTAAAATATGTTTTTTTCTTATTATAAATATTCTATTTGTAATATTAGAATCTTAGTTTCTTGAGAACACCTCTTCATTAAGTAGAGAAAAAAAATATTTTAAAAGTAAGGAAGCAAGCAGCTTTTACATAGAAATTAACCCCATACATTATTCTATAATAAAACGTTTTAAATAGTATTTTTATTTCATTTATTTTTGCTTCACGCTGTAAAACCAGAGGTTAAGATAACCCGGTCCTAAGTTAAATTTGCATTTGAAATTAAAAATATAATTACGCAACTACTACGTAATTTTTTTTAAATGAATAAAACATTCTCTAAATGGGCTTCGTTAAATGGTCAGACATTTTTACTCAACAAAAACATTTAATTACTCAAAAGAGCCTTTATATTTCATCAATTGCGGTATATTTCTTTATCAATATTAAATTTATATATATATTCCTTGCCATATTTCTTTTTTTTTATTATAAAAGAAATAATGAGTTGTGGCACAATGAGACAACCTCTAATTCTCTGCTTAGTGCCTAATCTTTTCCTACATTTCAGAGTCATTTCTTCAAAACTGCGTTGAGTTACGCCACACATTCCTTAATGCCTCAAAAATTAAAATTAGAAAATAGACACGAAGAGTTGAGGCCAGTCGTAGCGCAGCGGCACGAAGTGTGACTGTAAAACCGACTGGTTGTGGGTTCGATCCCCACTCGAGGAGATGAAATATTTACTTAAATTTATATTTTCATTTCTTCGCTCTGGTGTCGAGGCAAAAGCGCGGCGTTGAGTTCTGCCACTCAACACGCAATGCCTCAAAAATTCGGCAGAAAGTGGGGAACGGGGTGTCTTAACACTAGGTTCCCTCTGCCTACCCTGCTGTGTGCGGGATATAGCGTGAAGCTAATTTAATTTGTTTAATTTAATTTTTATTATATTACTAGCGGACACGCGCGGCTTCGCACGCTTGAACTATACGAATATTTAGGAAATTATTTTCAGTTTTTAATAGGATTGGTAAGAAGGCATAAACCTAAAAAATACCTCTGTGATTAAAATTAACAACAAAATAAGTAAAAGTGAATATAAGAAATTTTTATTAGTAGAAAAAATATCCTTGTTGGATTAAAATTTATTAATAAATAAATCTAAACAAAACCATCTATATTATCATTATTATTATTAACGTAAATAAATATTTAATATAAAAATAAAATGCTAAACTGATATTCAAAACTGTTTACTAAAATCTTGGAATTTCTGAAGATCTGGGAAAATTTAAATTCTTTTATACATATACTAGCGACCCGCTCGCGGCTTCGCCCGCTTAAACCACAGAATTATTTACTTAACACACTGAATTATGTTCGTGTTTTGATATACTTATAATGTATGTTTGCAATGTAATGAAGATTTTTTATGAGAAAGTTGTTAAAACTTTGGGTTGTAATTTCGTACCTCCCATAAGAATCTTCAATTGAATGTTTGAAATAAAAACACAACTTATCGATATACTTACTATATATGCGTTTCTTCACGATAATCTCAGAAACGGCTTAACCGATTTTAATACTTTTTTTGTTTGTATTCTGGCAAACTGCCCTTAAATATTAAGTATTAGTTTTATTTTAAGCAGCTTCATGCTAGTCAGAGGGAGGAACCTAGTATTAAGACACTCCGTTCCCCACTTTCTACCGAATTCTGGACGCATTGCGTGTTGAGTGGCAGAACGCAACGCCGTGCTTAACCTCGACCCCAGAGCGAAGAAATGGAAATATAAATTTAAGTAAATATTTCATCTCCTCGTGTGGGGATCGAACTCAGAGAACCAGTCGGTTTTACAGTCACACTTTGTGCCGCTGCGCCACGACTGGCCTCAACTGGACTGGACTTTATTTTAATCGGTTCACATAAAGTTAAAACCAGATCCACGCTTTATCCCGCCCTTAGTAGGGCAACTTAGTGTAAGATATTGGGTATAATGTGTGACTGATGTGCGAAATGAAAATATTATTAAATTATAATTCAATCTTGCATGTGTGGATCGGACCCACAACGTCGCGTAACAGTTACAATTGGGCATATAGGGTAAAATAGTTTAAACCCGTACCTAAAGAATTTAAGCAAGATACATCAACAGTGAAGACGTAGGTTTTTTTCTCATTTTACGATGTTTATTCGTATCTATATTTCGTATGACGCGGTTACGCATAGGTACCAATAATGTAAACACATACTACTACAAAAATAGTACTAAAATGTTTAGAACTTTAAACTTTGCCGCCAATACCTACGACTCGATTTCGCAATGAGGCGTATGCGGCGGTTTCCCTTTGATAGGTTTATGTGTGCGTGCGTCGTTCTTCACGAATTGTATTTTATTTTACAACGATAATTTTATTATTTATTTGTTTGAAAAAATAACTTTTTTATTTTCGGGTTTTTAATTTAATATGTAATAGGCTTTTATAGAGTTGTTAAACTGTGGTTTCATTTAAAGTGGTCCTAACAAAAAAACTCTGTATAATTGAGCATATTTAATATTTACAGTGATTTTTTTGGAAAATAGATACCAATAATTATTACAACCACTTAAGAAGAAGCAGAGTTTAGGCAATTTTTTATTCTTATACCTTTTGAAAAACTACCAACGTTCTTATAGTTAATATATTATTTTTTTAAATTAAAAAAAATGTCTATGACATCATAATGGCGGAAAAATATTCAAAATGTATTGTAATACCACATTAGTATCGACAATGTAGTGTTGATAGTAATTGAAAATAGTACTACAGGAGGATACCTTCATATGCACAGTTTTATCCTGTTTTTATGTATAATATAGAATAATATATTCTATAGAGGAATCACACATTCTTTTTATTCAGTTTAGTAAATACATTTTTTTGAGGTTACTCTGTACTAATATGGCATGCAACTCTGTTCCCGCATTTACGTTCCTGATATATCGATATAAATAATAGAAATACAAAATATAGGAAGGAAACACAAATGCAACTATATTGCCTTTTTTCTTTTTTTCATACTTGAAACGTATTAATAACTTACATATTATGTATTACATACAATTAATTTCTTTTGAATATAACACTAAGTTTAATCAGCTTCACGCTATTTTAACAGATAACATAAGATGACATTAAAACGTATTGACATCACCACGTGATCCATCTAAACACAATATAAACTTTTATAAACTATGAACTCACAATCAGAATTTACTTTCCAAATACATATACTTACTTTTTATTCTAGACATCGCCATATGAGCTAATCCCGTAAAATATACCTACTTTATTATGTTTGTTAATATCACCACCGTTGACGTTTAAAATAATAATTATGGTAGACTGAACAAATATTGATTATACTTCTTTTTTTAGCTTCACGCTGTATCCCGCACACAGCAGGGTAGGCATAGGACACCTAGTGTTAAGACACTCTGTTCCCTACTTTCCTCGGAATTCTGTAGGCATTGCGTGCTGAGTAGTGAAACTCAACGCCGCACTTTACCTCGACACCAGAGCGATGAAATGGAAATATAAATTTAAATAAATATTTCGTTTCCTTGCGTGGTAATCGAACCCACAACAATTACACTCTGTGCCCCTGTGCAACGAACGGCCTCAATTTACTTTCTTCTTTTAAAATGTGGTTAAATGAAATAGTCGTAATTTAATTATGTCGGATTACTATTAACCGACTTCTTAAAAGAGGTGATCAATTGGACTGTATTTTTTATCCTTGTTACCTTAGAATTTTTGATTGTATGAACCGATTTTTTTTATTTGAAAGCTAATGCCTCCCGTGTAGTCTTATTTTAATTTAGTTTATATTCAACAATGGTATCTATGAGAAAATCATATAAATCTCAAATTTGCATTAAGTATATGCGCGACAAATGAACGTATAAGTCAATATCAATTCAACCGATTTTAATGATTCTTTTTTTATTAGAAAGGGTACATATAAAGGATGGTTTGGTGAAAGTTTAGTTAAGTTCAGATTGTGAAATCCAGTTGAAATTAAAGAAGTCGATTTTTTTTATTAAAAAATATAATTATGTAATTTTTTCTACTCCATTTCTTTATACTCCATGATAAAAACTATCCTATAAGTGATATTAGAGTTTGAACTATTACCATGCCAAAATTAATTTAATTTCATACAGTAGTTATCGGTATTTTAGGTAATTTATATTTTTCAGTTTTTATTTTTTTTAAAGAAAACTATCATGAAATTCGAAATGAAACCCAAAAAAAATGTACCTTGAGGCCCTAGGCTGACACCATGCAAAAAATCATCAATTTCTGTCAGGTAGTTTTTGCGTGATTGACGCACAAACAAACCGACAGACAGACAGACAGACAGACAGACAAGAATTCTGCTGAGTGGTTTTTTAGGTTCTATAATCGACATATTAACCGACCTATTTTTTATTTTTTTTTATATCTTTCATATACAGAATTGACTTTTCTATCCTTTTATTATATATGGAGATTTAATAAACAGCATACTTCCTAAGTTTTCATATTTTCAATAAAGATTTCATTGTATTAAGAAGTTATTTATGTATTAAATTCATTTCTAATTATATGTAATATTATATTATTTAATAAACAGCATACTTCCTAAGTTTTCATATTTTCAATAAAGATTTCATTGTATTAAGAAGTTATTTATGTATTAAATTCATTTCTAATTATATGTAACTAGAGTAATATTCGTTTAAACGGGCTACTTGAGTGAACGTTTGAATAAACATAGAAGCGATAAAATGGACGTTATTAACATAAGTCTTGTCTCCTTCTAAATTCGACTTTACTCGTATGGAATAAAAACTAGGAGTAAAATAAAAGCGAACGACAAGTATGCAGGGGTTTTAAAACATGAATATGTAAGTAACATTATTATCGACAAATACTTTCCGCTCGAATTAAATATTGAATGGCGGAACTAAACGTCGCGTCTTCATTTGATACAGGTATTTTTTTTGAATGAGCCTCGAATGGGAATGGATGTATTTTCATTATAACTTATGGCCCTAATGGCGCATTTTAACAGTGTTTCATTGTAAAGACAAATGTTGTGGGTTCGATCGGGGTAATAGTTTTATTTCGGGCTAAGAGCAACGTTGAGTATATCCGCTCAACAGACTATATCTCGAAAATTGAGTAATTCGTGGAAAATATAGTCACCTCAAAGTCAATAAAGATAAATTGTTTACCCTAGAATACAGAAAAACCGTAAAGCTGCAAAAAAAACTACAAAATGTTTCGCCACCTCGATATTTGACGTCCCCTGAAGCCTACAATAAGTGACTAAGACGATTGTCGTACAAGATCTCACCTTTCACTAGTATTTGCATTGCAAATGACATCATGATGTGTAATACCAAGATTGTATGGCGTTAGTTTGTTAACACCTTTATTGATGTTTTATTTTAGTCTTTATATATTATTTTTTCAGGTTCACACATAACGCGATTTAGGCAGAGAAAACCTAGTGTTAAGATATTCCAATCGTCACTTTTCTTTCATATTTTCACGACATTGAGTGTTGAGTGGCGGAACTCAACACTGCGCTTTGTCTTGTTACTAAAGAGAGGAAACGAAAATAATTAATTGATCGAACCTACAACCGTCACGTTTGCAGTAAGACGCTCTGAGCTATATACTTATATTATTACTTGTATAGAATATATATTTATGTCAGATTCTATAATTATGTGTGCTAATACGATATGGTTTTAAGTCTTTTTAAAACACGTATATTAAAATGATTATCTACTAGGAAAATTCAAAATTATTGCTATATTATTTTTAAAATATATTAATAGTGAATACTGAATAATTCATAGTAAATACTTATTTAGATAATAATTACAAATCACTCTTGCTACATGATTTTCAATAACTCAAGAACTCTGTATACTATTTTAAAATTTCTATAAAACGTATGTTTCTCACGTAAAGAAAATACATTTCTAAGTTTTCAACCACAATTTACACCATTTTCGCAATAAATTGCTTCCTTCATACTTAAACGAAGAGTTATAATGGTGATTTGGTAGGATCAAAATAGTAACTTCGAGTCCGTTGAAAGACAATTTTAAAAACGCTATTCCAACATTTTGAATGTTCATAGTGTCCATCAATACGCAGTGTTAAGTTCCGCCACTTACAATTATTTTAAATAATGTGAAGTTGTTCCAAAAATTCTTTTTTTTTTCTTTTTTTATAAAATACGACGAGGCAAACGAAACTTTCGTAGAAATGAAAGGGGTTCAAGTCACCGTAGCAAGCATATATAAACGCTTTTCTCCATACACTAAGTAGATGAAGTTTAACTTGCATTATCTTAATAGTCTCCAACTAAGTATTTTAGTTAGTATTATTATAAGCACAGTATGACATAAGGCTTTATTATAAGCTTAAAGTTTAACTTAGCTTCATGCTTTATCCCTAGCGAGGTAGTTAGAAAGAACGGAGCGCCAAGCGCTACGGTCTCTACATACTCGTACCTCTTTAGCCTCGTCCACGTCGTCAACCTCTTCATACATGCCCTCCGGGGGGTCCTCGTGGGTTTTACGTGACCTTCCTGTGTTTTCGGAGGTCTCCTCCTACCTCTCTTACAAATCACTTTTCAACGACAAATCTTTTTGTTAATTCTTTCATTACTTTTATATTAATAAAAGCGTATAAGAGAGGTAATGCTCTCTCATATTACCCCTCGCTAGTATAGTTTCAGTAGCATAATCACAGGGAAATCTTATGTTAAGATTTTAAGATGCTTCCTTCTCCGATTTTAAGATTCTGGTTTCCAGAAAGTCTTTGAAATATTACGTGTCGAGTTGTCTAACTCATCGCCGCACTTTGTCTATTTATCAGAGCGAGAAAACGACAATAATTCATTCCATTGAGTGGATATCAAACTCACTGCCGTCGCCGTTTACAGTCCGCCGTTTAAAAATGCCGCCGTTTAAAATAGTTTTAAAATCATTTGTTAAAAATATTTCAATAATTATTTTTGTTCATAATATCTGTTTAAAGAAATATTTTAGATGTATGTACCTACACGTATGCAGTATGTGTATTGAAAAAGTTAAAAAAGGGATTATTCTGGATTTATTGTTATATTTATTATATTAAAAGTTATATATAATAGCTTAGACAAACTTTAAATATAAAAATAAAAGGAGATAACATTTTTCATATAATTTTACTAAAATGGAAATCATGTTGGACTACAAACCAACTTTGTTAACAAAGCAAACTTGAGTCTTCTTACCTGGACTACATAAATTTCATACAAGAAGAGTTTTATAACTACGAAAATTAAAAGAAAATGTAAAATTTATAGCTGAAGTCAATGATTGAAGGTTTTTCTTTATTTTTAGATTTTTCTTTAGCTCGCACCATATCCCGCACATAGCAGGGTAGGCAAAAAAAACCTGGAAATATACTGTTAAAACACGTTGTTATTTCACACTTCTGGTCTCCATTATTTACTAAATTATGTCACGTTTACAGTCCCTCTGCCTCCCCTTCCTTATACGAGTGGGATACAGCGTGAAGCTAAAAAAAACATGAAATTATAGAAAAATAAATAAACGCAAAGGTTGACTGACTTCTTAAGATTAGATAAATTTCATACGAGTACACTGCGTCGAAATCACCGCTGCACTTTGCCTGATCTAAATATTCAATAAAGTAAATTAAATATTTATTTAAATCAATATTTTCATTTCTTCGCTCTTGTGTAAGCAAAGCACAAAATCCGTTTCGGCACTCAATACAAAACGGCTCCTGATATCGGCGGAAAATAGGGAACTGCCTTTTTCCACCGAAATCAGGAACGTAATCATCGAATCGGTGTCTTAACTCCAGGTTCCCTCTACCCACCAGTGTGTACACAGCGTGAAGCTGATACAAAATACAATATTTATTTTAGATACCACCCCTTTTGGAAAAGGTTTCAACAATGGCTACTATGCAACCATTTATATAGCTTATCGTGTATTACCAGGCGCGTATCGCTCTCATAAATGGATGAATTAAAATATCATATCATGCATGTTATTAAGGATTTGTTAACGATATAATTAATATATATTTGGATTAAGGTTTTGCTACGTATTATTTTTTAATATAAGGTTTTTTGTAATATGGTTTTATAAAGATTGTAGGATCTTAATTATTTATATGAATAATAATGGTCGCGTTTACTTTTTGCCTAATATAGATAGATTTTACGTAATGCAATTGTGACACAGGAAACTTATAGATGAAGGATTTCTGATCTAAAATAGTAATTCCCCCTTTTATTGTTTTTTGTAATATTTAATAATATTTATTTAATGTAGTATTGTAGTTTTGTATACGTATTTAGTATGAATATCAGCTTCACGCTGTATCCTGCACACAGCAGGGTAGACAGAGGGAATTTAGTGTTAAGACACTTATTGGGTCAAATTGAGCTACGTAAATTTTTTACATTTTCTATAAATCTATTTCTACCTCTTCCCTAAGAGACCTCTTCGATGGCGTTTGGAATTATTATATAAATCATGAAAGTTTGAGATTTTTTATACTTAATTTTATTTTCTTATTAAGATTTGGAAAATACTAAAATTGGCACGAATGTGTCGTGCCACGTGTAAACCACTGAGCGACGCAACCGTCTAACTCACAAGAAAAGAAAAAGAATGATAAGCAACGAAAAAGAAAAACAAGAAAGGTAAAGAACAATAATCGATATTACTAAACATAAGTGGCAATCAATAAACATACAAAAGTTTTATAAAATATTAATAACATACGTAAAATAAAATTTATTATTCTATGATAAAAAATTGTAGGGTATAATCTTGTTATAGTAAGTTCCGCGCGGCGTCACGTCTTAAAATATTTTTTAAATTTGTTTCTTTGACTTTAATATCACTGAAGTTAAGCGATCACAGAGTCAAGAGTTTTTAATGATGTAATACTATATTTATAGCAATTAACGAACAAAACACTATATTCGATATCAAAGTGTTCGAACGGCGTTACGACGGCCATACGACCGTGACATTTTAGAAAACTTTCTTTTTATTATATCGCCTGTAACAGGAGATCGAGCTGAAACTGATTTTTCTTTTAAAAAATATAAACGGTTTTAGTTTTTCAGACCTAATGTTAATGAGTTTGAGTAGTGCGGGACAGCTTCTGATTGTTAACATGGTAGTTGTGGGTTCGATCCTCGATCGATCATTCAGAGGAATGATTTAATTTCATTTTCTCACTCTCGTGAGTAAAGTGCAGCGTTGAGATCCGCCATTGAACACACAATGTTTGGAAAATTAGAGGTACCTACTACGTTCACATATGATTTTTTTTAGTTTAATTCCGGTGCACGCTGTACCCCTGTATGCTACCCTGCAACATATGCGGGAATACAGCGTGAAGCAAAAAAAATATCCCAATAGAACATATTTAAAATATAAAAAAATATTTTAAAAAACATAATGTTATACAGTAAAAGTATAAATTGCAAGTTCAGTAAAATTACTCAAAACAGTTTCCAATGTGCGAGACCTTAATTAATAAAATTTCTAACATAAAAAATGAAATTTAAAAACCCAGAACAACAAAATTTTAACAATGTTTTCGTCTATTTTAGTCACAAATTTCACGTTGTGGAAGTAGAACAGCTTTTAAGCTTTCTCTAATCGTTACTGACACTTTTCCGTATTTTAAAACAAAATAAAAATATTTTGAAAATTTTATTGTTGTTGTATTTTATTCGTATATTATTATTTTAATTAATAAAGGAATAAATCTCTTAATTTCCTTGCTGTAGTATTTATAGTGTTTACGCGAAACTTGCATATTTATAATATTATTAGGATATATAGGCTGTCATTTAATATTTTTAAATGTTTTCCGTTATTTATCATTCGACAAAAACAAAATATTTATACATACTTCCTTTATATACATATATAAAGGAAATATATAATATTAGGTACAAGAGTTTTGTTGATATTCATTTACTTACTTTACGAAACCAAGTATCTACATCAATCAAGATTACTAAAGTACTATTAAGTTAAATACCTATCTGAACTAATATTATATTAGCTTACTATTTCTAGTGTACCTTATTTACAGGATTAGCAATTTTCTATATTATTAATAGTTACTATGTCTTTAATAATATATGACTGGCACGCCTTGGCCTCGCTTGACTGTATGACATTTAAAAAAATATAATATTAATAAAAATTTGCCTTGAAAAAATTTAACTGTCAAAGCTGCAACAATAATTAATTTTAAATTTTTTTTGCTTTCTTATTCGGAGTATGTTTTATCCAAATTGAAGCAATTGAAAGGCAATTTATACCTACTTCGAGGAGTTATATGTTCAATTGAGGAACTCAACGCCGCGCTTTGTCTTGTCAGAGAGAGGAAATAAAAATAACTCAATGCTCCGAGTGGAGATCAAACCACACAAAGAACAAAGGAATAAATCTGAAAAGTGATAAATTTTAGGTATTTTATAGAAAAAAAATCATTACAAATTTATACGCCTCCAAATCAATTTTTGTATCTTTTTATTGTTCCGTACGTTTTTAAGGAAAAAAGGAACCATTATAAAATCGGGATCGGGCACTCACAATGGAATAAATCGCTGATTAGTGATAAGAACACCTTTTGTGCGTCTTTGCGGTTTTTTTTTTCATTTGTATAACATAAGAAAATAGTATGCAACAAAGAATAAATAAATAAATAAATGGGTACTGTAAATAATAGTAATCGAAAAAACATATTTAATTTACAAAGTTAAGTACAAGCTAAATGATAAAATATGGGTCAATGCTGCGACTTCCTACTAAAAGGCCTTTAACAACCTGTGCCCTTATACCTCCATAATTGTTTTAGCATTGAGAAACTACATCTATTTTAAATTAAGTTTTGTAAAAAGTTTCAGATCAAATTACATTCTTAGATACTTTTTTTTATACAACAAAATACTACGTTCCTATTTTCAGCATAAATTTTCAAGACATTGCGTGTTCAGTTTCAGAACTCCACGCCATGATTTATCTACCAGTGCGGGAAAGTGAAAATAATATATGTATGTAATCATTCCCAAGCTTGGGAATTGAATACACAACCACCACGTTTTCAGTCGGACACTGTACCACTGTACCGGACGGCTTTTTCATACGAAATTTAACTTAATTACCAATTCTATAATTCTCGGTCACGCCTCGAACGGGTCAGGTGGTGTAGCGTGACAAAAATCGCTTAATTAATTAGCCAGGGGTGTGGCCAAATCTTCATCACATTAAAATAAGCAACATTCACGGTTTACTTTGTAAATATATTAGTACGAATATCAACATTATGTTATTTTTTAAAATGATATGGAAATTAATATAGCCTACCGATTTTAAGAAAAATAATTTTATTGATAAAATGGACGAATTAAATTGTATTTTATTGTGCCACTATAAGAAGATATGATTTTCAAAGCGAAATTCTTCTTTTTTTTTTAAATTACCTTTTTCAGAATAAAAATGACATAACTATATATAAAACTCAACAGAAACTATAGAACAGTAGGATGCGAAGAGAACTCTTTTTTATTCTGCTGGACATATGATCTGCAAAGTTCACTGACTATTATGGTATTGTATACCTGGTCATTTAAAACCGAGCAATTATTAATTTTATTACGTTTATAATGGTAATAAGAACTCTCATTGAATTAAATAGGTTTTATAAACAATTATTTAACTAAAATTTGGCGTGTATCCTTCGCAATAAAAAAAGAATCGTTGAAATCGGTTCGCGTGATAACGAGTTCGTCCCTAGTCACGCACATACTTAATGCAAACTTACGTATTTATCTCATAGATAACATTGTCAGAAATGGACCAAATTACAATAAGACCACACGGAAAGCACTAGCTTTTTAATAAAATAACGAATCGCAAAAATCGGTTCACCCAGTCAATATTTCTGGGGTAACAAACATAATAAACACAATCGAAATGATAACCTCCTTTTCTTACAAGAAGTAGGTAAAAAATAATAAATGTGCCATATAAACACAAAGAATGTTAGGATAATGTCTACAAAAACATCACAACCAGTATTCAAATGAAAAAATATCTTAAAAACCTTTGAAGTCATCATGGCGCAGTATCAATCTGACTGTCTGGTGATCGTGGGTTCTTTCCTACTCAGAAAAATATTTTTTAATTTTAATTCTGGTATAGAAAATGCGGTAGTGGATTTGCAGTTGCGGTAGCAAATCATCACACAATATTTAAAAATTCACGTGGCAAGAGAGAGTGTCTTGACACAAAACTGCCTTTATTACGGAATTCTTTATTTCGCTCCACAAAGCTGAACATAATGCTTACAATATAAACCTACGTATACATTTTACCTAAATAAGCATAATAAAGCATTTCATTAAATAAACGCTTAAATAAATAACATAAGTTATCCCCCGCGATCTCCATTTGACGCCAAAAAGCCAATATCAATTATTCATTTTAAACCAATTCGCAGTTTGGATAACGAAATGATTAAATTTTCATACACAGACCTCGCCGCTAGCTTTCACTGGACGACAACTATGTCCTTCAGAGTTTGAGTAGAACAATATTAAGTTAGCTTTAAGTTCAACACAATATAGAATATAAGTAAGTATATATACGGTTTCTATAAATATGTTGTTTTTTATTTGAATTCCACCTCTCTGAACGCAATGACTTAAGAATTCGAACTTGGGGAACAGAAGTCTTAATGGAAACAATGGGTACGGAGAGTCTTAACACTAGGTTCCCAGTCTGGAAATGATTTGAAATTGGACGGATTTGAATTGCTAAATTTTGACTAGATCATCTTAGTCTATGTGGGAATTGGTACAAATAATAAACATAAGAATTTAATAATTACAGAAATATATTTTTATGCACCTATATTAAAATCAGCTTCACACTTTATCTTGCACACAACAGGGTAGACAGAGGGAACCTAATGTTAAGACACTCCGTTCCGTTGAGATACTTCCCACCATACGTTTCCCACTTTCCTCCGAATTCTGAAGGCATTGCGTTGTGAGTGGCGGAACTCAACTCAAGATTTGATTTGATTTTCAATTATTAAAAAAAATATATAACTACTATGTAAATTTATGCATCCACTTGCAGTCTAATTGGATTAGTATAATATGAAGGTGCATCAGCACTTCAGCATTTCTGATGAAGCTCTTGCTCGACGGTAAATTTTTGCTGCACCTGAAATATTAAATAAAAATTTCCTCGTTTAAAACTGAAAAAGTTGTAAGCATTTTTTATCACATATCATAAACAAGCACTTAATTAATAAAATATCTGTTTGTAGTGTTTTTGCTAATTTATGATTTTGCAGCGTCCGTTTATAACAGTAGTCTTTTTTTTACTTTTTGAAAAATTACATTCAATAAAAATCATTATGAAAGCTGGTATACGAGAGTTGAGTTGCGCAACTAAACGCCGCGTTTTTCTTCTTCTTCTTGCCATTCTATTTTCGTTTATTCGCTCAAGTAACACCTGAGCAAATAAACGAAAATATTAATAAATAATAATTTATTAACATCCAAACAAAACCGTCGCGTTTCCATTTACAACTCTGTGCCGCTGCGCCGCGACGGCCTCAATTGTATGAGTTGTGTATGACTGATATTTTGACGTGATGAGTAGTTCCCGAGATCAAGACTTTAAACCGTCTACTTTTAATTTTTATAACACTAGTATAGAAATATAAATTTTACGATCGATAAGGAAAAGATCAGTCAGCTTAAAAGGCCAATAACCCTTTATTATACCTACTAGAGTCGTCGGTTGTTAACTATTTTATATTCATTTGTTTTTATTACGTAATCTAATTTTACAGATGGATGTTTTTAAGATTTTTCATATTAACTTATTTAATAATATTAAATAATTTAATTTAAAAAGTTTTAATCGCAATAGAAATATATTATCTGGAAAAATGTCTGTTAAATTATTACGGTTCCTGAGATACAGCCCGTATCCGTTTTAAATAGGAAATATAGTTAGAAATAATATTTTTTCGAGGCCAGTCGTGGCGCAGTAGCACGAAGTGTGACTGTAAAACTGACTGGTTGTGGGTTCGAACCCCACTCGAGGAGATGAAATATTTATATTTCTATTCCTTCGCTCTGGTGTAGAGGCTAAGCGCGGCGTTGAGTTCTGCCACTTAACACGTAATGCCTCCAGAATTCGGCAGAAGGTGGGGAATGGAGTGTCTTAACACTAGGTGCCCTCTGCCTACCCTGCTGTGTGCGGGATATAGCGTGAAGCTAATTTTATATATTCTCTCTATTTGTTGGATTTGTATTTGTTTCTGCCCAATTTTGGAAATATTACGTATTGAGTGGCGAAACTCAATGCTGCACCTTAATATTTTACCACAACGAGGAAACAAAAATAATATATTACCCCGTTCGGAATAATCACTAATAACAGTTTCATATAACGCAAATTATAAACTGATGTCATACTAGGCACAGCTCGCTACCGAATATCGGGCGACGGGCAATATTGGATGCGAGTAATTAATGACCTTGAAAAACCAATCTACAGGGAGACCATGTGGGTGTGACGAACACAAGTCATTTTATAAACTATACGTATTTTTTTATAAATATAATATAAAATTATATATGTTGCATATGTTGATAATGACTCCGTGTGGTGGTGTAGCGACAGCGTTTTGTATTTAATTGTGATGAAATGTCGATTCAAATACCATTTAGCGGAATTATTTTGTTTGATCTTTTTTTTTAAATAGGCCATTAAAAAAATTGTCGTGAAAAAATTTCAGGAAGTAATTTTCAGGTGTGGAGTTTTGAAAACAAAACAAAGATACATAGTTTCCCATGCCTATTATGCTATATGAAAGAAAACGCATGAAAATTTAAAAAGTCGATTGTATGTTGTCATTAAAAAATTCATTTCGCCAACGTGGGATAGTGACTATAATTAAGATGATTATGGGTTCGATCTTGTATAATGATAATATTCAAATTATTTTGATTTCTCACTTCTGATGAGACTGTTGCATCACACAACACATAATATGTGGGAAAAGAAAGAAAAAAATAAATAATAAGTATCATATTACACAAATAGAAGACGTCGTGGCGCAGAGGCACAAGAAAAATTCGGCGGAAGTGGGCAACGGAAATGTTTTTACGGTGAACGGAGTGTGTATACGCTAGGATCCCAGGTTCCCTCTGTCTATTCTGCGATGTGCAAAATACAACGGGAAGCTAAAAATATCATATAAATCGATTGTATTTTGTCATTACAAAATGAGTGCTGATGTGGGTTAATTGTAAGGTGTGTTCAACTTACGTTGTAAGTAGTTACAAGTTCAATGGCATTGAGGGAGGACATTTATTATTTATATTTACATACTTATATGTGTTTATTTATTTTTTTGTTAAATAAAATACTAAATAATAGTCTATATCGCCTGTGAATTTGAATATAAGAAAATCTAATTATTTTTAAAATCTATCATTTTAATTCAAGTTTAAAAATAACAAACTTTATAACTTCAGATCATTTTAATTTAATTGTTTACAATGATTTTATTCGATACTAAGCACTTTCTGTTGCACTATGGACAATTAATTAGGCCAGGAGGTAACATAATATGAAAAATATGTAGGCCAGTCGTGGCGCTGGGGCACAAAACCGACTGTTTGTGGGTCCGATGTTTCCATTTCTTCGCTCTGGTGTCAAGGCAAAGCACGGCGTTGAGCTCTGCCATTCAACATGCAATACCTCCAGAAAATGAACGGAGTGCCTAGGTTCCCTCTGCCTACCCTGGTATGTGCGGGATACAGCGTGAAGCTGTTTTTTTTTTTAATTTTAATTAATTATTTTAAGTTCTGTACTAAGCTTTCGTACGAAAATAAAGTAAAAATTATTGGTGTGTATTTATATTGTAAAAATGGACCCTGAACATCCATACACCGGCGTATACCGACATGTGTACTTAATAAGAGTACTAAGAGCTTGAAATCGATGAAACGTTAACGAGCTACGATCGACCAATCATACCAACTACACAACTATGGCGTGCAATTGTTTCGCTAAAACAATATTATTCGTTCCAGATAACACAAATAAACACCGTTACCGACAAAAAATAAATAATTTTATATTTTAATGAACAAAATGACTGTATTGATTTTTAAGAGATAGGCTTTCTTTTTGAGAGGTTGTCATGGCGCTGTGGTACAAGCATGTGACTGTAAACGCGACGGTTGTGGGTTTGATCCCGCTGGGGGAATGAATTGTTATTAATTAATATTTAAATTACTTCGCTCTGGTAACAAGGCAAAGCAAGCTGTTTAGTTTCGCCACTGAATACGCAATGCCTCAAAAATTATGAGTGAAGTGGAACCGAAGGTTTATTATTATTATTTACCAATAGGTTCCGTTTACCTGCCCTGCTACATGGAGAGAAATTGAAAAAAAATCGTTTTGAGGCCGTCGTAGTGCAGTGGCATAGCAAATCTTCAGTTCACTCGCTCTGAGTCTGAATGACAAGATCAAGCACGGCGTTGGATTGAGAAATTGAGTGAAAAGTGAGTGACCCCATTCATGCAGAAGCACGCACAGATGCAGAAGACCGATGGGAAGTGTTTTTTTTTCTTTAAAAATTAATAACGGATTTAAATAAATAATAAAACCTTATTCATTACAAGGTTACAATTAACTAGGATCTATTGCTTTTACAAAACACAAGGAAAAATATACGTATGAATCACGATACAATTTGGGATTTTTTGCAAAATAACCGAATAGCAATCAATTAGCGTATTTCACGTGTTTGTTTAAATCATTTATAGATCTTTCGTTATTTTTGTAAACACCTCCATTTTTCGATGTCAGTCATCGAAAACACACGAGGGAATACCAATGCTGTGTCGAATTGCTGAATTTTCTGACTCAATTTTATGATATTGATATGTCATTATAATGCTGTCTGTCAACTATTTTTACATACGTATAGTTATAGTTTATAGGTTTCGGTGGTATGTAGATATTGTTATTCTTATTTTTTCTCTGTTGCAGTATTATTATTTGACCGATCTTTTGTTATAAATATAATTCAGTCTGCATTGATATTTCCCTATATCTTTCTCTTTCTCTTGTCCAGCAGAAAAGGCAGAGGGAGAAATTAAAATATTTGAGGAACAACTCAATATGAATATTTAATTGTTCCTCCAGTCGATTTCAAGTAACTACCATAGCGTTTACAGTTAGAAGCTCTCTACTACGTTCATTATATATTTTTGATTTTTATTCAATAACGAAGTATGAAACCAAAACAAAATACATTTATTTTTTTATCAGTTGTCCAACTAAAAAAAAATCAACGCTTCCTCTCACAACTTAAAATCGAGTTACACAAATGTCATGAGTAATTTTGTTTGTAAAAGCGTAATGAATGGAAGGAACATATGTTTTTATGAATATGAAGCGAAGCGAAGCACTATTACTCATTGTTTACTTAAACATGTATCTATATTGTTTTATTTTATATGATATCATTATTTGACACATCTTAACATAATAAAGGCAATTTATTTAATTAGTTTTGTTAGAAGGTTGTAACTTAGCTGTCAATTTATTATTAATTGACAGATTTGTACGTTTAGTTTTAAAAGAAACATATCAATGTATATTAAAAAATCCGTTAAGTATAACTGACTGACAAAGCACAGGGGAGTACTGAGAGAAAATTTCTGAACTTCCTACGAAAATGGAGTCTAGGATTGTTCATTTTATAGTCCAATTACCTCTAACTCAATTACCACAAACAATATTGTGGACTAGAACTGATGCATGACATTTTGTAGCGTAGGTGTATATGTATAATGTTGATTTCTATTTTACCTTAATTTATATGCCTACAATTTTTTTATGGCAACAATGTGTCAAAAAATAGATGGTAAGTGTAAAACTAGGTTCCCCCTGCCTACCCTACTGTATGCGACAATGGAAAGCTAAAAAATACAATCTAGTAACATAATCAAGGTTTTTTATTATGTAATATAAGTATATTGTCTTATAGAAATAACAAACTAAAAGTGTAGTTAAAAATAAACGACGCAACACCACAATAGCCTAGGCTTTATTGAAAATAGGATAAAAGATGTAAATCTACTTGATATGCAATTTATTACGTGACCACTTAAAGGATTTTTACGTAAAGTGCCTAGATCATCGAATAAACGTTTCTTTTTTTATCTTAATAAAGCTTTTACGGATTTAAAAGTCTAATATTACTTTATTTTCTAATTTGTACCCTGTATATAGATTTTGGAGGTTTGCGCGGCGTTTCGCCACTCAATATTCAATGTTTGGAAAATTGGTAGAAAAGTGGGGAATACTCCCCACGTGGGATAGGTCCGTCGTGAAGCCTATATATGTGTATATAGATTTTGCTTTGTAATAAATTTCAATTCCTTGACGAGCAAAAACTGACAGAGGCAATCGCAGACTAGTAGAACAGCATCCTAAAGTAATTCTATAGCAATGGACGTAGATTCGATTCGATTGACTTTTTTTTGATTTCCCGCGACGGGGTGTCGTGGAGGACGGAGTGTCGTGGAGTGTAGTGATATAAATCGTGAACCTAAAAAAAAGGTTTAATTTAAATATAGTATCTCCATTGTCGCATGCTTCCAAAACAATTTTCTTTATTCTGCCATATGCGAAATATGAGAATGCTTTAATCTATTTTTATACATAATAATAATAATTGATTTTTATTTTTATTTTCCAATTTCCGCTTAAATATTGGTACATATTTGCTATTTACGTAAGTTCAGAGGTTTGCATCACAGTGCGGATAAAATCTGTTATTCTCGCCACTCACCCATAGATGGCGCTGTACAATATTTAGCCTTTTATATATTTTTCTAATTTAAATTTTAGTACCAGTGTCACATTTTAGATGGCAGCTCTTTTACATAACTTTATTCCTGCTATTAATAAATAATAGTTAAATAACTACACATTGTCTTCGAGTTGAGGTGAAACAGTAAATTTATTCTTAGACAAAGTCGACGACCCTGATACAAAACTACTAACGAGAGGGTTTTAACAAGCAATTTCGTCCGAGGGTGTCGCGATTTGCCGACTCATTTACTATGGACACATTTAGCTGTTGTTTGCATGATCGTAAAGAGTCCACACCCTCGCTACGTATACCATGACATCGGCCATTTTACCAAGACCCACTTTGTAGCTGTATTAGTTGCAACTGATATAGAATGACCACCTGATTGGGGATCTCTGTAGGCTGGTCAGTGAAAACCTCGCACGCCCACAGGTGACCATTATCACGTCAATCGTTATCCCCGCAATGGACAACAGTAAAAATGGTGACTAGTTCCCCGTGGTCGCTGTTGCGTGAAACTACCCTATTGTTCACGCCTGTTTGTGTTCTCGAAGATAAAAAAGCAAGGCTATATAAAAAGTAACTTTTTTGTTCCTGTCGTTTCTTCATATACACCAATTTACGCTTCCTATAGTTTACTTTGGTTGACAAAAATAAAATGCTTAGTTTAAAAAATAATAATTTATATATTTGGCAATGCATTGGAAATTAGATGTTGTGAGGTTTATTAAAAAAATAGTTTCATTTAAAACTCTTAAAACAATGTATAATTTGAAACGTAGACGTGAATCCGTTGCGACCGTGTATAGAAAGACAACAAAATTTTTATCTTCTAACACTGCTAACTTCTTAAGAAAATCGAATGCAAGGAAATATAACTTATTAGAAAGAATAGTGAAAGAATGTGAAAATAATGAGGAAAGTGAGGATCGCGATGAGGCAGATGATGATGATGACTATGATTTGGGGGAGAGGGACTTGGATTATTATTTGGGGGTACGCCAGAAAGAAACCTACTGGCGGGACCTAGAAGGTCAAGAACAAATAAGGAAAGACTTTCTATTATATCACTGTGGAGTTTCTGAAGAAGATTACGAGTTAAACTACAAGAAATCAACTGTTTCACCCAAAAGAAATCCTGTACAACCAAGACTAAAGCAAGTGCCTTTTAAAATACATAAGAAAAATAAGAAAATTAATAGTTTTAAGGAAAGTGTAAATGAATCGTGGATTGAAAAGAAAGGTATATTCAAGTTGTTTGGTAACAGACGGGACAGTGACACGTCTGACAGTTACAGCGATTGTGATTCAAATGACGATACGAAAGGTGATAAGGATGATATGATTTGGGAAATTACAGAGAAATTTGGGGGAATGAGCACCATAGATGCACTTAATAAATTATTGGTAACTTTATTTTTACCTTGTTCTTTTTTTTGAACTAGTATTTATAAATATTTGTTAAATAATCGGCTTCACGTTGTATCCCGCACATGGCAAGGTAGGCAGAGGGAACCTAGTGTTCCACCACTTTCCGTCGAATATTGGAGGTAATGCGTGTTGAGTGGCGGAACTCAACGCCGCGCTTTTGCCTACACGCCAGAACGAAGAAATGGAGATAAAAATTTAAATATATATTTCGTTTCCCCGACTGGGAATCAAATCCACAACCAGTCACGTCTACAGTCACACTTTGTCTCTGCGTCTATTAATGTAGTGTTATTTATGAAAAACCGTTTAAGTGCGAATCCGAATTGCCCACCGAGGCTTCCGTATCAATTTTAGTAGGTCAACAGGATGTAAAACTTATAAAAGATGACTAACTTTAGTTTTTGGGTATATGCACTCATTTTATATAAAAACCAAAAATAAGTTTGTTATTATTGGTTTTATAAGATAGATTTTAATTTTCGATTTTTTCCTTTTTTTTAAATACAGCAAAATTAATGCACAAATTCTCATATCCTTTGATTGCCTTGACTTCGAAGCTTAATTTTTTCTTCGCTTCAAGGGATTTTGGTCATTAATATTTAATATTAATTTCAGTTAAGTTGGATTGACCTCTGCGCGATCTCTTAATGACAGACGGGCAACAAAGCGATCCTATAAGGACTCCGTTTTTACCTTTTGAGATACGGAACCCTAAAAAAATGTATAAAAAATATGATCTTTCTTTAATTTAAAAAAAACCTCATAACATAATATAAGCTCTAATCCCAAAAATTATGTGTGATACTATCTAATAATATAATTTCACGCTTATACTGCCATGATTACAATGAACATATGAAACACGATTTTGAAATACATTTAAACTAATATTTTGGTAAAAAATTAATACTAACACTAAAACATGCAACGAAACCAAAGAAGTCGAAAATTTTTACATACTTTTTTGTTGCGTTACAATACATTCGTCAACGTTACATACATTCATCGTATATGTCATAGTGATTAAAAAAAATATACTAGGCACTCTGTTCTCACCATTCTCGCCAAATACGAAACCATTCCGTTTTAAGTGGCAGAACTTAACGGCGCACTTTGTCTACCAGAGCGGGGAATTGAAATATATTTATTTTATCGAGTGGGATCAAAACCACGACCATCGTATTTGCGATCGGATACTGCTCCACTGCGCGACTAGGGTGTCTTTGTCTAATATATAATAACAGCAATTTATAAAATGACACCATTCTCATTGTATTTTTGTTAACAGGGCGTCCGCATAAAGGAGGTGTCAGAAGGCAGACCGTGTGACAACTGTCCTGAGCTTTGTCCCGGCTTCATTTCACACCCTTGGAGGTGAGTCACGCTATAAAAATAACATACTCTCGTGTCTTTGTCGTGGAAGACAATAAGAACTATTAATATGAGGATTGATATGCGATTTGAAATAATATTGGTTCAACGAAATTGTATTTTATTTTAAATATTGACGTTTTAGAAAATATAGATATGTTATATTTAGTCTTTCTTTTAGATTCACAATGTTTCCCGCATGTGGCAGGATAGGCAGAGATAGCTTATTGTTAAGACACTCCGTTCTCCACATTCCGCCATACTTTCGAGATGTTAACTGTAAAGTGGCGGAGCCTACCTGTCTTGTTTCCATAGAAATAAATAAAGATGAAGTGAAGCATAATTTATTTCCCGCAATTTCAAAACCCACAACAGTCGCGCGCACATTCAAAATCTGTGCTGCAGCTCCACACGGCGTCGATTACGGTGTATTTATTTATTGCGAAAAATATAGGTATAATTTTAACATTCAAAATATCTTTTTCAATCAAACTTAAGCAAACGAAAAGCTTATAATTTTTAGTGACATCAACTGATATGACTAATAATTCTCCTTTTGTTTGACAATATAGTATTTGGGAACGACCTGACGTTTACCTTTAAAGTTTATTCGTTCTGTAAGTAAATGTAATATCTTACATTAATCCTATACTTTTATTACAATCTTCCCAAAAGATTAATATTATATTTCAGTTATGAGCGGCATTTACTAATATTATCTAGAAAAAGCCATCGTAGCGTAGTAGGTTAATATATATCATGGCGTTGAGTTCCGCCACTGACGAGACAAAGTCTCCAGAATTGGAAAATAGTGTGAAGAAATAAAACAAAGTTAAAAAAATAATAATAATCTGGTTTAACAAAGCGCAGTGTTCTTCCGCCCGCACATTCCGACACGCACAAACGTCGAAAATTGAGCGAAAAGTAGGAAATGGACTGTCACAACGTTAGGTTCCCTCTGCCTTCGCGGGAACTAACGTGAAGCTGAAAAATATATATGGTAAAGGAAACATAACAAACAAAACATTATGTAGATAGAATTGCACGTAATGGGTACTATCATTAGGTTAACAAGCGCTACAATCTACAAACAAAAGTGAACAAACATACGCACTAATAGGCGTTATCGAGCGTAGGGTCTCCATCCGGGTCACTGATAAGTTATCTTTTGTTATTAAGGAATGCTTTTTTCACGTAGATAATCCATATGTTACGTAAACACATAATTATTACTTTTTTATTTCCTATTCTTAAAATGAAAGTAAAGATTAAGTCAAAGGAAAAATACCGGGAAACACATGTTATTCCACAGATAACCTATGCAAAGTAAAGATTAAGTCAAAGGAAAAATACCGGGAAACACATGTTATTCCACAGATAACCTATGCATATACATATATGCAACATGAAAGGTTATCTGTGGTATGACATATAATATGCATCATGTATGTAAGTAAATATATTATTAAAATATTTTTGGTTGTTAGTAACTAGTGCTTTTCAGTTCATAAAAATAAAATAAACCTTCCACCATTTTTTTATGTAAAACTACACAAATATGTATGTATATATTTTGTAAATATAATCTATACCTAATATATTTTATCACTGAATTAGAGAACGAATGAGGAAGAAAACAATATGTGCACACATAATCTAAATGTGATATCAAATTAAATATAAATATTTATATAAATCAGCAAATCGACAACCTTCTATAACCGTTTCTAATAATAACCTTGATCAAGAGGTCGCAAGCGCATTACTTAGTTTACTCGTCATTGTCATACGCGTGTCGGCGGCGAACAGTCGTCTGCTCACACATCACTATTATCACACAGCCGCTGTCACAATGTGCTTATCACTGAAGCAACTGGAATGGGCGGAAATATGTCGTCGCGTAATCAATGGAGATAAAGAAGATATTGGTGATAGAAAAATACAAAAGTTTCCTTCGAGAGAGAGAAATCATGCGGTGCGACGTAAAAATAGCAACAACAATTTTCGGTCACATGTCAATTGTCAAACTTGCGGCAAAGCTATGGAGGAGAGATGATCGTGCTGTGGTTTTTTTTTAACTATATCATGTGTTTTGTAAGACTGCGATTTGCTCAAGTGTGTAATATGTGAAATGTGAACGTGGTAATCTGTTGATTAATTATATTATTGAGGAAATTAATTAATTAATTAATTTTATTATTATTTTATAACTATATAACTAACTCCGCAGATAACTTTTTTTTTCAGATAAAGTTATATAAATATCACTAAACTCAGAGTGGATCTAAAGACCACACTTTTAAAATGTATATGAATATAACAATTTGCATAATAAAACTGGTTTTAAATGTTATAAAATTTTAAACATCATTTATCAAAGACGAAGTGCATGTCTAAACAGTGATTCTATAATGCTCTTATGTATGTGTATGTACCTTTATACATTAAGGTAATTAATTTAAGATTTAAATAAGAAACAAAAAACAAGAAACAAATTGTTATAAAAATACGATGACGACGCACTTGGATAAAAACTTAATAGACAAAAAAGCTCGAGTCCGAATGCAACATTTTTATTTTTCTACACATAAATAAAGAAAACGTTCCTAGCTCTATATAAACGTAAGAAAGATAAAAATGGATTAATAGATATCATGAATCATTAAAATAAAATTTAAAGTCATAAAACTGTCAAAATACAATACATACATTTTAGAAATATTACAATTGCTTTTGTTTACAAAACTGAAATTACAGAGCGCTCGGTGTCGGCATAAAAGAGTTTACGAGGCGTTAATTATGAGAAAAAAATATAAAATTTTGCAGACAATGTACGTATCATATGCGAAATATTAATGTTAGGGGATCATCGCGATATTTTCAACCTTCCTCTATCCAATCATCTTTTAAAAAAGGTTAGATATGCAATACAATATGAAAATCATGTTAAAATTACACATATTTTTCAATACTTTTCTTATATAAATCTAATATTTTTTATCTTGATGTTCTTTATATAAATATTTATATAGACGATTACATTATTTATTTTATTGTTCAAAAGTCTATATATACATATATGTTTTATATCAAACAAGCAGGCATTATTGCTTGCTTTCCATCGAGATTTTTTGCGGGGATGGAAAAACATCCTCCTGGCAAAACATTCCGTTCTCCAGAATAAGCTCCACAGCTGTCGCTAAACGAGGACCACGAAAGTGTCTTAATGTACATGTATATTGAATAAAATATTGTGATAAAAATTACATTATCAAAAAGCACTTATTTTGTAACCAAGTGCCGTGACCGCTTACAATGAGACAGATGAATGAGACCTTCAGAAAGATGTTTTACTTCTTTTTTTACTTGTATATAAATATATATTAATATATTAAACAATTATATGAAATATACTTTTAGTTTATTTTAAGATATTTTCCTGATTAATGGTAAAACCCAAAAGCGAAACATTTTGAATCTGAGCGAGAAAAAAATATATTTTCAATACAAAATGATTCCTTATTTACATGTTTTATTTACAAATATGACATGCTAGTGAACAATATCAATCAATTTTTTTTACTATGTCGTGATTACTACACGTCACTTTACGCAAACACATCTGTCATGAAGAATATATTGTTGTATAAATAAATTTATGAAAAACCGTTTTACTCGTCATCACAAAACACTTGGTAAACGAATAGGCCTTCTTTTTAAGAGAGATATTTCATATAAAAACATACAATCGAATATATAACCGCCTGTTTTTGAAGCTTTTGTTTAATTTTTACACATCTACTATAAAAAAATATTAAGAATACCTAAGTAGTAGCGTTTTTGGCCACTACTTTGTCATTGTAAAACAACCCTTGATTTATCTAAAAAAGAAAAATAAAAATTCGTTTTAACAGTATATTAAAGAACAATTTAAGTTACATATTGAAGGAGATGAAAATTCATCATTCGATATATACATATATTACCATTGTTAGACCTTTAGTCATAATATTTACATATTTACATAAGTATAAATTGTGATCATAAAATGGCTGCTACCACATCCGGAAGCTCTAACTTTTAACTATACAAATATAAAATAATTTATTACCTATTATGGTACAAAAATATTTTAGAATTTAATAGGACTCATCAGCTATGATTTAATTTAAATTTTGTTTCACACCATTTTCTCCTAGATCGGGTTAGACAAATGTAATCTATTGTTAAGACACCGCTGTCGACTCTGTCGATACTTAACTTTGTGCTTTATCTACGAGGGCTAGGAAGTTAAAATAATTTAAGTAGAATCATTTCTCCGATCTGGGACAGAAGGAATGTACTATGTCACAACAACGTCATTTTCTTTACATCAGTCATCTATATTTCTTCATTTTCCGCCTAAAGACAGCGTGTTGATTGAAAAATCAGAACAAATATTAATGAAGTATACAGAATAAAGCTAACTGAGCGCTAGATCTGAAAAGAGAGAATTCTGTATAACTTGTATAAAAATAGAAAAGTAAAGTTTTAAATTGTATAAATAAAATCATTTAAAGAACTCAGCTCCATATCGTCGCTTATTATTATTGGAACAGATCGTGTTACATTGGAGTGGTTTCATGCACTTTGTACTATAATTAATAGTAATCAACGACGCCCGTTATACTCAAGTTACTATGATAAAAATAAATAGGCATTTGTATGTATGTACACTACATACTTGTAACATTTAGAGACCGACGCTTATTTATTGATACTGACTAAATTGGTTTGTTTTTACTTTTATTATTCGTATAGCTTTCTGCTTTAAAAATGCAATACCAAACGTTGATGGTTTCGGTACTGTTAAAAAAAAAAGTTTTATTTTATTTTTTTTAAGGTTCAAGCTGTATCCCGTACATAACTAAGTATTGAAAGGGATTCTTGGAAATTAGTGTTAAGACACTCCGTTCCCGTTACAACACTTCAGGTCGCCATGTTTTGGAGATATTAAATGTTGAGTAGTGGAATTCAACGCTGCGCTTTGCCTTTACGTTCCATTGCCAAATCCATTCTTAGAGAGAGAGCTGAACGCCTCTCTGCATACCGCAATCCCCTCGTCTTCTACCACCTCCTCCTTGTGCTTTATACATTTCCCTCCTCCAATATCATCGGTACTGTGTTCTCGAAGGACAACCAAGATCATTTCAACATTAACAATATTCAATTGTAAATCGTTTAGTTAATACCTACATAAATTTTGATTAGAACCAACATTACAAATATTTTTTTATTTTTATCTGAAGAATAACTCTTTACTTCTCTAATTATTAATATTAATATTTGCAAAATATAAAAAGAACCAATAACACAAAATTATAGGGACTTAATAATATGACAGACGTCCCCATTACGTATGAACGACTTACTTCAAATCATTGATAACAACCGGACTCATTCAATTAAGTGCATCGAACAACGTTTTATAGGTCACTTCTTCAAATGCTGTCATAAAATACGTTGAAATAAATATCACTAGCATGTATAATGTGTATGTCAGAGTAACTAGTTTAAAAGCCGAAACATTTGTCATATTTACAGTTACAAATTACCTAGAATAGGCCTCTTTTTTTAAGGAATAGGCAATGAAGAGGTAATAACTCTCTGGAAATACTGTAGCCTCTTGATAATTTACTTAACGGTATACATTATTAATTATAAACTTAACAACATATAATTAAACAACAAATAAATAGTTTAAAAAAATAAAAATATGATTTTATTCAGTGCACTAAAAAGCATGTGATGAGCACAAATTTACTTGATATAGTGTAATAGTTGAAAGCAATGTGCAAAATTGCACGTGTATCTTGTCCACGGTTGAGGAGATATGATGAATGGAGTAGCCGTTCCTGGACGTCAGATCTGATCATGCATTGTCATCAGAACTGAACATGTGTACAAAATTTCAATTCCTTAAAATAAGAGGAAGTGCTTCTAAAACATATTAAACTTATACGGTGTATGAAACAAAGTTTGACGAGCTAAACAAAACCACCACCACCACCAAAAGTCGTAAAATTACTTTTATTTTATTTATATTCATTTTACAAACCTATAAAATAACAAAAAATATATATTATAGGGATGACTAATTTTTAAGTAAAAATATGTATGATAGACTGTGAATCATTGAACATACTTTTGTGTTTCAATAGTAACTACTATTTTGCTTCGCAACTGATGTTTATACCACATTCGATAAAAACATTCGATTACTACTATTATATATACAAAAGTGTTACAAATATAGGGCTTCAATAAAATATTTTTATGACAAAGTTATACATACATGAAAAACATTTTTATATTTCATGGTCTAAATATCGTTACATTGTCGGACTGTTGTGGATTCGATTCCCGCTCGAGTAAATAAATGTAATTACATTTCCTCGACCTAGTATGAGTGCGGCGTTGAGTTACTTGAGTTACGCTATTCAACGTACAATGTCTCGAATTGAGGGAACAAAGTGGTTATCGTTCGAGTGTCTTTACGTTAATTTTTTTCTAGCAGCAGATTATATATGTTTGATAAAGCGTGGAGCTGAAAAAAATATATGTAGTAAAAATTAAAGAAGCGTTTGAAGAATGAGAAACATAATAAATAACTATTTAAGATATAATAATAAATCAAAATCAGCTTCACGCTGTATCCCGCACACAGCAGGGTAGGCGGAGGGAACCTAGTGTTAAGACACTCGTTCCCCACTTTCTGCCGAATTCTGGAGGCATTGCGTGTTGAGTGGCAGAACTCAACGCCGCGCTTGGCCTCGACACCAGAGCGAAGAAATGAAAATATAAATTTAAGTAAATATTTCATCTCCTCACCCACAACCAGTCGGTTTTACAGTCACACTCCGTGCCACCGCGCCACAACTGGCCTCAAGATAATCAATATAAGTACAACAAATAAATAAAACATTAGCTATCGTTGTCTACTTAAGGAAAGCAAGGACCTATCGTCGACTTCCTTTTCATAGTCTTTAATTAGTACAAATGTTTACATGCCTATTTCTATTTACATTATGTACTTTGTACTGATGATAGCATGCATTTGTAGTTACAAATATTAACATAAATTTATTTAAGAATGAAATAATAATTTATTATAGTTAATCTGATGAGAACGACATCAAACGCAACAAAACTGGATTAAAATTTACTACCATCGAGCAGAGTTAGTTAGTATCTAAATAAATATAATATCATGATTAATATAAAAAAAACATTTTTTTTAAAATACAGAAGTAAAACAACGCCATCTATTATAGAGTAGCGAAATTTAGATACATCTAGCATCTTTATGTAATTTATGACGTTTTAAAGTTTTATCATCAAAACATAGATGTCTCTTATAAAAAATATATGTATTTCTTTTACATCGTAAAATTAATTAAATTTGTTTTTGTAGGTGAAATGATACGCGGCTTATGGGTTATAACGAAATCATCAACGTGCTCCGTTGATTGTTTCTCGACGGACGGAAACGAACTATCTAGTACAAAAAAGCATTGAACCAGTAGTTCCTGATATTAGCACATCAACCAAACAAACTTTTCGACTTTCTTATATTAGAAAACATAATAAAGAGATCTGATGGAGAAATACACTGAATTTTGTATTTCTTTACTTTACAAATTTTGGAGGCATTGCGTAGTTCAGTGGCAGAACTTAACGCTGTACTTTGCCTCGTTACCAGAGCCAAGAAATAATATATATATATATATATATATATATATATATATATATATATATATATATATATATATATATATATATATATATATATATATATATATATATATATATATATATATATATATATAACACACAGTTGCACACTTGTGCCCCTGCGCCACGACTGGCCTCATAAACTTCTCCAGTAACATCAAATTCGAAATGATTCTACAAGTGCCGCCTTCGAAGTTCTATAATCTAATTGATGGTTTGAGATCTTTAAGTAAATTATATAGACACTTGCTGTACTATCATCTCTGTGATGGATGGTTGTGGATTCGATCCTCACTTAGGCGGAATAAATTATTTTAATTTTTCTGCTCTGGTAACAAGACAGTGCGGCGCGCGGCGTTGAGTTTCGCTACTCAACACGCTATGCCTCAAAAATTGGGCGTAAACTGTGAAGTGGAGTGTCTTATCAATTAACACTAGGTGCCCTCTCCCTACTCCGCTGGCTGCTATATAAAAATGTCATAAAGTTTACGATCACTGTAATAAACGCCTCCCTTATTGCTTTAACGTTTATGTAAATATTATACGTTTAATGAATAGTTTTCGAGACATTACTTATTGAGTGGCGTAAATCAACGCTTTACTTTGACTGTCATTTATAAAATAATATATATTTTCTTGTATAGCGAAAGCAACGAGAACCTATTGACCTAATCCATTTCGTGCCGCACTTTCAGCAATTGAAAGAAAATGAATGCTAAGTCGCTAAACTCAAGGTCAAACTTTGTTTATCCAATTTAAATGCCTGTTTATGTTTGTCTTTTATATTTAAAATGTATAAATATCTACAATAGTTACGCGATGGCTTTACGTCACGCCTTTTAAGTAAATTATAAAAACTGGCCAAGTGCGAGTCCATCTCATGCACGGAATGTTCCGTATCATTATTTACGAACGAACGAGCACATCCACAAGGTTCTTTTTGATTTTAGTATGCGGGATGCTGCTTTACGGGATATAAAGCTTATATTAAAAAGAAACAATTCAAAATTCAGGTATATTTTTCATATAGTAGGTATTTACTTTCCAAAGTATAGGTATTATTGAGAAAAATATTAACGTATTTTTTTATATCTATAAATATTTTAATTAACGAGGAATACCCTTATTTTATCTATAGGTGATATCTATTTTCCATTCGTTACGTTCGATAAGATATCACTCGCTCCAATTTTGGTACGTGATAATTTTTATATTATAGTAAAATTACTTATAAATACATTTTTATCATATAAGTACTATAACTTTTTACCTTTTAACAAAATATTAACTTTTTTTATTATCGAAAAACATAATGTAAAACCATATTTGGTTTATTGTAATCAATTTAACAATTTTCCTCATAATTTTCATTTTAATTCTGGCAACAAATAATATTTATCATTTATAAAACAAAAACGGAAAACAATTATTTCATTTTATTAAAGAAAAAATAGGTCTACTGTTACCAAACATCCGCTTTAGATAAAACAGATAGGTTATGATTTTTTTAAATTAAAACATTATACCTACTATGTTAATATATACTATACTATACAAGGACTAATGAGACTATATATTAAAGATTCTGATTAAAAATTCAGCACAAAAAATGTTACATGATTAGTTTTTATATTTTATCGGCGTGTATACCTACCTAGGTGTGTACCTATAAAGGTAGATACGGCTACCTATGGGTTCGTACTATTTATTGAATTAATGGTTAATTTTACATAAAGTTATTTAATAAAAACGAGTCAAGTGCAAGAGCAGACTCCAATAACGTAGGTTCCATACATTTCAACATACACAATATCACGACTGCGTAAATATTAGAACGTTAAGGGCGTTCCTTTATTTATTTATTTTTTCACTTAAAATACTTACTTCTTTTTTTTTTTTTTCGCTGGGAAATGCATTTATGCAGACTGCTCATTCGGAAGGCCAGAGCCTTCGGGATGAGCAGTACTGTGGGACTCACCGGTGAAACCGATCCTACCCACTAAAACCCAGCGGAAACCCTCTCCACCAAAATGAGACGCCACAGGATCGCTCGCGCATACTACTGCGACGTCTCGGTGGAAGGCAAGCCTATTGCGAGCCACCGTCACCTTCAGGGTGCCCTGGGGTTTCTCCTAGAGCACCCGCAGCCTCGATGACTTGCAGGAGGATCACTGACGCTCCCGCAGTAGCTACTCTAGGGTAGGGGGAGTAGATGATGCGCGTACCGCCTTCTTCTACCCCCTGGCCTACGGCGGCGGAGCGAGTCTGCATTAGCGCTGGACTCTCGCAGCCGCTCCGCGGTCTCCTTCAGTGCTATAACTGATTCGCAGAAGGAGACCATTGCAAACCAGTTCTTTTGACTGTTCAGCATGGCCCTCACCACACTGGACAGTGTGAGGTCCCTGCCCACTACAGCCATCAAGGCGTGGCGTTGTGGGGACCAAGCGGGGCATTCAACTAGAGTGTGATGAGCCGAATCGACGGAGGCATCACACTCATGGCACACCGGCGACATTTCTTTTCAGGTACGGAATCCTAAAGGTCATGGTATGCTAAAACATTTTAATGCATGAGCTATTAATGACTTATGGCATCATAAATACCCACTTAAAGTACATAATTATAAAATATAATATATTACAATAATTTACTTTGAATTATATTTTAATTGTTAATAAATAATAATTGAATAAAAAACGTTACAGGCCATAAAATATAAATACATTTAACTTAATGAAATATAATAATATTTTTCCTTAAACACAGTATCCATAAAAAGATATTCTTCATAATTGCACAGAGAAAGTGACTTACACCTAGTAACAACGTACAATAAACGTAAAAATATTTACCTTACTTAAGCCAAGTATTTGAACTAAGAGAAACGAGGACAACACATATACTCAGTATTGTTGTGCTATCACCAGATTACTCTTATCACGAGTACATTTAACATGACATCATAGCTTCTACTACCGACCACCAGTTTTAAAGATCCGTCTCACCTGGCGGCGTTAATACATATTACCCGCGTAAATATGTAATCAGGTGTCATATTAAACTGGTTGTTGCGTTCCATTCCTTGAACTTGAGCGAGCGAAACTGGAGGTAAACAAACGCACAACCCGTTGACGCGCATTTGTCATTTGGTAGCCGGAACGCAAACGCGTCGCTGGAGCGCTACGCCGGTCGCGATTTACGAACGGAACGTAACTGTCAAATTCAAATTGTTTTTTTTCTTTTCGATAGTAGCAGTCAGTTTTGTTAGTGATTGTTTGTTGTGATTCTAGTGTTTCTTTATTTAAATTAATATTAATTATTATGGTGTTCATGAAGGAATTGCATCTTAGTTTTTATTAAATTAATAAAATAATTGGATGATGTGACTGTGAACATGTAAAGGTTCGTAATTATTTTGATAGAAAGAAAAGTGATAATTTAATAGAAAGAAGAATTTCAATTGACTAAAGTTGTATGTTTTTGCCATGTGCTTATTTAAAAACGCAATATTAGCTTAACTTACTTCGTAATTGTCATTTGTAAAAGAAAATGTTCATTTTATAGTAATTAGATACGTTTTCTCGAGACGTAAAAGTGAAACCAGAAAAAAGTCTATCCAAATAAAAACAACGCTAAGAAGCTTAGGTTTTGTCCGTATAAGTAACTTCAGCCAGTTATTTATTACAATGTAATGAAAATATACTTATTTAAGCAAATTTTACACAAGCGAACGTGATACGATAAATTTACGTGAAATAAAATAAACTAAGTGATTTAATTTCTTGTTAAAGTCTCTCTTTGGCTAAATAAAGTTCAATACTTATTAAGTTTAACTTATTTGTGTTTAGACCCTGAGTCATGTTGAAATGCTGGAGACGGTGACGCGTTTCTTTTGGTAAATGCGTAAAGAATGTCGATTCTTAAAACAACATTCATTCAACAACTATTGTTTTGATTTCTGTTCTTATTCACTATATCTACCGTGACGGTTTCTTAGTAATTTGTATAATTCATTTAATTTGTGGCCACGACTACATTATGATATGTTAACTAAAACGTCAACATATTTATTTTCCTCTATTGAATAGGAAACAAACAAAGGATCAGTGTTTGTTATATATTTGAATCGTAAATGTAAAATTAAATTATACGACAAGCAAATAAATATCAATGATTTAGTGGTTTGCGTCTGTAGTACTTATATCAGGATGGATGACTTGAGTAAACAGTAACTAGAGAAAAATATGAGCTGTATAATATCTCTTCATTTAGTTATAAAATCAAAATCAGCTAGTTAGGTCGAGGGAACCTAGAGTTAAGACATTCCGTTCCTGTCGAATTTTTCGAGGCATTGCGTGTTTTAATGGAACTCAACGCCGAGCGTTTGCCTTGATGCCAGAACTAAGTAATGAAAATATTAATAAAAAATAATTCAATCCCTCAAGTGGGGATCGAATCTACATCATCGCGTTACAGTCACATTATTGTGTCCCTGGACCACGACGGCCTCTAAATCAAAGTAATAAAGTCCTATACAATTTCTTTTGCTTTATAATCAAATACAAACAAATACTTTCATCTTTCGAGAATATACTTATCCTTAGGGCTCCGACTAGGATTTATTTTTAAGACTTCAATAAATAATTTGAAATAAAAAACTTTAACAATAACTAAAACAGCTATTTTCGATTTCCGGATCTCGCAAGTAACAATATACCTACATAGATTTCTTCTAATTTTAGTAACTATTAATCATCGTATCTGTACTTACTAATATTATAAACACGTAAGGTTAAACGCTTATCTTTCAAACTACTCATTCGAATTGTAAAAATATCAAGATTGATTTTAATTTTGCTCAGCTGTAAATTAATTTTTAATTGCTTTTACACGCCATAATATTAACTTTCATAAACACAACAAAATTAGCCCTGACGAGACACTAAAATAAAAAATCGCACCATATGTACAAAACCATGGTAAATAAGAAAAGTTTGGCAACACCAGCTCCAACCCTAACGTATTTTGTGGACGGATGCCAAAACCAAAATCGTATTTATATTAGCAACTTATCATTATTTCGCTATAAATTTTTAAAGTTATCTCAATATAAAGCGAACTATTAATGCCCCGTGACAGTGATTTACCGTTACCCTTAAGAACTATTTTATTATACCTCCTTACCTAATGGCTACTTTAAGTACTGTACTTAATATAAATTATATTAAAAGTTAAAAGTTTTATAAAACTGTTTCCAATATATATATTTGACGATAGCAAAATTATTTAGATCAGAAATATACACTTTTTGTTCCAGCCGATTATGACAGTTTAACGTAAAGTAAATATCTATTTTTAAATACGGTCTAAGACCACATCCTTTTAAAGGTAATGAATTCTGTAAACTGGAATATATCCGAAGTGTAGTACAAAAAAAATTATGAATGAGCTCAAGGATTGCAATTAAATAGATAATAATTATTTATTTATAAGAAAATGTATAAATAAACAATTTGCAGTATAGTAGACTTTTTTAATTATAAGTTTCAAAATGTATATTATTATATTTATCTTAATTATGATGTAGTTTCTATCCTAAAGTATGTACTTAGCTATTTTTTTAGATATGAAAAACGCTACCAAGATTTTTTTATAAAACCTTCAGATTTATCGTTTTTTTTTCTACAAAAGGGTAATCAATTTGATTTCCCGATATCGCAAGTAACAGTATACATAGATTTCTTCTAATTTTAGTAGCTATTGATCACCGTATCTATAATTACTAATATAATAAACTTGTTAGGTTTGTTTGGTTAAGCGCGCTTATCTCTCAACTACTGTGTCGAATTGTAAAAATAGTTTTGCACTAAATAGTTCGTCCATTTATCGAAGAAGACTATAGCCATTCATTGCCATCCGTTTGACCAAAAGGGCGAAGCCGTAAGGAGGAGCTAGAAGCTTGTAATATTACTATTATTAAAATTTGTTAAATATCTCAATTATACACGAACCTACATGCCAATTCAAATATTTGGAAATTTATATTATTTGTAAATTAAATTTTGTTCTCGGAAACATAATTACAATTCCTCTTCCAATTATAACAAAACGGTTTAAAACTAAATATTGACACAGCATTTGGAACAAACATGTCGTTAGAGTAATAAGCATGCTCGTGACTTGTTTTGCATTACAAAGGCATGCCCATTATGTGAACTTTTCTTTCTATTACTTATATGATTTGAGATAGGTAAGCTTATGGATAAAATGTGACAGAAACAAATGTTTTTTTACTAATTTTTCTTCGTTATTTCCTACTGTATATCGCATATTGCACAGGTTGTCAGAGGGTTACGCAGTGTTAAGACAGTTCTTTAATGTTTTCGTCCAATTTTCAAGACATTGCGTGTCGACTCGAGTTGCAGAACTTAACGCCACGCTTTGAATAGACAATCGCATATAATCGTATTAAATCGTTGCGATTTAATGTTATTATTATATATTTTCTAATTTTATATAGGCAAGATCGAAACTCTGCTCCGAAAGTTAGTATAACATTCGAATGGCATATTGGCGTTAAGATATAAAATTAAGTCATCAAAATAAAACCAGTATGCACAAATTGGGACTGTAAACATTCAATGAAATATTTAATATTTTCATTTCTTCGCTCTGCCTACCCTGCTATGAAATGCAGAGTGACGCTAAAAAAACTAAACATTTTAAAGAATCTTGTATTCTCAAGTCATATACATAATATATAATCTAATAAAAGATAAGACTACTTTAGGGATATTTTATTACAAAGTCTATTTTAACGATATCGTTCCGTGACGGAATTGTTTACATTCCGTTATGAAGCATTTGCCAGATATATAGTTTAATTTAAATTTACAATTTTATATCGGAATTTTTTGGCATAAAAAGTTAATCTTTACGCATCCTTTACGTCTCCGTAACTTCTTTTGATGAAAAAAAAGAAAACTACAAGTTGAAAACATACAAAAATTACCTTCATTTTAAATCTATCATACTTGTCAAGCTACTAATATATTTTCTATATTGATGTATGTAATCTAATGCATATTAGAATTTTTTTATTACTTAGAGTAATAGGCTAATTTTAGTAACATAATTTGATGTATCTATTCAACGACGATCAATCAAATTTACTGTTAACGATAAATTTAAAATTTTAATACTAAAATATTCCTAGAAGCATTATTTGCAATTTTTATCTCGAGACAGACTCTTGCGTTATCATTTGTTACCTTACGCCGAACAATGTTGGTCGGAAATCGCTCGCTTTCACAAATTTTATATAGGCATTGTCTTTAAAAGCTATTGTGCTGTCAAACATCATAAGCTGAAAAGTAATTTGACATGTCAATGTGACGTTGTTCTTGGCGCGCCCGAGGGCACAATGTCAGTTTGACAACAAGTTAACTTTTTTAATAAGTTTAGCTCAAACATAATAATGTCACGCCGCGTAAGTAGAAACATTTTGTGAGGACTTTCTAAAAGTTCGTGTATTGCAAGTATATTAATAATATTTCTGAAATTCTAATAATAGACAAATGCAATTAATTATTTTTATAAAATGTATAAAAACGTAACTGTTCAAGTGTAAGATCCAGTTACTGTCTTAATTTGCCACAGCTTGTGTTTAGTAATCAAGTTTAGCGACATAAATCTAATGCATTTATTGTATTGTCATATTGTATTAAAATAACTGATTGAATTTAAGATATATGAAATAATAAAAAATACAATAAGAAATACAGATTATCTATATAATAAAAAATGTCACACTACCACATAAGCATCAGTCACGACCCCTCCCTGACATAAAGCTTTATTTTCTGATTGTTCTAATATTTATACTCAGCGCGCCCATAAACACGAGTTAATTAAATATCTTTTCCGTCTTTATAGCTAACGTGTGACATGATGCTATAATGTCGTTGACTATTATTTTATTCTACATAATGGACTATTTGAGTTGTTAGTATTAGTATTAGGATCGATATGAAAATGAATTGCCGCTGTTATATGAAACTAAAAAAATCTTATCGACTTTTAAAGTTCAATGGTTTAAACGTAAAAATAATATAGCAAACGAATGTTTTTTTTATTATTTCTATTATAGGTTAACATTCCATAACTTTTGTTTTTCTGTATTTGTTTACCTTTAATTTTTTTTAAAGTTTAAAAATCTATTTATTATTTGTGATTATCCGTAATTGATTTTTTTAATTTGTTTTCTCTTTACAAATGTTACAGCAGTGGGTACGGATGGATCGAATACATCTTGCGGTGTTTCCTTACGAGTTCATTACTTATTCAATATTAAAATTTATAATTGAGTAAATAATTGCATGCTTTTTTTAATTAATTTATATAAAAAAAATACAAACAATATTACACAGGGTATCAAAAATATCATACAAAAAATATTATACAGTGTACATACATACAAACAATATTTATACAGTATTACCAGTGCTATTTAACAGTAATCAAAAAATCAATTTGGTTAATATTTTATACTATAAACATATTACTATTTTGACAGGAAATTTCTTAAGTAAAAAAAATATAAATTAAGAGTTTACTCAATATTCTAATAATTATATTTCTTTTCAATAAATCTTCATTTTAAATAAGATTACATGTCTTTAGTTCATAAGAATGGATGTCTTCAAGGTTCTTTGCTGTGCCTAATGCTGGAAACCTTACATCACTGCATCTACTAATGTTTTTAAATGACCTACATCCGTACAGTGTCCTTTTACTGTAACAAAAGTATAAAAGGGTCAAGGGTTAATAACCTAAGACAAATATTTTTTCTTATAAAATACTAGTGGGTGCGCGCGGCTTCACCCGCTTATTTGCACACTAAGGGGTGAATTTTAAAAAAAACACGAAACAGGTGTTTAATAAAATATTTTTAACAGTCTGAATTTCAATTTTTATTAAAATAGGTGGCAATTAAAAGATTTTTCCATATAAACTTTCAATCCCTTATTTGAACCCTTGGGGGTGAAGTCTTAAAAACCATGAAACACGTGTTCAATGAAATATTTTTACGTCTGAACTTCAAATTTTATAAAAATCGGTGCCGATTTAAAAAAAATCATACAAACTTTCAACCCTTATTTCATCCCTTTAGAATTAAAATTTTTCAAAATCCCTTCTTAGTGGATGTCCAGATTATAAAAATAAACATGTGTCCAAATCTCACGTTTCTACGCACGGGGATTGCGGCTGTACGTGCGTCTTACCTCAGTCAGTCAGGTACATGCCCTTTTATATACCTACTATATAGAAGAGGAACATGATTAAAATAAAACGAAAAAAATATATTTGTATAATATATAGTTGTAAAATTAAAAACAAAAAAAATACATGTTTAGTGTACAGTGATTGCTATAAAATAGACAGTTGTTTTTCATCATTTTATATAATTATACGTGCTTAGGAAACGTTATTCAAGAAATATTTTATTCTATTTTAATAATAGTGACATAATATTTTATTTCAAAGTGAGGTGATGTCGTCGAACAGACAATTTAATAAACTATTATTAAAAGAAAGTAAAAATCTTCTTTGACTTTATTATTTATTATCGGTGAATGGGGAAATGCTACGCTGTTTTTAGTGTAACTAGACTAATAAATAACTATACATTATAAATGAAATTAACTAAAATTATATAAAAAACTAAAGTTGACATTTTTTCATTTTTTTTTCCAAATGGCCATCAAGAAATCGAGGCAACAACCACTGCTTATACTTATGTATATTATTACTATCATACACAACAAAACTCTGGCGTCAATACCATTGTCTATAATGACAACTAAGGAAATCCATATTTTTAATTTATTCACATTTTGTGAGCTCATAATCGAAATAATTGTGCAATGCACGCTGCATATATTTTATTACTGTTGTTCAATTGTTGTTCAACCAATTCGTTCTAGTTTAAGTTAATTGGTTATGGTACCCTACGGATAAATTAAGCTGGGCTATCCTAATTAAGTCAAAGTACAAACAAAGACTATGGAATAAAGACAACGGACATCAACAATTGAAATAAAATATGTATAAGTATATGTGTTGAGACCAATCGTGGCGCAAGGGCACAAGGTGTGACTGTAGACGTGACAGGTTGTTGGTTCGGTTTCTGCTCGAGGAAATGAAATATTTCATATTTTCGTTTCTTCGCTGTGGTTTGGATACAAAGCGCGACTTTGTTTAGCTTTTGCCACGTTGACACATGATTAACAAGCCATGTCTCCGTAATTCGACTAATCTCTGGGACCAGTAGTTCCAGAAATTAACTAGTTCAATCAAAACAAATTCTGCAATTTTACGGTAGGTATTAGCATTAAAATATTATAGATTCCTTTGTATATCAGCAAAAGAACAAAAAATAAGCAAAGAAAATAATACATAATAGCATACAAATCGTTTTACCTTTTAAACCTTTTTTTATAGTTAACGCACGTATAACCGCACTTTATCACATCATTTTAATTATATATACAATTTTATCAAAGAAAATGATAATGTGCTGTGTTTACTTTAATTACGTTAAATTGCTTATCTTACTTCGCGCCAAGGCGAATATAGTTCAGAAGCAATAGATGTCAACAGTGAATTGTTTAAATTGGAACTTCCTGGCTCAACTGCGTTTAGTACCAGCCGTATCCAGCCAGCCTCATCTTAAAAGGCATGATGTGGCTTAATACTTTTTATTAGTATTTGCGTTTGATTGAGAGCTATTAAAGCAATTTAATCGATTTTTGTCTTTTCTATGAAAATCGCAGCAATAATTATAAATACTTTTTGCTGGGTTTCTTTGAAAAAACAAAAAATTAGCTTCACCACGCTATATCCCACACACAGCAGGGTAGGCAGAGAGAAACTAGTGTTAAGGCACTCCATTCCCCACTTTCTGCCGAATTTTGGAGGCATTGCGTGTTGAGTGGCAGAACTCAACGCCGCGCTTTGCCTCGACATCAGAGCGAAGAAATGGATAAATTTAAGTAAATTTTTCATCTCCTCGAGTGGGGATTGAACCCACAACCAGTCGGTTTTACAGTCACACTTTGTGCCACTGCGCCACGACTGGTTTCTTTGAGATTCATAATAACGCAATTGCGAGGGGCAGCATGTCGAATATATATATATATGTAATATAAATATTCCCCTGTGTGGGAATTGAACCTATAAACATCACATTGAGTCAGTCACAGGCGCAGGTTCACAGCTAATCGCTACGAGGGCGTCACTATCAGGTGCAGATGTACGAGTAGCTAAAGCTATGAGTCATTGCTAAATTATAGGGGTTCCTAGTTGTAGTGCCTTGAAATCTCAATTTAGCATTGACTAAATGCTATGAAGTAACTATGAAGCATATCATATTTAAATATAGAGGCCAGTCGTGGCGCAGCGGCAAGTGTGACTGCAAAACCGACTGGTTGTGGGTTGAAATATTTATTTAATTTTTTCAAAAAAAATTTTTTTTCGTCTGGTGTCGAGGCAAAGTGCGGCGTTGAGGTCTGCCACTCAACACGCAATGCCTTTAAAATTCGGTAAACAGTGGGGAACAGAGTGTTTTAACACTAGGCTCCCTTTGTCTACCCTGCTGTGTGCGGGATACACACACAGCGTGAAGCTGATTTTGTATTTCAATGTAAAAAAACTTTCGATGTTTATTTTCATCTACATGATTAGATATTGATTAAACATATATTTATACACTGATTGGTTATATACGAGGAGAAGAACGGTAACAAGTTTACAAAAGCGTACTTAGCTTTAATTGGTTATTTAATGAAACCGGCATGGTAAATGCGTTAGGGTTGTCATATTATATTTATTTTACATGTATTTTTAAATAATAACTACAACTAGACTTAACAAAACATATAAATTAGTGGCACAGCGCTTGGCCGTAAACGCGACGGTTCTGGGTGTGATTCGCAATCGGGAAATTACGTAATTTTAATTTCTCGCTCTGCTAACAAAACAAAGCGCGGCGACAACATCAAGATTTGATTTCCGCCTCTTAATATTTCGAAAATTAGGGAACGGAGTGTCTTAATACTATATTCTCTTTGCCCGCCGTGCTATATGCGGTATACAATGTGAAGCTATAGTCATTTTCAAATTATTCAGCTTTATAAACAATCCCATCCCTGTCCGTCGTCGTCAATGGCAGTTTTTTGGTGCCACTCATTATAAATAACTATACTTTGAAGGCTCAAGCAATTACCCCGAGACTTGTGTTTTTACCGTATATAGACATTATCTCGATTCAGCGTAAACAAAGCTGAAATTTTGATATAAGTTCGTTTGTTTGTGCAAAGTTTTTACCTTTCAAATGTTTTTCTTGATTTTTTGTGATGTATATAATGAGTATGTTATCACCTTATTAAAATATTGTTATACGATTTTTCTAGTGCGTTAAACTCAAAAAAAAAAGAACCAACACAACATTTATTTTTCGATTTAAAACTAAAAACCCCTAACACAAATAGAAAGTCTACGCTAACATTATAATTACATTATAGTAGATCTACAAATAGATATGGCAAAAACCTACAACTTTCCTTACTAGTTAAACCTGTATTTCTTCATGAATCACCATTAAAATAGAAGACTGATTAAAAACCAAAGTTCATAAAAAAAAATCAACCAAATACCAAAAACTAAATGCCTCCGACGGAAACACACGACGGCATGCTCTGCCTGTCGAGACACGACAACTGCCCTTGGGACGAAGCCCTGAAATCAGCGGAACTGACCTGGACTGGCCTCCGGTACAGTTGCTTAAAGATATTGCATTTGTATTGCAAAGTGTTTGAGAGAGAAGATGTATTGGAGATGGTTATTAGGTAAGTTGAAGTTATTGAAGTTAAGCATACATAATACATATGTTCTTAGAACAAAAATTAAGTTTTCTTTTAAAGTGGGCACAGGAAACTAGTGTTAAAACCATTGCCCTTTGAATTTTTGGGGTTTTGCATGTTGAATGTTTGAACTCAACACCCTACTTTGTCTCTTTACAGCGAGCGAATGAAAATATTAAGTATTTCATTTTCACGAGTGAGAACCGAACCCACAACCTGTCGCGCTTAAAATCCCATGTTTGTGCCATGCTCATTAAAACTTCAGTTAAGGCAGCTAAATTATTTCTTGAAACGGATAACGGAACGCAAACGGATAATTAACTTTTGTAAGATATAAATTTTTAACTTTAGTGTCTGCAATGAAACAAATATATAGCTAATCATATCATTAATTATCATATCATATAAATATTAAACAATAAACTGGTAAAATTAGTAATTTTAAGAGATTAATTAATCGACCTACATTGAGTGATCTACCATTTTACGAGAAAGGCAAAGAGCAGGACTATTGACATTATTTCTTTCTCCACCTTACAACTTTATAAGGAATAGGTTATTTGTATTAATCAAAGCGGGGAATGTTAATACACTTTTTCATAAAATATCTACATTTTTATTATAAGTACTGTTTGCATTTCATCTACGATAGATCTAGATAGGCACAGTCGTGCTACTGTAAACGCGACGGTTGTGGATTCGATTCCCTCTAAGGAGAATATAATATTTAATATTTTCTCTCTTGCTCTGATAACGAGGCATAGCGCTGCTTTAAGTTCCGCCAATACGCGATGCTTCGCGGAAGTGCGTTAATGGCAACGTGAGTGTTTGACACTAGGTTTCCAAGTTCCTTCTGCCAAACCCACTATGTGAGGGATACAGCGAAAAGCTAGAAACATCTACCATAATGCCTCATTTTATTTAGTTGTAAACCAATAGGACTGTAACTGCGATGTTTATGGACTCGATTCTTATTCGGAGGAATGATTTTAATTATAAAAAATATTCTCATTACCTCGCCCCGATAGACAAATCGCGGCATCAAGTTCCGCCACTTCACTAGCAATATAACAAAAACAGTACGCAAAAGTAGGGAACGAAATGTTTTAACACTAGGTTCCCCGGGAACAAGCGTGAATCTAAAAAAAAATTACGACAAAAAAATCTTTAATATCTCATTAACATGTATCAATAAAGTAACGACCGGCCGCGCCAAGTTTAATGCCCGCAAAAACGTTTAGTTTTGCCATCATCGCCCATTCCGATCGGATTGAGGAAACCAGTACACAGCACTGTTTATATTACTTGGTAACGCACATAAATTTTCCATACGTCTTTTTCACGTATACATTTTTTTTTCTGGTTTAATGTTATGATTTAGTTTCTTTTTCAATTTAAAGTATTTATTTGATAATATTTTGAAACGCTGTTTACAAACAAGATTATAAGTCGATAAAGTAAGTCACGTACAGAACAGTATGTATGGTGTGTATTTTATAGATGGCAAACTTAAGTTTGCAGGCGTATGACCTTTGTTTTATATAAAATGAGGGCTCATTTTATATAAAACAAAAATGGAGTCATAGAAAAAGTTGGTTATAACTTTTTCTATGAGTCCATTTCCCATTTTCCGACTGTATTTTTTTTTATGTACACAAATTTCACTTTGTTTAATTTGTAATGTATTGTAAACTTAATGTATACATCTAATAACTAAATATAAATGAAATATTTACAACAATGATATATACGTCACATTTTTTTCAAAACGAATACAAAAAACTATTTTTTTTTTCAAACATTACTCCAACAATGAAAAACACCCACGAGGAGAGACGGGTAATAATTGAGGAACATAAACCCAACACATTGCGCGTAATGAGACCGGTGATTACTCGAATACGTTTATAAATCAACAATGTAAATTACTTTTTTTATTAGAAATAAAGTTTTACTGTGTATTGTTCAAACTATGTTTCATAGTTCAAAAGCTTACATTGTCCCGAAATATAAATGTAAAAATAACGGTAAATATGTATTCCCCGACAAAAATTATGATTATTTCTAATAATAAAGTTACCGGATTAATAGCAATAAAATTAGCGTATATTTAGTTTTATAAATATTCACTTTCCACATTTATTATATCAAACTTTCTCTAAATAATATTTGGTATGGTTCTTTGATTATGGCGTTCCGAGCGTGCCAGTATAAATAATATTTATTAAAGGGTGAAAGTTGACATATCCGACGTCGCGACGTGGAGTCCTAAGTATAGTTATAAAACTAAAAACATATATACTAAAATTGTACTTTAGTCACTAAAATTGTCCTTTATGTGCGGTCATAATCCATAAAGTGAAACAGCCACAAAATAAAACCGTTTCTAAAGTTTCTTCTTTATCCTTTCTTCATCATGAATATGCTCTATTGTAAATTTTCTGTTTACTTATATGCATACAATTAAAAAATACATCAAAAGTGCTGCTTAATTTCCCCTTGACATTAAAATGTATGATCACGCATAATTTTTTCTTAGTCAAAATATAATCTACATAACCTAAAAAAATCTATATAGTTTCATAAAAATCCCAATGGAATTACTAAGATTTGCACATAGTGTAAGAAAACTTAGTTATTAGTTTTTTTTATTGTTGGCTTTTTTTAATTTTTGTGTTAGTTTGATTTCATTGAAAAAAATAAAGTTTAATTTTTTATATTAGTGTAAGCGACGTTTTGATAAATAAAAATCATAAAATTTGACAGAGTAGTGGAAAAAATTATATTTCAGAACATCAGTGAAATTGTAAATATTTATATTCATATGCCAGCTTTCTAAGCGATCTGAACTCATACAAAATAGATCGTTTAGATTTTTTGCCTCCACAATTTATCCTTGAAGTAGCCCTGTAGAAGTCAATGTCAAGTCTTCGTCTTCGTTCTCTACTGTTTGCGTGTTGAGTGACGTAACTCAACACCGTACTTTGCCTTATTATAGCGGTAAATAATTAATGATTGGTAATCGAACCCACAACGTTGCTTTTGCATTGTAGATATAAATGATATTTCTATTTTTTTATGTCAAAGTCGTTATATCAAGAATTACTGAAACTAACACAATAGATTATTTTTAGACAACTTTGAAGTTTACACTTTTCTAAGAAAACATTTTTATAGTTTGGTGTTTAATTTAAAATTATTCGATTTCTTTTGTGTTACGCTGACCGAGTTTTATTGTCTAGTATCAATTAATCTAGCTATGTTAGTGATTAATACAAAAAAAGAGCCCAATATAGATGCGAATTCTTTCTGCAATTTCGGGAATCGAGTTTACATTCGTCGCGTTTACAGTCAGACGTTCCATTTCGACACTAAAATATGAAACTAATTACAAAATTAAAAATACGATATCCCCTTTTCTTATAGCATATCTCTAATTGAATAAATCGAACCCACGACTCTCGTAATATATATAATGCGCGGTATATATAATCTCGTAATAATGCGCGGTAAAATGCAATAACAATGTTAATATTTACAGACATTGGAAACCGTGTAGAAACGATAATAGCTTTGAAACAGATGCAAAGTAAATGGCATGGCTAGTGGGCTTGGCGTGGCGCGTTCCATTAGATTGTGCCAAAGGTCGAAGTAAGGATTGATGTTTGATGGAATATTTTTTTTTGTTTGAATTTACTTTACGATTTTTAGTTCGTCCATAGATACCCATAAGAGATGGAAAGAAGTCCATATTGCAGCTGTGCGATATTAATCGTTTTAAGTCTTCAGATATATGTACTAGGTTATATCTTCCTATTTAATATACCTATGTATAGATAAGAGGCCATTGTATAATTAAATACTTGACTTGCAAAATCATCTAAGTTAATTTTATTTCCTTAATTGATATAACCACCGCGGTTGACTATCAAAAACACAATATCGACTAAGGAAGGTCAAGTAAAATACATAAGGACCCCGGAGGGTGAGAAGAGGTTGATGACATTGAAGGAGGCGAAAGAAGTATGCAATTATTGTAGTATTTGGCGCGTTAGGGATACCTACTGCGTGAAACTAAAATAAAATAAAAAAGTTATTATATTTTTGCGTATTTCTTATCATGTGGAATGCAAAAAAACTCCGTCCTATAATATATACGCTTAAGTAAACATATAAAAAAAATATATATAAATGAAATCTTTATTTGATAAATTAAATTTAATCACAATAAATTTATAGCTAAACTTGAATCATTGCTTTTGATCTTTTGATGGACACGCGCCGCTTCATTACCGCGTCAGTTTGTTATGGTAGTCAAGTCGGCCTTCGTGTGTCAATCGAGTCCTCTCTTTTGCCAAGAAATTATAATTAAATAATGAATAATACCCTAAAATTTCGAGGCTGTCGTGGCGAGCACCAGACTGTAAACAAGGCAGTTGTGGAATCGTTTTTTACTGAGGAATTAAAAAATAATTTTAAATATTTAAAAATATTTTGAAATATTTTTTTATGACAGAAAAACGAGAATTGGGCGAAAAGTGAGGAGCAGATTGGTAATATTAAAATATGAAATAATATATATGAATTAATACTGAAAAAAAAAATAAAAGTATAATAGGAAAATAGTTGTCCAAGTAAGTGTTCAACTTAAGTCACTGTAGATTTGTACCTATTGAATAGACATTTTAATAATCGTCCATTGCCGTTGTGGATTAAAAATCGTAAAGAACGCTTTACGGTTGATAAATAGGAGTTAAAAATATATAAAAGGTAACAATGCCTATGTTTAATATAAGGTTATTCCATTTAATAACAACAATTTTCTTACACGCTGGGCACTTTAACAAACCTTTTTAGTGTTTTTTTTTTTAAATCAAATTAAGATACAAAATCTTTCATTGATATGTCAGTAATGTCCGACAATAACCGAAATTGCATTGAAAGAATGAATTGTTTACTAAACAACATTTAACAGCTCCATTCATTGCTTACGTTTTTCACTAACAAACACGCTATTTACAAATATGGTGTCTGAAGGGCAATGTTAAAATAACATCGGTTGAAAAGTATGTAAATATTCTTTATAACGAGATATTACGCTATCATGGCCACGTATATATTTAAGACACACTGACAGAACACGGACGTTCATTTGTTTGATTTTCTCGTTAGTTTGACTACTCTTTTTCACGGTTATTCAGAGGGAAAAAGTGACTACGACACTCCATTCCTCACTTTTCGCCCAATTTCCATGATATTGTATGTGGCGGAACTCGGATTTTGGTCTACGAATTTTCTTATACTATGGTTTTGGCATGCAAAACTCACATAAATATATCCTTGCTAATATGGGAGTATTATGGAAGTTGCTGCCTTATTATGGTACCTCGGGAAGATTATTTAAGTCTGTCGAGCGTGTTCCAAATTAAATAGTAAATTCTTGTAAATAAATAATTTGATTCTTCCCACAGTATACAATTTTTACGTTGTTTTCAATGTTCCGAAAATACGAATGTAACGTATCTCAGTGCCGGATGTAGTAATGATACACATTGAAAGATTTAATGGATCGTTATATTTGATTTTCATTCAAGTGCCTCTTATTGTATTGGACGTAGTAATGATTTCATTAGTAGTATAAAAAAAGGTTTATCAACAATAAATTTACGCGTAAATATATTTAAAAATCCCCTTTTTAAGTATATAAGAAGAATGAGACAAAAGAAAAATCTTCTATGCATTCCATGGTCCCTTTCGATTGTCGAGCCTTGCGATCGACAATCCTTAGGCACAGATGTGAGAGGCTGGCAGTAGTTTCTAAGACTCGTGATCGAAAAATAATCACCTAACCGAGCTCCTTGACCTCTCACACAACCAAAGAACTGATCTTACTAATAACGTGTTAGAAATACTTTCTTGGAATGATGCTGATGATGGTTCTAGTTCTAGACGAGCCGAGCTCGTGTTGCGTATAAAACTTTGTATTTACCTCGTTTTACATGTTTATGCCTCAAATGTACATTTTACTTCTATTACAAACTCTTTTCAAAGACCGCTTTTCTTCAACTAACAAATATCTCTACAAAGGATGGAAATTATAGAACGTAATGCTCTAATGTCCTTTTTTATCTTTATACAATCTTTCGACTAAAATGTGTTTACTAGTGCTAGAATATATGTATATACAACTATGAAGAAAAAAAATATGATTTTATTTATATTTAATTTATTACAAGCTGACATCTCTATGACATTTAAAAATTAGAACATCATTTATACTACTCTAAAATTGGTCTACTCGTATATGCTTCGTTCCGAAGTATAAAAATAACTGTAAATCTGTCAATGAGGACGTTAAATAAATGATGTCTTAAATAATCGAGTATGAGAAATACCTTCCCCATTTCCACATAGATAGATAGATAGGTAGGTGGATAGATACATGAGCCTTTTAAAATTAATCGCGCGGTCTTAATAATGATGTATGTATTAGTGAAATATGTTAATATTATAGTAGAGGCCGCTGTGGCGTAGTAGGTAATCGCATCTGATTGTGACCGCAGCGGTTATTAGGTTTCATTTATATTAGAAAGAATAAAATATTTTGATTTCCTGGCTCTGCTAACTAACAAAACGACACGCAATGTCTCGAAAATTCCGCTGAATGTGGGGAACAAAGTGTCTTTACACTAGTTTCCCTTGGCCTACCTTTATGTGGGATAGAGGACGATAAAAAGAAATTCATTCTTCCGAGGTCAATGCAAACGAAAATGATCGCATAATTTTTAATAACCAAAACGAAATAACAAACATTGTAGTATCAAAAACGTCTTGAGTAGACATTGAACCTACAAACATCGTTGACCAGATGCCTTCACTGAAAACAACATTTATTTAATATTGAATCTCGCCATACTTTTTACTTTTTCATATAAACACGATACACTTAACCGCTTCCGTAACGAATTTAACGCGGCGTCTAGACGATTAACGCTATGACTAATATAAATAAATACTTTCGTGTCTAACATTAATTTTAATATCATCTGATGAATAATATAACAAGTTTGATATTTCACTTTTTTTTTTTCGTTTTTAAAATGGTCAGTATCTAAGAGTCATTTCTAAGAAAAACAAACGACAGAAAATCACCTAATTAAGCCTCAAGGTTATTGAACTTGGTAGAATTTTATCTAAGTCAATTAGATAACTAGTGAGGTAAGGTTGTAAAATCGAATATTTATCTATTAAAACAAGGTTTATCGTTTTTAACATTTTTAAAGTGTTATTCCACACATAGGAAAGAAAAATATTTATATAGAAAACGTATAAAAATTTGTACGTATCGGGACTCGAACCCGCACCTCCTGGAAACCGACTAGGCGTGTTGACCACTAAGACATACGTTCTAGTTTTCTAAATAAGTATTTAAGGTTTATCGTGTTTGATGTCGAAACACATTACCTAAGTATCAATATGAGATATGAATGACGGAAGCAATCACGTATAAAGTATATGGGAGAATAGTCAGGGTGTACCACATGTTTGGATCATCGCCAAAATGTTTAGCAAACATGCGCCATTCAATGATATGGTAATAATATGTACTAACATTCAGAAATTTCGAACTATAAACCAGTTATAGTTTTAGTTTTGAAAAATGGTTAGTTTTTAGTACTTAGTTGCTTTGCTCAATATTTTTTTCTTACGAACTAACTTCTTAACCACAGGACGTCGTGACTTGTAGAGTATTGCAATTGGGGTAAGCCGCTCTCATAAAGAAAAAAACGGTGTTGAGTTCCGCCACTACCTCACACGCTATACCTCGATAAAAGCACAGTGAAATCTACTTTACTGTACTTTTATGCATTCGTGACGTTGAGTTCCGCCATTGTACAAGCAGAATATCTTCAAAAATTGGCGCAAAAAATGGGAAATAGCAAACCTAGAGTAGAGGGTACTCTACCTACAATATGCGAAAAAAGACATTAATATAATAAACATTATAAAGCGTTAATAAACTATTGTTAAAAGTACATTTTCTTTATTGTTATAACTGTATTTCTATTTTCGTGTATTCGAACGTCCTAAACTCCTCGTTCCACTTTGTCTATCTGTCAGCTCGTTTAACTAGAAGTAAACAGTGATATTTTAAAAAATGCGACACATGATGTTTGACTGAATGAGTCCACTGTGTGAGGCGCGTGGGTGCAAGTGATCTACATATTTGTAAATAAATTATAGCTGCACATTATTAATAAACGTAGGTGTATGAGTATTTTTGAATGATTAAATCGCAGCGTTGAGTTCCGCCAATTTATTTTTTATCTTGCATTTTTGTATCTTGCATGTAGCAGGGTAGGTAGAGGGAGGCCGAATTCTGGAGGCATTACGTGTTGAGTGACGGAATGCCATGTCGCGCTTTGCTTCGACACCAGAGCGTAGAAAATATTTAAATTCCTCGAGTGAGGATCGAACCCACAACCAGTCGCGTTTACCCTTACAATCACACACTTGTGCCCCTGCGCCACGATTGGCCCAATTTAATGACTTGTATGATTCGAATTTGGGCGGAAAGCGGAGAGCTCAGTGTCGTTACAGTAGATTATTCCTGTCCGATCAACCCTTACCAGACACACAGACCTTCTTTTCCATAATGTTTTTTCAAAACACATATTTTACGCATGCAACATATTTATTTGTATATTCATCAATGATGAAGATTCTGTGTCAGTTTTAACTATCTCGTTCTTCATAGTTACGACTACCTATATAGAAATAGATAACGACAACTACATAAACAATTTTAATTTTTATGTTTATATTTATTTTATATTACCTTCATATCTTCCTTTACAATAATACAAAAGTGAAGCTATTTTTAATTTTTTTATATATGTTAATTTCCGATGCGTTCCGGTACTATCATTTTTTTTAAGATCTCGGCAACCTTGATTAAAAATAAATTATAAAATTTTCTAAAGTATTCAGTTGTGGACAGCTATTTCATAACAATTATTTCACAGTTCATTTATTGTAAATGATGGCTTATTTTGTATACAAAGTGTGAACGAACGAATTATTTTATATTGAATACAGGGGAATAAAGATAGCACGTGAAATTATTTTTTAGATATTATTTTGGAAATTTTGATTTTGTTTTTTTACTTAAAAAATTAAAACTGTTCGACGTAGATATAAAATCCTCACTTCATTTTTGTTTTCTTTAAATGTAAAGACAAAGGTTGAATGAATGAAAAAAAATAAAATGAGTGTCAATGAGCGTCATAGAATACTGTAGCGCTGGTTTTTTATTCGTACCATACAACCTATTCTAGTATAAGCAATACAGATAGATCTTTAAACATTCCTCCCTAAAAATATTTTTCTCAAGTTTTTAATCAGTCTGTCTCGCACTTGGCAACCTTTCAAAACCCTGTGGTACCAAAAAAAAACTTCTACCAAAAACGGCCAAATCACGTGTGAACGGGCGGAAAGGCGCATCGCCAAAGCACACATACAGCTGATCGAACAGTCACAGGCCAAAACAAACACTCATAAATCTATTCTCAATTTACAATCGCTATTTACTGCAATGCACAGTTTTGTTATCGCAAGAATATAAATCTTAATATTTATTTATTTTCTGCCGCTGCCCGACTCCTTTTGCGATCATTGGGCTCAAGCCAATTAACTTGTTAATAAATATTTCTTACTTGTAACTTTGTTTTTATAGAAAACGATTAAAGAGATTACAATCTTACTTCTAATCGCGTTACTCAAAATTCTCAATTGAATTATGTGTTTGTTGAAGCATTATTCAATTTAATTTAAATAATTTTATGGGGTGACCGTCACAGACTACTGCATCAGAGGCCTACGGCCTATACCAGTATAAACTATGTATATATAAAAATTCAGCCAACCATTTCGCATAGGCGTTGAAATTAGTATTTTTTGCTAGAAAACTCATTTTCGTCGGAGTACGGACTCGAGCTGATAATATGAGAATTTATGGACTGGCAGATTTAGATCATGCATAAAACCCACTAAAACTCTTCGTGCTCGACCAACGTCTGGGGCTACAGTGCTTAGAAAAATATTATCGCTTATCGTTGTAGGATCGAATTTGGTTCGACTCCAGTTGCTTTTCCTTAATCCACACTGTCCACTTTGAACGTTATCAAAATTAGTACCTAAGTAGAGAATAGAGTAGTCTTGGCGCAATAGATCTTCTACAAAACGTCTTCGAAAATTAGGTGGAAGCTGCTATATTGAAAAAAGGGGGAAGCTGCAATAAGATTTCACTAAATTCTCCCCTAATAAAAAAAAATATATCTGATTTCTTAGTTTCGTAGTCTTCTAAATAATAGTGAGAATTTACATTAGGTATGTATTTGTTGACGTGACTAAATAAATTGCAGCGGTGTCACTGTAAGCGTTGTAAGGAATTAATCTTGTCTTTGAAACATTTGGCTTTTATAAATTAAAACAAGTAAAATGGAATTTAAAAACTGACTACCGCGATTCTGATAGATATGTATTATAAATTATATATTCACCGTGATCATATATTTAATAGACTGTTATTTATGACAATAGTAAAAAAGGGTAAGAGGTTTTCGTGTCATTTTACAAAAATAATATTTTTAATTGAAAACTTAAGTCGTACATTATTATTAACTTATTTAACTTATTACAACTCAATAAGTAAGAGATATTTGTTTAAAACGACATTTAGAATTAAAGAAGCTCATACATTCGAGTCTTTTATATGTAAAATTTTTGACAGTAAAATTGAAGCCATCACCGGCTCGGAACGGAGTTCTGCTGAGAAAAGTTTGCAAGAAATATTACAGTAGCTCTTTTCAATATAAAGGTTAAAATTTTATTGTTTGCCTACGTTTACCTGTTTTTTGTTTCATGTGCAATAAGAAAGGTGATCTAGGTAACTCGTTACCGCAGATATATAAATACATATACTTCAATTTAGTTCGATTAACGTGATTTAATAATCACCTTTCCTCGCTAAATAGACAGTCCATCAAGAATAAAAATTCAATGCGAATTTGTAGTTGCTGGGATTAGCGCGTTCAACCAAACAAACACGTCAGCTTTATAATATTAAATAGATAAAGATTATAGATACAATAACACAGTGGCTGCTAAAAGGCATTTCAACTTGGTTACCTATTTTCTTTCCAATGTGACCAATCGTCCTGAAAGCACGATCGTATACGTATTTTTTTCGAACCGTTCGTTCCATATCGTTTCCATGCACTCGGCATATTGCTTTTATATTTAGAAAACTGTCATGTGTATTTCGCTTTGTGTTCCCACGCAAACTTTTTACTAGTGGATAATAAATTTTCTCATAGGTAAATAATATATGTTCACTATTTTCAAGATATACATATTTCTTTTCTTTCATTTTCACGCAGGTATCCTGAATTTAGCAGGGTAGGCAGAGGTCACTAAGTGACTTCGCTCCTCACTTTCCGGTGAATTGTGGAGGCATTTTGTGTTGAGTGGCGAAACCAGCGTTGCCAGATGTCCCAATTTTTGCAGGACCTCCCAAAAATAAAATGCTCGAAACGCTTAGTGCCGCTTTTACGAATTATTCCATATACTGTGCAAAAAGATGTTTTATTACTTTAAGATTTTAATTAGTTACTATAAGTATAATATATAGAAATAAGCAAATAGGCAAGTTACGTATAATTATTATAAAGACTAAGAACTGCGTTACATATGATAAACCAAAACTATATAGTTTTAGAATAGTAATGTTTTTCCATTAATAACTCAAATACATAGACAAATAATAAATTAAGTTATCGAACCCACAACCTGCCTCAACATGTAAAGCCTCAAGAATTCCCCGAAAATTGGGGAATGGAAATGTTTTAATTAGAAATAGAGTGTCCAAACATGGAGTGGAGAAATCAAACAGGTACCTCAAAATAGACAGTTTACGTTTACACTGCAGTTTAACTTGTAAGTCTGATGAGTATAACGTAGTGTAACACTCTGAAACATATAATAAAAATATGTAATTTTACTATTACCTTGAACTATTAACCAAGTCTCAAATATATTTTATGACAATGTCACGAGGCCGAGCGCAATGGGAACAAAGCGGAGCCGTGGACCGGATAATAAGATTTGTCATGACCAGTATGTAGGGCAAGTGAACGATGCATCTATAAGAATCGTGCAACGCTATTATTATGTTAATATAGTTAAGGATCTTTGTATGTATGTCGTGAGTGAATAAAAATCGATCAAGCAATTGATTTCTTGTACCCACTGAGTGTAGTACCTAGTTACTACTAGTACCCAGTTACTACTCTAGTACTCAGTTACCACTAGGTACTGCAACAGATACCTACTATTATGTGGAAGATGGAGAGAGACATATTAGTTTTGAAACTAAGTTTTGAGTGGCCGGACTTAAGTAATAGGTAATTAATAAAAAATGGTAAGATGTCGAGCCAATTTCAAAATTTATCACTTATGAAAATTTGTATCATAATAAATAGAAACAATTACTTTCCTAAAAGATATTTTGTTATATTTATAACGCATAATCAAGCGAGGCTGAGTGAAAAGATGAATACAGCATCGTAAACACGACAGTTGTGGATTCGCTTCCCACTCAAGGGAATGATAATATTTTAACTATTGTCATTTCTCTACTCTTAAAGATTTGAGTTACGCCACTCAACACGCAATGTCTTGAAAAGTGTACGAAAAGCGCCGAAAAGTATCTTAACACTGAGTTTTCTCTGTCTACATTGCCATGCAGGAAAAGCGTAAAACTTGTTTTTTATAACAAATAATATTTTCAGATCAAAGTTCCTACTCCATGCTACATCCACCCCATTCTACTCCATGTTCCTGCGATTCCCTAACTACTTATTTCGACTCATAACTGCCCCAGTAAGAAAACTTGTTTTAATTATAATCTGTTAATCTCGTATTTCTATATATAAATATTTATTTAATCTAAAAACATCGATAGGACGTTACACTCTACAATACCCACAAGGTGCGGTATCACCACACCTGTATCTCAGTACAATCTAACACTGCATAATGCAGTTTACTTTCCATATATATGCAGATTTCAATCACGATGTTATTCATAAATATTGCGCCCGAACAGCTTGTAATGCAAATTAATACAATCAATTACACTCTCAGCAGATTATAGTGGGTTCTTGGCTTGTAAGATAACGAATGAGCAATTTTCGTCTTTATTGTGTTGATTTAAACATTAAATTTCCATTCTATTTCTTTCTGTGATATGCTAAACTGTATAGGATTTGTTGACGAGGATTAAGAGAAATGATCAGTAAGCACGTACACGAGTCGACGAACCCGATGTAGTGATGGCGCCGTCGCAGCCGCATACCAATCGAAGCTATTATGCCATGGGAATTAAGAATCATGTTATTTTACGTTGAACATTGCACATATTTCATAATAGAGCAAATTTGCTATTTTATTATTGGTAATATATACGTAGAAGAAAAGGCACTGTCTAATTATATATATATGTTTATAGTATTGGATATTGATACGGTTTTTAGTGTTAAATCATAATTTTCGATGATTTGTCCCAAAACCTATTTAATACGTACATTTGTTTATAGGCAACCTAGCGTAACGACCGTCTATTCTGCGTTTTTGGCCGTATTCGGGACTCAACGCCACGTTTTGTCTTATTCGAGAGAGAAACCAACGATAGTGGATATTCAACCTACAACCATCAAGCATACAGTCAGACGCTGTACCACTGTGCCACGACGGGATCACTTTCATCTCATATGCTGATATGAGTTATAGCTTATTCAGTGACGAAATCTAATCCTCTACTTTGTTCAGCATGAGTCTCGTTTAAATATAAACAATAATTTCAGTGTAATTCCAACTGCGACATATGACTACATATAAATATGTTAATTTTAACACAAAGGAAAGAATGTAATATTTTAGCTATTCTTAAACAAATTCAGGATAACTTTTAGTGAGGAAATAAATTTTGTTATAACACATAATATTTAACAAAAAATACTTTAAATTTAAAGAATTTACTTCTACTTTGAATTTACTTTGTAAGCAGAGCCGTTTAAAACGTAGATGGGCTATATATATTGAAAACTTTTTATAACCTCTTCTTATTTTATGACAATTTCGCATGTCATAATTTAAACTGTTATAATATATAATTTAATTTGAATTCTTTATTATTGTGAGGTCAGTCAGTGTAAATAAAGATTTTACGACCGTATTTTATGAATGCTAAAATTCGCGACTTAAAAATTACTTAAAAATTTGAGGCCAGTCGTGGCGCAGCGGCACGAAGTGTGACTGTAAACCGACTGGTTGTGGGTTCGATCCCCACTCGAGGAGATGAAATATTTACTTAAATTTATATTTCCATTTCTTCGCTCTGGTGTCGAGGCTAAGAGCGGCGTTGAGTTCTGCCACTCAACACGCAATGCCTCCATAAATCGGCAGAAAGTGGGGAATGGAGTGTCTAAAAAAAAAAAAACACTAGATTCCCTCTGCCTACCCTGCTGTGTGCGGGATACAGCGTGAAGCTGATTTATTTTTTATTTATTTATTTTTAAAAATTTTATCGCGGTAACGTTCACATAAAAACATCAATAAGAAACGTCTCGTTCATCTTTGAACTTTCGCTAAAAGGATGAAACAAGGGAATTCAGTCACTAATCACTGTTTCCCCTCCCTATTAGGGAAAGAATTTGATTACATGTTGGATGATGAAACACAGTGTGGCTTAATCAGTCTAGTCATCTAGTGGAATCGTTTCTTTTTGGTCATTTTTTTTTAATTCTCACGCTCTATCCCTAGCCGAGTAACGAGGATGTGTGGAGTGCCAGTAATGTCCTCCGGGTAGTCATTAGTAAATAAGACATATGTTACTACAGTAAATGTTTTTTTTAATGATTTCAAGAAAATTGCGAGAACGTTCGTCTTCGTTAAAGCAAAAACTTTTTAAGTATTCCCACAATCAGTTAGTTGCCTCCGTACAAATATTTTAATTAAAAATATAAGCTTGATATAAGCTGTATCAGATACAAAGTTGCAAGGCTTTCTATTTAACGATCGTTAAGATGGACTACTTTAAAAGTCCATTTGCAATATCGGTCGACATTGAGAACTTTATGTATAGTAGAAACTTGTAGCTTTAGATTTGTACTCTCAATGGAACGCCATGTTTACTTTTCACTGTTACAATTTATTATTCAAATATTTCCGAAAACAATTAATTTTGTTATCTTATCTAGTCCAATATCAGCCAGCCCAGACATTTCTTAACTAACTCATATTTTTGAACAATTAAATATTTATATTTGTGCTACACAAACTATTATTTTCTAATTTTAAATAATAGCTATATTGAGGCCAGTCGTAGCGCAGCGAAGTGTGACTGTAAAACCGACTGGTTGTGGGTTCGATCCCCACTCGAGGAGATGAAGTATTTACTTAAAATTTATATTTTCATTTCTTCGCTCTGGTGTCGAGGCAAAAGTGCGGCGTTGAGTTCTGCCACTCAACACGCCTCCAAAATTCGGCAGAAAGTGGGGAACGGAGTGTCTTAACACTAAGTTCCCTCTGCCTACCCTGCTGTGTGCGGAATATAGCGTGAAGCTAATTTAATTTAATTTTTTTTTAGCTATATTATATTAAACAGTAAAATAAATATTTAAAAGAATCTCACTTCGTACATCTTACGCAAAACTATGGAGACTTAAATATTAAGGTACGAATTGATATACTTAAAATGAAAATGTCTAGATTCCAGAACAATAGAAATACAATATGGGTTTACGCTCTAAAAAATCTTATGTGAGCACTAGGGTTGAAAAACTACATTAAGAAAAGAAATAGCTCAAACTTTGTTTTTTTAAATGATAGAAATTACTATAATTGTGGCATAGTCGAAATATTAAACAAAAATTTAGTTCTAATCATACCAAGAATGTATCAAATTCTAGTGGAAAAAGGAGTAGAGAATGTCTTCGTTACCTTTTTTTAGCTGTATTCCACACTTAGTAGCAGGACTACCTAATCTAAGAAAAAAAATAGTGTTAAGACACTCCGTTCCAATAAAGACACCTCCGTTCTCCACTTTCTGTCGAATGTTTACGGCTTTGCATGATGATTAGTAGAACTTATGCCGCACTATATCGGTACCAAAGCGAGGAAATGAAAATATTAAATATTTTGTTCCTTCGGGTGGAACTAAACTATATTTTTCCCTTACATTCAAATGTTAATACGTTATCTAACCGACGCTGACTTCTTGTTTAAGCTCATCTAACACAAAGGCAGTAGAATTCTTAAGCCAAATTGCGTCAAGTTACTATTACAGAAAAATCTATAAACTTGTGAGGGTATTTCAAAGTATTTACGTGACAGGGTTACGGTGGGCACAGGGAGCGCCGCACTTTAGCTTATTAGATGATATCATTGTACTCTTGTTGTGCTAACTACGTGCTTTGATTTATGTAGCCATTTAACGAATTGGAATAGCTGATATTACTTCGATTTTTTAAAATAGTATTTAGTATAAAATATTTATAGTATAGGTTAATCGCTTTTCCAATGCTTAATAACAAACATTCTGATATTTTAACTTCGTAACAACTTAAAAAAACAAGGTCGTCGTGGTGCGGCTTGCGACGTCTGACTGCTTGCGATGGTTTTGGGTTCGATTCCTATTCATTACCTCATTGTGGTAAAACGATAAAGTGTTAAAGTTCGCCACTAAACACGTATTCTTTTCCTCGTGTGGGAATCGAACCCAGAATCGTCGCAAATAGTCGGAAGCGTCCCCACTGCGACACGATACGATACTAAATATAACACATTAATGGTAAAATATATTTTAAACATAACAATTATTTATCAAATTTCGTTTAACCATACAGATACAACTTCCGGTGAGTTACTGTATCTTTATGAGTCACGCACGCATGACAGAGGAATACTGTGTAAAATAGTTTTAAAATGACCAATGTTTACATTAGGAAAACGATAAGATATTATAAAATATTATTGACTGATACAAACAACTCGACGTTGAGTGCGGCTACTAGACACGTAATATCTCCAAAATCGCACGGAAGGTGAAGAACGGAGTGTACTAAGGTTAACCTGACACTCCCTCTGTCTACCTACTATAAACACGAAATACGTCTTCTATATTAAAAATACATAGATTTTAATATACAAAATTGTATCACTAATATAATTTTTTTAACCAGGGGAAATGAAAATATGGAATATTTAATTTTCTCGAGAGTAGATTAAACCCACAACCTGTCGCGTGTACAGTCAACCATCATTTTGACTTGCAAATAGAATGTTTACAATTTTGCTCAACTTTGTGAATGAATTCTTATTTAAATACTTGCTATTTGGATGTATCTTGAATACTATCTCTAGTTTTAGTAAAATATTATTACGTAATCTTTCCTGAAATAGTACATCTCTGTTTAATGTTGTGTTGTATATATAATTTTAATAGTTTGTTTTCTATACACTCATATTTTATAATCTTAAAATATTTTACCGCTAACTCTAAGTAATCTTTTCAAATTTTCTAATCTTTCAAACTGAGACACTAAGTAGCGTTAAAATTTATTTAAAACAAAAATTGAACGCTACTTGGTGTCTTGCAAATCAAGTCAGCTTTAGAGGGAACCTAGTGTTAAGACACTCCGTTCCTCACTTTCCGCTGAGGGAAGTGGGCTGTTCGAGTTGAGTGGCAAAAATCTCTCTCTTTACCTCGACAACAAAGAGATGAAATTAAAATATAATATAAATTAGCTTCACGCTATATCCCGCACACAGCAGGGTAGGCAGAGTGAACCTAGTGTTAAGACACTTCGTTCCCCACTTTCTGCCGAATTTTGGAGGCATTGCGTGTTGAGTGGCAGAACTCAACGCCGCGCTTTGCCTCCACACCAGAGCGAAGAAATGAAAATATAAATGTAAATAAATATTTAATTTCCTCGAGTGGGAACTGACACACAACCAGTCGATTTCACAGTCACATTTTGTGCTTCTGCGCCATGACGCCTCTTATAATTAATGAAAAAATATATTATTTGATTAAGTTGTTAAAAGAGCTAGTTTAATTAATCAAATATTTTTTATTGATCCTTTTTATGTTCAGTGTTCACAACAGGTATATATTTTGTAAATATTCATTAATTATAAGTTAACCGTATGTTCTTATAAGTAAATCGTATAAGTGCAAGGGCATAGTCGTAAAAGGAAGCCATTTTTAAGAGGGGTGAATTATTAATATGTCTTTAAGTTCTACTAAAGTCAATAAAATTAACGTTATAGAGTTAAATTATTAGCAACAAGGCAACTTCATTTTAGTCACAATGTGTAAGAGATAAGAGAAGTTTCTTTGTTATTTTTTTTAACTTCACGCAGTAAGTCCGTATATGGCAGGTTACGCAAACCGGTCTTAGTCTTAAAACGTTACGTTACCCAATTTCTGTCTAATTTGAAGACATTGATGCGTTTTGTTTCACTCCTGTGCGAGGAATCGAAGGAAGGCCCTTTGAGTGGCAATTGTTCCGTGAAATGTAATTTCTTCTTTTTAGTATATGTGACGTTCGTTCGTCTTATTGTCTGCTCTATTATATTTGTTCCTGTAAAAATTTAAAGATATTTAAAATTATGAATAAACAATAAAAAGTAAAAAAAAAATGCTCAATACACAACGATAAAAAATATTAAAACCAAATAATCCAAAGCGAATAGTTGAAATAAGTATGTGCTTTACCATGAAACAATATTTCACCTCACGTCTACGTCAGTTACAGTCAAACTGATAGATTAACCCAATTTATTTAAACCGATTTTAGCTAAACATGCGATTTGTAAACGTAAATAATAATAAGTATAGAAACAAATGTTTATCATTTTTTTTCACACATTTTTCACTGCGCCTCGATGGCCTCGAGACTGATGTATCTAATTAATAAAATATAAAAAAATCGAAGGCCGTCGTGGTATAGTGGCATAAGCGTGTGATTATAAACGCAAGGGTTTTGACGGTTCGATTTCCATTCGGGGAAATCAATTATTATTTATTGTTGTTGTTGTAACAGGGCAAAGTGCGGCGTTGTGTTCCACCACTGAACACGCTATACCTTAAAAACTCGGCGAAAAGTGAGGACGTAATATCTGAACTAGGTTCCATCTACCTACCCCGTTATACGCGGGATACAGTCTAAAGCTGAAAAAAAATCTTGAGTAATTTACACCAGGAATGCTATTTATATTGGCTGTATAATAGAATGAGTCACTTAATCTCGTCAGGATGACGTTATTATCGGACGTAAACCAGGTAAGCTATAAATAAAGACTAGTAAATGTCTGTGAAATTGCGTGTGTAAAATAACATATTTACATTGTTATTTTGTTATGTTGTTGGTGGATATGTTGATGACAGCTTGATGTCAAGGTGTCACTCAGGTATGGGGAAAGGTCTCTGGCAGTGTAGATTGGTCGCGTTGAGGTATATTGATAAAATACTAAAAATAAAACCAGTGCAACTTCGTGAACTGTTAATGCAACGTTATAAGAATATGTATGTTATCTTTTTGAGGCAATCGTGGCGCAGAGGCACAAGTGCGGGACTGTAACGCGACGGTTGTGAGTTCGATCCCCACTCGATGGAAAGAATTATTATTTATTTATTAATATTTTAATTTTTTCGCTCTTAAGCGAAGTAAAATTGTACTGCAACCTATATGCTCTCATATTGACGCGACTATTACATGTAGGTACATATAAGGACCGCTTTATTCTCCACAGACCGACAATCATTTTGGCCCCTCTACAATTTTCTCAAGTCCTCCCTCGGTGCCACTTAGCGTAATGGTACATTGCAAACACAGCTTAAGGACATACACGATATATTTAATATTATGTAAATTTCAATTTTTTATAAGGTTTTATATTAAATATTTTTTTTTAAGAGAGAACATAGTTTACGTGAACGTAGACCGAACATAATTTAAACAATTTTGAGTGAAGCCGACGCCATCTTAGTTTTGACTTTTTTAAAGTCATAAAAACAGTACTATGTATGGACATTGGTACATTATTTATGCAAATTGCAATTAAATATTGAGTACTTTACTAACTTAAATAATAATAAATGTCATATATAGACAAAAATATTATACATTTTAAAATTTAATGTTAATTGTGTTTTAATATCTTCTTATTTTAATAAAAAAAAACAATGTTCTATGTAAACGAATGAATTCTAGCATTATCATTGTTTACTTGTTGAGTTTCCTGTGTGCCACTTCCTTTCCACATCAAAGTTAAAAATTTCCATGCAATTTATTACCCTATGGCCGACTCTGTGGTTAGGTTGGTTAAAAATTAAAATAACACGTATTGTTAACGTAACACCTTGACTTTTGTCTATAAATTTAATTTTACGGTAATTTTTTATGTTCGCTATATGAAAGATTATTAAGGACTCACTAATGATTTAAATATGTGTAATATATATTACTTTATTTTATTGCTTATTAAAATGATCTTTATTTTATGGATTTTATTTAGAAATCTTTATTATCGTTATGAATTTCATAGATTGAGGCCAGTTATGGCGCAGTGGCACGAAGTGTGACTGTAAAACCGACTGGTTGTGGGTGTGATCCCAACTCGAGGAGAGGAAATATTTACTTAAATTTATATTTCCATTTCTTCGCTCTGGCGACGAGGATAAGCGCGGCGTTGACTTCTGCCACTCAACACGCAATGCCTCCAGTATTCGGCAGAAAGTGGGGAACGGAGTGTCTTAACACTAGTTTCCCTCTGTCTACCCTGTTATGTGCGGGATACTGCGTGAAGCTGAATTTCATGGATACTATATCTGCTATACCTCTTTTTTTTCTAAGAATAGTCATGTAATAGAATACGTGTTGAATTTTGGAAATCCTCCTGCCTTCAAATACAAATATATAGAATCACTTTATCAATGTTCATTCAATCGCGGACGGTCGTCGCGCTTTGTTAGTGTTTTAATATGTGCGACCGTGCTTTGTGGAGCTGTGTTGAATTGAGCATAAAATCACTTATTATGAAAAATGTCAAATGAGAAATACTTATCCCACACATAGAGAGTAGGCAGAGTGCACCCAGTGTTTAGAGACTACGGCGAAACTCAACGCCGCACTTTACAACTTTTATCACTTCAGTTAGCTACTGCAAGAAATAAGTTATTATTTCATATTCATTTACTGACAAATATATGAAAGTATACTAATTTTTTTTTTTTGGATAAATATTTTATTAATAATTTTTTTTTTTTTGCTTATATGTATGTATAAGTATTTATGGTCTGCAATTAAGTAATATTTGCAAATCTTAAAAAGTACAATATGTACGTAGTATGTGGACATTTTTGTTCTAGATTTTTCTTTATTATTCTACATTTTTTTTTTTATTATTGTTCGTAAGATTTATGTTAATTTCGATTTTTTTAATGTACAGTCCTAAACTCTTTATGTTACATAAATAAGTGGTAAAAAAAAGTGTAAACAAGAGGTTAATTACTATACAAAATCTTTTATTTGCATTCCCACGATTTGTTCTTCATGTTCGACAGATCTTTTTTTTATATCTCTGCATATAAATGAGCTTATATTAACGATTTCAAATAAGGCATTTAGGCGTTTTATAGGTATACATACAAAAATATGACTCGCTTGTAAAAGTGGCTAACAGATGTATAACGGGATTTTTCTCTACATAATTTCGCTATTGGACTTCTTGAAAAAGTTCTTCCGTATTCCCTACCTACACGATTGAAATACTTACGCACGTACAAACAAAACGCTTTGAACATCTATTCTTTATTCCCAAAGCGAGACAAAGAAACTCTACCGACTGTAGCTCCTCTGGTGTTTCACGGGGTCGTAACACGTGAGCGGCGGTGATGCTTCTTTTTCATTAAAAAAAATGTGTTTCATACAATTTGGGGATCTTAAAATCTCTCTGTTGTGTAAAAAGGTTCTTTATAAAAGCATATGTCCTTTTTCTTTCTCTTTTCTCTTCTTCTTTCTCGTCTTTAATACTTAACATCTAATTCAGTCTAAAATAAGTATATCATACATAAAAATAATATTTATTTATATATAGTATATGCTTAAAAGAGGCTGTTACAAACGTAACTGATTAACTCAATCTCACACGAGCGCAAACAAGACCTTGTACCGATAGTTGAGTTCACAGGTGTGCTCTATTCAGCTTGCTAATAACAACGTTAATTATTTCTAAACATCGATGTTACAAGGGTCAAGTTTATTAAATAATGAAACACATTGGACAATTTGTCTGCGCTCTATTCTGCATATAGCAGGGTAGGCAGAGGAACAATGGGAACCTAGTGTTTAGACATTCTGCTATTTTCTGATATTTCCGTTCGCCACTTTCTACTGAATTCTGGAGGCATTGTGTGATGAGTGGCGGAATCCAACGCCGCGCTTTGCGGTGTTGCCTGAGCGAAATATTAAATATTTCATCCCCCGAGTGGGAATCGAATCCAAAATCACTACAGTCGCATGCTTGTGCCACAGTACTACGACAGCCTATATAAAGAAAAATAAAAGAAAAGAAATAGGCAGCTAATTTAAAAAGACGATTCTAATTCTTGATGGTTCTCTTGATGGAATCTATACATTACATTTTTATGACATTTTTCCTGTTTAGTTAATATTTATTTGATCCAAACCAGCTGAAAATATCATATAATAATACTTTGGCAGCTATCAAATTTTGAACAATTTCCATTTCCACAGGAAAACCTGCAAGTCGTGCGGCTGCGACCGCCTCCAGCACTCTGTGTACCACGAAGAGCTGGGCTCGGTGCGGGACCGCCTCGGTCTGCGGGACACGCGCACCCACCACTCCTACGATAACAGCCCACCTGGACTTACTGCTAAACAGGTAATTTAATATTTAAGTTTGAAAAACAATCTCATTTCTCTCAATTATTCTTTGGACATTGCTTTATAGATACAGAACGTTGACGCCAAGGGACACGAGCGTGTGACTGTAAACACTACAGATTGTGGGTTCGATTCCCGCTGGAGGAAATTAAATATTTTTTATATTTTCACTTCTTTGATTTTGTGTGGAGGTAAAGCGCGGTGTTGAGTTCCGCAACTCAAAACACAATGTCTCTAGAATTCGACGGAATGTGGGGAGCCGAGTGTCTTAACAGTGAACACTAGGTTTTCTCTATCTATCCATATATATTGGATACAGTGTGAAGCTGATTTAATATAAAAAAAGTGATGACGCACGTCAGACTGTCTCTGAGACTTGAACAAATCATAAACAATAAATAATCGATATTGTAACTGACAAATAAGAACGAAAAATATAATACATTCAAGATTTGATGTTCAATGCTTAAAGATTGTTTATTTGTATCGACAATAAATTTCGCAAACATACTTAATTATCGATTTAAATCAAAGGAGATCAAATTTGTGACTTCTTCATTGTTTTATCAAACTAAAAATTTAAGTAATCTATTCAACTATCTCTCCTACTTTGACCTTGCTAGTTCTAGTTCCCGAGATAAACATGTTCAACCACACATAGTTTTATAATATAAGTATACTGTGTAGATTTTTTTTACCCTTCACGCAAATATTCTGTATCCCCCAAATAGCAGGATAGACAAAGTACACCTGGACACCTAGTGTTAAGACACTCTGTTCCCATTAAGACACACGTTCGCCGCTTTCCGCGGAATTCTGGAGGCATTGCGTGTTGACTGTTGAGTTACGGAATTCAACGCCGCCCTTTGCCTCGCTACAATATAGACTAATATTGTTATAACGTAAAAGTTTATTTTTAATATAATCATAATTGACCTAAACAGTGTAGTCACAATAATTTGTGCACAATGTGATAGCCTTATGTCGATATTTAATTACCTAAACAAAGTTATATCAATTGTTACGCGATAGCTTTGTCAACGACGAACTTTATCTTCGTTAAAATTAAACATGGTAACGACCGTGTCATTACATCTACTCAGCTGTAAAATATAATATAAACATATTACCTAATATGCGGGGGCTTCTATCACATAGAATACAAGATACGTTTTAAAATTGCTGACATAAATTGTTTTTATAATTTTGTTACATACAAATGTTTATTTTTTACATTTTTTAACAAAAATTTACTATCAACTTACTAACCCTTGGTCTTATTTCATGAATGTTAATATTTAAAATAATATTAATAATTAATTCTAAAAAAAAACTTGTTTCACAGACAGAACTATATTGGTCGGCCTTATCAGAACGAGCTCCGAACGCGGTAGGCGGCGCCACCGGCACCGCGGCGTGGCGGGCGTGGAGGACGCGCGCCCTGGCTGCCCAGTTACCGAAACAGGATCTGTCTTTAGCACACTGCAGGAACATTGAAGAGTCCTATCGTAAACAGTTTGAAGACTTTGTGGCGGCTAGAAATGAGATTGCTTTGGATATCGGTATGTTACGCCATCTGGTGTTGAGCGGCTTAAATTATTTTTATTAATAACTTACACTAATGTAAATGTCGTGGTCATATTGAAGAATTGATGATTTTATGATTTATTTATTGAATTATTGAATAATCAATGCTTAACTAAGTAATAAATTGAACAGACAGCTTCATCAAAATATCGTCGATATTATTTAATCAAATCGTAAAATTATTTACATTATTTGCCAATAGATGTGCTCGAAGCGTTTTTTTCTATCAACATTGTGGCCATAAGTAAAAAGAAAAAATTGCTAGTATTCCATTCTAAATTAGAAAACGCTTATAAATGCCAGTAGTACGTCAAAATAGTATGTATTGTAATATTAATCGAATCAAACTTTTCCAGGATTGGCATGTCAACATCATGGTTCCTCCATCGAGTGTATGGGATGCAATAAAACGATACGCAATGGTAATATTGCTATTCAGGCCCCAAGAATCGGTGAAGAGGTAAGATGTTTTTTTAAAACAAAACAGCGCCATCTATCGTTGAGCGGCGAGAATAAATATACGTATACTAAAGACTACTTGTTTACGCTGCGGGTAAGTAGATGGCGCTGAATAATTTCTTTCTAATTGAAAATCAGCGGTGATTGATATTCTAGCCTAAAAGCATCACTAGCTAAGTTAGATCTTTTGCTATGACTATAACTTCATAACATGTACTTTTTTAATTGACAGGCATTCTTTCACCCAGCGTGTTTCACATGCTCGGAATGCGACGAGCTCCTCGTGGAGCTCGCGTACTGCGCCTGTGATGGACGACTTTACTGCGTACGACATTATGGAGAACGGTTGAACCCCAGGTGTCACGCTTGCGATGAGGTAAGAAATACAAAATATATTTTGTTTTGTTTTTGGGAGCCACTGCGGTGCACGGACATCGTCTGTCTGTTCACATTGTGGTTGTAACTCTTACACTCCCCACTTCAGTATGCGAAACACGGTGTTGAGTTCGCCTATTCACTCTTATTACCCTTATTTATATATAGCAGACGTTTCACCTAATACGGAAGGCTAAAATCTGAAACTAACATTACAGTATAAGTATGTTACAATTTACAAAGTAATGAAAGGATGCGTTGTTTCGCAAATATATTTTATGATCAATAATATAATCTAATACATCATGGTTGCTTTAAATCGTCAGAAAAGACTGTCGTATAAATGATTACTGAACTATCTAAATTACCAGCTGTCTGGCGTTGATTCTTGTTAAAGGACCAAACTTAAGATTTATCCATGCCATTTTTTTTTATTATAATCATAATTTAAAAAATACATTTTGGTAGGAGCTCAACTCGAATTTTATAAATATATTTTGAAACCAATTGCATTTTGTTGTTTCATCGCGACGTATTCAGGAACTGACAGCAATGGGTATGAATCCTACTTCAGAAATATGTCAAATTATTAAAACACATCGTTTTATATGCTACTTTCATCAAATGGAATAAGGATTTGATTTTTTCCATCTAAAATTTTCTTTGCATGAGAATATATGAGAGTTGCATAAAGTTTAATACTAAACTATTATATCTATTTATTTATTTGTTATAATTCGTCCATATAATTTTAATATCTAATTCTGATCACATGATTGAACCAACGCCAATTACTTGAGGTAGCAAGTGAGTCATTTCGTGAGTAATATTAGTTTATGTTGCCCTTTTTAAATATATTTATAAATTACCAGTGTTGCGCGACTTATTTACACATATAATAAAAATGAAACTGATATCTTTCTGTACGTGGAATGTAAATGAAAAAAACATTTTTTACAACAATTAACCCATTTTTTTTTATTAAATAAGTTTTGAAATTTAAATTAATTTTGGGGGCCGGTCGTGGCGCAGAGACAAGCGTGGTAACGCTCTGGTAAGGAGGCAAAACGCAGCTTTGAGTTTCACTATTCAACGCGCCATGCCTCTAGAATTTTTCGCCATGCCGGCGAAAAATTATGAATGAAATATATTAATGAAAACGAAGTGGATTGAGGTGAGGATTTAAGGTTTCCAGGTTCCCTCTGCCTACTGCTGTCTTTAAAAAGAAAGGCGGGAAATTTGAAAGTAAAAAAAAAAATTATGTCAAAAAAATAACAGCTATACTATAAGCGTGCCACCTATAAGTATAAATAATCAAATGCTATTTAAATCCATAAAAATCGTAAAAAAAAACCAACTACTCTACAATGCAGTGGTACACTAAAGCAATTACTAACTAAATACATTGTTATTATTATTAATATATACTCTTTAGTCCACTGGTTCCCAACCAGTGGTCCGTAGAAGCCTAACAAAACGTTAGGCCTCTGTGAACGATTTTAATTTTATGACTGAGGCTAGTGAGATGAAGTTTTTGTTTGATTATCAGTTATTTTTTATTATACCTACATGCATACTCTGCTACCAAGAACGATTTAAAAGTGGTCCTTGATCAAGAAAAGGTTGGGAACACCTGCTTTAGTCTATAAATACTAATAATAGCATCGACATCACTAGGGAATGGAGTACTTAAATATAATAATGATCTGTATTTAGATGTGCCAGGTACATAAATAGTTTAATACGACAGTGTCTTACACATGTACCAAGATAATGGTGCATTTGTCTTTTGTAAAGAAAGGGATATTTTATTTTTAAGTTCACGCTGTATAGGGGTATAGTCCCGCACTTAGAAACCTGGTAACCTAGTTTTGAGACACTCCGTTACCATTAAAAATGTTGTTATTTATTTTAGTTTTAAATAAGTTAAAAAAAATTAGCTTTTCTTTTTTGTGAAAGAATAAGAATGATTTTTTTGAAATTTCTTTATTTAGTTTTTACTGTATGATATATAAAATAAAACAAATAGTCATATAAGTAGTCATATAAGTTCGTGTCTCATTTTCTTTGCTATAGTTGTGGATTCGATTCCTGCTTTGCTACGAGACAACGTGGCTTCGGTAATGGCACACTATTTCTCAAAGTCTGGCGAAACTAGAGAGCGCAGTATCTTGACACTGGGTTTTTTTTCACATAACCCAAAATAAAATTTATATATATTTGCATTTATATTCACTCAATTCGTATATTCTCTAGTTTTTATTCATTGATAATGTCGCAATTGGTTCGTAGTATTAATTATTTTTTATAATATTTTCGGGTGAAAAAAAATAAGACCATATTTATTTTCCAAATAGTTTTATTTAAATAAAGATGTAGAATAACATTTAAAAATATTTTTTATATTATAATAAATGCAACAGATGATGAAATGAAATTGTTATCGTTGTTTTCAACTCGAGTTTAAATTAAGGCACAGTTAGTGTACAGAGATTTGTGCCACGACGTGTGAGTAACCTCGATAGGTTAGGCTAGATTTAGACCGTCTACCAGACTTTTTTTACATCATTTAGCTTTTTTGCTTAAAGTTGCCAGGTTTAAGCTTCTCTTGCTATATAATCTAAGATGAAGCTGCAGAAAAAAAACCAAGTAAATTAATAAATAGACCTCAAATATTGAAACATTAAAGATAAATAAGTAGAGTGTACAATATACGACTTATATTCAAACAAATATTAAAAAATTCTTTTAGGCACCATTTCTTCGCCCTGATAGACAAGGTGCGGCGTTGAGTTCCGCAAGTCACGTTGTAATTGGGCTACTCTGCTATACGGTAAAAATTATAAAACCTTAGTATATAAATTACTATGTACAACGAAAAATAAAAAAAGAACAGGAGCACAAAGTTTAATTGAAAACGTGACAGGTTATGAGTTCGATTCCCACTCGAATGAAATATTTAATCTTTTCATTATCTTCTGTCTGAATCGACCAAAGCGTAGCGTGTTCCGCCACTCCCAACACCCAATTCTTCCAGAATTCGGCGAAAAATTAAAATCTGAGTGTCTTTACACTATTTCTACATGCTGTGTGTGATTTTATTTTATTTTTTTAATTTTATTTGCACAAAAAAAAATGACGCCGATTTCTGCATTTAGCTTATCCGCATTGGTTTGTCGCGGAAACAAAATGAAAATATCAAGGCGATGTCTCTCAACGTCTCGATACCGATCAGATACCAATCGATACATGTAATAGGTGCTTAACATGCCAACTTTTGTTAAACTTGAATTTTATTGATTCACAAATATATTGAAATTGAGTTGGCTGCTCTGCGTAGTGTTCAATGTCTGTCCACTTCGTTACGGGGAGGTTCCCTAATTAATTATCTTTGATTTATTTCCCTTTTTAGACACTCCGTTCCCCACTTTCTGCCGAATTCTGGAGGCATTGCGTGTTGAGTGGCAGAACTCAACGCCGCGCTTGGCCTCGACACCAGAGCGAAGAAATGGAAATATAAATTTAAGTAAATATTTCATCTCCTCGAGTGGGGATCGAACCCACAACCAGTCGGTTTACAGTCACACTTTGTGCCGCTGCGCCACGACTGGCCTCTATGGCCTTATTTGATTTTATTTTATTTATTTCCCTTTTTTGTTAGGATGTAAGTATGTTTAGGTTACGAAACAGGAGTAAGTATATAGATGACTATGTACTCACTCAATCCCTGTACCTTAACCTTTTATTTGCCTTTAGAATTCTTGAATTTCTTATAGAAAGTGACTAAAATAATTGCTTAACTTTAAAATATTAAGCTAATGTAAATAAAATATTAATTAAACCTAATTTTAAAATATTTCATGATATAATAGCAACTTAAATTTTTTTAAATTATCTAAACATATGTAATTTGCCTTACAAATGATAATATTAATGCATCGCAACTGTTCATTCATACACGTGTCGTACACATCTCAAAATTAATGTACATCGTTATAATAGTAGCCCAATTATTTCATAATTTGTTCAAATGTCCAAATTATTTAATAGAAACTTTTTGTTATTATAATAAAATTGCTTTGTTTAAATAATTGTTTATAAGTGACTCATTGTAATATAATAGTTGTGGGTTCGATTTCTACTCGAGGAATATATAGCCCCGCTTTATTATAGTGTCTTAAATTTGTAAAAAAACTCGTTCGCTCGTTTTTTTCGTATTTTTGACAAAAAGAGAAAAGAGTTTGTGCTTAAAAATAGGTTGTCTCTGCCTACCCCGCTATATATCCTCACTATAGTGTTTATACAAAAAATATTGTAATACCTTAGAAACAAAATTCCAGAATAATGTGTTTTTACTTATAATATGTATTTTTATTAAATCTTATAGTAGCATTTGTAGTATCATTAATGTAGCAATAATTTAAAACATGATTCATACCAGATTAGTCAATTTAATAATATTATACAGTTACAAATTATGTATTTTCCTGAGCACAAATAACGATTTTCTTTCGTCGAATTATTTATATTTCCATAAAAAAAGGATAATGTTACTATTGTGTTGCCATGAGAAAGTACTTTACGTTTGCAGTGAAACAGCGTTTGACTGTAAATGCAGTGTAGGATTCGAATCCCATACATGGGGAATTATATTTAATATATTTCCGCCATTCAACATACTATGTCAAGCAAGTTGAGCACGAAATATCACTTAATAAGTAAAGAACGGAGTGAGGAACATTAAGTCCTGTATTTATAAATCTTTCTCAACTCTGAGATCGATCTTGAGTGCATCTTGAGATGTAGTTTTTATTCGTAGATTATTTAAACGGCATCTCAGAGTTGAGACCACACAAATACGAGCATGTGCCTACCCTGCTCTGTGGATAAAAAATGAAGTTGTTTATTTTTATAGTATGTTTATTTTTTTAATAACGTCAAACAAATATGTTGATGATAGGTAACTTGAATGAAATATGATTACTTAAATATCCGTAGGGTATCCATTTTAATTAAACAAACCACAAATGAACTAGTCATAAAGAGGCCATTCGCTCGAGAGCTTCTCTCATTACAACAGAAATTAAGTAAATACCATTTTATTACATAATATCGTTATGTTTAAATATGACTCACCTACAGACACTGGTATGTAGACCAAAAAATATAGTGCCAAAACACTAAATACTCCCCTTTCTATCTGAATTTGAGTCATTACATATGGCGAAAGTTGCTCTTTGTCTTATCAGAACAAGAAAAAGAAAATTATTTCTGTATAAGATACAGTAAAATATATTTTTATATTTAAGCTAACTATTTGCAAGTAAACTTTCTGGAATTTCGTACTGTTTACGCGATATTCGCTTATGGAATAAATATAACACTCAAACAGTAACAGCACTGTGCAGAATTATTCACACCTTACCATTAACTCGACCATTGCCTCGTCTACTACACGCATTTGGGGCCTTTTTGAATATCGATTTTTTGAATTTTGACATTTAATATTCTTTTTAATTCAGCCAATTAGTAAGGCACTGCAAATTACATACAACCAAGATTCAGGTATTTATATATTTTTTTCTTTTTTTTTTTTAATTGAACGTTTTCGTATTATTAAATTTGATATTAAGATATTCTTTATTATGTTAAGATAAGTTAAACTATAAATTTCCGAAGCGAATATACATTTGCGCGTATCTGAAGTGGTGACCTGGTTTAAACAAATCGTTAGTACATTTCGGGTATTGCATCTCAAACGATTTAGGTTAAATCAGCTATTACGTTCATAGTTTCAAATATTGAACTGTATTTACTCTCACATGCCAGAATACATTTGATTCGAGTGTAATATTGACTGTGATTTATTGTTAGTAATTCTTAAAATATTTTATATTCAATTTAAAATTTTATGCCTTTTTTCTTCAAGAAAGTCTTTTTTTTTGACACTTTTTTTCATTAACAATTTTACGCTAAACATATGGCGGAAGTGACAGACAGGTTTGACTTCAGTCTAGCAAAAGAATCTATTCGCTCCCCTAAATAGCGATCGATCTCTTTGAAGTTGTCGCCGTGAGGTTGTTTATAGACACTAGTTCGATGTAATAAATATAATTGACGCACACAAGACATCGGACACTTACCGTACAACGTTCGCCAACTGTGAACTCAATACTCTTTCAACATTAATCGAGGACGTATCTCTTCCAGCCGTTGCCTCCAGAGAATTTAAAAAGTTTAGTAGTGATTAAAAAAGTGGTTACGATTCGATTTTCAAATTTGCGCGCGATTTTCAAATTTCCCCGCGTTGGTGTTTAGTGCGTTCGGAAACGAACAGTAATAGAAAACTATTGTGAGTGATGTTTACAGAAAGCATGTGTTTTACCTGATTCCTTTCTTTGATAAAATAGTGCTTATAATATATTTTATCTTTTTGTTAACAAATATTAATAACAAATTTTAATATAAAAAATACAAAAAAAGACGTTATACAATTTGTTTAAAACAGTAGTTATTGTGCAGTATTTAATTTTACAATCATATAGTTTATCTATTCAACAACAGATGGCGCGAATGAAAAAGATATTTAAAGCTCTTACAAAGATTTTTTTGTAATAGCATTTTTTTAAATATAATGTGAAGTAATGATAAATATACTATTAAGTACACTAATAAGTTTAAATATATTTAATTCTCAAGAGTAACATCTCATATTTTAAAATACCAGTTATGTTTTACGAACGTAAACTATACTTTCTTATTAAAAATTTTTATAGTTCTACTTTAATTATAATTGTAAAAAACATTAAAAGGATGTAGAAAGTACTAGGTCTGCTTATTCTAGGATATAGCGTAAAGTTATTAAACAAAAGAAGTAAAAAAATGACTAAATAAACTTCCATACACTAAACCATAATAAATAAAAACGTGTTTAAACTTTAATTTAATGTATTATCCTATTGAAATTAAGTATCATTAATAACAATATTTCACGATTACCTACAGCCACAGCAGTCGTTGGTTTGGTTGGTTTTATTTTAAAATTGTATTTTTCACGTTTTCACCTTCTTTTTTAAAACTGTTAAAACTAAAAAAAAACGAATCTAGCTCACAATATCACTTACAATTTTTAATTTCATAATACTTTATTAATACGTCAAACTATTTTCTGAATAGATCGATAGTAACTCATCACGTGTTAATTTTAGTATCATTACATGACCTTAACACCGATTCTCATGAAATACGGTTTTGTAATAAAATATTAAACACTACAACTTTATTTATGTAGGAGTCGACAACAAATGTTAGGTAAATTACGTTATTTCCGTAGTTACTAAGTGCAACATGCTTTTAATATTTACACATTTACACAGCCTATATATATAATAGTAAATATAAAATCGATAAGTAAATGTATAATATGTGGCCGTCGCGCCACAGTAAACGCGACGGTGTGGGTTCAATTCTCACTCAGGGAAATGATTATAGTGATTTATTTTTATTTACCCGTCTGGTCGACGGAGTGTAGCGTTGAGTTCCATCACTCAATACACTATGATTTGTAAATTCGGCGCTTAAGGAACAAATTCTAGGTTCACTCTGCCTACCAGCTATATAAAGTTTACAAGTTTTAAATAATATTTTTTTCCTTCACGCATCTCGTGTGATTTTTTCTTTACTGCGATTCTTTGCTATTGAACAGAAACCAATTTTCTTCGGAAAAACAAAAATATTTTTAAGTTAACACATTACCACGTCTGAGACCCGAACCCACCACCATCGCACCAATATTAGAGATTATTCATTAAGAAATATATTTGTATGTTTTCCAGCCTATTTATTTTTATATCTAACATAAACAATAGTTTAAGTAGTTACTTGCTTATGTAATATACTAGCTTCGCAAAAAAATATTCGAACCAGTAACTATAAAGCTCTATAATATTAGTATGGATATGGATAAAACCTACTATAAAAATAGTAATTAGAAAACTTCATGGCACTCCAATCTTTCCTGTATCCAATAGATAGCTATATATTTTCAAATTTTCTGTTACCGTTAATCATTTTCGGTATCGTACTCCTTACGACCAGTATGGATCATAATATGAATCGTAAATAATAAACACACACATACATACGTTACATATATTAACATTTTTGAAAAGTAAAAAAAAATCACAATTGAGCTATAAAAAAGAATTTATATTTCATAGTAACAAATTGAAATGGAGGTCGTTGACTCAGCCTCGTTGCCAATGTTTTTAAATATAAATAATATATTGGCAGTAACGTCCATCAAAGCATCGTCTTCGATTTATAAAATTCATGCCAAAATTATTTTTTAATGCAGCACCGACTTTTTTTTATTATTTTTTTTATTTGAAATAAATAAAAGATAAATATAATATAATTATAAAGTGTATATTTAAAGTCATTTATGCTAGAAATTTAAAAAATGATAATGCTTAAAAGCTGATTTTATACAAATAAGACAGTTACAATAATAATCTTATAAGTCTTTTGAATCTGTGCTTCTTGATATCTAATTTTTTTATTTTAGAAATAAAATATACCTATAACCTTTTGAAGTTTTAGAGAAAATTATTATTTTATTATAATAATTAATAACCTTAATATTTTTCTTAACTCAGGAATTTAAAATTCATAATAAGAAAATATTTTACAATAAACTCTATAGAAAAGCACAACTACGTGTAAGTACTATGAAAATTACCATGGTGTAGTGGAGACGTCAAGATTTCTCACGATTTTGTATTACATATTCAAATTCTATTTAAAGTTTATAGTGTAAATATACATTTTTTTTTATATTTATCGTAGAGTGAGTGTCAATGGCGAAAAACAGTATGTTTTAAGTATAACACTAGGTTCTCCTCGCCTTGTAGCAGACAAGACAATAAAGCGACAACCTAAAAAAATATTTTATAAATATAAGAAATAATAACTAAATTCAAGTTCATAATCTATTTAGTTTTGACCCGAGAAACACATCGCAAACGTAAATTAGCGCACGAGCAAGCAGCGGTGTGAGGAAAAATACGCGCGCGCGCCAACTCGGATTGAACGATAAAAACATGAACGAACGATGTCATGCTGTAAGAAACATTGGCTTACGGCAGACGTAGCCACGTGAGGAAACTCGTAAATATTTTTTTTTGTAGCGTACAAACATACAATACGTTTTCTTATTATATAAAAGCGAATTTTTGTTTTTACGTTTGTAACCTTGTTGTACGTTCCGTGAAAAATAGATTCGGTAGTTCAATGTATTGTGCAGGCTTTGAACCTTGAACTTCGGACTGCATATTTAAAATTCTCTCTTAAGGAAGTTTTTGTTATCATGGCGGGTAGCTGGTAACATTGTTTATTATAAAAAAGACAATAAACCTTTCATAATATTCATTTAATAAGAAATTGCATTTTAAAGTATCACTTTAATAATTAAGATTTAAGATGATGCGAAAAATTGGAAACTTACTCATTTGTTAAATGTGACTTTATTGAAATTAACCCCAGTCGTACCGTAGGGGCACAAAGTGTGACTGTAAATAAGATTGGTTGTGGGTTATATTTTCATTTCTTGCCTTTGGTATCGAGGTAAAGCGCGACGTTGAATTCCACCACTCAACACGCAATGCCTCCAGAGTTTGATGGAAAGTGGAAAACGGCGTGCCTTAACACTAGCTTTCCTATGCCTACACTGCCGTGCGCGGGGTACATCGTGAAGCTGATTTAATTTAATTTAAAAATATGTTAAAAGACATATAACTCGTACTCATAACTTTTTTATTCTCATATAATTATGATTTTTTTGTTTTGTTATTTTTTTTAATGTCTACATGGTGTTAATAATATAAATAATTCAGTAGATAAAATCACTCAGATGATTCTAAATCTCCATTGTTAGTTTAACGTGCTTGGTTCCCTCTGGTATAAGGCGGGCGGTGCGCACGGCCCGCCGGTGACGTCACGGGTGTCCGGTTACGCCTAACTTTCACTCCATCTCAAAGGCAAGGTCACTTTCGGGATATTCACGTACGATATGCACACAGCACGCTTATACATTGTTTTTTATTTGCCTTTTTTAATTTAGGTGTAAAAAGAATAGTTTTTTTAAGCTATCACACTGCATCCCGCATATAGCATGGTAGGCAGGGGCAATGTAGTGTAAAAACAGTCCGTTCTGCACTTACCCCCCAAAATTGGGACATTGCGTTTTGGGTTGCGGAACTCAACGCCGCGATAATACATAGTTTAGTATAGACAGTTTTTTAAATAATTAATTATTCTATTAGCGTATACTTTGTATTTTTTTTATATTTTGCTGAATAAATTACACTGATTAGCTACTCTGTTTTAATATGTTTACTGGATGGTGGGTACAGTACCTACTAACCGATCTGTCGTTTTACCTCGTTTCAAATACTATAGGGTATTTGGATTCACATATAATAAATATGATATTATTATTGTGTTACATCTTAAAATAACTATTTAAAGGTGCTCTTAAAAATGCGAATCTGGAGCAATGGGAGACTATCTCACCAAAAACATGATTGAACTTGAGCTCGATTCCCAATTAGGGCTATGAACTGTTTTCATTGTTGAGGCCAGTCGTGGCGCAGTGGCACAAAGTGTGACTGTAAACCGACTGGTTGTGGGTTCGATCCCCACTCGAGGAGATGAAATATTTACTTAAATTTATATTTCCATTTCCTCGCTCTGGTGTTGAGGTTAAGCGCGGCGTTGAGTTCTGCCACTCAACACGCAATGCCTCCAGAATTCGGCAGAAAGTGGGGAATAGAGTGTCTTAACACTAGGTTCCCTCTGCCTACCCTGCTGTGTGCGGGATACAGCGTGAAGCTGATTTATTTGATTTATTTTTAATTGTTTTCATTTTGCTCTGACACTTTGCTCTGACAAATAAATTGTGGCGTTGAGTTACGCATCTGACACGCAATGTGACAAGTTAAGTGGAAAGCGGAGAATTAAGTATTTTTGTATTTTTGTATGTTTTTAATTATTTTATTAGCGAAAATAAGTATAAAAACTTAAATGACTAGGATAGTAAGCCATGAGGTCCGGTTTAGGTCATTCTACGTTTATGTTTTTATATGGAGTTGTAGCAGAATTTAGTAATATTTATAAATAACAATTTAAAATAATACAAACAGTTCCTTTACAGTTAGGTTTGTTTGCCAAGTGAAATTTATTTTGGATCGTTGCTCCGACTTTAACAGTTTAATATATCGCTCATTTGGTGCAACAATTATTTAATTACAAATCAAAATCAAGTCAGCTTCACGCTGTATCCCGCACACAGCAGAGTAGGCAGAGGGAATCTGGTGTTAAGACACTCCTTTCCCCACTTTCCACCGAAACAAAGTTTCCGACACCAGAGCGAAAATAAACAAAAATCTTCGAGTGGGAATTGAACCCACACTGTGGCATTTACACTTTGATGATAATGTAAAACAACAAGATTATAATGTAAAACTGTAATTTATACTTTTTGCTCTCTCTTTTTTAGCTTCACGCTGTATCTCGACACTCTCCGCGTTTCACAAATATCGCACTTTAGAGAAGCGATCACGATAAAAACTATTTGAATTATTCGATTTATAATGTTAACTCATCTTACAACGTTTAATGGTTTGAAATATTTTACCTCCTACTTACGACAGTGCGATGCACGCGGCACTTTCTATGAAAAATAATCACACATTAATGGCACAGATACTTTATTTTTTGATTAATTTCAAAAGAAAAAGCATAAAATAATATTTCTCATGAATTTTAATCATTGATTAGAGTTTCAGTGCGTATATTGAATATACGTACAAATATTTTAATTTTTTGTGAACAATGGCGCACGGCCACAAGGCTAAGACTGTAAACGTGACGTGTATGGGTTCAATGCGGGGTAGTGTTATAATTAGAATTTTTATTTTTTCATTCTGGTAACGAGGCAAAACGGTGTTGAGTACCGCCAATCAACACGTGATGTCTCGATTATTATTGATAGTTCGACGGAAAGAGTGGAACGGAAGTGAGTTAATGGCGAACGGACAGTCTTAACACTAGGTTTCCAGGCTTCCTCTGCCTACAGTGCTAAGTGTGTGATAAATGGAACAGAAATATAACTTATTAAGTTGTAATTACTTCTTAATACATTAAACAGATGCTAATAAATTTTGTTGTCTGTTCAAACACTGATACAACACGGCCAATTTCCCGCTCCTAAAATGGCACCTACACATTGCACTTCAACAGAAGCTGTATATACGAGCTTTCGTCACTGTGACGTCATGTCTGCAATTAGAAGAACCATAAAACATTATGAAGACATTTTTGTGGTAATACAGTTAACACATACTTTTTTTTTCACTTCTCACGAATGACATTTTGCGCAAGGAACATAGTTATATTTTTTTTCGTCTAATATTAGATTTAAAAAAAAATTGAAAACACTACTGTCATGTCTGCAAAGATATCTTAAAAAATTATAATCGTAAAAAAATGTTACGGACTTAATGTTTTTAATTAGACATATAGTAATTAATATATGGAAATGAAATAAATTATTATTTTTTTTAAGTTAATATGTCATGGCCTTTTAGTTTTACGATTATGTCATAGTTATATATATTTGCATTAAAGAAGAAAATAAACATACAAATTAATCAAACGATAAATCAAAGCTTAAACAGCAAACAATGCATTTCTGATTCGGTGAAATTGAATAATGTAAAAGTGATTTATGTATTAATGTCACGTTTAATTTATGAATATTCTCCCGATCAAATGATCCCGCCATTTAGAAGTAACTGATAATAATAAAATCTTTGGCAGTATGACAAAAACCATTGCGTTGTTTTTGAGCCCGTACTTTTTTAACGAGAAAATAGTTTCGCGCGCAAATGTTACAGTATTATTTATTACATATTCTTTATTCAAAGAGGTCGATGACTCATACGTTACGTCAAAATTTAATATCGAATTAAAACACTATTTTCGTCGTTTGCCAAATATTTCAATGTCGGCTTGCAAATGTCACTTGACCATTAATCACTTGACGTTTTGTGCATAAAAATCAACATTTTCGCGATAAATAAAGGATTTTTTTTGATCAAAGGTAATTGCTAAAAATACGAAATATTTTTATAAAAATATCTTCGAATTAATGTTTCATTATAATTTAGTACGTTTAATCTTTAATTATCTGCTTTTGTTAAGTTGATTAAGGTATTTAAAAAGCACATATTTGCTATATTTTTTTCAGTGCATCTATTCATCTTTTTAAAACTGCGAATAAATTTGAAAGCCAATTTCTTAATAAGTATAATACAATGAAAAGTATATTTGATATTTTGTTATTTATACATAGTATTTTTATGATTTCAATCAGGGTAAACCAAATGCTAGTCTATTTTATGACCTAAACAATAGACAAAACACAACCTTGGATCAATTTAAACGTAATAATGCCTGGTCACAACGCCAAACTGTTATCTAAATGTGGACACAATCTTTGGCAAGTATTGCATTTTAATTTCAGTTGTTCATATCTAGTCCCGGCGTTACATCGCTGCACCTAACCCCTTTATCGAACTTTTAACCTATCCCTCTCCCTTGCAAAAGTGATACAGAATGGGACTGTTGTTGTCAGTAATAATAACTTACGCCGGCTTTCACGAGGCTATAGACTGCTTGAAGCACATTATAAGTGGAATCATACCTGATGCAGAACCCAATTTTAATGATCTCGTCGAATATTACACACGACTGCTTCAAAAGACAGCGAACGCCTCACCTCGGGACTGGACTAAGGAATCGGGCCAAGGTTACCTCTGTTTGACTGAAGATAAAAATGGAAATATCAAATCTGCCGCTGTCAAATTCTATGGCGGCCAACCGAATTCGACCGCCATATTGTTTTCGACGAAAATATCCAGCTTCGGCCAAGACTCATTTGAAGAAAGTGCTCAAGCAAATGGTGATTACAGAGTAGACAGGTATCCAACGAAAACGAAAACAATTATATCGAACTCATCAGAATCTTTTAGTGTGGGAAGTAGAAACAGATCACCGACGTCTTCTGGAAACATTTCAGATTCTAATCCTGAGCCCGATGAAAACCTTGATGAGGGAAATAAAAATAAACAAAAACTCTCTACAGAATCCACTCCTAAAACACCCCCTTCTTCACCGTTGCCTGAAATATTATTTGAATCATATAGCGGAGATAAAAATGGGGATATAAAGTACAACGAAGAATTTTTAAGGTTATTATTTAATATAATTGAGGTGTTGAACGCACATTGCACGTCATTCGTATCAATTCATAAACCACTCTCTGTAGTTACCTAGCTACATCTTTAGTTCATATGTGTGTACCCCATTAACAAATATTCGTTCAGGACACGATTTTCCTACAAGGATTTATTACATTTACGCGATTATTTTCCTATTCATATATAATTTTGTTTAAGATCTCTTGATGGAATTAAGTATCGACCTCTTCAGCGGAGCGACCCAAGTTTTAGACGGAGATCATTTAGAAAACGAGCGTCGTCTTCATCCAATTCATCCAGAGATTCTCGAGCGTCCCGTGATGAGGAACTTAAAATATTTACTTCACTCGAGGAAGATGAATTCAAACGCATGAACAAAGATGAAAATTATACTGGATTTGGCAGTGCCCCTAACTTAGCAGCGCGTTCTTATTCCAGAAGTCGGTCACGAGAGAAATCCCGTGAGAAGCGAAACGAAGGCACTATTCCAGAAGCAACCTCTTACAGCCTAGATGAGGAAAGACTGAATGACGCAAGGGCGTTCATCAAGGATGTGCCTAAACTTTCGTCCCTTGATGAGAATGACAAACCTAGTGATATACCTGAGGTAAAGGAAGAAGAAGAAGATGTTGATTTTTGGGCTAACATTGAAGATTAGAAGCGCTTTTTAATCTAGCACGAACGCACCACTGCTTTATGAGCATGACTGATTAAAGACATTAAATGATAAATCCCCTTTTTTAGTTTGTTTTACAATCCCTTTTAGCATATACATTCCTTTCCGACGGGAAAACAGTTTTATACAAGCTTAGTATGGCTTTTTAAAAAAGTTATGTTTACACATTCATACAAAGTAGATAGTCAGTTATACATTCGTCAAAATTTTACTTTGAAAATATATCAAAATTTTATCTAATCATTTTACACTACAAAACATCATTAAATTTTTTCCAACATATTTTAATTTCTAGCATAATTAACATAATTTAAAATATATTTTCCTAAATTATAAATTTAGATACTTTTATAATTTACTTATTGCTTCATTAGTAGTAAACAAACTGTGTTGCTCAAGATATCCTAAAATAAAGCGTTCGGTCCAAACCTCGACCCACTTGTTCTTAATGTGACACCGCCCTCCTGTCTTCGCCGCTCTTCATGGGAGTATTTGATATAAAACAGAACATCTATAATCTATTGTAGCTATATAATAAATGTCTTGGACTCGTAAATGAGAATCGTCGTTAGTTTCCTCTACTTTAGTACTAGAAAATTTTAAGTGCGCTCTTAATTTCAAAACCACAAGAAAATAAAATAACATATGCGCAGTCACGTTTATAGATACAAATGAAATGTGGTAAGAATCTGATATATAGTTACAAAGGTCATCTCATACTCTGTAAACCGCTACTGGAAACCGCAACTGTATTTAGTGAAGTAAATCTTTACGACAGGAAACCTCTTGCCAAAATATTATTCATTTCGAAATATTTTAATAATAATTTAAATATCATTGTGACAGTACAGATATTTGCGATCGTCGTGGCTTGGTGACAGCTTCAGATTGCAAACACAGTGGTTTTCTGATTGGGATTCGATTCCCACTTATGGGGAGTATTTATTCAAATTGTTTGACCCCCTGCCCTGGAAGATAAATTTCGGTCTACAGTTTCGCCTCTCAATACAATGTGTCAAATTTGACGGAAAGTGCTTTAATCATCAAGGAAAAAACGTGAAGCTGCTTTTTAGTGTTATATTTTGTTTATGTTAATAAAATAGTAATTTTCTTTGTGAATGAGACCAATATAAGTAGGTACTGTGGTTGCTTAAACAAGTAAAAAGGACGCGAGCTTCAAAAATTAAAAAAAGGTCACCCATTTTATTGATGGAAAAAGTTCATAAAAAAAGTTCGTAACTAAAAATTCTTAGTAATCATAACTAAGATGTACATATGTTCCATATAAAGCTGCGATATAGAGTGCTCCCTTTTCCATTACTTTCTCTTAACGTAATTTAGTATCTATCAAAACTAAATTGTCTATCCCCTTTCTAATTTATTTTCGGCCGCCGGGCATATTCATCATAGTATATATTTAGATACAGTGCGACGCCAAGTCAAAGTCAACTGATAAACAAAGAAAATTTTCTAGGAATCCTTATAAATACTTTTTCAAAATCTTCTTAAACTAATTAAATATCAATTTAAACATTATTTAAAATAGCGTTTCTCACATTATATTTTTAAAACATTTTTTTTGGAGGCCGTCGTGGCGCTGGGGCACAAGCGTGAGACTTTAAACTCAACGGTTGTGGGTTCAATTCCCATTTGGGGTAAATAATTGTTTACTATTTTTTTTTCTTGTTCTGGTAACAAGGCAAAGCGCGGCGTTAAGTTCTGTCACTCAACAACTCGAGATTTTGGCGAAAAGAGAGGTACAGAATGTCTTAACACTAGGTTTCCTCTGGCTATCCTGCTAAACGGGACACAGCGTAAAGCTGAATTTATTTATATTTTTTATAAATAAATATAAATAATTATTGCCAAAATTATTTATATTTTTTATTATATTAAAAATTTATTGCTTTAGAAAAGATCTTTTTGTAATGATGTTATTTAAATAATTTTAAGCAAAGGGAACTGTGACAATTGGAACGTTGTTGAATTAAAAGCAAAGATGATTTCTGATTATTGTTTTCGATATCACTTTCCATAAAATTTTCATTTTTAAGTTTAAACAGTATCGAATAACAGCGGCGACAAAACCATTACCTTAAAATAATTAAAAACAAATTATTCTAAAATAAAAAAAAAAATTTTTAAGTTATTAACTAGTCACGAACAGGTGTTTTTCATCTCCTTGGAAACGTAAGCGAAATTTAAAAATAAACTGATGAATGAACGTTGACCAAGACCTTCTCCGCTAAGACATCGACCGGCTGCGTCTAGACAAAAATGAAGGCAGCGTCGATAAGTGACGAAGCCTAATAACATCCGGTCCCGGTCGTTACTTCTGCTAAGTAAGCAAATGGAAATATTTTCTTAGATTGGCAAAAAAATATGAGTTTGTGAGATTAGGTATTAATTTATCTCCTTATTTGGAATAGTGAACATAATGATCAACGTCACGCTGTTTCTTGAGTACAGCAGTATAGGTCACATCATGGAAAATTGTCAAAACAGCTCGTTCTCTCCACTTTCCGCCCAATTTTCGCTCCCCTATGTCATCAAAAATAAGCAATCCTCTTAAAAATATTTCATTGAACACATCAAAAATAAGCAAAACCCAATTTTTTTTGGGTTAAGGGAACAAAAGTATTTCTTGAATCTGGCATAATAAAATTTTATTCTAGTTAAAAACCTTATTGAAATAATGTTTACAGTCAAATGCACAGTGTACAAGTAAAATTGATGGTAGAATAATGTAAATCAATATGCCGAGAAATTATTTGACAAACATAAATGTTACATTATAATGAAATATTACCCAATCCCAACAATATCGCATAATTATAATACATGTAAAACTAATAACCTCCGTTTTTAGTTGATTAATAAAGTGAACAAATGCACACAATATGGCACAAAATGTAGAGTTTCGAAGAATTTTTCCAAACGCTTTGATGCTTTTTCTGTTTGTTATTTTTACTACTGCTGTAACAATAATGTATTTTTATATTCGCTAGGAAAGTTTACTTTGAGGCCGTCGTAGCGTAGTGCGTGCAAGCGTGTGACTATAAATGCGATGGTTGCGGGTTGGATTCCTACTCGGGAAAAGGAAAAGTTGATGTAAATATTTAATATTTTCATTTCTGCGCTCTCTTTCAATGATCTGCTACTCAACACGCAATGCTTTTAAAATTTGGCGGAATGTGGAGAGTGGCCTACCCTACTATGTGCGGGACACAGCGTGAAGAAAAAAAAAGGTTAAAATACAGATTATTTATACGTTACATTTAATAAAACGTTTAATAAAGTAGGGTATTGGATTCATTTTAGGTTTGGGTAAGATAGATTCATTTTAAGTATGGGTAATACCTAAAATGAATATAAATCGTGTAAAGTAGAGAGTGGAGTATCTTATCACCTAATACTTATCACACACTCCGAAAATGATGGGGGTGCGTGATGACAATAAAATGAACTTGTCACATTATAATTGGCTGCCTTTGTGATCTAAACGTATCGTTTATAACGCCTTCGTCTGTTGGTTGACGATAGATAGGGTCGAATTCTTGAAAATACATATATTTGAATGCATCTGTAACATGTATTTAGGTCGGTGTTTATTTATATTATAAAGCAAATGTAAACGTAAATCAGTAATCGTTCATTAAATACAATGGAACAGATGCAGATTGAGAAGTTTTAATCCTAATTCAACATCAATAGCTCAGAGGCAATCGGCCTATATTCACAAGTGCAAGCAAACTATCTTGGAACCTTTAAAAGTCTACAGATGTGGGGTAACTGATCGGGTTATCGAAGTAAACGTGCGATTCCCCGGACGCTCGAGAACGCCCGCGCACCTGCCCTCTCCGTCACTCATCCAAATTTAAATCCTGATCTCCCCCCACCGGTGCGAGCGCTTTACATTCTGGAATAATTCCTGCGATTCACCCACTGGTTCTCGCCATTCGAAATCGGGTCGCGACCGCGTTCGGTGATATCGTTTATTTAGTAAAACAGCCAAAACTTAGCCATGGCTGACGTTGACGTTCAAGTCCAGTACACGACCACCGAAAGAAAGACCAGGAAGGTGAAAAAGACTTCCAAGCGTAGGGAGTCCAAGGATGGCGAGGTCACCGTGACAGAACTAGAACAGACCAACACCACCACCTCCAACGACGATGGGTATGTGTAGGGGTGGCCTAAACCTTGACCCTCGTGCATAGTGCGATGTGACTAGTGCGTCTGTAGTCTGTAGTGTTTGATTCAAATTACCTATAAAGACCATATTTACAGTCTACCATGTTAGACTTTATTTGGCCACCCGCACATACCCAACCTTATTTAAGGTATATTTATTAAATTTTAAGACCTATACGCTAAATTATGTTTTTGTTCTTGTTCTTAATATAGCCTATTACATTACATTTTTATATTATACTTATGTTTATCGTGAAATATGATATCTTATAAACAAATATGAACACCGAAAAATAGCGGAAATAATTTTACTAGTAAAATAACACTAACCACATAAAACATATATAAACAATAACATTTTATACAATAAGGACAAATTATTAATAAACACAATTTCTTTCAGCTTATTTTCAGTGGCGAATACACCAAGGCGATGAACAAGGACTGGCACAGCGGTCACTTCTGTTGTTGGAAATGTGACGAGTCCCTCACCGGACAGCGCTACGTGCTCAGGGATGATCACCCCTACTGCATCAAGTGCTACGAAAGCGTCTTCGCTAACGGCTGCGAAGAATGCAGCAAGACCATCGGCATCGATTCTAAGGTTATTTATCTATATGTAACTGATTTTTGGTATAGATCGTCTCATTTTCTATGCACCTAGATTTATAGGTTCACTGATATGATATACTTTTGGGCGACATATTATATGTGATAAAAGTACTTGTTTTTGTATATACATTTTATAAATAATTACATATATATGCACCTATGTCGAAATAGTGAAATATCGTTAAAATAACATTCTGAAGTAAGTGCTTTTCAATATTAGGTCGGCTTTCCACTGATTCACTTGGACTTTACCAAAGTCCAGTACACTGAGAAGTTTGTAGCTATTGTATTAAATGTTGTATCAATAATCCCAAAATTAGATCAGAATCAGAGTTAGTGGCATTGCAAAGCTTTGTTGGTGATCAAATTTAGTTTTGTCACTCCAGTCGGCCCAGATTCTTGGGCGTACCTCTGCACACGGCCCCAGGCCGAACGCTGCCAACGCTTAGTATACCTATACGTTCAACTGACGAATGACTACTCCCGTTAGAACAAACAGCTACAATATTACAATTGTATATCAAATCACTTTGAACTATACGCCAAGATGGTATAGTGGTCATGGATGATAAAAGGCTTGAAATGTTCAATTTGTAAATATTGATATAGAAATGTAATGCTTAGTAGAATTTTTTGGATAAAAAGACTTGATAGCGAGTCTTGTAGAGATTTTTACATAATGTAATAGCGCTTACTATGTTTTTTGATTGAAACTGAAATAAACGTACACTAATAAAATATAACAGATCAAATACTATTTTTGGAGTTAATTCTTGGCGGTATCCCTGGTACCAGCGTTCGACTGGTGACGGTTCTATTACTATTCGAAATAATGAAATATTTAATATTTTCATTTCTTCGCTCTTGTATCTAGACAAAGCACGGCGTTAAGTTCCTCCACTCTACACACAATACCTCCAGAATTCGGCGGAAATAGGGAGCGAAATTTCTTAACACTAAGCTCCCTCTGCTTACCCTGCTATGTACTGGATACAGCGTGAAGCTGAAAAAAAAGATACTATTTTTGGGTCGGAAACCAAATCATTGTAATGTTTTCATTTAGTGATGACCTTGAACAACCGCGGGTGATCCACCCGGTCAGGCGATTCTATAAAGATTTATGCACGATACAAACACCACTTAAATTTGTATATGCATTTCGTAATCGACAAAATAAGTTTTCATATTTTATTGACATTACGACATCCACTTTGGTTGAGAGCGCGTGTATCAGATTCATCTCGCGATGCTGCCAAGAATAGAACTTTTAAATGAGGGGGTTTTATTTTGAAATACTGAAATTAGATGCAGCCGTAAACTAGTTAAGGGCTTGTGTTTACATAATGTATTGTTATGTTTGTTAGAATAACATGCACAGTGGAAAATATTTTAAATTTTCTCGTTGTGTGTTAGTTTTGTATGAAAATAATAAATACGTTGTTTTTAGTATTTTCGTAGGAATACTCTCTAGTCTTGTTTCAGTAGAATCTATTACCGTCGGCGCTCCTATTATATCATATAATCTTAAGTGACGCCCACAACTTGTTGTTTAGTTGATGGGTGGTTTTTCCAGTTATATTGCGTCTTAAGAATACTACATTCTATGTATATTTGCTTATACATATAATATTTACTCATCACTTCAAACTCATTAATCATTCTAAGTTGGAAACGTCACTGTCAATATTTTGAACGCTTCCAATGTGACCAATATAGGAATTACGGTTATACGGTTATATAAAAATAGCTAAAGCATATATTTTGGGGAGATAGAATCATTTTCGAAAATAATTAATAAAAATATATTTTGAATAAAATTGAATATCAATTAAACATACTGATTTCTGTACATTGAGTGCATCTTTACCACTAGACTAGTACTTGGCAAAATCAAAGTAAAATGAAGTACTTAGTAAAATCAAGTATTAAAAAATATATATCAAATGATATTTGTACTCAAAACTACTGCGCTCAGTCATATTAATAGTTTTCTATATAATTTCTTACATATAAGTACATTTAAAAATATGTATCTAATATATGTAATAAATATATGTAATATTTAGTGAACTAAATATCTACTTCGTTCGGGTACGTTCAGATGTCTTACATAAGTTATCGACTGAAAATATACATGCACAATATACAACTCAAATCATATCAAATTATGGCCGATTTAATATATTGTTCGATAAAAGAATAGAGCACAGCTCTGACTATAAACGCAACGGCTGTGAGTTCGATTCCCGCTTAATATAAAATGAATTAGTCTCATTGTCTTAGCTCTGGTAACAAGACAAAACGTGGCGTTAGGTTCTGCGACTTTACAAAAAATATCTCGACAGTTGGGTGGAAAATGGTACACAGAATGTCCTCTGCCTACCTTCCCATGTGACATACAGCGTGAAGCTGTTTTGCTTTAAAAAAAATGTTTACTTATCTTGTCACATAAATCTAGTAACTCACTATCTTAGTTTAGTAACTTTTAGTGATCTTTTATAAAAATATATGTTTTATTTACTATATATATTGGCTACAAGATTCTGTTGACAAACTATCTCGAATACAGATATAAGTTATGAAAAACTTAAAAATACCGTTTTTACCTTCAAAACGAATTTTGTGATTAGTCGATTTCATTTCATCATAAATATTTAAATAATCTCTTGCAGGACTTATCTTACAAGGACAAACACTGGCACGAGGCGTGCTTCATCTGCGCTAAGTGCCGCGTGTCCCTCGTAGACAAGCAGTTCGGGTCCAAGCTCGACAAGATCTACTGCGGCAACTGCTATGACGCGCAGTTCGCGAGCCGCTGCGATGGCTGCGGCGAGGTGTTCCGTGCTGGTGAGTTCATTGATCTGTTCTTCGGCTTCTTCAATATTTTATTCGTATAGCAGGATGAAAAAAGAGAACCTTGTGTTAAGACACTACTATTTCCACTTCCTACCTGAATTTGAGACATTGCGTGTTGATTGGCGAAACACAACACTACGCTATGTCTTAGGTTCATTATTATAAAGAGATACTATTAAAGTTTAAATTAATATTTATTTAAGTACGAATAATAATGCTTTGCTAGATATTTTTCTACTATATTATGATGCAGTAGCCAACTGATTTATTACGATTTTTATTAAGGTTTTTTGTAGCTAGTGGAGTTACTTCGTTATTCACATTTACAAATATTCACCGCTTATATGGTTAAATCGGAGCCTGTCGTGACGCAGGGGCACAAACGTGTGCCTGTAAACGCAATAGGTAGAAGGTTCGATTTCCACTCAACGAAATGAAATAATTATAATACTTTTTTCATTTCTTCGCTCTGGTGTCGAGACAAAGCGACTGAACTCCTTCAGTTATATTTTCGAGAAAAAACCTTAAATATGCCAAATTACGTTAAAAATGTTTCGTTAACTACGAAACTCATTAAAACATCAACACCAAATTAATTATCTCATTAAAATCCCTTCATGAAACATTTCAATTTCATCATATAAATAAACTAAGCTGTCTGTAGCTTTGAATAGAATATACTGGAGTCGAGTCGAGTCGAGTCGAGTCGCTTTTCTTTTGTAAAACCGACCCGACGTGGAAATATTAAACGGGCCCAGCTTAATTAGGAGTCCTTTCAACTTTTTGCTAGTCGCAAAGCATACTGAACTTAAAGGGTATTCCCCCAGTGGGGAACAATTATGTTTCCTACATAATGTTATATTCCTCTCCGTCTGTTATTTCTATTGTTAGTTAATTAAGTGCTTTAGAATATACGCGAATTTTGAAGTTATGCTTTAGCTTTATAAATATACTTTTGTTATTCGATTTATCTTTTTATTTGAATGTTTGGTTTTTAATGGTTGAACTACTTAACGAGTTTAAACTATATTGTGAGATGAAATTAGAACACCGGAGAAAAATAAAGGCGATGAATATAATACGATTTATTACTCTTAGTGAATATCATTTTCTTAAAATTAAATTTTTACCGAGCTTATTTCGAACCAAAATATCACTTCAAGCGAAGTCAATACTAGATTATAAACCAAAAAGATTAATTATTGCGCAAATTAAAAAAAACAATGTTAAGACACTCCGTCCTCCAATTTCCGCTTGGACTAAAGACACTGCGTATTTAGCGGAAAAACTCAACTTTTTAAAGTATCTACTACTTTGTCTGAGCAAAGAAATTATATTATCGAGTTGCGATGATCGTGCCACTTGAAACAATATCTTTATTATCTATTATTATTTAAATTAATGTTAATTAATATTCTTCAATAAAATAAAAATAGTTTTCATGGCCGTATAATTTTTTGGAAAATAAAGAAAAAAAACGGCTTCAGCTAAGTTTACATTGGGTGTATTATCATTCTTACCGTGACGGTTATGGGTACGATTGCCACTCGGAAATGTAAATTATTTCCACTTTCTGGCTGCTGGCTAATAAGACAACGCGCAGTATTTAGTTCTGACTATGAATGAATGAATAAAAATGAGGAACGGATTCAAACAGTAGGTTCCCTCTGTTACCCTGTTATATGCTAAATACAGCGTAAAACATTATTTTACCAAACTAGAGGGCATCCTCGTCTCGTACTAAGCCACAAAAAAATTATAAATAAAAGTAACATTTCGAATAGAACTACTTACCATATATACTTATATATGTATATTATTATAATTTATTTACGTAGACATTAAATCATTCACGTCTAAATATGGTGTGATGTCGCGATCTCGAGAATATAGACTTAAATTACTCTCGACAGGGCTTAGTGGAACATATGCTTCTATCACTTGACTCACGCCATGACACACCGCTGTTAAGAATTAAAAATATTTACAATTTTATAGAAAACTAAAAAAGAGGGATTCTTATTTTTTAGCGAAATAATCGCTACGAAAACCCAGTAGGACTTTATAGAACAGTAGTAAAAATATCCGCTACAGGCTTAAATAATAATATCTATCTAAATCTACTTTACAAATTATTTTTAATTATCTTTATTTAACATTTCACGATGTCTCCTCAAGAAACGCGTCGATACATTTCATAAACTACTGAACTGATTTGGATAAAACTTATAACTGTTCCCTAAATTGAAATGTAGATGTTTGGATGAAGTATCATTTCAATCAAACAGAATTCTATGACATTTAGTTTCTCACAAATTTTTGGACAACTATTAGAGCTTACATAAGAAATTTAACACAACACACGTGTTTGTAATCTAAAATAAAATCAGCTTCACACTGTATCCCGCACACAGGGTAGACAGAGGGAATTTAATGTTAAGACGCCTCGTTCCCCACTGTTTGGAATCTTTTACATTAAAATTATTTAATTATTATATTTTATTTTTAATAAAATTAAAATGTTTGGTTAACACGCTATGTATACTCGTACACTCCGCAAGTGACTCGCTAGGCCGTATAAGGGCAGTGTGATACCCTTGCTACTTAAGGCGGTATAAGGTGATTTGAGAAAAAAACCAGCCATTGCCAATGCCGCAGCCTCGACGCTTCAGCACTTTTGACTTTTACAATACGCTCGATTCGATACTTTGTAACGTTTAAAATATTTTTGCTTAATATGGCTATGTTTTTACTTATTTTCTTTACTTATCAGTGTGTACTGATTATAAATATACAGAGAAAAAATTATGAAACAGAAATCTGTTCAAGCATGAGACTGTTTTTTTATAATTGCGTATATAGACTTTAATTTCTCGTAGTCGATTTTTTGATATTACTTAATAAAATACATCCTACTCCAAAACAAAGACGTAAATTACCCTCATTAAATTCATACGCTTAGTTTCGAAAGTACTCACTATAAATAACTTTGTTTTAGTTAACGCTTTTGTATAGTTCAGATTTATTTGGGGGAACACAGAACTTTAGTAATTAAGGTAATTAGTGATGTGTTATATCGATTAAGACAAAATTATCGAGTGACGATTTTATTTTATATAATTAACGAATTTTGCTGATCAGGCCACAGATAATATATTTATTACATAACTTTATTTCTGATGTCGGATTTGAACCCACAAGCATCACGTACATTTATTCAGACATATTCATTCGTTTTAATAAACACAAATAAAAAAAACAAAATATCATTTAGTTCTCAATATTTAATAATATCTTAATACGCTCATTCGAGGAAATGAAATATTTAATATTTTTATTTCTCCGCTTTAGTAACGAGGCGAAGCACTTCGTTGAGGTCCTCCAACACGCAATTCCTCCAGATTTTACCAACGGAAGTTTCTTAATCTTCTTCTATTCTTCTTGGAACGGAGTGTGAACACTAGGTTCTATCCGCCTTTCTGTAAAAAAACTTTAAACATTGCGTAACACACACCCTACTCAATATACATTACTATAGAATCAAAGATAAATCTTTTTCTACTATCAATTACCCGAATGTAATGATGCCATACGAATGCATGGACATTGATTGGACAAATAAATTAAATTAGGCGGGAGGTCGCTTTGGACACGACCGCTATAAATAAGAGACACGTCTATTAATGTCATTCCTTTGATAAAATCAGAAATATATAAATTTTACTTTTATTTTAATATAATGAATCAGGAACATACTTTATTTTATATTATATTTTAGCAAATTAACGCTACTTCTACTTTTGTATGGCAAAGCTAGAAAGTGTCTGTCTTTGTTCTGTCTTGAATTATTCCTTTGATTTAAGTTCGATTCTATTTAAATAATCGTTTTTTTTTTTGTTTTTTTTTTAAACCATCGTTGGATTTTCTCATGGTAATTATTGAAAGTGGAACTGCTACCTTAGAAAGAACCGAAAAATACAAACATATAATAATTTCACACATTTTTAAAGTTGTTATAATAAATTGTACTCAAATTGATTTTTTATATCTCACAAAACCACCCACATAAGAAAACAACTTATGTGACATCTTATTAAAGATTCACAGTTACTCGATCAATTGTTATTCATTGTTAACTCTATAGAAAGAAAATGATGTAGGTATGTAACAGTTATTTTATAACATCAATTTATTATCATTGAAATCCATAAAAAATATACAAAGTTTTTAGTCGTTATTTTGGACCTTACTGGTAAATAATAAATAAAAATATTTGTTATATATATAATTCACTTAAGCATAACCTTATTTTAAGGGCAAATAAAAAATAAACATAATATTTTTGCATTTAAAATGATATATATTGATAAGAAGAAACTTATTAGGAATTTATTAAATTTGTTATCATATGTCCGGTTCCGATAATAGCTTTCGAGGCTGAATTTGTAAAATTGTTTTTTATTATTAATTAATTAATTATTCAACAAAACTTTAATCAATAATCATCATTAATTTATATTTAAATAAATTAAATAAATTCATATACATATTTTACTCACCTTACAAACATGTTTTAATTTAAACGTATTTAAATTGTTTTTTTTTAGTAGTTTTACATTTGTTTTAAATGTCTTCTTTTCTGGGCCCAGGGTAATTTAAATATATGACATTCCGTGCTGAACTACCCTACCCCATATCTAACCATAGCAAAAGATATGATAGAGTACACTCTAAAGAAAACTTTAAATCACAAGGGAGGAAAAAGAGCACGAAAATATAAATTTGAGGTGTGATTCATTTCTGAAGAGAAAACATCATATACCTAATGTATAACTATTAAACACGACCTATATTAATTTATAATTAAAAAATATAGAAACACAATAGTCAAAGCGTATTTTGAGACATCTCGACGACACTGCAATGGCGTTAAAAACAATACTAAAATCAAATAAAAATTATTACAAAACCATTCGTCACGATTCAGGCGTTTTTGTTGCTTAGGATGTATTGCCGTTATAGTGTGTCGTGATTTGGCAAAATGCTAGTGTTTTGACCGTTATCTACTTTTTATCGATCAATATCAATATGTATTTGATTTTTTTCATTGTATATATAATATTAGTATAATAATATATTATACCAGATATAGCATAGAAGTCATCGTGAAGCAGTGAAAAAGCATCTCACTGTAAACGCGACACTCGTCGATTCGATTCCGACTCGGGGGAATAAATTATTTTCATCTTGTGAAGTTTATCTAATCGACACACATTGTCCCACAAAATGGGCAGGAATCGGAGGATGGAACACTCCAATATGTGTAAATTGCAGCAGCTGTACATACTAGCGTGCGACTCAGAGGATGAAATATTTAATATTTTTATATCCTTGCTCGAGTAACGAGGAAAGTGCGGTGTTGAGTTCCGCCACTCAACGTGCTATGCCTATAGAAATGAGGAACGAATCTGTCTTAATAAGAACGGAGTATCTTAACACTAAGTCCCTAGGTTCCCTCTACCTACCCTGCCACGTGCAGCACACAGGGACATCATACGTGCAAATTGTGTGTTAATGTAAAACATGCAAAACACTAAAATATTCTGATACTAACTTTGTTTATTTTTTTCTGTAAATATAAGACGAGTAAAAAATTCGTAACTTATTAGACTTTAAGTACTTTAATTAGTCTATGCGATAAAAGCTGTACGTGACGTACTTGTAGGTTTTTCTCTAGTAGAAAGCCGTCGGTTTATGATTAGGCACGTCGGTAGACATACCTTTAGCAAAACAAAGTAAAACATGCTTTGAGTTTGCTTTTTTTTGTTTATTATAGATATAGGTAAAGGTTAAATAAATTCCAAAAAAGTACAAAAGTATTTTCTTGTTTTTCGATAGTGTTCATATGTTTTAAACACTAATATATATTTAAAATTACTAATGTCTAGTTATTAAAAATGTCGTTTTCTGTCCAGATACCTACTACAGGACGTCATGATATTTATTTTTTAGTTTCACGCTGTATCGCATCGCACGTGGCAGTGCAGAACGAGTAAATGAAAATATTAAATATTTCATTCCCTCGAGTGGAAATTGAACCCACAACAGTCGCGCTTAAAGTTCCACACCTCTGCCTCTGCTACGACGCCCTAATATCATTATAAAAAGCAATTTATTACAAATATGACATTATTATTTTTATTTCCACAGAAAAAAACTAAAACTATGTCATATTTATTATCTATATTTAGACAACAAAGCAGAATATGTCATTTCACACGAACTCGTTAAATGTGTATGTAACTTCGCTTCGATGAGTTCAAATTACCGTAGCTACATGGAAAATCGTTCTCTGTTTGGAATTAAGTTTTGTAAACATTTTGTTCTCACATAAATATACTGAATTTTTATACTGCGTTCGTCGTTCGTTATTTTATAATAAACCCACTATTGATGGTTGTATGTAAGAATCTGTTGTTGCTTTTACTGTTATTACGCCATTACTCATTTAATCGAATAGATGTCTTAAATTGTAATATTAAATTGTTTATTGTTTATTTTTTTTCAATCAAACAATTTATTTACAAAATTTACAAAATTAGAATTAAATAAGTTGCTCTACCTAAATTATTTTTTTATGGCATTCAAACAAAGCGATGGATCACCATCCAAATATTTTGTTCATTTGTCATCTTAATCTGTCAAAATTGTTTTATTTTAATATTGAAGTAACATGAGTATTATAAAGATAAAGAACGTGTCCAAGTTAATTTATGCCACCCATCTGAGGTTATTGTTGTACTACTTGTCACTACTGAACTGAATGGTTGACTCACGATGTGGGTGTAAATTATATTTATTATGAATATTGTCATAAAAAAGATATTTTGAACGGGTGTTTTGAATATTTTTCTAAAACTTACTCCTTGAAAGGTTTATTTATCTATATTTAATTTATAATTATATCAAAATATCTTTTTTTTATTTATGAAATTGTATTTGAACCACGTTCAGTACATTAAAATGATGAAATACCGAATCGTTAGACGAACGGCGACATGGCGTCGAAAAAAAAATCACGAGCACCAAAATTTTGTCGGCTGAATAAATACGACCGCTTTAAATCATTCAGCGTTCGTTAGAGTTGTAAACGTCCACAGATTAAATAAACCGAATATATTGAAGTGCGGCTCCAATGAATATTCAAGGCACATTTTTAATCTTTCATGTTTTGTAGCTTTCATATTTAAATTATGCGGATAAAGCGATTAAATATGTCATAAAGGCAATAAAAATCTTAATTTTATTTAATTACCATATATAGGCTTGTAAGTAAGTGTCATATTATGTATATGATTATTTAATATTTGACCGTCAATTTTATCCAAATTCCTCAGCAAGGTTAAGATAAACTTTAGAATTGAAAATAAAAGTCCATCAAATAATTTAATATAATTGACTCGTTTTGCTGTTAATTTTCATGGCAAATTTTGGTTGTTATGGTTTGTTTAATTTGTGGCCAAAATATTATAATTCATATAATGTCTGGATATATCCCTTCTTATCCTTGTTAAAACAAACAACGTTATAACAGATCATTTAAATCTTACTCTGCTAAAAACTAAAATTGTATAACTTAGGAGTAAAAAATACTTTTGCTTCGTTTGAAGCTTTCATTAATCTCAGTTTTCTCTAGCATAATATATAGTCGTGGTATTCATAAATGACGTCATTCAAATTTAGCCCTTACGTTTAAACTAATAAAAGCTATTTACGTAGAAGTTGTCAGTTTCAACGTTACCTAGGCGATTAAGAGTGCGCTTTGGTTAAGAGATTCCTTTCCAACATTTCCCTCTTTAGTTTTTTATATGGAAGTACTTTAGAACTCATATGTGTATAAATTATTACGCTAAGAATAATGTATGGAATACGGCAATGTCGTTGAGACAAAATAAATTTTACTCGCTTTCACCTGCGGCTTCGCAACCGTAGAAGAGGATTTTATTTAAAGGTACCGCACATAGAGGCTTCAGTGTTAAGACACTCCGTCTCCATTAAAAAACTTCCGTTCCCCACCTTCCCTCGAACTTTGGAGCCATTGCGTGTTGAGGTGGAACTCAACTCCGCACTTCGCCACGATAACAGAGCGAGGCAATGAAAATATAAAATATTTCATTTCCTCGAGTAAGATTTGTTTATTATTTTAATAAATACTTTAAGTTCATCCAGTCTATATAAGCGTGCATAAGATAGATAAATCAATATGTTCATCCTCATACAAAATAGAATATTCAATTTCCATTATTGTTTTGGGATTAGTAATTTTAGCTACTATAAGTGAAAGTATCTACTTGAGAATTGAAGATTTATAATACAACAGCAGTATTATTTAAGTTTAGTAAAAAAATATTATATATTAGACTTAATCGAATATTACATCAATGAACCTAAACTCTATACACGTACGTCCATAATAACGCATTATTAAATAATAGCAAAATGAGAATCAATTTATCACATCTGTGTCAGGGACGCGCTAAAAAACATGTTATTATTGTGTCATACAAAATTAAGGGCAATTGCAAACTTTCATGTCGGCATCTCCACTGCGTCAATTAACAATTCTATTACTTCCTTATTGTACGTTAAAAGAAACCGAACGCGTTATCGTACTTGATCAATTAAGTTCAATCTACACTACAGCCTACAATCCTACATCCTACACGAACTCGGACACGGCAGTCAGTATCGCGACGCAAGCCGAGAAGCCTGCACACGCGGTGAAAAAAAATAAGCTGTCAAGTTTCCCGCGCTCACAGATTAAATCGGATTTTCTCAAATACGTTTTATAATTATTTAAATCATTGATTTATTATAATAAACTATTTATTATCAGTTCTCACAAATAAAGTTATAATGTCGGCGGACGTGCTAAGTGACGATTTTAAATCGCGTCTACACTTGACAACTAAAACGGTAGGGCAGGAGAGGATACGGAGGGCCCGGGAAAACAATGAGGACGTCGCCATATTGTCCATGTTCCTCCCAAATGCGACAGCTGAGCGGGAAAATAAGAAGTTCTGTTGTGCCATGAAAGACCTTTGCTTGCTCGGCGATCCGAGGAAAACAATCGCAGGTGCATTTTATTATATTGTTTTGCATTTCATACGTATTTACTTGTAAAATAACAAATATTTTATTATTGTTTATTATTGACGATAGACTTTGAAACTTATGTCGACGGTGCTAGATTATAATTAGACCGATTTATAATGAGTTACTAATAATTTTGTGATGCAGGATAAATAAAAAAATAAAAAAATAGAATACGATAATATTCATAAAAAAATTAAGTCAAAAGGAAAAATATTAAAAAATAAATCAGCTTCACGCTGTATCCCGCACACAGCAGGGTAGGCAGAGGGAACCTAGTAGTAAGACACTGCGTTCCCCACTTTCTGCCGAATTTTGGAGGCATTGCGTGTTGAGTGGCAGAACTCAACGCCGCACTTTTGAATATTTCCACAGAAAAATATTGTTTACTTTAATTCAATAATTAATTTATAATTATGTTTTTCAAATTGATAACACTATTATAAAATGAATTAATTATATCACGTTTCATTTTGAATAGAATTTCGTCAACATCGTATGTATATTAATTAACAGTTGTTCAAAGCTTTCATTTGAGCCATTAATTCATTCGAATGTAATTGGACGAGCTTCTCTCCTTTCATTTAATTACCGCTACGTTCGTTTGTGTTAAGCACATTAATCACATTATATTAAATTATATACTCACCTTACTTACATAGTATTTATTATATGAAATAAACTTTATTAATTATTTGGAGAGTCCCACCACTCAACACGCAATAGCTCTTTAATTCGAATAATGAGGAACGGAGTGTTTTAGCATTTCACTCTGCTTACCCTGTTGTGTGCAGGATACAGGATACAAACTGAAAAAGAAATACAAAACTTTTCCGTTTCTGAGTGACTGACGGACAACGGACAGATGAAACTGAGAATGAGACTTAAAAAGTTGGGATTTGGGATGTAGATTTCATTAAGGTATACAGGGAAACACAAACAATTTTTTTTTAAATCTCTACGGGAGCGGTAAAAAACGGGAAAAAAAGTATTCTATTTTACGTATTGAAGTCTACGCGAACAAAATTGCAGGTGACGACTAGTAAAGTTATCTGTATTTTCGTTTGTCGTTATGGCTAAAGTTAAAACAATGATGTCAGTAAGACAATCGACCAGAACATATTATTATCTTTAATATACAGACAAATATTTGAAAGGCGTGATCTTTAAATCCATTTGCATTTCTTTGGGCTCGGCCAAACCAAATCAAATCGTGTATCGAAAGCCGTAATGAATATTTTGAAATTAAATACTCTCTGTACATATTGAGCTCATATTCATGACTAAAGTTGAATTTTATGCGACCTTCACCTGAATAAGATGATTTTGTAAATATAAATGTTTATATTAAGTACTTTTATGCATTTATATGTGCATTACTTTTTTTTTATAGTCTGTGACCAAAAAAAAGAAACTAAATTTATTGTTTTTTAAGTGCTTTTAATATAAATATAAGAATTCCTATAGGTTTTAATATTAAGATAAAGTCAGGGGCTCTATCCTAAGACTACTACTACCTTTTAATACTAAAGATAACATTATAAATTTAAAGTTTCAAATTAATATTGGATTATAATTATTCCATTAAGACAAAGAATATATACAAATATCTTCATGCTTCTCCAACATAACCTCTACTTAATTATTTTCATTTTACCGTTCTGGCAAGACAAATCGCCAGGTTGAGCCCCCTTCAATCAACACGCTACGTCTCAAATCCAGGCAGAAAATAGGGGACGAAGTGTCTCGACACTGCAGCTTCCCCTGCCTATCCTGTAGCGCAGAAAAGAGTGGAGCTACAAAAAAATATATGAAATAAATATAGACCTTTAGCAGGTATAAAAATTTCTAAAGGTGAAACGCAATGAAAGCCACGGCATAATGTCATGTGATTATTTTTGTACAATTATAAATAATAATATATTAATTTTATAAAGCCGTTTCGTGACGATAAAATTATAATTTTAAGTTCCTTCCCTCTTTCGTGAATATTAAACTCGCTGAACAAAAGCCTAACAATTCATAATGTACGCTTGAAAAATGTGCTCAGTAACGCCTGAAAGAAGTACAACATAAAACACGACTAAATGGACCAGAAGTTATGTAAATTATTGTATAATTTCCTTTTAGAGACGCTTTTAAGTAAATGCATAATGTGTACTTAGACTTGAATAATATGGGCGACTGTTTGTGAAATGAAATAACAATAACTATACATGGAGTCACTTGTGCAATTATTTATAGATATAAAATACGTATAATATGTATCTTTATATCATCAATAACTTTGTTTTAAGATCTAGAAAGATATTAAATGATATCAAAATTATGTCATATCGTAAAAATATTTAAAAAAAAACACCGCTGTACAACCGCCACCGACGCCGGTGCAGAGGCACAAAGTGTGACTGTAAACGAAAAAAATATTTATTCAATTTTTTCATTAATTTCTTCGCTCCGGTGTTGAGGTAAAGCGCGGCGTTGGGTTCCGCCACTCAACACTTAATGCCTCCAGAACTCGGCGTAAAACGGGGAACGGAGTGTCTTGACATTAGATTCCCTCTGCCTACCCTGGGTGCGGGGTACAGCATGACGCTCATTTCTAAATGAGTAATTGGTATATATTTGATAAACAGAGTTTTTACAACGGTTGAAATAAAGTTATTTTCAATTATACCTTTAAAATACCCAGATAATTCTTATAATTAAATACTGTGACGGAAATATAACGTACAAAATATTATATTTTTAAGTAGATTTTACCTTTTTTCCGTATAGCAGGTTAGACCAACGGAACCTAATGTTAAAACACTGCGTTCCCTACTTTCTGCGACTTTCCGCTTTGAGTGACGAAACTCAACGCCGCGTTGAATATAGTATAGGTATTTTTTTACATTTTCTAATTATCTATTAATGCAACCTTATAAATATATTAATAATACCTTTTATTAATATGTTTTTTAAGTATATTGTATATTTAACAACACAACATTTTTATAAGCAACTAAAGTGTAATAAAAAACCTAAGTAATAAAAGTTGGTTGTCAGCAATAATCGCGTGTTATTCGATAATTTGAGTAAAATTGGAAAGAAAACAAATTTTCTCTTCTTTGTTTCTTCTTTAATAAGAAATTACACTAAAACATTATAAAAACGATTATTGAATAAATTATTTAATAGCATCAGTCTTCCTTTTATTTTTTTTCTATAAACGCGACGGTTGTGAGTTCCATTCCCAGTCGGGAGAAAGAAATATTTTATATTTTCATTTCCTCGGTTTGGTAAACATGACAGAGACTGACAGACCGAACAGAGTGTCTGAACACTAGGTTCTTAGATTCCTTATGCCTACCCTGCATAAGACTGTTTTTTTTTTACAAAATTGACTTTGACCCCAAAAAAATAACCCAATTGGAGGTTAAATTTGCTCGGATTTACAGGCCATCAATTGAAATTTAAGATCATGAGTTCAAGGTTAATGGTATTAAAATCACACCTTTTAAATTAAAATAACAAAAGTAGGTCCATTACTAGGGTAATTAACGCTATACATAAAATACACTCGATTGTTTCGAGTGCAAATGCCACTTAGGAAATGATTGTTTTCTCTCTCGTCTTTCGCGTGTGTATACCTATATCTATTAAATCATCTTTCTATCATAGGTGACAGTGGCATTTCAAATTATATTACTTAAATCTCTTACTATAAAGGTAATCCAAAGAGACTATATGCCTCGCTGGTTGTGGGTTTGATCCCCACTAGAGGGTATTATTATCAATGTATTGTATGTAATGTGATTCTTGATACAGAGTATTCTGTGAAGTGAGAGCCGAAACGAGTATCATGAAACGAGGTAATCTCTCACTCTCTTATCTCTTTCTTTCTGATAAGAAATCTGCCGAATATGCCGATTTAAGTTTAAAAAAAAAATTAATCACAAATATTTAGACGTTTTAAATCGTCTCCCTTTTGAGACAGCTGTGTCTCAAAAGGGAGTGTGAGTTTTAACACAGCTGTGTGCGGGATATAGCGTGAAGCTGATTAATTTTAAAATAAGAATTCTTCAGACGTATCAGTGCAAAAATTAATGAATGACATCATGTTTATAATATCCATAAAGACCACACCGAACCCGATAAGGTCGACAGTTGAATGGACAAAAGACGAATGCGGCATAAATGGTAGGAACATATGGCGCGCCGTTCACCTTAACCTTCGCAGTTTTATCATATTTGATTAGTGCCGACCCTTGGCCTTGTTTGTTTACAATTTTCCTGCTACATTTGTAATCTATATGTTGAACATTTCAATCGTCATTTTATTGAAAGATAAGTATATAAACAGGAATATATAGAAAGTAGGAAAAATAATAAACTTCTACTATATTTTCTTATTTCCCTTTTTTATTAGTACTTGCGCAGAAAATTGTTTCGTGTACATCTGTAGATATCTACAAATAAATTATGACAACTCTTATTTAAAAACATAATTATTGAAATTTCAGTAGTTACTAATCGTTGAAATTTTAATAAAACCTTATCGATAAATGGTTAGCAATCTAGAAAGCTTATAGTACTTTACTTTCCAATCCTGTAACCAAACTAATTACTATTAGTTTAGTGGTTGGCTAGCGTCGAACAGGTTTATCAATTACGTTTAACTTCGCTAGTATTTATTAACATCGGTTAACTTAAAGGATTTAAGTAAATTCCTTTGTGACTCAGCGGCTCAGCATCTGGCTGCAACGGTTGTAAATTCAGTACCCCGCTCGAAATGACGTGGCGTTGAGTTCCGCCACTAAACACACGTCTTGGATAATTGGGCAGAAAATAGGAAACTGAGAACTCCCTCCAGTACTTGGCGGAAATTAGGAGATGGAGTGTCTTAACACTAGGTTCCCTCTGCCAACTGTGCTGGGTGCGGGATACAGTGTGAAGCTGAGAACCTCAACACAAGATTCTCTCCACCTACCCTGTTAAGAGCGGGATACCTACTAAGTGTAATATTTTATCTCTCAGTAGGTTAAGTAAAGCTATCTATAATTGTAGAGCAAATAGAGAACGGTTATTGTGAGCACAGAATACACTAAGTATTATATGTGTATACAAAATTTTGTTTAAAGTTTTTACAAACCAAAGTTGCTTATAAGATTTTCCAGAAACGAAACATTATTTTATTTGCTTGTCCACTCATATCCAGAATCCTACATAGGACTTCTTAACAAAAAAAAAATACTCTGACAAATATTTTAATGAATTCAATGCACAAAGAAATATTAAAAATATATTTAAAATGCTCAAAATACTCGAAATGTAGTAAATTCTTAACTATTTCAAATTAGCTACAGCGAACATTAAAAGAAAGAATGCATACCGTATGTTGTTATCAGATTTTCTCATTATGTCGACTGCACGTGTTCCACTCAATAATAGCCGCTTATTATGTAACATATTATTTGAAGTAGAAATGCATATGGATTTTTTTACATTCTTATTTCAATATATCTATGCAAAAAAATACACTATTTGGAACAAGGCTGTGTCATGTGTTTGATTATATGAAGGAGATATTTTGATTTCCGTTTTTAATTTCAATGAAAAAATTGATAATTTAGCAATTATAATATGTAAATCAATAATAATTATTAAGATTGTCGTAGCGAACTGGAACTGACTATATACGCGATTGTTGTATGTTCGATTTCCACACGACGGAACGTGGAAACCAAGTGATAAGACATTCCGTTTCTATTAAGAAAAGAAGTGTCTAAACATAAGTTTCCTTCCGCCTACCCCGCTTTATGTGAAGCAGCGTGAAGCTGCAAAAAGAAAAAATAATGATAAAAGTCATTTGTTGAATTTAACACGATACTACGTACCTTTGTGTTCAATTGCGTCATAAAATCATTTCCTTTTATGTCGGTAATCTCCTATGATGGTTGGAGATATCAAAGTCTTCTTTATGCTACATTAGTCATCCACTTATACAACTAACTTGTACGACGGAAAAAAATAATATATATCGTATTTAGAATGAGCACTTAATGGGTGTCACGTTTATTTTAATCTATCACGATGTGTTATTTTTTATTTTCTTGTTTTAAAATTTTAATAATAGTCTTTTAAGCAATTAGATGTTAGATAATGAGAGGAAACATTGAAATATTTCCTTCTTTTAATTGAACTGTTAATTAAATTAAATTTTTCATAAACAAAAAAATTGCAAAAACAATTTTACAGGTTACTCCTAAACTCTATTATGGTGTAAACTCGTAATCGTATTCTTTTTGTTTTTCATGTATAAAATATAGTTTTCGCAAAAATATCATTTTGTTTATAATTAGAAATCCTAATACATATTTTTTATGAAATTATTAAAATTTTAACTTTCCCGAGTGCGAATCGAAACTGTCGCGTTTCTTTAATAGGTACAAATTAACAATCTAAATCCAATGTGTACAAGTATCTTAAAGTGGAGGTTCTCCAAACCCACGCGATCTGTCTGACATCACTCATCCTACGGACCGTTAGCGACCTTCAAATATACCTGGGCTTATCGCGATACATACTGACAGTGTAGGCGAAAACTTTGATTGTGCTTATATATATTTTTTTTCTTATAAGATTGCAAATCTACTAAAAATTGTATATTTTTATATTTAAGCTTATTTATTTTAGCTAGCTTCATAATTGAATGAAAATAAAATTTGAACCCTTTATAGGTAGGTACCTATATCGCGTAAAATAAAGACGTAATGGAAAAATACTTCAAATGCCTAACAGGTATAACACAGTTTGATATGACTTAGTTGCCGAGATACATAGGTAAACGGACAAAAAAACAAACATACATACTTTTATGAAATGTGCTTTTTGAAGCGTCAACAGTTCATAGATCATCACATTGACACACGTTATATTATCGATATCCGAGAATATTACAAACATACATGTTAAACTATATGAACCTTGTTATTTTAAATCGGTTAAATGTATATTTTATCCCTGAATTCATCAAAATAAATGTGAGATATCAAAACGTACAACAATAGACATATAAATCAGCTAAACAAGTAAAAGTAAGATACAAGTTTCAAAGTTGGAAGTTTTCACAATAGTGAAAGTCGTCAAGTGACTGTCTGTAACAGAGGAATAGACCACAGAGGTATTAAGTTCCCGCACACGACAATGTCCCAGTAAACCGTCACAAAGAACGGTTACGCTATGAATTGTATTTGTATACGTGTATTATATACTGGTGACCGCCAGTAACATTGTTTAGGTTTACTTTAAGATGAGAAACGGAAAATTCCGTTTCTCTCATAGGTATTTCGAGAAAATCTCTCCTTAGTTCTCCGCTACACTCCCTAACCTACCTACTTGCCTTTTAAGTCCAATGGTTTTGTCTGTACTTTGTTAGTCAGCCACTAAATAAAGGAAGTTTTTATATAAATAGGCTTATACTAATAGTTTTCTCGTGGTTTTACTGGAAAAAACAGTTTTTGCTATTTTCCCTTTATTTACTAAAAACTATGAATTCCTATGAATTCCTTTAATACTCTAGAGATATGTACGTATACAACTTTTACTTAGTGACGATAAATTTAAAATTTAATTACAATAACTTAGTAAATACGGTATTAATTTTGCTTGTAATAAATACTTAATTTATATTGAAATCAAAAGTCAATTATCTTAATGTGAAACTTTGTAAAAGCTTTTAGGTTTAAAACTTTTACAATCGTCATGAAGTGTTACGGCGAAAGGAAATCTTTGTAGTAATTTATAAAATAATTCTTTAACTTATTTACTTCAGCCATCGTGAGACATTGAGATAGCGTTTTATTGTGAATACGACGGCTGTAGGCTCAATTCCAACTCGGGGAAATTAAATACATTAGTTTTCATGCTCTGGTAAATATACAAAGCGCGGCGTACGGAGTGTCCTAACACTAGGTTTCCTTTCCTTACTCTGCTACCTGTTGTTAAGCACTTTGAAAATATCTTATTTTCTATATATTTTTCATATCTTCATGCTACGCTTTCCTGGACATTGCTATATAAAGGAATCTCTAGGTTCTCACCTAGAACATTTCATTACCATTCAGACATCTGTTCCCCACTTTCCGCCAAACTCTGAAGGCATTGCAGGTAGAGTGGCGTAACTTAATGCCACGCTTTGCCTCATGAACATAAGGAGGAAATGAAAATATTAAATATTTTATTAAATATTTTATACTCGAATGGTTACTGAACCCACGACCTCTCGCTTTCACAGTCGCAGTGTCCCTACATCACGACTGGCGTAGAGACATATTTTTTTTAATATGACATACATATATTGATAACATTTATTTATAAATAAACGTTATTAACCATTACTATGTATATAGGTTAAAAGAAATCACATTATATTGTCACATTATAGTAAATAATCATTTTCTAATATCCTTTACAACTTACAGAGAACTGGTAATATGCTTATTTTATCAAAACAAGGTTATTAGATCTGTTGACGCCTTGTAAGGAATGTCGTATAATATATTTACACTTTAACATAATTGCATGCTACAATTAAAATGTATTTAATACACCTCAATATTAAGAAAAAGCTTTAGAATTAAAAAATATATTTATACTCATACATATTACTATACAGATATTTGCATATATTAAAAAAAAATTAATTGATATTTAAAAAAAATATTCCTGGTAGTAGTTAAATATTTGCATTTTTAAGTGCGCTAAGTTTTTTTTTCTGTCACTTTTTTGGTTTCATCTTCACGCTGTATCCCGCATATAATAGGACACTCTAGTCTCCTTTTTTCGCCATATTGCATGTTGTAACAGTATGTACCACGGATATAAGTTGAAAATAAATAAAATAAAATATGCATGGCAATACACATAAATAACGTAGTTAATTATGAATAATACAAACTATATATTTTTGATACCATAATAGTCGAGACGAGTTCGTGTATTGTCGTCCCGAATGTCGCGACCGTCGTTCCGTATATATAGGTGGTGGTGATGCTGGAAGGCAGCGGTCGAGCGAACTCTTAAGTACTACGGTACTAATAAATATGATGCACATAAAGACTCGTACCAAATGTATAATGAATATAATATGATAATTCGAAGTCTATGATGACACGATCTTTTAGGATCGAATTTCTTATAAAGGAAATATATGTGCAGGAGCGACACATATTATGGATTAAAGTTATCTTTGACCAATGTTATAATATTGAATGTTGCTTGACGTCGCGGAAGCTGACGTGATGGGCTTATGCGAACTGTTGCAGTGACATTAACTATGTCTTGGCTGATGCCGTCTCGCAGTACGCTCGCGGTACGTAAGCTGTGCTTGCATGGCGTTAGCCATTGATATATTGATATACCATTTCTACGACTTGGTATACGACTAGTAGGTGTGTGGTGCTATTTTATGTCCCAACTCCGGTGTATGTAGTAGTGTCCGCCTGTCTCATACGGGTGTGTGGTGCTATTTTATGTCCTGGAACTCTGGTGTATGTAGTAGTGTCCGCCTACGGTTCGAGACACGACTGTGGGGTGTGTGCCGTGCGTTTATTTAACATATCGGCCGCCTTGTGGCAGTGCGTTCGTTCCAACGACTTATATTGATCTCACAAATCAATCAACATCACGAATCACAATTCTAATATAATAATCTTAATATAAATAAGCGTAACAAGTACCTTCAGACTGATCACACACAAACGTCCCGGAGAGTTCATTAAGACTGTTGCAGTCGCAGTCAGGTAGGAATTCACGGTGTAGGGCGGGGAGGTGCCCGTACTCTTTCTTCCTTTTATTATAACTAGTTCGCAGTTATAGTGGAAAGGAAGATAGGACGCGCTCTTGGCTTTTCTTCGGACGAGCTTCGAGTTATGACAATGTCATATTGTCGAGTGTCCAGTTGTGTAAATAACTGACACAAGAACAACTTCTGATGGCAAATATATTATTAAAGCGATACCTTCTTATGGCATAACATAAAATTCTTAATACTGTTACCTCTGAATCTCTAAAAGATTTTGGGTTCTTCACGATCACAACTATAGACGGTTCTAATCACTAGACACATCACGAGCCAAGATATTATTTATTAAATAATATTTTAAAAGGTGTTTGAGATAACAGTTACAATGTGAAGCTGAAAAAAATAAAAATAAATTGAAATTTTAGTTAAAATTGTTTTCTGTGATGTAATTTTAAACATCCACCTTTAAAGGCTCTATCTAATTTAGCATGTAAACACAACTCACGCCATATAAACCAAGTAAATATTCCCATATACTACTATACGTGGCGAACAAACCAAGGTAAGCTCAATAAAGGTGCAATAACGCTGAGTTACGAGCGTAGGTGCGTGGTGGCCGCGGCGTATTTGCAAACCAAATGTCTAGTTAGGACTTTGACGATATTGTCTACTTTTATGGGACAAGGACACACCTGTATAAGAAGCTTTCAATAACAAGTTCATTTATTATGCTGTAGAGCTTTTTGCAAAGTGTATACGATTGATTGTTTTTCTAATGAGTTGCGAAACTTTTTTTAATTTTTTCCATTTTTTTTTGTGTTCTTAAGGTTAGCAATAAAGATTTATTTTTGCCTATTTGTTACAGCGCATACAGTTTATATCTATATATACAAAAAAATATATATCTTCTTTAAATTCCGTAAAAATCCGCAAGAGAATGCAAATTTGTATCAAACAGCAGACACGATCGCAATACGAAATAAGTAAATACTCAAACCAAAGGTCTCGGAATACAAATGTCCCGAATGTGTCGATATCAGGAACAAAACTAAATCGATATTGTCACGCGACGCCACCTCCGAGCTTCGCAACTTCCTAATCTATGCATTAACGTTGGTAACTTAAATTATATTGGTGTTATGTATAGCTCTGATGAAAACGCGATATTGTGGGTTCGATTTTCACTCGGAGATGTGAATTCTATTGTAATATATATAATTAACAAAACACGCCGCTCAACGCGCAATGCCTTGGATTCCAGCGGAAAACGGAGAATGGACAGTTCTGCTAGTTGTAGGAAACAATGTGACAGAGAAAGTATTTAGTTCAAATACAGTGTTCAAAATCTAACCACCGAGGACGCTAAAAACCGTGCAAAGTGGAGTAGGTTGAGTAGGAAGGCAGACCCTGGCAAAAGCCAAGGACTAATGCCAGGTAGAAGAAGAAGACAGTGTTCAAAATCTATCTTATCTAGTATGTTTAATTTATAAAGTTTTGTCATGTAAAGTTTATACATTAAACATACTAATTATTAATATATAGAATATCTTTTAATAAGATACGCAAAGTCGTACATCATACAAGTTTCACTAATCTGCGAACTTCGGCTTGTAAGCTATTAAACTCAAATCTACGATCAAAACTATAAAGTCGATGAACCTTGTTAAAAGTTTTATAACTTCGTGATACTATAGACCTATTACGCTGTAATAGTGCGATGTTAAATCGATTTTTATTATTCATTTTATTTGAAATGATTTCTGTGATTGATTTATATGTAAATTGATCATGCAGTACAAAAAAAAGGATTTAAACAATCATATAATAGAAACCTACCTTTAATTTGTACTAAGAATTAAAGTTATGACTCTTTTTTTATATCTTTACCTAGAGTTTTCTTAGGAAACGCCCAAAGCTGCAGCGTTTGCTTTAGATTATATTTAATATAATCGAGAAACCAGTCGTGGCTCAGGGGCTCAAGTGTGTGACTGTAAACGCGACTGCTTGTGTGTTCGATATCCACTCTAAAAATACTGAAATATTTTCATTTCTGCGATCTAGTGTCGAGTCAAAGAGCGGTGTTGAGTTCCACCACAACCGCTCAACACGTTAATGCCTCTAGAATTCAGTGGAAAACAGGAAGCGGAGTCTCTTAATACTAGGTTCTTTCTGCTTACCATGCCGTATACAGCGTATGCAGCAGGATACAGCGTGAAGCGATTTTTATGGAGTAGTTTAATCGAAATCGAATTTGTAAAATAAAAAATTACGCAAGTTTCAGATTTAAAAAAAAAATCTCTACAATACAATGTTAAAATACCACGTTTTTGCCTTTACACGATTTACTTTTAAAAAATGGGTATCTTAAATTCAAGCAAACATAGCTGTGATAATATCGATAGATTTATTAAAATTTTATTCGTTTAGAGCAACGCCGTAAATGTATGCAGATTTGATGTAAAAATAGCATTTGACTACTTTAAGTTATTACTCTTGCTATTAATATGAAATATTTTGCATTTCAACTTTCTAATATTAATTATAATTTAATCAACGTTGAAATGCAGTTTGAATGTACCTATTATCCGCACGATGCGGATTGTGAAATCAAATCAGTTACTAAAAAAATGCTTATACCGCACATACTAGATTATTCAGTGTTAAAACCCTCCGTTCTCATTATGTGTTGAATGGCGAAACTCAATGCTGCGCTTTGTCTTAAAAAACCGGACATACATACCGATAAAAGGTCTACCATACCGGGAAAAAGTTGATAAATGAAAAAAGGTTTTGTCTGCGTGTGTGAGCAGGACCCACAACCGTCGCGTTAACAGTCAGACTTTGCACCACTGCTCCATTAGGGCATCAGTATGTGACGAAGAAGTTCCTCTTTTTTTATCCCAGATGCGTATAGACCTATAACTATCACACAATAGTTAAACATGAATATCGATTAAAATAAAAATAAAATCTGTGAAATAATTATAATAAATATAAAATAACGGATTTATAAAAGGTAATAAATCTTTACTCTCGTAACTGTAAAACACGATTACTATCTATATCTATATATATGTAGATGTAGTATGGGTAGTTCGATGAACCTTGAAAGCTGCACATTCGCGTGCATCGCCCAAATATCCTGGCCAATACCATCGCTGTTCAAGGACAAATGCTCCTATAAAACTCCGCCGTCACGCGACCGATGCAATTTACGATTCAAAACACATCACGCAAATCAAAATGTAAACCATATTGTATACTTGTCATAGAATGTATAAGTATTTTAGTATTTTACACGAAAATAAGGCCTTATTATTCTTTCTGAGAACTTCTTAAGTCGTATGTTTTTGTCTTTGGCATCCTCTTTATGAAAAAGCAACGCTTTACTTTTCTATTTTTGAGTTCCTTTTTCTCTTCGACGGAGTGTGGGAACCCCTCTCCAAACCCAAACTCAGCAGACTGGTTAAATAAAGTAATTACAATGATTAAAATCGAACTCACTACCATCGCTATTGTATTGTACCTCTTGGCAAATAATTGCGTAAGATACTTTTAGCTAAAAAAAATAGCATCCTTTCATTACATAATATTAAAATAACAATAACCACAAAATCTATATCGTTTTTTGTATCTTAACTAGTTTATTATTTCAATAAATCAAAGCCACTCCCACAAACGTAATGGGTATTTTAGTATTCTTTAAGAATCACGTCATCGCTAGAGTTAACCGAAGAAGTCTGTATAAAAAATCTTTTAAAAGCACACTAAAATACTAGGAAAAAACGGCTTCATAATTACTGTAATATGTCTATCGGTAAGAGTTCATATAAATTTTAGTAGTTTACAAATGAATCAATACTAATTAAAATTGTAAAATAAGCAGACACCCTTTTTTTTCAATTTTGATTTCTCAAGGAAACCTTATTTAAACAAAACAAATATTTCTTTCTTTGTCATCCATACCGGCGGAGCAGTTGCACCTTGCGATTCCCCGAATAGTCTCAGATGCCTTTAATCGTGTATGTGTTATGTTTTTTTATCAACTTCACCATTTGCTGGTTTCAATTTTAAATAAAATGACTTTTTTAAAATGTTTATACAAAGGTGTACTATTTATTACAGTCTTATAGCAACCATATCTAGACTAAGGTAGAATATGTATATTTTACCTTTTTTAAATTATTCATTTTAAATCACTTTTTTAATTTTTATCTAATATGGATATCGAACAAACAACCACCACACGTACTTTGCAACAATGCTACAATGATGATCTATACATATATTTAATATTACGATTTCTTCGTCATTTGTGAACCCGTTTAAAAAAACTTTTTATTTTTTTTATACAGGAACCAAGAAAATGGAGTACAAAGCAAGGCAATGGCACGAGAAGTGTTTCTGCTGCGTGGTCTGCAAGAACCCGATCGGCACCAAGAGCTTCATCCCGCGCGAGCAGGAGATCTACTGCGCTGGCTGCTACGAGGACAAGTTCGCCACACGCTGTGTCAAGTGTAATAAGGTACTTGCTGTGTTTTTATTATTATTATTTTCAGCTTCACGTTCTATCCCGCATATGCATCCCGCAGGAGGGTGGGCAGAGGGAACCTAGTGTTGAGATATTACGTCCCCCTCAATCTGCCGAATTTTTGAGGTATTGCGTGTTGAGTGGTAAAGCTCAAGCTGCGCTTTGCCTTTATAGTATCAAAACGATTTCGTTTGAAAATATGAATAAATTGGATGGATCTGGATTGTTTATTGTTAATTATAGGAGTTGATCTAGTTATAAATTCGGGAATGTATGAAATCATGTAACAAGTGGTCTGTGTGTCCCTCAGATAATCACGCAGGGCGGCGTGACGTACAAGAACGAGCCGTGGCACCGCGAGTGCTTCACGTGCAGCAACTGCGCGCTGTCGCTGGCGGGGCAGCGCTTCACGTCGCGCGACGAGCGCCCCTACTGCGCCGACTGCTTCGGGGAGCTCTTCGCCAAGAGGTGCACCTCCTGCACCAAGCCCATCACTGGTCAGTCTTGCTCTTTAGCCCTCTTGCAAGTGGTTGCTTCATGCTGGTAGGCAGGGGAACCTATTGTGAAGTCACTCTGTTCCCCACTGTCCGCCAAATTATGGAGGCGTTGCGCGATGAGTGGCGGAAGTAAACGTCGCTCTGCGTTTTCACACCAGGAGAAATAAAAATATAAATTTAAATAAATATTTTAATTCCTCATGTTTGGATCGAACCCACAACCAGTCACGTGTACAATGATACACTTAAGAGTAAAAAACAGAATATTTTGATTATACTTATAAATCATTTAAGTCAGCTTTTCGTTCATCCACAAATTTTGTATTTTGAGTAATCTATATACGTTATTACGAAGGCGCCTAGTATAACCTAGTATTGAGTCGAATAAAATAAAGAATTCTATACAATAAATATCCTACACTATATAATTTATTTTATAATAATATTAAAATTTCGCTTGCATTTCCAGGCATAGGTGGTACCCGCTTCATCTCGTTCGAGGACCGCCACTGGCACAACGACTGCTTCATCTGCGCGCAGTGCCGCACCTCGCTCGTGGGCAAGGGGTTCATCACCGACGCACAGGACATACTGTGCCCCGAGTGCGCTAAGCAGAAACTGCTGTAAATCCGTATAAATACATACAAATAAATGCATATAAACATACACAAATATAGATAAATGCAAATAAATATACACATGCATATAAATCAATGGTATTTATATACTGACGCCACTACAGCTACAAATTTGACAGTTTCTAATTGTTAAGGTCATGTAATTTTATACAAAACCTAACGTACAACCTAACAGCCTGCACTTTAAAACTGCTAAATCTATAGCTACAGTGGCGATAGTGTATAATTACCCGCATGTAAACATACATAAATGCATATAAACCTAATAAAAAATTAAAAAAATAGAAACATACGCAAATCTCTCGCATTTTGCAATCTCGCTATTTACAACTTACTTTACTTTTAATAATAAATAAAATGATTAAAAATTGACAAAATGAACAAAATTTTGTTATGTTGAGCTTGTGCTTTAAATCTGTTAACGCTTTGTTTGAGTGCGACTTAACTAATGTGTTGCCAGATTATGAGATTATGTAATTAATAGAGGCAATATAATATATTGTTTATTAAGTAAGATCTTGAGAGAAGACCAAAAATACTCGAGTTTTAGGCTTTCTTTTAATTGAAAGTAAAAAATCTTTATAAAGAACTAAGTTTTCTCTGAATCAGAAAACAACTTAGTTTGATATCTTTATACAGCATAATAGTATTTTAAACCTGGCAACACTAAAAGTGACTAAATCTTATTTTGTACTGTGCAGCGATAAAACGATCCTACCGTTAGTCGCAAAAGCGAGAGACTGGTGCAAATTACGTCGAATATCCAACGACCAAACCGACGAAGCCGTCAACGTCTAAAACATACTCGTCGACGATATTTTTATATGAAAACGAAGAAAAAAAATCACAAAAAAATATATTTATATATAAATATATATATATATACATACTTACCCTAAATGTTTGTATGTTATTGTGAATGCACAAATATTTAATTTCGCTTCTCATATTATTATTACTTTTTAAGGTGTTTATATATATTGTTTCACTAATTACAGTGTCGATATTATTAATTATAGTATATTATTAATTATTACTTATATTATGTATAGTACTTACTTGTACGCTAATCGATTTTTTTTTCGCTTTTGCCGTCGTCCTCTATAAACGAATCGAGTACGACCGAGTGCAATTCACATGATGCCTTAATATTTATCTAAGTCAATTTAATATTTTATGTTGTAATGACAAACGTGTTGTCGTGTCGCGGTGTCGTGACATTATGTCACAACGTCAGTGTCACGGCGTCATGACACGGTGTTGCCAGCTTCTTATATATATAAGTGCTTGCATTGAACCACGTAACATAGATTAAGTAAGAAACTATATTATATCGAGAATTGTATGTTTATATTATTTAATTATTTATTCAGAGGCCGTCAAATTATAACGTTTTAACACGTAAGTGTTGCCATATTATCGGCCGTTAGCTTCCTAACAATATTGTTAAGTGACATACAGTCATCTAGTTTTTACTAATAATAAAAAATGAATAATAAAATAAATATTTTTGTTCTCTTATTAATATTAATGGGAGCCAATCGTTACAATAATGTAATTGAATGTCTATTTTTAAATAATGAATACTATTTTTTTAGTCTAGACTTGTATTTTAAGTATAACACCTGTGTTTTGAGGTCCTTTAAGACCGCGTCTGGGGAACATTTTGTAAGGGTAAGTCGTTAAGGGTTAAATTATTGAATTGTTGATTAAAAAAGATTAATTATTTATAATTAATATACAATTTGAATTTGCTTAGCTGTGTGATCTGATCTAATAAATACGTCGTGTATCTCCATAGATTGTATAAACTATAAAACTGAATTAAATGATCGAAATAATTTTATCGTTTGTTTTTATTTTTATATTTCCTAGCACCTTTATTTATATATCAGTTATAACAATAATAAAAAATATTCACTTAATTGAATGAAATTATAAAGGAACTTTGTGCTAAATCATTAATAGATGAATCGTTAAATCATTTATTGAGAGGATTTAAAATACATATATACTAAATAAAGATAAAAAGGATGTAAAAAAATCGTATCGAAGATTTCTCCAGCCATAAATAAAAAGGCAACAGTAATCGCTACCTGACGCCATCATTTTAATATAACAAGGTAGGAGATTTAAATGTATTAAGAAATGTTTAATTGAAAAAATATAAATCAAATGTTTATTTGAAAAATATCAATCTCACCAAACAAAAGATGCTTTCAAATTTATACGAAGTACCAAATTTATTAAAATAAGTTACTAATGATATATAATACTCACTCCCTGACTTTTTTAAGGAAATCGGTGGCCTTAATATTAAAAAAAATTGAAGAGACAAAACTCCAGTTTGACATCAATTGATATTTCATATGTAACATGATATAATTATTTTTAATTACTAACATGAGTATTAAATAAAACGATACTTTAGTAAACATAATATTTAAAATTCACTTTTTTTAGATTTAACTAAAATTACGCAATCTTCGTGATAAAATCCAAAGGAAACACTTATTATATGTTTTCAAATAATTTATTATTATTTCATTAAGCAAAATACATATAAAACTGCATCTATTTTTAACTCAATTATCCTTATATGTGTATCTAATGTATTTTAGAATTAGTTTTAAACATTTTTTTAAGATTCAATTTAAGATATTTAGAAAGATTATTTACACAGTGGAACGAGGTCATCGTGGCGCAAAAGTCGAGACGGTGGTAGGTTCGATTCCATTTCCTTGATAATGAGGCAAATCGCGGTTTGCTGATATGGCGTAAATCTAAAAAAATATGTACAAAATATATAAAAAAATATCTAAAATAATGTATGAGTGGTATGAATATTTTAGTTATAGAGAGGAAGCAGATTTAATTTATTTAGTTTTCTTAAAAATATTTTTATTACAAAATTATTTTCTTGTACAAGTTTTTATTTATTACAATAGTTGCATTATATTAACTACATTTACAAGAGTAATGAAGTAAAGTCATATAATTACAAAAAAAAACATTGAAGTGTCTCCTTTTTTCTTCACCATTCTTGAAAATAATTAATCAATATTACAACAAACTAGTAAGTAATACTTTGTACAGTAGTAATTTGAAAAAAAAAACTTTTTTCACCTTAAAATAATCACAATAATACGCTATTCATAACACACATATTTTAAAAGCATTTTTGTAGGTATATGCTTATAGTATTTTTAGGTATACATGTATATCAATATAGCAACAGAATTTGCCTATAGTGCAGTTTGGGTACAAGAATTTTCTATTAAAAAATAATTTAAAGCTACCGTTCTACAAACCAAAACAAATATTAGCCACCTTACGACGTTCGCTTAGACAAAAATAGTTTCACACTAGGTATGGAGAGTTTCCCAGCGAACGCCGGAGCTTGGATAATAAATCATGAAAATCGTGACATAATTTATTTATGGCCGTAAAGCGGCCAAAAATATGCACGAAAGCAAAAAAACCAATTCATGTACCCAATTTGAGGTTTTAAACCTCAAAGTCATCCTCATATCAGTCCGTCCCAAAGTATTTTTGACCAAAGTGGTTGGGAGCGACGGGATGCAGTTCAGATGTTAGTATTTTCATTTTTGGTACATAATCTACCACCGCCTGCGCCGCTGCCGGAGTACAGAACAGATTAGATAGTATTATACGTTCTTCTTTGACGCCATGTTGTGTTAACACGTTTACTGCCTGGAAAAAAGAAAACTGAAGTTACTTTTAAATAATAATATAAAGTAAGTAAAGTGTAGGTTCCCGTCGTGACGCAGTGGCATAGCGTATGACTGTAAACGCGTCGGTGTGAGTTGGATTCCCACTTGGGGAAATGCAATGTTTAATGTTTTCTTTTCTAGTAACCAGACTAAGCGTGCCGTTGAGTTCCGCCACTCAACACGCAATGTCTCGAACTTTACGGTGAGGGAATGGAGACGTTAATTAGGTTATACTTTTATGATTATTATAGATTGATTAACATACAGAGAAGAAGCGTCTGCGATCCTTTGACGGTAGCAGCCAGTATACCTAATATGAAATATTTCAAACCTAAAAAATTACCATGATTTGTCAAATGTTTAATCATAGGCATATGTAATATTTTCCTTTCACTATATACATACATGTCCATACTGTATTTGGTGTGACGCAGTAACAAATAAATACCAATAATGTAAACATCTACTACTACAAAAATATTACTAAGCGTTGTCGATGTGCCACTTTTCATTGTCAAAAATCTCTCTTGTTTTGCTACTTTGTAGCAAAGACAAAAAAACTCCATATAACATAAGTTTCTAATGACTTATATTTTTATAATTATACTATCCAACAGTAATTGTCTTAGAAATTGGATTTTATATTATTGTTTTAAGAATATTTGAATACAATTAAAGTAATCATCTCAATTGTACTCTTCATAATACAACAATTCTAGGTAATTACCTCAATTGTATTCAAATATCTTTACAAATAGATACAACAGTAATATATTCACTCATTACACTCAATACATGAAATAAAAGATATATTTTTTTAAATCAATTAGAATATTGTTGTAAGTTGTATGTAACATTGTTGTAATGATACAAGACTACAATGAACAAAGCACAATACTGATAGACAATTATAGTTATTAAGTAAAGAAAAATCTTTAAATTTTATAAATACATGAAATAAATAAATGAGCTTCACACTCTATTCTACACACAGCTGGGTAGGCACAGGGAACCTAGTGTTAAGACACTCCGTTCTCTACTTTCTGCCGAATTCTGGAGGCATTGCGTGTTGAGTGGCAGAACTCAACGCCTAATTTAAGTAAATATTACATCTCCTCGAGTGGGGATTGAACCCACAACCACACCACGACTGGCCTAGTTAGTTAACAAGAGTGGGCTGATTTTAAAAGAACTTTGTTCCTTTTCTTTGTAGTGTTAATCACCTGTTTTACAGTATTGCCAGTGGACATAATAGGGTACATCAATAAAACTTGTCGTCGCGCAATATCCTCTGGGAACTTGGCGTACACCACGTGAGCTTCGTGCGTGTCGTTGTCACTCTCCACTAATATTTTGCCGATGCGTATTGATCTACAGCAATCTCGTAAGCCCTGAAATATATTAGTTTATTATTACTATTATTTTTTTTTAAGTAAGTTATAAAAATAGATTATTAGTAAATGTCCATTAACGTTGTTAACAACATGAAGAACAGATGGATTCAATAAGAACATAAGTTCGATGTGTATGTCTGTCAGTGGCGTTGTAGTTTCCAAGATTAACCAATTGATTTTGTTTGTTTTGTTTAAAGAATGACTTAATCAAGTGCTCTTTGTCACTATTCAAGAAAATATAGCCTCTTGAAGATTATCAGCTTATTTGTTTACTTTTCGGAGATAATCATTTAATACAAAAAAAACTCTACATCTCTCAAGACTACTTTTAGTCAAACCTCCAGAAGCTTAAGACTTAAGAATATATAACATGAGAACAGAAAATATAATGTTTGGAGTATATTATTATATTGATTTAAGTATCTAGCATTAATATTTACATTTTAATAATATTTCCTCAAAATTTACTTATTATTCAAAATTTTTATTATTTCCAAGCCAACAACCATTATAGTCACACTCTGGCCCAATGCACAGTGACATCTGTGATGAAATACTTTTAACAATTTAAAAGTGTTATTCCACACATAGAAAATAAAAATACTTATTTAGAAAACATATAAAAATGTGAACATAGCATGATCTAATGTTACATATAAATTTTTATATATTTTTATCAGCTTCACACAGTATCCCACACAGCAGGGCTAGTGTTAAGACACTTCGTTGGCCACTTTCCGCCGACTACTGCAGGCACTGCGTGTTGTGGTGGCGGAACTCAACGCCACACTTTATCTCTACATCAGAGCGAAGTAATGAAAATATATTTTTATTATATTTTATTTCCTCAAAGAAACCTACACTTTGTGCTCCTGCACTACAACAGAAATCATTTTTAAATAACTATATCTCTAACAAAAATTGTTTTGGTTACTTCTACATGTAGAAAGAGAGAACAGCTACTTATATAAAGATTTTAAACTGAATAACCTGTTCCATAGCTTCCCCAGATCTAACAATTGACACACCACAGTTTCCTGAACCATATTTTAGACCTTTATACAAAGCTCCTGTAGGTGTCACAACTTCACAGTCTGTAAACGGCAAATTGTTTAAGCTTTCTTCTATAACAAGCCTTATTAGTCTATCTGCATAAAATTTAAAGTCACTTCTAGTTGTGTTTCTGTAATTCGAAAAGCTTAGTTAAACAATGGTTTAAGTATATATTATTTGAATATATTATTCTTCTCAGATCTTTGACAAGCAAAACAATACAATATATCATTATTTTTAACTATGTTTAACTTATAAAATTATTATTTACATAGATAACAGAGCAGAAAATAATTTCTTTGGATAAGGCTCTAAATTTAGGAAAATAAAGAAAGGACCTAAAATAAATTCAAAACATCAATTTGTATTTTTAGCCCTTAAGTCACTTATATCTATCTTTATGGTGGTATTACTATTTTGATATGCAATTATTTACTTCTTCTATTTACGTTACAATACACTTTTAGATACAAATTTCTTTTATTTATACATACTAAAAATCAATTAACGACTTGTACTTGTAAATACATGATATTTTGGTGTTCAACAGTTCTATAAATAACATTTAAGAACATATGGTAACCTCACTTACTTGTCGCGAAGAATTGTTTGAAGTTCTTTGATGTTATCATTCGGTGGTAACAACATCAGACTATCACCAAATTGTTCTTTCACATCGTTAACATCCCATTGACGAATATCAGTATCAATTAAATCCATTATCTACGAAAAAATCGCAAAACAATGTGAAACTTGGCGATCAAAACACTGCGCGGTGCAAATGTCAAATGCTTGTAAAGTTCTGTCAATGTCATATTTGTCAGCTGATATAAAGCTAGGTATAGAAGGTCAAGATCAATACCAACATGATGAAATATGAATATGATCTTATCAAATTATTAACTTGTACAACACATGTTTAGTCACCATAAATAAAAAATAGCTCTTTTTATTTTACATATAAGATTGAATTTACGTTTTAAATCCATGTCCTGGTCCATCCATTCTGATTAAAATTATAGGGAAATATATTTTCAAAATAATTTTAAAATAAACATTATTTAACACAGCTTTACATACACTATATATTTAGTAAAGTAAGCAAAAAGACTATGATGTTAGTATAATACTTGATAGTATTTTTTAAGTCATATTAAAAGACTATCATGTTAGTATAATACCTTCTCCATTTTAGAGGTTTTCTGTAGCATGTGAACGAGTTAATCAAATATCACGCTTTATCACTCCACCAAAATAGGTACTGAGTCCAAAATATTCATTCATATGTTTAATAACTACCGTATTGTTAAAATACATAAAATGGAAATTAATTGAATGTCTTGATTTCTTTATTATTATTAATTCCAATTATATTGATATCACTCATCCATTTCTTTTTTCATTTTTCTAGGCAGATATGTATTATATAACGAAAACCACTGAGTCACGGGTCGTATTTAATGCTATCTCAGTATAGATGTTCATGTATGAATCATTTATTGCCTCATGACGTGCATTATAGTTCATTTCGCTAATAAAACATTATAATGATTTGATAATATTAAACGTTTTCCTAATCGTATAAGAGCTCTGCAATTTTGTAATATTCTTATTATATATGTTAATCTTTTTTAGGTTTTTTTTTATTTTATATACAACTAAGTTTATTTAGGCCAGTCGTGGCGCAGTGGCACGAAGTGTGACTGTAAAACCGACTGGTTGTGGGTTCGATCCCCACTCGAGGAGATGAAATATTTACTTAAATTTATATTTTCATTTCTTCGCTCTGGTGTCGAGGCTAAGCGCGGCGTTGAGTTATGCCACTCAACACGCAATGCCTCCAGAATTCGGCAGAAAGTGGGGAATGGAGTGTCTTAACACTAGGTTCCCTCTGCCTACCCTGCTGTGTGCGGGATACAGCGTGAAGCTGATAAAAAAAAAAGTTTATTTAGCAAATGCGCAATAATAAAACAAAACTTGATTAAAGAATGCTTTAATGCTTTATTTGCCCAGAAAATACAAATTAATTATTGCAAGAATAATTCCACTTTCTGTTGTAGTATACAACGCCACAACTGTACACATTTCACAAACTGGCTTGTATTGTAACCACAAAACATCTTCACAAAATATATTTTAAAAATATCTCCTCGATTATGGAACTGTAACTGCTAATTCGTTTTAGCTAGGCTGGTCTAATTTTCTTGTTACAAGAAAAATACTAACACAAAAAATAAATAAATGCTAAGTATTGAATTTTGAAAAGGACTTACGTTAAAATAACAAGCAAAAAATTTGCGAATAGTATAAAAAAGTAAATTAAAAAACGACACATTATCTATGGTCTATTGATAATATAGCTTTTTTTATTAATTATCAACTGTAGAAAACTAAATATAATTTATAAGCTTTATGCAAAAAAATAAATATAAAAAAAAACTAAATTATTACAAAGAATATGACCAGTCATAAAGAAACAATAAATTCTATACAATAATGTTATGTAGATCTATTTTCAATACTTTTGTTAAAGGCCAAGTATATATACACGCCTAATAATTTTTCAAAACAATAAAAAATACATTAATTGTACAAAGACAGTATGTATATACAAATGTTATATGTATAACAAATACAAAACAAATATTAAAAATACAATCATAAACATATTTTATTAAGTAATGAAATTTGTGTTTCTGGGATTGAAAAAGCTCTTTAACACTTATAGTTTTGTAACAATCATAATAATGCCCATAATGTTCTCAACAGGAAATATCAAAGGTTTAATAAAAAAATAACATTGAAAAATATCGTTTTTATTAATAAACTAGGGACATGTTCATGTTTATACTATAATGTACCAACAAACTAAGTTTTGTTACTTACATGAATTATAAGTTTATTTGACGTATATCAAAGAAAAAGGGACCATAAATAAAGATTACAAAGGACGAAAGTTAAAATGAAATCTACTCTTTCGGGTCTACTCATTTTTTTCTATTAAACTAGTCGCAATTGACTTCTCTATAATCTATACTATTCTGCACACCTTGTAGCATTACGTTATAAGTTACAATTAAAAGCGGACATATTATCTAATAATGTTCCTAGTTGTTAATTTTTCATACACTCTTGTGTGAGCCGTAAGACAAAATTACATCAAAATGAAAAGGAAACATTTTTTCTTTTTTTCGGTTATCGATTTAACAATATCGATTTTATATACATGACTTTCATAAAAAGGTTTAATATCATGAAAATATATTTTCTGCGACAGATAATGATTTTTGATACAATTTTTATTTGGCGGAGACCAAAAAAATAAGCTTTTTCGATTGTTACACTAACTCCCATCAACACTTTAAATGTATGACCATTAAGTGTTGGCACAATTTGAACTTCATTCTTTGCACTATTTAACAATACCCACTTTGTACATGCTTTTATAATAATTAATTATTCGATTTTTCTTTGTTATAAAACATTATTATTACAAACCTATGAAGATGAATAACTTCTAGAAATCTTTTCCTTAACCTGTTGTCTTTTAGAGATGTCCTAGATGTGACTTTTATTTTTCGTAAGAATTTAGTTGCGATAAGCCTTTTTCTTTTGCCACAAATTATTTTTTTAAATGTCAGAATTTCTCATTAAACAACAGGTCTCAGCTGTCACTGTCACTACAACATAATTCAAATAATTTAGTCGTAGACAAAATATGCATATATAAGTATTAACAATGGTTATTATAAAACTGGTATTAATAAATTTAACATCTATGGCTGTCACGCCACTTTGGAATTGAGACGTTTCTTATTAAAATGGAGAAGTCACACAATTTTTCTAATTTAAAACGCATTTGCAATATAAAGTAATTTGGAGAAGGGGCTTATATACGCTAACTTTGTACAAAGTGCCGTTAAGCACTAGAAGAAATACTTGTCACGAGCCATGTATAGGAATTGTTTACCTTTACTTAAGCTTTATTCTCGTTCAAACTATTTACAAAACGCCTCTATGTTATTATAGGCATGTTATATTATTTAAATACATACAAGCAGAATTAAAACTGTCAATACGCAACAGTAAAACCGCTTTTTCACTAGCTGAAGTCTAGACTTTGTGCACTTGTTTGACAAGCGTTTCAAAGTATTACACCTAAACACCTTGACACCCACAATGACCCATTCCCGGTGTTAGTGATTATAAAAACATAATAATCAATATACCAATACATAACTTCGACATGTCCTCCAGCCATTCCTTGGCCAACGTTGGCCAATTCTAACAGTTACTGATTCAATATAAGAACTCTTTGGCCAGCTAAAGTTTGTTCCATTCAGGGCCAACATTGGCCGCAAAAACTGTCAACTTAATAGTCAATATTGAAAATACAACACAACGTTATTTTCAATCAATATTGACTGCAAAGCTAAAATCGTTCCCTTTCAACGTTACAGACCGTACAACTACCCTTTACAAATAAATTACATTAAAAAAATCACTATTTTAAGTAATAAATACGATAACAATAAAGTAGTAACGCTTCTACGCACGTTGCTATGGACAATTTACAAGGAAACCAAAAACATGTTAAATCTTTACTTGAATTACGTATTATTTTATAGAAATAAGAAATTGAAACTAATATTTTTTTTACAATATCTAATATACTTGTGTACATAATTTATTAGAGACTATCAAACAATTTACATGTAACATTATAGGCCTACTATATTTACTAGACTAAAGCGATTTATATTATTTTTTACAGATTAAAAATATTTTAAAAGTAGCTTTTGGCAACTGTATAATCTGTGCATAGAACTGACGTAGAAGCTCGAAGCCAAGGGCGGGCCGTCACATTTGACAAGCAAAAGCCAATGACAAACCAGAAAATAACCTAGCGTGGAATGTAACACGTGACTCCCGCCCTCAAGCAAACGGCACCGATTAACAATTTCCGATTATTATTATTAATTAACGAACCAAAGCGCGGCGTTGAGGTACGCTACTCGAAATGCAATTTCTCAAATTCTTGTCTTGACACTGGATTCTGTCTGCTAACCATAATATTACGATAAAAGCGCAAAGCTGTTTTTGTTTTAAAAAAGATAAGTAAACATTTCTGTCCGGCAACAAATAATTATTGATCACTTCATTACATAACTAGTATATAATAATTTATATATTAAGATAAACAAGTTTAATGTTCGGTTATAATCAACTTTTTTTTTAAAGATAATTACGCTTTATAACAACACGTTATTAGTATAAAAAAAATACTTTGTGTTTTTATTTCAATTTGATATAATTAATTATCCGTATTCACTTTTTAATTAACAAAAAATATATATTAGATATAATGTAAAAATAATTTCATACAACAAAATAACAAAAACGAACAAAAATGCGATAGAAATATGAATCGTAGCAAGTGAGTTAAGTAAAAACAATTATATAGTCGTTAAATGTGACCTTAGAGCGCAAGTTCCGAGCTGGGACCTAATCAGGTACCTAGATAGCCTAGACACTAATCTTTCCGTCATTCCATTTCACGTGATTATATAATACTTATAAACAAATAATTGTGAATCATTAACATTATATATTATCTTTTAAAAACTAGGTGTCCAGTGATATCTTCTATTAATATTTCTTGTTATAAACACTGATGGCAGGAATAAAGAAAAATAACAATAACACTATTATTATTAAAAGTAATTAATATTTTTATATTTCTCATAAAGTTTTATTTTGACTATTTTTAAGCAATTTTATCTATATTTCTCATAAGAAAGATATTTAACAAAACAAACCATTTCTCTAAGGAAATATGTATAATACACTACATCTAAATGTAGTGTATTATAAATTTTTCCATAATTGTAATCGATACGTTTATTACTAATCGTAATAACGATAGTAACATACATACACATAACCGTAAGCGATGTAGGCAATTACACGCATCATGTAATATAGTATAAAAACGTGAAGAAAATGTTTTAAATTATCTTCAATATCTCAATGATACTAGCTACTTTAACTTAAACAAAAAAAATAGCTAATAGGCTTACGCATTTGAGACGCGGGCAATCAGGAAATTGTTCAATCGGTGGACGTTCATAACCTGTACAGTAACTGTTAAATAGACTAGTGCACGACGCCGTTTCTCTGTCGGGGGTAGCCGTTGTATTCCGCCTTCTTCGCAGGTGGATGTTCCGGGAGCGGTTCGACTTTAGCTTTCTTACCGGGCTTCGGGGATAGGTAGGCCTTGGAGAAGAAACGTGCGAAGAGTACGAAGTACGAGAAGTACATGGCCATGGACAATTTGATGTTTATTTGGCTAATGTGGCACGTGTGGGGGGGAGCGGTGGCCATGTAGTTGTGTGCCCATATGTTAATAGCGCAACCCACTATCATCTGCGTCAGCTGCAGCACCGTGATAGTCATCGCCAGCATCTTCGGCGGGTACTTTCCCATACTAACTAGAGCGTAGTATGAATACATAACGCTGTAAAAGAAAAATTTTTGATTGTTATTACCATTACTATGTGATATAAGCGTTTCGTGAGGTCAACGACCGTTTAATCTAGCGGTAACTGAATTTACCGAGGTCGATATCGAGGCCGATACTTTTTAGTAGCTATGGAATATCAATATTAAATTATAAATATATACTCCTATATAAATATATAGCTTCCAGTTGTGTATAATTATTATACATAAGGACAACCAGTTAGCCATTAACGCACATTAAAGACTACTTTAATGGTAATTAAAGGAATATTCATATTTATAAAAGATACAATATTATTTTACTTTACATATTACTTCATTTTAAATAACTAGTTTAACTAAACGCGAATATAAAATATTAAGCTCAATTTGCTTTTGGTTTTTTTTAGTCACAAGCAACGTGCAAAAAGTCGATCTTGGTAATTTTCCGACGCAAACATCTTAAGATTAAAACGCCATATCATCCATCAGTATAGATATTATATAAAAAAAAATTAAAACCAGTGTAATACCAAAATAAAGAATAAAAAAAATTTTTTCCGGGAAAATGTTTTTTTACGGTAGTTGATAAGCGTTAAGTCTGCCCATAAAAATGAAACACTATGAACAAAGTCGACTCAAGATAAGTTTTTTAATCTTTTAACTCTAGTAATTCCTCTGATTTTATTGCCCTAGAAATATGCGAATTGAATTTTGTAGTTGAAAATAGTATAAGATTTTTAAACCATTCTAATACTGCTGTTGACTATACTATTAACCTAAGTAAAGTCATTGCTAACTTATATTTTTTTAGGTTCACGCTGTGTCCCGCACATAGCAAGTTAGGCAGAGGGAACCTAGGAACCTAGTGTTAAGACACATCGTCTCCATTGAGACTATAAATCCACAGAAAAAAATATATTAATTCAGTTTTCTTTTTTTACGTGCTTTTTGACAACTAATGAACTAATCGATAGAATGAAGGATTCATCACTATGAGTGCTTCTAACAAAAAAATACTTTTTTTCTCAACTGTATCCGCACACAGCAGAGTAGACATAGGTAACCTCCGTTCCAAAATTTCGACAGAATTTATAAAACATTGCGTGGTAAGTGGCGGAGCTCAACGCCGCATTTTGCCTTGTTGCCAGAGCGAAGAAATGAGAATATTAAAAATCAAATCAAACCGAGTGGGAATTGAACTCACAACCGCAGCGTTATAGTAACACGCTCAAATTTAAAATTAAAAAAAAGTTTATTATAAATGTTCATCTATTAACAATCAATTTTAAGTTTACCCGCTATAACGTTAACATGGTGTATGCAAGTGTGACATAACGCGCAAATCAATTAAAATGATTCAACATCAGTATTTTAAACGGTTACGAACAAAGCAATAAAAATGAATAATGGTAGGAGCACTTTAAGAAAGAAAACATTAAGATAAAAACGTAAAGTTAAAAACAAGTTTTTTTTTAAATTGACTTAATAAAATCGTAGTTGTTTCCGGTAAACTAGGTATTTACATAATTATAAAATTTTTTACTTGAAAATACATTTTTTCTTATTGAATTTATTTATAAAAACATTGTTTATTAAGTTTTTATTTAATTATTTTAATCCATCGATAAGAAAGAGTAAGTAACTCAATGAACGCGGCAAGCTTCGCCCCTCCCATTTTGATCGCTTTAACAATAGACAATTATTTGTAATAGGTTTCAGGTCCCAACGCGCTGTATGAACCGTTAGCTGCAATGCCGAGATGTTCAGATAGAGTGCAATCTACTTTTTGTATAATTACATTTAATATCAACTGCGCTACGGTATTTCCTGTCATATATTTTATATTGTAGACTGAAAAAAGATTGGAAATGAGAAACGCAGTGTCTTAACACTAGATTCCTCTGCGTACTTGCTCTGTGCGAGATACAGCGTGACAGTAAAAAAGAACGATAAACGATCATTTAATTTTTCCTTCTCAGTCTCGTTAAGTAAGATAACTTAATACTTAAATACGACTAGAAACACTCATACAAACTGTATTACACATACATATAATATGTATGTGTGACCTTGGTACATGTTACGTAGAAATCAAAGTAAAGAAATTCTTAAACCTGATTTTACTCAAATATAATGACTAACTAAAAGAAAAATGAAAGTAAAAAGTAAAAATAAAATATCTCAAAACTCTTGAAAAGAAACGTAAACTTAAAGTAAAATATTAAAGATAAAATAAAAACTTGTGAATCTTAAAGATAACGATATAAAAGTATAATATTTTGAAAAATATATGTAAAATACAAAAAGTAAATGAAAAATATATACGTTATCTTACATATTTATAGATATATTTTACTTTGAAATAAATAATTTCACTTGCTAATTAATTTCATTTAAAGGAATCGTAATGTATATTGTATTTTGCATACAATATCAATTCATTTTAATTAATTAGCACATAACATGTCTTATATCATGTAAATTAAATTAATGTCAACCTAATTCACATAGTGTAATCACGAGCAAAAGAAGCAAGCAGCTTGGGAATCGAACCCACAACCATCGTGTTTACAGTGAGATGCTCTCCTATTGCACTACAGTGATCTCATAAGCAAGTGAATTTAATTTGGAGTTTAATTTAAAAGTAGGTACGTTTCAAAGTTCTTTGAATTAACATATTTTATTTTTTAGTGATATTTAAGTTTTATTCGACTTAAATTTAAAATATTAGGAGTCTCTAGTATATAAAAAAATTGGCTATGCTTTTTTTAATATTGCAAATTTAGTAAAGCAACAAAATAAGAAACGTTTAGCTTAAGTCGAATAAAAACTTTTGCAAGTGAATAGTAATAAATATAATGTATTAAAATTTTTTCACAAGAATAGAAACAATGATTTATAAGACCCTAAAATTAAAAAAAAATGGTTACGTCTCTTACCTGTGTACACAGTAATTCATAACCACAAACCATCTGGCCGAAGATGTGTATTCCGTGAAGGAAAACCAAGTGTATAGGAGCACCGTGATATGGTGGTACCAGTGGAGGAAGATCAGGGGCTTCTTGCGGAGGACTACGAACACCGTGTCGCCGAGCTCGGGCAGCTTCGACAGTACGAACATCCACGTCCAAAAACCTGATACTTTGTCTTGCTCAATAAAACTGAAATTAAAAGGGAAATGTTGTTAAAATATAGTTAATTAGTAATACAATATAATATCATAATTATAGAAAACATAATACAAATACAGCTTTAGAGAGGAAGAAAAGAATAGAAGAAGCTAGTGTGAAAACACTCGCTTCGTCTTCATTGTTAAAAAAGTTTACTTTAAGTTTAAGTCTTAAGACTCCGTTCCACACTCTCCGACGTGTTAAGTAGCAAATATCAACGCCGCACTTTGTCTACCAGGGGTGGGAAATGAAAATAAATCATTGTGGATCGAATGTCTAACACGACGACCAATATCAACGAAAATTTTATAATAAAATACATAAATGTGCAAATATCAAATATAACTTTTATATAATATACGTAATTTAGATTTTTTTGTGATTTATATTATATTTCATTGTACGAAAAATAATAAGGAACTTTTCTCATGAAAATTAAACAATTTATATTCTATTATAACATATGTGAAACAACGTAGAAGATATGATTTTTTCAAGCCTCTAACTTCCTAATTTTTTTAATCCACTGCTTTAAAAGTAAACAATAGTATCATTATTAAGTATTTGATTAAATATTTTTATCAATTTAAAATAAAAGATTATATGAAATAATTTTAAGATACGTTTTTCATACATATTTTTTTTATAAAGGTAATTGATATATTTTCTTGTCACTTCTTTAAATATCACGAAAATGTGCATAACTAAGGAAACTGTATTGTATTTTTGTTTCTTTTCGTAGTATTTTCTTTAAATTCCTATATCTATGAAATCCTTTTTGTTTAACACACGATGTAAACAGCAATCAACTATTATTTTAAAACTATTATTAAACAAAACGTGTGTCAATCTTGTATAACTCAAAACGTATATTACGTGTAAAAATGGCGTCCGAGTGACCGATAGACAGTAGAAAGTGGTGCATTGCATAACTCGAATCGAAAACGCTAGCATCGATGTCACGGCGTTTTCGAGATACGCGCAATTAACCCAAACCCAGTGATACAACACACCAAACATCGTAAACAGGTTTGTGGGTTATAGAAAGTAAAAGTTTTTATGGGAAAAAATATGGAAGCTGAAGAACTTTAGAAGCGCTCCGCTCATTCATAAGTGCAATTTAAAACACGATTCTTTTTTTGTTATAAAAATGCATACATAATTTATGTAGGTTATAGAGGTTATTTTCAATTAAGTATAGTTATAATTTGTGCAATTATTTTATAATTATCCCATTGTATATTTGATTTAGATTACTGCTGGAGCAGTGACTCAAGAGTTCTTTAAGTTTCTATTATATTCTGCGTACTGATGTTACAAAGGGAAAAAAAACCTAAGCTTTATTTATGATTTTGATTTGAAAAATTCATTGATTGACCAACATTCGTTTCAAACCTGTGCGCCAACCGCAGTTAGGTTTTAAATGTAACATTTTAATAGAAAGGCCAGATGACCGCGCCACATCTCGACAGCCTATCCGGAGCTCCCAGAGTGACTTTGACCGTGACCGTCTAGATTTTTGTTCTGTAACCGTTCAATCGATAACCACTTTCAATATGTGAAATTGAGATCCATTTTTACAAATATTTAATTACCAATCTTTCTGTTTTACAAACAAAATAAAAAAAGTATACGCTGTATCACGCACACAGCAAGGTAGTCAGAGAGAACCCAGTGTTAAGATACGCCGTTCCCAACTTTTTACCAAATTCTGGGGGTATAACAATAGGACACCTAAGTAAAACTCGTCGAATATCGAAATCCGTGTTAACTAAAGCTTTCAAGCAAATTGAAACTATATAGGATTACGGAACTAGTCGTGCCGCAGTGTGGCTGTAAACTTGACAGGTTGTGCGTTTGATTCCCACTCGAGGACAGTCCCTCACAGGTATTGGTCAAGGATACAATATTTTAGCCGCCAGCTTTACTTCGAAGGAATACGAATGGAGGATAAAGTGCCTTACAATTTTATATGGATATTTCAATACATATGCGTTAAAATAAATAAAAAAGAACTTTATACATATCAATACAAATATAATAAAGCGGAAGAGTTTGTTTCTTTAAACGCTAAAATCTCTGAAAGTACTTATAGTATAGGTAGGATATTTTTATTTTGTTTTATATAAAAGCTGCATTTCCCAGGAGTGCTATAGGCTATATAACATCAGAGTGTGATTCTAAGTTAGCTTTAAATAACGAAATCACAATAATAATGAACATCATCTAATTGATGAGGCCGGTCGTGGCGCAGTGGCACAAAGTGTGACTGTAAAACCGATTTTGGGTTCGATTCCCACTCGAGGAGATGAAATATTTACTTAAATTTATATTTCCATTTCTTCGCTTTGGTGTCGAGGCAAAAAGCTCGGCGTTGAGTTCTGCCACTCAACACGTAATGCCTCCAAAATTCGGCAGAAGAAGCTAATTTTTTTTTATTTTATCTAATTGATTTAAGCGCGTGTGCTGCAAAAATAGTTGAATAATTACATAAACACAATGTTCCACAAAAACATTAAATTTTATTAGTTCTAAATTAAAGTCCACGATACCGTTTATCCATCCTTTTATAAAAAAGTCACAATAAGGCATTATGTGACAAAAAATAATTGTAAATTCCAAGGTGATATTTCACCATTTTTTTAGACGAAGATATTGAGAGTTACGAGTGAAAGTTATTCCATCATCAAGGAAATGTTATGAATATAATCTTTGTCTTTTATAGCATGTAATTTGGACGAATACTCATTGAGAAAATATAAAATTAAAATAATTCAACGCTCCGTTTACGGCCGCTCTTGCCGTCGATGACATCCACGCATGCCTACTTTCTCAAATTTATGAAAATATTGTTTTAATCATTGAATGTATAAATCATATAATCTGTCTGTTGTTGGTTTATGTTAGTAAATGCAGTACAATAAAATAATTATAGGTAGTATTCGAGCAAAGCCGAGAATGGGCCGCTAGTATTTGAAGGATCGAATCGCGTACTTTTTATGGTACTCAAAAATACGACGGACGGTTTGTACACTATATAGTCATCCTTGGTCACTGGTAGAATAAATGAAAAGTCGCGAAAACCGAAGATAGACCTTTGGATATCTCCCGCACATTCGTCTGAGTAAATCGGAAGATTATCCTTACTCTTCACTATCGTAACAAATATTACAAAAACATGACATTGCGTAAGGCGAAAAAAATATTAAAATAACAGTTTTTTTCTAACACGCATAATAATAATTAATGATTGTTAACAACATTGGACCTTGAATAATATTATCTTGCTATAGTTTTTATAATAATACATTCATAATTAAAACTTCTCTTATTGGAAGTTAGAACAAAAAAGTGCAAACAAACATAAACATGGTACGGATGGTACGGACAATAATGATCTCTTTGTTTCTGGTTAGGTATTGAGTGGAGGGCCTTCTCAAATCTACACTAGGGTCGCGGGTTCCAGGCACTGCTCAGAGCTCCTTATCCTGCCAACGTTATGGGCCGTGATGCTAAGTAGTTTCTTATCTCTATATAAATTTATAAACTACATTTTTTTTAAGAACTCAGTGCAAAAAGATTGTCAGAGCCATGTAATAATTATATAATAGTAAAATAGGAATAAATAAAAAAAAACATACAAAATTATCACGTTTTTTTACTGTACATTTCAAAATTACAATTCATTGAAAACGCTGAATTCCAGCTTAACCGTGTGTTTACATCAGGATTACGAGGAAATTCAAACATTATACGTACATCATGTTTGAATTATTTAGAATCGTTTGTTACAAGACTTATACTTAACTATTTAGTCATTACAAAGAATGATCTATACAACGTTATAGTTATTCAATAACTATTTATTTGTTTATTAATATTATTTTGTTATTTAACCGGCCGGCTGGTCGCCCGACGTGGTATCTCTCTATAATTATAGCCTATAGAGACATTGCGTGCTAGGCGGCCATAATCTACTTTTGCTAGTCAGACTGGGGATTTTTTTAAATATATATATATATATATATATATATATATATATATATATATATATATATATATATAAGTTTCAACTATATATTATAACCCATTTGTTTATTTTTTTAAATGTACTTCCTAACTTAACCCTAACATTTATTACAATATTTTGTATAATAACACAGATAAATAAAATAATAAAGATATAACATTTCAGAACAGTAAAACAAGCTGGAGTGCTAATAAAATAAAAGTGGAAACGATTTTGAATAAACTGTGGACAAGCGAGGCAAATATTTGATAGACTCCGTTTACCGGGGGAATTATTTATACTGACCCCGAAGGACGCCGGCTTACTGATGCTGACCTAAAATATGTATATTATATTATATTTCCTAGAAAGGTATATTCTTAAGGGGAAGCGGTACAACATTTGACTGTACTAGTTGTTGTGGGTTCGATTCCCATTTGGAGGAATGAATCATTTGTATTTCGTCGCTGTGGTAACAAGATAAGCGCAGCGTTGAGATCCGCAATTAAAACGCGATCCACGAAAATTGTCTATACTTTTCAGTTTTTTTTTTAAGTATAATGTTTATAAAATGAAATTGCAAATAGTTAAGGGTTGTATTACAATTTGCATAGAAGACTTGCAGTACAACCCTACAACCGATTGTGAGACCTTGACATCTCTGAAAATGTATATCTAAAAATAAAAAATTAAATTAGCTTCACGCTATATCCCGCACACAGCAGGGTAGGCAGAGGGAACCTAGTGTAAGACACTCCGTTCCCCACTTTCTGCCGAATTTTGGAGGCATTGCGTGTTGAGTGGCAGAGCTCAACGCCGCGCTTTGCTTCGACACCAGAGCGAAGAAATGGGAATATAAATTTAAGTAAATATTTCATCTCCTCCAGTGGGGATCGAACCCACAACCAGTCGGTTTTACAGTCACACTTTGTGCCACTGCGCCACGACTGGCCTCAAATGTATATCTTTATATAAATTTTAAAATGCGAAACGAAATACATAATAAATTGGTATATTATTTATATAATAAAAATACTGATATATTATTTATATAAGAAAAGCGAAATCAGCGTTTTCACTATTACAAGAGCAACAATAGTAAAATGTTATCTTTAAATAGGACTAAAACCCGTTAATTACTTTGCACTTGAACGAACTAAAATGTATTTAAGTAAGCTGTCATCGCGTGAATCACTTCAATGTCACTTTCAATAACTGTGGGCGATGTAGGTCGTCTAAAACCCAATTTCATACCATAATTATGGTATTTTCTTGATTAATTTAGATTCAATTGGGCTGGCCTTAAGGTCTCTCGCGTTTTGATAAAGCCATATAGAGCCATTCGATTTTAATAGTTAAAATTATAATATTATAATAAAAACAACCCACAACTTCTAGTCTAGGTTACATAATGGATATGTAGGTCATTGTATTGGTGTTATATTTAACCTATTAAAGATAACAGCTTTCTAACAAACGTTTATTTGTTACGATCCTGTTGGGATACAATAGAGATAAAGCGGGTATCTATATTGGTCAATGATACATACGGACAAATCTTCTACTCTTAATGCTGAAGCATCGAATATATGTTATAAAACGGTTAAGTGCGAGTGGGACTTGCTGCTTCGAAGCTTGATTTTTTTTCTGTACTGCGAGGGACCATAACCCTTAATATTTATATTAATTTCAGCTTAATACGTGTACACACGTTGTCGAGATAAATGATCTTGACAAACAGACAACAAAATGATCCGATAAGGGTTTCGTTTTTAAATATTGAGAAACGGAACTGTAAAAAATATTATTTGTATGCAAGAGATTATACTCGCGACTTATAGGAAATGAGATTTAAATTTTTTCACATCATGATGACAAAGTAAACATTTTTTTTGCGCTTGTAATATTATTACATTGAATGCTTATGTTTATAGTTATCAAATGCTTTCGGTTTTGGAGCGGGAGTGCGGCCGCTACGTTTCCACTGAGAACCTCTTGCCAAGATTTATCCAAACATATGTAGATATGCGTAATATACCTACGGACGTAACTACTTTTTTATTCAGATAGGGTACGCAGAAAAAACTTACAGTCAAGACACTCTGTTCTCTTTTTTCTGCCTGTTGAATTCGGTACACCGTTTTTAAAATGGCTGATACTCAACACTGCATTATCTCTTACCAGAGCAGAGATATGAACATAATTAATTGCTCCTGGGATCGAATCCACAATCATCCCGTTTATACTCGCTGTCCCGTTGAGCCGCGATGGGTTCTATAACCTACTCCTAAGTACCATAAAAGCCGGTGTAGCATAATGAGCCAATATTGTCTTAGTGGGGCCATTATCGACTCATTTATAGACACCCTCACCAACGTTAATAATGATAGCTAATGTGTTTATAAATATACAATTTATATATATTCAAATGTATTTCTTACAAGCTGTTGTAAAAAATCATCAATCATTTACATAATACTTTTTGTTTCCTTCAAAAGATTTAATTTTCAAATTTTGTTTAATACCTTTTTTTCAAACCTTACTTCAATTTGCGTAATAACGACTAATATCAAAATCTTCATATTTTTGTAAATATCACGGATGTAGCTTTTAATTTGCGTTTTTGTTTATAAATGTACGTTTCTATTTTTTTATTTGTACCCGTATAATCAGAAAAGACACAAATTAAACAAATAATGATGAATAGTTAACACTTGGATGAGTTACTAAGAAACATTTATTTTATATAATTACAGGGTTTGTTCAAAGGTTTGCTACAGCTGAAAAAGCATATTGTATTTTTGCTATAAACTAACTTTATTTCAGCAAAGCAAGCGATATGCCCACTTCGCAAAATGCCGACGAAACTCAAATCAAAAGACAAATACGAGAGCCCTCTACGATTCTCACCCGCGAGGGTCAAGCTGTGACAAGAGCTCAACTAACAACTGGCTGAACATTAAATTTTTAAGACTATCTATAGTATATTTAACATTTTTTTACTAAAATATACCTACTATATTTGTATAGTATAGTATTTTATATATTATTTAGTATCTCAGTTCCTTAGTAACGGAAGAACAAACGGCTTTCATATCACATTTTATTAGCTATACCAGTAAATAGTAGGTGCGCGATAAAAATTATCATGATATTTCTTATCAAAATAATGGCGATCAAATACAGAGTTATACATGTTTCTTATTTATTACTAACGAAAAAGTTTCCAAACCGAGGGTCAATTTTAAATAGTTAGTAACTTAACGATTATAATAATTACTATAATAAAAAAAACAATAATTTTATTTCTTTAACTTTACGCTTAATCCCGTGAAATTAAGTGTTAAATCACTTCACTTCTCGTTCTTTGACTGGAGGAACTCAACACCACATTTTGTTATTCCAAGAGAGAAAGAAAAAATATTTCATTCCGTCAAGTGGACACCGAACCCACAACCATTGGGTTGTACCAACTGTAAAAGTTATACGTTGTTACACTACCCCTAAAACCATTTTGTTTTGAAATTTTATGAAAAATATGAGCGCAAAAATTTATGAACATGTCTCTTCAAATTCGTGTTGAATGGTGACAAATGGATGGAATTTATAAATCGGGTCATGTAATTCGTCTAGCTCGGGGCAGCACGTGAACAAAATAGCTGAGAGCTGAGCACAGATGATCGATACTATGAATGGAGAAACATAACACTTGTAATACATTCAGGCACAAAATTTAAAAAAATAAATGTCCAGATATATACTAGTAGCGACTCACTCGCGACTTTGTCCGCTTGGATAACAGTTTTTTTTATTTATCTATCTGAATCACTTTTATGTTCCAATAACATTATCATTTTTAAAACAATATATATGCATTCAAAACTAAAGTTTCTTACTAACTTAAAGATAGGGGAAAATCAAAATATAATATTGAAAGCAATTAAATCAGTTAAGTCGTTTGTGAGATTAGCGTGCTAAAACGCACAGACAAAAATAAATTTGTTTTTTGTTCTATTGTATTGATACCTGCTCCCAATAACACATTTTCACATTCATGTACAGAGAGTGATCAGTTCCAACTTCTTTAAACTGTGATTTCGCCTGCGTAGTCAAATGGAAGTTTTGTATGACACGTGACACTTTCTAAGTGCTGCGGTAATTCTAACTGCAGTTACAGTGGGCGTTACACCGAAACGATGTAATCCCTTGATAAATGGGCTATCATGTATATATTTATTTCAAATCAGATCAGTAGTTCCTGAGATGCGAGCTAATATAACACTCATTCCCACGCATGACATGCTTAGATCAGCAAATGCTCTATCTTGAAATTTCCCATGACATCGGATCATCAATTTTTCTATAGCTCTACAAATACATAACAAATATTGTGAACACAGTCATGATCCAAACTCGCACATGTACAGTCGTGTGCATAATATTCGATATGCAGTGTCATATATAAATTAGTGCAGTTAATGACACTCAGAGTCGCGTTCTACTGTACTGAAATCACAATTTGGCTAAGGGTATCTAAAATACATTCTAGGCAGGTTTATCAAGCAACATATTAATAAATCAGCTTCACGGTGTATCCCGCACACAGCAGAGGAAACCTACTGTTCCCGCCTGCTGCCGCCGACCGCCAACCTGCTGAGTGGCGGTCAACGCCGCGCTTTGCCTCGACACCAGAGCGAAGAAATGAATATTTAATAAAATAACTTTTTTAAAATACTTTTTAAAAGAATCCACATCTCTTATGTCAATTCGTTGCGTTCAACCACACAAACTTTTCGTCTTTATAATATTAGTATAGTTAATTTACGGTTCATCATAAAACTGTTTCGACTGTTTTATTTTTTCAAATTTTACAGGCAGGCAGCAAAAGTTGACAGGATGGAATTCAAACCTGAAACCACCTTGTATAGATTTGCCTACCTACATGTCCAAAACATGCTATGACAGCGTCAATCAAAATGATTATCAATCACGATTCAAGGCTACCGATTGTGAAGTGAAGGTTATTTTGTAAAATTGACAGACGAGATGCCATAAGCACAAAACTACACAAACGACAACAATCATTATATATAGAAAACTATAATTTTAAAACTGAATGTCCAAAAACTTTATACAATGTAAAATAGCCGGATATGGATAAAGATAGAACTCGAACCTACATATGTATATGTAGGTTATAACATTTTAATTATCTTTTTCAGGTTACAAGAACAATATACCATAAAAAGTTACAAGAAAATAACGATTGGCCACATCTAACTCCTGAAGCTATATTTTTCAATTAACACGATTAGTTCTAAACCACATTCGCAACACATTATTTTGTTAGTAAATATTAGTAGAGATTAATAAACATTAGTACCTAACATGAGCAGAAAACGTGAGATTACTTGAGTTCTTTCGGAATACAATTCTGACGTAACCTTTTTACTAACATCTGATGTACGTAGATATAAGCCTCGCCAAATAAGTTAAATTATGTTGTAATTAAATAAGATAAAGACAGCAATCGTCTGTTCAACCAGTAAACTAGTGAATAGGGTTGTAGGGCAGAGAGAAAGAGCGAGATAATTTAGTATTACGACGCATCGTTCTCCACTTTCAGGAATTTATAACTTCATATTAAAAGGCGGCAATCAATGGCCGTCGAAAAAAAGAAAAATTCATTCGCTTTAGTAGGGAACGGACTTACAAACATCGCGTTTAAAGTCAGGCACAACGTTATCACTGAGCCACGATGGCCTTAATTTAAACAAGTAATAGGCAATATTTTTGTTTAAGCTAAATAATTTATTTTCATTGAAAATGTTCGGTAAGTTTTATCTTTTACACGTATATCGATAAATTAATAAGTTCTTTGATTTTCACGATGATTACACATTTTATATGAAACTATTTTACGGGTAGACTCATGACCACGGACTACTGCAAAGTGTTCGAAACGTCGGGTTTCCAAAAATGTATAATACCAAATATATGCGATTAATCCGGTTAAAATAGTTTAATTTAAAATAAAGATAAATTGTCAGAGATATGCAAATTATATAAGTCAAGTGAGCCTGTTCACACAAGTATCATGAAGTGCTCACGGTTATCAATAAATGTAGTGTAATATATAATTATAATTTATGATCAAATTCTAAAAAAAAAACGGAAAAGTAACACGAGAATAACATATGGCAACTCGACCGGTTATCATTTATAAACTGGCATATAAAATAATAAATATCTAACCTATAGTAAAAATGTGATTTTAGTAATAACTATTAAAAAATTATCCTTTTGGACTTCCGTGCCCAAACGATCTATAAAAGACCATTATTTTGTAAATTTGAACGTTTTCGGTAGTGAGTTAAAAACAATATTAGATTTAGTGAGATTACATCTGAAGATAAGTTTAAATTTTAATGTTGTTTATTGAACAAATAGTCTACAAATAGTCTACAGATACCGAATAAGATAGAAAAAATATAAACAACAAAAAAAATATAAAATTAAAAATATAGTGTGGAAGCGTCTGCGCTCCTTTTAAGGGAACACCTATATGGGGTAAAATATTTTAACACACACTCAATAAAATAATACAAGATACCTCAACAGTTTAGACGATTTGTTTTCCATTTCACGATGTTAAACATATCTATAACAAAAATACTACTAAAGCATCTGCCGCTTTTTATTCTCGAAAAGTACTAGTAAGAGAAAGTCATAATACTCATTCTATTTTACGCAATTCAATATCGCCGCCATTATCTACGACTCTATTTCGTGAATGAGACGTGTGCGGTGATATCGCTTTGATAGCGTTTCGTCTGTGTGCATCATTCTTGACAAATGTCGTTTTATTTTACAACGACAATGTAATTAATTATTATGTTTGAAGAAAAATGTTTTTTATTTAATAATTTAAAGTTAGGTTAGGTATAGGTTTTTAGTCTAGAGTAGTTAAAACTGTGATTTCACTTTAAACGTTGATGGCAAAAACACTGTGTTAAGAAATGTAAAAAAAAAAATATTTTAAAACTACTTCCTTAAATACAAGAATATACTAGCATTACAAGAATATTATTTTTTGTTTATGTTATAAGGAAAACTACCATGACGTGTTCTATAACAATTTCTATATATTTATTTTTAACGATTCATCAATAATAATTGATATGGTAATAAAATAATTTGTATTTTTATTTCATCGCTCTGGTAACATCCTTTATAAAGTTGAGAACGGAGTGTCTTAACACTAGGTTCCCACTGCCTACCCTGCTGCGTGCGGGATACAGCATGAAGCAGCTTTTGCTAATTAAAAATATTTAAAGCTTTTCAATAAGAAAATAATGATAATATCATGATAATATCAAACCCTTGATTAACCATGGCCTTCTCAAAACTAACTTTAAATAATAAAAAAAGAGAACTGACAGTTGTGGAGACGTAAACAAATTCTATACAACACACAACAAGCACTTGCCCACATATTCTAATTAAACTTTTTATTTTGACAGTTATATCATCGCGTGTATAATATACAAGACATGTTGCTTATATATACAACCTTAACTATATAAATATAAGGGCTAGTTCATACTGTGAGACTCTTTTATTGGAACTTTCGCTTAAACGCGAGTTTAGAATTTTAACTAAGGCACGCATAGCTCGCACCTACGTGATGCGGACCGACAATTTCATATAGGCATTCGGGAAAAGTCACGCTTTATCTAAGATAATTATATGGATATTTTTTTTATATATATATATATATATATATATATATATATATATAGGACTGTGTAAAGTCGTATATTAAGCAAGCTGGGATAGAAATAATAAGTAGTATGATTTATGTGAATTTAAAAAAAATTTTGTACAAAAATATGAAAGTATTTTAAGAAAATAAACCGACTCTTCAAATAAGTGGCTATATACTATACTAGTAACCATCGGAAAGGCATATCTGAATTGATTTTGATGAAACTCGGACGATTCCGTAAGTAAAACACAGGTACCTGATATAAATATAAGATAACTATCTCTTTATCTTTTAAAATTTCCGGAAAAAAATCTGAACAAACATAATTAACGAAATATAGCACACGTGCTTCTCTTTTTTTTAAGTCGGCTAAATACCTAATAATTATGTTATCTTACTTCAGACTTGCCAGTACAATTTATTTCTTTGCTCATCTAATATAACGGCGGGAAATGATCAAATCCATTTTTATAAAAAGTACTGGAAATCCTAATAGTTTTTTTTTTTTTAAATAAATCTGTATAGCCAAAAAATTTTATAATGTTATTCTGTCATTAGGGAAGCGTTTGATGATAAATTTACAAGCCTAAAAAATGTACATAATAATATCTGTAGATATTATGTTTTTAGTTTTTAAGTTAGTAATTTATGCCTTTTGTGACAGCTCATTTTTTATATTAGCATAAATAACGAAAAAAAAGGTCATACATAATTTACATTTAAATAAAAATATTTAGAACAAAAAATTATAGACCATACCACGGGATAAAAGCAGAAAAAAGAATTTTTTCAAATGATAAAAAAATAATTTTATACTAGTACATTACTTTGGTAAGATTGGATATGAATATTAGTAAACACTGACGAAATCAATTGTAAATACATAATCATTTACAGAAATTGGTTTTTCATCATGTTACAAGTTTTAAAAATAAATAAAACATTGACATAAACCATTCATACAATTTACATACATATAACGCGTATAACGTATCCATTATTTGGATTCTGTGAAGCTATAAGATGCAAACATTACCACTAACGTCATGTAAAATTCCGCACTTCATAGATGAATAAGTGGATACTCAATGTTTATTTTTCTAATATTAAAATAACTATATATATACATATTCCTGAGATACAGTAATATAGTTAAGGCTAAAGATTTTTTTTGGACTATAATATTTTGTACACAAACCACTTACCAGAGCGGGAAAATGAAAATAATCTATCCATCTTCGTAATGGACATCGAACCCACAACTATCGTGCAGATATACACAACTATCGTGCAGTTTTTATATGTTCAATCTATCTAGATTGAACATATAAAAACATCTCACAAGTATATTAGTCTTTGTTACGTATCTAAATACAATAAATTTATATCTATATAACAATTTAACTCACCTGGGCACACAAATGGAGTGGTAGAGTCCGTGGTTCCGTAACACGTGGATGAACTCGGGCAGCGTCCGACACGCGCCCATAATGCTGAACGCCGCTAACATGCAGTTCCATACTATCAGAGTACGGCGCAGTTCAAACCTGAGACAAAAAAATACATTCAATGGATCAATATAGCAGTCTTATTAATAAAACTAAGTTACTTTTTATATATAAAATTATTTCGTGACTGATATATACTGACTTAAGAAAGCTAAAATTTGTGACGTAAAATCTTTATAAGTGCGTACCAAATCAAGAGATGTCGTAAAATACATAGAAAAAATAAGAGAAAATGGGATTCCGAGAAAGTTGCGGGTAAAGAGTTGAACCAATACTTTTTATAAATTAACAACTACAAACCACTGGAATTTAAAAGCAAAAAAAAAAACGATTAATTACTAAACTGTCCGGTCAAACATATTCGCGACAGTTCAAGTTGAATTATTTATTGTAAGCAGAAGCTATTGTTTTTATGCATAAAAGTACGCGAAAAATATTCTAGGTTCTCATTGAATTTAAATTAATCTAACCTTTAGTAGAAAAACATATACAAAAGTGACATAAAAAAAGGGAAGTAACTCAGTTGTATAGGCACTTAGAAAACGGTAATTCTAATTTTAAGAGTCGTGCTCCAGATTTACCGGGTTTCCTCACTAATTCAAGCTTTGACGAGAAAAGAGACAGATTTCAAAGCAGCAGCTGCCTTGGTAAATGAATATTTCTTTTGGAAACGGCTTCTCTGAACATACATAATTGCAAGCTTCAACAAAAGCCTCAACCTTGAATTTTCAAGCATTGAAAAGAATTTCACTCAATGGGAGAAAACTTAAGTGCCCCTTACTTTTATTGTTGCATAATATATATTTTTATAGAGGCCAGTCGTAGCGCAGGGGCACAAAGTGTGACTGTAAAATTTGTTGGGGGTTGATCCCCACCCGAGATAAAATATTTACTAACATTTGTTTTCTTTTTTTAGTTCTGGTGTAGAGGCTAAGCGCGGCGTTGAGTCCGCCACTCAATGCCTCGGCTCGGCGGAAGGTGGGGAACAGTATGTCTTAACCCAAGGTTCCCTCTGCCTACCCTGCTGTGTGCGGGACACAGCGCGAAGCTGGTTTTTATTCATAATATATTTCTACTATTACATGAAGAACGTAATATTCAAAATGTCAATGTAATGGTTACAGTCACCACCATAATCGATATACGTGCCCGCCTTGAAAAATAACGACCTTTTTTACTGTATGTCATTGACGTACATAAGCACACATTACACACTTACTTCTCGAAGACTCGGCGGACGGTGTGTTTCTTTGATTAACTACGTCATTATAATGTAAGCTTACCGGAACTCAAACGATATAAAACGATGTAACGAATAATACAGCGAAGGTGATCAACACCATTGTTTTTTTTTTGGAAATTAGCTGAGACATAAAAATACTGGTCGCGGTGGCAATTAAAGGGAAGCTGTTTAACCTGATCAGGATTATTTCCGATACTTTTATAATAATTAATATAATTAATATTAAAATATATTTATTAAAACATTAGACGATCATAATTTATACAGAAAGGTACCCACAGAAAGGTCTCTCAGGTACCTACGCTTATACATTACACAAAGTTTATTAATAAGAGGTAAAAGAAATATATAAACTACGATAAGCATCTTACAACTTTTAACTAACTACTAATTTTATTGCTTAGAACTTTTAAATTCAGTAATTAGCGTTGACCTTTTCTTCTCGTGACGAGAATACTGCTCAATATGTCGCATTATGCCTTGTTTACATGGCTAAAATGAAGATAACAAGAAATAACACTTTCTTACATCATAGGGCTTCTAATAAATAATTTCACTAAGAGGTTTAAGCAGTAGAATACGAGTTCGTGGCGTCACTGTAACAGTATGTGATTTTATGGTTGTGGGTTTATGTCCCGTCGGCATATAAAGCTTATACATCGCTCTTTGTCATAGTAAAACTATTATCAATCCTTTATAAACTTAGAAAATATATAGACTTGTTTATATTGAGAAGTGATTGGCTAATAATTAACAAATATTTTTAACTAAGTACAAATTAAATTTCGAATAAAGAAAATTTAAATAAACAATAAAAATAAAGGCAATTATTAATAAAACCTACTCCGACTTAAGTCAGGAAGTCGTGCCTATTTGAAGCAAAAAAATATATATCCATGTATAGTACAAGACATTTATTAATTAATTGACCTTACTCAGGAAAGTCTTCTTGTACAAGTGGTATTACGTAAAGAATCACTTATGTGTATGGCAAGAAGCTGAGCTGAACGTGGGCTGGCCGTTTCAAAGGGATTTTTTCCGGCTTTTTATTTTCTCATATTTTTAATGTAGCTTTTAAATGTAGGCCATGGAAGAATAACTTCTCCTAGAGCACCAATTGACGAGTGGAATACGCGTTACCATAGGAACGTGTATATCATTTCATACAAAAGTGTATTGGTGTTTAAGGAATTGAATAAAATTGATTTCGTGAGTATGGGATAATTTCGGTGAAAACATCTTTCGGTCGAATCGGTAAGAACCTCCTCCTTTTTGAAGTCATCAAGTTAAAAATAGCATATTAAGAATGAAAATTGAGGTGATGGTAATATGTTTTTTAAGTTTGCTGCTAAGGAACCCTCCATGAGCGCGTTCGACTCGCTCTTGGCCGATTTATTATATATTTTAACCCAAAAATGTCATTCTGCACTCCTCCGCTATATAAAATATAAATGCCAAATTTCATACTCCTCCGTCCACCCAATTTTTGTAAAGAGTTGTACAACGTTTTTGCTTCACGTAAATATGATATCGTCGGCTTAATGTATAAACCTACTAAAAGAATATTCGGCACAAAATGTATTTAAAAAATTATGAGCATACGTATAGTATCAGATAGTTTATGTAATTTCAAAAATTGATTTCTATTCACTAACTACACTTTCGAATGTTATAAAAATGTGCGGGTACATAACGACAAAAAACGGATTTAGCAGGTTTACATTTTAAGCCTCACATAAATACTCAAAATTTTCCATTTTGTCTTATAAGAAATAGTATACTATATAAATAATTATAATACATAATGTATATATAAAATTATTTATACAATAAAACCGGTTTAATCATAACGATGGCGATTTGGTCTTAATATGTTATCTTTTTTGGTCAAGTGGATAAGTCTTCTATAAAAGATCCAATGTCAACGTGTGTTGGGAAAATCGAAATCGATATATATCGATACATTGATAGCATACATTAAAGCCCTTACTAGAGAACGAGCACAGCACTATATATAGTCACAAGAGGTGAATAATTATGCAACTATCGCTATCGTGTGCTTTAATAATATTTATTTTATAAAATAAACGTCATTACTTTATTTATTTATGTAACGTAATTATATATGATTGAATAAATATTATTAATGACAATACTAGGTATTTTTTTATATTTATTGTTCAAATTAAATCGAGTTTTATTACGATAAATTGGCTTAAATAATTTTCTTAAATTTTATCAACAAAAGCGAATAAACAATCAGAAATAAAAACCCAGAAGTAATAATAATTTATTACTAGCTATGCCTGCGACTTAAGAACCGAATGAAATAAAACAAACACAAAAATTTAAGTGAAATATACCAAAATATAACAGTTAGAACAGCATTTTGTATTTGAGATAAGAGTGCACAAACGCACAGACAAAAAATTAAAAAAATATTATTTTAGGTCTTATTGCTTGGTACTACTAGACTTGGAACTAACTGAGAACATATGAAGTTAAATTGGTTTTTGCATTTTAATGGGCATTGTACTAGTATACTGTGACGAGTATTCATTTCCTTAACACGTGTGACGGCAATACTGCTGTCCTTGATCCGTACTAATATAGTATTTTATAAGTAAATGTTAATGACATCGTTTTTTTGTAAATTAAATATAGGAATTCACAGTGACAATGAAGAAGCTCGTGCTCAGACTGCTTTGGGCACGCAGAGGATTGAGTCAGGAAAGAATAACAAAAACCACTGATGAAGCAATAGTGAGTGGTAAGGGAGGAAGAGGGAGACCTCAAGTGACCTTCGAAAACAAACAGTAACGTTGATACTGGAATGGAAGGTCACGTAAAAAGCTTGAGGACCCCCAGAGGTCGCGTACATGTGATGACAGTGCGGTCCGTTCTATCGGGCTACCTCGCTAAAGATAAAGTGAGAAGAAAACCAAAAACCGTATAAATTCTATGTCCCTATACGAATTGCAATATTTAAATATAAAATACTTGCTAAGAAAGTTACAATTGAAGTACTACTGTTTATGTGTACTATGAAAGCACATGCTCATAATAATGGAAAACTTCGTGTGGCAGACATGAAAATAACTTCTTTCATTTGAATTAAGCGAAATGGGTATAAAAACTTATATGTTCTTGTTCTATTTTTAATGGTATGAAAACTTTTAAATTATATTTACGTATATGGTATTGGCAAATTGTTGTTATTAAATAAAAAAATATATTCCTACATTATTAGATAAGTAAAGAGAGACCAAATTTTTATAATATTACATTTTCCGTTTAACCACTCCTTCTCCTGTTGATTAAGATTGAACCCACAACCTTTACATTTCAACACGTCCCAATTAGGAGTGCGTCAAAATTTATTACAGTGAATTGCGTCACATGTACAATTTTAGACTAGTTTGCATCGATACGCTATATACGCTATGGCTCTCGGGATAATAATAAATGCATGCAAATATGCTATGTAGGTATTTAAGTTAACGTAAGACTAAAATTCTTATATGTATAAAAATAAAATTGATAACCTCCTTTTCTTACAGAAATAACAGGAAATTAAAATAGGTCCGTCGTGCAACAGTCGTATAGCATCTGTCTGCAAGCGCGTCCGTTGTGGGTGCAATTCCCAGACCGGGGAAAGAATTATTTTCATTTCCTTGGTTAGGTGAAGCGCGGCGTTGAGTACCGCCACTAAATACCTAATTTCCGTCCCTCTGCCTATCCTGTCATGCGGGAAAAAGTTAGAAGCTACTAAAATATATAGCCATGTTTATCAATAACTTCTTAATTAGTACTAGATGGTAATCCTTGCAACATCTATTTACAAACCTTTATAAATATTTTAAGTTTCTTTTCAAAAGTGGTTCTATCGTACGAATCACATTGTATTATCAAAAAATATGCATAAAAACCGTCGTAATAATTATCTTATTCGAAAAAATATTCAAGGCTAACGTAAAGAATACTTTACAAAAAACGTTATTTATTGTTCTGTTAAATTATCAAAGATAAACTTATGATAAAATCTTTTTTGTTTACTTATATACTCGTATACTGGAGGCATCGCGTATTGAGCGGAGTTAAGTTCCGCCACTCAAATCACTCTAGTTTCCCCTTGACTACTCTACTGTGTACAGTAGCACGAGCATGAAGCTAAAAAACTATATTTTGTATTTCTTTCCAATAAAAGACATTAACAACCGAAAATTCTACGTCAATCCACATTCATCATATTTATGAATTAAACTACGATTTTTTATCAGTTATGACACTCCGTTCCCAACTAATTGCCGAATTCTGGAGGCATTGCGTGTTGAGAATAACAGAATAAATAATCAGAGATACAAAAAGTTTTTTTACATCAGTGCCATCATCCATTAACATAAACATGAAGAGTTTCATTAGTTCTTTTCATCATATCAGCAAATATATATTTTTAATATAAAATATATTGGTACAAGCGCGAACAGGCAAGTCTGGTCTCGAGCTTTTTCTGAAATTCAAGTTTCATCTGATACCTCACTTAAAATAGCGACTTTAGTACCAACTTCCCCTTTTTTAAGGTTATTATTTTTTAGTATTTATCTAACTACAAATGTATAGTATTAATTTTTTCCTGAATTAGTACTATCCGTAGATACCAGGCGCCATATTTCATAATTCTAGGCCAACCGGAAGTACTCTATTAATTTTAATTCCCTTCATATAGTCAAAATACGCTTTCTTGCGATATAAACGACCATATTGTTAAGTACATGTAGAGGACGATTTTTTCACGAAGTCTTGGAGCCGTAGATGAGATAAAGGCTCTTGACAGACAGACAGGCTCCAAAAAAAAAAAACACTTGCTTTATGTATGATAAACTAAAAATAAATAAAAAAATGTAATAGAATATAAAAAACCGACAAGGCATTATAAAAATTGGCACCGTGAAAATAATTGGAAACGTCAAGAGCATAAACTTGGCAACGCAATATTTTGCTCTACATATATATAAGATAAACGAAGAGCAATTTATATTTTAACAAATTTGAAAACTGTGCATTTTGGTTGAACCAAATGAAAACTAGTATAACTCATTTGGGAGCGCGCACGTACAATAGTTATACAATCATCTATTTTAATAATATACATTGATTGGTTGAACGCGGTAATCTCAGGAACTACTGGTTTAAATTGATTTTCTTTTGTGATAGATAGCTCTTTTACCCAGATATTACATCACGTTAACGATTTCGATGTAGGTATCCCAGTGCACCTGCGATCAGATTTACCTCGGGCTTATTCACAACATTTACTCATTTCCTTTTAATCACGCGATGAAGACCAAGGTAATGGTAATCTTAAATAAAATTGAAACGGTGGTGCATGGAATAAAACTAGCCACACTAAATAAATATTTTATCTAGTTTTATTGAATAAATATAATAATTATTAAAATTAGCGTACGTAATGGAAGTTAATGCCTCGAAATATACATAAAAAAATATTGTATTCACGAAAAATTCATTTTAAAGTAGTCTTAAAATTATAACTTAAGTTTTGCAAGTACATACATATCTGCAAAGGACTAGATTCAAGGTTTTACATAATGTGAGAAATATAGGCCAGTAAAGATCATGGCAATTAAATAAGTATTTAAACTATGAACACGTTTTTCCTGTTCAATAGAAGAATATATAATTTATATGGTAACCTGATAGTGTTGTATACTTTATGGAAATCCCGCACGCAATGGTTATTGTTCCAATTCCAATTATGTTACGGGGAAATGTTTTTATTTAGACTTACAAAGATAAGGTGTATGGGTAGAGGTAGGGGGTTCATATTACACCAAATCTAGAAGGTACATGTATATAATATTTTTAACATTTTAAGTGTTATTCTACACTTACGAAAGAAGAATTGTATTGAAAGTACATAGATTTGTGTACAAGCTTTTTTTAAAGAAATTATGCATATTTTTCCATATACACATTCAGTTTTAAGCATACAGACGTATCTTACTAAACTTAAGATACTAAATTATAACAAAAAAAGATAAAATGTTATTAAATAACGACAAACCAAATTAGCGGCTTCGCCCCCTTTTTCTTATTATTTTTATTATCGTCTGAATTACCTTCGTGTCTTAATAATGGTTTAACTTAAGTTTCAATTCATTAAAACACTTATTTTGTAGCAGTATTGTCGCAGCAATACTTTATATTGAAATAACCTTTTTTTTATTTATGAACGGATTTAAATAAAATTGATACTTAATAAGTTAAGATACGTTAAGAAAAATTTGCAAAAATACTATAGTGAAAACTGCATTTAAATCGGTTAACCCGTTTCTGATATCAGCGTGCTTAAACGCACAAATAAATATTTATCAATGTAATAGAACCTAAAACAAAAAAGTTATTTTAACAATTACTGATTTGTGTTCAGTAATAGATAACAAGATAGATAAAAATAATAGATTAACTCATACACTATCTTCCATGTTGAGATTCAGGGACATCGATGGGTTTCAGTTTTATTATAAACGTATAAAGATTGGTTTTCAAAAAAACCCGATAGGCTTAGTATACCTATAGATTTTCCAATATTAAGATATATTATTTTGTACCTAAGGTAAAGATATAAAAAAAATGCGTATATTAGGGCGACCATTGAGAAAGCACTAAGGTTAAGCCGAGGCCAGCTACTGCGGCCGGACGTTCAACTCCGCCGATACCGTAATCAACAATTATTATTTAATATTTAGTTCCTTATCGCACTTTTATAATACGACGGTTATCGGTGTCATCGCATATATTACAAGGAATTAAAAGGAATCAAGAGGTCATTTATATCGACAATACGATTATCAATTTGTCTTCATTAAGTAATAAAAATAATAAATGGAGAAAAAAATATAATGAATTTTGAATTATTTTCTTCAATTTCTTAAGTCATATAAGACGAAGCGTAGCTTTTAGTTCCGCAACTTAACGCTTTGTCTCAAATTTGAGTAGGACACGGTGGGAACTGACTGCATTGATAAAAAAACATTTTCTGCCTATCTTGCTATGGGAGAAAAACGTAAAGCTTTTTATCTAATATATAAAAAAATATTGAGGTGGTTTTGGAGATTAGGAGGTGACTGTAAACGCGACTGGTTGTGGGTTCGATACCCACTCAATGAAATGAAATATTAACTTTTTATATTTTCGTTTCTTTGCTCTAGTGTCGAGGCAAAGCGCGTCGCGATGTATTCCGCCAGTCAACACGCATTGCCTTCAGAATTAGGCGGAAAATGGGGAATGGAGTGTCTTAACACTAGGTTCCCTCTATCTACTCTGCTGTATGCGGGACCTAATTAGACTACAGCGCGTTTTAATCAGCTGATTAAGAAATATTTACAAATTATATAAATTGTATTAAACAAATTATAAAATCCATGAAATTAATTATTTATTCAAAGACAATCTGTAGACAAAGACCGAAATATTTCAATAAAGATAAAATAAAACTGTTTTTTGTGATATAAACGCAATTAATACAATATGAAGGTTATTTTTTTACTTTTTTCATGTATCTCATTTTACTTAACTTTTTTAAATTTAATTTTATTCTTCTTTTAAATGTTTAGGGGAAACATGTCGGAGCCACGTGCGAGTAGGCACCACGTGCTTAATACGTATTAATTTTAATCAAGTATGTAGTAGTACCATTAGAAAATGAGACTGTATTTGTGATAGGTAGGCAGATTAAAGCACTAGCAAATCTCCGTAATGGTATTTACTCTTACTTTAAAAATGTAAAGCATTGTTGAATATATTTTATATTTCTTTTAAAAAATAGTACTTTGAAGATGTATAAATATGATTAAAAAAAATTAACTTTCCCGAATGATTCGAGTTTTGCCATGACTTCTCGCAGACGTAAGTTTGGTGAGTAAAATGGTGACAAATGATATATGTACGACGCCATATCAGACAATATATATATAGATATATATATATATATCGTTATAGCGTAGGAATCCCTTAATCGGTACCTAATCACATAGATTTATATTGTAATAAAGTTAACAAAAGAACAATAAGTAATGTCCAGACACGTGCCAGCGTGCCCAGCCAAGTTAAAAAGCTGGAAATGCGTACTGTTTGTTTTTATATATTATAAAAAAGTCTTATACGTCAAAAAATTGACCTCAAATTTTATTCTGAGTGACGGAGGATACTTAAAATTTTGAAGAATTTATGTTCTTGTGCGTTATATTTTGTTTTTACAGCAACGCTACCTATGAATTCTGTAAATATTTTAAAATAATGTCACGTACCTACTTGTATAGTACAAGCATTTTTAACGAAACTGGCATTTATGTTCATAGCACCGCTACGTTTAGCTGCCTTTACTATTTTTATTCTGTACTAACATAAGTGGACAATTTTGGTTGAACGTACTAATCTCAGGAACTACTGATTAGAATTAAAAAAATATATGCGAGATACTTAATTTATCGAGGTAGGGCTCGGGTTAATAGTTTAACCTGTATACTTATAGTCATTATCAGTCTAAGAATGTGTCATATACGTTTATTTGACCACGAGGGCCAAGCACGGTGGCTTGGTAGTAAGTTAGTATTATAAATTAAAAGAGTCATTCATTGATTTATTATAACATATCATGTCTTTTTTGCGCCGCAAGCTCTTGTCCTTAAAACAACAAACTGCAGAGAGAAAAAATAGCATCAAAAAACTACTATTCCCTGCGAAAAACATAGTCTTTTTTATTTCTAAAGTAAATTAACTTACCATAAGTACTTTATAATCACATAAACTTCATGCACATTTTTATACCAACCTACGTAAAACAGAAATTGTAATTTACCTAATTATGTCCCATCACCATAATAGAGTTAATCTGCATACATCTTGGCAAGTACTGCGCGTAAGATAAGTTCTTCAAGAGCGATATGACCTCGTAACGTCCACTGGACCTTTGCACCAACATGATTAATTTTACTCTATACTTCTCTGTCAGAAATTGCTTTCAGTGTTTGTTGTATTATATTCATATAATGATATTATTTGTAATTTACTTTTTATGTTCTTATGTAATTATGTTATTAACTGGAAGAACATTAATAAACTCGATATCGAATACTATTCATAATTCAAAAATATTTAAATACATTAAAAAAAACAAAAACCCCGACTGCATAAAACTAAAAAGAAAAGTAATAAGTCCAATCATTTATTTAAATGTAGAGGAAACATTTGGGACCCCCATTTTGCTTGGTTATACAAGATACGTATGAAAAAATATAATTATATACATTATATCATACCTTTTGGATTTTATACATTATATAATACGAATTGTATAATCAGCTTCACGCTGTATCCCGCACACTGCAGGGTAGGCAGAGGGAACCTAGTGTTAAGACACTCCGTTCCCCACTTTCTGCCGAATTCTGGAGGCATTGCGTGTTGAGTGGCAGAACTCAACGCCGCGCTTGTCCTCAACACTAGAGCGAAGAAATGGAAATATAAATTTAAGTAAATATTTCATCTCCTCGAGTAGGGATCGAACCCACAACCAGTCGGTTTTACAGTCACACTTCGTGCCGCTGCGCCACGACTGGCCTCAATTGAACGAATTGTATACATTATATAATACCTATTCTTTGGATTTTAGATAACTTTTTGTTCCTTTTATGCATTATTGTATGTAGTCAGATTTCTGAAAAAGATTTTGGCGTCACGCTAGTTTACTATATATTTTAATGTATTTAAAATTAACCAGCTACTAAATATAGATAGCTGATGTACTATATACCAATAATTTTAATGAATAAATTTTAATGGAGGTAATAAATCATTTTTATGTAATAATAACACGACATTAGCGTTAACCTTTAAACCTTGAGTATATGGTTTTAATGAGTTAGTAAAAATTATTGAAATCACCCACTCACAAGATATAAAATAATAATTAAAAAAAAACCACAACAAAACCTCGATTGCGTAAAAATAATACATTGAAAAGGGAAAAAGAAGTGTCACAATAATCTACATAGAATTCGGTTAAGTTTAATGAATAATTTACCATTGGGTGATGTATTGTTTTGTAAGATACTTTACCAAATAATTAAATTACCACATGCATACCTTTGTATATTCAAATTAATTAAAATAAATATTTTAAGGTGCCGTATGCGGTGATAAGTGTAATTTTGGTGTAAATCTTTCAATGTCAGTAAAAAATATTGTTGTGCTTTTATTCATACAAAGATACGTTCGAAAAGCACTACTCTGTTACTAATTAAATACGCCAAAAAGATACTATTTAACATTTTTATATTTTCTTTTTGTACTAAAATCTAATCTTAAAATACATTTTCTAATATTCTATGGCGATTGACTTAGATGCGAAGAGTGCAGAGTAATTGGTGTTTACTTATTAAAGTTATATTATAAGTATATATTTAACATAAATACTCAATATTGATGATAATAATCATAGATTATTTATATAATTAGACAATTTTCCTTTACAAATAATACAAAATAATTCCCGTATTTTATCTAATTTGTTTTTTTACAATTGATTGTTTCTTTTAATATAATTTATTGAAAATTATATACTTAAATGGTGCTCGAGTCTCTCCGTCACGTGTGTTAGAAACTAAACAATCTGTACAAAATATGTATGACTTATCAATACATGGTTATCGCATCTTATCATTGCTGGTTGACGTTTGATTTGATAACTATATTTGTATAGAAGATGAATAATTTTCAACAAGTAAGACAAATATAAGATGCATGAGAAAAAATAAAAGACAACGCGAAATGTGTCGCTTTTTAAAGTTAGCTGGTACATTATACGTCCGATGAAAAAAGTTGTTTTCCATTTTTCATAGATATTTATAATATTTAAAGATTACCTTGTAATATTTAAATAAACCTGGGCTTATTAATTTGAAAACATATATATAAATTAATACTTGCTACATTATGTGTATAATTCATACTCTCGTTAGTCATATTCAAGTTACGATAATTAGAATATACCTACATACTTTATTAATAAAATCGAAATTTGCCAATAATTTTAAAATAATTATAATATAATACCGAATGTAATAGATTAAAGTAGCTCAATATAAATTGACAGCGATCAAAGCTCTTTATGAGCTTTCATACTAACTTTTCCTTTGCGCTTGCTAAGATTTTTTTTCACGGGGAAACTTGTGTCAAGACACCGTACAAAAATACTTTATCGAACAGAAAAATATAAATAATAATAATAATATTTTGGAATGTATTGCACAACTTAGCAAAATATAAACCACGTTTATTTAAATAAGAAGCGAGCTATAATGGGAAAGGTTATCTAGGTTATAAAAATAATTATACTTTTAATTTAGAAATTATAATATTCTTTTGAAAGAGAGTGGAACCGCATGCATCATTGCATAGACTACAGCCGTGAGAACATCTCATGTTCTCAGTCAAAGATCAGACGTCATTCAAAGTAAATTGCTGCATAATATAAAAATATGGAATTAAAGTGATTAAGTTGCTGTATTATCTAACTGGTAAACAACTTAAAGAGATACGATGATGACGACGATGATACATTGTATGGCGTAACCTAACACTGCAATTGACCTAATAAAAAAAATAAATTAAAATATTTGAAATAAAAACATTCGAGGGTGAATCGTATCTATTATGTACTCCGTTTCCAACTGTGCCACGATGACCATATTTATAATTGAGTCTGGATCTGGAGTGTTACACAACGATGCAGATCAGTTGCGGGTCAAACTGGCTATCCGTCCGGTTGCCCTATTACTTATACAATATACCTATTATGTTTATAGTCTTCAAAACACTTTTTATATATAGGGTATACTCTAAAATGCAAATAATAGATAGGTCATTTTCTCTTTTCTCCATCTATTAAGTGAATGCTTATATGCTGCTATTGTTCTATGCCCAATTAATTGACCTATGGAGAAGAATACTGATTTAGATAGTTTACGCAATAACATATTATGCTATAAAATTAATATAACACAACAAAGTTAAATGTATAATAAATAGCCAGTTCTTAGGTTATCTGGATGATCACCGATTGATCAACCCCCGTCAATACGGCTTCCGCCGTGTGATTATCTAGGGATCTTCTGGTTTACGAATCCAACTGCTATCGAAAGCAAGAGCGAGGGCCTGGCAGATTGTCTGGACAATGCGAAGGCCTTCGATCGAGTGTGGTAATGGGCGAAATTAGCCAAACTTCCATCTTACGTGTTTCCCGGCAATTTAAGCAGGTGAAAAGGCTGCGTGCTGTCCCCTACTCTGTTTTTCTGCATATCAATGACATGCTAGAGGATTCGAACATACATTGCTATGCAGAGGATTGCACAGTGGACACTGTATACACTGGCTGCACAAGACTTTTTCGACAAAACGTCGACTAGTACGGAATAAACTTGTGTTTCCTGTTGAGGCATCCCTCGGGAATGTTTTCTTGCGGAGTGAAAGGAATCTGGTTCAATTCAACCCCCGTAAGACACAAGTTTACCATTAAGAGAAACAGACTTTTTGCATCACCATTTTTCGATAACACTCCTTACAATGCCGTGGCTATTAACAGCACATCGGCCCTTAGCGTTTTCAGTGACTGCCATCATCGCGATCATCTAGAAAGCAAGGCCAAGTTGGCCTCAAAGAAATTGGGGGTCATCGGTAGAGCGAGATAGTACTTCACGTCAAAACATCGATCGGCCCAGCCGGCATATAAAGGGATTGTCATCGTATGGAGTACTGTTCTCATCTCTGGGCTCGTGCACCCCAATGTCAACTTGACCCATTTGATCGCATACAATATATAGCCGGTAAAATGGTTGGGGCCCAATGATCTATAATCCGCATTTATCGTGGGGGTGCCTGCTGCTGAATTTTCTACCACAAGCACAATACCTCAAAAACTCAAATACGAGCTACACCATCTGATTTCTTGTTATATATACCATAAAATAACTTCAATTGCCATATAATAAATAGCACAGTCCAAATTAATATGATTGATGATATTGATGGTTTTATTTTAATAAATATATATTGTTCTTTTACATATTTACATTGGGCCAGTGAGCATAATGGTAAATAACTAAATCGTCACCATATTCTCAGCTTCACATCTTAACCCCCATATAGCCGAGTAGACGAAGAGAATCTAGTACAAAGACATTCCATTTTCCACTTTTCATTCATAATTCTCCCAAGAGGCTCACTCACATCCCTTGTATTTAGTCACAGTGCAATGATGGATAAAATAACATTTGTTTCTAAGCATTATCTAGAAAGTTGTATAGTTATAATTATTTAAGTATGTTATCAAAATCAAATCAGCTTCACATTGTACCCCGCACACAATGTTGGCAGAGGGAACCTAATGTTAAGACACACCACCCCCCTTTGCCCCCGTGAATCTGGAGGTATTGCGTGTTGAGTGGTGGAACTCAATGCCGTGCTTTGCCTTAAAACCAGAGCAAGAAATGAAAATATAAATTTAAATAAATATTTCATGTCCTCTAGCGGGGATTGAACCCACAACCAATCAATTTTGCAGTCACACTTTGTGCCTCTGTACCACAACTGACATCAAGTATGTTATGTAGGAAGTATTTTGCTTTTAACTCGGCTTGATAAAATTATACCATATACTGTATATTGTTTTTAAATCAATAAGGAAATAAATATTCTAGTGACTATATTAATAACTATATCAAGAATATTATGAAAATTTTTATATGTCCTCACTAATACCATTCTTATAAGACTAATCAAAATTGTGATACGCTTGTAACAACTGAAGAATTTATATATGAGTCCTGCTACATTAAAATCTTTAAACATTTTTTAAAGTAGTTCTCTATCTTTAGTAAAGAATAAAAATTTGTTTTGTATATAAGTAGGAAATAAGACTAAGAAAAAGATGAGCAGATTAATAGGTCAACTTCTGATATAAAACAAGGGAAATTTGATGTTATCATAAATGAAGTTAGAATTATATACTTATGATAACATGAAATTTAGCATAAGGGAATCTTGAATTAAGACTACCCACGCCCCACAAACCATTTAATTATTGGGCTGTGGTGTGTTGAGTGGCGGAATTTAACACTATGATTTGTCTTGTTACCAGAGTGAAGAAATAAAACATTTTATTATCAGGTTAATGGTTGTGGTCTTTATCCTATCCTGATCGGGAATACAAACCACAACCATTGTGCTAAGTCAAACACAGTGCTCCTTAGCCACATCAGCCTCATTTACTTATGAAGAATAATTTATAATATATTTATTTATTTATATTATGTATCAAAAGAATAATGAAAGAAAGATATTCACTGTCCTACATACATAAAAGTTTATTAGTTTTCTTTTTTTAAGTACAAAAATAAGTTTTAAGTATTTTTTTTTTGATATTTATCTATTAATAATAATTTACTTATAGTATATAAAAACTATTTTGCACATTAAAATTAAAGTTTTAGTATATACAGGTAATACTATAAATAACGACTGGTATCATGATAATTTCGAAGCTAATAAATATAAAAAAATAGAGAGTAAATATGTATAGTCTGAATTTGTATAAATTCAAATATTTAATTTAAAAATTTACTTACCTAGGGCGATTTTGCATATAATATTGACCACCGAAAATGAATGCCATATAAATCCCAACATAGTAGAAAGCGACAGTCCAGTTTTCAGTCATCCACTTCCTAGAATTTTGGTGAATAAATTCGTTTTCGAATTCGAAAATGTACGAATAATTCGGCGTGATATCCAGGTCGTAGCTCATCGCCGCCTCCATCGTTTCCGTTTACCGTAAAAAAATTCACCAATGTATATTTTGCACAGTCTAAGAGTCAAGAATTATAAAAATGTTGCACTGATATCACCGGCGAAGGATTAACCTAAAAACTATTAACAAGATACTTATGTATGTGTTGTTATATCACAGATGGATAAAATGTCAATATTTCGAAGGGGCGGCAAGGCGTACCGCCGCTGAGACGCTAAATTCTAGTTATGGACGTGGAATGGATCGACGCTGAATATATATTAACGGTGACGAGGCGTCGGCCGCAGCCCGAGTGGATTCACTCGTCAGGCGTCACAGACGAGACGGAACGATGAATGAACTCAGTATTTGCCTCATGCCTTAGTCACGACATTCATGACACTATCCGAGTGATCTAGTCAGCCCGCCTCGCCGACCAACCGACGACCGCGCCGCGCACTGTCATTTACATAAAACCATTTGACAGTTCCCCGCAGCAGTGAGCAGAGCCATAGATTATAAAAAAATATCGTTCTGTAATCTTATTTTTTATTAGTCTAATAATACAATCAGTTCGTTGTAACGTCAAATAATAATAGTAGAAAAATAATATAACATACAATAACAAGTTTTTATACAATTTTACTCTAATTATAAAATTTTACTTAATTAAATCTGATCTTTGAACTCTTGGAATTAAGGAAGACGATCAACACCTTTTTTTTTGGTGTCTTAATTTGCCTACTTTTTTCTTATGGTATAATGTAATTCTTCATTAATCTTTCGTAACTAATACCGCATAGTATCTATCTTACCTGTTATGCACTTATGAGATACGGAGCTATAATTAACTTAAGGTAGCTCAGTGAGCTAAAGGCAAGGTTATATTTAAAGTATTTTTAAAAGATTGAATTCAGAAGGAGATCCGACATGAGTGATATTTGTCGCAAAACTGATAACCCATACTCAGGTGCCCTTTGGATATATGTGTTCTGTCCTCAGGTGCACCTAAGTGACTGTGAGACTATACTGCCGATTAACGTTGGACACAGGCACGTCTTGAGATACGTAGTATAAGACATTCTCTAGCTAAGTGAAGTGACATGAAGATTGCAAGTTTTTGTAAGAGTATGTTTAGCTTATATTCTTTCAACAACTGTAGGTAATCATTATTTACATTTAAGCGTAACCATTATTTGACCAAAAATTATGATTAGGTAATTAAGTAGTTATACATTTAAAGATTGACAGATTTAATTAAAAAAGATTGTTTAAACATTATATTTACAAAATTTTTTAAGTGTATGCCTATAGTTGTTTCGGTTTGTTACGTGACTTTGTATGAGTAAAAATATTTTGTGAACGTGCAATTTTTTTATCGTATTAAAATAAAACAACTTATATATTACGTATTTTTTATTATTTATGAACATGTTGATAAATAATTAACCATTGTCTTATAAAGAGAAATAAATTTACATAGTTTTTTAATATTATAATTAATAACAATGTTTTATTTGAAACAATATTTTAAAAACATTTGCTACGACCAAGCTACCGAAAGTCATCATGTTTTTAAACCGTCTCAATAATTCTTGACTAATGGGTAGCTTTGGTTTAGGCGCAGGAGTTACATAGTTGGTTGCTTCGGAAACATTTGCAAATGAGTACATGTAGTATGCAGGTGTTTTTCCAATGTTAATTATTTTGTGAAATGTTCCCGAAGCCAGCATTATTTTATTTCCTTTTCGCAGTTGATAAGACTGTCCGTTCAACAATATAGTAACTTCTGGTTCATATGCCACCACTCCATCTAATACAGTCATAGTGACGTTAGATAAATCTATTGGAATATACTTCTCTTGGATATAACCTAAAAAAATCAATTCTTAAGTGTAATGATAATAAATTTATTTAGTAGGTATATTGAAATGACGATCAAACAAGTGTCGTGTAAGTGGGAGAACTTCTTTTGACTAAAGTGAAGAAATGATTATAAGCATGATAAACAGTTCCGTTCATTTCCTAGTTTATGGCTTTCCGAGCGCGCCAGTTGAGCACTAATAACTTTGTCAATGTCACGTTGTATGTAGAGCACAAGGAGGAGGTATAAAAGAGATAATGTTACACAACAGCAGAATACATATCCAAAAGCGATCCAGTGAAAGTACTGCCTCAACTTATGAAATAAATATATGATAAACTAGGTATGCTCCTCACTCGTCTGCGTTCAATTAAGTTCTTCAAATGTGGCATTAAAATCAAAACCTGTAACTCGTCATCCCTTTTATGTCGCCCGTCAAGAATTACTGTTAACAGTCCTACGTCCACCAATCTAGCAAACAATGATAGATAATCGGTTCGACGGACGACCGAAGATTGAATAAATTACACATTTTTTATTATTAAATTGTCACTACATGGATTGTATCGAAGAACGTTAAAAACCAGAAAATACCTTAATATTTCTATGAATACTACACCTGGAAAATCAGCTATAAATATGACATCACTATAATTATTCCAAGAGTGTACATCCGCCTTTATTTCGTGCAAGACACTTCGCCATTCCAACGCTTCATCTAGTAACGGCATTAGATACGAAATTGGCTCAAAAGGCGACCAGGAGGCATTTAGCAAATCCACGTGAGGATTAAACATACGTTGTGTAAATCTACCATTCATTGAACACCAAACGTCTACAAAAATGGATATATTTTGCGACAAACGTCTATCATTCTGTTTTATATTATTCCTTAGACACTTGGCATATTGGTGAACCATGTCTCCGTGTCTTGTCCATCTGTCGTTTGGCGAATATACATATGGGTCCACGTAAAACGTCTGATGTTCATCATTATCAACGACTTTAACGACCACAGAGTCTATGTCCCATGTGTGTACCATCATGTCCCAGGAGTAACCGTAGAGGCCCTTAGTCCAGTTGTTGTAACCCTAAAGAAATTTAAAGACATGAAGGTACTGTTACAAAATATTACTATGTACGACAAATTACTATTAATTAATTCATAAACCCTTAACTATCAATTATATGTATATTGCAAATGAGTAAAAATATTAACATATTGTACCTGCGGCTTAGTCAAATGAAAATAATTAAAACTTGTATATTATTTATTGTGACACATTACATTATTATTTATTATACAAGAACACATGAGATATTCTATGTATTATATTATATAGAATATTCACAATAATGTTTTTAGATCGATTCGAACCAGCAGTTCCTGAGATTTGCGCGTTGAACATACACTTAATAGCTTTATATTATTTGTATATATAGGTATAGAGGTATATATTTTAAATAGCTAAGTATGTTATAGTTATATATTAGTAGTTAGACGTCGAAATTCTTGGTTGAAAGTAAATACATACTCATCTTAAAAGTTCCAACTTAACTCTTTTCGACTACCTTGTGGAAAAATATCGTTTTATTTATACAGATTAAATTTAGAGGAACCAATTATTGGCATTTATTATTTCGGCAAAATTAAGCTAATTTTAAATAGTTTCACAAATAAAAATACCTGTCGCGATTTAAAAAATAAAAAGCTGCGCATAACCTTTCAACAAATAGCTAAAGAAATCCAGATATTTTCGCTCTATGTTCGTTTTATTTCGCCATGTTTTATAAAACAGCGAAAAAATTTTGGTGTACAGTGCTAAATGTTATCAGGAAGTATATTATATAAATTTAGTTTAATGTTGACAATTTAAGAAATTTATATTTATATCCTCATTTTCGGAAGTTACTGGTGTATCTACCCTCTGTGACTTCTTTTTCTAAAAATATTTTTTTCGTACCATAGATCGTAGTAAAAGTATAATCGGTAAAAAATCTTATATTTTTTTATCAAATTTAAATATAACTTACTCTTTTCTGTATCTATTTGAGGACCGAAATGTATTCGTTCACCATTTTTAATTAATGCGTTCCTACAATATATTATATTAATCAAAAAATAAAAATAAAAAAAAAAAACATAAAAATGTTAAATTTCAATGCTTAACCTCTGACCTTCGTAATAAAATGTGAATATGGCAAGAATGCTTGTGTCACCACGTGGAACATTATTAAAGCAAGCGTTATTTTCTTCATATTCCCATTAGTGCTATCCGTCTGTTCATTCACTTTTTTCATTTCAACATTCCCTTCGTTTTCTTCAACAAAATTAGCTATATCGTTAACATTTTCATTGTCACACAAAGTTTTTTCTTCCGTTGCGATGTTTTTTTCTGGTAATTTCGTCATGTTCCGCTGACAAATGTTTACGGTACATTTAAATTTGTTTAAATAATTACGAATTCCTCCTTTCACTGTTAATGAGGTCTTTTCCGCGTATGTTATGATAATTTTCGGCCAGTCGAACGGGTAGAACAGTGGCATTGTCGCCATGCACACCCAGGGAAACATGCCTGCGATAAATGTTCATTGATTGGTATTTTGATATTATTACTATATAATAGTTATTTAGTTATTAGTAGAGACCAAATTCTTATTCTTCTATTTTATAATAGAAGCGAAAAATGTTTGTGTATTTATATACATACATAGTGAATAATTTAGATGTATATATTATAATAGGTAATGGTAATTATATTACAAGGTTCATGATTTTATTTTTTTATAACTTTAGTTATGATTTTAATTATTTTTAAATTTATTTTAATTTTAATATTCATATTTATAAGATCTTGTCTCGATCTCAGTTTTTTTTATTATTAACTTTCCTGAAGCCAGTCGTTACGCAGGGGCACAAAGTGTGCCTGAAAAATCGACTGGTTGTGGGTTCGATCTCCACTCGAGGACATGAATTATTTATTTTCATTTATGTTTTCATTTCTTCGCTCTGGCTCAAGGCAAAGCGCAGTGTTGAGTTCCGCCACTCAACACGCAATGCCGCCAGAACTCTCCGGAAAATCGAAAACGGAGTGTCTTAACACTTCCCTCCCTCTGCTCAATACAGCGTGAAGCTGCTTTAATTTTAATTTCCTAAAATATATACATAATATTTACATACCTATTTGCGATAATTCTAAGTAATATGGCAAATTATATGATTTCTAGTAAAAAAATAATATGCAACTCATTTTACTTAGGTAATGTTTTATGCTATTTCATCACTTAGGACTTTATATCTAGTATTAAAATCTTAACCTAGCTAAGAGCGATAACAAGAAAAATAGAGCTTATCTCTGGTAGGTTAATTAGTAATGGTTCTCACCAGCCAATCCTGCATTGGTAGAGGCCTGGAGATGCTTTAAATCATACAACGCAAAATTTTTATATATATACCTATATGTATATTTATGTGTATATAATGCGTGCTTTGTATGTATGAATATATACTTGTATAAAACTAAATAACATACTTACCGATACTAAATAATCTACTATTCATCAAATGGAATAAAGAACAAAAAATCATAGCGACGTGTCGCGTCCGAGCCCACATCATCCAAATGGCTACGGTCAGGTCAAAAGCAAAAACAAACCAGTGGACTATGAGAAAATCTGTTTGGGAAACTGTTAAAAACAATCTGAAAATATACTTATATTGAATTAATGCAACAAAAAACACAAGACACAATTTCAATGTTTTATTTAAATTATGACATCCGGTTTTATTACGTGAGTAATAAAAATAAAAAATATATTATTAATAAATAAATATTTATTTAAAAAAAACATGTATTTTAAAAATGTGAGATGAAAAACAATCGTTGAATAACAAATAATAAAAAAAAATCAAGAAAAACGTAAATTACATAGAAATTATCTTGATGATTAAATTAGCGAACACAACCGATTTTGGTGATAAGAAAGTTGGAAATACGCATTATTATAGTGCATTGTCGTGCCATTAAAAATCAAAAAGGAACATTTTTTATTTCCCGGTCTGGTTGTCAAACACGGTTCCGTCACCCAACACGCTAAGTTTTTTAATTCAGAAACTAAAAACGAAGAAACTGTTTTATAAGTAGGTTGTTATTTATTCTCTGTCTGTCCGTCTGTCCAACGTTATAAGATAAAATATATATGTACGTAGGTATTTGATACGTCACAAAATGAAAAATATACGTACTTATAGGCATATTTTGAAAAGCTATAAATTTTCTGACGATAGAAGGCTTACTTGAAAGGATTAAAGACCCAATGTTCACTTAGGTTTTGCACCGAATATCCTGTTAACCACTCCGCAGTCCCTTTCTTTAAGCCAGCCATGAAGTAAAGGATGAAAAATTGATATTTTAAAATAAAATAATTCCAATATGGCACCGTCGTTTTCATTTGAGAAGGATTAAAATAAACGTCTAAGGACCTAAAATAATTTAGTTTATGATCGATTAGTTACGACAGCTTGTTTTAAATTCATTTTAATAATATAAAATTAAGGTACTTAAAATAATTATTTAATAACAAGAATATGACGCCAGTCGTGGCGCGGCGGCACGAAGTGTGACTGTAAAACCGACTGGTTGTGGGTTCGATCCCCACTCGAGGAGATGAAATATTTACTTAAATTTCCATTTCTTTCTTACTTATATTTCCATTTCTTCGCTCTGGTGTCGAGTGGTGGCAAAAAAAAAATAACAGAATATGTTAAAAAAAAAAAAAAATTAAATTAGCTTCACGCTATATCCCGCACACAGCAGGGTAGGCAGAGGGAACTTAGTGTTAAGGACACTCCGTTCCCCACTTTCTGCCGAATTTTGGAGGCCTTGCGTGTTGAGTGGCAGAACTCAACGCCGCGCTTTGCCTCGACACCAGAGCGAAGAAATGAAAATATAAATTTAAGTAAATAGTAACAGAATATGTTGCTAAATATTAATCTTCTTATTATAAATGGGTTGTTTAATTGTGCATGTTTTAAGCTTCTTAAATAATATTTCTTTAACGTTTCTTATTTCTATTTATTAAATTTGAAATAAGTTATTAAGATTTATATATTTTTTGCTAATCGAGTTATGAATGAAAAGGTCAGTCGTGGCGCAGGATCAGCAGGCATCTCCACTCGAGGAAGTGAAATATTTATTTACATTTCGCCACTCAACACACAATGCGTTCAGTACTCGACGGAAAGTGCTGAACGGAGTGTCTTAACACTCCCTCGTTCGTTCTACGGTCCCTCTACCCTGCTGTGTGCGGAATACAGCGTGAAGCTGATAATGAATAAAATAAATTAAAAAAAATACTCGTCATGGTTATCTTGTAAGGGTGCAGTGGCACAAATATCTTAGTATAAACGCGACGATTATGCGTTCGATTCCCACTGAAGGGAATTAATTTATTTTCTTTTTTTGCTTTTAAAACGGCTAAGCGCAACACGCCAAGTCCCGAAAATTCGGCGGGATGTATGCGGGATATATGCGAGATACAGCGTGAAGCTAAACAAAAATTACTCACCAACAAGAATTCGCTTCAGTAAAGGTGAGCAAAAAAGCTACAACTCCAAATAAGTAGCTATGATTGTTCCAATAGCTCTTTTCGATTAGGAACAAATACCAATAACAAATAGTGAAGGTTGACGAACTCCAGCGGTACTTGTAGCCGAGTACTATACCTAAAGCTCCTAAAATATTTCAAACCGAATTTAAAATAAAACCTGTCAAGCGTGAGTTGGATATACCCACCGAGGGTTCCGTATCAATACTAGTATTGCAGGTCAACGGGAAGTATAACTTATAAAAGCTGATAAACTAAGGTTTGCGGGTAAGGCTCTCGTTTTGTTTTAATGGTAGTTACCATTAAAAGCTTGTAATAGTTTTGATTTGAAATATAAATTTTATTTTTTCGAAATTTTCCTTTGTTTGTATTGTAATTTTTGTAGGGCCACTGGGGTACCCTATTTCGATTCTGATTACGCAGCAAATTTCATACCTAAAAGTTTTTCTGTGCTCTAAGAGACCGTAGACCTGAATGTTTGATTTTAACTTCCTTCGCTATATCGATAAATATGGTCAATAATCAACATGGTGATCCTATCCGAATCCTAAAAATATTGAATACTCACTAATATATTGTCCAACAGGGTTTTTTAGTACACGCGATGGTTGTGAGTTCGATGTCCTTGCTTCTTCTTCTTTCAACATTCTTTATGTTTGTATTAAAATATATATTTTCATCTCCCCGGTCTTTCTAACAAACTCTTTCTTCTATTAAAAAACAATTAATAGACAGACAGAAATCGAATATTTTCTCTGATTTTCGTGTATTTTCAGGTCGTTTAATAGGAAAGATTAAAAGAGAACCTTGTCAAAATAATGCAAGCAGTGAATGGTAAAGTGGTAGTTATACTTACCAATCCAGAGACCAGCATAAACCAGTGCCATGTGGGGCATCGGCACAGCCTTTATGAAGTTAATAAGAGGATAATGACAAGTAGTTGATTCTCCCCAACGCTTCTCCATGAAGGCACCGCCACGCTCGTCCGGAATGTCAAATAACATTGCTATCCCTGGTAGAGTTGATTAATAAACATTTTTTTATATATACATTGTAAACTTATACTACAGGTCGTGGCTTTTTGACTATTACCAATTTATTACAAACTTATTTACAATCTTTTTAACTTAGAACATAATCTCTAGGTATCAAATTTCTAACAGAGCCCTCCGCTTTACCAGCTGTATTCGGGATACAGCGTGAAGATTTTATTTAACATATAGGTACATTAACTTACCAAATAATATTCTTGTTATCGCTAAACTGGAGGAATCTTTAGGCGCATTTAAATATTCACTTAATTTCATAATCGATATTTCATTTATGGGAAATCCAAACTGTTCTTGAAATTTTGTAGTTAATTTTTGGAAAAACAATTGAATCCATATTTTTATTTTGAAGCCTGAAATTTTCTTGAGTATATAAATAGTAAATATTTTGTTACTTATTATATAAATACTTAGAAAACCTATAAAAGTTGGAACGTAGCGGGACTCGAACCCGCGCCTCCTGGAAATCGGCCGGACGGTATTTTTCTATCCTAAGTGTGAAATCACACTTTAAAAATATTAAAAATACTTTTTAATCGATATCCAACCGTCAATACCGTCTTTGCTGCGTTCTCGGAAAAATTACATATTTTCTAGTAAAATGGTCAACATATCATTACTTGAAACTTATTTATAAGTGATTATTGTAAATCATCAAATAGTTAAAACTGTCCAAATATTGTAAGCTACTATCAAAGTGGCAGTATGTTTAAAGTTCATTCTCACGTTTCTCAAACATTTATAGGGAATTTGGGACAAGATAGTGACATATCTGATTTTTGTCTTAAAAAACTTTTCTAATTCGCCATACAAACAAAAAATATCCACTACAAAGTTTAATTACTTACACGATACAAGGAAGTTTTTCATAATGGTTCCTCCACTTCCACCGAAGTCACTATAAAGACTGGGGTGAAAGGGACGACGGTTAACGTTAGTTTATCCAATTTACCATAATTCACCATAAATCATTTATGTCAAAATAATTACGTATGAACGCACACATGTCACGCAAATTAGAGACGATACTTCCATACCGTTGAGTACATGATGCCGTCAAAGTAAATTAATATAACAAATACAATATTTGCAGTAGGTAAGTACGTACGAGGTACGATCAAGTAAGTACACGTTGTCCGCGTTGTCACCTTTATTTGTGTCGCATTATAAATATTTGATATGATGACAGTAACTTTATTTTTTATTTGCTTTGTTTCTTAAATGAAAAATAAAATGGTTTCCATTTATCTGTTACTTTAAGGGTATTTCTTGGGAATGAGGTTTTCTAGATACAGTAGGTTGATGGTACGGTCACCGGTTCCAGCTATGGTATTGGTAAGATAAAGTTGAGTTGCGCTGCTTAGCACGCATTGCTTTAAATTCGGGAGACAGTGAGGTACGAAGATTATTTTATTTACTATTTATTTTATTTATTATTTTATTTACTACATATTTAATTTAATTTAAGTTAAAAAAATAAATAATTGAAATGCTTGACTTAAGTACAATATTGTGATTTTACTATAACTTTCAATACATAATATTCAACCTTCAGTACAATGTAACCAAACTTTCAGCCAAGTTCAATAAACCTATAAAATTTATTGTAACGTATAGGTACATATTATATATGTTTTGTTGAAAACCAACAACAAATCAGAATGGGAAGTGGTACGAATAAATTTTGCTTCTTAAATCTTCATATTAAATAAGTCCTTGCGGTGTTGTACCTAGTCGGTTTCTTGAGAATTTGAAATTAAGGAAATCTCAAATTGTTAACTGTCTCAAATGTCACGTAAACATATTTTTGTTTTTAAGAAAAGTTTAAATCAAAATCAATATTTGAATTGAATATGTGAATGTCAATATCACTTTTTATATCATATTGACATGATAACGTCTTACAAATCGATGAACGTTGCTCATTGTCACGTTCCGCATCTCGCGAACGAGCGAGAGAGAGCGCTGAACAAACGATAGAGAGGCAGAGAGGCAGACCTAAGCGTTCGGCTTGTGGCGCATATATATATCTTCTACTACTTTGTATTACTTATACAAAATAATGGTAATGCACTGATTAATTCAATTTGATTCATAATAGTGTGCAGTTTTTGATCAATATTTTCTTATGACGTTACTGACTTTACAGACGTCCAATTTTATTTTGATTTAATTTATTAATGAATTCGTACTTTGATTTGTACCTAAGCACCGTGTTCGTGTGTTTGTTTGAATATTTAAGAGTCTATTTTATTCAAATTTGTTAGTGATATTTTTTAAATATGCCTTTTTTTAAACAATTTGAACAGTGATTTTACGAGAACAATATTAAAATAAAAACATTTATTTAGATAGAAAATCGAGTAGTAAATATCGTTAACACTAAATAGGTCGACAAATTAATAGAGTCACAAACGTTTAACATCAATTTCAAATTGTCTAACACAACACGATGAACATATTTCACCAAGGCGAAACATCATTTTTAGGGTTCCGTATTTCAAAAGTAAAAAAGAATACTCTTATCACTTTGTTGTCCGTCTTTCCATCTGTCAATACTATGTATCACAAGATCGCTTGGAAGTATCAATGTGAAATTAAATGTTTAGGTCTGCGGTCCATTAGAAGAAAATATAAAGCTTCTACATTAACGCAATCAAAAGATACATATTAAAAAATAGTTACTAGAGACTATTAAATTTTAATATCGCTCACTCGCTCTGATGTCGAAGCAAAGCGCGGCGGCGGCGGTTCCACAACTCAACACGCACTGCCTCCTGAATTCGGCGGAAAATGGGAAACGGAATGTCTTAACAGTAGATTCCCTCTGCCTACCCCGCTGAGTGGGGATTCAGCGTGAAGCTGATTGTTTTAAGTAATATCCTACCGGTAAAAATTTAAAAATTGTATGTTTTGGTATAATATTAATAACTAAATGCACTTTAAAGACACTATTATTTCTTAAAAGACACTATTATTTTTTAAACTTTTAAGTTTTAGTCTGGTTACACAAGTTTATAAAATGGTCTTTTTTACTGGAATTTTGTTTAAATAAAACGAAATTATGTGCTGAAATATTTTAATATTTCCATTAATAGTACACCAACGCTGTATTCAGCTACAATAGACATTTATTATTGTCAATGATAATTAATATATTTGTAACTCTCAACAAGTGAACTAATACATACTACCTTCTTCTACTGATAATCTTTCACGAAAGCAGAAAGGCGACAAGCTTGGCCTAATAGTACTACATTAAAAGCTGTTAAGTTAATACCATCATATAAATTATGTGTATATATATATATATATATATATATATATATATATATATATATATATATATATATATATATATATACTCGTAATGTTGTTTATTTAAATAAATCAAAACATAATATTTTAATATCAATATAACAAAAATAAACTAAAATTCAGTTAAGAATGTAATTTGTGATGTGGGTAAGAAATAAAAAAATAAATAAATCATAATAACATTTATTTGCAAAATAAAAATCAAAAATATAATGAGATACAGAAAAAAAAACAAAATTGAATATTGAAAATATATAAAAGCATGTAAACAATACTGTTCAAGTCTACTTCTAAAGCGCGGATAACTTAATTTTATATCGATTAAAATTTTCTACAAAAAAATGTTGAATATGGACGCATGTATGTATTTATATAGAATGTACTATAGAGAAAAGACGGTAAAATTCTATGGTAAAATAAAAAAAAACATAGATTTGTCTGTTTACGAGTTTTAAAAGAACTAAGAAACATTCTAAGTAATCTGTACACATACATAGAAATAATGGTTTAACTTCATTTGATATAGCTCACAATAATTTCTGTTATAATTTCAACGTCATTATTACATAATATACAGGTTTGAACGAAACAAATTGAAGCTGGTCTCTATAATAATATATAATTATTTAGCTATAAGTGTATATTTATTTACTTTAGTTGTGTTAACATATTTAACCTTTATGGGACATCACTTAGGATATTATATAACTATAGATTATAAGCACATTACTTTGTACGTATAGTAAATAATTTAATTTGCAAATATTACTTTGTATTACGAATCGAAACTTAAAGCTACGAAAGCTTACTAAATTTTTCTAAATATTAGCGGTAACATAGAAAAAAATTGTGTATTTATAGATATTTTTTTTTAAACATGCATTTCGCATATAGCACGAGGTTCTCTCTGCACCTGGCTACGGACTTGTCTTGTGACTAAAGTGACGAAACGAAATAATCCTCCGAGTGGGAATCGAATCCACAAACGTCGCCTTTACAGTCAAGCTCTTCGCCGCTGCACTATAGCACTCTTCTCAGTAAAAAAAAAATATTAATAAAAAATAGATACATACATAAAAATGAAATATGGAATTTGAAATAAGAATTACATTAGAGCTATCAATTCATAAAGCAAATAAACACGTGTGAATATTGTTGTGCTTAAAATAGTTTTTCAATCTATTTAAATTAGTTATTATAATATCTTTTATAATAGATACATAAGGACATAAAATATTACATTTCATCTGTATGAGAAGAAGTGAGTACGAAAACAGTTATGTAATTTAACATTTTAATAGTAATCTTTTCATAGATGATATACATATAATGACAACTTGATTGTTTGTAGATATATTTAAAATATATAATTTTAAAAAAACTCAATATGTTACCGCCAACATTCACAAAAGTTTTTTTTACGTAAATATAATTAACGTAGGAACTTTTCAAGCGCACACATACTACGTCAAAATAAAACGCCATCGAACTACATATTAAAACATTAATCACAGTTAAAATATAAATCGTTCTCCGGAACTACTACAATTATTGAAAATTAAAAAAAATATAAGTAATTTTCATATAAAATGAAAAATTATTTTAAAAATGACTAATCAACTCTACTTAATGACCTAAAATCAATCCAATTAATAAATAATAAAAAGATTACATACATTTGCAACTGGTTCTGTATCCAATTGACTTGGATGACTACATAAGTCGTAAATCCTAATAAACATATGTATCTGTTTACTTTTGCCAAATAAAAAAAAATGTATATAATGTCATATTATTTTAAAAAATAAAATTTATATTTTTTAAAAATAAATGATAAATTCTATGAAATAAACATATTACAATGACGTAATAAGCAAGAAGTAACAATAGCAGAAAGAGACTCGTATAACTTTGAAGTTGGATTATGTAGAATTATTTTTCTTAGAACTCACAATTTATATAATTAATTTGCATAATATATTAATAATAATCCTTAACTTGTTTTATTATAATATATTCATTCAGATTTACTTTCATTAATAATTAAATTAATTAAAGTATTAAAAGATGTAATTTATTAAATAAAGAAATAAAAATGAAATATAATATGTATAAGCAAAAACATGTATTTTAAGAATAAAAACTTTTTTTAATTTGTGCAAGAATCAGTTTTGTATGTTTTGGACATTACCGTTACTCCGAGTATTTATGGACGACTCATCCATAAATTACGTCACACCGTAAACGCGACGGTGGTGGGTTAGATTCCCAATAGGCGGAATGAATTATTTAACTGCTTATTTTCAATTTTCTTGTTTCGGTAACAAGGCAAAACGCAGCGTTGAGTTCCGCCACTCATCACGCAATGCCTCAAGAATTCGGGAGAAAGTGGGACACGAAATTGGGAAAGAAATCATAAAATTCGTGGGACGTAATTTATGAATGGCTCCTTACATTTCTTAAATCACTTACTTAAAAATATAAAATGATTTATTATAATGACATACACTTTTAGCAAATACGAGAGTAATCATAACTAATAACAGAAAAATATTTTTAGTTTTTATTTGTTATATATAAAACATGTTATATTTTTTATATATTATAAAATAAATAAAATTGTAACATTGAATAGGAATGTGTTTCTTCTAAACAAATATGTGATTCATAGATGGCAATTATATCTCCTTTATTATTAACTTACTTTATTCATAATAAATAAAGTAGTTTTAATATGTTATATTATCTGTTTTATTAAATTTTTTGTATAATATTCGATATTATTTAGAGCTTAGGATAAGAAAATTTTACAAATAAAATAATTTTAAAGATTCATTAAAAGTGAAGTATATTAATATTCAACAATATAATGATAGTAATAATGAGATAATAATTCATTATTAAGAGTACACTTAATATATACTATCTCTTCAAGAGTCTAATTTTGAAACTTAAAATGTAAATAATAATATTAAATAATTACAGGTCTATCACAATTTTATATTTATTCATTCATTATTATAAACTAAATATATCGAATAAATGGATTTATTATGTTCTTTACATAATTTCAAAATAATTTAAACAAAAAAAAAACTAGGAATATTAAATATTCACACTAAATATAAATAATCAAAACATTGCTATAAATAACTTTCACATGTATCTGCACTTCATACTATTTACTATTGATTTACTTGGTTGATGGCATTGCGTTTGGTATCGTTGATAGATTAGCAATCGTTGATAACTTTATAACCGTTGATAGGTTGATAACTGTTGATAAATTGACAACCGTTGATAGATTGATACGTTTAATTTGGTTGATGGCTGTAGATAACTCCACCGGGGCCGGACAGATAGGATTTACCAGATAAATATATGTCAACCGCTCGTGCCGCTTGACGACCTTCAGATATCGCCCATACTACCAGGGATTGACCGCGACGGCAATCTAGAAAGATAAATTGTATTATTATACTATCTTTTACCCGCGGCTTCGCCTCTGGTCAGATAAAAATACTGACAATTATTCACTATAAGAGCGGGTGGTGACTTTGACCGCATTGTGAGTTACATCGATTTCTCACTAAATAGATTAAAAAACATATACATATATAGACAAAAAAAAACATAATTTTTTTTACACACCGACACCAAAATTAAAATTCTTGTATAAACATTTTGGAATTCAACTGATTTTGTAATGGCTTCCTCTTGCGTTATTCAATTATTATACTTAATCAATTGATATGTTGCGCCAAGAAAAAATCTCGTTGTTTTTTTTATATTGCATCATGTACAAAAAAGGATAGGACTTTTATCGAATAATTTTGAACCAATTAATTATAATTGATGTTTAATAATTTACCTCCTGCAGCGAATACATTCTTCAATGGAGTTTGGTAAATGTTATCTTTGCTCGTCTCCACGTTGCTGCGAGCGTCTAGAGGCAGATCTGTGAAGGATTTTATTATTAGCTAAATAAACTTTCGTTAATTCATTAACGCAAAAAGTTAAAAGGCGTTGATAATGATAATATTATTAAGTAGTTGATAGTTCAATTGAATTCAGAGAAGTTTTATGTTTATTTTATTAATATTTTTTATGACGTTTAATTCACGGTAGCCAAGCCAAGATCAGAGCTGTTCTAGGCCTTCCCTGCTGTGAGGCTATAGACACCATTAGGCCTTACAACAAAGTGCTTCCTCCAAAATGAATAATATTAATTTAAAAGAAGTAAAGGATGACACTAGTGTTAAGACACTTCTTCCCCACCTAATCCTAGAGGCATTGCCTGAGTGGCGGAACTTAACGTCGCGCTTTTTGCCTAGACACCAGAGCGAAGAAAAGGTTGTATACATTTAAATAAATATTTCGTTTCCTTGAGCGGGGATTGAACTCACAACCAGCTCCGTTTACACTCACATGGTGTGCTCATGCGCCACGACTGGCCTATATTTAATGTTTTTTGCAATTAAAATTTGACAAACTCTCTGTGCGTGTGTGTGTCTTACCCAGCTGTCCAGCGACATATCTCTCCGGGCCCAAGAAGCCCATGGCCAGCAGCACCAGCTCGCAGGGGTACACGCGCTGCGACCCCTCGACTTCCTTCATCTCCCAGCGCCCGCCCGCGCCTCTCGTCCACTCCACCTCCACTGCCGACACACCACACACGTTGCCTTCACCTGCATACAAAGATATTCTATTAGCTTTATACTTTACGCCTAGGAGAGAAGACAGAGTGCACGGAAGTGAAATAGCCACTGGAGCCAGTACCATAATTAAATACTAGGATAAATGTTATTTTTGTTTATATTGTTAGTATAATTGATTTATGTAAATGTATTTAGACCCTTAAAATTTACAGATTGGAAAAATCATATTTTAAATATAAATATCTCACTGAGTCAAGATATACAAAATCAAATACAACCAAGTGAATAAAATGTAGCCTAAATAATATATTAAATTCTTATTTTCTTTAGTTTCATGCTGTATCCAGCACATAGCAAAGTAGGCAGATGGCACCTGGAAACCTAGTGTTAAGACACTCTAAAACCCTTAAGATACGAGAGTGGCGGCACTTAACGCCGCTCTTTGCCTCTTTACCAGAACGAAAAAGTGAAAATATTAAATAATTGATTGTACGTACGCTTGTCCCTAGCTCAACGACTACCTTCAAAATAAATTTGTATGTGATAATTTCTTAGAAGGACCATTTTTAGTTAAACCAATTAATTTGTTTGTGCTTTAAGAGGAACTAGACTAACTAATAATTCCTTTATTTATTTTTCTTATATATTTTTTTATATCTATAAGGGACTTATTCTATTAATTAATAAAATTAATAAACTTACCATCATCGAGAAACTCCTTAGTGAGAGTGGAGAATCTTCTAGGATCGTTTCCGAATTTCACTTTCACTTCCTCATGTCCATAGTCAACTCTATTAAAAAATATATATATTTTGGAAAAGAAAGTTTAAAACTATAAATAACTGAAATCATTAAATAAAAGGTGCTTAAAATATTTGTATATATTCCACATATAGTGGAAGATATAGATTCCAAATATCGTGTGCAGTGTCCACAGTAACTAATATATGATTTTAAATTCTTCACACTGTATTCCATACATTGCGAAATTGGGGAAGCTAGTGTTAATACACTCCGTTCCCATTAAAGTTCTTTTGTTCTACATTTGCCGCCGAATTTTGGAGGCATTGTGTGTTCAGTGGCTGAACTCAACACTGTGCTTTTTCCTCGCATAACCCGAAAAAATCATTTTCGTTTACAGTCTGGCTAAGGCCATTAACGATAAGTCGTTTTTTGACATAGTTGTTTATTTAAATAAAATTATGGATTATTTCTGTGGGCAAGCAATATCGGTACCCACTATACTGGGATTCCTACTCCCATAAAACAAGTGATCAGTCGCGTACAGCTAATTTTGCGACTACGTTATGTTTGAAAGATAACGATTGTTAAATGATTAGTCATTTTGTATTTCTATTAGGTTCTAGTGAAATATTTTCCATTCAGGGTTCATTCATTTAATTAAATAAGGTTCAAACTATCCTAAATTGTTTTATTTTATTGTCCACTTATGATGTCTTATATTATATTGTTAGCGTATTCGTGTAAAAGAGGGTAGATTTAGGTGGAAAATAACTATAAAAGCAGTGGAATTGTGTCAACCGGGGGACAGTTGCTTGTAAGTGACGGCCCTATTGGAAGGAAACTAGTGTGAAGTATTGTTAGTAGGTGATACATATCACTTATTGCAATTACATAGTATCCCGTTCCAAATAGTTTAGAATCATATAAACGATGTGTGTTTTTAACGTGTTTTTTTTAAAAACGTTACCCACTTCCGATTTCTAACAATATAAATTTTATTTTCGACTCTGAAAATTTGAGTGACTCGAGGTCTTCGTCGCCATCATCATGGCGCACTTAGACCGCGTCAGACTATTAATAATAATTATGGGTTCGATTCTTACGAGGGCAGTAATTAGATTTTTTAGCTTCACACTGTATCATATATACTCCGTCCCCATTAAGACACTACGCATTTCACCGGAGAGTGGAGGAGGCCCCATTCTCCGGTGAATACTAAAGGAATTGCGTGTCGAGTGGCGGAACTCAACGCCCTTATAACCAGAGCGAGGAAATAAAAAATTCCCCGACTAAACTTCTTCTCAATTAATGCTATCAAATTTCTAATATATATTTCTCGTCTATCGTATTAAGTATTTTGTCAAAGAAATACCTGAACACTCTCGGCCACTGTGGCCATGGGTTATCTTGTCCTCTAGTTTTCTTTGGTTCGGGAAGAATCTCGAATGTCGTTATAGATTTAGCTCCTTGACGTAACGATGTTGCTATACAATCGCATCTGTGAAAGAAAATAATTGTTAAATATTGTCTTAGCAAAGAAAATTATCACATAGTATTCATTAGTAAAATTATATTGTTTAACGTGAATATATTATTATACATGCAAGAGTTATAAGTTCGAATCCCAGTTTTATTAAATATTTTTTTTTCATAATTCAGATGTTCAGTTAATAATTCTGTGTAATATTCAAAAAAAATAGGTCACTAACCCAGTATCACCTCCACCAATAACCAATACATTCTTATCCTTCGCTGACAAAACGGGAGTTTCTTTGACATGTGCTTGTATTGGACCCGCTTGTTTCTTCTGCCATCCTTCAAGGAACTCCATAGCGAAATGAATACCGTTTAGTTGTCGACCTTTTAGTGGCAGATCGCGTGGCCAGGTTGCACCCATGCACAGGACTAGAGCATCATACCTGGTAGGAAAAGAGAGTAAATGTGGGTTATAATAATGTATTATACAATAAAATATGAAAATAAACTGGTTAAGATGTTTCATTTTAAACTGTCTAAAAGATTAACTTTGAAACATACACATAAACATTTAAACACAAATACTCCCTTAGGAATTATTTACTTATAAGAGATAATTAGGGGCCGTTCAAGTATTACGTAAGCACAGTAGGGGGGCGGGGGGTCTTTGATTTGCTTATTTTTGATGACAAAGGGGAGAGGGGGGGGGGGTCAATAATTGCAACTGCTTACGTAATACTTATGTCTAGTTCTTATCTTAGTTTTAAGTAGCAGAGGAAAAGGAAAATAATAATTTTGGGAAAGTTGGAAAAAGATAGGACGAGATCACATGTCTTTAGTGTAATAAAAAGCAAAGAAGAAACAAAACTAACTCATTGGCCAGATCCGAAGCAGATATGTCCTTGCCGACGTCGACGTTGCACTTGAAGGCGATGCCCTCGCTGGCGAGCAGGCGCAGGCGCCGCGACACCACCTCCTTGCTCAGCTTCATGCTGGGGATGCCGTACTGCAGGAGGCCCCCGGCGCGGTCGTTGCGCTCGAACACTGTTACCGAGTAACCCGCCTGGAAAGGAAAATATCTTGAGCATAAGTAACCCCTTAGGAAATGAAAATAATTCGTTCCCCCTAGTGGGAATTAAACTCACAATATAGATAACAAAAATGGGACACTGTAGTTAACTATTTTTTACAAGGTGCTGGGAATTAAAAACAGGCAAGTAAGTATATCGGTGTATATAAGAATGCTACAGGGCTTGGACGGTTTCCATTAGCGAAAGATTCGAGTGAGTAAAGTTACATTAAAATTTATACATTTAATTTTAAAATTGTAAATACATTAATAGAAGAGGTAATTTCAAAAGTTTCTTACCTTATTCAGTTGATGTGCACAAGCTAAGCCAGCCGGTCCTGAACCGACTACAGCAACAGTCTTGCCGTTTCTGTACTCCGGTATCTGTAACAGATTGTTTTTTTTTCTAGTTTCCCGCTATCTCCCGTATATAATAGAATAGACAGGAAATACCAAAAAAAGGCAACATTTTTTAACTTTATGCTTTATACCGCACAATGCAGGATAGGGTAGTTAACCTAGTTACAGAACATTTAATATTTCATTTTCTCAGATGGGGATCGAACACATAACCTGTCACGTTTACAGTCGCACGCTTGTATCCCTGCGCCATGACTGGCTTCAATTTATAATATAATGAGGCCTAATATTATCATTATTGTGAATTTGAGAAACAAATTGTATGTACACTATTTTCACTTCATCACTGAGTAAAGCCCTGTCCTACTGTTACTCTATAATTAAAACACATTTGTTTCACATGAAAGGAAACATCATAAAAACATTCTTGAACAACTTGTAATATAAAAAGGGCAACAAATCGTCCAGCTTTTGATTTAAAGTATTTCATATTAAAAACCAAAATTCTCCATAAAAAAGCAATTACCTCGGGCTCTATCCACCCGGATTCGAATGCGTGATCGATGATAGCGCACTCGATGTTCTTGATAGTAACAGGGGGTTCGGAAATGCCGAGCACACAGGCGCCTTCGCACGGCGCGGGGCACACGCGACCCGTGAATTCTGGAACAAAAAACATGAGTTAGAATTAGGCGGCTACGCCCGCTTAAACTACACAATTATTTTCTCTTCTCAATTACTCTCGTGATATAATAACATTATTATTATGAAGACGATATCCATACATTGAAAACTTAAGATTCAGCCAATTCAATAAAACAGTTATTATGTAGAAATTTTGTGGGAGAGCATACTTTATATTGACATAACTATTTTTTGAGAACCAATTTAAATAGAACAAACATTAACTGTGAAGTCAAGTTTGCCTTAGTGCAAAAGTGAAAACTGCAATGAAATTGGTTAAGCCGTTCCTGAGGTTAGCGTGTACAAACGCACAGACAAATTGAAAAATTAAAAAACTGACAAAACATAAAAATTAATGGGTCATTCTATTAACAAATGCCCCCAATAATAGATTTTCTCATAAAGGTATTCTTCATGGATAGGCAGTGATTAATGACAAATTTTATTATATATAATTGTACATATATAACAGAAATAACTATTTTTTTTAGATAAAGGTATGCCTAAAAAGGGAAAAGTGTGGTGCTGCAGAGAGTAACATAATTGATTAACATGATAAATTATGGTTGAAGAGTCATGTTTCACCTTTAAGTTATCTGTAGATGGCTGCGCTGCTGTAGATTAAATTTTTCTTTCTAGGTAAAAAAGCATATAGTTTACCTAATAGTAAGTTAAAAAAAAGTAACTACAGTTCAAAAAGCCTATCTCCAAAGCGACCACGACTTGTCGACCGCACTGTACAAACAACGAATATGGTATAACATAAAACAACATACCAGGGAAGTTATTAGTCTGCAACAGTTGTTTCAAAGCTTGTTTCCAATCCCCTCTAAACACTAGATCGTTCCACTTGGGTATAATATTACCCAAGGGACATCCGTGACCACTCTGACAGAAGGGTACTCCGCACTCCATACATCTCGCCGCTTGTACTCTTAACCCTCTCCGTACTGAGGAAAAGCTGTATATTTCGTCCCAGTCCCGTAGACGTTTTTCTGCTGGACGGTATAGGGTTGTTTCGCGTGGGTATTTTATGAAGCCTCTGTGATTAGCAAAAATATTTAAGCTTAGTCGTGAAAAGGTTGAATAATATTCGGTATTTTTTATTGGGTAAAATATTGAAGCCACAGAAACGCAGCTTCTGAATGTTAACATGATGGTTGTGGGTTTCATCTTGGGGTAAATGAATTATTTTCATTTTTTTTATACTCTAATAAGACATAGTGCTGTTTGGAGCTTCATTAGTATGTCTCAAAACATTCCCATTCAATCGACTATTTCAATTCAGATTTTAAAATGACGTGTGTTTTCTTTTTATTCTTTACTTATTTTTTTTTGTCAGATTTAAGGTGGTAAGTACCCACCTTGTTTTATCTAGAACCTTCTCCAAATTCTTCTTCTCGAGCTCCACGTTCCTGACAGCCTCTTCGATATCGACGACGCCGTTTTCCTCCACTTTGCCGTTTGTCTCCACTTTGTTTGGCGTTGGTTTTTTAAGAGCTAATGTTTTAAGCGCTCGCTGGTATTCGTATGGGAATACTTTGACAAACATCTTTGCTGGTTCCGGCCATGTCGCTAGTAGGTTCTTGGCTATTATGGATCTGTAATATTTTTTATTTATTAGGTTCTGCAATAGTTTTGCAATGTTGAATGTAAATGTGATGGATATATTATTAGGTTACAAAATTACATTATTATAAAACTATTTCAAAGTTGACACAACATGAACATGATGTAACATGATTAAATGTGTAATATGGTTCACACAATTTATATATATTAATATAGGTTAATGTATTCGATAAAAAAATTAAATAAATCATAAGATGGGTTGCTGTGACTAATTTAAAACGGAAAGAAGTTAAAACGAAAATAAAAACAGGCCTCACCCAGTATATTCAACAAATTCTTCTAGAAGTTTCTGCACATCATTCAGATCGTCCTGCTTCTCCAAAGGCAGGAGTTCTACTGTTTCCAGGTTACACTTGCTCTTGAACGAGCCGTCTATATCGTACACGTAGGCGATCCCACCTGTGAACATAAGGCAGTTAATATATATCGTCTACTCTAACGAATGGGAGTGGCCGTGACGGCACGCACCGCTCATGCCGGCGGCGAAGTTGCGGCCCACGAGGCCGAGCACGAGCGCGGCGCCGGCCGTCATGTACTCGCACGCGTGGTCGCCCGCGCCCTCCGCCACCGCCACGCAGCCCGAGTTGCGCACGCAGAACCGCTCCGACGCGATGCCCCTGCAAGCGTATGGACAATTTATTTTTTGCGAAATATTTGATGTAATAAATTACCTAAGGGTCCTTTTTCATTCTCCTATTCTAACAGATAATGTATAATGTACTCTACATACTTTATTAGTTAATTCAAGCATATAGCGGACAACAAAGTATCTCCATACTAGGTTCTTTCAGATTTCCCTGCATTGTATAGGACAAGGCGTGAAACTAAATAAATAAATATAAAATATATATTAACTCCCTATGAATAAATTAGGATAATCTAAAAAGTAAAATTTAAACAATATTTTATCAATTTAATATATATTATACAACAAGTTATCAGTGACGCAATTGTGGGATTGACTCCCACTCAAAGACAAATAAATAAAGGTAAAAAATATATATATTACCTGAAATACGCTCTACCCGAAGTGGCACCGTACAAACAAACGTTTCCAACAATCACATTCAAATGCGATTCGAACGGCGAATTCTTTGGTGGGTAGATAATCACTTTACCTCCGGACAACCCCTTACCTGAAGAAAAAACGATTGATATAAGATTTTCAGTTTTCGCAATAATTGCAAATTTTAGTTAAATTTTTATTTTCTTTTCAACCTCCACTAGGACCAATTTCTCAAAACTTTGAATTAACAAACACACTAATAAGGAAATGGAGGAAATTAAGAAATCGTTGGCGACAGTTTGACATAATTATTCTATCAAGTGTACAGACAAATGCCAACAACGTAAAGCAACAATTATAATACTAAATACACAACTTAACTATAGGGCAATGGTTCAATTTATGAAAAAAATACTTGAGTCTTAAAAAGTAACCCTTTTTTATAATAAGAGTAAATTACTTTGTTACGTGAATATGCTATGTACAAGTAATTAATTTATTTATTTATTAATGTATAAATAGTCTCAAACATGAGTGAGAGAAGAGAGAACAAAATATTAAAAATGAAACAAATAACAGTAAAAATGGTCTTTATAAAGAACTATAAAATGTAAAAAAGGTAAATTATAAATAGTTATCAGGAATGACTATCGAATCACAACAGTTTGATTATCATTCGAGGCATTGAACTATATGAATTTCTTATGTCTGGTGACAAGACAAAGCACAGCGTTGAGTTCCGCCACACAGCACGCAATGTTTCGAAAATTGGGCGGTATGTCTTAGCATTAGGCGTCCGCCTATCCTATACCGTGAAACAAAAAATAATAAAGTGTAACTAACCGACATAATCATTAGCATCTCCTTCGAGAGTGACAGTGGTCCCCTTAGAGAGGAACGCACAAAAGCTCTGTCCGGCCGAACCTTTGAGGTTAATGTCGATGGACATACCATCTGGAAGACCTGATTCACCATATTTCCTGTAGAAAAGGCGTAAAATTTTTATAAATATTACTTTCAGATGCAATAATAAATTTATATAAAGATTTATTACAAAATTAACATTAAATTTAAATAATATAAACATCGTGCCAAATCAATTTAAAAAAACGACAACATATTTTATTTCATACAATTTAATCTATTCTCTTTTCGTTCATACACAATCAGAAAAGAATCAAATACTGATTATAATTTGATAAAATGAAAAAAAAATATTATAGCACATTCGTAATAATAAATTAAATTACTAGTCATAATACTGTGGTGCACGGCAACAACGTTTAAAAGTAATCGCGATGGTTGTGGGTTTGATCTCAAATTGTAGAGATAAGTTATTTTCATGTCGTGATTTCGAGTGGAAAGTGCAGAATAGTGTTTTAACATTAGGTGTGTTTTGCCTACCCTGCTATGTGTGAAACTGCCTTACTAATTTAGTTCTACTATTATACATAAAATGTATACATACATAGCAATATAATAAGATAGTGTAGATGTGAATGCGCGATCTTCGTTAGTAATCTTCATATTAATATTGATAGATTTTTGACTTCCATCTAAAATACCGCTGCATTGTTGAATAAGAGAGTTGTCCAATCGTTTCTCAAGTTGGAAGTCCTGTTAGTCCATTAAAAATACATATTTTAAAAGGTATAAAAATTTAAATAAATAATATCTGCCTAAAAAAGTTTTAAGGCATTTTTAAGGTACAAATTTTATGGTTTTTAAGCTAAGACGCTAAGCGATTTCTTCTCTTAAATAATATTATGCACTTTGTCCGTGCCTATAGAGCTGAATTTATAAAATATTCAAAATATTAAAAAAATACTCAGATTTAACACAACTCAACGTGAACGCAACATCGCATGTTCATAGTAAAAAAACACTAACCTGCGCCTTAGAACCTCCTACGATATGAACTCCGGGCCTCATGTGTAATGCATTCTTCAAAATAAGTGATAGGTTTAATAACCTAGCCTTGGGGTTATCGTTGTTTTCACGAACTTTCAATAAATCTGTACGTCCGACGAGATCTCCGAAACGACGGACACCCACTTGGGACATATGTACGCGGACCTAAGAAGGATTATAAATAAAATGTTAAAATGTGTTTCGATTTAAAATGAAGCAATTTATACATTTAAAATATAGACGTTTAGACACTTATTTATGTTCTTAACGCATGTAATTTACTTCACTTTATTTTTAAAATATATAATTATTGTGAATATTTTTATAGACTCTATGTATATACTATTAAAACCAAAATTAATAAATAAACATTTGTTTTCAAAATTATAAAAATATTTATCATTTATTTTTTTAATGTATATTTTCGATAGTGAAAATGTTATCGTATACCTCCTCAGCCAACATAAACAAGTAGTTGATAACGTGCTCAGGCTTCCCCGCGAACTTCTTGCGCAGTACCGGATCTTGCGTCGCGATACCGACGGGACATGTATTCAAGTGGCATTTTCTCATCATTGTACAACCTGAATATAGATTTTTTTTTGGTTTGCATTCATTTTTAATGTTTAAAAGATTTTTTTATACTAAAGACATAGTTTTCCTTTTAATTCTATTTTAATTTTTCACCAGTAGCCAATGAAACTTACAGAAAATAAGTAGAGAAAATTAATAAATACCGTGTTGACTTCATACATAGTGTGTTTAGTAGTGCAACTCAACGCAGCTTTTTATATCGCCTGAATAGAGAAATGATAATAATTCGTTTCATTGAGTGGGGGTTGAATCCACAACTATCGTGTTAACAGCGAAGCATTGTTCCAATGGTCTCAAAAATGTTATAAAAAAATAAACCATTATGTGTATAAGTAATGTAGCTGTATATCATACCTAAAGCAATAAGTGGTGCGGTACTGAATCCAAATTCGTCTGCTCCGAGTAACGCGGCTACCATTACATCAAACCCAGTTCGAATCTGACCGTCGGCTTGTACTACCACTCTGTAATTATAATAATAATATGACGCTATATACATATGTAAAACAAATTACTATTAAATGGTCACTGCTATTACTATGTTGGTGTCCATGCATAGATACGTAGAATCGGCTATGATACACTTTGCGTGTACGCATGCTTAGTCTCGAGGCCAGAAAAACAGAAATATAACACAAACAAAAAGTGCGTACCTGGAGCGCAGGTCGTTGAGCACGAGCACCTGGTGCGTCTCGGCCACGCCCAGCTCCCAGGGCAGGCCGGCGCTCTTGATGCCCGTCCACGAGCTCGCGCCCGTGCCGCCGTCGTGCCCCGAGATCACGATGTGCTCCGCCTTGCCCTGCCGCGTGCGCGGGTTCATTACGTGTTTACTTTAGCTTATTGGGAACGTACAATGATACTTTCTTTGTACAATAATGTCGGTATTGAGTAAAATGCAGCAATCGATTCGATCGATCCGAACGTCGCGTCGTCGATCGACCGGACGACCGTTTATATGAACTAAAACCTCAATATATTCGATTAATACGTACTCGTTAACCCTACAATATACTATATTACTGGTAACAATACCTTAGCAACACCCGAAGCCACCACGCCCACGCCCACTTCAGACACCAGCTTCACTGAAATCCTCGCTTTAGGGTTAGCGCATTTCAGATCGTATATTAACTCCGCCAGATCCTCTATGGAGTAGATGTCGTGGTGCGGCGGAGGTGATATGAGACCCACTCCGGGTACCGAGCAACGAGTTTTAGCTATTTCTTCTGTTACTTTGTAACCTGTTAGAGATTATTTTTATTTATTTTAGATATAGAATATAGTATTTTTTAACTTGATATATATAGCTACTCCGCATACAGCAGAGTAATCACAGAGATTTTAGTGTTAAGACATTTCGTTCCTCATTTTCCGTGACGGAACTCAAAGCCACATTTTGCTTTGTTAACAGAGCGAAGAAGAAGAATAAAAATATTTCAGTCCCGCAATGAGAATCGAATTCACAACGACCGTCGCGTTTACAGTTAGACATCGTGAAACTGCACCACAACGACCTCAATCACTTATGTAAAAGTAATGAATATTTAATTTTTCTGAATATTTAAAATTCTAATAAATATTTAATTTTTGTTATAAAAATTACAAATAGAACAATAAATATCGAAACTCACCCGGCAATTCACCACCTTCTCCAGGCTTAGCTCCCTGCGCCATTTTAATTTGCAAATCGTCAGCGTGAGCTAAGTAAGAAGCGGTTACTCCAAAACGCCCTGATGCCACTTGTTTGATCGCTGAACGTTTGTTGAATTCGGGGTCCTGAGTGAAATGGAGGAAAAAAAATAGGTATTAGATTATTGATTTGTCGGTTGTATTTATTATCGAAGCCGACGTGTCACAGTGAGTGAAACTACTAAAAAATATATTATATATATATATATATATATATATATTTATGCCAATTTTAAGGGAGGATAAAGCTGTTCAGAAGATATCATATAAAAACCTACCTGATTGAGATATCTATCAGCGTTTTCTCCTCCTTCACCCGTATTGGATTTACCTCCCACTCTGTTCATTGCAATTGCTAGTGTTGTATGCGCTTCTAGTGAGATCGAACCGAACGACATTGCACCTGTACAAAGAAAATATATTTAAATCACCGGATTACAGGGAAAATACAATTAAATAATTAATAAAAGCTCATAAAAGCATTTCACAAAGTAACTCAATTTGTAATAATATCCTTGAGTATTACTTATTTAGAAAACATAAAAATATGAATGTAGCGGGACTGGAGCCCGATATCGGTTTCCAGGAGGCACGGATTCAAGTCTAAATAAGTAGTTCTTTCCTAACTGTGGAACTTCACTTTAAAAATGTTAAAAATTCTTGAATAATGTTCTTTTATTCTTGAGTGTTTGTCAGTTCGAAAGTTTTACAAAAACCAATGGTAACTTTTTATTTCAAGAAAACAAAAATACATGATATGTTTCAAATAACATTATTTAAATTGTTTTTAATGATTTGAGCTTATGGAATAGTAAGTGGTCATACTATTCAAATAGTTAAAATATACACAATTTGTTAAGCCTTCTCTCTTTACAATATTTATACTCACCAGTAGCAAAACGCTTAACAATCTCAGAAGCAGGTTCGATTTCCGACAGAGGCAATGGTTCATCTAGCTGAACAAGCTCAAGCTGACCACGGAGTGTACAATCGCGGACTGATTCTAGAGCACTTTCCCTGTTGATAAAATAAGTTTATTAAATACATATTACTTCTTTTAGAGTTCATAATTAAAATATGATATTTTATTTTATTCTGATTTTAATCAACAAACGTCTTATGACATTTTATACTATAATTTATATTCATTTGAACAGAGTTCAGTCTTTTTTGTAAGCGTTTTGGCTTCATACAAACTTAACATGACAAAATTAAAGTTTATAGTATGGCAAAGTAGTTCATAAATGCATAGTTTTAAAAATACTTTTATTATTAATAAATAAAATATAATTATAATATAATTACGTTCGTCTCCTCTAGTTTTAATATAATATACTTTATTACATGATTAGTTCTTTTCTCATTTAAAATAAATATATAAAAAATGCCGACAAAATAATAAATCTCATACCTATACTTGTCATAAGCAGATTTATTGTCTCCAAGAGCAGCTTCTTGCAAGTTGGCGATGGACATAGGATCGTTTATATGTTTCTCGCCTCCAGCGCGCCAGTGGTAGTTGCCTGGGTTCCTGGGTTAATATTATTTCTTAATTAATAAGAATATCATTAAATATCATGATTGTAGTTTTCTGTAATAATTTCAAGCGTAATAGTAGATATTGTAATATTACACTACATAAGAAATAAATATACAATTGACGTAGTTTACGTCACAGTTGTGCTTCTACGCCATTATTAAGGTCAGTCGCCTTAAATATTTTAGTTTATAAAATAACAAAATTAATTTTAAAATCACATCAAAGTTTTTATTAATTTGAAATTTATAAATGACAAACGGCAGCCACACGTTATGACGTCACACAGACTCATACGCAAAGTGTCCACCGATTAACGCAGCCTCTTTACACCAGTATCAGTGCATTTGTTTACAAGACCAACTGATGTCACAGCTAAGCATCATGGCGTCCACTGTTTCTATCAGTCGCATTGAAAATATTTTAAATTTATTGTTGTGTAATCCGTTTAAAAATATATTTATTACCTTAGCACCAACATATCTTTATTTTCGCCATAAGTCAATGCGTGTCTGTCAAATGTTTCCTTTGATAAAATTTCAAATGTAACACCACCTACAATTACAAAGGTTGAATTTATATTACAAACATTATAAATGTAAGGAAAATCATTAGTAGGGCATTATTACCATTTCACTCGTAAGAGCGATAGTTATACTTAATTCTGAGAAAATAATTATTTTCAATCTCCTCTACGGCGTTAAGTTCCGCCATTTAACATGCAATCCACTCAAAATCCATTCCCGGATTCGAGAGGTAACTTGAGATCGGCTATACGAAAAAAGTGAATCTGCTTTATGATATATACATATACAAAAAAAATACTTACTAATCCTAGACTGCGTGCCTCTAAAACATTTATCAATTACTTCCTCGCTCAAGCCGACCGCTTCGAATATCTGGGCACTTTTGTACGACTGCAGCATACTAATACCCATCTTGGCCATGACTTTAGCCAAGCCTGTCTCTATAGCTTTTTGATATGCCAAGTAAATATCTGAATCCGTCAAGTTTGAATCTATGAGATTGTCGTTGCGAAGAGAGAATGCCAGTTCGAAGGCTAAGTATGGGCAGATTGCATCGGCTCCATAACCTGTTTGAGAAGAATTTTAAGTCAAAGAAAATAAATTAAAATTCGCAATCTAAAAAAATTAATTAAACCGGTAAAGTTGCCAGTTATTTGAAGTCAGTTATATTTGTTTAAATAATAATAATAAATATATTTGTAGTATACTAAATATTGAAGTACATTTTTAAAATGTTTAAATATTCAAATATCATATATGTCAATTTTAAAATATTTTTTCTAGGTGACTATATGTTTTTAATTGTAGTCGAAAAATTTATAAATTATCAGTTATAGAGACTTACCAAGAAGAACGCACATATGATGAACCTCTCTTGCTTCAGCCGTTTCAACTAACAGACCGACTTTCATACGCTGGCGTGTTTCAATTAAATAATGATGGACAGCACCTTTAAAAGTATTAAATAGTATTATTATTTAATATCAAATGCGGTGTTGAGTTGCACCACTCAACATGGAGCCTTGAATTAGAACCTAAAGAGAGTAAAGAGAGTAAAAATTTTATATAAACACTTGGTTCTCAAGTGTTTATATAAAATATTAAAATCATCGTAAGTACTGTATAGAAGATAGAAGGCATTTGTTTTATGTAATCACTAAATTAAGACATCAAAAAACTTCTTTACTTTATTATATTCTCTGTTGTAAACTTTATTTCATTTAATAATATCTAATTAAGCTTTACGATTTATCACGCATATAGGAGGGTGAGTAGAGTCTTTAGTAAATCACACTTCATTCTTTTCTATCGGTATTGGAAACATTTACAGGTGTGTTGATTGGTGGAACCCAACACCTTCGGGAAATGGGTCTGGTTCCAATATGCCTAGTTATGCAGCCATCTTGAGGTTTATTTAAAAACAAACAATGTATCAGAATCGGGCGGGGCGTGGGAAACGTGGTGTCCTAACACTAAGTTAGTAATGCCTACCGAGTGCTAGCAGCGACGACACGGGCACCCGGCGCGGCCCCGCGCCGCGGTCGGACAGCACGAGCAGCTGGCAGCCCGCGCGCGCCGCGGAGAGCGCCTCGCAGGATATGCGGGTGAGCGCCGCCTCCAGCCCGTGGGGCCCGTCCGACGTGTCGAACGTACAGTCTATTACTTGCGTCTGTGGAATACACATACAGCTTGAAAATATCATACAAACTGGCTTATTAAGCGTGAATCTAATTTTTAGATTCACGCTTTACACTAACGCAACGCGTAACAGTAGACTCTATTCTTAGGAACTACTGTTGCGAAAAACGTCTTTTAAGTTTGATAATCTATTAGTAGATTCGACTGTGTGTGCGGTCACAATTACATCGGATATTCAAAGTTTGTCATATGTCATACACAATCGTGGTTATATTCATTTGATTACGAACGCAAGTAAAAAACAAATTGTAACTTTTCTTAGCTACGTATCGCCTGGACCCTTTTCCTTTTCCAGCCGTTGCAACAATATTTTTTATTTGTAAATGTATATTTTTTAACTTCATTTACACCTAAAAATGTTAATTTTTTCTCTTGTATAATAAAAGTTTTCACCTTCCACCCTCGATGCGAAGACCGCTTCAAAGCCTCCAGATCAGGTATGGACAGTATGGGCTGGGGCAGGAACAAGCGGTGCACGAATTCCGGGCTCGGCTCCAGTATGTTCGCTGCTGGCCCGATAGGGCATAAGAGCGACATTACTATTTTTTCTCTGTGGAGTTAACAGAAATATAATATTTTATTAATTTTTAAGAAATAAAATCAGTTACATGTGATTATTATTAGTTACTTCTAGATTTGATTCAAGAGAAATAACAAAAGTATTAAGAAATATATATCGTCTTAGTTATAAAAGCACATGCAATTGCGAAATTTTAGTTAAGTGGTAGCAGAGTAACCCTTTTAGAATGCAACTACAGACGCAACGAAACCATTTGATATAAACAGACAAAAATAATTTCCTCCTTTTTTTAATAACATACACGGACATTGTCTGCACCTTATATGAACTAATATATATATATTCTTCCCGCTGTATCCCGCGTGAAGCAGGGTAGCTTATTATTTTTTTAAATAATGAAATAAATAAATAAAAATACCTGAAAGGATCAATAGGTGGATTGGTAACTTGTGCAAACAATTGTTTAAAGTAGTCATAGGGTAGAGGCTGGAACCGTGACAGGCAAGCGAGAGGAGCATCGTTACCCATACTGCCTAGAGCTTCTTTTCTGTTTGGAATAAGTACTTTCTTTAGCAGTATATTATATAAGATCAATTTGAACTTCAGTTTTTTTATAAAAACATTGTAGATAAAAAAAAGTTACAAAATGTTCATGTAAATATAGAAAGTAAAAAGTATCTTCAAGGCAAAAGTCTTGTGGTAATAAACATTTTATTATTGTTTATAAAGTAAAATTTCACTTAAAACTTCATAATTATTTCACGAAAATATATATAATATAAGTAACACATAAATATGTGTTCGTGAAGATAACATTTACTTAATAAAACATCTCAATACATAAGCAAAACAGACAAAAAATGCTCACTTATTCTGTATCATAGGCAGTAGCAACATGTTAATAGATTCAATAGTGTATCCAAATAGGCCAAGTCGTTTATCTCCCAACCCCGATATAGCGCTGGTATTCCCGTTTGTAACACCATCATGCGGAGGTAGAGACTGTAGAGACTTGTGTATATCTTCCATAGTTATCTGAAACGTTTAGTTATAAATTAGTTTTGTTTTAAATATTTAATATAGAATTCAGACATTAAATCATACAAAATCCTTTTTATTCTTGCAATTTTGAAAAATGTATACCAAATGTGAAACATAATGATAATTTCTTAAAATGTATTAAATTTCAATGTAAAAAATTTAAATATTTTGTCAATTGATTAGTTGCTCTTAGAAATGTTTATTTTCAAATATATTATAATTTGTATATAGGATAACAATCGAAATAAATAACTACTAAGACACGTAAGACACGTAATTTTTTAATTAATTTAATAATGACATGCCACCACGTTTTTCGGCATAGAACTTACCATCTGTTATATACGGCCACAAACATTCCATCAAAAGCGCGGCATAGAAATATTTCAATCGTATTTAACATAAATTCTATAAATAATAATATTATAATTAAATAACACTATAGTTTAAATATTTTTTACCTGTTCCTCTAACCAATGTGAGTGAGGTCTGCTTCTAGCAATTTCCATTTTCAATTCTACATCTTGAATTATTTTTTTGTCTTTGGTATCAACTAATAACATACGGCCGGGTTTAAGACGACTCTGTAAAAGAAATAATTATGTCATTAAAACAAGCAAGATTGCATCAATCTACAAAACATAAAAAAGTATAAGCGCATATTTCAGTGAAAAATTAGAACAGCATATCTTAAAAGCCTAAAACAAAAGAAAATGCCACACCGACCTTGTGAATGACCTTCTCCGGGTCGACATCGTACACGCCCACTTCGGACGCCATCACAAGTACGTTCTCGCTTGTTACGTAGAAACGCGACGGTCTAAGACCATTTCTGTCTAAAATGGCACCTAAAAACAAAATATTGTTATGTAACTTTAATTTTTTTGGTTATAGAAGTCTAATTTTAAACATTAGTGACCTGAAAAAATGTCAATAAAAGGCAAAGTAAAAAAATATAAGTAAAAAATTGACATTTGATTTTAGGATGTTATGGTAAAAAAGAATGTAGTTAATCCACATTTTTAAAACATATTAATATTATAATAACCCACAAACCAAAATGCCTAACCGAATGGAAAATCTTTATATAAGTATATGAAATCTCATTAAGATAAATAGATAAAATATTAGTCCCAGTTTAATTTGGAAAGCTGGACTTTTCATAAAATTAAATTAAATAAATTAGCTTCACGCTGTATCCCGCACACAGCAGAGGGAACCTAGTGTTAAGACACTCCGTTCCCCACTTTCTGCCGAATTTTTGGAGGCATTGCGTGTTGAGTGGCATACCTCAACGCCGCGCTTTGCCTCGACACCAGAGCGAAGAAATGGAAATATAAATTTAAGTAAATATTTCATCTCCTCGAGTGGGGATCGAACCCACAACCAGTCGGTTTTACAGTCACACTTTGTGCCACTGCGCCACGACTGGCCTCTAACTGACTGGACTTTTCATCGGTAATATGTTTAAACGGATAGATTTTAGATATGAAAACAATTAAAAAAAATGTTTTCCTACACGTCCAAATACAAAAAACAAATCAATCGCAAGTTGAGTCCGTGCACCGTATCTATTGGATATATCGGATTGTTAATCAACAGGATGAACCGGTAACAAATTAAATTCACTTACCAATATACCGTCCATCAGTAAAAGACACTAACGCCGGTCCATCCCACGGCTCCATAGCGCACGAGGCCCATTGGTAGTAATCACGTTTTTCCTTAGGCATTGTTGGGTCGTTGTGCCAGGCTTCGGGCACCATTGTCATGACGGCTTCGGGCAGAGATCTATTTCCGCAATGCAGGAGGAACTCCAGTACGCAATCTGCTGAACCTGAGTCGGACAGATTTGGCTCCACTACTGGGTACAGCTTTTTGAGATCTGTGAAAATGGATTTGTTAGAAGATTAAAGGATTTATTTTAAATAGAGACCTAGAATACCTAAACAAATATTTTAAGGTATATGAAGTAAGTCAGTTATTTGAGAAAATATAGACCGATTTGCTGGACATTATCTTTTAGGATTCTTATAGCCTTCTTTAACTATAAGAAACCTTATATGTATACATACCATTATGTGGTTTTTAAGTAAAAAGTTTTCACTGTATATCACTATTTTAATAAAAGAATTTACTGTTAAATGATTAATAATGATTATATTTCAATTATTTTATTTCTCGGATCTGAATAGGCATGGATTAAAATACAAACACAACGACCTTAAACTCATTATTTTATACCTGTCAGGCATTTTTAAAAATAAGATTTAAAAATACAATGCAATTTATATGCATTTTTCTTTTTTAATAAAATTTTCCGCAGTTGTCGTACAAATAAAGCGTGAAAATATGAAATGACTTAAACCTTTCGCTCTGTATAAGTAATTAAGTGCGTTTAATTTTATTTTCTTTGTAGAAAATAGTTGTTATTATAAAGATATAACCATTATTACAACTTACCGTCTCCAAATAATTCACTTTTCATGACTCCCTCGCGAGCTTTCATCAAGTTGACATTACCTCGTAATGTATTTATTTCGCCATTGTGGGCAAGCACTCTGAAATACACATTTAATTATAATTTTTATACGAAATTTTAATAATATAAATGTGGTTTCCAGAATAAGATATGATAAAATTAACTTTACCTCAAAGGATGTGCGCGTTCCCAGCTCGGGAAGGTGTTGGTCGAGAAACGAGTATGCACCAGTGCCAAGTAAGTTGTAAACGCTGGGTTGCTTAAATCCTTGAAGTATTCCTAAAAAAAACACAAGAAAAATATTGAACTTTGAATTGAATATATCGCTTGAATATCGCTATTTTTTTTTGGAAATACAACCTTCTTAATTTATGATTTTTTTTAGAAACATGTATAAAAATATGGCAGACAAATTATTTGCCCAATATTTGACAAAAAATTAAATAAACTTTTACTTTTACTATTATAAAAAAAAAATCTTACCCATAGTTGGTTCGAAGTCAGTAGACCCTTGTACACAACAGTTCTCAAAGACAAGCTGCATATGTAGAACCGTGCCCCCGGCACCACCAGCTCGTGGGAGGCTCGCTTACGCAACACGAATATCTGGGAACATCGTAAAACCATTCCACAAAACGCCCCACAAACAAACACACGAAAGTAAACTGCAATGTATACGATATATGTATATAAGTTTACTTCAATTCACGTAGAGCGTAGATCCTCCGAGCCCGCGCGCGATACAACGATCTGAAAAAAATGCTTCAAAAGTGCTTTGGATCCTAAAAAAATGGAGGGCGCGAGTTTGAAATTGCAATTTTTGGTGACCATTGCAAGTTCATACTCGAATCTGCTTTAACGTTCAATATCGTCGTTTCGTTCTGTCATCTCGCGTCCAAGGTCTTACCTGACGTGCGAGTTGGTTTTCGTCGCTGATATCTCCGGTAACAAACACTTGACGCATATATGGCTCCGAGTTACGAGCCACCTGACCTGAAAGCGAGCCAAATAAGGCCATTACTGACTGATCTCTGTGTCGCCCCTATCATCACTTAACCTAGGAAAATCTAAATGATACTATAGGAACGCGCCCTGATGGTAATTATGAATATGTGCTAAGGTTTACCAAAGCTGCAATGTGACATGCTTCTCAAAAGGTCTAAAAATCATTTCATTATTTTGATCCGATAGTTCATAAATTGGACTGAGTTTTACCATCGAAGCGTAATAGTTAACTAACATAGTTTAACTTGAGATTGTACTGGTGATATATTTGAAATATATATAAAAGGTACAAAAACACATCTCAAGCTAATCACAAATATATAAATAAATTTACATTCATTTGGCACAGACTCGGTATTATAAATATTCGATTAATTGTAAAACATAAATAGCAAAGTAATATATTAATTTCAATAAATTTATAATAGGTACTGTCAGTAATCACGAGTAAATGCCATAACCGCCTTAATAACAAGCCATAATACCATCAATTTGCACTTTGCCAAAGAAACTAGAATTTTAAAATGTGTGCTGTGCTGTATGTATATCAGTGCAAATTAATGGAATTCTTTTCCAAATATAGCAATAAAAATTCGTGTCATTCTCGATCGGCATAAAAGCTACACAAAATAATTAGTTCCATAAGTGCTTTCAAAATGAATATAACCATATGGCAGGTACAGTACTAGCATAAACAAGGTACCTACAACGACAACATTGGAATATAGTTTTTATATGTATTTACCGCTTTTACTTTACAATCCAATCGAGAATCGAACGAACTCTTGATGCAAATCACTTCATATTTTTAAATTAAACAAACCGTATGGTCAAGCATCGCAAGACCGCTCGGCCGCGTTAACGACCCAACCGACTTAGACTACGTGTACGACCTGGAATGAATCGCAAACTGCCCGTATGCACAAACAAGCTGGACAAATGTTCGATGGTGGTGATCGAAACGTTTGATTGACAAAATAAAATGACAATAATCATATATTAAGGGCTTCCTTCACTGGCCTTTTAATGTACTGCCAAAGTAAATATTATGTATAAATATAAATTATTGCAAATTTAAATATGAAAGAAACCCATAAGAAAATATTGAACATCTTTTTAAATAAGTTAAACGAAAAAACATGATAGCTCTACGAGATTATTAGAATTATACAACATTTTAATGCAAAATGAATAATTTCGTGAAAGTATTTAGGCTTTAGTTTTAAAGGTTCCTTTTTGTCTTTTTCTAATGCTAATCAACATTAAACATTTACATGAGTTAAACTAAAACATGACATACCAATGGTGGAGTTATTAGTTGGTACAGTTCTCCAACAAATCACGCGAAGTCCCACGTTCTCAGCGAGCTCTTGGAACTTCTTTTCAATATCCTGATGGTGAAGCTTGTCCAAGAAGAAGATACCAGTAGCATAGTGGCCGAAAGCCGGTAAGTCTAGTTGGTGACTGTCTCTGGAAGAATCAGAAAAAGTTGAAATTTTACCATATATATTCCAGATTAAATTTTAAGATAAAATTAATAAATTGTTAGTTAATCAAATAATATTTACCTAATATTAAATATTATTTGTTTTTTGTATAAGTGATTTTTTATAACTATATCCTGAAACATTATTTCATTATTTGGATCTTATATTTCCTAATTTTGTATAAAAAAAATATTTTTGTTTAAATCAATAATTAATCAACGAATAATCTCATTTTCACGAAATATCCCTACTGAATTGAATGATATCATAAATTACCCCCTTATTACATGGCTACTATATTACATGTAATTACAAAAATTGGACCGATCCATGTGTTTAATTACGTAAAAGCAATTTCTATTCTTTAATGTATACGTTCTGGATACACTTACTAATAAATAATTTAACTAGTTACTTTTGTACAGTTCTTATTACATAATACATGAAGAAATAAAGCGTCAATAGAAATCAATAGGTACTTTACAGTAACGCTAAAGGAGGCCATTATAATAAAACACATAGAAAGGATACTTTAATATTAGAATAGGGCGAAGAGTAAAATGTGTCTTCATATAAGTATTTAAAATATATGTAAAAACGACCATTTCCCTAGATTTACATGGCATGAGATAATACATATATTTATTGCTAGTACGTATATAGCTTAAAAGCGTATTTTTAGAATCTTGGATGTAAAGCTAACACTTTTTGAGTACTGCTACTTTGGAGTTGAAACAGCTTTGTTTCAATAGAGAATATGAAAAACAAAAATGAGTTTGTTCAGCGGAGTGCTATTTTAAAGGTCAAAGGAGCAAAACGAGATGGAAGATGCGCGCGCACACCTACGTCACAGCAACCAGCACTATTGACCAATATACGCCGGAGCAAATTCCACCAATGTCGCATCAATCTTCTACGCCTAGACGTGGTTACATCAACGACGCTACAAATACTTTTGGTTTGCAAGGCGACACGCGGTAGGAAAAGTACTAAAAGTCGATTACGGTTTAAATTTAGGTAATTACTGAATACCTAGGTATTATTAAGTTTAATGACGATTGGAATGAACTTGTACTTAGCCTTGATTTCTCCTTTTAGAATTTTTGCTTTTATAAACAAAACGAAATAAGCTAAGCTTTTTAGTATCTAACAAAGTGTGAAGATGAAACATGATAGGTTAAATTAATTGACAAAATAAGTTAAAATATATAATATTACAAATAATAAAAAAAAAATAAAAATTATAATTTTGTATAGATACACAAGAATGATGAAAAATAAGATTCCCAAGCGATATTTTCATAGCGGAAAAAACTTTACGGCAAAATAGTGACGTAAATAGATAATGAAAGGTTATACGTAATTTTTGCGAACATTATTGTGCAATCTTTACATTTTAGTTGATATGGGCAAATTGATCGAGATCCCGACCCGATGACCTTATCAATTTTTACTTGAATTATTATTATATTACATTTTTAAATGTATTTTATTTGTTAATATAAAACGTTTACGTTTATAAAAACATAAAAATACAATAAGGTGAACAGGTACTACTTGGCTTTAGGATTTTTCTTACATTAGATTAATACTTTCCCCCCAGTAAACTATGCGCAAAATTCAGAAAACCGAAGTTCAGGGTGTCCACGAGATGTGGATCGTACTGTACGTACCGTTTAGATAATTGTATTTTAGTTTAAAAATTACACTGAATGACGTCGTTTATGTGATAAAACTAAATAATTCTTTCTATATAGCCCTTAGCCCTTAGCTTACATTGTTTTCCATATCGATCGTCCCTAGGTAAAGCGAAAACTCGCAAAGTTTTTATCGCCCTTTTAAATTACTAAGAGATAAAATTATAAATATCGAGAAAATAGTTGTTTATGAGTTTATGTGTATCTATTCTAATAGTATCCTTGTTGTTAGTTTAAAAATAGCAATAAAAGATACCTAAATCTTTCGCTTTCGATAGGTACTTTACCTTAGGGACCGTCGATATATTCCGTCACAGCAATATAATCTAACATTTACATCGTTAAGAATACGTTAAAAGATAAATTATACGCATATTTTTTTATATTTTTTTATATTTAAATAGTTATTATATAATTATATATATATATATATATATATATATATATATATATATATATATATATATATATATAATTATATAATAACTATTTATTTACAAAATGCAAATTAAGACGAATCTTATTTTAATATCCCAGTATAAATAATATAATAATAGTATCAAGCTAGTCCTAACTATTTATGTTTTCAATAATATACAAAACATAATTTTAATAAACGCGTTTTCCTCGTATCCATGTAAACACTGTAAAATAATAAAAATATTTCAAATAACATGAATATCGTATCTATTTTGTATCAAGATAAAGTCTAATCGGGTCGTTGTACTCATTTGGTATGAACACCAATAACTATGGAACGTCGTTAAAATATATTTTCCGGGTATTATCTACATACATATGTACTTGTAATAATGGAAAAATCTTTCTTATTAATATAATGAATGTGGGTTAATAGAACTGAAGGAGTTCTTTGTTTAGGTACGAAGTAAATTATTAATAATATAAGATTCTGAATGGTAAAGACTTCGTAACGTTTATGTTGCGAATTTACTGAAATATTATATTAATAGATAATTAAATATTTGTACTCATAATTAATAGTTGAGTTTAGATTTTTAAAAATCTGTAGAAATTATTATGACGCCAGTCGTGTCGCAAAGGCACAAGCGTGTTGAGGGTTCGATTCCCCCTCGAGGAAATGAAGTATTTTATATTTTCTTAGCGAAGAAATAAAATATATCATTTTGCTGAATAAGAGTCGAACGCTTGTGTTCCTGCATAATGATTATATTATTATTAATATAAAAAAATTATGATTGTGATAGGTTCGCAAGATCTCGCTGCCTACTCTGATATGTACAGGTACAATGTAGGACGAAAAAAAACAAGAATTGACCAAAGAATAATAAGTTTAATTTTTTCTAAGTAGATCTGGAAAATCCTACATATATTTTAAATACATTTTCAAAACTTTCAATCAGACGCAACCCCTCGCAGAACAACGATGAAATGACACCGACGACATTTAAATGTTTATTTATGTTTATATACTAAATATAAATACACATAGAGGCCAGTCGTGGCGCAGTGGTACAAAGTGTGACTGTAAAACCGACTGGTTGTGGGTTCGATCCCCACTCGAGGAGATGAAATATTTACTTAAATTTATATTTTCATTTCTTCGCTCTGGTGTCGAGGCAAAGCGCGGCGTTGAGTTCTGCCACTCAACACGCAATGCCTCCAAAATTCGACAGAAAGTGGGGAACGGAGTGTCTTAACACTAGGTTCCATCTGCCTACCCTGCTGTGTGCGGGATAAAGCGTGAAGTTAATTTATAAATACATATAATTTCCAATACATAAGCTAACAGTCGTAATAATACAACTATAAAATATAAAGAAATAGTTTATTAAGCAATACCAACACAATAGTTCATATTGCATGAAATCACATTGCTTTGAGATATTCGCGTTCATCGATTTTCAATACGTAGCTCCAATACAAGGCGGGACGCCATGAATGTTGAACTAAATGAATGGATTAATTGAGCCCGAGCCGTCAGGAAAGACTTGTATAATAACAAGCCTATATAAGTCATATTAGTTATTAGGTAGGTATTTTTTACATGTTAGCGGGATAAGGCAGAGAAAACGTAGTTGCGTAGTGTTGAGTTCTCTTTTCATCAATTTTAGAAACATTGCGTAATAGAAGGCGGCTCATCGCCACGCCTTGTTGATTCAATTTTGAATGTGATATTGAGTACTTCGTAAGATCTCTTAAAATCAGCTTCACGCTGCATCCCATGCACAGAGGGAATCTAGTGTTAAGACACTCCGTTCCCCACTTTCCGTTAAATTACGGAGCCATTGCGTGTTGAGTGGCGGAACTCAACGTCGAGTATTGCCTCGACATCAGAGCGAAGAAATGAAAATATAAATTTCATTTCTTCGAAATGAAACCCCCAACCAGTCGCGTTTACAGCCACACTTTGTGCCCCTGCGCCACGACTGGCCTCAAATATCATTGCACTGACATGAACAAGCGTCCCGTGACACCATGTAATGCTGAGCACATGGTTATATGTTTACTATACGAAATGCCGACAGCTGGAGTGGTGCCAACATAGCGGACGCATTGGGATATTTACCGTTTCCATCGGCCGCTGAACTTAGAAGGCGATGAATTAAATATTCATTAACAAACCAGTTTTTTATTTATAACACAGTAGTACAGAATCGAAACGAGATTACAGAAAAAGTACTCAAAGGATGAAGCCGTATGAAATGACTGGTTCAATGAAAAATAATAGAATTAGCGAAATACAGTGGCGAATTTGGTTTAAAATCGTAATCAAATTCTGCATAGAACTCCAACCACCATAACTACTAATATTATTTTTACTTTAACCAGTGAACGACTTCAAGTGAAGCTTTTCAAGTATTTAAATAAATAGAAATTATTGTAGAATTTTATTTATTGTCAAAATTAAAAAGCAATACTCGTAACACAAGATTAACAAAAATTGAAAGGTATATATAAAAAAACCATACAAAATAAATATATATCAAAGGCTTTGTTCATACTGAAATAGCCGAAGATGCTAGCGAAAGGGCAAAGTAGAGTAGGTACGGTTTAACAAACCCACTGTTCGTTTTACTTTTGTATTTTTCCTTATATAATTTACAAAACAATACGTCGTCGCATTTTTTCCTTAAAATTTATTCAAACTGACAGAGATATGATAACATGGTGATAACTCTTATAGATTTAGATTATATTTAATATAGGTATATATGTATTTAATTATACCTAAATTGATAATATTTTACAAGAGATAATTAGGAGAGAAGTAAAAAATATCTAAAGATGTTATCCAAATTTGTAAACAATATTTTCCTTAAATATTGCGTAACTCTTACATATAGTTATCTTCTTACATTTGAAATATATAACATATACAATTGTTAGCGAACCCGTGGAAAAGAGGGTAGATGTAGGGGAAAAAGATTATAAAAGCAGTGGAATTGTGTCAATCGGGGGCATAATATATTATTTAACTTAAACTTGTTTTTAATACAAAAAAAATATACTGAACAGAATTGGAAAATGTAACCTTAATGTGATAAATACGCAACTCGCTGCATATTAATAATTATTTTTAATAATCTTTATATAGATTTGTTTTGTTATCATATAAATTAGATGCGACACAGCGTAGATGCACACATAAGATGCTTTTAGTAATAAACAACCAGCCATTTAGATCGTTTGCCAATGGACACCTATTATTTACATTTATTAATATGTTCTATTTAAAGGGACAATAAAAATATAAGAATGAAGGTAAGATGGTGTCAATAGACTCATGAACTTTTATGTTTTAAAGCGGCCATCTTAGGGGCCGTCCATTATCACGTGTTGGTTTTACCATTTTTAGGGTTCCGTACGTCAAAAGGTAAAACGGAACTCTTATAATATCACTTTGTCGTCCGTATCACGTCCGTTCGTCTGAAGAGACCAGTTTTTTACCCTATAGAAATTTATATCAAATACTCAAGTCTACTGTCCTTTGTAGCTGTGGAAAATCAGATTTTTAAGCCAATGCAATCAAAACATACACGCCGTTTAAGCCGCAAATATTTACCGCAAATATTTAAAACTCGCAAGGGAATCAAAACCTACAAGGAACCTACTTGTAGGTTTTGCACACAAGGAATTTGGTACGAAATCTATACGTCTTATAGCACAAATAAAGGAAAAAATGCTAATACTGTATTTTATTTGTTACATCATATAAAAAAACATTACAAATTTATATTTGTAGTTCATTTCATACAAAATTAGTACATATGACCGCAAACTTAACTTTGTAAAATGTTGTAAGTTCTTCAGCGTATTTCTCGTGAACCTACTATCCTGAAATTGGTATGGTGTAACCCACCCTCTCTCTTGATAATAATTGGTAAGTTCGATAACGAATCTTGAAAATTTATATATAAATAACAATAAAAATATCCATACATCTAGATAATATTTAAATCACATCTATATTGAAATTCTAGTCGTATTATGTTCGGTCTTGGTATACCGATGGGACTAGACTAGTATATCTGAACACAATGGCCTCGGACACGAGGACTAATGAGTTTATGAAACTGCGCATTAAAATGTACAGTATAAAAAAAGCAAACATAGTGTCAAGAAACCCCCCTTTCCATTTTTCGACCGCGTATTATGGCGGAATTCAATGCCGCGCATATTTACAATATTAAATTAATAATGTAACTTACGTTTATAGGAAAAAGTCCTCATCTAAAGCTTAAGGATAAAAAAGTATAATAATAACTTTACACATTTACCCGATTCATATAAATTAAAATACCAATGCGATGTGATATTTTCTTGGCTTCATTGATTTATTACCACAGCCTTGATACCGCATAGGATCACGTGTAACCAGCGTGTTGTTATACTTATGTTATCTTTACCACTCTTGCATTACAATTTAACTATTGTTATCACTTCCGTGCCTTCACATTGCATTTTTACATAATGCAAGTTAAATATATTATTTTTTTAGAAAAAGAAAATCAATCTGCTATTTAAAAAAAATTATTTTTTAACAAAAAAAGCCCGATCGATTCGATCGGATCTCATGATCAGAACCAAACCAAACTCTCATCGGACTACCTTTATGTGTATGTATCCTTTCCAATAAAAAATAATCATAGAAATCGGTTCATGAGTTATTCGTCTATTTGTAGCGCATATATTTAATGCGAATTTAAGACTTATGTAATTTTCTCAAGGACAACATTGTCAGAAATCGACCAAATTAAAACAGGACCACACGGGAAGCACCAGCTTTTAAAATAAAAAAGACTCATCAAAATCGGTTCACCCAGTCAAAAGTTTCGTTCAAAAAACACAGTACAATTGATAACCGCATCCTTTTACAGATGTCAGTTGAAAAAAAACTAAATTCATTATTATAAAAAAAAATACTTGACAGATTTGAAGGAGAAAATCCTCAAACGGCTATGTTTCCAGAAATTCACCTGTCATTGTATATATTCTTAGCCGCTATATATTTTATCTAAATCCCTATCTATAGATGGTTTGATGATTATTGACAACAACATGCCGAACGATCGTGAGACAAAACTGTGTTGATGATAAGTCCTATCTCGGATCTATACGAGTATTAAATTTTTAATTCCGGTCGTATAATGTGATAATGATAAGTTATCACTTGTGTATTGATTGAGCGATTGCTGATTTACGACACTGGTGGGTTGGACGCGCAGTTGCTGATTAACGAGGCAATTAATTAGGATTGCTCCTAGATTAATGCTTAGATAAGAGAAGCAAAGAAAGATCGCCTCTGTGGTTCATTTAATATCTAAATACTATAAGGCAAAGTAAAACTATAACTTTCATTTCATTTTGAAATTGTCGATCTAATTTTTTTATATTAAAAAAAATAAGTCAGCTTCACGCTGTACCCCGCACACAGCAGGCAGAGGGAACCTAGTGTTAAGACACTCCGTTCCCCACTTTCTGTCGAATTCTGGAGGCATTGCGTGTTGAGTGGCAGAATTCAACGCCGCGCTTAACCTTGACACCAGAGCCAAGAAATGGAAATATAAATTTAAGTTAATATTTCATCTCCTCGAGTGGGGATCGAACACACAGTCGGTTTTACAGTCACACTTCGTACCACTTTATATTGATATAACTTTTTTATTTATGAACCGATTTTAAAGAAACAAACACTAAATGTTACGGAAAAGTTACTTAAATAATAGTAAAAACTGTACTTTAAACGGTAAAGCCGATTATCAGACTTGGTTATCAGACAAATGAACCGACAAAAATTTTTTAGGGTAAATGTCCCCAATTATCGATTTTTTTATACATATCTTCCACTTACAAAATTAACTAATACTTTTAAATAAATATTATTTTCCTATGTAATTATCTTATTAAATTCATTTATTGTAAATACGTATACTATAACAACAGGCAAATCTGAATTAGCAACCGAAATTACGAAACAAAAAATTAGTGATGACAGTGAAGAAAACGTATATATAAACAAATATGATAGTAGCGTCAATTACTTACGTAGTGCTCTACGACCTCACAATTTAAAATGTAAACACGAGATACAGTGCATATACATGCCGAAAAAGGTCACACGAGACAACCTCGTGATACTCCATATAGCTGATATTATCGTTCACTATCTTATATCTTAGGGCTTTAGCTCTAATTCGGTTTTATTGAATTACACCCCAAGTCAACCTACGTATGTACATAGTTGCGATCGAGTATAAAATATACATGATTTTCCTTATAAAACGAAGTTATAGTTGATTACAAAAAAAATGTATAAACAATATTTAGACATTTCTGTTTTTGTTCAATAATCTTATTATTTCTATTACTCTTTAAATTACATAATGTTATCTTGACGTAAATAATTAAAATAAACATATAAAATGTTCATAAAAGTGAATCGGTGAGCTTATTATTCAATATATCAAATACATTATTATATAAATATTATTAATCACAAGGTATTGTTACAGGTACGAGTATATGAAACAGATATTGGAGAGATAAACACATTGTAGTTCAGGGTCGCCACTCGTGCATGAGCTGAAAATCCATAAATCTATCCATTGCTACAATGTGGCACTCTACATTACTCGTGTAAAGATGTAAAATAAAATGTTTTGCTTATTAACTGGAATTACGTTACTTTTACTTTAGTATATTTTTACAAGAACACAACTTCGTTTGCGTAAACTAAAACATTTATAATCTCGTTTTTTCTTATTCCCGTAGGAGTATCTGGAAATCCACTCTTGCTGTTCCTCGCTAGGGTGCTCGCACTCTACACAATATTTTTTTTCTGCGTGTGGTTTTGTCTAAACGTTGTCTGTCAGTCAATGTAGTTTATTTACAATGTCTTGATTTATAACATTTATGTAAAAATGTAATATTTTTATCTAACCAATAATTTATACAAAATGCAGTAGCCTACAAAGTAGTTATTATTTAAAATTCTAAATTTTAAACTTAATTATTTAAAATAACAACAATACAAACAAGAAAATAATACCGTAAAAAAAAGCTGAAGAAGCAATGTCATTACAATTTCTGCTAATATCAAAAGGCATAATATAATTTATTACTTTATATTATAATAATAATACAAAACTATAAAGATAAAACGTTGCACGCAAATGTCAGTGCTCGGCTTATTTTATTTGAAGAATAAGCGATTCAACGAGGTGCTAACCAGATATAAACTAGATGGCTCTACATTTTTGCTTAACAAACAGCCTTATTTAGTTAATTGCTTTGCAATGGCTCGGTTATCTTACAGTAGATATTCTTTATACTTAGGTATTTTTAATTAAAATACCTTGTTTATTTTATTTCCAGTTATAGCTAGATGCTATTTAAGTACAAAGTGTTCAGTTTATCTGAATAATACAGAGAAATTAAATTAAATTAAATTAAATGAAACCGGTATTACTAACGTAGAAAGGAGTGCCAGTTAGTATTATATAAAATATTTTTTTCTGAACTTTTTCCCATATATGTTTAATATCTCTAATTACTGTGCAGTCGGAACAAAGGCAGCAACGAATGCTTTTGTCTTCCGGTTATTGTCTGTGAAAACTAATATTTACCCTCTTAAGAGCTGAGTATACACTTCTACTACTCTACGTTATCACTGAGAAAACATTCATAATAGTACCAATTATTCTTATCTGAAGTAATAAAATAATCAACATTGAAATCAAATAGTAAACAGATGTATGGAAATAAATAGCGGTATTGACATTTTTTGTCATTTCATAATTTATATAGAAACGTATCCAATATTAAAGTGTTTATTTTTATTTTGCTAAAATATATGTATCTACGGAGAAAATTTTGTGACTTGTCAATAGACTTTATTTTTTTTTCCTATTATAACTTTTTCTTTCGCTATCGACGTACAAGAAGTGTAGACTGAGTGTGAAGCCGGTTTAGGCCAAGAAAGTGACGTCACACTATATGTGCACACTCACGCAAATGTAAAGCTCAGCTTAAATCTCGCGGACTATAGCAACAACTTTTTGTCACCTTAACATTGCACAATGCGTTTAAATACAATATATAAGTATCCATTTACAGACCATATTACGTTCTTATTTAAATAGAAAATACTATACTATGGCTATACAATGTTAATGCACATGAAACTAACTAGTTATCATAGGTTTCTTTTGATTTCTTACTTGTTCATAGAAAAACATATATTACACGACTTTTTGCATTTTTTTTTCGTAAATCTATATCCCGTAGCGTATTTTTAGAAAACTTCATTCTTGTTTTTATAAATTGAATGAAAACTTTACTTTTTGTCCAATATGGTTTATATGTAAAACAAAAATATTAATAAGAGCATCCTTACTTACTGATAAAGCGTACGAACTGTCTAACACAAAAAACTGCTTGATTTTTTTCAAAAATCGTAAAAATAACTAGAATGTGTTAAGACGATTATATTTCAGAAATTCGACTATACCAATACTAGCGACAAAGTTGCTAAAATCATAACAATGATAAAAAAAAAGATTTAATCCTAGAAGATACTGTAATACGAATTCCTAACAAGATATGAAATGTAAATTCAAAATCTATAGTACTAGCTTAGTTACTTCGTTGCAATAACAGGTAAATGATATAAATTATACTTTTAATGATAGTAGGAAGTAGCAATTTTACTTACAACAACAATTAAATAACTTAATTGCAAAATCTTAATGTGAACATAACACATAAAATAAAATTATTTTTTACACATTATACTCATCTAGACATTTTCTTAGGGGCTGGGGTTTGTGTAAATGTTTTTTTTTCACACGGACACATGTACGACCTCAATAAAGACCCCCCCCCCCACATCTTACGCCTAAAATTATCTTTTTTTTGGTGAGAATCTTCCAATTTTAATTATCAGGATAGTGCTGGAAAACTCATAGCTATCGTGCTACTAAGCAAATGATTGTTATTTATTTTAAATTAGTTTCCGCTTAGGTACTTATTAACATACGTATGCAATAGACAAGAAGAAATATACATTTCTATGAATATAGCCTAGCGTCATATAAGCTAGCATTGTTTGTGATATGGCAAGGAATATGAGAACTGTGTCCTGCATGACAAACCACTTAGAGATTATAACTCTCGTGACCTGAATAATGTAAAAGGGGTGCCTTGTCCCCTTTACTTATTGTAATTTCATATCCTCGATGTATGTATGCATATCTAGATGTGTAGATGGAAGAGAGCGGGAACCAGGGAACCTATTGTTAAGACATTTCGTTTCCAGTAAGACACTTCCGTTTCCCTCTTTCCGATGAATTCTGGAGGCATAGCGTGTAGCTAGAGTGGAGGAACTTACGGTGCGCTTTGGCTCGTTACCGAGCGAGGAAATGATTAAATGTTTTATTTCCTCTTAGGAACCGAACCCGAATCTGTCGCGTTTACAATCACACCTGCGCCTAGCTGACGACTGGCCTCAAAATATTTCATATATGCAAAGTGAAATAAGTAAAACATATATAATTATAACACGTAATACTAAACCATAAAATAATGAATTATTACATAATATTCTAACAAATTATATAGCCATTTAATATATCAAAAGTTTATTTCAAGTACAGTATCCGATACGTCCTTGAATTACTACAACAGTGCAAACTCAATTAGCAACGGCTGTTGTGAGTGAATTATATGTTCACGATACCGTGTGAGTTTGTACTGTGTAGTACGAACGAACTGTGTAAAGAAATGTGGACTGCAGAGTACAATAAAATTTCAATGCTTATATTATTTTTAGGTTTACGCTTTAATAAAGCATATAATAGCTGCAGTAGTGTACAGAAAATATACTTAGTTTTCTTAATTAAATAAAAAAAATCATATAATGTATTTAGAAATATAACAAACCTATGTATTTTAAATGTAATTTTTGTGTTGAAATGTCCAGTCTTTAAAACGGTTACTCAGTAGAGTATAAAAAAACTATTGGTTGTCATACCCATACGCCCAAATAAAAAATAATTTATAAAAATAAACATACGATTAAAATCTCTAAAGTTTAAAAATATATAAAAGAACGTTACACAGGAGTCAAAGAAAATGGCATCATTATAATAGAAACATTACAGCTAACTTGAACTAGAAGTTCATTCATTCAGTCATTCATTAAGCTCCAAAAGCTCTTTTTGTGAACAATTAAACACATTTGTCCGTACATTTGACAAGCAACCTTGCGTCGGTACTGCGTAGTTACGAGTGCAAAATCGCAATAGATTGTTATCTACTTGTAGAGTGGGTCAGACGACAATAGTTTTGATTGAAACGGGTCGACAGTATAGTATAGTATGACGAGCTGAAATGGAACACAAATACTTTAAATAGGAGAAAATTAATACAGTTAAAAGATCCTATTTCTGTACAGGCTTAAGTAGTATAAGTCAAAAACGGACAAGCGCAAGTCGGGCTTGCCTACCGAGGGTTCCCTACAAAAATTGTGAGGTCTCGAGCTTTTTCTGCAATTCAAGCTCCGTTTAGACAGAGCCGTTTCATCTGATCCCTCACTTGAATAAGCGAAATAAATACCGAATTTTGTTTTGAGTTCTTGAGATTAATGCTTGAGAAAACGGACAATAAAGTGATCTAGGGGTTTTTAGGGGTAAGACTGATCTTTTTTCCTTAAAAGGAACAACCCCTAAAAACTCGCAAACCTCTCATAATGTCGCTAATATCTCGCTATTTAATCAATTTTAAAATTGTAATAATGGATAAAAAATATTTGTAAATAAAAATATTTAAATTTTTAAGTCTACTTTTCATATATTATAACAGAAAAGACTGTTTAGTTAAATGTGCTAATTTCAGGAAGTAATAATAACACATATCGTTTCACTTAACAACTATACAAAAGATTAAGAATTTATCTATAAGAAATAGCTTATTGTTCTCTAAAAAATTAAATCTTTTAAAATTAAATCGAATGTTAAAGCAACACGCCGTTTGGCTTATCAGTTCTTAAAATTGCTGTAAGCGGAATGCGGATGACAGCCATTAGATCTCAAATAATTGCATGCTATTTTTCTTTATTAAATAAATACATCAATAGAATATTGTCTTCCTATGGTGCATATAGATTATAACATAAAAGCTGGGCGTGGCGTAGTGGCACACTATTGCCACTCGCAGAAATTAAATATTTCCATTTCTCCATTCTGGTGTTATATGCCTAAGTCGGCGGAAAATAAATAAATGGATAACGGAGTGTCTTAACACTAGGTTCCCTCTGCCTACCCTGATGTGTGCGGAAAGGACTTATACTTATAAAAGCTGACTTCTAACAATGTATTTAAAGTATTTTCAAATCCAGTATTCCAAAAACGGCGTAATATTTACGAAAGGAGTCACTTAGCTGAGCTCTCTTTTGCCTGTCACCTTAAATAGGCTTAAAATTCATATAGAAAAGATTAGAACAATCCAAATTATCAGTTAACCTTGCATAACTCAATATCCGAATAAAAGCAGGCATAACTACTTGAAAATAATGATTTGTCATTGAATACATGATTTTTCCCGTTACTTATCATAATAATATGTATTAATTATTTATAAGCCTAGATTATCTTTTGTACTCGTAAAAAATAAAACTTTACACGGGTAAAGATTTAATATGCATTGTAATATAATAGATTGGTAGACCACAGCCTATACTTTACAATGCCAAGATGAGTTACAATAATATTGTATCTATTTATTTATATTTACGTATCGTTAAAGTAATGCGGCGTTTAGAGCAAATAAGTGGGTATTTAGTTTTAGTAATGTATGTATGAAACTATTTAAACGTCAAAGCAACCTTGGAGCTGTTGGGTTGCACCTGACTGAACATTATGGCCGTAAATTCAAATTACATTTAGCATATTACATTTATTTAAATAGCTAAACCCTAAAAATATATATTTAAATTTGTGGTTACGTAATTAAATATTATGTGATATTTAAAACGCATCAACCCAGCATCAAGCTAAAGGATACGGTATAATTCTTCATTTATTAAATCCATTTTGTCCATTGTCCATTTGTTCTTAGACTTATCAAAAATAGGTAAATATACCTAATGCTATAAACAAAAAACAACGCAAGATTTTAGTCTCAAAAAACTGAACCGCAGCTTCTACACAATCGATCTGTCAAAGGAGCTCTGGAGGCTTGCCAAGTAACACGAACCCATTGTAACCTATATTTGGATGTGAGCCAGGGTTTCCTTTTGATTTAGTTTTGTTTTAGACACGTTATGTAATGCTATAAATTATATGTATGAAAATGTCATATTTTTTAAAGTATTAATAATTAAATTACAAGTTCTTTTGAAATTAAGTTAAAAATATGTAATAAATGTAATCTAAGGGAATTAAGGATTCCAAAGTCATATTTACAGAAATTTTAATACATTGTTATTAATAAATAAATAATTATGAAATAAGTCCATGAAAACATCGTTTGAAATTCTACGGCAATCTTAGTAACTATTAATAATTATGTATATATAGTATATACATATATAAAACGACTATGTTACATCGTTCAATGTTTGAAGTAACGTTGCTTTTTTGCTTAATTTTTTTTTTACTGATAATAAAGTTCTAATCGACCGAATCAACTAGAATTGACTTTAAAAAGACATTCGCGCCTGAAATTATAAATTTACAGGTCTATTAAGATGGATGATTACGGATAAATTCAATTGAAAACCTAATTACTTTTATTGGGACTGGAATAAAATTAACAACAGTCAAGTAATTAATTGTAAAAACAGAATGTTTATAGAACAAAAACGAATATAAAATGTTTTACGTCTTTGATAATACGAATGATCGTACGATACGTGTAAATCGTCGTAATAGCTAGTAAATAATATAAAATACAGATTATATTTTATAAAAGGAAACAGCAGGTAGGCAGGTTTTTAACAGGTAAATACTAATAAAAGCACTTACCTAAGTTGAGCACAGTAGAACTGATGCGGTATAGCCGTCAGTACTCCGGCGCCGTCTCCAGTGTCGTTATCGCAGGCGCATGCGCCGCGATGCTCCATACGCTTTGCGAGGGTTTCGGCATCGCGTACGATCTATATCATAGAAGGCAATGTTTTTAATGGATTTTTTCTATGTTAGGAACAAATGTAGCCTTTTTAGGTTTGATTTAGACCTTTCTACATAACTTATGTAGAAGTTAAAATCTGATATAACCATGTACATGTATTTATAGCTAAATTGTCGCGTTTACATGTTTACAGGTGACATTGTCCTTCAAACATTTGAATAATGATATAATCTGAATAATACCGGTGCCAAGCATCTAGATTTAGTTATAGGCATCTCGGAATTTGTATGACATACAGGAATAGACTAGAAATAGCAACACATCAGTCCATGTCATATTCGAAAGTTTATATGAATAATATAAAAAAAATATTTTTTATTATTAATTATTGAGGCCAGTCGTGGCGCAGTGGCACAAAGTGTTACTGTAAAACCGACTGGTTGTGGGTTCGATCCCCACTCGAGAAGATGAAATATTTACTTAAATTTATATTTCCATTTCTTCGCTCTGGTGTCGAGGCAAAGCGCGGCGTTAAGTTCTGCCACTCAACACGCAATGCCTCCAAAAATTCGGCAAAAAGTGGGGAATGCAGTGTCTTAATACTAGGTTCCCTCTGCCTACCCTGCTGTGTGCGGGATACAGCGTGAAGCTAATTTAATTTTTTTTTATTTAATTTAATTTATAAAAAAATTATATGAAATGATCACTCGCACCGATGTTTCACTATCATAATGACGCTACCGAAGTTATTCCAATGTCACATACCTTACTGCACACCGACAAGGTATGATTTAATACACCATCTAATTAGATCCAGTTACTGTTTTTATCTTAATATTAATTTTATATATAGAAGTACCTACTTACTTTAAGTAGGTTAAAGGAATAAATAAACGTATGTGTACGTGTAAGGAAAATCTATGAAAATATATGTAGATATTCTCTTAAATTATTTTGTCCATATGTCAAACAACAAATTTAAGAGGAGAAGTGAACTAACATCTGATTTCTACTATTATAAGGACTTAGTAGCACTAAACTAAATCAGGCAGCTAAATCAGGCTCGTAGAACTCCTAGCACTGCATTGAAACAGTATAACACATGGAAAAAAAGAGTAGAAAGGATCAAAAAAAGCCAATAGTGTTAAATTACTAAAAAGTTTTTATATAACTTTATATTTACAATCATCACCAATATTTTACAGAAGGGGTACAGGAAAGACTGTTAAATGTTTTTGGAGGCTCTATGGCAGTCAAGGGGAACGAGGAGAAAAAGACTTCAAAAAACCCTGAAACTCCTGATATATCTTTTAAAAATACATCTAATAAAATAAACGTAAATACTACAAACATTTCATAAGTAATTAAAACGAACTTACTTTATGAGAACGTTTTCCGTCGATAGCAACTACAAAACCAACACCGCAAGCCTCGTGCTCGTTCTGAGGGTCGTACAAGCCTTGCTTGGGCGGCCCTTCCCACTCCATACCTAAAAAAATACTTTTTTTTATAATTGGAATACTTAATAATAATAATTATCATAAGCATATCAATAGGCCGTTGAGACCGTCGTGACGAAAGCGTGTTAATGTAAAAGGCGAAGCGTGTGACGTTTGTGGACTCCGTTCCCAATTGGGGGAATAAAATATTTAATTCAACATACTCTTCCAATATTTTTTTCCTTGTGTTATAACATGTATACATAAAAAAAAACTAAAAAAAAGATTTTATTTTTAGCAGTCAAAAATATTGTCAGATATATTATGTAGTATGTTTACATAGTAAAGTATGAAACAAAAAGGTGGTAAAATACATAGTACAATATAACACTAGTTTCCTGGCAATAAACAATTAAGTCTTTTAAGCTGCACAATAGACTTAAATGTTGTACTCAATAATATATAAAGCAATTCACGAAGAAGTTTTATGTACATAAAATTTGTACATTAGTGTAATTTAAGTGGACTAAACTATTAATGGAACACTAACTAGTAACTAGTAATACTAGTGTTCTAATAATTGTTCTTAAATTAAATCATTAGGACTATCTAGTAAGAAAAATTATAAATTATTCATCATCTATATATGATAGATAAGATATGTCAAAATATTTAGGTCATAATAATTAGAATAGAAACGACAACTATTATTGTACTGAGTTGTTTTAGTTAATGGCTTTATCACCAAAAGCCTCGACTTATGCCTTAAGAGATTACTGCATAGTTGGTGGATCAAAAACCAAACACAGTGTTGATTAAGCCAGCAGATATCCAGAGGAGGTTTTTCACTCAATAACCATAGATCTATGGTGTGATTAATTGATTTTATTGATCTATGATCTATTCATATCTATATGGATGCAGGAACTCTTGTTCTAGCGTTATAACAGTTTTTTTATGTTTAAAAATGTATTTTTCTTTCTAAATTAATATTAAAAAATATAAAACAGTCTTTATAAGGTATGAGTTGTGGATAATATCAAATATATTGAATAATCAACATTTTTTTTATTAATTTCATTTAAATAAATATAATTTTTCCATGTAATAATATTACTTACTAATTTAATTTTGTCATTACAATACTCCAAGGCTAGAAGTATAATACCTAATCACCTTGCCCTAAAATTGTACTTAATGTGTTATCAAAGTTCAAGAACATTTAATGAATAAACATAGTAAATATTTTTTATTTTAATATTCTTATAAGAAAAAAACAATTTGATGAATTGACTTCACTTGAATCAGTTTGATCAGATGTTAATTCATACCTATTTTGTAAAAAATTACTACATAATATTAATTAGGTCTAAAGTTTGTACTATTGTCATTCATATAATGATGTAAAATTACTATTAATAGATTTATTTTCAGGTTATAATAGTTTCATGAGTGACATGATGCGAGACAAAAAGCTTACTTTAAAACAATAATGGTGACAGTGATTATATTAAATTGATTAGTTAGTCTACATAGCCTATATACAAGTTAACACCATAATTAGCACTTGATAAGACTTGTTAATCATAATATTGTCATTATCTTGATATATCTAGTAACTATTCTGTTAGCTAGTAGCTAGCTTAGAATAAAATTGAATCAAAATTCTTCAAAATTAATTATACACATTAATAAACAAGAATATATATATTTTTGTATCATATAATATAATATAACTAGAAAATAAAAGGTTAGTATATTTATGTTTCATTTAACTGGCCTACACTTCTATTTTACTTCTGAGTGAGAAGTTTGTGAGCTATCTATTCAGAGGCCCAACTACGCAGTTTCTATTGAGACAATATCCACAATGTATCTACGTGACAATTCTCTAGAGATTATTACGTCCCATGGTAATGGAATATTCTTGTATGTTATAATTATTGTTCATCTAAAATTCATATAAATATAAACAAAACTAGTACCGGCTTCTGCCCACGTAAGCATTTCACGTGGACAGCGGACATCCCAAACTGATCAAGGGAGAAGAAATAATTGCAAAGTGCACCATACCGAGAACTTACCTTAAAATAAGTTCGGTAATAGAACGAAACTGTGCTTGGTGAATGCACTCCGTAAAGTTCGCACTTTCACAGGACAATTATGTAGTTAAGGAGAGACACAAAAGTTTCAGTTAAGATTTAATAAACCTGGGACACTCGAAAAGCCGGCAATTCGTAGTGACCCCTAGCAGTCGACTACAAAGGCCGGTGATATACAATTGACTGATCTGGAAATCGTATCTGTCACTTTACATTTGATTCTTAAATCTTGATTGAACAATGAATGAATGATTTAGCTGTTGAACAGAAATGTGTCAAAAGAGTGAATGAAAGTACAAATTTAAGTGATTGGTTAATATATTAACACAATGCTGCCAGCGTACAAAATATATTTGTATAATATAAAGTATGTTCTTTTTATATCTTTATATATAATTATTATATAAAAAATTATAATAATTTACATATATAGCTCACTAAAAAAAAATTGTCTACTTTTGTATGTTATGATTGCTAGTACAGATTTGCCCTAACGTCTGATTTCGTAGTCTTTCGCTGTGATTGTCATTTAACATCAAATATAGCAGCAACCAATCCGCATCAGTTAAACGTTTTAGCGGCAAAGGTTGAACGTTCGTATTGCGGCGCGCTTATTACAAAATACAAAGTATAATATTTTGTTTAAATATTGTAGCTGTATATATATAATTTTGTGCTCATCAGTGTTACAAAAAGTCTCCTTAGTGAATTTTATTTTTTTTTCTGTGAAGAACACGAATTTTATAAGTATATTTCAAAACGTTGTGTAAATAATAAAAGTATACAAATTTTTTTTCCAAAAAAGTATATTATAAGTTCAAAAATGAGTTTAAGCAGGTTGAGATCTGCAGTGAGATATGATTTAGTGAAAGCTTGTCCTTCAGGCGCCCTAGTTACGAAGCTCTGGGGGGCTCACATTGGTAGGGAAGTGGCCACGAGTAGCTCTCACCGGGCCGTTGCACAACAAAACACGAAGCCAGACTGGAACAGGGCAGTCAGCGAGGCCGAGAAGATCGTCGGTTACCCAACATCTTTTCTTAGTTTGCGATGGGTTTTGAGCGACGAAATAGCAAACGTTGCTCTCCATTTGCGAAAACTCGTTGGTAGTAACCATCCATTACTTAAAACTGCAAAGTAAGTACCGACAAAATACTTAAGATAAAATATTAAAATAATTTCTATCATTACTATATATTTTTTTTGTATTATATTGGTTTTCCTTACCTTCGCTCTGGTGACAATGCAAAGCTCGGCTTCGAGTTATACGATACTCAACACGCAATGCCTTAAAAATTCTGCAGAAATGGGGTATGGAGTGTCTTAACACTAAATTTCCTCCGCCTACCCTGCTATATTTGTGATGAAACTGAAAAAATAATAATTGTATTATATTAATAAAATGCATGCATTACAAAATATACATACATATACAACAGCTATACCTATAATGAGTCAGCTCATGATTTAGATTCAATGTTTTATTTGTTCTGAATTTAGAAAAACTATATTGCATATGAGGATAATGTGACCTATAATAGTCGACGGCATTGTTATCTATATTTTAATATTATGTATATAATTTAAGTTATGAGATTGGAATCTGCATCTACAAGGTACTAGACATCCCATTTCTGCGCCATTAAATTGTCGCCCCCATTAACCATATATTGACTGTAGTATACTTATTTATAAATCAAAATTAAATTAAATCAGCTTCACGCTGTATCCCGCACACAGCAGGCAGGCAGAGGGCGCCTAGTGTTAAGATAATTCCGTTCCTTACTTTCCGCTGAATTCTGAAGGCATTACGTGTTGAGTGGCGGAACTTAACGCCGCGCTTTGCTTAAATACGAAAGCGAAGAAATGAAAATATAAATTCAGATAAATATTTCATTTCCTCGAATGGGGATCGAACCCACGACCAGTCGCGTTTACCGACACACTTTGTGTCTCTTTAAAAATACATTATTTAATTATTTAAAAAACAGATTTGTTACATGGCTGTTAGTTACTTCACGAAGTCTTCCATAATACTAGTAATTACTCGTTTGCATCATTGCGTGTCACTGCAAATAATCAACCAGTTATATTATATTGAGCTGTAACGTATTCTATTAAACACTGTATTTAGCGACCTATCCGATTTGATGAAATATAAAAAAAATGCCTATAAAATGTCTCTAAAAATATGTATTTTCTTGAAATAAAATTTCATATTTTATATAACATGTCACTTTTAGGCCAGTCGTGGAGCAGGGGCACATGCGTGTGTAAGCGTGACAGGTTGTGGGTCACGACGTCTTTACTCGAGGAAAATCAATATTTAATAATTTGATTTCTTAGCTTTGCCTACGAGGCAAAGCGCGGCGTTGAGTTCCGCCTTAACATTAGGTTCCCTCTGCCTACACTGCTGTGTGCTAGATACAGCGTGAACAAAAAGAAATTAAATTTTATTTCAATTGTCTATCTTGCAATGCGTTTTATGATGCGGGAAGAACAGTGCTTTAACATTAGGTTCTATTTGTTTATATATTTATAGAGCATGATATTTTTAGAAATCTCATTTACAATGGAAAAAACAATATGCAAGCGTGGGGCCTCATCGTGTTGTTGGTGTCGAAAGCGGCGGGACACAGTCCGGAAATACCCGACATGGAACAAGACAAGGCGGCCGGAGTGTTACATAGGTATTTACTATTATTTTTGTATTTTAAATTACATGTAATGAAAATTACGTTCTTTCATAATATTTTGAAGAATTTCCAAAGAATCCAATGAAAAATTTCAAAACAAAAACGACAGAACAGTATTTCTACCATTCTACTACAATTACTTTAAAAAGATATTTCGGTACTACAAAGGGAATCAAAATTTATAGGGTACTTCCGGTTGACCTAGAATTATAAAATTATTCAGTTAGCATCTACAGGTAGTACCTACTAGTTCAGGAAAAAATGTGAAAGTTATAAATTTATGGTTTGATACTAAAAAAAGAGGGAATTTTGGTATTAAAACTACCAGTTCAAGTGAGGTATCAGATGAAAGGGCTCTGACTATTATCAACTATTTAGTTAAGTTCCACATTCCTAACTATTTAGTTACCATCCTATTTATTCCGTGCCGCCTTCCAATTTGTAATATTTTCTAAGCATTACGATGAGATGAGAAGAGATGACTAGAAAATACTTTTAAGTGGTTTTTGAGTTTTTCAAACTATTTGTGATTTTCCTCACAGCCAACGCGCGTTAGCCGAAGTAACAGAGATGATTCGGACTTCCCACCTCGTGCACAAAGGCCTGGTCAACATGAACGCCCGACAAGCGGTCGCGGGGGAGCCCGACGACATGATGTTCGGCAATAAGATCGCTTTGCTGAGCGGCGATTATCTATTGGCCAATTCTTGTTCTGAACTCGCTAGTTTGAGGTTAGTTTTGTTTTAATTTACATTTTAGATTATTTATATTTACAAATTTTAGGTATTTATATAGATTTTTTTTTAAATTTAGACAGTTTTTCCATATTAAGGGATAATTGTTTGTTAAAATATTTCCAGATTTTTTTTAATAAGCGTATTATTATAAAAATACTGGCATTTTATGCGAGATTTCATGCTCCTTTGGAACTTAATAATTTTCAGAAAGAATGGATCCAAAATTTTTATTTACGTATCGAGATAATCATGATAACATAGATTATATTTTTTCTTTCTGTATCTGCAAAAATATATATTTGAATTTGCTACCTTAGAAATTACATTAAAAATATTTTTTTTATTAGAAATTTGTTAATACACCTCTGTTAATTAAAACGTATGTTGTATATATTTTCGGTTATAAAATGTAAATTAATATAATACCCTTTGCATATCCCACACTTGCAATTGAAGAACCGGTTATGAACTCAATATAAAATGACTTAAGAAAACTAAAAGCTTTTTATTTATATTTAGGTAGATGTGAAATATATTTTTCCATTTCGGGTGTCTCCGATATGTAAGTTGTAGCGGTGTTAAGTTCCGGCCTGCCTTTTTTTTCTCCCTCTTCTCTAATCTTTGATTTTCAAAATTATTTTTTATAGCTAGATAGGAGAACCTAGAGACACCCCGTTCCTCATTTTATGCTCAGTTTTAGAATTCGATCATCGCGTGTGAAATGGCAGAACTTGACGTCGCGTTTCAACTTCACAGGGAGGCCTGTGGGAAAATTAAAATTATTTCTTCCCCGAGTGAAAATCGAACCCACAACCACTGCGTTTTTAGCTGGATGGATTATCCCATCGCATTATCTCACGATGCCCGCAATTAATGAATGCATCATTGATTTTGTTGTATTTAATCAGTTATAACGAATTTGTGATAACTTATAATTGTTTCTCAAACTTAATTAAATGAAAGTATTTACAATTATTGCGCAAAGTAATTTGGTAACAGTGAAGCTCTACCGCCAATTCTCCTAAAATGAGTGCACCACAAATTTTTTACAAGTCTAGGTTCGCTTCCGTAACAAAAAGCGTTATTATAGTTGTTGTTTCGTTTTATATAAGTAAAATATTATTTTTTACGTTCTCGATAGCGAGCGTCGAGTATATTGACTCATGCTGTAAGCACGAAGCGTAACGCACACGATTACAGTAACACACAATATCATGTAGATAATTACTTTATTTTTAATTATCCGGTAAGTGCTATGTAATAACGAAATCTTATATTAATAATTAAGATATGTTCGTCATCCTCCAATCTATTTATTGTTATGCGATATATTTTATAACTATCTTATTCTATCAAAATGCGTATAAAAGTTTATATTTTCATTTCTTCGCTCTGGTGTAGAGGCGAAGCGTGGCGTTAAGTTCCGCCACTCAACAAGCAATGCCTTCAATATTCGGCGGAAAGTGGGTTACTGTGTGTGAAACACAGCTTGAAGCTGATTTAATTTAATGTATTTTTTTTTACTCTTCGTTCAATTCCGATATTTGCGCCTATCAAGTCAAATATCAGAGACGAATAAAAATGTTTCACGTTGATCCCGATAACTATATATACCTTAAAATATTTACTATTACAATGTAAAAATGGCGCAGTGGTGGTTTTTATTTATAAAAAACGCGACAGTTAGTTCGATCACCAATCGGGGTAATGCTATGATAATCAACAAACATCTCTCTTGACAATTGGGCGTAATGAGGGGAACGTGTTGTAACAGTATGTACCTGGGATATAAGTTAAAAATAAAGAAATAAAATAAAATATGCATGGCAATACACATAAATAACATAGTTAATTATGAATAACACAAACGAAATATTTTTCATAACATATTAATCGAGACGAGTTCGTGTATTGTCGTCCCGAATGTCGCGACCGTCGTTCCGTATATATAGGTGGTGGTGATGCTGGAAGGCAGCGGTCGAGTCGAACTCTAAAGTACTACGGTACTAATAAATATGATGCACATAAAGACTCGTACCAAATGTATAATGAATATAATATGATAATTCGAAGTTTATGATGGCACGATCTTTTAGGATCGAATTCCTTATAAAGGAATTATATGTGTAGGAGCGACACAAATTATGGTTCAAAGTTATCTTTGACTAATGTTATAATATTGAATGTTGCTTGACGTCGCGGAAGCTGACGTGATGGGCTTATGCGAACTGTTGCAGTGACATTAACTATGTCTTGGCTGATGCCGTCTCGCAATACGCTCGCGGTACGTAAGCTGTGTTTGTATGGCGTTAGCCATTGATATATTGATATACCATTTCTACGACTTGGTATACGACTAGTAGGTGTGTGGTGCTATTTTATGTCCCAGCTCCGGTGTATGTAGTAGTGTCCGCCCGTCTCGTGCGGGTGTGTGGTGCTATTTTATGTCCTGGAACTCTGGTGTATGTAGTAGTGTCCGCCTACGGTTCGAGACACGACTGTGGGGTGTGTGCCGTGCGTTTATTTAACATATCGGCCGCCTTGCGGTAGTGCGTTCGTTCCAACGACTTATATTGATCTCACAAATCAATCAACATCACGAATCACAATTCTAATATAATAATCTTAATATAAATAAGCGTAACAAGTACCTTCAGACTGATCACACACAAACGTCCCGGAGAGTTCAATAAGACTGTCGCAGCCGCAGTCAGGTAGGAATTCACGGTGTAGGGCGGGGAGGTGCCCGTACTCTTTCTTCCTTTTATTATAATTAGTTCGCAGTTATAGTGGAGAGGAAGATAGGACGCGCTCTTGGCTTTTCTTCGGACGAGCTTCGAGTTATGACAATGTCATATTGTCGAGTTTCCAGTTATGTAAATAACTGACACAAGAACAACTTCTGATGGCAAATATATTATTAAAGCGATACCTTCTAATGGCATAATATAACATTCCTAATACTGTTACCTCTGAATCTCTAAAAGAGTTTGGGTTCTTCACGATCACAACTATAAACGGTTCTACCCACTAGATACATCACGAGCCAAGGCATTATTTATTAAATAATATTTTAAAAGGAGTTTGAGATAACAGTTACAATTTGGTGCCGTGACCAGGATGGTCAAACGGCTTTGTAATAAAGTACATATACATACAAATAGGCATACGCCTACAATTTGTTGTCCGTGAAATGGAATGAGATAGAGGAGGTTTACAGTGTAAGGAATATTCATGTTTGGGGATTGTCAACACAAAGCATAGTGAGGTTGGGGGGTTGCCCAGTCTGGGGGTTGGTAATAAATAAATAAATATATAAATAAATAATGTAAATTTTATTTCGATGAACTCCATAGAATTTAGGGGGTTGAATGTAACAGTATGTACCTGGGATATAAGTTAAAAATAAAGAAATAAAATAAAATATGCATGGCAATACACATAAATAACATAGTTAATTATGAATAACACAAACGAAATATTTTTCATAACATATTAATCGAGACGAGTTCGTGTATTGTCGTCCCGAATGTCGCGACCGTCGTTCCGTATATATAGGTGGTGGTGATGCTGGAAGGCAGCGGTCGAGTCGAACTCTAAAGTACTACGGTACTAATAAATATGATGCACATAAAGACTCGTACCAAATGTATAATGAATATAATATGATAATTCGAAGTTTATGATGGCACGATCTTTTAGGATCGAATTCCTTATAAAGGAATTATATGTGTAGGAGCGACACAAATTATGGTTCAAAGTTATCTTTGACTAATGTTATAATATTGAATGTTGCTTGACGTCGCGGAAGCTGACGTGATGGGCTTATGCGAACTGTTGCAGTGACATTAACTATGTCTTGGCTGATGCCGTCTCGCAATACGCTCGCGGTACGTAAGCTGTGTTTGTATGGCGTTAGCCATTGATATATTGATATACCATTTCTACGACTTGGTATACGACTAGTAGGTGTGTGGTGCTATTTTATGTCCCAGCTCCGGTGTATGTAGTAGTGTCCGCCCGTCTCGTGCGGGTGTGTGGTGCTATTTTATGTCCTGGAACTCTGGTGTATGTAGTAGTGTCCGCCTACGGTTCGAGACACGACTGTGGGGTGTGTGCCGTGCGTTTATTTAACATATCGGCCGCCTTGCGGTAGTGCGTTCGTTCCAACGACTTATATTGATCTCACAAATCAATCAACATCACGAATCACAATTCTAATATAATAATCTTAATATAAATAAGCGTAACAAGTACCTTCAGACTGATCACACACAAACGTCCCGGAGAGTTCAATAAGACTGTCGCAGCCGCAGTCAGGTAGGAATTCACGGTGTAGGGCGGGGAGGTGCCCGTACTCTTTCTTCCTTTTATTATAATTAGTTCGCAGTTATAGTGGAGAGGAAGATAGGACGCGCTCTTGGCTTTTCTTCGGACGAGCTTCGAGTTATGACAATGTCATATTGTCGAGTTTCCAGTTATGTAAATAACTGACACAAGAACAACTTCTGATGGCAAATATATTATTAAAGCGATACCTTCTAATGGCATAATATAACATTCCTAATACTGTTACCTCTGAATCTCTAAAAGAGTTTGGGTTCTTCACGATCACAACTATAAACGGTTCTACCCACTAGATACATCACGAGCCAAGGCATTATTTATTAAATAATATTTTAAAAGGAGTTTGAGATAACAGTTACAGTGTGTCTTACACATTAGGTTCCCTTTGTTTACCCTGTTATAATAAAAATAATGAAATTAAATCAGCTTCATACTCGCACACAGCAGGGTAGGCACTCCGTTCCCCACCTTCCGCCGAATATGGGAGGCATTGCGTGTTGAGTGGCGGAACTCAACGCAGCAGCTCTTTGCCTCGCCACCAGAGCGAAATGGAAATATAAATTTAAATAAATATTTCATTTCCTCTAGTGGGAATCGAAATCACAACCGTCGCGTTACAGTCACAGCTGCCCCCTGGAGATACGACGGCCTCAAATAAAAAAAAATACAAGATATATTTTATGAAGGTCCACATAAAACCAAGTTATTGACGCTCGACTAACGTAATAATGATAAGTAGGTATCGCAAAAAGCATTTTGTGAACTGCCTTTTTGATTTATTAAGCCTTTTTGTCGTGCAATCAATCTGACGCGAAAGTTAATCTTGTATTTTTGCATGTTTTTTTTCGTTCGAACGTGCAACTAGTTAGGGTACCTATTGAAAAAAACATTATTTTTAATTAAAGTTTTTTTTTATTTTTATACAGATCGATCGGTCTTTTATAGGTATATAGGTAGGATTTAATTAATTATATTTCCTTGTAATATTTTTTCCTCACAGTATTTTGAGTCAGGGCATCGTGGAGCAGTGGGATTGTGCCTGATTGATGTTCTTTTAAAGCTAGAAAATATATATTTTATCTTACCTTTAATATGATTGAAGATATATATTTTGTCCCGAACGTTGAAATATATAGCACATTTATTACTTGCAAAAACAGTTATTTTTAATATTATTGTATCTCATTTCCTTACTTGTGTAATATGTTAGATATTTTTTATAAATTAAAATTTAATAGCGATGTTGAGACGCGATAGATGTAGGTCAGATCTAAGTCCAATTAATTTCCTGCCCCGTTATACAAACTGAAGCTTTCGATTTTATCAGAATAAGTATAAAAGTGACATAATAAAGAAAATAAAACAATGAATTTCTTTATTAAGTATAAAAAACCAGCACGCTGCTTCACGCTGTAACCAGCACCCAACAGGGTAGGCAGAGAATAGTGTTAAGTGTGTTAAAACACGCCGTTCCCCGCTTTTCGGCGAATTCTGCAGGCATTGCGTGTTAAATTAAGTTTAAATAAATATTTCATATCCTCGAGTGGATATCGAACCCACATCCAGACGCATTTACAGTCACACTTTATGCCCCTACGCCACGACTGGCCTATTTTTAATTATTTCTTTATTTAATCACTCTGGTATTCTTTCTTGTATTTTAAAATAAAATAATTAATAAAGAAAATACTTTATATATAAATTAATTATATTAAACAATACACTATTTCGTGCAATTCATTACAATACTTAAGTGAAAGTTGTCTGTATGCCACAAGTATATAACATCCGTGTCTTTTATTTAGCGTCGAACTCGCGCGCTTCTTTAATATTTATATGATGTTACGGGGTATTCCTACACGTGTCTTATTTTGCTGGATTTGCCGAATGCGATGAGTGCTTTAAGTTTTAAATTTAATTATTATATAGATATGTATATAAGTTTAAGATTAACTCAGTTTTATTGAATTTTTGTATTTGGAAATTAGTACTACTTGGGAAAATTTGTTATTTTTGTTACCCGTCGTCGTATACAGAATGGAGTACTGAATGTCTTAACAATAGGTTGGCTCTGTCTATATTCGAAATAAAACGTGAAATAAAAGACCATTGTGTCCAATGCAAATTTGATCCAATATTTGTAATTTTGCAGAAATAATTAATAAGACAATAGAATTTTCGTATACTGAGTCTACCTGTACATAATAAATTAACATATACATACTTAACATATAAATATAAATTATACTCACATAAAAATTCTGTAAGCGAGATGACTTGCAGTTGTTTGCAAATTTATGCTAAAACTTACCTAAAGGTTTCGTGGTCTTGGTGATCATTCAAAATTATAAAATTGTAATCATAAAAGGACCAAAATTAAAAACATAATCATCAAAACTATTAATAAAAAAAACATTAAAATAGATAGTTAAAAAATCTAGGATTCTAGGTATTGAGGTCACGCAAAGGACTAACTGTTAAGACCCGCCACTGAACACGCTGTCCCGAATTTGGGGGGAACGTATACCTAATGTTAATGGTTAGATGTGTTTATTCCAAACCATTTAAACTTATATCAAGTATATGTATGTTCATACCATGGCGTAAATTATTAAAATTAACAACTTCATTGTATTCTTTTTCTAGGACACTCGTATTATTATAATAAGTCATAATTTCCACTTCGTATAACTACTTATTTTCCGTCAGAATCGGTATGACAGACGCTATTTCTGACTATAATCGTGTAATTTTAATTGATGAGTCAGAATTACTTTATAAACAACGTCAGGAAAACCCTTTTACGTGTACAGTTACGAAGGCGGAATGTACTTAAGTGAAAGGTTAAAAAGTGACAGGTTGCGGTCTGTGCCACTTGCGAATAATTAATTAAATGTACTAGTGTCCTTTCTCTATTTTTTATGCCGAATTTTCGACAAAGGTATCGATCGGTTTTTGAAGGATGTAAGCTAAAATAGTAGGTATTTAGACAAGTAGGGAAAAGTTAGTTTTGTTTGAAATAAGACACTTGGTTCTCTATTCTTTAGTCAAATCTTCGGTTCGAATTAAGGAGAGTCAATTATTGTCAGATGGTGCAAATTTACTCCGCGTTGTCCTGTGTCCATAAGAAAAACTAAAAACAATTTAAACTCTAAATAGGTTAAGCATAGCTTAATATTAATTTAATTATAATTGTAAAATCTACCTTTTGTATTTCTTTATTTTCATAAAAAAAAAACATAAAAATGGTGTAGTTAGGCTTAATGTGAGCAGGTAGGCTTGAAAAGCTCATATGATTTGCTAAGATAGTTCTACTCTGTTTCCATTTCACGTCTTGTAGGCGTATCGCCAATGTCTCGTTGAATGGAGAAGACACGGTGAAGATTGGTCAATTAAATATAAAGAAAGTAACACTTAAAAGACTGAATCAACCGTATGAGAATAGGAGGTCTATTCAATGTAAGTAATGAAAAAAAACACACGCTGACACAAAAAATGCGGACAATGGAGGCTGCTTTTAAAATTAAGATTCCGTCCCATATTTGCGGAAGAACAAATTTGGCAAAATTAATATTAATATATGGCTTGTGATGGACCGTCCGTGACTAATTGCACCTGAATTTGTAGAGACTATAGAGATGCAGTTAAATTAAATTTGAATAGATTTTTTTAATTTTAAAGTAAAAGTAGATATAAACTAAATAGACTGATAAATAGTTATGCTTGTAATTACGATCGTTAAACTAACAATGCACCAATAGTGTAAGATCTTTTGCAATAAAATTTTCTCTATAATACACTATTGGTATTAGGTGCAATGTACATATAGAAGAAGTGATATTTCATATATTTTTGCCAATGTCCAGCCATTGCCATATTACTGACCCATAAAATGCAATACAATTAGTACACATACATATAAGGAAGATAAAAAGACAACATATTAATGTTTCACTTATTACAGTTAAAAAACAACACAAGACTTATAAAATGTAATAAAAAAATACTTAAAGCACAATTTAAAGTATTATTTGTTTTATTAATAAAGCCTAATATAGTGTTCGACCGTGACGGAAAGTGCACGTATAATGATGTAATGGATGTGCTTAATGGGTTGCAATATATTTATATACTTCCTTATTTAAATTAGCATTGGAAATTAATATTATTTTGCGTATACTAGTAACGGCTGACGTTGTTTTATATCACAGGTTCAATTCCGTGCGTAATAAATGTATATAAGTATCAACTGCTGCAATTATTACATGGAATATAAGGAAAATAGTTATATTATTATATCCTTTGTTTATTAATTATACTTAGTTACAATGGTGGACTTATTGGAATCGATATTATATTAGGTCCTTACATGAGATTGGCATTTTGTCGTACTGGCCGCTTTTAATCACAAGTTTCTCCTTTGGTGAAGTATTCCAAATTCAAATTTATACAGCTATTTCATTGGTTTTTTTTTCTTCTTTTTTTTCTGTTTGTGTTACTCAGTTTACAAAATGGAAACCTTGAAACATCATTATTTACGAGTCTCGAAGGGTTATTGATGTGTATAACGGTTGTGTCGTTAAGGAAAATACAGTGTGTTTTTGTTCTGGACATTTCGACCTGCAGAACAAACCCCGTCAATGATGCACCAAATTGATAATGAAGAATTGAATGCTATTGTGGAAGCGGTTATATCGCAAACCAGGTTCGAGTTAGCTAAAGTCTGCGAAGTTCTGTTAGTGATGAAACTGGTAAAATCCACTTGAAACAAATTAGAAAGATTAAAAAGCTAAAAGGTGGGTACCTCACGAATTGGGTGAAGCAAAATGGCCAGCGCGGCACAATAACCTTAACCGGCACAATAATGAAGGATTTTTAAATGGAATCATTACGGTTTCTCTACGATAATCGGAAGCGCTCATCACAATGCCTGGACCCTGGTAAGCTAGCCAAATCCTGCTCCTGCGTACATTGAAAATTAATTAAATTTAAAAGTAACTGTAACCGTTTGATGGACTAGTCCTGGCGTGGCTTATAACAGTTTTCTCAAATCTGGTCAGACGATGACGGCAGACGTATGCTGTAAACAAATATTAACCATGATAGAAAAGCAAGCTGCTGAACAAGAGGCTGATCAATCGCTCTATAACACTGCTGCTTCACGACAACGTCTGACCACACTCTGCACAATATACGGCTAACAAATTAAAAGAGCTCTAACAGATTTTTTTCCAAATTTAGATAACTTCTTGCAAGGGAAAAAAACAACCTTGGGGGAGTCCAAATCGTTTTCAAAGATCTTATTAAATTACCGTCGAAATAGTTTTTTTTTCTGAAACGATCAATGAACTACCTGTGATATAACAATGGCTTAATTAAATAAATATATTATATTAAAAAATATCCGACTTTTTGTTCTTTTTTTTTTCATTTATTTATGTACCACACAAGAAAGAAAGTACAGAAATCATATAACAACTGAAAGAATGTGTACAAAGGATAACTTATCTCTAATAGAGATCTCTACCAGAAACCCTTGAATGTAGGAGATGTTAAAAGAAATGATTCGGGTGCGGTATTTAGATATTATGATAATAATAATGTTCCTCTCATACTAAACGGAAATTTTATAAGTAAGGACCTTATAGTAAATTCCGCTGCCAAATAATGTAATAAATATATGGTAATAATAAAAATATACTGAACGCCAGGCACAGTTATAAGAATTTCCTGTTCGCTTCATCATCTAGTTCATATTATAAAAAAGTAAAACTTATTATTCTTTCAAACGAGGTAAAAGCGTAGTATATTCAAGATCTCCAGGAATTCACCGTGAGTCACATTAAATATCAATTTCATTGTTATATACTCACGTTATACTCGAGGCTAGGCACAAAGTGTGACTGTCAACGCGACTATTTGTGGGTTCGATCCTTACTCTAATAAATGAAATATTTTTTTATATTTATATTTCCATTTCTTCGCCCTGGTGTCGAGAATTCGGTGGAATATGGTAAACAGAGTGTCTTAACACTAGTTTCCCACTGCCTACACTACTGTGTGCGGGATACAGCGTGAAGCTATCTTACTATATTTGTTTGGTATTGTGTAATTTTAGGTCATTCAATTCAAATAAAATTTATATGTATATATAAAATTGTACGATTTTTTAAAATCTATTTAGGGCGTTAAATATATATATTTTTATACTTAATCGAATATTACCGCCGCTTCAGGGTTCATGCGTAACTTCGACATTATTGATTTAATTTCCAAGCACCGTTACGTATCTCGTTGTTAAAATTTTCCAAAGCATCGATGCTGTAATCTAACTGTTGTTCGTCTTTAATGTGGATACGAATTACGATGCTCTTCCTTGGCAATTGCGCTTCACGAGAAACAGTTATTTAATGAATGTATGAGAAATAAAAGTATAAGTAAAAAAAAACAATTGTATCTAAATATATTTAAATTCTAAGTGTTTTTATTGCAATAAATAGCCCGCGGCGGCTTTTGCAAGTAGTTATAATCGTCGAATGAACATAAATTAACCGCCGTGTGTCGGCAGTAGCGTAGTGAACAGTTCTGTTGAGAAGAACCGGCAAGAAACTCTAGTTGTTCTGAATATTACGCGAGTTAACATCTTCTTACCGACTGAAACAGAAAATAATAGTAATGTTATACAATGCAACGCAAATAATAGAAAACGGATAGTATATATTAATATCAATGACAGTTTTGTCTATTACGAATGCGTTATGATATACTTTTGTATTTTGTATTAAATAAAAAAAAATAAAAAATTAGCTTCACGCTATATCCCGCACACAGCAGGGTAGGCAGAGGGAACCTAGTGTTAAGACACTTCGTTCCCCACTTTCTGCCGAATTTTGGAGGCATTGCGTGTTGAGTGGCAGAACTCAACGCCGCGCTTTGCCTCGACACCAGAGCGAAGAAATGAAAATATAAATTTAAGTAAATATTTCATCTCCTCGAGTGGGGATCGAACCCACAACCAGTCGGTTTTACAGTCACACTTTGTACCACTGCGCCACGACTATTTTGTTTTATACATTAAAAATTAAATTATTTAAACATATTTTTTAAAAGGCACTTTCATCTATTGACGTTAAATTGTATTAATGATTTAATGAATTAGTAGAGCTGTAGCGCTGTAGTAAAGTAATTAAAAATATGTACAAGTAATTAATAAACATTTTTGGGCACGTAGACCTCTTTTTGCTACATTACATTTCGTTTTTTTTTATTACAATTTACTGGGTCGCTTCTTTTCTTATCTAATACATCTTTCTTATATATTTAGTAATATGCATGTTAACGTTCTCTACTTCTCTATACATTTATAATTATGAGCCAATGATACATTAACATACAGTAAAATATGTGATGAAATAAAATATTAAACGTTTTGCATAATATATTTTGTTTAAAATGACGTAATAATATTAATAAAATCAATCAATATATTATGTAAAGGTTACATCACTATCCAATGTCTATCTTTGTTCATCATGTAAATCATAAGAGATGTCCCACTTTCAAATTTGACACTATATTTATTATGCAGATTGCAGTCTCGAAGTTTCACATGTGGAGGATGGGACCTCTACGTCGCATTTTTTTTTTAAAAGACCCATTTGCAAGATTTGAAGCTACTACTGTCGTGACTATCAGATAGTTATTACGTTAACCAAATAAAAAAATATTTTGTAAATCTCATCTGCAAACACAATTTGACTTTGTAGCGGCACTAACGGTCTGGAGGTCAATAGTACGCAATAGTCGCATTTTAACATGCCAATAACATGTTTTGCAACGAGTACTATGAAACACATCAAATTAACCGTGAGGTAACCGGCCCGTTCATATTTAATAATGAAATGCTAAATTATTGTGGTTGTGGTTTAGGTACTAAATGAAATAGATTTTTTTTAGGAAAAAATAATATTATTAAATAAAATAATATCTCAATTACTTCGATAGATGTATATTTGTCTTCAAATAATTATCACAAATCTTTAAGGTGTAATTAGTTTTCGGATATTAGTAAAAACCGGTATATTTTTATAACAACATTACATTAAACTCTTTTTATGTTTTGTTACCCGCCGTTTTATTTATGTCATGCAATACAATTTTGTCAATGCAACACGTTGTATGAGGTTTTAAAAAATGACAAAAAAAAATAACAATCAAGTTTAACAAAAATAATAACGATTTAAAAACAATGAACATTTTCAGTTTTTCAATATGTTATATAACAAACACAATTTTAAAATCAGTTATATGTTTTATATAAAGGCCAATAAGTCGTATCTGTATTTTTTCCAAGTATTTCACATTTCATACTGTACTTTTTTTAGTAAAAGAAAAGTCGTCCTCGTTCACATGTAAGTTCGGTACGGACGGACCGGTCTTCAAACGGGTTACTTTCGCCACACCCGCTATGTTTACATTGCTCAAAAGAATATCTTAATAGTTCCGCTTTATGTACTGCAATCGCATGCTAATATTTATAGCATCGAACGCGAATGACCTTGATTTATCTATTAAATTAATACATACTTATATAATCATTTTTTTAGTAGTTTGAAGTATAAAAAAATATCAACAAACTTTTTTATTATTTTTGTTATGTAAAATATTTATGTTATAACATTTTAATTACAACACTATTTGCACTTTTAAAATCTTGTAAAATTATTTATGTTCAAGTTCAAGGACGATAATTATAATATTATTAATTATTACGTTAAACGTAAAAGGAATAATTTTTAATGTATCTTTGTTGTAATCTTTACTATATAGTGAACAATAGATCGCAAATACATTCAAAATAATAGTCTTATGACGATGTCTCAATGAAATCATGTAAAAAAAAATTGTTTGAGCTAAAGTACTAACTTAGCATATGTTTATCTTGACGTATCTTAGTATTTTGTGTGTTACGCAAAAAAAACTAGTCTTTATTCAGCTACCATTCAATAGATATTATGAGTTAAGTAGCAACCCGATGTCGCTCTTTACCTGTCTATCAGGAAAACGAAAATATAGCTTTTTTTAATAAATATTCCTTTTTGTGTTTGAGTTTAACTCAAAATCATCGTATGCAGTTGTACGCTAAGTACATGTTACATTTTAGGCTCGAAGTTTACCTGTTTCCTTGCGTATTTCCGCCACTGTATTTTTTATATGGTATGATAACGAATATGTTGGTAGAGTTGCCCTGACTCTACTTACATATTAACCATGTTTTATGCCGCGATATTTACTTTTATATATTTTTTAAAAGATACCATTTCTTAAATAGAAACCAAGAGCTGGTCGAGCTGATGTCATCAGCAGTGCGAGATCTAGCGGAAGCGGAGTTTCTTGGAGATCGGGATGAACAAAACAATCCTTTGCCTTCTCGACCACTGCCAGAAGACCAACGAGAAGCAGCATCCGGTATGTACATAACTTAACTTAGCTTCCCTTGCCAGGTCAGAGAGAACGGAGCGCCAAACACTACGGTCTCTGCATACCTCTTTCGCCTCGTAGAGAAAGATTGAAACGAAACTTAAAGATTGTTTACGATTTAGTAACAACAATTTAGTAGTTACTTATGTTTCCTTAAAGAATTTTTATTATATCAAAATAAGTTTTTTTCCTTAGTCATATCTCTTCTCTTGTTATATATTAAGAAGATGAAATATGAATTTGAACTTTCATATAAATTAAAAAATATAAACATTTTATTCTTTATAATTGCATTACATGGGAAAGATATACCTTTAGATATAACTTTCTCACGAAGCGTGAAGACCATAAAACTGAACTAATCGGCAAAACCATGTCTTCTCTATTATTAGCAATAAACATAAAATCTAATAACTATACATATTATGAATTATAATTACACTGTTGGAAAACATCAATGCATTACAACTAGACCAGGAAAATCCTTATATGCTAAATTTAAAAAATCTCTTAACCGCCATTTTAACTCCTCATCGCTGTGTATGATCTGAACATGCCCGTAAAATAAATCATTAAGTAAATCAGTGTCACGCTGTATCTCGTACTCAGCAGGGTAGGCAAAGAGAACTTAGTGTTAAGATACTCCGTTCGCCACTCTCCGCCGAATTCTGGAGGCATGGGAATCGCATGTTGAGTTGTGGAATTCACTTTAGCGCTTTGCCTCGACACGCGTTTGAAGAAACGGAAATATAAATTTAAATAAATATTTCATTTCTTTGAGTGGGGATCGAACCCACAACCAGTCCATTTTACAGTCACACGGAAATTACTATGTAATTAGTAAAGATTTGCAGGGAAGTAACTTAGTAAGGCAAGCAAATAGATTATATGTAGGACTTTTAAAGTATTGTTAGAAATCTGAAGTGGTTAACGTTTTAAAAAATCTATGTCTCTACTAAGTCTATATGATGTCTGTATCTACTAAGTCAATATGATTCTAAACTTTTTTGAAAGAGATACTGTGTAATTGCAATAAGTGATACGTATCACCTACTAACAATACTTCACACGGGTTTCCTTCCAATAAGGTATGTTCCCTACAAGTTCCTTTTTTTCGCACCTAAATCTACCCTCTTTTACACGAGTACGCTAACAGTATAGTATTCTTCTCATATACTTTAAATAAATATTCAAGTAAACTAAGCCTAGCCATGTTTGCATATCTGAGCAAATAGGTTAACTTGGAGCATATTTGCATTGGAATTAATGAGACGTGATCACATCCGTCAAGTGTGATCACATATCATCTTTGGATATTCCGTTAATCCGTGTTCAGAATATCCATATATTTAAATGTTTTATAAATATTTATATGTGGTGTGAATTTCCTTGTGTTGCTATGTTAAACATATAGGGAGTGTTTTTATCAGCACCACTTTAAATGAAACCACATTTAACTAAAACAACAGACATTATTACAAAAAAGAAAAAATATTTATTTTTCAAATAAAACAATTAATTAAACTCAAACAAATCTATCACAAATCTATCAAAGTGATAACGCCGCACATGGCTTATTCACGAAATCCTCTAAACTGTTGAGGTATCTTGATTAATTTCTTTAGGTATGAGTTTAAAATATTTTACGCTATATGCTGTTCCCAAAAAAGGAGCGCAGACGCTTCCACCCCGTTAAGTATAAATTTATTATTCGAGTGATGCTGCTAACCGTAGGTATAAGAGTTGTAGGCCGGTTGTCAAAAGGTTTTAGGCCAGGCAAGTGACATCAAACTTGCACTATAAAGAGAAGTATTTGTATGGGTGAAGGCAGTATTTTAACTGGACCTCTTGACATGCATTCTCCTATTGTGTAGTATAGACTCTTTATTAGCGTATTCCTTTATGCGTTTTCCATACAACGGCAATTGACACGCTCAAAAATAAAGCCACACACTAAGAACCAAACCGAACTGAAAAGTACTAGTCAGTTTGATTAATGTAATACGTATACTATACGCTATATATAGCGTTTATTTACATCCTTAAATTTGCATTATAAAATTGTGAATCTGATGACTAGTTGTGAACAAATAAATAATAAGAATGAGAATAAATTTAAAAAAAGTAAGGAAACTGTGGTTATATGTATGTAAATGTGTGTTTAAGGGATTAATTAATTATACGAAAAAAATATATGATATAGGCCGGTCGTGGCACAGAGGCACAAAGTGTGGCTGTAAAATCAACTGTTTGTGGGTTCGATCACACTCGAGGGAGTGGAATTTATTTATATTTATATTTTCATTTCTTCGTGCTAGTGTCGAGGCAAAGCGCGGCGTTGAGTTCCGCCACTCAGCACACAATGCCTCCAGAATTCGGCGGAAAATGGGGAACGGAGATAGAGCCTTTAATCGGATATTATTTATCTAAAAACGAGACTACACAGCCCAATTACTACTTTAAATAATTTAAAATAAAGATAAAAATTAAATATACAAATCAAGGAACATATCATAATTTGTTTTAAGTTTTTTTCAAACGTCACGCTGATTTTCAAGTAGCATTTAAATCGATCTAATCTAGAATACAAACTGTAATAACAAAAAAAATCTAGTAATTAATTACACGCTTACTGACCACTAACCATCACAATTAATCACGTTCCACTGCAAACACATGTAGATATTAGAAGAGATCAAAATATTAGATTTGTAGGTATATAAGGGAATAATATTTATAAAAAAATATATTTTATTGTAGCCAAATTAATTAGTCACTAACATAGTATACTGATATTAACACCGTAGGAGACCTAGCAGAGTCTTATTACTAAAACATGATACATCTGAGAGTTCGCTAACACCTTATATAAAATTACGCCAATACTCACAGGTGGTTTAGAAGCGAAACGTATGTTTCAATTCTTTATTTGGTTTTAATTAATTTAAAATAAAGTAAATATATTATTTTTAATAGAAAAATGCCACACCCCCCCCTTTTCTTTTGCATCATGATAATATTTTTCTTTAATTTGTTTTCTTAATTTGTCATCTCAATTTGTTCCACCTACCTCAGAAGAAAGTATTCTTCTTTATTCTTATTAAAATAGTTTCTTTTTTTATATCTTCATACACACAATTTATCTCTTCAATAGGAACAAACGTGATCTTAAGATGTAATATTTTTGTTTTGTTTGATCAGAGACATAATCTGTGTCAGAGACGTAATTTACCAATGTAAATGTGTCCTAGTAATTTTTTCTACGTTAGATTATAGGGTGATGATTGCAGGTCAAGTTGTCTTTAATCAAAATTCTCGGATCTCTGTAATAATATATTTGTAATATATTGCTTACACATAAGCAGTTAACGGGCAGACTCTGACAACATACGTCGGGATTGATGCCAGGAGGAAGAAGAAACAGAAGATCGTGCTTAAATATTAAAAAAAATACCTGGATAAAACTCTGTATTAAAAATTTTAACGAAGAGAGAGAGAAACGAGATTAGCTAACTTCGGATATTTAGCACTTGTATACGAACCGAATAAGATATTTCTACTATTATAAAAGTTTTATTAGTGACTGAACTATTTTTATAGTTACTTAATAGTAAAAATGAATAGTTTTACAAAATTAGTTAAAAAATGTTAGTAATCTCTATAATGAATATTATAGAGATATCTTCTTTGTATCGCATTGGAATTATAAGCATAAATTTTGAAAAAAATATTATATAAATAAGAAATGAGCAGAAAACCAATTATTTTAAAGAAACCCAATTGTCGGTACTCATTCCGATAGCCTTAATTTAGTTTAAACTATGGTGTCGGAATTGTGACGCGCGTACGCGACGCGCGTGTGATTTGAATTCATATCAGCTAGGAGCGGTCCGCGCATTAATGCATGTATCTATGACAACACTTGATTTAACCCGCTTCTTTATGGGCCTATCGGAGATGGAATTCTACTTTTATATGTAATCGAAAACTGGTAATATTAAAACGACTAAAAATAGACAACGGGTTAAGAAACACGTCAGTTATATAAATTACATAATATCATAGTTATATAATGCTCATAATTTATTGTATGTAAACAAAGAATTCTTTAATGGTTTAATAAATATAAAAAAAGCACTGTAAATGGCTCTTTTTATATAGAGGAACAACAGAAAATGCAGAGACAAATCACTAGCTACTGCTTTAATTTAAAAAATTGCACTTCAGGAAAAAGAAGTTATTAATAATTATAAAGGCGTCCGTAAATGTAAAAACGTAAAAAACAGGGATAATTTTCTCTTTTTCGATGTGTCTACGAACAAATTACAAGCATATTCATTTTATTCTGCTTAAATACTTTCTATTCTTATTTAGTACTAACACCGTAATTTTTTGTGTTATATTTAACATTTTATCCCGCATATAGAAGAGTAGTCAGGGAATGCAGTGTTCACACTTCACTTTTCCCCGTTTCCTGCCGATATAGCGTGTTGAGTGACGGCCTCAACACCTTGCTTACAATACGTATTACCAGAACTAGAAAATGTAAAAATGACATAATTACTTCAGTTCCTTTAGTTGAAATCGAACCCACACCCATCGCGTTTACAGTAATAATCCGTGTCACTGCGCCACGACGGCCTCACACAATTTTTTCCGTGACACCAAAAAGGACATGCTTTCGCTGATGAAGCGGTGACTAAAAAACAACGGACCTCAAACAGTTACGATGCCCTCAATAATTTCGCCTTTGCATCGCTTTTATCCGTATGCAGCTATATACCCACCTACATACATACATATTTGACACAGAATAATATATGTATACATACATACATTCATAGAAACTTTCTTAACAATTTGAATTTTAACTACACAATTAATTTTCAATGGCTCATTCAATTAAACTAGATAACATCGGTTACTTTTGACTATTCCGTTCCTACCTGTATACATGAAAGTAGTTTTTATATGTTATTTATGTTAATTTGTCAGAAGACAATCAAAATATATGTAAATAAATAACAACATTATAAACATAGTCAAACGATTGCAATTTTCATGATGCATTTATAGTAATATCAATAGAGGCCAGTCGTTGCGCAGAGGCATAAGCGTACGACTGTGATCGCGACAAAGTGTGGGTTCGATTCCCATTGAAATGAAATATTAAATGTTTACATTTCCTCGATGTGGTAAGAAAGCAAAAAAAAGTTTAAAAAATAATAATAGTCTAATCTATGCTGTGAGACTATTATTATTTTTTGACAAAACATATATGTTATGTTATATATATGTTATATATATGTGCATGTTATATAAGATGTTTCATAACTTAGCTTCACGGTGTATTCCTATGTGCAGTTAGAGAGAACGGAGCGCCAAACGCTACGGTCTCTACTTACCTAACATCAACCCCTTCATAAGTGTTCTTCGGGGGGTCCAGTATTTTTGATACTGTTCTCGAAGATCAATCGAGGTCTCCCCCTACCTTACCGCTTACTATTTTTTCTCATTTTTTCATCATAAATCTTTTTTTGCCATTTTTTCATTGCAACACATAATATAATCGTAATCACATCATCGATACGTTTTTAGGTACCCAGTAATCATAGGTGAATTCTTGTTGTACCTTACATACTGCAAATATAATATTATCCTCGTTGTTCGTTTGATATAAACGTGAAGATTTTTTGTATGCAAATTGTTAAGTTTTTATATGAGAATATTTAAAAATAAATTGTACTTTGCTACTACGTTTGTTTGGAAAATATTTAATGTAATTTACAATCAGCGCATGTGCACAGATTAAATCTTTATTACAATTTTATATTCATATGTGCATAAATATATACCTACATATTTTTATATTTTTCAAGTACAAAGCGTAAACTGCCGAATGTTTATTTTTATGAAAAGCTAACATTAAGTAGATTTCTGATAACCTAAAATACTCATAAAACTTCGTACTTTTGTTATCTATTATACATACAATTGAAAATCATAGATATTACACGTCTATAATATAATTTATAATATAAGAGACATTATAAACTACATTATGTATGTGTTGATTTTATATAACACTATTATGTTGCATTAATTTTTTTTTTGAATTCGCTGTATACAAATACAAACATATAAAATAATGTGCAATTGTATTTGTAATTAACAATTGTTAATGTGGAAACAGATAGCGTAACGAGCGCATAAAAGTAACATTTTACAACTTAAAACAAATTCAAGACAGAATATTTTAAGATAATATTTCTTAAGAAAATGTTAAATATGACATATACATTTTTAAAAAATGTATCAATGATTTTGTTTTTATATAAATTTTAAAATGGATTCTAGTCATGAACTACCTATATACTCGTATTTGTAAATATTTGTAAAATAAAAAAAAGTTGAATGCCACTTTTTTGTGCTGTACGCTAAAGTTGATCCAGATATGTTCCTCGCTTTCCTTATAACGACTGTAAATTAGGATATCCTCAAATCCTAAAATTATGCCTAATTTAAGAACAAAATGTTAACTAGAGAACATTTTTTTACTGTAAAAAAATGCCACTTAAATTTGAACTTACAAATACCAAATGCAGTCATTTTGACCGCGTTAATTACAAATCTGAGAACGACGATTTATTCAATACAATATACGATTCACTATTAAGTAAATGGAAAATGAAAATAATAAAAATACTGTTCCACAACAGAATGGGAGTGCATCCTGTCGCCGCTGCCGATGGCGGGCGTGTGCGGCTGCGCGCGGCGCGAGTGGGCGGCGCGCCACGTGCTGGCGGCCGGCGCGCTGCTCGGCAAGAGCTGCTCCGCCGCGCTCAGGCTCGCCGGCCACGAGCCCGCCTTGCAGACGCAGGTCGGCGAGGCACACCTCAGCGCTCATTTTACATTTGCCTCGTTATTATTTATTGTCCCTTTCTTATACATACTGTTTCGCAATTGGGATTTTCTAGTAGCAGTAACAGTTTTGAGAGACCATTAGCCTAATAATATTTTGAGTGAAAGTAGTTTGGATCGCAAAAGTAAAGCCTATTTTGGTCATTTTCATGTTCGATATTTCACTCGTAGGTACCAATGTACATACATTTCAAATATTACTTAGTACTTGTTAAATTCCTTAAAAGAAAATGTTTATAACTTCTGAGAATCATGTTCACTTTCAAATAGTGTTAGAGAAACACATTGTCTAGGTCAGATCGTGAATTCAAATGGTTGAAGTGACATGTATTTAGTACATTATTATTTATGACTTCGAGAGATGAATAGTAGAAAGTATACTGGACCTTTTATTGTCGTTTAATTCTCATTAAGAAACAAGTGATAATATGCTTTAATAACAATCAAATTAAATTATGTTGAAGTTTTTTTTATTTCTATATGAGAATATAATCTTATATACTACTTATATAATACGTATTTTGTTCATTTAACAACTTTGTTGAAGTGGCCGTCGTGGCGCAGAGGCACAAGCGTGCGATAAACGCTGGTTGTGGGTTCAATTCCTACTTGGGTGAATTAAATATTTAATATTTTCATCTGATAACAAAGCGCAAAGCAAATCTTGCAAACTTTATACTCCTTTATACTCTGTGTTTTGGCATCCTCAATAAGTGACAAAACAATAAAGAGGATATATGTTCTACCAATGATTATTCCAATTAAAATATAAGTTTATTACAAATAACATTTTAAATTTTCTAGGGCTACCTCTTCGGTTGTCACTTAGCGTTGGCGTGGCAGGCGTTTTTGGACCTGGAGTCCTTTACGGGACCTGAACCCGCTAGCTTCTCCCTTGTAGGGGCGCCTTTAGCCTTCACTTTAGAGGACACACCCGAGTTGTACTCGTATATAGAAGCTGGGAAAAAGAGTGTCCACGATGTGGATTATCATGCCGTAAGTTTAATTTTATTGTATTTGATTGACAAAAGAGAACGAACTATCTTATCTAAAGTAGGAAAAATAATGGAAAATGTAAGATAAAAGAAAATCTGTTAGTAACACTAGTGAGGCCAGTCGTGGCGTAGGGACTGTAAACGCCACGCGAGACGGAGTGTTTAACAAATTCCCTCTGCCTGCCCTGTTATGTGAGGGATACAGCGTGACGCAAAAAAGAACAAAAATAAATGCACTAGTCAATCTTAACTAAATGTTTTGTGTTATAATATATTTGTACGCCATGTTATTTTAATAAAAAAAAATAAGAGCAAATCCAATAAAAAGACGAAATTAAAGAAAAACAACGTAAAGAGCAATGCATTTTCTTAAATTTGTCATTGCATAATAAGAACCTGAACATATTTTGTTAACAACAAAATAACACGATTTTTATGTTTGTGTAACTTTCGTGTTTTGTAAAGGTTGCGAACGATTTCAAAGCTAACCCACATTGTGTAATACATTTAAATATCAGTGGCGACATTGTCATATTGTGTACTGCGTTTGGAAAGATTTGTCTAGGTGTTGTATATAATGAGCCATTATGGAGCAGTAAATTCCGTAAATAAACTATTTTACATAACCATAATATAATAATTTTTGCATTCACTGTGTGAAAATCAATAATCATAGATTTAAAAATAGTTAAGAAAAAACACAAGTTTTTACTTTTTTTTCCTTACATTATTTTACGAATTTTTTACTCTTTCAATAGTCTTGTATTTTATTATTTCCATAAAATTATGACATTTTTATAAATGTATATAGTAAGTCATATTTTTTTTTATTGTATACTAACTTTCATTTTGAAATTATAAATGTTATTATTGTGGGATGCTACGATTGGAAAAAATATATTTAAAATTAATTTTTCCCTGGTCTGGTCGGATAAAGAGTAACCTTGGTTTCCGTTGCCCAACACAATGTCTCGAAATTGGGCTTAAAATAAATAATGACTTTATCTCTATATGCTTTAAGTTTATAATAGAACAAATAGCATCAAGGTGAACCTTTAAATATCGTTATATTAAAGTATAACAATGTAAAATGATGATTGCAGCTGTACGAGGCAGTGGTGCAAGGCGGCGGCATCGAGCAGACGAAGCAACTAATACGCGAGCACATCACGCGGGCGCGCGAGGGGCTGGAGTTCTTCCCGTACTGTGACGCGAGGACCGCCCTGTCTAACATTATTGTTGCTATGCATCCCTAAAGACTACACATTTAATATTGCAAGGAAATAGACTCATTAAATAAACAAATCGAAAAAAAATTACCGTCACTAAACGAAAACGTATGGCTTTAAAAAATGTATGTAGTTTCCTGACTTCTTGCGATTTTGGTTGCAACGTTATGTTAGCCAACCTTCAACCAGCCGACAATCTAGTGACGATTCCCAAATAAAGAAATATTAAAGTTGTTTATTAATTATATAATAAAAAATGTATATTATTGAGACGGGTTGATAGAATATTTATTTAAATTTATATTTCCATTTCTTCGCTCTGGTGTCGAGGCTAAGCGCGGCGTTTAGTTCTGCCATTGTTCTGCTCCAGTAGGGAACAAAGTGTCATAACACTAGGTTCGATCTGCCTACTCTGCTGTATGGGGATACAGTGGGAAGCTGATTTGAGGAAATATTAAAGGATATGACAGAAGGCGGCGCAATGAAAAGACAATTTTAAAATATATTATTGTATTTTTTATACAAATACAAAGAGATATATGTTTGTACGCCAGTAGTAGTAGTTTGTTCTAGCTCAACTTCAAATGTAAGTATACTGTTTCTATTTTTTTACATAGTTATTGAGTCAATCAATGTCATGTTAATAGTTTATATATGATTATGATTTCCTTATAATTTCAAAATACGACATTCTATATTTAGAAAAAATATATTATATCATTCATAATTACTTTTGATTTTTAAATGTTAAAAAAGTTTATATGTAAATATATTATATAAAAAGTGAATTCATAAAATATTTAGACTGTATTATTGATTTAGTCATATAATTATTGTTATAAAATATATTGATAAGAACTACAGGGCATCTATTTTGAATTAAAATTAAAAATTAAAAATAATGAAATATTTTTCAAAATATTTTTATTCTAATTTATATTTTTTATGTAATTTAAAATTTAATATTTTATATAAAACTTGTAGTTACCAAAACAAGGGAATGGGAATAAAAAAAATATATACGGATAATATTTTCTATATTGTAAAAAAATAACTCTTTATAGCTGAAGTACTTTTACATAAATAAAGTTGAATATTAATTAGATCATAAGGTTTAAATTAATTTGTAAGCAACAAATATTCCAAACTTTACCTTTGTATTGAGTATTTTACACTTTTGTATTTATGAGCTTTTGCTCATTTTAATAAAATGAAAAAAAAATCTCTCGTCTTTTATTTTTCAAATATGTACAACACAATAAAAATAAAACAAGGCAATGTCTTTTTTAAATTATTATATTAATAAATAATGGTAGTTCTATTTACATGACACATTCTTTTGTTTTGGCAGAAGACAAAATATTACACAAATATGTCCGTCGTAACTGAAACGCAACGAACGTCGTTCGGAAACACGTGCGAGAACGCAAACTCAAACATACTTAAACAAAACTTTTTGGTTACAATATTAGAAAATACTGGTCGTTTTTGGTTTGTGGCAATCGGATACACAATAATATACTATACTTAATTATTTTTTTATTTTTTTGCGTTCTGTCAGTAAGTGTCGCGACAACAGACATACATACCATACAAGCAAGCACTCGTGAGTTAATGGTATATCACAGGTTCCTAATGTTGCCTAAATGATTCTTATAAAAACAGCTCGCAGTTACATCTACAGTACAACCTTCCGAATTGCATCCATACAGGTATTGCTGATATAAAAATAACGTAATATCATATCCGAATACTTAATTCATAAACATAATTACTAAAGTTGCCATAATTAAAAATGGATCTTATTGTTGGCGGTAAAATATAATTCAAACTTTTTTTTATACTTCATAATATCCAATGTTGACATTCACTGTCATTGAAACAATATTTTTAGTATTCGCGCCATTTCATCGACTACTTCACAAAATACAAAATTGAAACGCGTGAATATAATAATCTCTTATTTTTTAGACTCTATAAAAAGTATACAGTTAAGTAGTGAATTGTGACGCGATATATAAATAGTTTGGTGCAGTTTGAATTATATTTTTTACAATTTTCCATAATATCATTGTCGAAATAAAACATAATTTGTGTAATTTACTGTGTATGCTTCTGATATGTCTTGTCACACAATGCATCTCCACGTACGGACGTTACACAAAAACAAAACTAATGGCAAGTTCAGGCATTCACCGATGACAAAAGAATATCAGATTAAAATTTAGGCAATTTCTGGTAAGAGTAAGTATTTCCATAAGACAGACGATAAGTCGCACCATTCGTTAACTATTTAATATTCTTCACTCCTACACTACAACGTACATAGACCCCGACGTCTATTATTGCTTAGTTTTTATAAGTTTTGTTCTCAAAACTTCTACCTATAAATAATTTCACGTTCCAATAAATTTACCATTCAATAAATACGTACACGTAAAAAATATAAACTATATCAATAGTTTAATCTTTAAAACAAACTTCTCCTTAACCTATTTATATATTAATAACTATTCATCAGTATGTTTTCGATCATTTTCAATAATATGCCTACTTTATAATCTTTTCAAGCGCCTGATTTTTTGCAAATACTCTATCTTATAAATGTATGTAATTTATTACTCTTCTTTTCTTTTTTTATGTACGAACGTAACTAACTTTTCACAATCGCTTATATATCAGAACAATAATAGATGCACTCGATTCTTAAATAAGGTCACATTCAATATTCAAAAGTTACCAAATAAGAGTTTCTCTGGTTTCGCCAGACGCAGGCACTCAAGTTAAAGTAAAGGCTCTCGAAACATGCATAAAACAACTGCCAATAATTTAATGTCAAATTGTAAAGCAAATATATTAAATATTAATACCTACGCTAAATTATTACAAAGAAAATGATTTCATAATGGTTCACGTAATACATATAAATAAGTTAAATATGCTAAAAGTTAAAAATACACACCTCTTAACCTATAATATAAAAGCACTCGTTACGCTTGTGGTTCACGCGCCGCCGCGACGCGCCCGTGACTTCATCACAAGAACAAAATGCCAAAACAAACAACCGGAAAGACAGAGGAATGATAATAAAAACCATTAAAATACAAAGTAACTTATAGACAAAGGTACAAAAATATAAATAAACACGATCTTCGAACGTGACTCCTCTAGGCGAGGGCTAGCGTAGCCTTCCTGTGACTTTTGTACTTTCGCTCTGAATAAACAATATTACATTATAATGAATAAATCGTAGTTAGTATTTTATGAGATCATTGAGTCGCATAAAACGTCGTTTATGCGCTTAATTAGAAACTTGTCAAAATATGTAGACAAACCGTACGCTAATGTCATTTTACAGAGCATGTAAAAATATAAACTTATTCGGAAAATCGCCGGTAAAACTAAATACGTCAATATACAAATAGCTCTACAGTTACGGCCTAAGAAATACCATAGCACTAACGTAGTAACGTAAGACTAGCTGAAATGCGATAAACACTATTAAAAATATAAACTTAAATTATATCTTTGATTAAAAACTCACTCGGTTTGAAAAATACATGTTAAAACGGTAGTCAATTCCAATGTAAATGCAATAGTCATCGGAACAATGAGTTGGACCAGTATCGAGGATCGGAGAGCTTAATTCTATAAATCCAGGAACTACAAACGATTTTGGAAAGCACGTTGCCATAGAAGACTTAGATCAAAAGACAATTGAGACCTTATATGCCTAAGGGAGGGATTTCACTCCGCTTCTTGGAAGAACATTGCCCTACCGGGCCCGGTTTACGTCAAGTACCAGATTCTTGGTACGGTCCAGTTACAGTACACGGATGCATGGGGAACAAGGTCGTCCAGGACATGGTTGTTTGAGTGTCGGTTCTTAGCCTTATTTGACCGCTCTTTTTAGCAACATTCGTAGCCTCCACTAAGGCTGACAAAGAACTGTAGCCTCCTGGAATATGATTTTCTCTGGTACTCCATTTCTTTGTGGGCGTCTGCCTTTGTTCAGGCCCTGGCGTGGTTGACGGCGAAACTGAATTTGAATTAGCTCCCGGGGTACTCGGTGTAGAAGGATTTAAGCCTAACTTCTTTAACCGCATTTTTTCTTCCCATTCTTCAAGTCCGTGTTTTGGGCGATTTAAATTTCTGTGTTGGTAGAAAACTAGCGATATTCGAGTTGGATTTACTCTATTTGGACTCTTAACAGCGGTTGTAGAATGCATTTCGTGCTTGGCACATTCAAATAAAACACTTCCATGGCCTAAGGCGATTGCAACGCCACCCATTTGACTGTCTTTGAAACACTCCAGATTGTCACTTAATCCGGTAACCTCTCCTATAGGTTCTGCTTTGGGTGGTTCTGGTGGATATGGAATTGAGAAAGGTGGAGGATATAAACACCAATTAGGTGAAGATTGACACCAATTTGGGCTTGGATTTTGATAAAAGTTTGCTGCAAAATTAGGATTATATTGATATCCATACGAATTGTAACAATGTGAATTTCTTATAAGTTCCTCTCTTTTGTATTTTTCGGCATTATAGTAAGCGATATTATAATCATTGTAAGTATTTTCATAAGGATTAAAATGTCCATAAGGATTCGGAGTGAAAGGATAAGCATTACTCATTTGCGGATAGTTTCCATAGCCTTGCACTGTAGCTTGGTTGTTGAAATTATTTTGATTAATTGGGTGAAAATTATTTCCCGTAAACTCAGCAGCGACTTTATTTTCGCTATTTTGGTTTTCATCATGATTAATAGTATAGTTAGCTTGGGGTGCCGATGTTGGAGGTGCACTGTTCATTCTGTTGTCGTAAGGATTTCTGTTTTCATATCCTTGATTTAAGGGCGGTCTTTCTGACGGTGGATAAGGTTTGAGGAAAGTGGAATTTTCCATATTTTCGGCGGGGTTTACATACTGAGAGCGGGAAGGTGGTCGCGCTTTTGGAACTCTAAATAGCGCACTTTCATTTTCATTAATTTCTTTAGATTTTGGTGATTCCCAGTTTTTTGATTCTGGTGACCTCCATACACTTTTACGAATGTCAGAATTATGGGTATTATCATTATTTGGTGATTTTAAGTCGTTTGTAGGAATAGGCGACTCTGGCGTTCTTTGTGTTTTTTGAGAGATTTCTGTCAGTCGTGGAGAATTTGGCATATCAAATTCGGGCATCTTTTGAGTTACGTCACCAATCATATTTTGTTTTTCTGGTTCTAAGCTATTCTTATGAATTTGTTCGGAACTTGGTTCGCTTCTGTTAGAATCTGGGCTATAATTATTGGGTGGAATATTTAAATGGGCTGTAGTTGAGTCCGGATCTTCTTTAACAACATTATTAAACATTTCAGGATTGTCAAAATCTGGCCATTGTTGTTGAGGATTTACTGATACAGGATTTTGCCCATTGTACTGTTGCTCTCTTTTTTGCAACGTAGGAGCAAAACTTGGAAGTTGATTAGAATTCGCATTTTGACAACTATTTTCCACTAAAGGCGGCACGTGGTTTGGATTGTATACAGGATTTTGATTATGTAAATTATAGCTTTGGTCATAAGGGTTATATGGAGAATCTAATACAGTGCTAGATATCTGATTACTTTGTAATTGAGCATCAGTGAAATTATCGATCATAGAAGCCATATCAAGTAGTGCTGGGTTGCTTAAATTAGGATTCATTAAGCCTGAGTTAGGATTATGCATATTAGGATTGACAAATGCAGAATTATAATGTGGATTATTTGAGAATTGAGTATTTGGCTGATTGAAGGCAGGTGTTGTAGCTCTGGGTGAAGCACTGCTTTGACTTCGTGGACTTGCATTGTTTCTCATGTCATTTGGTTGTGGTGTTTTAGGTGCAGGTGTAGTACACTGAGGTTTCTTTTGACTCCCTGGGCTCGGTTGCGGAGTATTCGTTGAATTATTTGATTCGGAGTTATCTTCATCTTTTCTTTTCTTTCCGTGTCGTCTGCATGGCTGTAAAGGAACCGATCGAACTCGTACTTCCATTGGATATCTGCAAAACATAAAATATTTGCATTTAAAAATTAGATAAGATTAATACTAAAATCATATTATGATTTGCTTTGTATGACAAATATATGTAGTTTATTGATTTTAAAAAAATATTGTAAGTATGATAAAACATGTACATCACCACTCACTTGTCCAAAACTTCCAAAGCTCCACTTTTGATCTTTTCTTCTTGAGCTTCTTTAGAACCAAATTCATCTGATGTGTCGAGAACGTACAATGGTAGAACATGTAACTGCTCGTCGTTTGGTTTGGAGAGTGCACGATGTTTGGCAAGAGTCACAACTGCGGTGCAGCCATTATTCATATTGTGTAAGTCTCTATGTGCATGTGCGCAAAAATCTATACATGCTGTAACACCTGCAAATAGAAGAAAAAAATTAAATAATTCTAAGATATCGTTGACTTTACAAAATATCCATTTCAAAGCAACTTTTTATGAATATTATATTTTTTAATAAATAATTTTGTTATGTTATTAATTTAATCATGTTATATATTGTATGTTATATATTGTATTTTTTAAATCTGATAAAATACTGAAAAAAATAAGTCGTTTAAAGGTACATAATAAATGAAATTACCTGAAAATGGGCGTCCTGGTTTAAATCCTAATCGGCAATCTGATGCTTCCTTTTCAAACTGACACTGATTGTCAAATGATTTCGGAGCTAGATTCATGTATAAAGGGCTCAGCAGAGTCGCCAACACATGCATGCGTTCTTCAATTTCACTCTCCTCTGTTTTGACCGAAAGTCGGAACTTCCGGACGGTTTTCGAACGGGCGTATTTGCATCCATTGTAGTACATGGACCAGGAGCAGCCGAAACTGTATGAAGCGCCGCATGTTTCCGGGTCGAGACCTGAGCATTGGGTTAAGTATTTTTATAAGCTGTTTTGAGTAATAATAACAATAAAAATTTTCATATTTTATGTAAAGAACGATAAATAAAAAAAGATTCGTATGTTATACAATACTTACCTTGGCAGGCACATGTTCTGTTTTCATTAGTCGCACACCGACGTGTTGTTGGGAGTCCGTATCTATTTAATTTATGAGATAGTAGATTGTAATCTAAATCAGCTTCCGATTGCGGAATGCCCTCCCACGCGACTAAGCACACTACTATCCAGGAAGTAGAACATTTATGACCGTTACGAAATTTGACAATTACTAAAACTTTTTCAGTGTAATTTGACCGGCGAATAACCTGTAAATGAAATAAATCGATGATTTATTGTAATATATACATTAAAAAATAAACAAATATAGGGAACAATGAATGATTTGTTGTAATAAATTAACGAATAAAGACTAAGGTCATTCTTTGTTTAGAAACCTTCATCAACTCTACGGCACAGTGTGGATAAGAACTTTATTGTCTATTTAAAATAATATGAAAAATCAATTGTTCCGATTCATACACTCACCCATTTAGCCATAGGGCAACCTTGAGCAGTTTTGCCTTCTTTTCCAGTGTAGCATATTTTCTCTATCCTTAGTTCCTTTCCCGTCAAACCAGTTCGTGCTTCAAAATCTTTTCTCAACTCAGTTAATGAAGTTGCTGCTCCTGAAATAATTGAATGTAAAATTATTATAATAAAACACTCAAATTATAAATAAAAAAGTATATTCAGAATGAATATATAATTTAATTATGTAATAGAGAAGAGAAAATAATAAAAATGTTACCTAAATGAGTATAGTAACTGCCTGGTTCTGGAGGATTCTTGTCCGCAGGAAAACAGTTACAGTCGGGCACTTCTGTTCTTGAATTGTTTCTTAGCTTTTCCAAGTTTTCCAAATATTCTTTAGAGTAATTGAATTGATTTTCTTTCACATTTTTGACATATGGATCTGGTATAGGAGTACCAGGCTTGGGCTGTCCTTTAGGATCACTTTTTTCAGCGTTATCTGAATCATCTTCTAAAATTTCATCTTTAGTTTGCAGTCCAGGGCAAGCACCGTCTCTTAAATGTTCTGGTGGAGGCTTTTTGGTGGAACCCTGTCTACAGCAAGCATAGCCCACTTCGTTTCTGATACAAGCTGGACCTCCTTCGCCAGTGAACATATAGGGTTCACTTCTTGGTGGACCATAATTTAAGTTTTTATATATTTTATGTCCTGGTGGTGAGTGCTCAGATTTAATTTGCTCTATGTAATATGGTTTTGGATCCGCTGGTGCATTACGTTCGGAATTTTCTCGGTTATCTGTTTCCTTATGATGTCTAGCATTATAATTCCTATTATACTTTTGAAAAGCTAAGCTCTCCGGCATTCGCGGAATTGAAGCATAGTTATCAATAGTCGACGCAGCGTTTTGAAAATTCTGATAAATTGGCGGTTTTTGCGAAAAATGTTCATGTTTTATTGTTGATATAGGTGGTAATACTGGAATTTGGGAATGTCGATGCGATATGCCATTTGGATATTCCTTATATGGTAAATTAATAGAATCATTTGGTTTTGGAAAGAAATTTTGGTTTACAACCTTTTGAGGTTCGGATTTAATAGAATCTCCAAAATATTGATGATTTTCAAGGATTTCTAGTTTGGGTATTAAAGGTGCTGATGGATGTCTTAATTTCGAGTCATAGGGTCCTTTATCGTAAGCTTTTTTTTCTGCATTTGCTACTCGTGTTGAATTTTGTTGGTTAACATCAGAAACTGGTCCAATAAGCATTTTCGATTGGAAATCTTTGCTGTCATTTTGTTGATTATAACCTGAATCACTTCCGTACATTTCCGCGTATTTTTGTGCATCGTTTGGTAAGATAGGATGTGTTTCGTATTGCCTTCTCATATCTGAATAAGGTGGTAATTTTTGAGGAGTTTTTGAAACGTTCTTGGATAAACTATGCTTATCATAAGCTTTCGAGACATTTGTCCCCCCCTCCCATACTTGGTGGCCACCACCTCCGAATCCACTCACGCCATAAGCATGAGTGCTTTGTGAATAATTACCAGCGACAGGATAACCCTGTTCGCCTATATGGTAATTATCTCGGAGATGGTGGCTATACGATAAAAAATGACCGGTAGTATTTCTATCATCGGTCATTCCTCCTTTTCTGTCATCTACGCGCGGAGGTCCCTCTCCTGGGTCACCTTTGTCAGGTGGAGTGTTTGTACCATCTCGTATATGATTTTGCTTATTTAATATCATTGTTTTCAGTCTAGAATTCAAATTAACCCTATCAGATTGAGAAAACATTTGCTGTTCAGACTCTTCTTGTCTGTGTTGTTGCATTTGTTGATTTTGAAGCTGTTGGTTTTGCATTTGCTGTTGATTTTGATGATTATGAATTTGATTTTGGATTTGTTGTTGTTGATTTTGCATTTGTTGCTGCTGATTTTGCATTTGCTGTTGGCTTTGTAATTGATTCAGTTGTTGTTGGTTTTGGAGCTGCTGTTGGTTATGCAATTGTTGCTGATGTTGTAGTTGTTGCTGATTTTGAAGCTGCTGTTGATTTTGCATCTGTTGTTGATTTTGCATCTGTTGTTGATTTTGCATCTGTTGTTGATTTTGCATCTGTTGTTGATTTTGCAACTGTTGTTGATTTTGCATCTGTTGTTGATTTTGAATTTGCTGTTGATTTTGAATTTGTTGCTGATTTTGATTTTGTTGCTGGTTTTGTAATTGTTGCTGATTTTGCATCTGTTGGTTTTGTAATTGTTGATTCTGTATTCTTTGGTTATGTTGCCATTGACGTTGTTGCCAATCGTTTTGATTTGGTGTTTGACCGTTTTCTGTATATTGTCCGCCTGTATAGTTGCCCGGATACCCGTTACAATCTAGTGAAGCTCGCGGACCGTTGCTCCCCTGCAGGTATCCAGGCTCGGCGTTTCCCGAATGCTGACCATTCGAGGCATTTTGCTCTTGCCTATCGCCCTCATTGCTTTCAACTGTATTTTCGCCGCTATTATAATCTTCAGAATGTTCATAGTTCGGTTGACTTACTGTATAGACTGGCGCCGCTGTCGTTGGCACGGAGCTTTGGTATGACGCAGCAGATGCAGGTCTTGAGTCGTTGCCTGAGGCAGCTCCAGGTGTGGGAGCTTGTTGTGCGTATTGCTGTTGGTACTCCGTCGCATAATGAGGAGCTCTTGGAGATGGCACTGGCGTATACGCGCCTCGATTTGATGGCGGTCTTTGTGCTGGGACTGCTTGAACTCCGGTTTGATAGTAAGTATTGCTTGTAACATCAAATGTGGTTGCAACGTTTTGGACGGTGTATGTAGTATTGGCTTGGTAATGAGGAGAAGTTGCGTAGGGAGTGTGATTGCCTTGATAGTCTAAAGTTGTCTGACCCGTTTGTGTTGGGAGTTGCTGGATGAACTGGTTTTGCCAACCTGGAAGGAAAATGTCATATGGTTATTATTAATTAATATACTTACTATAAATCTTAATTAAAATATTAATATTTATAGTATATTTAAAAAGAATATGATATAGCCTTAGAACAATTTTGTAATTAAAACCGTTCATTAGAGTGGTCGGACCGCTAATCCGCTGTCAGCGTTAATTATGAATTTTGTGAAAAGCACACGTCCTCGTTAAAACATTTTTTTTTACTTTGGTGGGCTTAAAACTCTGCAAATTTTAATTTACTCTAACAACATTTTAATGAATAGTAAACATTGGCACGTACCTTGCGAAGGATCCGTTTGCCAGGCTGTGGGGAATCTGTTTGGATCTCCCGCGTAGAACGGCATCGGGGCCTGAAACAAAAATATTTGAAGATGTTTGAAATGTTGTAGCTTAATAATTTTTAATTAACATTCAATTATAATGTATTAAAAATATATAAAAGTAAAATAACAATAAATCAGTATTTTTTCGAATAATAATAGGATAAAATGTGCATATCTAATAGTTAGTATGTGAACAATAGTTTAAGTTGGTCAAGGGTACGCGACCTCGGGCGTTGTTTACCTAATTACCTATGAACTGCCCAACGCAATCACGTATCGAGGTCGACAAACCATGTATTTATGAAGAGTAAATACTATAACTCATTTTTAACCAAGGGCGCATTGTGAAGGTTACGTTACAATGAATTTATTGTTGATTATTTTGTATTACTCGTAAAATATAATATTTTAGGAATTTGGAGATTAAAAATAGCAACAAATACTTTTAACATTAAAAAAAAAGACTAAAGTATATATTTTATGAAAAGGATATTTCATTTTTAAAAGCTATAAAAATGTAAAACCTCGGAACATTACGCGGTTAATTTATATTCTGTCGTTGACCTATAGCGAGATATTTTCTCGTGAACAAAAAGAACTTAACACAAGTTTTCATAAGCAGAGTTTAATATTCCTTGAAAAATTTTATTCTCATTTTTGAGACAAGTTTTTATATGAATTGGTATTTAATTTTCTCTTTAAGCATGTTTCTTTTCCTTATAAGACATAAGTACACGTAACATTTTTAAGCGCAAATTATTTGATTTTGCCGCTTTATTATTTAATTATGCATGAGGAGTTATTTCATAATGTATAATATATTTAATCTTTTAATATATTTTTTAAAGTAAAAAGTATAATTAAATTCTTAAACTTCATAAATAAATAAATGCGCCTTACAAATATGTTATAATATTACAAGGCTCTTTGAAACAGTTGAACTTTGACGAAGATTTTAATTTCTTACAAGCCAGGAGCAGTTCAAAGTTTGAAATTTCATTAATCAACGTTCCGCCGCAACACGAGCGTAATTGTTAACATGGTTAATAAAAGTGTTATTTTGTGTTCTCGTATCATTAAATTAGACCAATATTATTTTTAATCTGTTGATTTTTTAGGTAAGTATAAAAGTAATAGTAACTTTTTGTAAAAAATACAATAAAAAATAAATGTGTTATCTAAAAAGTACAAGTTGCCACGGTACGAGCGTTATTCGCAAGTATTTGGAATGCGTTCGTTTGTGAAGTGCGATATAAAACGCGGAGTTTCAATCGGGACCATAAATTGGACGCGAGTTGCGACTCGACTGTGCCTGAATTGCTCAAGTTGCCGTTGAATTTCAAACATTTTTCAACTTTTTCCCATAATTTATACCTAAGTGTTAATAGTAAATACAATTGTTACCAATCGAGTAAAAGTCACGATAAAAATATATTGTACAATTTCAAACAGATATATAAAATAATAGGTAATATATCTAATGCTTATAATGCCAATTAAACATTGCTGTTTTATAAGTTTAATCAAAATAACTTTTTAATAAAGTTGTACGATATAGTAATAGAGGAAAGTCGTTCGTTTTTAATAAACAAATATAGATAATAGAAATAGTGGTAAGGTAATGGTATAATATAAAAAAAAATTATATTATTTCAATAAATAAATAAATCAAATTAACTTTACGCTGTATCCCACTGGAGAAGAATTCTGGAGACATTGCATGTTGAGTGGAAGCACTCCATACAGAGAGAGCGAAGAAATGTAGATATCAATTAAATAAATATTTAATTTCCTCGACTGGGAATCGAACCCACAACCAGTCGCGTTTACAGCCACACTTCGTGCCCCTGCCACAACTGGCCTCAATATTCTTCCAGTATTTTCATTCTTGCATTTTCTTTAATTAGATATTTCATTGTTTCTTTAAATGAAAATGTTCTAAGACCCAACCCTATTCTTAATTAGGTTACACAAATAATAAAATGAATTTACCAAAGAAACAAACACAATTACGCAGTACAAACTTAAGTTGATTATAATTATGTAAACCTGTTTCGTTCTGTGGAAGGATATAACGGGGTAAAGATAAACAAATTAACTAACTTCTTTGACGGGACCTCGCATATTTTATTTGTCAAGAATTCGATTTAACGTCGCGCCGTCGAGTACTTACAGACAACAATTTCTGAGTTTTCGTAATCACTTTAATTTTTATATTATTTTAATCTTTGTGTTTTTTAATTTATCGATCACTATACATTAAATATTATTTACGCATTGTAAATAGAGTTACAGCAGCGTATAATTAAATGTTTTTTTATTATTATTAATTACGAAGAAATTTTGTAAATTGGTCTGGTACCATAAAGCACGTAATTTCATAAGTCAAACTTATGGAATATTTTTATCTAACACATTACAAAAAATCTGTTCATGTATGGTATAGTCATCTAAGATACTATAATAGAGAGTCGAACTTACCATCGGCTGGCTAGGATGTTCTTGCTTCATGGCTGGTGCTGTAGCGGGCGCGGGGCTGGGAGCGGCGGGCGCCGCGGGGCCGGGAGACGCGGCGGCGGGCAAGCCGGGGCTGAGGCCGACCGACACTGTTCCACCTAGCGGCTTGCGACCGCGGTAACTCTGGAATATAGTGTACTGTTGTAGCGTGGTAGGCAGAGAGCACATAGTGTTGAGACACTGCGTTATCCATTTCATGACCAATTTCAAGAAGAATGATTTCAGAGGAATAAGGAATTTTAAAGATTATCTCTATATTTTTTGAATATTTACATTATGTGTGATGTTGTGTTTTCTCGCTTAGAGGACTTATGCAAAGAATGCAAAGAAAAGAAAGAGCAGAGCGTGTTAAACATATAAGATACCGCTTCTTCATGATGAAAACATGCACTTAAAAATATAATCATACAAAATAAGCCTAAAAAAAAACAAATTAGTCTACAAAAAAGGGCTCACTTTGCTTGGAAATTAATAACTCCAAGGTGTAAAATAAATAAGGATAGCCAAAAAAATATTTATTGAATAGGCTATCTCGTTTTTAGTCATATGTTTCTATTGTTACTGATATAAAATGTATGTAAATGCAAGTACGGAGCCTTTAAAATAATTAGGAAATATTTAAGTAACCGGTTCGACACGACCGTTGCGGGAGATGCACGATCAGAAATTATTTCAAATTGGAAATAGAAAATTGATGATTACTATTCCTATGTCATTATATTCTATTACCAGATATAATGAGGCTAATTTGCCGTCATTAGAAACTTGTTTGAACTCCTCAAATAACAGTGTAAAATAAAGGAAGAGCATTTTCATGTAATAATAGGTAATACGTGTTATTTAATCACGATGTTTATATTGAACATGGACTTAATGGAAGCTTTTGTTTAGTAATTTCATGTTCGTATTTGTGGTGCACTAGCACAAGAGTGCGTCTGTAAACGCTATGGTTGTGAGTTGGAGTCTCACTTAAAGGATTAAATATTTAATATTTTAATTTCCTCCCTCTGGTAGCCACGTAAAGCGCGGCGTTGAGTTCAGCCACTCAACACACTGTGCCTCAAGAATTCGGCGGAAGGTAGGAAATGGAAGCATTTTAATGGGAACGGAGTGTCTTTACATCAGGTTCCCAAGTTCCCACTGCCTACCCTACTCTATACAGGATACAGCATGAAGCTTAAAAATATATATATTTTTAATTAATAACACTGTGAAGAAATCTAATATCCATGCCACTAATAGAAATATTTTTTTATCTTTTAAAAAATATCGAGAAGAACTTAATAACTTAAGTGAAACTTTTTCACTATAAAGTTTGACATTGTTAGTATTATCGATTTTTTTCAGTATTACTAGCAGTTGGAATAGTTCGTATCGACTAACTTGCACTATATTCAACTACCACCCACACAGCCCCTACAATTGTTTATCTCAAGTAAGCTTAAACTACTTATTTCATTCAACAACTTAATATTATTCTTGTTTATTGAATACATCAGATTTCAAAAACGGAAAAGGCAAGAGATTAAAAATCGTTATTATAAAAAAAAAACAAAACGGCCATTAGATATTCCATTGTCTGAATGAATAGGATTTCACGCAAATTTAGTTTTGCAAAATAAAAAAACAAAACCAAAACCAAATGATGTCTAAACGTATTCATTATAACACACGCGGCGTGGTGCGAACAATGACGCGATTGAAATAATATTAGGTACATACCTACAATGTTCATTCACCGTGGAACGATTATCTTTGATCCGGATCGTTGGACTTACAACTTTGATACGTTAATTTACATACATACGTATATTTTCTATTGCTATATGGTCCATACATATGTTACAATATACATATAATAGTTACTATATTTCTTTTTAAATATATATTTTTTCAACCTAGTCCATTCTCCACTTTCAGCCAGAGTTAAAAAGACATTGCGCGATGAGTAGCGGAAGTCATCGTCGCGTTTTGTCTTGCTAGAGTAGGAAAATGAACATTTTTATATTACTTATAATAATATCGCTTTCGCTAAGGTTACGGACTACTTCAAATAAAGTCGCAAAAAAAGTTTAGCTCATTTGTAGAGAGGTCAAAGACTTTGTTCAGGAAGACTAGTTTGTTTTTAACACTAAACTTTAAACGTTAGTTCTAATTTCTTGACTTTAGGATTGAAAGGTTAAGTTTTCTTAGCAGAGAGCTTTTGTGGTGCCACAGTATTATATTATTTTTAATCTTTTATTAAAATGTTATTCCCTTGTTAAAGAAAATATAAGGTCGCGGGACTCTTCCCTTCTCTTGGAAATAAATAAAGAATCTTATACATCAGAGCTTTAATAAATAATATCGACTAAATATGCTAAAATCACATAGTTTTACAAAATAAAACTTATAAATGCGAGTTGGACCCGCAAACTGAGGGTTCTGTACCAATTTTAGGATTGTATGTCAAGAAGTACAATTTGAAAAAGTTTGCGTATGCACCTACAAATATAAGTTTGTAATGATTTTTCTGTGAAATACCTAAAATAAAATAATATTTTAATGTAAAATATTATTTTAATGTCTTCCGCATTTTCTTTTATTTGCATTTTAAGTTGTTGCTTAGTGTCAAATTTTATACTTTTGAATTTTGAATTTAAGAAATTCGTACAAAATGCAGCAAAATCGATGCATAAATGCTCGTATTTTTTGATAGCGCGGACTTAGAAGTTTGATTTTTGATGCTTCAAGAGAACATATTTGAATATATCATATACATTTTAGCTTAATACCCCAAGCGATTTCGAGGTAAATAGTCTTGATAACAAAGGGATACTATAAGGGTTCCGCTCTTTCCTTTCGAAATACGGATCTCTAAAAATATAAAGTACTTTTTAAGCTGTGTGTAATATAAAAACTTTTTGTTAAGAATACGAACGATATTTAATATAAAAGGTATAATAAAAGATTTCGATAATTTAAAACTTATATCGGTTCATTAGACAACAAACTAGGCGCAGCTGCGGGTTCAATATTTGCCGCTACACTGCATAAACTTACTTAAATCTTTATCTCTAATAAGTACTGAGTTATTATATTTCATTTTATTCTTTTGTTAGCTTCTAAGATATATTATAGAAGAAACTTAAAGCTTTTTAAATTTAAGCTTTTTATGTGTTGAACATTTTTTACCTGGGATTGTGTTTATATGGATAGTGTTATAACGCAAAGTAAGTTTACTATAAAGCTCAAGTAAAGTTTATAGGAGGTTCACATATTGAAATATATTTTTGTGTATTTGAAGATTGTGTGTAGGTAAATATTTAAATGACCTTGAGTTAGTGTTGCGCGATGGTACAATGTAAAAAAGAAAATTAATATATAATTTGCATATTTTTTTTATTTATCACATGTAAGTAGCCAAAGTTTCGAATTCAGTAAATTCGGAATGACATTTAGTCAAGCTGAATTCAGTAATGGCTACTTTATCCAATTTCCTCCATAGAGATATGAAACACAATTCTTTTCTGATCAGTACCGTGGCACATCTGTCATATATTACATGTAGACATATCTATAATATTATATTTAATACTTACTGAGTTTGTTATTTTAAAAAGCACAAATGTAATTCCTCACATGATTTAGTATGTAAAACATACAGAATCTTATGATTTACTGAAAGTTAATGTAAACATAAATTTTATTGTAAAGGTGTATGCACACCGTGAACAATAAGTCAAATTTTAGGCCTGCGACAAAGGCCGTCCATTACCAACAAACAAAAGCTCATTGTTGGCCCACAACTCGCTGTAAACCGCTTTGTGTAACTTTGTGTAAGCGCCTTTAGCTCTCATTTTAATTGCCTTTACAACAGTTATGATAAATCGAGTAATGAAACTGTCATTGCTTAAGATGATATTATTTTCTTTCACGAACTAACAAAACAAACGTATATATATTATAACTATATACGAATATCTAAGGATTTATTATGTAATGTAAAGTTAGTAAGTTCCATAGTTATAATTTTTTTTTTATACATTGATAAAACTTATTCAATTTAAAAAACATTATTATCATTTATGTTTATAGTTAATTTATTATAAAAAAACGCTTAATATCATTTTTATGTTCCTATAATAACTGTATTGTAAATCGTTTGAACCGAAGGTCACGCCAGCGTTTGATCTTTTTGGCGCGAGATCAAAACACGTAAATTAATAATTTTGTGTGACTTTCGAATTAATTTAGGCGGGCGTTTGTTTGTTTTAAGAATATGATGTGTGGTCGGTCTCGGTGTGTATCATAGAGATTTATTACGGAATGTTACTTTTGTTACTGACTGAACAATGCTTTGCACAGGAAACTGTTTTCAAGGTGTTTTTAATATAATTTAAATGTACATTATTTTTTTATTATATTCAACGCCTTGATATTGGTTGTGTTGCTTTTAAATATTACGTGTTACATTTTCGTTAAAAGTTTGATATCGTAAATAGATTTATCTTTTATCAAACTGTTTACGTTCACGTTCTGTCCCGCACAAGGCATGGTAGGCTTTAGTTTCTAGTGGCAAGACACACTCCGTTCCCATTAAGACATTCCTTCCCTTTCCGTGGAATTCTGAAGACATTGCGTATTGAATGGCGGAAATCAACTCAGCGCGTTGCCATTTGTAATTTTATCAATTTATTATTATGGTTTCCCAGTCCACATTTTCATCATCATTACTATGAGATCAACTATGTGTTTAAATACAATTTTTAACATAATATTTTATTTTTTTATTTAAAAAATATTTTTCCATCAACCGTCAAGTCATTATTTTAAGACGAGCTTTCGTGCCTATCGCGTGATTAGTTTCATGTCAAAATTGGTTTGTAAGTTTATTTTTATAATTAATTTAAGTGAAAGAGATGTGGAGGCACACCCGCGGCCTCGTTAGATAGTGTTATCAGAGCGATGGTTTCCGTCCCAACAAATTATTAATCACCATGGACGAGGAAATAGGTCGCGATAAATTTAGAAAGAAAAAAAAAACTTTTTATATAATAACTTTTTTATATATGGTGCTAGTAATTAATTAAATAGATATAGTTATTATTCACGATTTTATTTATATTTACAGCTCTCCCGCATTTCGTACTAGTAGTCTAATTAAACATCGCGTGCTGGGTAGCGGAATCCATCGATAAAGTTTCTGAATGGGGGAAACGGCTATAATAGCTATATATAGTATTATTAATAAATATATATACCCATATATACCCAATTAGTTATTTGATATTAGTAAATATCAAATAATATGAATAGTCATATAAATTTACAAATCATTCGACTTAATTTTGAAAATTTTTTTTATTTGATTTTTATAAGCAGTAAAAAAAGTTTTAGAAGAGAATTTTATCTGCTTTTAATGCATTCGAAAAACCCTCCAATATTTTGTAGATCTACATCAAACCACGCTATCATATCTCTTGAGCACACAAATATTTTTAAAGCAAACGGAGACACGTATACACAAACAATAAATACTCCTTCATATCAGTGCTATCGATAACATTTTTAAAAATATATGATTTAATAGATATACAAAACAAAAAGGCTTCAATCATACAACTTTTCTGTGCATATAATGCTATGTTTTGTTTTCACTCAACACAAATATAAAGAACGAGTTTGAAACATCAAGACAGTGTTTATGTTGTTTCTGTATGACTATACAAAGTTTTAAATACGTATGTTTTAGGGGAAATGCTAATCTGGCTCACGATATCTGATAAAACAGGCATGTAAAAACGTCGGAATGGCAAATATATGTAAATACAGCGGCAGAGAAAAGCAATACTTTAGGCAAAGTGCGCCGCGGGCAATAAACGAGGCTCATTACAAAAATATTATTCAGCTATCCCGTGAATGTTTTTAAATGTAAAATAACGATTTCAGCGTTTTTGTCTGTTTTTAAGTATATTTTTGGCATTTAATATTGAAACGAAAAAAATGTGATATATAAAAACTGTGCAGAAACATGAAGCAGAATTTCTGGTTTTTTTTCCAGAAAATAACTTAATGGAATTTTTTTTAAGTTACCTAAACATTGTTTAAATGTTTTTATTTATTAAAAACTTTTACAATCAACTCGTATGTATTATAAAGAGTGGAAAAGTCTGCGCTCCTTTTGCGGGAGCAGCTTATATAGTACATATACATTTCTAACCCTACTAAAAAATATAATCAAAATTCGGAAACAGTTTACACGTAGGTTTTTTTATTTCGCGATTTTTTTCCATACTGTATTACGCGTGACGCACTTAGGAGTAGATACCAAAAACGCGAACACCTACTACTACAAAAATACTACGAAACGTGGCCGATCTGCCACTTTTCATTCTCGAAAAACAAACCTGAACGAGAAAGGGATTATCTCTCGCAATTACCTATTTTCTATAATAAACATAAACAATTTTCAACCGCCAATGCCGACGACTCGATATCTTGAATGAGTGTCTCCGTTGTGTTTTTAACAAATGGCGTATTATTTAATAACGATAATTTCTTTAATTATTCCGAAAAAATCACTATTTCATTTTTGGCAAAATCGCTTTTGTTTGAATTGTATTAGGTTTTTATAGAGAAGTTAAAACTATACGTCCATGTGGTGATGACAAAATCACTCTAGGTATATAAATTATTTGTTCATTTCTTTGCGTACGATCAATATTCAGATTGATAGTAGGTATATTTCAAGTTCAGTGCATGAATAAAGTGACTGTAGGGAACTATTATTTATATTTATAGTTTATTTAATATGTATCATTTATGTATTTCATTTATATTGTAATTTATTTATTTATCATTTATATACATACATACATTTAATATTGTTTACATATTTTGTAGTAAGTATTCGTATTTAGTTTATTTATATCAAAGCGCTCACTGCAGTCGACTGAACCGGTAAGGTGCCGTAAGATTTACGCCTACCCCCTTGTCGACGGCATATTTTATTATGACAGTCAATGCTTGCCACTCGATGCGCTTTCCATACGTTCCTTTGTTTTATCTAGTACTTTATTCTAAATTCGTGTTTTTCGTGTTCTATTATATATATATATATATATATATATATATATATATATATATATATATATATATATATATATATATATATGTTTGTGGTTGACTTTCTTATATACTGTGCCGTAATTGTTAATTGTGATTTGTGTTATCACTCTATGTACATTTAAAGTGGTGTTGATTAAACTCAGTGCTATTTGTAAGTAGACTTTTATTCACCCATTATCAACACTACAGACTAATTCCCTCTCTTGAAATTAATAAAATTACGGAATATTCAAGTTGTAACTTTTCATATAATATCAAAACCATTTCGCATATATTTTCACTTATGATAACGGTGTACGAGAGTTTACCAATCTACTTTTCCGATAAATCAAGACTCAGGAACGTTTAACAATGTGTCGACATGTGTGCTGTAATTTATTGTCTTACGTTTGATCGTGTTATTTATTATAAACGACATACATAAATTTACGTGTTTTTCTTAGCTGTGTGCAATAACCAAATTTTTGTTCTTTTTCTTTAGATATCTGCTGTATTTTGCACGGTTCCTAAACAAAATCTCCTTTATTCACTTGTGCCTCCTTCATTCATTCCAATACAAAAAGAAGCTCTTTATTATACCGCGTAACTCAAAACCGTGTTTAATATAGCCGAAAATATTTTAAGATTTTATAGGTGTCATAGTAACAACCAAGTGTTTCCATACCATACGAATGCATTACAATGACGTCTAAGTATAGTTTACAGAACTAAACAATTTTACAATAAAGAGAGCTTTTTACTATTTAAGGCAATTTTTTTTTAATTTAATAGCAATTGTATAGTTTTCAGGTTTTTCCTGAACTAGTACGGCCTGTAGATGCTAGATGCCAAATTTCCTAGTTTTAGGTCAACCGGAAGTACCCTAAGAATTATGATTTCCTTGAAAGAGTCGAAATAGGCATTTTTTTGCGATATAAACTGCCATATCTTTTTTTAAGTAAATGTATTTTTTTTTTCAGGAAATCATGGGGCTGCACATGTGAGTATATGTTTTGATTTTTATCTCGACATCTCCAAGCGGTTTTGAAATAAATGCTCTTGATAGACAGAGAGACAGACAGACAGACAGACAACAAAGTGATCTTATAAGAGTTCCTTTTTTCCTTTAAAGGTGCGGCACTCTAAAAAAGTCAAATCATTCAGAACGGAACAAACATTTTCACGTTTGGAAACTTGTATATAATTCTTAGAAGCCCTGAAAGTGACTTATCACCAATAACTATGATAAAATGTAACCTACATTACGTACTTAATGCAAAAACCGTATATAATTTTTAACTTTATAACAAAAGGGGTAAAGTTGGATATTAGTTAACATTGAAGTGTGTACGTGATTTAGAAGTGCTCGGTCAGAACACGTGTTACACCACGTTGGCCGATATTTATTCCTGCCCGAGGCGGGAGTGTAAGCGCGTCATATACTCAGTTAATATTTGATTGTAATATATAATAATACTAATAAGAAAAGTAATAGTCATCATTATTGTATAATATTTATATTTTATTAATTTAAATTTATGTTTCCATTTCTTCGCTCTGGAGTCGAGGCAAAGCGCGGCGTCCAATTCCGCCACTCAATACGCAATTTCTTCAAAATGCGGCAGAAAAGGAACCAGGATGTCTTAACACAAGATTTCCTCTGCCTACTCTGCTGTGTGCGGGATACAGCGTGAAGTTGTAATACTTGATTTAATATAGAATTTTAAAAATATTTATATTTAAAAATAAACATAGTATCTCTACATACAAACGGTTTGGAAATGCTAGGGAAAATGCAGATTATGAAAAGTACCATAGCTATTGTCATGTATATCAAGACCGACTATCTTTCGTATCGTGCTGTCTCTATCTGATCTGTTATGAATGAGAGAGACCGATGCCAGATACACTGGGTTTTTCAACAATCCCACTTGGTTGCTTGGTAAAAAGTGTTTTAGAAGAAAGAGGCCAAACCGCCGTACGAAGCAGTATCTACATAATAATAGATGATAGATTACGATCAATTCTTGACGTGCGTGACAAATGATATTCATAAATATACGTCCTACTTAAGTGCACTCATTTATTACGCTTGCTTTAAAATAGTAATGGTTCTTTGGATTCAAATTGGACCTCCCATAATCATGTTATTATACGATTTTAAGATATTTGATTGCTTTGTCTCGCTATTTCTATGGAAAAATGTCTTATTATTATATTATACAGCATAATATAATTAATAGTACAGATGATACAAATCTAAATCTAAATAAAAATTATAATAAACTATAACTTTTAGTTTTCTACTTTAGTTGATGTAGCGCGTGGGAAGTTGCAATGTAATATTCACTCATACGTAATCTTCATACCTCTTAATATTCATTTATTATTCAAAGTAATATATCCAATAATGCCTCCATAGTAGCCTAAACATTAAGAGCGGTTTATAAACACGAGGTCAGGTTCCTGAGAAGTTCTACTCCCATCCGGCGTAAAGCTAAAAAGATACTAGTATAAAAAAATATGTATGAACTCCATTGCTTAAACATTTTAAATTAATCTGAGCGTAGATCGATATAATTTAAATAACTCGAAGGTTAACGGTGCTGTGTCGCGATTGACTCCTCACCTTCCTTATTGAGCCTATTATGTTCTTGAATTGATTACTTCCGCAAGATCTACATGTACATACATACATAATATATTATGTATTTATATAATTACAAATATTGTACATATTTGTATAAAGTATAATATAGGGGCGGAGTGATCGTTGACTTTGTTCTATTTATTTGAATTCAGATCAGTTTAAAAACTACTGTTTTTACGCAGAGAGAACCTTGTGTTAGGACACTCCGCTCCCCATTTTGCGTGTTTTGTGGCAGAACCCAACGTCACGCTCTGCCTGCCACCAGAGCGAAGAAATGAAACAAAAGAGTGGGAATCGAACCCACAAACCGTCACGTTCTCAATCACAACCTGTGCTCCTGTGCCACGACTGTCTGCACTTTTCTATACCTACATTTCATGTACCTCATGAATGGGTTTCGAACTAACAACCACCACGTTCAGTGGTAAGCGTGGGTCTTTGTTCTATATAGACTCGAAGTTATACCTATGCTAAATCTGTCTTACAACAATATTTTACAAAACATAAACATTAACAAAATTAATAAACTCTTATGTGTTCTATAGAACTATAATAATGGTATATAAAATATTTTGACGGCGATTACGTCATGTTTTATTGTCTTTATAGTAAAAGCTTTGAATTTGTTATGTTATTAGTGATGTACCCAAACGTTATTCGATAACGATTCCTCGATTGTTATATAAATAATGATAATGTTTAATAAATATTATTTCATTGCGAACGGTAATAATTCGCGGCTATTCCAAACATCCGTTCTTCTTATCAAAACATCTATGTTATTTGACTGTGAATCAGACTTAATCAATAATATCGAAATATACTGGGCTGTTTAGAGTTACGAGCACATCACTTGGTAGCAGGTTCCTATGGAGTTTTTTTACAATACGTAAAATTTTCGTATTACGTAAATAGAGTGCCCAAAAATTGCACGTTATAATTAATTTCCAAGATCGAGCTTATTTTTAATAATAACTATATATTGGGCAACGCGTTTACATAACTGCTATACAAGATGCAAATTCCTTAGGTTCACATGTGAAGTATAAATTCTATACTAGAGGCGCCCCGAGCGGCGTTCTCCAGTTATTGAACAATGGAACAAGTCACATGAAAGACTGTGAAACACTGAAACCTATACAACCAAGTTGAGATGGAGTTGGTAACTAGAAGATACAGTTTGGTTTTGTGTAGCGGTTTCCACTTTAAATTAACCTGAACCTTTTGGTTTATTTAAAGGTTTAACTGTTTAAATACTTTATATTTCGTTATATTGTTTATATTTTTATTTTAAATAGCTTAAAATAATTTAAAAATCGATATTTGAACGATAATGTGTGAATATTTTATTTAAACGCAAAGGAAAGTTTCTTTACGACGCCGTAATAAAAATTATGGTACATTTTTCCTGTCAACCACGACTACAGCGTAGTAGTGACTAGTGAGTAACCGGGAAGCACAATATGTGGGAGAGCGGGACAGCATGTGTGACGTCACCGGCGCGGGCGCAACACAGAATGGCAACCTCGCTTAAAATGTTTTGTAAATAGAACGATTGTTGTAAGAGCGGGACGCATCCATGCAAACGAAGGGGACGGAGAACATGTCAAAAAACAAAATTGAACTCTATGGGCAAGAATTATGGAATTCAGAATATGTTTCTGGAGTTTTTTTTATGTACAGTTAGGATATTTCCGAGCCGCTTGCGCGTGTTGAGCTTCGAGTAATATTTGTTTATCAGCAACTATTCCGTTTATTACGTTAGTTGCAACGGACTGATTAATTAATAGATTAACGCATCCGTGAAGTTTTCTTCCAACAAAGTTAATTAAATGTTTAACGTTGCGTAATCTCGTCTTCGCAATCTTTTAGCTATTTTAGCTACAATGTCGTCCTTGGACTCATTGTTGGATCTTTATTAACGTCCCCTTTTGAAGAAATTGAATTTTATAAAAACTCGTATCTGCTGAATGGATAGGAAAATGCAATTTTCTATATTATTATTTTTTGTTAGTATTATTAAAAAATTGTAAGAATAATACAGAATACATTTATGTTTTTTATATTGAAAATTATTATAGCTTCCTATAGGAGAAGAGAAAACGCGCTAAGACCAATTTAATTCTGTTAACGTAGTATTACCCTATGGGTTATATAAGAGTTATATAAGAGAACGTTTAGTATTACAGTGTTATATTAAGCTCAATATACTATATATTTATCGCTAGAAAAATATTCATATAATTTTAAAAAATATTAGATACTCCTAATTTCATCTCCCCTCCGTCAATATATACGAAATAATAAATAAATAAGTGGCGGGCGGAGGGTGGTTTCAGGCCGGGGTCGTCGACACATCGACCGCCCCCCCACTCCCTCCAGTCGTATCGAACCTTCGCGGATGTGATATGTCTTAGTTATTTTATTTAGGCATGGTAAATAAATGTACAGTCTACTCTAAATCAAAATGTCGTGTGATTATATTTTTCATATTTTTAATATAATAATATCACAAAAAACAAGTTAGTGTATAAGTTAGTTATAAATACAAACACCGCTTGTTGTCATATATATTAGTAAATTAAAGGAAGCTCTGGTAATAACAAAAAAGTTATAATCACAACGCGAAATAAAAATTTGAATAGCACAGACAGGTAAAATGCAACATAAAATAAAAGCTGTACGAAAAATAAATAGAGACAGCTAAGGAGAGCAAAAAGTGTTTTATCTACAATATTTACCTTGATTTCTTGTAAGACCTGTAAACAATTAGATTCATATTAGTTTAGAAAACATAATATGTCACACGTATGTATATAATATAAAATATATTAAACATATATTAAGTGATGGTTGATGGCTGCCACTCTGTAAGGAATTTCTAACTAAGAAAAGAATATATATTTTAAAATACCATTGAAACCCATTCTACTCAGTTGTGTGTAAAGATAGGCAATCAAATGCGGGTGATGGGACGTCGATCGACAGAAATGACGAAGACTGGATAGCCTTATAGTTTTGTTCAACAGTTGAATAAAGCTTAAATAAATGCATATAAACGTTGATTTTATAAAAGTAAATATATTACAATATAACTAAATACATTTTAAAATATTTGTAACTAATAATTTGTTTAATTTTCATACTTTTGATTGATGAAATAAATATTGATGAATGATGTAGATTTTTTTTGTTCGTCAGTAACAATAAGTTTATTCTGTCCATCCTACAGACTGATAAATAAATCCTCATAACTATATTGTGTTATTTTTTTTGTACATTCACGCTGTATCCTGCATTTAGCAGGATAGCCAAGGGGAAATTAGTGTTAACGCACCATTCGTTCGCGGAACTCAACGCCGTGCTTCGTTGTTATAAGCAAGCAAGAAAATGAAAAAAAAAAAAAAACATTCTCGTGAGTGGGAATCAAACCCAAAACCGTTGTTTTCATAGTCAAATGAAGAGTCACTACGCCACGATGGCCTCGAAATAAAAAAGATTACTTTAAAATTATCTGTATCATATAAGTTGTCAGTAAACTTTTATTAAGCATTTATTGTAAGGTATATTTACTCCAAAAGTACAGAAATCGCTCTGAGTGGTTTCTAAGAAAGCAAAGGTCGCCGTCTCAGAGTGACCCGGCCCTGATAATCATCGTTTGGACTTAGGTCAGGTTTGTTTACACTACATTGTTCGCTTACTCTACGTTATTCGTAGAGTTGGCTGACTTCGCAGTATAAGTTTATTTTGAACAATTTGAATGCGATTGAAAGGGATTCGAGGTCTTGGTCATTATTTGAGAGATGGTTGTCGGGGATAGGTCAAGTTTATATAAACGAAATGTATTAACTGTTTACTAATTATGAAGAACGAAAAAATATATTGTATATAATATGTATATGAAGTTTTATTCTCAGCTTCTCGCTAAGAATATGGACAAAATTGTAATTGATTTTTTAGCTTCACTTTTTATCATATACATAGTAGACAGATAAAGAATCTAGTGTCAAAACACTTTGTTCTTTACATTAAGTTCGTTATAATACACGATGGGTGGCGTAACTCAACGCATTACTTCTATACGACAAAATTAGATATAAATTCCATAATATAGTACCATATTCCATAATAGAAAAGTTTTGCAAGCCGGCAGATTCATGTACATCCGGATAATAAATAGTAGTTTCATTTATCGTCACGATCCGCGTGAACTATCGCTGTTCAAACAAGTGCTGAACTAGAGCTAAGCCGAACAGGTGTGTTAGTTTTTTATCGATTAAACAAACGAACTGGATTCGAATGTAATTTGATTTCCTATTTTCCGTAAAAACAAGGATGCATATTTTTTTGATCTTTTATATTACACGTATAATATGTTCTGTTTTTGTTTTATAGAAATGATTTTATTTAAAGCTTATAGTATATTGATTGTTTATATTTTATAATTTCGTCAGTATATTCCTTTAATTGCGTGAATTATTCCTTTTTTCCCCATTGAGTCTCACTGATGGGATTACATGCAATTTCAAATTTTAATTTCTCCTCTGATTTTTTGATATAATAATATGTATATACAACGTATATATAATCAAGCCAAATATTTTTATGATGAGGATAGCCATCGTGAAACTACTATAAACGTGTTAGTTGTGGGTTCACTCTCCACTTAGAAACATGAAATATTTTTATTTTCCTACCTTGCCCAAGGCAAAGTGCGGCGTCTGTCTGATGAATCTGATGTATTTCATAACATAAGGTTATATATACGTTTCATATTTATAACTGCCATCACTACACTCGCGAAGTGTAGTGGAAATTTGAAACAAAATACAAAACAAACCTCCAAAATAGAAATAAAAAATTATTTACTTTCTGTTATTAATAATTTATTTTCTCTTCGATTGAAAGTTTCAAATTTACTGTTACTTATATTATCATAGTTCATTATCATTGCACAACACTCGCTAATTGGTGCTAAATCGCTCTAATTGACTGTTGTGTACGAGTATACTATTGTACTGTTGTGTTTAACAAACTGTTTATTTCATAACTTCCAAATTAAAAACATATAATATATTAAATAATTTATAAAACTATATTTTTATGTAATTTAAATAATATTGTTAGACAATGTAACCTTGTGTTTTTAAATAAATAACATAATTTTAAATGTTAATGTACGAGGAAATTTTTAACTAAAAATGCTACAGATATGCTAATTTTATCATTCATTATATATAAATAGCATTCGTTATTTTAATTCGAATGTTGAAATTGTACAAGTTTTAAAATATTAATGTGAAGCCATTTACCATTAACCATTTTGTTTCAATATGTAAAATGTATATATATTTTTTATTACCCATTCTTTTATATTATTTTTATTACAAAATTGTAGAATCATCAGGGTGTTACGGTTTAATAGCTTTATGTAAAACATTATATTAACTTTTCTTAAAGCGTAAAATTGCAAGTTTTAACGATCTCTTTCACGGCATTGTTTTGCATAAAATTAATGAAGAAATCTTTAGGCGAGTACGATAAACGCTTTATGTGCTTCTAATATTATATTAAGTTGCATTTTAATATGAAGTTTCGTTACATTGTATGTACATTTTAAAGTTAAAACACTTGTAACGTAATCAAAGCAAAATCGAATCAAATAGCAAAAATATTGGACGAAACGCCAACAATTTGCATTACAATAATTCATCCCAGTTCAGATCCCGGTCCCCAGCGAGCGACGGGTCTACAGTGGAGGTATCGTCACGCACAAGTTCAAGGGCGGGATTCACCGGGATCCCAGCAATCCCAAGGGCTCGCGATCAGCCACTGAATGGAACGCTTAGGTTTGTTTGTAAACAACGTTTACATTTTATTGTAAGTTCAATAGCCTTACACCTGAATCGAGTTCAACGTTCTGGCTGTTTGGAGTTCACTAAGGGCTCTATGGACGGTTGTATTGCTAGTGAAGTTTTAAACGCATTTACAACTTGTCGGACTTTTAACTTTCGATCTTTCATCTTTGTGGGGATTCTTTGAGCTTTATACTGAAGGAATATTTAATTTATTTCATTATATTTATGTTTTGCCTTGTTAAGAACTTTATGAAATATAAACATTTTTAATATCTACAAGGAATTAAAAATTTACAGTCTATTAAAAATGACATTGCAGACATTATGTAAGTCATATAGGTATGTCATATACTAGTTTTTAGTGAAACTATCGCCGCGCTCGTACTAACCTACCGCAACGCAAGTCACGTTCATAGGCGAGAATGAATGCCCATAATAGTTATAATTTAAGGTATTTTATTTTATTTATGTTTATTTTACCAACATTTATTAATTCAAACGCACAGCTTAACTTTGTTATATTACCAAAAATTTAAAAAACCTATCCATCTATATACTACATACTAGTGTAGTTTTTAATAACTAAATTAATGGCATATGAGCTATATGCCTAATAGCATTTAAATAGTAAATTTACAAACAAACGTTATCGTTATACTAAACGGTAGGATCACAAGGTGACAGCGGCGGCGCGCCGTCTAGCGCCATCTCATCGCTCTGATAGAAGAACCCCTTGAAATAACACTTATATCAACAAGTACCCACTCACTAGATACACGAATGAGATCTTTTTGATATAAAAAATGATAAACTAAAACATTAGGATAAATAAATAAATGTATTTTTCCAAATGAAACATTACCACCTTAACTTTGGCAGTTAACACATTTAGTAAAGTCAGATTATATTGAAAAATTAATTTACACACCATTATAAATTTTAAATAACTAAAATATAAAATAGATTAAATTAAATACAGACGACATGAAAATCATTACATGCAACATAATGATCATATGTGAATTAAGACCGTTCAAGAAAGTTCCTTTGTCCTATTGTTTCTCAATAATGCTAATATCGTTTCATTTTTGAGTAGAAAGCATAAGAGAAAGTTACAGATACGTCTTCTAAATGAGTCCATGTGAATGAAATTCTAAATAATAAGCAGTAAACTATAATATGTCACTTTCAATGGTTGAATGTGATTACAGATAAAACATTTTTTTTAACGTTCAAAATCGATATGACATGTGATTTATTATTCGTTTCAACATAGTAGAAAAAATATGATGATGTTTTAATAAAAAATATGTAGAGTTTTTAATTTTTAGAATGTGCCTTGGAAAGCATGACACAGGCTAATTGTACCTGATATGAGTCGTAAACTCAATTACGGCGCTCGCTACGCGCGGAATTAAAATTTACACTCGCCGTAAAAGCCCCACGTGTAATGGATGACTACAAAATTACGTTTTTATCCACATTCCCGTACATTTGTTATATAATGGAAATTCAATTGAAGAGATCGATTTTTTTGTAAAGAGAAATAATTTATTTTGCTTGCTATAATGTTTGATTAAAAATTCATCGAAATATCAAAGTGGTTTCTTCATAAAATGGCTTGGTGATGGTGATATACAAAGTTACTTACTTACTTATTACTAGAGTGCAAAATAGAATAATGCTATCTTTTTTTTCTATTTATTATTTATTATTTTATTTACTTAAATTTATATTTCCATTTTTTCGCTCTGGTGTCGAGGCAAAGGGCGTGTTGAGTTTTGCCACTTAATACGTAGTGCCTCCAGAACTCGGCAGAAAGTGGGGAACAGAGTGACTTACACTAGGTTCCCTCTGCCTACCCTGCTGTGTGCGGGATACAGCGTGAAGCTAATTTATTTTTTTTTTGTTTCACGCTGTATCCCGCATGTTGCTAGACAGAAGGAACACAGTGTTAAAATACTCTGTTCCCCATCTTCCGCTGAATTTTTTGTGGTCTTGCGTTATGAGTAGTGAATCTAAACGCAGCACTTTTGCCTTGGTACCAGATCAAAGAAATGAAAATATTAATTAATATTAATACATTCCACCAAGTGAGTATCGAACCCACAACCGCGTCTCGTTACGGTCACACGCTTGTGCCCCCGCAGCCACGACAAACATGACAGATATATACCAATATAAAAAAGTAGTATACAGATTGCAAATGATTTAGTTAAGCGGATGCTAGTTTTCTTCTAAAATAGTCACTATTATAGAAAATTATGGTGTAGAATGTATTATAATTATAAAACGTAAGTATCCTTTGCGTCTAATATTAGTAATTTTGTAAAATTATAATTTTAATAATAAGAGAAAGTGAGAACAAACACTTTCTTAAACTAATCTTATTTCGCGATAGTTATAATCAGTAACTTATTTTATGCTAATAAAGAAAGTTTTATACACCTTTTGATAATAGTCTAGACTTAGTGCAAAATATTGTAATATCATTATCAGTCTACAAACTTTCAAGTCTATTTTGAATAAGAGTTAATCGATGGTACTATAATGTACCTAAATAATTATTTTGAAACGATATTTATTTTGCTTTATATAAAAAAATGACTCTACATTTTCGTAACAACACATCCCCGTCGCATATTGGACATTTTTAATTAACAGGCCGTTTTTAATTAAACCAATATTACTTTGCGAGTACGAATCAAAAGTTGTAAACAAATATACATCGTACACGTCACCACCGACGTGCAAAAGTAAAAATGTACGGGTTTCACGGTATTCCAATTATCTCGTCTGCCGGTGTCCATTATTGATTTTCACTTTTTTGCCCTTCCGCGGCCGTCTGCTTTAAAATACGCTTATTAATACGCTGTGCCCGTCGCTGTGCCGTGTGTTGTGTCACAGAACGTGGACGCCGAGGGAGGTTTTTACTGTAATTTCAGGGTCGCCCTTATTTATGGCCAAGTTCATGTGACAATTCCCGTCGCTCTACGTGTATGATATTTCTATAGGCCATGCTTCATAACACTTTATTTCACAACATTTTTATTCACATATCTTATTATAGTTCCTGTATATATATTAGTAGTATATATATATATTACACCTTCCTGATTTTGACTTTGACTTTGTGTTTTTAATCTTAATTTTATACTATATTATTTACTACATTAATTAATTCATTCATTCATTGTACTCTCTTTTCCTACAGATACACAATAACAAAAATTATAATGCTTAGTGTTGGGCTAAAGATAATTTTGGTAATCTTAAGGTGTTTAAAGTCTATGTGTCTGGTTAAAGAAATTGCTGCTTTGGGTCGCATTATAGTGAGCACAACGTGTATAAATGACCAAAAAATGGAAAATATAATGTCTTCTTTTCATTACATTTTCTCAGTCTATTCAACTAAATAAACAAGATGCGTGACGAATCTTTAAGTTATTTGATATAAGTCTAATGTTATCATACAAGCATCGCTTATACAGCGTCGGAATGTTACCAGTTGTACGGTTCCACAAATTGAGCGTGCGTGAAAACCACGTGTTTTTATTTACACCACTATCAAACAGCTATCGGCTCTCAATGGATCGAGGCCAGAATGACCTACATTTTTCGCCACGCCACGCTATGCGTACAGTGTGGGCGTCAATTGACATGTCGGGCTTCGTCATTGCTCGTCAAGCCTAGCAATTTAAAGAGATTGAAGGAAATATTTCAAGTATTTCTTTTGCGGATCGTTGAAAGTGAAAATTGTCAATATTTATTTTAAAAAGTAATAATCATCTTCTTTCTACTATATAGATTTATTTTTAAATGTTTTATTTATAAATAATCGTAAATAATCTAATGTTAACTAATTAAACAAAAAATACTAATAGTCATATGGTTTTACATATGTTAATGCGTTGCCACACGTGACGCGGAACGCATTTAAAAATAGAATCACGGCTTTGATGAAGATAATGATACGATATTCACAGTGAAACATAATTGTTAATATTTTTAATTTATAAGACTAGAAATACAAAATGAAAATTTGTTTTAAATATTCATTTTAAATGTTCATTAAATAAAAAACTATGTACATAAATTTAGCTCTATAATGCCTGTGTCCTTTCTTTTTTATTTGTTCAACACTATCATGATAACTGATAGTGTCTTAGAATTTTGGACTTGAAATATCTTATCTATTCATTAGAGGATGTGAGAACTAATAACTCAATAAATAACATCCTGTCTATAAATTGTTGGAAATATACATAAATATATGTGTGCAAGATTTTAATGAGTCTTTGACAATTAAAAGATAAAAAAGTAATTTAAAGTTACTATGAATATTAGATATATAATAACGCTTTGTAAAAATGTTTTAACAGATTAGTTTTATAAATAATCAGATCATAAATTTTCTTTAAATTATAATTATTATATTTTAATGTTGTTGCATAATAGAGTAAAAATAATTAAAATAAAATATAAGAAAAAAATAAAAGAAAATAAAATGAGTATATTAAAACTGTAGTCTAAAGTGTGATAATATTATTATTTAAAATGTATTTTATATCAATATAAATAAAATACGAAATAATATTACAAAGAAAGTGCAATAAGCCTATAGTTAAATTTAACTTTGGTTTTCAAAGTACGGAGATAGTAAATCTGAAATAGGAATCTGGCAGCAAGACAATTATAGTGATTTTTTATATATAATATAATTACACAATAGAAATAATGATAATAACATGAATAAATTAAATATTTTAGCGCGTGATAAGCGGTCAAGCATCAGTCATCCATCAGATAGGACGGTAACGCTCTACATTTACCGTCTTAGTCGCGTGCCGTAAAGTTTATCGACCCTTATATATTTTTTTGTTAAGTTTTATTATAATGAATACACAATATTATTTTTTTTATTATTTATGTTATTATGTTTTTTTTTAAGTATAAAAGTAAATTGTGAAAACTATTAATTATAGAAAAATATCCTCAAAAAAACGAACCTCAAAATTTCAAAACTGAGTTGGCCGAAAATCCAGTCACAGATTTAAAAAAATTAAAACAAACACAGCACACACGTTCGAAATTTGAAATAATCCGAAGTGATTCGCGCGGGAAGTGACTGCGGTCGCTCGTATAGGCGCGTGGCGAGTCCGGAACGTCGCACGTGACTGAGCGAGCGAGCGCGCCCCCGCGCCCGCCCCGCGTAAACAAATTACGATTTTGTAGATACGTCGAGATATGTCGAGATGCGATGGACGTATAGGAATTTTTATGGTTTGACATTTATTTGACTTTGTTGAGCTTAAAATGTTTTAGTATTATGTTAATTTTTTGTTGTGGAAGGTCATAGTGTAGTACTATTATAACATGTAGAGTTGGTAGAGCTTATTATATTTTTTTTTTCTAATATTTTTCGAAATAATCTCTTATTTAGAAAAAGTATGTAAATAACATAGAAATGTAAATTTTAAATATTAATAGTTTAATATTAAACAATTACGTTAGCCTAAATCAATCACTATCATTAACTTAAGAAAGGTCATATTAGTTATGTTTCATTTTTTAATTTATGTACATTACATTACGTACACAAATGAATAAGTTATATTTTATTATTATAAAAACGATATGGTTTATTTATACATCATTTAAAGTTGGGTCATAAATCATTTATAATAGGCCATTGTTATGTTAAATATCACAACAAAATGTAAAGCAAATCGAAAGAATCGGATCTTTATAATATCAATTGAATATTTTAATATATTTCCAGCATAAATGTACCAAAGACTGTATTGTTGTTCTTATATTTAAAAAATGCTTTTTTTAGTGGAAATTCTATTTCTGCATACAAAAATATTTGAAAATAAATATTTTTGTCGGTTAGGCATAAAAAATTTCATAAAATAATTTTCTCTTTATGTCTATTTGTTTTACTGTCACTATGACCTGTTATTTTGCATGCATCCTAGTATGGATGCAGTATAAAAATAACAGGTCATATTAATCTAATAATTCCCAGGAAACAAAAACATGAAGTAATGACCCTCGAATTTGATTGGAACCTGCATCAAGCGCATTCTGAGCATAAATAAGTTGTTATGTAACTATCAAATACAAAAATACTCGACATGAATTGTTTATTTCGTTCTTGAACTTTAAAAAATGTTATCGACAAGCTTGCGCGTGGCCTATACAAATATTTGATGCGATTGATGCTTGAGTGCACTATTCCATGCAAATGGCTGCCATACACGAAATTGGTCTAATTTCATTTTAAATAATATATACAGCGGTTTTATTATGAAAAAGACCTTATTTTGGAACATAAAACAAAGTAAAAATAAAGAATTAAAATATAACAGGTGAGATGCCTCAATAACAGTTTTTTCATTAAAAAAACAAGTGGCAACAAAGTGGAGAACGGAAATGGGAACGAAGTGTCTTATCATTAGGTTCCCAAGTTCCCTCAGCCTACCCTGCTATGTGCATTATACAGAGTGAAGCTAAAAAATTAACAATTGAAATCTTTATTATATTTTAATGAAATTTATCAAAAAAGTTAATAAACGAAACACTACCAAAGCGTGTGCTTTTTAATTAAAACTTTTTAATTTGTTGTTGCCACCACAAGACGTTAAATGTTAATGACATTACTTTGGTCGCTTATTTCTTATTACTAGTATATTTTTATCCTTTTCTGTAGGTAGAAAAATATTTACTTACTTTATAAATTTATTTTAAGTGTTAACTTGGGCACCATCCAAGCGTATAAAATGATTTACACGAAATTCATTTACTTTAATAATATAAACTTTATAATAATTGTGTTTTCTCACGATATTTCCAAAGAAGTTCCTTATCGGAGAGCGCTCGAACATGTTAATTATCGCGCATCTCTACATGATGAATGTATTTTCTTCCCTCAATATTTCACAATAAATTACCTGGAGTAATATTGTTTACGATTCTTGTCTTATATATTAATGTATTTTACTTAGGACGTGTTATATGAATAAGTTTTTATGTATATTTCATGTTAAAAAAGTTTCTTCACACCAGTATAGCACAATTAAATAGGAGGTATTTGAATACAATGGTTTTGAGTGCAAATTTAGAGGAATTCTTATGTATATATATTATGTTAATTTAAGCATTTTTATAGGATTTTTTGATCTGGTTGCATAAAATGCGGCGTTAGTATTGGCATTTATTGTTAGGTTCACTTCTGAATTTACAAAAAGCATTACAACAATATCTGATACTAAGGAGCATCAATAAATATAATCGTAATAATAATAATAAAAATTGTACAGCAAAATCATTAACACACTACCATAAAAATAAAAGCATGTTCAGGTAACATAATATGTGCAATAGCAGCTATACCAGTAGTAATCTCATCCAGGTTATCATCAAAGTACGATGGAATATTATAGTAAAGAAGAGTGCAATAAGTATCAAGTCCAAGTAATGTACTGAGTGTGCTTTTATATTTTGTTGTTTTTGCATATTAATTAATAATATTTCTTTTACTTCAAAATACTTAAGACCTTCGTCATTGAGCTAATTATTACCTCTAAAATATAATTGAAGTGATTTAATGAACAATCAACTAGCTACGTGTTCCGGCCACGGTTCGTAGCGGTTGTAGACGCGTTCCGGTCTACGCGGTGCTTATGCAAAAGAGGCCGATATTTCATCGCCGCCCGTCCATTGCAGTCCATATTATCATAACAATCGCGAACTACGCTAAGCGTTTTGCCCGGCTCTATGAATTTATGCACATGGACCTCATAATATACATAATTCCGTCCGCATCGAGCTACGATATCGCTCGAGTTTTCTAAAAGATTAATCGATTTATAATAATCGATCATACATTCGTATGACGCTATCGATATCTTAGCAGTTATTTTTTTTTCGATGATACGATTTACAGAGAGAAATACAACTGCTAAAAACAACTGGTAACAGTTAAAAAAATATACTTCTTTCTTTTACTTTCCTTTTTTTGAATTATCTTTACTTCAAGGGCAAATAACATGTTTTATTAACATTTGGCTGGCAGATTTGGGTATGATTAAAAATATAATATTGTCATTGTTGGTTTCGTAAAGCGTGGCTATAGACAGTCGTGGTTGCATTATTCAGCTGAATATGCAATTAAATGAGGGCAGTCGGAGAGAGCGGGTGCGAGCGAGAGGGCGCACCACTCGATATTATATTGAACAAGTTTATAACTACGTGTATTAGACGAACGAGTTCGTACAGCGTTTTCTCATTTCCCGGGACGAAACTTTTCTAATATTATAGTTTCATTCATATTGTCGGTAGTTTCGCGGAGTTTTCTTTCGTGGAAAATGAAAGACTATTTCCATAACTATTATTTCGCTTTTATTGCTTTGCCAGTTTCTTCTGCTTCAAATAGATTTGTTAAAGTTAGAACTTTCCACTTTATCGCTTGGAAATAATGTTTATTCTCCATAATTGAACAATTTCTAAGTTTATTTTTTATTTTTTTTCACATTCATTTAATATAAAATGTTTTAGGATAGTACGTCAATGAAGATATTTTAAAAAATATATCTATTATATCTTCTTTTTATGTATTTTATTTACATTAGACTAATCATTGGTTTTGCTTATTTACGACTCAACACACTTTTAGCATGACATTTTTATTGGAAAGTCCACTTTGCATTTCAATATTTAATCTGCCGCCCGCCATATTGTCGATCTTACGACCGGTAACATATTGAATAAACATGCTCGACCTATGATTATAGATGATTACACGCGATTACTGCAATTACTCAAATTGTATACCATCATCGGCCGCTTCACAATATATATTTTATGCTTTATTTGGTCTATTTGTATGTTATTAGTATACTTTTTAAGTTGTTCAATGAAAACAGGTATTATTTCAAAATATTTGCTACAGTAAATACTACATCTATGTATATAAGAGAGCACAGAAATTGAATAGAAAGTAAATGTTGATTTTTAATTATGTAGAGCTCTGCAATTTATGCAGGACCGTGTCTCAGTTTTCTGTGTAAACACCAAGAACGAGCTCAATTTGCGTTCGAGAATACGCGCTTAAACAATCCAGAAATTATAAAGAATCTGTAGAAACTTTATTTAAATTTTGTTTATAAAAATGGCCGGACCGGGCAAGCGCTTAGGAAGTAACGAGTTCCAAGTTTCATTAGAAAAAGTCTTTTGTCGTCGAGTTAAACTTTTTCACAATGGTCGTAATTAAAAGTTGGTAGCACTGCGCGGTGACAGCAATCCACCATGTCTCGGCCGTCGGTGAAAAGGGCGCCAAACTTCCACAGATAAACAACTTCTCGCCTTTTTGTTGCGATTTGAAAGATCAAAAGCTCTCAGTTTTAATAGAGTTTAAAATGTGAAAGTCAAGGTCTTGCTTCTATCTATCTTAACTTTATTATTTCCTTGGGTTATTTTATAGGCTATTTTTATAGGATTGCTCATAAAGATGTTAATAATTTAAGATTTAAAAACGTTATTCCTACTTTTATGGTACTGTTTTATCTACTATCAAAAATATTCAACAAGCTCAATGCTTAGTCAATCATTATTTATTTTTCAAAATCATTTTAATAGTGTACTCAATAATAAAATTCATCGTTATATTGCGTCAGTAATATACAAATTTAATTATCTAACGTATCATTTTACAAATTAATGACCATACGATACGGAAATTAAGCGCTATAGGGAAGAGGGGTAGACGTTCCTCCCAGGGTGTAGGGAGAAGGTGGGGTCTAGAATAGCAATCTAGGGAGACTGAATTGTCTGGTCGCTTGAATGGAATACCTGGCGTTACTGGCTGCCCATCACTACGAAAATACATTAGATTTAAATTAGTACTGTAAAATACTGAGTGTATCCTACGTTAAATAATAATTGTTATAAAATTACTACAGAATTGAATTTGGTTACATTTTTTTATTATATTTTTATGGGTTTTGTAGCAACTATGCCACTTATATATTAATAGGCTAATATTACAAAATATTATTGTATTGTATTTTAGTCGACAATTGATACACAAAAACTAAAGCTCGAATGACATTTGAAGTATATTATATTTAAATTTCTACATACTCATCGATTCTCATAACAAGTCTAATAAGAATGCAAATGGATTCTGGAAGAACAAACATAATTCCATTATTAGCGAAGACGCTGGGTGATATATTATCAAGTTAAAATTAAATTAATTCCGCCCCCCGCCCCCTCGCGCCTCGCCCCCGCCATCTGATATATAGAGGATGTTTAATTAAAATATCTTTTAGTGATTTACGAGTGTCGATAATTGTTGGTTCAAGCGCGGTTCAAGGTTGATTTATCTCGAATTTATGAATGTTATTATATTATTAAGTCTACTTTTTAATAATAATATTTTATCAAAATATTTAATTATTAATATTGTTGATAAAATGCAATAACTAAAACTGTGTGAACTATTTTATAACATGTTTATATTTTAAGATTCATGTATATATACATATGTATGTTTTTATATCTATGTAGAAATAAGCAGACGCGATCTAGTAAAAATACTCCAATGTCTTCTTTCCGCCCGAATTTAAGACATTCCGTGTTGGGTGACTAAACTCAACACCTAGGTTTGTTTTAACCGAGGAGAAAAAATAATAATAATTAATTGTATATACAGGAGATCGAACCTACAAACATTGCATGTGAGTGTATCACACGATGTTTACTACTTTTTTTGAGCTTTTCGCTGAAGTGAAGTCGATTTTATTTAAAACAAAGCTGTGTTTTTTATGCTATACGTTAGTATAAAAAACTTATTTTGACTTCAAAAATGTAAACAAAGAGTCTTTAAAATATCTTATTTGATTCTAAGCTTCTCATAATTTGTATTTATGGAAGTTTTATCGGCTAAATTCAATTTACTGCAGCGCCGCTATGCCTCGGGATAGCAATTTCTACGGTAAATTAAATTCAACGCTCAAGGAAAAAGCTATACGCCTAAAACAAGGCAAATACCTGAGAATACTCCTGTAGAATACATTTTTATAGTAATAATAGCATTTTTGTAAGTTAATAACATTGTTTTGTATATAAACTTGATTTGGTTCTTTATTTTTTTAATGTCTTTTTTTCTCTCATATTTGATGCTATCTGCCTTTAAAAACAGGGTGAATAGAATTTAAAAAATCCTAAGTATTTTTTTGTAATTGCTTTCAACAAAAATAAATAAATAATACCAACATCGACATGATCATAAATTTTTGTAACTATTCTTATTTGTCTTTATTTGGACTTTTATGGGTTGAATAAAAGACACGCAAATTTCCTACAATAATGTTTAATTGACTATAAACGTATAGGTAAGCCACGTGGAAGTATAATCTCGCTATAAAGCAGATTTTAGAGCTCTGACGGGTAATCCGAGATATATTAAAAGTCGTCGGGTAAGCCTCTTACCGTACACCCCGCCCTTACACACCCTTATTACATTAAGCATGCGTGTGACAATGTACAAAACTTTGTGGTGCACTGTATGTGTCTATATGAAATATAAAACTAATACAAGACATATAAAAAATATCAATTACGTTCTTGTATTTTCGGTTATAATATTATCTATATATTGAAATACTCTTTCAAATTATCTTCTTATACTATTTGTAGAACTACAGAAAATTTATTTTATTATTATTTCACTTTCCGTAAGGTGAATACGTTAGCTCAGAAATAAAAACTCACATAACGCTATTTTACATTTTAAAGTAATATTTTCAATTTAAATACAGTTTATATAAGTTCACATGGCATATTTAAATTAAACTTAAGTTTTTTCTTGAACTAGATAATATGTAAATGTTGCCGGAGAACTTTCTGGAAATTGACATCGTGCATGAATAATGTATGCGGTAATACATAATGTATATTTTATTATCTTTCAGCAATGCTATGGTTATTTTTGTTTACACGGTAATATGGTCACAGTGTATTGTTCTATATATTCAATTACCTTAAACTTAGCAGCAAAAAACATATTCATATAAAAAAAGCTGCTTCTTTTGTTTTTATATAGTATTGAATGACATTTAAGTTGCACTAATCATATTTAAAGAATTCTAATGAAACAAGAATAAAAATTAAATGCTATTTGCCTTATAAAGCAAAAAAAAAATTGAAATTGAGTAAAAAGAAGATGCCAATAAATTAAAATACATTTTGACAAGAAACAATACCAAGATGTTCACTCTTCATATTTGTACTCGTGACAGCAAAATAAAAAAAATGTTTTCAGTTACCGCAGCTTTACGTAAGCTACCAAGTTGCGGTCGCTCTGTTCACTTCAAATTGAAATACTTATGTAATATATCTATTCCTTATAATATTCAACGGCTCTCTTATCTGTTGCTTTATAGAATAAGCACTTTGTCTTTTATAATTATAAAAGTTTATGAAAAATAATAAAGAAAAAATATTTTAATATATTATAAGTAAAATTATTTGTGAAAACTATTGATATTCTTCTCTACTATTAATAGTTCAAATGGATAATCAAATCTTACAAGATTCCATTTAAAAGATATTATTTTATTTATTATATAAAAAGAAAAAGTGGAAATAGGTATCAAATTGTAGATAAGGAAAAGCTTTTTCCTAAGCTCAAAAGAAACATTCAACATTAGCAATTGCTTTTATTTGCCTAAAATCAATAAATTATTCCTTCTCAGTGATGTAAGATTACACGTCATGCATCATTGCTATAAAAATACTAGAAACATTTTTTATTCCTGTTGTTAGCCCTACTCCTGTTGAATTTGATTACAATTCAATTCGTAGGGTAACTCTGTTTTTATTTCAGACACGCACGTTGTCAACGCACTGGCTGTTAGGAGAAGGGAGGAGGGAAGAGGGAGAAGGGAGGAGGATTTATTGCACTTGTTGCGCAGATTCTTTCACTGCAACATTGTGGTGTCACCCGCGAACGTGATATACGTTTGGCTCCTTAACCGTACAAATGTGCACTAAACACGTTACATGGAGATCGTCGATAAAATTTTATTTTGTTAAAATTATATACTTAGTATTTTTATGTATACAACATTTTAATTTGCGTATTTATATTTAGAGGAGGATACTTTATAGTGGAACACAGCGGAGAATAAAGCTTTTCAATAAACCTCATTCGCAGCTAAATAAAAGGACGAACTAGCTTAGCATATTATAAAACCAAAAATTGAAGTAAACCCAACACTTAAAATGGACTAACCACGATATTAATAATAATAACATAAAAACACTAAAATTAGATTAATTTATAAAAAAATCGACGGTATTTCTTTCAAAAGATAACATTTTCATTCATCTTTTCATTTCCTACATACCACAGTTTGATTTCGAATACAGTTTGAAATAACACACTAGTCGTTATCGGGGGAGGATTTACGGTACTTGTTGCTCGGATTCTTTCACGCTGCGACCGCGATTGCGCTGTCACAGATCATATCGCGGGGCTGTTTGGCTTCACGCCTGTGCCTGATCTTTTATATTAGTGTTTTGTATAGTCTCTTTGTATTTTTATGATACAGCCAGTTTATTTATTATTTGAATATAAAAATTTATTAATATGAATATGTATTAAAATATCAGATAAAAAAAGACATATCAGAATTGTTGCAAATTTATTAACATGTGAATTTAAGCCGGTTTTTATATAATCTAGCTACTTTCAAATTTTCTTTAATATATATAGAATAAAAAAACAAAAACAAATATAAAATAAAATGAAATCTATTAAATATCTTTTATTATTGTAAAGAAAAGCTCTAAAGTTCGATGTCAGTCGGATATCCGATAATCCGACCCCACTTGTCGCGATCCCGTTGGGCGTGAGGGCACTAAACGGTCTGGTGTTTGTCACAGTGTCTTATTAGTGTCGAGTTCAGAAGTCGATTCACTTGTTGCTTCTGAACAAATTATGGGATTGGTTTGGGGTACTGTGATTCTTGGGTGTTAGCGTTTGCTTTATTCAGTTTAGTATTGCATATACCTATATATTTATTTATATTTGTAATTATGCTATAAAGGGTTTATTGTATTATAGAAATTATTATATAAATCTTGTTGTCGTTGTTACAACATTACTTAACAATTTGTAATAAATAGTATTATTTAGAAAGAATGCTTCTCTACTTTTTTCTCTTCGCTCTCTTATACAAGTTATATTAATAAATAGATGTAAAAAATTATATACATATTTTATGCATCGAATATCAAAGCTACACCTACTAAAGCTAAGCTTTTTTAGGCTCACTAACGTAGATATTTCCTCGAACTCTGGATATTTAATTGTTTCTTTCGTATTTCTTAATTAAATTAAATCAATCGCAACTCGTTTATTTCCGTTTTATTTTTTTATAATTTATACTACACTTTTTACTTATTTTCACTTGTTGAACAATCGTTTTCTCTCGGGGCTTATTTCGCGGGACGCCGCAAATCCCGCTGCGTGACATTCAGTGGGTTACCGGATTGCAGATAACCTAGTAGCATTTATTTTGAATGTTTATAGAAATAACGTATGTTTATTTTGGAAAATAACGTTATATTGTAGATGTAAGCATTTAATTTTATTTTAAAATATCTTATAACATAAATAATATATTATGTTATATAAATGTCATTATTGTGTTTTTAGTTAAATTACCAGTAATCAGTAAAATATTTTTATTTTAAAGCAATTGAAGTTAAGCGTTGCTATATTTTCTAATTATTATAGTTCGTTTTGATAAAAAGGTGCAACAAAAACGGAGAATAATAACACCCAATATCCTTTGCTTTATTAATAACAAATTATATATGATAAAAGTACTTATAAGATCACCTCAAAGTAACATAATAAAAATGATTCAAAAGACATCGCTAAACGTATTTCTTTGAACACCGTCCACTACACGAGTGTACTGTGTAATAGCGTGTTCTATCGGATTTTTCCGATTCAAACACCCGTTTTCATATGCTTGTACAAAGGAATACAAGGCATTCTTAGCGGCAGACGTCCACATCAGCATATTGGCTCGTTAGTGCCGTACACAAATATAAAATGTAAGCCCTGTCCCGTTGGAAATAAAGACCTTTTGCCAAAACGCACATGCCCTGTATGTAGAATGCAGAAAATGATTGCAATGTGTGTGTATTTGTGTCCATGTGTGCGTGCCAGACGGGTTACAATAGGGCATTGTTTTAAGTACTTTTTTTGAGTTCCGAATGTTGCCAGCCTTGACTTAATTGACTAACGGAACTCGGCACGGAAAAGGTTTTATATCTGATGTGTTTTAACTCGATGAAAAATGTTTTTGAGCATCTTTTTTTTTGAACGCTTTTTTACAGCATATTTGTTGACAACAATACGTTATAAAGTAGACGTTAACAGTTTAATTGGTTATTTAAAAACAATTTTGCGTATAAAAAATAAAATAGAACTAAAATTAAGGAAAACTTTTTATAACAATATTTTATATTAAAACGTTCGAGTTTGGGGAAATTTTGCAAGTACATAAGAATATTATACTATATATATTTACGAAATCAATTGAGAACCTTCCCGTAGCCGTTTGTTTCTGTAATCAAAAGAGCAATTTCGACTGCGAATAAAATATTTAACGTCTCTCCGTAACAGCCGTTTGAAAAGTTATGAAATTTTCAAATATCCGGAAATTAAGCTTTGCTGTGCGAAATTCCAGAAGTGCGATGTGAGCATGTTTTTTTATATCTACAAATACATTTTTAATTTGTTCACGTTTTACTTAACATTTCGTAAACATGTTTTTAGAGATAGATAGGGATAAATTAATTTAAAGAGATCTCAATAAATTCCGCTTAACTTAATTATATTTAAAGAAAACAAAATCAAATTCTATTTCATTATGCTATAGTGTTTTTAACTTATAGTTACTAGTTTATCATCAAAAAACTTGGCTCAACTATAATAATTAATGAAACGAATAATATATTTCCAGTTCAGCGAAAGAGCTATAAATTAATAAAGTTCAAATTAAATTATAACCAAAACAATACCACTATTTCAAAGTTAGAACACTATTGGAACGGCAAAGGGACACCGAAAATGCATAACGAGGCAATAGAATGCATTAATGAAACTTTCAGGCAATAGTTTAGAGTAACTATCCAATAGCGGCGGGCGTCGTGACCCCACTCGCCCCTCCTTCGACCCGCAAACACAAATTAAAAGGAAACTCTAAGTTCTCGCCTTAATAAAAAATATTTAATCCCGCTTATTAAATTCCATAGTATAAAAAACACGCTTTTTATATTTTGGCGGGTAAAAATGTATTTTCTATAAAAAAAAATAATAAAATGTTTGTGTATTGATCGGCGTGCGGCGCATGCGTAAAACAACGAAATTTGCAATTACAAAGTGGTCTGTGCAAATTTCGTCCGAGTTTATAATTCGGAGGTGGCCTTTAGCGGCGATTTTTGCTTCACGACGGCAAGCGTAGCAACGACATATTGAAAATATATTGTAGATGCGCCACTTTCAAAATTCCCACATTCCTTCGCCTTTTGTAAAAATATTTTAATTAAAAAAGTTTCGGCCGTCATAAGAGAATAATTTGTGTTACATTAATTGTTTTAAATGTAATTAAGTACAGAGATGGTTTTTATAACAGGTAGTAAAGTTTTTTTTTTAATAATATGTCCGTGAATAATATATTTTTTTAATATTATAGTTAGAAATAAATTTATGATAAGGAAAATAAAATTCAGATACATTCACCATATATGTGTAAATATATGTAAATGTGAGAAAAGATCTCCATATCGTTCCCACAAAAAACCGATAAGGCGGCAAATTTTACTTTCTTCTGTAACTCTCAAGACATAACGAAAAACAAATGTTCTGATTTAATGAACAATTTTTAAAAGCAATAAAGCATCAAAGGAAAGTGAAACGTAAAGTGATTAAAAATGCATCGGTGGGTGGCGTCCGAATTGGCTAATCAGGCGAACCATCTCAACGTACCTAGACATAGTCTAGCTTTTAGAGTGCACCGGGGCAGAGGGGGGAGGGGTGTGGGCCCCCGGGGGGAGGGGGCGCAGTCTGGTTGCCATGGCAACCGCAAGATGGCCTCCGCGAAATTAGTACCTACGTCTGCAGGCTTTATGCGCACCGTCTTCATTATGTCGGATTTCAATTTATTTCCGAATTGAACTTCGGATTAGAATTTGTATTAGTTTCGCCTGTGTAGTTTTGAAAGGTTGCTTTGTAAGCCTCTAGTGTGTATGTTGTCTTTAAAAAGTCTGTCACGTCTGTTACGCAACGTGCTACATACTTCGTTTTATGAGAGTTTAAATTTTATTTCCATTTTCGTCGAAGGCGGTTTATTTAGTAAATTTAGCATAGCAATAGTGATTAGAAAACAAAATTTTATGTTGTTTTCTTTTTTTCAAACCAATTTTGATTAAATTATTAATAAATACATTATAAAACGAATGGCGATTTTGTAATTCTAAAGAAATCGCTAAATTACAGAAACTCCAAGGAAATGAGAAATGTTCATTTCATCAACGTACTTAGATGATTGAAAGAAAACAGTTTCCCCGCACTTAACCGAGTGCCTAAGAATATCTGAGAGGCTTTATTTTCATTACATTATGGGCTAGAACTGTTCTAATTTGCATTTTGTACTTTAGTAAAAGATTTCCCTTTTGGCGTTTGATTTATTCTTGACTTTTTTTTAAATTCACGCTATGTTCCGTGTATAGCAGGAAAACCATAATCATAATACTATATGCCACCCCGCTTTATACTTTCCGCCCAATTATCGAAACTTTACGTCCTGAATGGCGGAACCCAACGCCGCGCTACAGTCAGATTCCGCCCCGCGCCAACTCAAGGCCTCAAGTATTTTGCAATTACGATATTGCGTTAAAGTTAGGCAATGTAAATTATTACTGTTTATTTTTATTCTATATTTGAGTTTGACATCGACCAACGCGTAAAACAAATAGTTTTAGATAATATTGTGTTGGGTTTTACAACAAATAGGGAAAAAGCAACGCAAAACTAAATTTTGGTCCATCTCAACAAAGATAAAGACAGTGGATAATATTTCCATACAACTCACATTTTTAAAGTACCATAAGTACCACAGTACTATTTAAACTAGACGATGGCAAAAGACCAAATACGATGTATTTTTGTCTGATATATAGACAATTTAGAAGAAATTGTATATATGGTCGATCTTTTTCACGTTTTATTTTTCCAGTTGTGGCAAATTCATTTGCTATTTATTTATATTTTATAGCATTGACTACAAATGGTAAAATATATGTCTTTTCATGTCCCCGTTCTTCTACACTCCCCTTCAAATTTCAACTTTGTAAATCCAGTCCCATAGTCCCGTCTGTGCGTTGTCTGTCAGTCACTCAGTAACGGAAGAGTTTTACTAAAATAATATATTTTGCAATAAATAAGCTCAAAATGTTGAAAGTTGTACGAGAGCTCAGTACCGTAGCTTAACTTATTTTTCTTTTCAATTTTAATTCGTATTGTGTAGTGGTTAAGGTTAAGTAGTAGTAGGTAAGGTTCAAATCTGAATTGTGTAAATAATATAGATCTTTGTTTTTTACTTACTTGTAGATACCAATATATTATTGTAATTTAAAGCTATTTTTGATATTAATAAGTTTTAAGTTTTAAGAGGCCAGTCGTGGCGCAGTGGCACGAAGTGTGACTGTAAAACCGACTGGTTGTGGGTTCGATCCCCACTCGAGGAGATGAAATATTTACTTAAATTTATATTTTCATTTCTTCGCTCTGGTGTCGAGGCTAAGCGCGGCGTTGAGTTCTGCCACTCAACACGCAATGCCTCCAGAATTCGGCAGAAAGTGGGGAATGGAGTGTCTTAACACTAGGTTCCCTCTGCCTACCCTGCTGTGTGCGGGATACAGCGTGAAGCTGATTTATTTTATTTTATTTATAATAAGTTTTAAATAACTAAGCGTATTTTAAAATTAAATAGATGTTTTTCTGGGAAATGTTATGGTAAATTTTTGCACCTAGCCTTCAAAAATGTAGAGGCACAGGCAAATAAATTAAATGATTTGTTTATGGAATGTCTTGACACTGGTCGCTCTCTACTCAGCTAAATTATATTTTTGTTATAAAATAATCTAGCGGCGTTGAGTGCTGCCAAGGCAAAATGTGGGGAACTAGTAGGTTCCCACGTTCCAATTCTATTCTGCCAAGTACAGGATACAGCGTAGATCTAGATAAAATAATTTTAAAAAATCTCTGCCAAACCTTCACTCATACACCCACCCGCATATGTTTGAGTAAATTAGTTTACTTTACTCTCAAACTTATAGGAAAAACTAGGAAAGCTTATTAAATTAAATATAGTTTTAGAAAGAAATTTAAAATTTTAACTTTACGCTATGTGTTTTACTATTCACATGTTTCCGTTACACCTATTTATCATTATACACTTCAATTTAAAAGTAAAAAAAAATTCAATATGTAATATTAATTAAAAAAACCCTTTTTTGTTGTAACAAACATGGGAAGACAGAGAAATATAAAAATTTGTAAAAATAAACTCATAATTGGATTTGTCGATTATCGATGCGATAAAAAGTGTATCACTACACTACACGCGCAATCATATCAAATCTTTCATACTACTTCCTTTTTCCAAATTATGTGATTGAAAATACATTAGCTGATAGTCTGGTTGTAATAATTTTGCTTATAGCTTGCTGTAAAAGTTTTATGTATTTTATTTTATTGCTACGTCAAATATTTTGACAGTGATAGAAACTTATTGTACAGGAGATTAGAAGATATTGTTGTAAATTCGAAAAATACCCGACTGTACTCGTTATGGTTGTGAGTTCAATTTCTGACCGAAACTTTAATACTTTTCCTCATCATTCACGAGATATGGCGTGTTTCTAATCTCGAATAGTGATTAAGTAATAATTACATCGTTAAATTTTATAAACTCTGAGAAACTGAGTTTAAAATTTGTATTTTTTAAATTATATAATGGTATACATATTGTTTAAAAAAAGTTGCTTTTAAACAATCGTCATTGCAAATAATCGAGAATAACAATGAAAATTGAAAAGCATTGTACCTACTTCACCGTTCAGACCTATCTAAAGGTAGCGTTACGTAGCATACATTAGCACGGCATATATCTACGCCTTTCCCCTAACAAAAGTAGATTGGAGCTCTAAGTACTACGCACCGAGTATAGGCAACCCCTTTCCATTCATATCGTTTTCTGTTTATGTGAAATCATAATAGAAACATTACAGTATAGTTTATTTACAATTGAATTTACATTTATTAATACATCACCGTATTTTCCGAGGAAAATGTGTTAGCTAGTAATTTAAATTAACTAAAGAGACTGTTAAAAAGCAGATAAAAAAGCTGAAGAAATATTGTATCTGTAAAAACGAAAGGGGACACGAGGACAAAGCTTGACAATGAGAAAATTTTCACTCATTGAATTACAATTTGCAATTCAAAATCCGCCACTGAATGAACTACAGGTGGCAGGCCGGAGGCTGTGAAATGGCGGACTCCAACGTGATACTCTTTATTACGCTGTATTCATAAATTGTATCCGACGAACTGAGTTTGAAGGATCGGCACAAAAACAGCAATGTACATTGAATCGCGCTGGATCCCGTTCGAAGTGATGCACAGGGTGTTAATATTAGTGAACGGTGTTTGTTTCTGCGGACACGCGGGTTACACTTTATTCCTACATTCGGACGGAAAGCGAAAGCGACCCGGTTTTTGTTGATTTATCACTGCCCGACTTTGGCGACCTCGATCGTTTGATTCCAGCTGGTAGCCCAATTTTGTAACGATCATAGAAAGTTTGTCATAAATAATGAATTACTAATTATGGTTACCATATTTGCATATGCAACAAATTAAAAAAAAAAAAACAATTTTAGGTCAATTTCCACTTCATCATTTCCGATTATGCAATAAATATAATTGGAAGAACAAATAATAACGTGTTACGTCAGCGCACCTGCTGCTGAAGATTGATTTTCCGTTTTGACACGACAAAACTTTAATTAAACCAAAATATTATATAATTTTGAAACTCGTAAAATATAGTTTATATTCGCGCAATTTGAAGTCATCGTTGTCGACTCATGTATATATATCGTAAAACAGTTTAGCGCTCTACTCAAAGAGCAAAGCTGTTTAAAGTATAATGTTTAAGTGTTAATAACAATTAGTCACAAACACATGTTTAATGGTAAAGGAAGGGATAAAACAAAAGAAATAAGGAAAGTAAGAAAGTACTCACAGGTGTCGTTGTAGCGCGCCCTCTTCCGCGACCTCGACGCGACTCGCTCTTGACCGTCTGCAACGTCCCGTCCGGCGCCAAAATAAGCTACAAAGACACACCACAGACTTAACATAAAGCAAAATAAAGTAAAAAATAAACAGAACGTTAACACAAAATAAGGGAAAATTAATAGACAATCATGCAATGGATGGGTTAGATGGCGACAGATTAGTGATTTTAGTGTAATATTATATTGTGAAAAATTTGTTCGGTTTTAATCAAAGTTTACTATAAAGCGCCATCTATTGTTATTTTCAATCTGAGCTCTTTTGCTACCGCTAATAGTAATGCTATTCGACGCTAGAGGGCAGTTTTACGAATATTCCTAGCTTGCAATGTGTTCTAACAGATGGCGCTCATTAATTTACGGAGTTACTAAACTAAAGTAATAAATAAAAAAAAAGTTTTAAGAACTATATTTGATATTTTGCTAAAAATATATACACGATGGTTCAGTTTTGGTTATTATATTTTTTATAAGAAAAAAATTTCAAAGTTTTTCTACTGCCTAGTGAAATTCCGAGTTTTAAAGTAAATATATTTGTTTCACTATTAATAAATGTACAAATTTGCCGTCGTTTATTGAGCTAAAAACATTAACTATGTACAAAAGTATCACAGTTTAGCTTAGTGTTATAGTCGGAATGCTATAAGTGGAGGATTAAGACAAATGCCACACAAATGTGGTTATTATGAATTCGATATGGAATCGCTAAATAGAACGAATACTCTGATACGTATAAATAAATGTAGTTTCTGTTGCTGAGCACATGGCATCGGTTCACACCTGGCGTTTTAGTTCGTTACTCCTATTTTGTGTTAGAACGCACGACATTTGTTCTATCCGTCTCTCTCACACGAAAGCTCTCTATCTATTCTCATTCAAATTGCAGGTTTTGTAATTATCCTTGCGAGGTCAGATGATTTTAATGTGTACATGATTTAAGGAATAATAAGCGCCTACATCACATCAACAAGTAGGACGGTTACGTCGCAGCTGCGTTAAGTAGATAACCGGTTATCGTCAACTTAATTAGAATAGATAAAACATGGACACCTAATTTCTAGTGTAAAATGCTACGTTTACGTTCATGGCGTAATATATTCAAGAAATTTTCATTTTCAAATAATTTGAGAAGATTACACTTTTTTTATTAAGAGTTTATTTTATCGCGTTCACTTTAAAGTATAAACGAACTCAGAGCTTGTAAGGTCAGGTAATATCTACTATAAACATTTTAAATAGAAAAAACGACATTACTTGTAAAATTAATAATAATTGCGAACAATAGTACGAAAAATAAATATTAAACAACATTTTAACACAATTTCAATTGTACTAAATAAGTATTGTATACAAAAAAAATTACATAATAGTATAGCCTTCTTTAGAACTTCCTACAATAACATTTAAAATAATTATTGGATGCGAGAACAAAATCCGGCGTTTACAATCTCACTTATAAGCTCATTTTACTCTAGCGTGTGTAACGTGATAATGAGAATGTGCGTAATGCGTGGGCCGCTTGTTGGGGCAGGTCATGACACGCAAACCCTGATTGCTCCATTGATCCCAACGCCTAAAAGTACTCTGAAAATTGAACAACGATACAAAGTTTCACTTAATTTTTTTTTTAAGTCAACGTTGAAATTATTAATATTTTTTTGATAGTTTATTATCGTTCCTACTATTTATATTTCAAATTAACACATACATAGAAAACAAGTCTGATTTAAATCTACATTGCAAATTAATGCCGTTTGCAATAATAATTCAGTAAATTGTCATTCCATGATGGATGGAAGTGGCAGTTATTTAAAATCGGTTAAAACGGCAGGTGTGTTCAATATACAAGATAAAAGGAAGAGATAATCTCGACAGTTAATCGTTGTAGTAAAATTGAGGCGGTTAATTAGAATACGTTTTTGTTTTATTTTACTGTATTTTAATACGACGAAGTAACCGTTAGTAAATTTCGCAATATTTAGTTCCGCTATTCAACGACAGATGGCGGATTATGGTAAAAATATTCAGTATTACAATAGGGGTTAAGCTTAAATAGTAATATTTATTAGCATAATGTTCTAAATGAAGTAATGCATCATATGGTTTAAAATTAAACATATTTAACTAATATAAATTGAGGTCAGTCGTGGCACAGCGGCACAAAGTATGACTGTAAACGCGACTGGCTGTGGGTTCGATCCCCCCTGGAGGAAATGAAATATTTATTTAAATTTATATTTCCATTTCTTCGCTCTGGTTTCGTGAAAAGTGTGGCTTTGAGTTTCGCCACTCAACACGCTATGTCCTTAGGAATTCGGCGGAACATGGGCAACGAAAAGTCTTAACACTAGGTTCTCTCTGCCTATCCTGTGAGGGATATGTGAGGGATAAAGCGTGAAGCTAAAAAAACAAACATTTGCTACGAAAGTTATTAATATGGATCCTAATAGATTTTAAAAAATATTTATTATGATTGTATAGATATAAAATTATATATATATATATATATATATATATATATATATATATATATATATATATATATATATATATATATATCATTTTATAATAATCAAAACTATTATTAAATCAATAAAAAATATTTTCTAATTTAAGCTGAGGCCAGTCGTAGCGTAGCGGCACAAAGTGTGACTGTAAACCGACTGGTTGTGGGTTCGATCCCCACTCGAGGATATGAAATATTTACTTAAAATTTATATTTCCATTTCTTCGCTCTGGTGTCGAGGCTAAGCGCGGCGTTGAGTTCTGCCACTCAACACGCAATGCCTCCAGAATTCGGCAGAAAGTGGGGAACGGAGTGTCTAAAAAAAACACTAGGTTCCCTCTGCCTACCCTGCTGTGTGCGGGATACAGCGTGAAGCTGACATACATACATATTTAAAAAAATATGTTTATCATTTTGTGATAGGGACAAAATATATTCATTTTTTAGCTACAATAGGATAAGCAGAGAGAAATTATGAGAATTTTCCAGACATTGAATGTTGAGTGATGGAACTCTATATCTTATTACCAGAGCGAGGAAATGGAAATAGTTTTTATTCTTTTTAGTGAAAATAGAACCCACAGCTATCACGGCTATTACACCACGTATATATAATAAAAAAGACAAAATTATACGGTACATTATTTTAAGCTATAAATAGTTGGCAACGGCTGCGAATAAAAGTACTCACGTATATGTAAAACGAAATGCGATTTGACGCATCGCTGTCACGACAATGTTAAATCAAGAGGAAAATGGTAACGTTTTATCGAAAATTTTAAGATGTCTGAATAATTTCGAAAATAAAAATGAAAATATGTAAGTATTTGAAAGAATTTCAAGTATTAGTTTTAGAACTTGATTGGGGATAAAGTCGGTAGTTGTACAAACGATGTAGAATTTTAGTCTTTATTGTGATTTCTGGGTTAAGCGTAGGACGGATTACTTAGTAAATGTTATAAAATTAATAAACAGTAATAGATAACTTTGATATATTTAAATTTAATATTTTTATATAAAATTATTAATTTAGTTTTTTTATTTAATTTGATTTAACATAAAAACAAATATTAGCAAATTAAATGAGACTAAGCGTCTGACTGTAAACACGACGGTCGTGAGTTCGATTTCGACTCACGGAAATAAAATATCATGATTTATTCTCTAATGTATCTAATAACAAAGCGTGGCGTTGACTTTTTCTACTCAACACGCAATCTCTTGAAAAAAAGTGGAGGGGAGGGATGTCGTAAAAACTAAGTCCTCCTGAACCTACCATGCATTTGAGATAGCGCGCGAAGATTAAAACAAATGATATCATACCTATATCCAAATTTGAAACATAAAAAAAACGGTTCTAAAATCACATATAAATAATAAAAAACTCGCAAGTCTTATCAATGTTTAGATAAAAAGTGAAGATTGGGGATGAAATTATATATTTTATCAAAATATGATAGTGCAAAGTACATTATCATATTTTGATAAAATATATTTTAACAAGAAGGGAGTTAGAACATATTGAACTTAAATTTATTTTTTGTCTATACTATTTTTGCATTGCAAGAGTCGGTAAGGGGTTTATCAGAGTCCAAGGTTACAGGTGTTATTTGCTTAGCTGCGGGTGACAGCGAGGGCGCCGGGGGCGAAAAGTGATTGGGCGTAAATCGCCCAGAAACTTTTCGTAAATAACCATCACGTATGTTTAAATACCTTGAAATTGCTGAAAAATATATAATAATAGAATTTTGTTTTATACATAATGTATGTGTTTTTAAGAATTTTAAAATGTTATTCCACATAAGGAAAAGAAAAATATTTTAGAAAAGGTATAAAAATTTTGAACATAGACGGGATTTCAACCCGCGCCTATTTGACGCCATCGGAGCGATCTGACTATTAAGCCAAATGTTGTGTAGTTTAATAAAGATCTATTGATAAAATTCACATACATACAGGTCTCTTAAAAGATATGTTTACTAATAAAGGAAACATGTTAACTTTTTTTTATTATTGCAGTAAATGTGTATTTTTATGGTATAAATACAAGAAAGACAAATATATATCATAACGTTCTTTAATTTATCGGTATGGAAGCGACTGCACCATCAGCATTTTGTCTTATAAGATCAGAATGATGCAATTATGTTATTGTATTTTGCCTTTTGAAATTTGGCCATTTAAATTTCGCAAAACGAGACAAACTGCGACCTTAAGTTTCGTTCAGGACAAAATAAATGCGGGATACAGCGTGAAGCTAAAAAAAATCACATAATTCTACATAGCCACTAAATAGAAACTCAGCTGTGAAATTATTATATTAATTACTAAAAATCTCTTAAAAATGAGGAGAATCATAAATTCCGATAATATATTATTGAAAAAGTTTACTCTTTTTTACTCGACATAAACGTTTTTAAAAGTATGTATTATTATTTTCTAAGCCCAATTTAAAAATACTTGATTCAAATCGAGACACATACATCCCAATTACTAAAAGCCATAATAGAATTATATAGCCCCATTACTGAGACAATGTTGTGTATAACGATCGAATATCAAAAAAAAAATCGTCAGTCAATTCAATTACGGAGTGAGTGGTAGTGGAATAGTCGGTCAGATTGGCATTGTTTAGAGGCCGGGCTTTTATCCTGTCGACGGAAGCTTAATTCAGCGCAATCAGGCGCGTACGCACAGTAGTTGCGTCACAGAGACGCTACTGACGACAATGGTAGAGTGCTACTCTATATATGTATAGATATTTTTTAAGGAGTTTTAGATTTAAAAATGAATATAAGCTGTTTTTTCGATATTATTATTGATACCATATTACTGACTGACTGTTAATTTTAAAATAAAAACCAATTACTAACGTGTGCTCTACACCTAATAGCGCTCACACCGAGTATATCGTACTACAGATAAAACAATGAGTGCAATAGAACATCGACTGAACAAGTTCTCATGCAATTACAAGCGGCACCGTTTACAGCGATTAACCCATCCCGTACCTAACAGATACTTCACAAGGAACAATGCGCGAAAATCATTGACATCCTTCATAATCCACTCACGAGTGAATCTGTGCAACGAGCAAATGCGCTTAATTTAACAAATTGAAGCGCCTTCCGCCGAGCCAAGTGCCGGATACGCCATGATGCCGCGCTGTGACGCACATTACGTACACAGCCATTAGACAGAAACAAAACATTTTTCATTCTGGCAATAATATATCAAATTATATAAATGCTTTTTTTTGGACACTTGTCAAAATGATATACCAGATGTGTAATTTTTGTATTTGATATTATTTTCAAAAACACAATGAGAGAATAATATATTTAATATATATTTAATTTTTATAAATATTTATTAAGAAATTGTTATAAATCAGTGACATTTTGGCACAACCATTTATTTTAAAAGTCTTTGATTTGACATCGCGATTTAAAAAAAAAATTACAAAGCCAAATGTCAATCACGCAATGGCGGGATAATTTAAATTTGGAATTCGAGTGAAAAACGGCTGGTGATTCAGTTACATTGTGCTGGACATTGACTCATACATCCGCAGCGAGCTTGTTTACTTTATATGGAACGAAACATAAAATTAAGACATTTAGAAAACTTTATCAATGTCAATTTTATTCTGTTGAAGCTAAATAATAATATGTAGTGTTATGTTAAGTTAAGTCGGCTAGAAGTTTTCTTTAATGAAGTTAGTTTTTTATTTTTAAAATTGACTTTAGCAAGAAAAATTGGAAATTTTAATTGACATATTAAACGCCGGTTTATTATTTGTTATAACAATGATACTTTTTTTTTAAAAGTAAAATCCTTGCAATATTTGGAAAAAATATAAATTCTCCGTTGTTACACCAAATTAGCGATATTGGCAAAATAATTTGTACTCAACTCGTACGCTCGTAATGCCATAACCAGAGAAGTGATTGACTCCAATTTCATTCCTAAAGGCAAATTATTATTATATATTGTAAAATATAATTGTTCTAAATGTATAATTGTATATATATTGCATAATTGTATTTTTATAGTAAAAAATAAATAAACAAAATTTTAAATCTCCTAATATTATTATTGAACTGATTTTCAAAGTTTCACGAAACACAGAGATTACATTGATAAGCTCTATATTTATTTGTCATAATTTTTTTTATATTAATAAATTTACCTTATGAATAACAATCGTATTAAGTCAGGATACAAAACTAGTGTATATTTTGTAAACATTTCATTTTCTTATCAAGTTCAAGGACGTGCCCGACCTTCGGCATATGTGGGTATTTTTGTGACCGGTTTATTTCAACTCGGACTCGACCATTTTCCTTCTACGACCTTTTCATGATACTGCGGAAAGGCAACACTTCAGTCCCTTAAGGTCACATAAATCTAAAGGCCAATAAGATAAAATTCACTTACGCGGCCTATTATTTTATAGAATTTTTTTAATCTTTATAGTTTTATTGAGGCTATGTTGATTTTAAGAATTCGCATTAAAAATAAGATGGATGACGTTTAATTATTTCACGAAATACAATTGTACAATTTATACAATTTTTAAAATTTTCAAAATTAAAAGGACAGAAACTTGAGATGGGAATGATTTTACAATAGATACTGTATAAGTAAGAGATGTGTATAGAATTTGCAAGAGAATAGATAAAAAATACAAAGGTAGTTTAATATAATCAAAATTATTTCCATATATGCGATGGATTCCAAGCAATACCGAAATTCATAAATAAAAAAAATAAATAAATAAAATTAAATTAGCTTCACGCTGTATCCCGCACACTGCAGGGTAGGCAGAGGGCACCTAGTGTAAGACACTCCGTTCCCCACTTTCTGCCGAATTTTGGAGGCATTGCGTGTTGAGTGGCAGAACTCAACGTCGCGCTTTGCCTCGGCACCAGAGCGAAGAAATGGAAATAAAAATTTAAGTAAATATTTCATCTCCCCGAGTGGGGATCGAACCCACAACCAGTCGGTTTTACAGTCACACTTTGTGCCACTGCACCACGACTGGCCTCAAATTCCTAAATAAAGTTGGTAAATTTTACGTTTTAGCTTTAGTTTACATTTTTAATACTTTGTTCTACGTAGTACTTCAATTTTCCATTACTTGGATTTACCACTCATCAAAGCTGTATCAGTATAGTACGCAAGAATAGCCACCAGTAGGCACGAAATCATTTGAACCAGTTTAATATAATAATCGTATCAAGTGACAGGAATATCCACTGGTAACAAATTGCTATTAATTCACTTATTCAATTCCTATAGTAATTAACTACAGCCATTTACTTAACAAAATATTATTCATATAAAACTATTTGAAATAATTAATTATAAATATAAATACAATACTATAAAAAAGTCTATTTTACCATGTTTGATAGTTATAAAAATGGTGAAATTGCTTGGTGTTTCGAAGAAGTATCCTTCGTAATTAATATTCTTGCTTACTAATAATATGAGGTAGTCTATTAATTCGTCTAGACGTTATAAAATCGAGCCCCCGTCTTCGGCTCTTATATGTCAGTGGTGTCAAGGCAATAAAACGCTATCGCTTACAGGATTGTTTTATAGTGACAATATAAATTGAAAATAAGCGACTAAAACCTAGTTAAACATTAACACGGCGAATTACGCATTTAAAAAAAAATCAGCTTCACGCTGTATCCCGCACACAGCAGGGTAGGCAGAGGGAACCTAGTGTTAATTGCATGTTGAGTGGCAGAACTCAACGCCGCGTTTTGCCTCCACATCAGAGATAGAGAAAATAAGTTTATTCGAGTGGGGATTGAACCCACAACCAGTCGGTTTTACAGTCACACTTTGTGCCGCGGCGCCACTACTGGTCTCTATATATATATAAAAGCATATAGTAAATATAAACATTAAAAAAATAATTCTCTTAAACACTGCGATTCAGAAGGTATACGTAATATATACCTACCTAATCTACTATAAGAATTATAATTAATAATTATCGACATTATCATTAAAAAAAAAAACAAAAAAAGCCTGCGTTAAAATTGAAGATAAACTTCGAAAAACTAATATTTGGCGTTGAAAAGTAGTAGTTGCGAAGTACAAGAAAAACTGTCATAATATATTTTGTGGGAGAGCTTAAGAGCACTCTCTTATCATGATTTTGAAATCCGAAAGAGGACATATTTCAAAATAATATTATTCCCTGAGGATGTCATATACTTCGAATGAATGATTTGTACCCTCTCAGATCTATCTGTTGCAAGATTGCATTTTCATTCACCCTCAGCCCTCTTTCAAAATACATTGATTAATGATTGATATAAATCAACTTGAAAATAAATTATCTTTTTGATAAATTAAATAATAAATAACTTGGCCATCCAATAGAAAAGAAAGACGCCGACAAAAATAGTGAGTAGATGTTCATATTTTTGATTTAAAATACGAGATATTTGTATTATTTTTTACTAAACTCTGTACGTTTGTGTATGAATATTGTTTTATTATTTAAGATACTCTATAAATTGAGACAGCGTATAAAAAAGTTGAACAAAATTCATCTTTAGAAAGCTTCGAATGAAAGAAACGTAAAACGTTCCTTTGTATGCAATTTAAAAGGCTTGGGCGCTTTTCTTTGTGTATAACAAAATAGATGTAAACGATGGAGTGTGGTCTTGAACCTGACCTTAGAGCGGTGTCCCGGGATTACGCGGGAACCCCGGACGTAACGGCCTTAATCCCGGTCAAGTAGACAGCTCGTAGACGACCAGACACGCCTACACTGTTACGGACGCAACGCTCTATAGTTTCTTGTATATATAATAGTTTACTGTATCTTTAATGTCAAGCAACACCAACGCGTATAATTAAAGTTGAGGCCCTTGTATCTAACTACAGTGTTATTTTTTGTCAAAAAAATCGCAAACTCTCTAATAAATTCAAAATAACATTTCAACAATTTCAATTTCATTCAGCTGTAAAACACAGGCGTGACGTAAGTGACGAGAGAAGTGAAGTAAAAGGTTAACATTGCGATGTTTTCCTTTACGACATTACCATCCCTTGGGCTTATGAATATCCGGAGCTGGTCCCTTCGGACCGTCTGGCGCGCGTCTGGATACGTTATCGAGATTAATGCTTATCTATTGACTCAAGGTCAGGGCTGCAGGTGTGGGTATCCGAGCGCGTTGCGATCCCTTTGACATTACAAAAATGCATTACATTATCTGTGTAAGTGTATATTTAATCTATATCTTATGGCTTAATTGTTAAAAGATATATCATTTTTTTTAATAATAAATATTAATTTTATATATATTTTACGCTATAATTACTGTCTTGAATTTATAAAAAAAAAACAATTAACTATAAAAGTAGTATTTTATTAATGTGTAGTAGTTCAATATGTATGTAATGTAAAGAAAGAACTTTTTACCAAAACATCTAAAATATAATGAAACCAAGATAAAAATGATAAACAATTATTGGACCACGAGAACGATTCCTTTGTTTTAGAGTACTTTTATATTCTTAATTGTCTTTCTTTCAGTCTCTACTACAGATAAAAGCAGGGGATGTTTTAAGTGGGTACTAAATCTAGCCTAAAAAACACGATAGCTGTTTATTTTATACTCTCCTATATATTATAAAAGTGAGGATTATTTTTAATAAAATTCTACGCAATCATAAATTTACCTTTGCTATATAAATAAGGCAGATAGAAAATATAAATCAATTTGTACGAGCGCAGATAGAAAAAAAATACAGTTTTAGCCTAAATCATAGGTAGAATAAAACAATATCATAGTATTGTGGGCTGAAAATAGACGCGGAAGACACGTGGGGGACTTTCACCCTCGCGCCAAGGTCACAGGGTGCCAGTGTGGGTTCAGTTCGGCTACGAATTCGGGTGTTTACGTAGAATCGAAAGTGAACTTACTATGGAATTTAAACTCGATTTAGAAAATATACTAAAATTTATTCAAAATAAGCAGTTAAGGTATTTTTACTAAAGCTATATGTTTAAAATTAATTTAATATTTGAAAACTTAAAAAAAAAGTAAAAATGGGAACATTTTTAGAGTAATTATTAATTATACTACTTTTCTTTTTAGCTGGACAGAATAAAACAACAAATTATAAATCAATGAACTATAAGAACAAAGAATACTATTATTTTTGAAATACCATTATCTTTTGCCAAATAGTTTTTTTTTCTCAATAAACGTAGACGTTACCGAAATACTTGATTATAGACTAGACGCGCAATTTGTCGACTCGGCGTAATTTGGGCGGGAAATTGATTTTTTATGCCATTAAAGATGGGGGAGGAGCTAGGGTGGTGGGGGTACGAAAGTTATCGGATTTTCGCGCCTCCAGCCGTGAGCTCGGCGCAATCAGTACGAAGGTTAACAGCTTTATTTCACTATCGCTCGAATAATTATCTGTCAAGACAATAATATCGCCAAAGTCAACTGTCACAGATAATAAATTATCACGGTTTTACAGATTAGCTATACCTTTAAAGTCTTATAGATTGTAAGCTTATATCGATCAGAATAATCTTGTATAATTTATTTAGAATGATCGTAAAATGTATTTTTTCTCTATTACGAAGTTTAGGTATAATACTCGTACAAATTTTACTTAAATAAAAAAAATATAGTGTAAACATTACAAAGAAAAAGAAAGTTACTTGGAATTGGAACAATATTTTTAGATACACAGATTGAACTTGAAAGCTCAATTTTGTTTAGCGTTGTTTTTTTATACCTTGATACATTATTATTGCTTTGTTTGTTTTATCTAAATGGGCAATACTATTAACATTTTTGGCAACATTTTTATATATGACATAAATTGGAGCACTCTCAGAAGTATACATAGATTTATTACACTCTTAGACAGTAAAGTTTCAAAGAAAAACTAGTTGATCATTAAAACTATCTTCGTTAAAGAAGCGACATAGAAAATAATACAAAAAAAGCATTTTTTTATTATACTCTTCGTGATGTCTTTAATTGTCTCTACAAGTCGGCGTCTACGAAAGTCGATCGAACACGGAAGCGTCGTAGGTACTGCAATGCTCTTACGAATTTGATGCACACAAACGCAAGTATTCATCAAAACAAACGCACACATCGAACGTGCGTCTGCCGAATTACTCACACACGCGTATCGCCATTCCGAGCTTTAGTTGTGTGCGTGAATGAGAGAGAGAGTGTGACGAAATTTCACTTTCCGTTTTGGCAACGTCGCACCCCCCCGTTCGTCGACATTTAAAAGGGGGTGGTGCGGCTAGTTCGTTCCAAAACCGACATTTACATTTTTAATGTTGCCATCTGACTTCCAAGCGGTAAAATGTTAAATTAAAATTAGAAAAATAGTATTTATTATATTATTTATATACATAATATAAGCTTTTAGATTTGAAATAGGTTAGCTTTAGAAGTTAGTTGCTTACACATGTTTTATGCTCAATGCCTAAATTTAAATATACAGCGCTTACCCAAATACTTTTTTACATATTTCTTTTTATTTTTAAGCAAATTAAAAAAAATCAAAAAAAAAAAGTGAAAGTTATAGTAAACTAACGGTGTAGTGTGTAGGGCATTTCGAATACGCCACTTCAAAGCTCAGACGATTCTCGGAAGTGTCATCCTTGAATGCGGGAACAGTGCAACAGACATTCCGTCTCCCTCTCACGACTATCGACTTGCAAAGGGACGCGAGTTGAATACTTTCCGTTTTGGAGTTTTATAATTCTGTTCGCGAATGTTGAAATTGAAAGTAATGACAATAATATCGCCAAAGTCAACTGTCACAGATAATAAATTATCACGGTTTTACAGATTAGCTATACCTTTAAAGTCTTATAGATTGTAAGCTTATATCGATCAGAATAATCTTGTATAATTTATTTAGAATGATCGTAAAATGTATTTTTTCTCTATTACGAAGTTACAATCTTTTTGATAAAGTCCCTACGCTTTTAGTTTTGAATACAAAGTAGTTTAAATTTTAGTTTATTGTTATTTTTGCTTTTGATGTCGTTTAATTTGGAATGATCAATGTTTTTATTTACATATTTCTGTGTAAAACTTACTAATTGGTAACGTTATTATAAGAACTTCTTATTATGTTTTCAAAACACAAAGTAAATTGACGTCTTTTCCTCCATTACTCGCATAGAGCAAGAGCAAAATAATTACTCAATAACCTCTTAAATCAATCAACGTTCATTCTTTTTTTTTCAAATAATTATAGACCTACAATTACTCATAAAAAGTTATTAACAATTACAAATTATTTATTTATTTAATATTTTTTATTCAAATAATTTTATTTATACCAAATCTACAACTGCTTAATAATAACAAATCGAATGACTTGTTATTTATTAGGCATTCTTCATTCAAACTCAACTCGAGATTCGCAATTGACTTTATTTAACTAGATCAAGGTAACAATATTATAAACAAATTTTAACCATTAGTCAGGGTAAATATCGATTGCGCAAAAATATCGTTTTTCTTTTTTTGTTTTAAATTTCTTTTCTGAATTAATATCGATTTTCCATTTCCAATGTGCCAAGCACGTGACATTTAAATAATTTATAACTTCGTCTCCATCTTTTATGCAAGTCCTTGTCTTTATCTAAATGGCTTGACCATACCAACAAGTTTCGCATATTATTTAGTATCAGATCAATTTATGCAGCGACCACTGGTTTATGACCCAAGGTCGTGAAGTATAGTCAAAAAGTTTTAAATTGGTTCAATATTTTGCTATAAGCATTTCCTCAGATTTTGCCGATTTACATAACAAGATTTTTTTAGTTTTAAGCTGTATCCCGCATATAACTAAATGCTAAGATGGTCTGTTATCCATTTTTTGGCAAATTATGGAGACATTGTGTGCTGAGTGGCGAAACGCAACGCCGCGCTTTGTCAATTAAAAAATAAATCACCCACCTACAAATATTTTAATAATTCTGTCTAAAAAACTATTGTTATAACTAATTATAAATAAATAAATCAGCTTCACGCTGTATCCCGCATACAGCAGGGTAGGCAGAGGGAACCTAGTGTTTTTAGACACTCCGTTCCCCACTTTCTGCCGAATTCTGGAGGCATAGGCGTGTTGAGTGGCAGAACTCAACGCCGCGCTTAGCCTCGACACCAGAGCGAAGAAATGAAAATATAAATTTAAGTAAATATTTCATCTCCTCGAGTGGGAATCGAACCCACAACCAGTCGGTTTACAGTCACACTTTGTGCCGCTGCGCCACGACTGGCCTCATAACTAATTATAAGGAAATATTTTTTTTCCTTACTATGTGAATAAGCTATAAAAAAAATGAAATATTTTTATTACGATATGCGTATCCAGGCTATTTAAGTCTATAGATGCACATGTTTTATAGCACTGTTCATACATTTCTTTTATTTAGCCTGGCTCACTTAGGTGTCTATTTCCGTTTCCGTCCAATTGGACTCGTACTAAACATTTTTTTCTGTAAAGGCTTCACGGCATAAATCGATTGGCTAAGCAGGCTGCGCAGGAGTCGAGTTACGCCGGATGCGGCGGAAGTACAGGACGCGCGCCATCTTGCGTTTGCATTGCGTTTTTGTACACGAGTCTCATTGAAAATAGGTTTTTGTCGGATTTGTATGGCTTTAAGTAAGTCTAGGTTTTTTTTTTAAGTTTACTAAGCAATCACTTAATTTGTATTAAAAAAATAACTAATATTATGTACATAATATGAAGAATGGCTACTTGTACTAGGTCCTACCTCAAAAGGTTATGAGTAAGTTGAACCTATCATTATTTCTCATGAATTATTATCGTTAGAGACAAATCAAAGAAAGTAAGTCTTAATTTATTGTTATCTTGAACCGAAGTGATTCCTTTTCATCTCAATAACAATATATTATGATATGCGACATTGCAACTAATGCGTGCATCTGTTCATTTTTGGCAAGCAATTATAAGCTTTTTGGCTAAAATAATAAAGGTTACTCAATCAAAGTTGACATTTCTCAGTAAACCGTATAAACGTATTGTTGTTAAAAAATAAAGAACCAGGTAGTCTCTTTTGTTATGTGACTCTTGTGCAACGAAAGCTGCTATTCGCATTCTACACAATGCCTGATAAATCGCTGATTTAACAATTCTGCAGCTGGAACCGAAAATTTTGGTTGATATTTTGATAGAAAACAAACATACAACTTTGCTATTTATATTGGCACTATTTTTTTAAAAGATTCATCATTGATAGTCAACTTTACGAGAAATTATACGAAAAAATTCAATATTTCCTATATGAAATATTCATTCCATATCGACGTCTTAATACGATATTCAATACGTTGTTTTAAACTAGCTGAATATCATATGCAACGATTCAGTGCCATTACACGAACATGTAGGTAAATGTCAAGTGATATGGGTCATATAAATTTGTATAGTTCGTGAAACTTTCCAATAGGGATTTCTTTTCACGTAAAGTGTTTGAACATCGGTTATGGGTAACATTCTCTCCTGGAGGCATTTATTTATTTTTAATATTTTTATTTTTGCGGTAAAAAATGTAATATAATTTTACAAGATAACGAGAATATTCATATATATTTACATAACAGTATAATTAGATAGTATGAAATTGACGGAACAAAATTTATTCTAGGACATACGTCATCACGTAATCTTTTTTTACTACGACTCCACAATATACGTAGTCAAATACGCACGTCTAATAGTATATAAGATATGCTTAAATTATAGATATAAATATAGAAACTCGTTTAAATTTAAAGATAAAATTTTATAATTATTTTACCTTACAAGCCAAACTAAACCTTTTTTTTTAATTAATGGTAAATTAAGATTCCTGCGTTTTTTTTTCACAAAAAACACTTTCATCTCAAAGCGTCTTGCAATATAATATAAATATTCTTTGCGTTTCAAAACAATCCTAGTAATTAGAGGGCGAAGAGAGATTTTGCGCGGAGCAAAGGCGGGGATCGTCGCGCTCCCTCATACTCCCTCGCGGTGACTCATTCAAACTTTGCACCGCTACCATTGGTTTTCGACTCAATTACAGTATAGTGCAACAAAATTCAAAGAAACAATAACAAACGTACATTATAGTTTGGTTTTGTAATTTAACATTTTGTTAACATAATGTCATTATTAGTAATATTTTTTTTAAAATGGTGCTTAAAAAATATATGTACATTACGTGTTTCACTTAACATTATTGCAAAAGAAAATAAAAAATAAATTAAAGTGCTGGACATATAAACCAACCATCCTACGTAATTAATACGATATCTATCTATAATCCTTTTTATCAGGTCTCGTAATCAATAGTAGGTCGCACGCGCTTTTATTCTATTGAAATCAGTTTATTTAGAGGTACAACGATGCGGGTATCCATCTTTTGAAGCCAGTATCACCGAAAAACGTAAAGTACGACCGAAATTTATAAGTCTAGTCAACTTCACGCTGTATCCCGCACACAGCAGGGTAGGCAGAGGGAACTTAACACTAAGACACTCCATTCCCCACTTTCTGCCGAATTCTGGAGGCTTTGCGTGTTGAGTGGCAGAACTCAACGCCGCGCTTAGCCTCGACACCAGAGCGAAGAAATGGAAATATAAATTTAAGTAAATATTTCATCAATACGTATAAATATATTTATCATTATCATTAAAAAAGATAGTTTCTTTTTTCTTTTACATCTAAAAAATTATATTCATAAGTAAATTTAGCAGCTTGATACCACTAAAAATACTTTAGAAGTGATTATATCAACGTGTATTGGTAATAATTTAAGTAAATATGCATTATTTATTTGATACGAAGCAATCTGTCGACTTTCACCCAGTCTACGTCTTAATTTATGTTACCTTATTGTTGAACGCCAACCAGCACTTTAGTTTCACGGTGATTCTGAAAATAACTATGGTAATCTTACCTGTAACAAAGAAAATGTCTAATAATATTTATATATAGATTCAACTAAAACATATACCTAAAGAATTACTTGCCATCCGTATTCCATAGTGATAATATCTAATCAATTTAAATTAATATTTTTATTAATTACAAATTAAATATTATAATCGATATTGCTTTCATAAAAAATATTATTCCATTAGGTAAAACACAAAATTGTATTGAAATATATTGTTAATAATATTTACCGATTTCGTTTTAACGTTGTAACTCCTATAACTCGTTAAAAACTTGTATATTGTAGGTTGTAATTTGCATTAAATAAATAAATAAATTTGATTTTATCTAACCACAGTTCTGGACGTTTAGATTTAAATCATGATCAATAAACGTTTATCGGATCTATAACTATAACTACTACTATAAATATACTATTAGAATACCGCAGTTAAAAAAAATGCTTTACCTAACTTAAGATATTTTTATCTTTATTTTAGTCCAGAAAAAGCTATACGGTCTAATGATATTAAAATATTCGTAGATTTCAATGCGTTTGCAAATTTTGAAGCAAACCGGAGTATAGGAAATGAATAAATTAAAGTTATAAAATCTCTTATTTAGACGTAAGTGACATTAACAATACGTTGCTAATGTAGCAAAAAATTAACTATTTCTTTTTGTTTTATCAGCTTCACGCTTTATCTCGCATGTAGCAGAATAGTCAGATGGAGCCTAGTGTGAAGACGTTCCGCTTCCCTTATTTCGCAAAATACTGGATGCAATGCGTGTTGAATGCTGGAACTCAACGCCGCGCTTTGCCTCTACACCAGAGCGAAGAGATAAAAATATTAAATATTTAATTTTCTCCAGTAGCAATCAAATCCACTACGTACGTACTTTCACGTTTATAATAATACGCTTTTGCCTCTGCGTCACGACTGGATTGGTATTTAATATTAATCAACAATAATGAAGTCGATACAACTGATTTAACATTTTAAGGCACGCGCTTTTTATGGATTAATGGAACAATACGATAAATCCATCGACGGAGGCAGCTGACATGCAGACATGTGGTGCCTACTTCCAGGCAGCTGCGTCAAAGGTTATGATGACTGACAACCAGAAAGGTCATCATTTTTCTTATTTTATTATATTCAATTATCAAATTATTATAAAATTAAAATTCTATTTTTTTAAATTAATGTATATAAGTTGTATCAAGTATATATTGTTCTGACATTTGAAGGTAAAGAAAAGGAAAAAGACAACGGAGTTAAAATTTTCATTAACTATAAAAAGAAAGTAACAAAAACTTTTCACTTAGTGTGATTGCTTTCTTAAAGTTTTTCCTTTTTCCGACGTCAACTTGTCAAGAAATATCTAGTTTTGTTTTCTTTTAAAACTAAATTATAAGAATCAAAATAATTAGAAATTTACACAATTTTTCATGAAATATTAAATTAAATCCAATTAAATCAGCTTCACGCTGTATCCCGCACACATCAAGGTAGGTAGAGGGAACCCAGTGTTAAGACACTCCGTTCCACACTTTCTGCCGAATTCTAGAAGCATTGCGTGTCGAGTGGCAGAACCTTCAATAAATATAATGTTAACAATAAATTATTACTAAAATTATTACATTATGTAGAAGTCATCTTCGCCCACAACTTTACTATGACTTTAAAACGTGAAATTTAAAATCGTGTTTTACTTCATACTACTTTACTACTTACATGCCAAATTGTAAATTTCTAACTGAAGTAATTTTGTCTGTGCATTTAGTATGAAAGAATCAGTTTCACATATACATACACTCGTAGACAAAGCAATTTTATGAAAAAATATAAATAGATATACTTTACGAAATTTACTAAATGCAAATTCAAAGATAAGAAAAATAACAGCATTCTTATGTAGTAGACTTCCGCGTTATATAACAATTAAGAAGGAATAATTTTTCCTATTAAAACCATATATTCTATATTGTTACGTTAACAATTAAAAACAGTTTCGAACTGTGAAAATAGAAGCTACTATCGGTAACAATTTATGAAGGTGCATGCTAACTTGCGCCGACACTGTGCAACTTAATTGATAGCATAGAAGATTATTTCACACGAATCCATTAACGAGGAAAGATATCCCATATCTTTTGTAAACGTGACGTTTATACCATGGACTTTTTGTATTGAGAAATTGTACCCATTATCTATATAATAGATCTGTGAAGTTGTTAAATAAGTCTTGAAATATTTCTCTATCTATTTATTCAATAATCGACAATATAAAATTTATGTACCAAAACGATATAGCTAAATCTTGCCGAGATCATTTAATATTTCATTGAAAAATGTTAAACTTGCTTAGGTACGCTTGCTGTAATGAAAATAAAAGAATGTTTTAATAATTTGCCGCCATACATTCGTATCTATTAATAAATAGTATAATTTTATAGACAGTTGCAGGTAGTTGTGTCTGAACTATTAATGACAGTCTAGTTAGTAGTAATGAACTTTACCAATATAAATACGTTAAAATTAAAACATTCTTAATATATTAATGATATTTTTTTATGTTAAAAAAAAACATATAAACTTGCGGTTAAAAATTTTATAATGTGAAGTTGATATCTAAACATAAGGTTTCAAAATACGGCCGGCCTTAGAAGAGTCTACCTGGATGGAGTATAAAAAACGGGTCATCGAACTCAATGCAACAGCTGCTCCAATTCAAAATGGCGGCATTATGTCAAAAATTAATAAATGCATGCACGCCGGTTTCATATGAATTGAATTGAGATTTTATGCATCGTGGCTTGCATTTTTATGAATTAACACAACGTGTTTGTAATTAATTATTAAAAAATATATGTTCAATTTAAATTGTGCTTTATGTGCATTATTTATTATATTTAGGTTTATCGTCTTTATTGAAGCGATGTGCACGCTCTTTTTTTGATATAACATACTATAGTTCAAAATTACTTTACTTTTACGATCGATGGATTAGTTTTGGTGTGAAAGTGTAAAAAACAAACTTACATTCACATTTATAATACTAAGCAATGATGATATGATATTCTGGGTTGCCTATAATTACGATCAAAACGCACAAGACCAGACAACAGGAGAATGCTAAGTTCGATTTGGAATGTGTTTTCTGTAAGATAAATTCACTGTATCTATATATACATATGTTCAATCAAATATATGACCAAAACTGTGTCAAAATTCTGTTTTAAAAAAGAGTTTGTCTTGAATTTAGTAGACCGTAATAATTACTTATGTAATAATGCAGTTCATAAAAACATAAATAGAGCTTGCCATTTAATACAACATTACTTTACTTTGTAATTATAATTAAATAGGAGAGAATATGCCATAATTTCACAATTTATTTCACAAGTTGATGACATATCTGTCACAACAACAACAACAACAACCGCAACATATGGTGCCATACAATTGATATGCGTGCCTAAGTTACCTATTGTATTGTATAATTTTAATTATCTGTTTATAGTTCCTATGTGAATGTAATTTTTTATCTGTCGAATTTTACAACATGCTAATTTCTTGATTCACGCTTGACCGATTTAAGGGTTGAACGAAAAAACACGATAAAAGTAAGTACTTATTAGCAAATAACACAAGCATATTTCAATTTCAAATAATTGAAAATTAATAATAATTCTCGGCTGTCAACATTTTCTCATAGCTTTTTATGAATAGAGAAAAAAGTAAAACTAGGCATAAATCAAATAAAGGTGTCTCCGTATAGCGTTACAATGTTTGAGCGAGGCGCGGCGGAAGCGCGGAACCGGAGCTGCACCATAAATTATACTTTACTGTTCCCGCCGGGATCCGGTTACGTTAGATTATTACGATTATCGCTTCTCGATTGTGATTATCGGTGAGAACTGCCACGCTCCAGGTCTGCTCTGATTTAGCGCGCATGTGAAGTGTTTTCCTAATTATGTTACGAAACTTTGAAAAGTTTAAGCTTAGAAGCTCTTTAAACAAGTTTAATTTTAAATATTTTCAGTATTACCACAATTGCTGGTTATTAATAGATACAAGTACTAAGTACTAGCTAGGTGATGTAAAAATTTGTCTCTTAGTAACTTTTAATTTTTTTTTCTATTTTTTAAACTATTGCTGCGAATTAAAAGGATAGCAGTCAATACTCGAACTAGAAATAAAAAACTAAAAAGATTATGAAATCATCTTACTTTAGACAGCTCAATGACTACCTTCGGTGAGATATGTTCTATTTTTTTATTTTATAATCTGTTCTCAATTTAACTTTTAATTGAAAAATAATAATATGAATATTTGCTTATTATAAAGTCTAAAAAAATATTTTTTTTTTCAATGTATTTATGTTTTTATGTTTATTACTTGCCTAACGGAGAGTAAAACACACTATCTTTCGTCAATTGACAATAATGACAGTTTATTTACTATTTAATATTTTAACAATTCATAAACAATAACATGTTTTGTAAAATAAATCTAAAATATAATACATAAATAAATCATTTACGCAAGTGCTGCAACACAAACGTTTTCAACGACCACAATAAGCAGCATAAAAAACATCGACATACGAAATTACTCTCATTTAGTAATTAGCACTTCATCAGGCTTCATTAGAGTATTTTATTTACCTCAATTGCGTGCCCTCCTCTCCCTTACCCTACATCGCTGTATAAAACTGCAATCACCTATCACTCACGATGCTAAGTAAGCCCTAACCAGCCTTATCTGACCTTCCTCGTCTCCTGATTACTTAGAAGATTGGTTGAACGAGAGGGTGGAACACGAAGATACAGGGCTCGAGTGTGAATGGTGAAAGCTGAAGGGGCAAAAGGCTTGAAGCTGGGAGGTCGTTAGCCTAGCTTTGATTGTTCGATGAGTACAGCAATAAGTCACTTGTTGACGTAAATAAACGGGAAGTTTACTAGTAAAGAGAATTAAAAATATAATCCACATAATATATATTTATAATAATAATGTTAGTAAGATAAGTAGGTGTATTTTATTATGAAAAAGTTTATTTTACAGTAGTGCCATTAGAATTTGTATGTTATTCCGCGTTGTAAATTGAAAAGCGTTTCGTTTGACGATATGTTAGTAAACGATGTATGATGGGGACGCCTATATTTACTAGGAAATAGAATATTCTTTGAAATGCGTGTACGAGTTGAAACATAAAAGGCTGTTCACGTAAGAATCGTATGTATTTGCTTTTCCCCGTTCGCCCCTATATACCTCTTGTAAAGTAGGCAGTGCGTTCACTAGGTTATGCGTTCCCCCTTCGACTTCTAGCCAGTACATAGCCATTGCTTCGTTTTACATAGTAAATAAACTATCTTTAACCCTTGCTCTCATTACCTGGATCGCCCGAGGTAAACGGTTAAATAACATCTTATACGTACTGCTCAGGAGAAACAGGATGAAAAGGAATATATCTCGGTCTTTAAACTCATGTACGATAAATGTATATTTTTCTAAGTGCATCACATACGTAAATGTACACAAGGCTGGGTGAACGTTCGAAGTGAATTCATATTATGATTAACATGATTTTTGCAACAAAGAAAATAATACAAATAATAGTAAACTATACTCATTGAAAAACAAAAAATATAAACAATAAATATTTTTTTTATATTGTTTCCTAAATTCAATTTTAGTTGTAAAATAGATTATACAGACGTTTATCAAAACGCAGTTTTACAAAACCATTGCAATCAAAAAACCATGTTTTCCAAATTAATATAAAGTACAATATCTTTTAGTATGCAAAACACGACTGTTATTGTTAAGCTGTGCTATAAATCTCTTTGTCAATTTTATAAATCGTTCTCTGAAAAATTGTGTTTGCCGAGATAAAATACTGTGTCGTAGACGACAAGTTCCTATATTTTATAACAGTATTAAGAATTTTTTTATAAATTAAATTATTATTATTTAATCTAATTATTTTTTTTAAGTTACAAAAAAATTATTAAAACTAATAAATCCGATATGAACACCGTATCGAATCAAAATACATGTTTATATGACACAATTCGAGGCGTAGGTCAGCAGATATGGGTTAGGCGTTCACTGGGGGCGGAGCGTCTAGTACATAGCTTGTACATAAGCTAGAAAGAAATTCTCAGTTTCCTGTAGGAAAATGTGTTTATGTATATACTGTAGCTTATGGTACTCCAGCTTTTGAGTAGTGGAGTTACAATTGCCATTAAAAGTTGCTGCGTGAAGGGAAATATGAAATTATTTTATATATTTTCTTATATATTTTTTTATTCATTTGAATGGTTTTATTTAATAAGAAAAACGTTGGTGGAGCGAGTATGTTAAGTGCTATAACAGCATATTAATTATAACAACATGATAACAAAGAGAAAAAAGAAAAATTGTATTGAAAATGTTGTCTACGAAAAAAACATAATTGAGAGATCAGATTCAAACTTCTAATATTAGACATTTAATTATCTTATTTTTTATATGTACTAGATACATATATAAATATAATAATTATGCCAAAAAGTATAGTAAAGAATATTATTTACCATCATATTGTAACATTTAATTGATATATACGAAATATTCATTTTTTTTACATAATAAATATTTTCATAAACTACTACAAAATGAACTTAAACGAACACTACTATATATGTAGTAATAACGCAAAATACCATCAAAACAATAGCTCTCACATAGCACATAGCAGGCATAGATGTTCTAAGGACAGAATTAGATACCGGGGGTGAGGCGTTCACGCTGCATGCCCCCGACGCGTGCCTGTGGGGTGCCTCTAATGAACTGGATGAACTAGAAGTTGCGTAGAGACCTGTGCCTAGACCGCGTCACGTACGTCAACTTTAATGTTACTTTGCTTGGTATTTTTATGCTAAAGCTTTCTTGCGACGCGATGACATTAAAAAATTAAAAGCTCGCACGGAGGTTTTTTTGTTTTGTATGTAGGTAAGTTCTTTGTTTTTTTTTTCGGTTTGATTTTATTTTACAACAAAAAAGGTATGACCTCATTAATTAAAATTATGAATGCAAGAAGAAAAATAAAATAAGAGTCTGGTCTGTTTTGAAAAGTCAAAAATAGATATATCTACAAAAAAAATAACCTAACCCATTAAGTATTAAAAAGCTATACTGACATATTATTTGTTCGTTAGTCCAATTTTATAATTTGTGTGTGAAAATAAAATATAACCAAGAAAAAGTGCTTAATTTATTCAATAATAAATAATTGCTTCAACCTGCCTCAACTAAATAATTATAAAAATATAATTCTGCAAATTCAGATCATAACGTACATTTACTATATGCAACTTCAAACATAGTCATCAAGCACGTTCACTTTAAAGGAAAATATTTTTTTAAATATGTGTTAAAAGTACTTGAAGCTACATTAGAATAGTTAGAGCCCGGGGCGCGGAACTGCGTATGCGTGGCCACGCGCGATTTTACCACCGCATTGCGTCTGAACGCATCGTTTGCTTCCACCGCTTTACTTAATGGCAAGAGGTCGTGTTCATCCACACGTAATGCACCAAAAATAATTATAATTAATTATTTATTGTAACGTATAAAACGGGAAATTATAATAATAACAACTTTAATTATAATTTACCTATGGCTTTACTAAAAGTTGGTAATGGAGAAAAATCTTTTATAAGCTTAAAAAAATAAAATACATTTTTAAGTATAAAACGGTGTCGTCTGATCCAATCCTTTAATTTACACGGTCAGTTCTAATAAAATATTATGCAATATGAAATTTCAAAGAGTAATATGATAAATAAAACGCAGCATTTGTGTAGTTCTGAATGCGTAGTAGGGGTGCATCAACGCACCCCTCACGCACTTACGCACACTTGTACACACAGTGCACCTATATTATGAAACTGGGACGCGATTGGTCGAGATCTTTCTATGTATGTGTACCTGTTTCGTGTAGAAAGGAGGTCGTATAGATAGAGTTATTTATGTCTAGGCTATATGAATTAGTTGCGTGCATTGGGGTAGTCTTCGCTAGGAAAAAGTATTGATTTGTTGTTCGTTGGAAGAGTTTTGTTGAGCTTTCACAATTTTAAGATTACTCGAGATTTGTGGAAGTTAAACGTACGTACGTACAAGTTAATATTTTTGAACTGTTAAAACGGGACCGATACGTAAACCTGTTTGAGAAGATTGATTGTCCGTACCCTTCTTTTTAATATGTAAAGAATTCTATTATAAATGTTTTAAATTATAATCGAATAACAATGTCTCATGTCCAACGAACGTGCTTTGTGAGACTGTTTTCAATAAAACTAGTTATATTCTTTAGGACATACCTCATTTGGTTTTTGTAATGACATAAAAAAGTACGCCACGAAATAAAATCATATTTATAAAATAATATATGAACTAAATATTAACTATCTCTATATTATTAAAAAAATAAATAAAAAAAAACAAATCTAAAAGCTCAATACAAAATTTACATTAATAATAAATATTTCCACGTACAAGTACATTAAAAATTCATTTCAATTAAAATCTTCACTTGTCAATAATAAAAAGTTTAAAACGTACTCGACCTACAGTAAAAAAAGATGTTGATTACACAACCTTTATTAAGAAAGCAAGATGCATCATTAACGCGTCGATCTGCCCGTTACATCAGCTGATAGCACAAAAACCTTAACCATCTGCCGGCCCATGAATCACCGGCTCTTGGCGCGTGCCAAAAAAAAACAACTCAACCGTTATATCCGTGGGTCCACCCACGTGGCAGGACCCCCTGTTTGTAAAATCGATTTTTTTTCATGCCACGACATTGCGATTTTTTTTCTTCATTTATCATCTGTGTTACTTGTTAGCGGGAATTTTATTTGAACTGTCAATGTGTTATAAAATATGTTGTTGATTCCGTACTACTTTTAACATTTATTTCTAATGTATTATAATATGTTATTAAAAACATGAATAAAATTATAATCATATTGATTTAATATACTATTATTTGGTAGAACAAAGCATTACTAAACGTCATAAAATAAGAGTAAGTATTCTTTATATTTATGTTTATTAGTATTTGATTATAGCAGTCTAAGCAATCATAAAACTATACAAGTAAGGCCCGAACAATATTATTCCCATAAATATCAACGACCTAGACACAATGTTATTAGCGCAAAGCAATTGGGGTATCTTACAAAATAATGTACTGTTAATAAATTTACTTTAATTTCAAGATGTCGCGACAGTATTCATTGGCATTATTTTAGGTGCAAAAAAAAGGTTGTCGATTAAAGTAAACAATCTACAAAACAAAAAAGCCATTAAAACCTGCGATAAAAGCAGTGGATTTGTAACAAAGTTTGTCAGTAATGTTTATTGCTATATTGTTCGTGAAGTTCTAACAGGAAAAGCGAGAATTCATTGGTTTTTATTTAGTTAAGACTATTTTCTGTTGACCTAAATTTTGTTCAACGTATTTAAAAGTTTCGGTAGGCATATTTGTGCAATATCAGCGATTTATTCAAAAACAAAATACCCAAAACTTTTAAAATGTGAAAGGCGTGTTCATTCAATAGTAACGAAGCATGCTGACACTTAAGCTTAAAGATTTTTAATCACAAGCGTGTTGATAAAAAAGATTATAATTTTATATAAATTGTACACAATTGTAACATCTGCCTGATACAAAAACACTAACAAAAAGGCACCTTTGGTCGACAATAGGTAGGAACGGCCTATGATAAAGATCCTAGAGGTGTATCCACTGCATCGATTTTGATTGGAGCGCGCGCGCAGCTGGTGAGCACATTGCGCGACTCGTGCGCACAGATAATGTGGGCGACATATGAACCATAATATAAATAATCTTGTGAGGTTTTACTAAACTTGAAAAAAAAAAGACGGTAACGGACGTCACAGCTTGTTTAAATAAGATTTACTTAGTTCCTGTGACGATGTTATAGAAAAACACCGATCGATATACATATGTAGTTATTATTAATTTCTCTATTAATTATTATTATGTCAATATTATTGAATAATATGTCAACGCCTACATATGTTACTATTTTTTAATATTTTTCTTTATCTGCTTTTTATAGTAATTCAATTATAAATATCTATTTTTCTCTTATAAGACTTTGTGCACTGAAAGATGTAACTAACAAACTACATACTTACCAAAATTAGCTATAATATCTAGTTATATGACTAGTTTTAGAAAATATGTAAAAAAATAATTTTAAGCATGTTGCAAAGTTAATAAAAGAGTTAAGTTCTATAAACACTGAATTCACATACAGGGTGTGATAGGAAAAATCGTTGCCAAAATAAATGATTGAATGAAATAAATATTATATTATCTGCTGTCCCAAATTAATTAATTATCTAAGCTCATAAATAACATAATTCTTCATTTAATAGTCATAGAATCCACATAAATTGATGTCATTATAATGAGAACACTAGTAAAAACGTCAGGCACAGCATAATTGCTTCAGAAGGCTTTAAATAAAGGTGAACAGAACAGGGAATGTCTCCCTTCTCTCCCTGGCTCAGCTTTACGGCGGTTGTTATAAAACTAATTTGCTAAGTTTAAGTTACTTTGCAGCCCTTAACTTATAATCGTAAATTAAGTCAAGTAGGTTTCTTCTCTCAAGTTTCTACCGAAAGTTTTCCTTCGGAATCTGCTCAATATTAATTATTATACTTTTTCGTTCTTTTTATTAAAATAGTTTTATTATTATTACGTTACGAAAAAAATATTCTAAAATATCTTCAATGTTTATAAATATAACCATTAGGTAGGTATAGCGGTAATCTTATTTACGAAGCAATTTGGTTCCTAGCATCCACTTTCCAAGTGTCGTTCTTTCTTATGTTACGATTAAAACGTTACAGGTAAAATTGACATAACGTTTTTTATATTTTAGCTGAAATATGATTGTTATAAGCAACTACATTTAGTGTGTGTATTTTGGACGTCTAATTTGTACTTATAAAGAATTTATTAATACTTTATAACTATGATACATTCGAATTAAATAAATAAAGTTAAATAATAATTTTAATTAAATAATAATTACATTTGTGTTTTTGGACCATTATTCGATTGTGACTGACTCACTTGGACAATTACATTTACTGTAAAACCAAAATATCACGCCACTAACGCTACCATTATCACAATATCAATTTAAAAAAAAAAAATAGCGCGAAAAGAGATTGCCTACGATTTTTCATGGGCTATTAACTTTGCAGTTGTTTTTATTACAGTTTTATGGTAATCACCAGTCTTTGTTTTGAATTTCGAATCGGAAAATATACTTTCAGCGATGTCGCTAAATAAATATCCCTGATAATTTCAAATCAAATTTTTCCTGGTGTATGGTTTAGGTAATATATACATTCATTTTCATTTGGAAAATAAACGGGCGGTCGTTTTGCTTAAAACAATATAGCCGTTAATAAAATAATATTTGTGAGGACGTCCGTACATACTTTATATGTATATACAGGTTATAAAGTGAGACACATTGCTTCCGCCATTTTACAAAGACCGCGAAACCGACAACTCAAAACAAGATGGCGTTAATCTATGCAGACGAATAAATTAATGTAAATTGCGCCTCGTAAATAAGTCATACAAAGTGTTTGCGTCATTCACAAATCGATTCAGTTTTTTCAGTTGACTTCACAACGTATTAACGAAAATACTTTTGATATCACCTGCACGGTTTTTTTGGGAAACAGTCGATTTACGCCTAAATTAATCTATTTTTAACGTAATTATTAAACGTAATGTTTCTTAATTATCATGGATAGACTTTGAAATGAAAAATAAAAAATAAATTAATACGTAACTTGAAAGGCAGAATAATGTTCACAATATTACAGATAATATTAAAATTCTCACCTTCTTCTCCGTCAACTTCTCGCACCGACGCTGCTTGCATATTTGATGGGACTTGTCGTTGCGGCATGGTGCACAATCGCCGCAGTTGTCTTTCCTTTGGCATCCGATGCATTCACCACATCTCTTTCTTTTCTTCTTTGTCTGTGACGGGAAGTACTAGAATTGAGTCATTTTGTTTGTCTAGTTTCTGATTAAATTAATGTATTGTGAATTTTATACAACATAATATTTTGGTGTTACATGGTTAGTGGATACGGATACTTCACAGTGGGCGCATTAAGCAATCAGTTGGCTGGTAGATCTAACATTAATGACAGATATGAATAGAGTAAGTAAACAAAAACATATATGTAGCGTACATTGATGGTGAATAGAGTATCAATCCACAACTAAAGCTATTCTACTAACTCAATTAAATTTTAGCTTGAATTTTTAGCATCAGAGCGACAGCAAAATTCTTATAAATTGTCTAGTCAGGTTTTAGATACAGTAAACAGCTTATATCCAAAGGCAGATAGATAGTTGTAAATGCAATAGACTATAAGCGTGCTTCAGGTAGAGTATGCCCTTAGTTGGTTATTTTAGGGTCCCGTAAAAGGAAGAAAATGGTACCGTTACAGGATCACTTAGTTGAAAAACACCAATTTATGTTTATATTAAATATAAAACTATTACAAACTATTAGATTGCAGTCAATTTCATACAAAATGAGTGCATACTTCTGCAAACTTAAGTTAGTCAACTGTTATTAGTACTCGCCATTGACCTACGATTTTGAAATTAGGTTTTTTAAACTATATAAATATTAAATTTGCAAGCGGCATCGTCATATTTTTTTTTGTCAGTTTGAAAAAAAAAAAGCATATTAGTAGTAAAAATTACAGAAAAATAAGTACAGAAAATGGAAAAAAGAATTATAAGTACATATTACACGTAAATTTTGACACATTGAAACGGGTCGTTCTCAATATTTGATTTGCGTGTCGAAACATCCGTACAGACACAAAGATTGCAATTATCCTCAGAGTCAGACAACAATTTCGGCGCATTTTGAGCTCGCTAATGACTCGTCTGGCTCGCGTCATGCGCCTGCGCTCGATCGTGACGGCGACGATATCGATCTTTGTTAACGTTTATATTGAATTATAATGTAAAAGCTGTATTGAGACATCATCTCTGATTTATGTAATTTGATAAATTATACATATATATTGGCAAGAGAAGTTATAAGTATTATTTTAGAAAGTTTTACAAATTATTATTACAATTTCATCATTGTAGAGTCATAGAAATAACCTTGGGTGAAGTAAAATTATTGGTTTGAAGCTCATCGTGTAGCGTATTTAAATGAGTTTCTCAAGTTAAGTTGGACGAAGTTTAGGTGCCAATGTAGTGGAAATTAACACGCATTAGCAAAGTATTTAGAGACATTGAACCACACGGAGCTAACAATTCTTTTTACTACTACTACTGCACTAATACTACTACGGTACTAATAGGATACACTCTTGTAGGCAGAGTGAATCAATTGGTAAGATATTCTTTTATCCACGGCAAATTTGTTATAAATCACAAATTTATTATGAATAATTAGGCGTTCACCCGAATGTTTATTGAAACTGCAACCATAGTATTTACAGTCAATGGCTGTCCTACTGCGCCACCACGACTTCATAATTTATTTATAAATCATTTTATATTTGAGCAAACATATTATCAACTTATTGCACTTATTTCATAGTTATCTATAAACAAGGCGGAATGAACTTATAACCATAAAAATTATATACAGCTGTGATGCGAAGCCGCCATTTTATCCATGTTACTATCGCGATTGAAATCGCTCGATTGTTCCCGACAAACAGCTGACGCGTTATAAAAAAGGGAATTTGTTTTTACATACTAATAATATAAAAGTTTAGTAATTTAAAATTTTATGTATTTTTTTCCTTTTTTTGTATTTTACTTTAATGCTACGTGTACAATAAACTTAGTTAAATTGTAAAATATTTTAATGTCGTTTTCTTTCCACTATCTATCTATCTATATATATATATATATATCTATCTTTCATCGTTCCTTTCCTGTTATGAGTTCAGTTTCTAGGAAACTTCGGTTTTCCCAGCTTGACTCATTCGTACCGCTCAAAGCTATTGTAATATCGTTTGTAATACCGAAAAATGGAAGCCTCCCTCTGGAGAATTATTTAAGACGCTGGTACCATTTTAACCAAAGAATGTTTTACATTAAGAAAATATCATATATATTCCACTGCTATATATAAATATCTATATACAATATAATTGGTGCTGTCGAGTCATTACTAAATTCTTTAATCTTTTATACATAAGTAATTACAACGGATTACAGCCATAAGAAACAAAAGCCTGACGTGAAAATTTTATATAACTAAATAGCCTAACAGTATTGTCATTATTAAATTTTAATTTTGTCATTACCATATGCGTGCTGCTAATGAGGTGTTTGATAAAATCTTTATATCAAATACAACGCAATTGTATTACTATTAAACTTTAAAACACGTTATAATCAGGCAAAATGTGTATATTTAGAAATATAACGTTAATATTGATTTCTAATAATATCTTGTTTTTCTTTTTTATTTGTTTTCTTTAACAATTGATACGGTGCTAGTATTATTTTATTAACATATAAAAATATAACTTAAATTAATCGTTTTCATCCTAGAATTGAGCCGCGTTAACAAGCACACGATTGCCAAATTGTTATATTAGTTTAAAATATACATAAATATACCTATCCATCCATACTGACTCCTCCACCCAGAAATATCCCCGTAAAAACCGCTGATATTTACATTAACGTGAATTTCGTAATTATTACATTGAAAATATGTATTGTAATTGAGTTGTAGCTATTTAACAAACTTCTAATAGTAAGGGAAACGCGCCGCATGTAATTACTCCAGTATAGATGTGAGCAGCTGCGCGCGCGCAAAGGTGTTCATTATTAGACTAGGAAATGCTGACATTTGTAATGGAATGTCACTAGTATGAACCTTTTCTAGAAATTAGAAGCTTTTCTTACGTTTTTTTTATTGATTCCTGTAACCATCGTTTTTGTAATTAAAAGAAGTAGTAAATTGGTCTTAGTTTGTAATAACTCGTATCATAATAATTTTGGATTAAGCTAACGCTTAACTTAGCTTAATTTAGCTTAACAATAACTTGTTATATTGTAGCACCAATCTTAAATACAGTAATAAATTAATAACAATATTTTTTGAGTGTCAAAGGTTTCAATTATTTATAGAGGCACGCTTTTTACATTAAGGTAGCTTAGCGAAAGAAAAAAGTAGAAAAGCTCGTGAAAATTTCAAAGCAGGACACGCGTAAATCGTCCTACTTTAATTTGTGTTTTAAATGAGAGAGGAAGTTAATTTATTGGAGGAGCAAGCGAATCGGCTAACTATAAAATTTATAGCCGCGAAGACAGAGAGTTCGGCCATTTTGAACACGGCATTGAGGATAAAAACTGCTTCACGAATAATAAAAGGTGGAATTACTGGAAAACTTTCCCTTTTTCGAAGTTCCGAATATGTGCCGGAGCCGTCGCCGTGTTGTCGGTTGAAATTCAGAGAATCCTCATATCTCTTTCGTCGACTATTCGCTATTCCCTTGCGTCTTGTTTACGCAATTTGCCAATTCCCGGAAACAGATTTACTGTCTGGTCTAATTTTATTGGTCCAATTATGGTGAATATAGCTCATATTTTATTCATTTGTACTTTTGACAGAGTTGAAATAGTAAGGAATAATTTATTAAAAAGCATCACGCTGTATCCCATATGTAGCACGATAGACAGAGAGCTAGCTATATATAGGTGATTCGTCGTCTTCCCATTACCTGTTGGTGTTCCGTATTAAATGTCATTTTTTTGTCATTAATATCAAATCTACAACGTAAGCCGACTACTAATATATCCCACTCAAGTTTAGCAGAAACATTTGTACACCCGACAGTATTTGACAACAGTGGGCGTTGCTTCTCTTTTATTTAATTAGTAATAAGTTTATAAACTTTATATGATAAACGTATTTCATAGTTAAAATATTAAGGTACTCACCTGTTTTTCACTCGATATATCATCGAGTTCCATTGGTCCAGTGTTCATTGGTGGAGCTCCATGCATCGGAGATTTAAAGCCGGCAGTAGATGACACTGCCGCAACTTGGCCACTACTTTCTGACCCTACTTCCATGTTCGAACCGTCGGACTCCGAACTATTCGCTCTCATTTTCCGTCTCTCTTTCTTTCGAAAATCTGATCGTGTTGGTGAAGAGCCGCTTCCGAAACCATTTGTTTTTTTGTCATATCCGTTATCCATCAACAAAGGATTTTGGAAATTACTGTGATGTAATCCGTTCGGTGTGTACTTATCTTGTAGAGATTTCACATCGAATGGTTCATTTTTCAATACATGAACGACAGTAGGGCTTTGAATATTTTGTATTAAACTGCCATTTTGATGTAGAAGCGTTCCGTTTTGATGTAATATACCATTTTGTGTAGGAAACGCATTTATTGTCGCAATATTTGGCTGATAAAGCTGTATATGCCGGTCATCGATGTATGTTTGACCAGCTGGTGCTAGTTCTCGTGCCTGCAAAGGCGCGGGAACAATTGGATAGCTCCGAGCATTTACAGCAGTTAAAGTATGGAATGTTGTGGCGTTTACAGGTGACAGTGTCGTTAGAGTTGTAGACAGAGGAGCCACCTGTGCCAGAGTGGTAAGATGTGGTGATGAAGGAGTTGTGAGTTGCGTGAGCTGGGTTAACTGACTAGGACTCGCGCTAGGGGTTGGGCTGGTTGTAACAGGCACTGGCGTCACACTTGGGAGCCCCGTTTCTGGTATGACTGTGGTTTCTGGAAATGTTTGAAATTGGCTTTGGAAGGACGGTAGCTTGTTCGCTATTGGCTGTAGCGTAACAGACTGGTATTCCAGAGGGGATGAGAAGCCAGCCCGGAGTATTGCATCTTTCGAGTTCACCGTGATTGGCATAGACTCCCACGGCCTGTATTGCGGCTGGCTGGCAATCACGGACACCGTGTCGCCGGTCCTCTCGTAGTACTCCCAGCCCGGATCGAGGAGCCGGGTGTCGGCGGTGAGTATCCGTTGCTCGTTCTCGGCCATCTCGCCGAAGGTTGAGAAAGGCGGCAAATGCGCGCTATCCGCGCCCGCCTCACTACGGAGCGTTTCGCTCATGACGTGTTACCTCGACGCAACCTCATCGCGTCACTCTTATTCACACCTATCTTTAGAAAAAATAAGCTCTACTAAGTCTATTTACGTTGTACTGAACACTCGGAACTGAACTGGAACTTGATAATTTGTACTCTTTGAACTGGCTTCGTTACGTCCCCAATATATTAAATAGCACTTAAGTTACGATTATACGGCACACTGGTTGACACTACACTAATCACAATATCTTCGATTTCTCACTATCAAATAAATTATATAAAAAGTCCTTAACAACAGGCAGTTAACTTATTTGAGTCTTATATCTAAGGCTTATAAAAATCTTTGGCTGATCTTAAAAAATGCTCGAGGAATTGGTTCGTTTTTGTATTAAATTTTTAACTATTAATAAAATATTTGTGCACTCATTTAACGATCTATTTTATTTTGGAACGTTAAAATACTGGTCGTTGATAGATTCTCTTTTAAACTTTTGAAGGCTTCTTTTATTGTAAATACCGATCACTTCAGACTTAAATTAATTTGTACTGTTTGGGAGTTAGCGTATACTATTTGCGTAAATTTTATCGTTAAAAGGTATTAAAAAATAGTGCTTATATAATTTTTTTGAAACGAAAGATATGACTGGAGGCTTTGGTTTGAGGCTTTTGTGGCTTTTGGTTGATTTTGTTCTTCAGTTCTGTGTCTGGCGGGCGGAGGCTGGCCGGTGTTATCCGTGCGGCCTGCACCGGTCTGTGGACAATAAAACATAATATGTAGAAACTCCGTGCTAAACTATGGCATCGACTTGTTATTTAAAAATATGGCAACGCTCAGGTATATTTATTACGCACGAGGGAGCGCATGCGTATGCTGTGTTTTGAAGCGTGCATAAATCGATGGCGCGAAGCATGGTTGCATAACTGACACTAGTTTAATGTAAATTAGCTAATTTTGGTCGTATTAAAAAAACATTTAAAAAAATAAAAATAGATATTTTTTTTCTATTTCAATTCAATATTTGTAAAAATAGTTATTAAAAATTACATTACGATGTCAATCTTTAATTGCATTTGATATTTGATATAAGTACATGCATATTTTATATATATACTAATATGATTATTATGTTTGTATTTTTTAGTTTCACGCTGTATCTCATAAATAGCAATAGGCAATACAATACAATAAGGCCCCCCAAATTCAATTCGTTGGCGGTGCTCAACGCCACATCTTTATTGAATGGAGATGGAGGTACCGACAACATTCCCATTCATAGTCAGACACTGTTCTACTAAAAAAATATATAACATATAAAAATATATTTGCATAAAAAAGCTAAAACATCTCTGAATTTTATCAGTCTTGCAGTTCAATAATATTTCACAAAATATTTTGTACGTCCTAAACTATTGGAATATCTCGTCACGTGTTGCTGTTGTAAACAAACTATTAATAGAAGGGTACGCTAGTGCTACGCTCTATTTCGGAGCCACTATTTTAAGACAACTATTTTGGTAGAATTCGATTTAAAACCGCGTTTTTGATAGCATTTTATTTTTAACTGTATTGTTTTTGACATGTCACTTAAAACTAATTCTAAAATAGAAAAAGGGATTTTATTTAAAAAGCTTTTAATAAAAATGGTTCAGTATGGTCTATGATTAAATATATTAATGTATTAGTAACATGAAGGTATAATTATAGTTAGTAAAACAATATTTTTTTACTATATTAAAATTGAGATTAGGTACTTTTAAAGATGTCTTTTATTTATCCTACAAAAAGGAGCTGAATTGCAAACATGCTTGTTTCAACTTTTTCTACCCCTCGAGTCGATTTTCCTGGGGAAAGGAAAGTTTTATACGTCTACAACTTACGCCACTTGAACATTTTCGGAAGTCGGAACTAACTGAGAATTCGCATAAGGACCATCAAAGCCTCTATTTAAAGTCGGGACGACTCTCACTAAGATTAGGTACTACTTAAACATAGTATTTTGAATGGTGATAAACTATGTAAATATTAAAATACTTTTTGTCATGTTGTAACAAACAAATAAACGTATTTAAATATATTACAATCTTCGCACAGCCTCGATGCCTTTAGTTAATTTCTAAAAATCAAAAGAAAATCACTCCAACATTGCGTCATCAAGCCTTAAAAGTGCGATCAAAATGTCCCGACTAGTAATCACAAGGCGAAACTCTTTGTAGATGCGCACAAAGAGTGTTCGTCGAAAAAAAAGATTAAAAAGCTCAGTCGGAACGGAACGCAACTTTGGATTTGTGTGCGTGCTTTATTATTTGGCGATCGTGCTTGTGCGCGCCAGGATCTGTCCGTGTATGCGGCGGCGCGCGTGTGTGCGTGAGCGGCGCGTGTGTGCGAGCGGAACGCGATAGTATCTGGGTCTCGGTTGTCAAGGGCAACCGTACAACCGCTGCAGCGAAAGCATTGCGCTTTCAGCTTTGCGCTGTAATTATACGGCTTATTTTTAGCATCGGATGTTGTCGCCTTTTTGTCCTGGCTCGTTCTGGCGCGTTCTGGCGCAACGCCGAGCACGTTTAGATGACGTTCGGAAATCCTTGAATCTTGAAAGCTGAACTTGAAGTTTGCTCGCTGTTTTCATGTTTTCGCTTTTGCGACGCCGTTGGAAATGCGCGCGTTAATGCAATACCCATTGTTTCACAGATGTTTTAATGTGAGCGTTTTTGGTAATGCAGGCAGATTTATCGTGATTCTTTTGTCGAGAACTTTGAAGAGAATGAAAGAAAATATTTTAAAATGTGATGTGGCTTATGAATTGCTGCGTACCTACTTCGGGCAATAAAGTTTTAAAAGTATTAGTTTACTTAAATAAATTTTATAGCACTACCGGCTGTGTTATACAAAGTATCACATCCGGCGCCTGCGCATAATACCTGCGCCGGAAACTGATATCTCCGTTACACTGATCATTTTACTGATAAAACTTATCGATACCTATATCTATCAATCATGCAAACTTTATTCTACTATACTTTATAAACGCCATTATGAATGCGGCTTCGATATATTATAATACAGATTAAAAATTAAATTACATATTGACGAAATTTGACGAAAAATATTCATTTGTTGATCAATAATGAAATTTCTATAGTGTCAGTCTTTATTTAAACGTATAATCTCTATGGCGCAGCAATTTCTGACCGCTCCTGCGAACGCCATCAATACAATAACCACAAACACAGGATACGTACATCACACTTATTACTATGGTGTAGACCCTATTGTATGGTATTATATATGCAACTACAACAATATTCATTATTTTAAGACGGTTTATAATTAATTTTATTTTTTTATATGTATATAAAGTATACAGTGTTGTGTAATACAAATGACACATAAAAATAACATAAATTCTCGATTTATAGAAGAAATTTAGTATTAAAAAACTCTGTTTCCCACTTTCGATACATTGCGTATTTAGTGACGGAAAAATTATTGCACCAAGTGAGAATCAAATCTTAGAATCCTTTACAGTAAGTTGAATCTATAAAGGTCATACAAAATATGTATATATTTATATCTAGCTTTACAGTTAATTTAAAAATAAATATATAATATTACATTTAATAAGTTTTAAAAATCATAAGCATTAAAAAAACATTTTTTAAGAACTAATTTAAAATTAAAAATGTATAATTTCAAGTTATTTATTAACAAAATTATTAATTTTTCCAATAATTATTAAAAAAGTATTCAGACGTTTATGTTAAACAAGTTTTATTGTAATGCATTAAAAACATGAAAAGGTAGATTTAATTATGAATAGTTAATTCAAAGTAATTGAAAACTAGTTTACATGAGCATTTGTACTGTAACTGATACCTACAGCTAAAGCACTAAAATAAAATACAAACATACAAATAATACATATAAAAAAGCTATACACGACAATGACATGAACATCTTTATGTTTAAAAATATTCCTCGAAAAGATATTTTAATAAAACAAATACATCTTGTCTTTTAATAAAGCAAAAAGTCAATCGCGTGCATAAATTATGACCACATGTCTCGCAGTACAAAAACACCGAAATTCATACCTAAAGTGTGACGTGATGTCAGTGACGTGACATATAAAACAAAAGACGGGCCGTGATTAAGACAGTACAATGATAGGAATACCGATATAGAGTTACCGTCCCATCCCATTGAGGCACTCGAATTATGAATAGAGACGCAGATGTGGCGTTTTTTACAACAATCTTTCCCACACTACCACTTTTTCTTATGCCTTAATACCTCACAATATTAAATTATAATGCACAAAATTAAATGTCAACGTTTTAAGCTCTATTGTATACAAGATAGAGTTCTAATTTGAATAGTTTTAGAAATTCAAACGCATTAGTAAGTCGGTTTGTTATAGTTTTGTAAAGATTTTTTGTGCATACGTCTTTTACTATCAGATGCGACATCGGAAATTGAGTATTTTTTGTACTTACACCTATGAGACTGACTAAATTTGAAGGAAGTCACACATGCACTGTATGATTTAGTATTGTTTCCTTTTTGAATTACAGCCATTATTTAAATTTTACTATAGTATATACAACCAAAGTAACTTTTTACATCTGCTCATTTAGGTAAACTCTACACAAACCTTAAAATAAAAATAAAAACATTAATCAAACGTTTAAAAAGTAATAAATGATTAAGAATATAGAAAAGTTCTAAAAGTTATAAGGAAACATCAATTAACAATAAAATATATGAAAGTAGTATTTATATAGAATAGCGGAATTAGAGCAAATGACGCTGCTTACAATGTATTTTAATACCAGACAACTAATAGACAATCCTATAACTGTCGAACGAATCAATATTCTCTTTATATACGGATCTTCATATAAACGAAACAAAGAGAAAAATTAAACCAACATACAATTAGTACTACGAAAAGAGGAGACGTTATAACGCCACTTATTATCAATAACGACTCGCGAATATATTGAATGAGCACTGAAATAGAGATCGGAGTGCGATCTCTGATACAATGCCACCGAGCGTTCACCGGCGAGACTCCGTCTAAATAAAATATCGTCAATTACTCACAAACTTTGTCCAGTGAATGTTTGAACGCGGAGCTTTTATATATTCAATATGAAAACCGAAACCCTTAGTTTACTTAGGAGCAATAAGATGCGGATTATCCTTAAGAAAATATGAATCGATTTAATATATTGTACATATTAGGTACTTGACGATTTGACGGCTCAAAGATGTGAAATTTATTTGTATAGAGCAATATTTATAATATGTAAAAGGCATTGAGAAATTAAGTGTCCTTATAATTATGAATATTTTGTATTAACAAATTTATTTTTCAGAAATAACGTCGAACGTTGGGATACATATAGTTATTTATATTAACTGTGGGCATATAAAAGAATATAAGTGAACCACATGTAAATATAAGATTTACTGAAAAATATATTTTATATATGAAAAAGCGAGCTTTAAACTCCAATGCCATTAGATCAAAATATAAGTCAAAAGCAAGATACGAGTTTTGGACAGTTCAATAATATATTGCGTACCTATTATAATAGAATATTGATATAATCAGATCAAAAACATTTTTTAATATGAAACTATCGCGCCAGTCATTAATTTAGAACTCTATTACAGTAGACTTTAGGTAATTTCAGAAAGATAATAGAAACAATCAGTGATTTTTTTCTTCATAATTTACAGTACTTCTATTTATCCAGTGAGATGATACATTTAACCGTAACATGAAGGAAAATATAATAAAAGAGTTAAAACATTATAATCATCAAAACAAAAGTGTCAACCATGCAAGGTTTAGCTTATTCGATTTTTAAATAATTTTCATGTCGGGTGTCTGCTTATACACGCACATCTTAGGAACTACTGAACTTTCTTTGTATAACTGTTAAGTTTGGGCAGGATCTAATTTTGCTATTGATGTAGAACCATAGTAGATCTGCTTAACTAAAAGATATTATGAACTCCGCTCTATCAAAAGTTGTTTAGCGTGTTAGACATTTTTCTTTGACATATAAATATAGAATTTTGAAACGTCTAAAAAGGAAATACTCTACTACTCTACTAAGGTGTAAGAACTAATGAAATACTACATTAGCAAAAGTTGTTGTTGTACTCTATTTTAGTTATAAATGAATTCAAAATGAGTTCAAAATCAACCTGGTTGTTGCGCAATTAAACATTGTCTGACTGTAGACGAAAGAGCGTCGGTCGGAAGTTCAATGTTCACGCGATCGAATATAATATTTCCTCGAATAAAAATTTAACTGTTTGTAAATAGTTGTTCTGGAAATATTAATTAGATCCTCGAAAGCAAAGGGTTACATGTCAACCCATCAAAAGTGAACGCAATTTTTTCCAAACAGGGTAGAGAACATTTAAGCATTAACAGATATTATAATGCGAATATATAGACGTATTTATTATGGAAAATCTGAATGAAGAAATAAAATAAAAGAAAAATTTCGATATGGTATAATGTAAAACTCATTAGACAATTTGATTTTCTAAGTTTTGATATCTTTCTTATCAAATTTTAATGATAAATAAGCGTTATAAGGAAGATTTAATTAAAATGTTTCATAGAACTCTACTAGAATTTAATTTTAATTTTTTATGTCGTCGGTCGGAATGGTATTTTTTTAAATTTTGAATGGTAGATATTTTCTAGTATTATACAATTACTTTAAATAATGAGATATCCAAGTAATACTTCTAAACTCAATGAACATATTTCGATATTTGAACATAAACTATATAGGTACCGTTAGTAGAACCCAAATTTACAAAATTGTAAGTGGAGGCTATGTTTGTATTATAAAAATAAATACATAATCTTACCTATCAGTGAAATATACAAATATATATAAAAGTTAAGTAGCGTTTAGCTTTTAAAAAATGTATAGCCTTGCAAGAGGAAAGGTTAGAGAACTTATATCTATATTTTTAACGAGCAGAACCATAAACCACCAGCCTCTGACACACATAGACAACAAAATAAAAAAAAAAACAAATCTAGAAAAAGGAAGCATAACTCAAAGGAAGTTCGTTGCACAACCGCTTACCATCGGCAGCGGCAGTCAGCGGCGAAATTGGCCAATTTGTTTATTTGTTTTCATTGGCCGCACTGAACTTGACTCGCCATTATCGCATTCACGGGAGGAAGGCGTATTATTTATTCGATTATTCCGTGGGACCGTCCGGGTCGTCTTCGCTGTTAACTGCTCGTCGTATAGACTCTTATCGTAAATAATGTATGTAGAGCGCGTACTATATTAGAGGCACGTTTATTTGATTGTACTTGTTTGTAACGATGAAAGACAGGAATGATTTTATTTTTAAATTGTCTTGTTATTGTTTTAAGATATGTGGTGAAACTGAGGTTGAGTGGAATTATAGCTGTACTACCTTAATAGGAACTTAATATCAAAGTGGAATGAACAACATAACAGATATGTATATCTAGGATCGTTCTCTTTCTCCCATATGAGGTGGGCTGTGCTCTTTAATATGTTATGCATATAGAGTATGCTATGTTAAATACATTATTTAAATACTTTGAAACTTATTACGTATTAAAGAATATATTTGAATGAATACAATACGTACTAGTTTAAAAATAGAATATATTTTTTAGAACTATATTGCATTTACAATGTGAAATAGTAGACTCTACACGTTTAAAGCCTAGTGTGCTGAATTTTCTAGAACAGAAGAAACTAAATCAAAATAAGCGTAATATTTTTAATTATTAGTTATATCTCTAATGAGAAGTAAGATCATTTTTATTTTTGGGCATCTTATTAGATTACATAAGTAATAAATAAAAGTTCCAACATATTCAATCCATTACATATAATTATATACAATATATATAAATACTTAAGTAATGTATTATTTAATGTATCTACGATTTTGTTTTCTAAACAAAATTAACTATTTTTTTTAACATTTCTACCTTTTTTTTTCAAAATTACATTTTGAGTGTTCTAATAAAATTAAAGGATAAATTGCGAATCATGCGTAATAACTATGACATGCCGATGTATCATCGCACTAATTTACTCTACACCCCGTGTTCCTGCGCATACTCATCTTGTCAACAACGGTTCAAACAACATTCCTCTTTTATAAAATCATTGAAGCTTTACTCGGATATATTTATATTATATTGCTCCATTAATTTGAAAGTAACATTGAAACTGTTAAATATAATTTGTGTTTACGTTTCACATCCTTGTGTTGTGACAATGGCATGGCCATGGCAGGAAAACGGGGATCAATTCGCAAAAGCACAACGAAAGCTCTGGCGGAAGCGCGCGAGCCGGCACCGTAGCCCGCGTCACGCTCCACCGCCGTCGTCCTGCCCAACCAACATCACAAAAACAACCAGAAGCTTCCACTATTCTACTTTACAAACACTTCCACAACTTTCCAACTCGCACAAAACTTTACAAACTCGCGCTACCTTCTCCGGTCGCTTGATCCATCCGCTCCTTTTTTTCTTCGTCTCGCTGCTCCGAAACACAAAACGGCCCGAAGGACGCGCGCGAAAAATAAACAAAAAGGGCTGCAGATCGCGATCGCGTCGGTGCGTGTTGCGACGCGGGAGTGAAAGCGCGTGCAGTCTCGTCGGCGGTCGGCGGCGGACTAGCGCGGGCATGCAGCTGCCGGCGCGGCGGCCAATGGCGGCGGGTCACGTGACCGCCCCCCCGCCGCGCCGCCGCCCGCGCTCGCCCGCCGCCCCCCGCCGCCGCCCGCGCGCCCGCAGCTTGTTTACAAATAATAATAATAGGGCCGGTGGCGCCTCCAGCGGCGCGCGGCGGCGTGCGGCGGCCGCGGCGGCTACGCGCTACGAGCTACGCACAGCTGTCGCTGCATTTGGCGGGATTCGAGGCAGCGCTTCGATCTGTTTACTTACAACTCGCAACAAGCTTTCGATCGATCGCGTTCGGTTTCGAGTTGTTCGGTCGTTCGCGTTTTCGTATATTCGGTTTCCACGCTCATTTCCATATCGTTTCCTCAGTTGATGCCCAGTAATGGAATTATTTCGCCGTTTTGGCAAGGGTGCGTGTTGCGACAGGTTGGTGTTTCCGATTGTTTTGCTCGTGGCGTAAGGTGTAAGGAGGGTAGAGCTGCTCCCCATGCTGCTCACCTATATCGCTGGCCCCTCGCGAGGTGCCCCGTGGCCTGTTAGTGAAACACTTGACAGACTCCTAGCTGATCCCCTTCACCCAGTTAATACACCCTCGTTATCTCGACATTTACCTTGCTACCTTCCTAAATTACAATAACATACGGTGGCAAAATATAGGGTAATCGGTGTCATCTTTCAAAAGAAAATCGATTAACAACTTAGCAGATTTTTTAACACTTATTGACGTAGAGTCGACTACGTAATCTTTTTAATGCATCTCCAGTATTCGAAAACACAAAATATATGTTTAAATAATTATTTATATCAATTCGAATACGTAACTAAAGAAATCAAATTCGATATCATCCTATAAAGCAGCTGAAACAGTTTAAATGGACTGTTTCGTTGGCAGATGCTACACGACATATGCAACGACAAAAGGTCTAAGATACGCTTATACCGATTACGCCGATGTTGACAATTTGATCACAATAGAAAGCTCAAGTATAACTTTTTATACAAAAAAAGAGATTTGTTATATTTTGTTTAAAAATCTTTCATTATATAGAGTTTATTATTAACTCTACATATTGAAAGTTTGATTTGATGTAGTGTTTTTATTGAATTAAAAATTAAATATAATGTATTCTATAAAATAAATATCTCTAAATGTTTCTCTGTATGTTTGATATATAAAGGAATTAATTATTACTATTTTTAACTTTCACGCTCTTTCAAAAGTATATCAGACTAAGTAGATCCTCCTAGTGTGGAGACACTTTGTTCCCAACTTTCCGCGGTAAGTGACTCCACGCTGCATTTTTTTTATATTAACAGAACGGAGAAATAAAATTAAGTTAATCAAAAGAGTGGAAATTGAACTAACAACCGTCGTGTTTATAGTCAGGCGTTGTACCAATGAACTCGTAGTTCTACTACTATTATTACTAATATCTGCAATATAATAATGAAAATTAAAATCCGATTAATAAACATACTCAAATAAAAATATTAATCGTAATTTTTATGTACTAAATTCCACTCTACGTTATAGTTTCGTTAGGACAAGGCTTGGCGTTAAATACGCAATAGAAAGTGAAATGATGTAACTTTTAACGAATTTTCTAATTAGACGCGTCAAATGTTAAAATTATTAAATTTATACAATTTAATACATAAATAAAATAAATAAATCAGCTTCACGCTGTATACCGTACACAGCAGGGTAGGCAGAGGGAACCTAGTGTTAAGACACTCCGTTCCCTACTTTCTGCCGAATCCTGGAGGCATTGCGTATTGAGTGGCAGAACACAACGCCGCGCTTAGTGCTCGACACCAGAGCGAGGAAAATGGAAATATAAATTTATATAAATATTTCATCTCCTCGATTGGGGATCGAACCCACAATCAGTCGGTTTTACAGTCACACATCGTACCGTTGCACCACGACTGGCCTGGATTATTATCAAACTTTAAAATATTTTACTTAACAATAATCTCTCTCTTTGATACTCTATAAGTATACACTTAAAGATCACGAGAAAAATTACTGTTCTGCTAATATCAGATAAGCAGGAATACTGGTATTTATTTATATAAAATTATTTGCTATAAATTTTATAAATAATATTTTTTTAAAATAAAAGCTTTAATCGCAAAGTGCAAAAAAAAGTCGCAAAGTGGTTCCGGCTCTCTCAGCCTTTCAACATTAAATTTCTCGAATTCTAAAAGTGGAGAGAACAAAGTGTCTCAACTCTGCCTTCAATAGATTGTAAAAATTATACAAGTTAACTAAGGAAATTAACCAGCGTTCTGGCCTCTGCCAAAACCCGCTCACTTCGCTTCACTCGCTGTACTAAAAATGTGCAATATATTGGACTTTCATACAGTGTTATTAATTATAAGTCAGTCAATCATCATTCACAAAAACGGGGCCAGCTTGCTGAAAGTGGAGAACGGTGTGTTTTAACACTAGGTACCCTTTGCCTACACTGCTGCGTGCGGAGTACAGTGTGAAGCTAATTTATTTATTTTATTAATTCACAAAAACAATTTTCATACCATAGAAAAATAATTCAGCAAAACTTACATATCTTACATTTACTTTGTATTGCAAATATTCTATCTGGTCGTTAGTTATGATTAATAGTCGCGAAGAAATGAGAAAAGAAATTATTAAGTATCATCTCCTTATTTATCTAAGTTTCGTCTCTGTCATTGTTTCACTAATTAATTTCTTATTGCGGATAAGAGTAGCTTTTAAGCTCTAACGTGAATCTTGATACAGCTTCCTAATTTGACAAAGATTTTTTCATAATTTCAATTTCTCTTATGTTTACTCTATATGAGGTTGGCGTGGCGCCAGGGATACAAGGTTGTGACCGTAAAGCGACGGTTGTGGGTTTGAACCCCACTCAGGATAATTAATTATTATTTATTTATATTTTCACTTATTCGCTCTGGTACCAAGGCCCTGCCTCGAACACGTAATACCTAAAAAAATTAGCGAAAAATGGGAAACTGAGTGCCTTAACACTAGGTTTCTTCTACCTATCTATATGCGTGAGACACCGTGAACCTGACACTCAATATTTACTCTACTAACTTTCAACCTCATCTCAAAGAGTAAGACTGTAAGTTGGTAAAATTTGAAATAATTAGCTACATCCATTATTAAAGTACGATTTTTTTTAGCTTGACGCTGACCCCTACATAGCAAGATAGAAAGTGGAAACCGTGGAACCTAGTGTTAAAACATTCCACCAAATACCAATTTAGGCACTATGTGTTGAGTAACCAGTTCACCAAGGAAATAAAAATAATGAGTATTTCATTCTCCTGAGTGGAAATCGAACCCACAGCCGTCGTGTTTACAGCCGCATTATAATATTATTTAAATAGTATTGACTTATTATCAACACCATTATCACTATTATGGTCACTAAAGTGCGTATGAGCTAAATGAACCACTATAAAAATGTAATATGAAATGTTAAAAAAAAAAAAAATCTGAAGTGAATAATTTTTATTTTTATTATTTCTTTGATAAGTTTATGAAAAATAATATTTTTTTATTTAATGGAAGACGTCAAGTCAGCATCAAGTCCTACGGAAAGTTTTTACCAGCTTAGAAAGTAGTTCTGCTGATGAGAGCTAACGAATAACTCATACAAAGTAAGGCATTCCAAATTAAATATTAACTTATATATCAATTTTGTTTCATACAAAGCATACTTAAATTTAAGCTGACTACTAGTAGTGATCTGTATCTGTTCGATCAAAATGTTTAACTTTTTTTATATTTTCTATGGTTTTATGTTTAGAATAAAATCAATTGCAACAGAAGTAATCAAATGCAATCATTATTCTTAAATCATTTTCACCTTGAGGTTTTTCATTATACGATTATGATTTTTTTAGGTTTTATGAACTGCGAACAAATTCAAATTAAACGTTAGGAAAAACCCACGACCAACAAGTACCATAGGGACATTAACATTAAATAAACTAAAAGAATATAAAATTATATAGATAGGAATGTGAAAATAATAATAACGGAACATTATTATTTTGTTCAGTATTCACAATGCTAAATAATAACATTGATATATTACTAAAACCGTCGTTAAAAGTACGACGATATAACGCGACTTACAATAGTTTCTGTTCAGCGTACGATTATCACTTTTAATTCTTTTAAAATAAGGATTATAATTGCAAAAAAAACTATACTATACTTCAAGCTATACTAAACTCGGCTGCGCGATCGATATGAGCAGGCTCTTTGCAAGAGCTTTGTAGAGTCGTTTATAGTTTATTTGATAAATAGTATAGCTTATTTTTATGTTGTTACTTAATTAAACTGAGGATTATATCAAAATATTATTACTAGTAAACTTACAGAATATTTTATTTCTTTATATTTTTAACTATAAATATAATCTGGACTTTAAAGTTTAAGTTCATGTAAAAGTCACTAAAATATTTGATTATGTATTGTTTGTGCATTTCTTGTAAAACCTCATTTTATTATTAGTCATATCAGTATATAGCATACATATACACATAATATATTGTTAAAGCAAGCGTGACGATGGCCAGTACGCATTACACGAAATTGGCAAAAAATAAAGATCGCTATTCACGTCGTGAGTCATTCTAAGTGTACAAAATGCATAATTATAACTTAATTTCCACAGACGTATATATCAAATATAATTTAATTATCTTTAATAATACAGACTATGACCGTTTATTTCTACTTAGGGTATTAGTTTTCTAAGAAAGTCTTAAATTTAGTGCGTTTACAATAATTGCGGTGTTTGTACCGCGCCCGAGTGACTCATCAAATTTTCACAAACGTATTACTAACTGTCCCGACGTCATTATTTTTTCTATGCATGCGTTTCCATTCGCCATCTGTGCACTGTTATTGATTATATTTTTATTGCTGACTAATATTTTATGTGGAGAAAATTGGAATCCAATTTGAATGGAGTCAATTTTGTGAATTTCCAATATGATTAGTTTAGTGTGTTTAGGAAGTTGTGTTATTATGTTTATATCAGGATATAAATAATTACTATTTTTATCGCTTCTTATGTTAAACTAGTGGGTGCATTGAAATTATATATATTTTTTATATTAAATATGTTTTTAATACCAAATAGTACTAAGTGAAACTATGTTTTAATTAAAGTTTGTACACATGATGTTTTTGTATAACCTTAAGAAAATTGTTCAAAAACTTCATATTTACGAACTAGAACTTAAAAAAAAGACCACAAATACTGTACAAGTAAACATAAACAAGCCCCAAAATCATAAAACTAGAAAAAAAATCCAAAACACAAAAGTTGCAGTGCGTGCAAGCGTTCTTGCAGCGCGCCAATTTCATTGCTACAAAGTGCGTAATATCGATTACCGGCCCCTCGCCCCGGCCCGCCTCGACGCACTCTCCGATACCCGAACAACATCGTAAAACGGAACGCATCCGAACGTCAACTTTGCGCGCCCAACACAAACGCCATTTTGTTTCCTGAGCCGCTTTACGTCCTTTTTTCCCGCCACGCGTTCCCCCCGCCGTGGTTGCCATGACAACCGATCTGTCACACGCACAGAACATAAAACGCAGGCATTGATTTTTTCCCCGCTTCCTCTTTTACTTTTACGCGTGTCGACTTTTTGCTTGGATTTTTATTTTAAAAGCGCGAGTTTTGGCGCTGTGTACGAGTGCTCTCGGTTATTTGAACGGGTTGTAGCGTTTGTGAGACACTAAACGTTTGGTATTCCTTTTTTATTTTGAGCTTTGTTATTTTTTTCTCTTTGCAGCTTTTACCTAAATTGTTTGTTGAAAAAAAAACCATAAAAATAGTTTTTAGTACATGTAAATTAACTTATAATAAACTTTTAAATGGAAACCAATCATATAGCTTTCATATACCACATACATTAATAGCTTTCAAAACAGCTTATTAATAGCAAAATATCCACCATACGATACTTCTATTTACATAAACAAATTATTTCGTTACTTAAGACGAAATAAGTTAAGGTAGGCCCGTTCACCCAAGGGCCCATGCTGTCCCTCGCAACCGGATTTTCACCCTCTAACTCCGTTGTTAACTCAATCTGAGGAAAATGCTGTAGATGCGGGCCCTACTTAGAGCACCATGTTTCTAAGATTGCCCGACAGTGAAGAGTCTATAACGAAACAGATTGTGCAAACAGAACAATTTCTCACTATATGAACTGAATAATTTAATGAATGTTTGATGGAATATGCAGTTGTCTTGTATATATATTTTAAATAAGCTTATAAGGTTTTAAGGGCAGAAATAAGCTTTTTTTAGCTTCACATTGTATGCCGCACATAGCAGGGTAGGTGTAGGGAACCTAGTGTTAAGACACCCCCTTCCCATTAAGATACTTCTAAGAACGGTTTTCCACCGAATTCTGGAGGTTTTGGAAAATTTAATCTTAAATAAATACAGTGAATATTATTCAATAACGCAATTATGCATGTATGACACAGATAAAATCACTTTACCCTGTACTTAATCAATTTTTGTCTGAATTTATTAAGCAGTTTCTAAATTAACATCCCATTAACACAGTACAAAATGCTAAAGTTCAAGATATTTTTATAAGTGTAATAAGACAGAGTCACATTTTTCTTCATAGAGTTATTTATTTACTTATTTATTTATAGACTAAGCCAACATGTAGCACAGCATGCATTTTTATCTTACATACATAATTTAGTATATTCTTGGTGGATCATCATATTGGATCAAGATCAAGTTAGGCAACTTGATGTCATTTAAATAACATAGATTATATTCTGTTTATATTTATCATCCCGAATGATTTCTGGACCTATGAAAGAAAAGAAGCTTTCTAGAAACACCCATGACTACTGCCATATACAATTTATAGATTTCAGCTTCGTCATGACGAAATCTTAGGTTTTTATTAATTTAACTTAATTCGATATTATAGAGTTATATAAAAAAAAGTATAATAGAATTTTTGATGTAAACGCAGATGTTATTGTGAGTTCGATCCCCGCTCGGAGAAATTAACTATTTTCATTTTACCTACTAATCATTTAGTTAAATATTAAATTGTTTTTCATAATAAATGGATGGGTGAAAATGACAGGTGTGCACATTTTTCATCGCATTGGTTTATGTTCTAAAAATTATAATTTTTCCGTTATTAATGATAATAACCAATATAAGATTACAGTCTTTTTTTGATGGATTCATTTTGGAGTTGATTGGTCATTGAGTTCTGCCACTGAACACGCATACTTGAACTCTTACATAAAGTAGAGAACAGAAGGTTTTGACATTATGTTCTCTTTGCCGATTCTGCTATTAATACGATAAAAAATAATATAAAAAAGGGCATCTTAAGGCGTTAAACGATGATTAGGGACTTATTATTACAATAAAACAATCAAACACTTATATATCATCAGATATAACAATTTCGCTTGTGGTCATCCGTCGGATCCTCGGTATCCGTATAGTTTTGTCATCTACTTATCGCTTTCTTATAAGATCTAACTTATCAGAATTTCATAACTGATATTTATCAAGTTGATAAAACTCATTAAAGTGCCTTTCTCCATACGTATCGTATAAATAAAATAGATATGAAATCGACACTAGAGCGAAGTAATGAAATATTTTTTCATTTCGTTGAATAAGTAAATCAATAAAATTTTTACAGAAACTTAAATTGTGTTACAAAAAATCAAACAAACATTTTTTTATCTGTATTTAATATTACGAAAATCGTTGACATAATTTATTAAAAATTTATATAATAAATGTATTATTATTTATGCACAGCAATTGAATAATATTTTCACATAGTTAAAAAGTATAAATTTATACTTATCGCTCTAACTGTATAATTTAATTAAAAAATATTAGTTTGAGAATATACCTACATATATAACGCTGTTTCAACCAGAGCTGGGAGAAGAAAAGAATTTAAATGATTATATTTAAATTATTTCCATTTTCCCTCAATGGGGATCAAAGCACGGAACCATTTCGTTAACAGTCAGAGGCTGTGACTCAACGGTGTCATAATTGATGGATCAACGGATTATTTTATTACATATAAAGGTTTTTAGCGATGGAACCCAAAAAAATTCCACATTTTTCTGCGAGCTTAAAATTATATTTAAATACTAATCTCACTCTGCAATATGATGTATATTGCAGAGTTAGCTATAAGCTCGGAACTGTGAGATAAACATGCAAACAAGCATTTAAACATAATTCAAAAAACAGTATTACAATATATTATTAATTATTAAAAATATTAAAGAAAAATATAATTTCTTATCAGCAAAACATATATAATAATTAAATAATTTTAATATATATTTTTCATATTTACATTCCACATTAAATTATAAAATAATACTCGATTTAATATTCTTATTAATCTATATTTATATACATATTTATTTAATAGTCTGTCATTTAGATTCTACGTTAAGTTCATAAAATTTTACCTAATAGAAACACACGGAACCATTACATAAAAACATATTACATCGTTAATGTCATGCCTTTGCATAAAAATAAGCCAAAATTAAATTTCATTTAATAGTAAAATAAATGATAAAATTAATACAAATCGCTGTAAAGCGAGTCGCCTGTCACATCAAACTTTTAGTCATATACACAGCAATTGAAAGCTTAAGCATACAGTGCCATCTTGTGGCGGGTAGCAATAACTGAGAAGCTTTCAATATTAAACAAGCATATCAAATCTTAAAATTACATCACAAAATAAAAATGAACATAAAGATTAATTATTATTCATAATAGTACACTGACAACAGCTCGGAATCCAGAAAACATCAGTATATAAATTTTGGCCGCTCGATTCGAGAGCCACTAAACGTTTTTGTATGTACTTTTGTTCGCAACGGGAAGTATATCCAATGGGTAGTGTACAAATTCCACTGCATTCATTTGACCTGTTAAAGAAATATGAAACAATAATATTTTAATATTAAAACTTTGAAAACGAATTGCATTTCTGTTCAATAATAGATGGCGCTGTTATAAATGCTTTAGTTACACAAATATGATCCAGATGGCGTCCCTAAATTATTATAACGATATTTAATTTCTTGTGATAACTATACTTAAATCTCATACGAATGTCTTATTCACATATTAATCATTATTATAATTTTATTATAGTTATTTATTACAATATATTTTGTTGAAAGCTTTAAGGTACGAATAGAATACGACAGACTACACTATACACGGTGAACTCATAGTGTATATATGTACATCAAATTCTAATTGCAAAATGTATTATGATACGATAATAATTAGTAGCACATCAGCCGTTGTGTGAACAAGTTGTGTCTAAACGTCGAAAATTTTCTGAGCAGGTTTTACATTTTCAATATTTCAATAAACGCATTTATCGCATTTTATTGCTAGCTTGTGAACAGCTCGGTCACGACTTCCGTACACTTACAAATAGACTGTACTCAGACACAAAAAATCAAGCAATATAAAAAGTAGGTACATACATTAATGTCGGAATTCCTATCGTAGTCTATTATTAATTCTATGTCGGTAGGTTCACTGAAGAACTTACGTGCAAATCTCAGCCCTCACAAGCTGTGTCATATTATCGGGCATATTAACAACGTATCGCCAGTTCCCTTTATTATTGAGGGCGGCGCGGGGCTGGATGAACTGGGTGCGAACCTGGCACAGCTCCTCGGTGGTAGCCGTCTGGCGTCGCGGGCGCTCGGCTGACGCGTCTTCGCTATTACAAAAACAACATACATTCACCTGTTATTACTAAAATAAGAAAAAATGAGGCCGGTCGTGGCGCAGAGGCACAAAGTGTGACTCCCCACTCGAGGAAGTGAAATATTTATTTACATTTATAATTTCATTTCTTCGCTCTGGTGTCAAGGCAAAGCGCGGTGTTGAGTTCCACCACTCAACACGAATTGCCTCCAAAATTTGCGGGAAAATGAGGAACGGAGTGTCTTACCACTAGGTTCCCGCTGCATACACTGCTGTGTGTGAGATACAGCGTGAAGGTGGTTTGTTATAAAAGTTCAGCTTTTGAATAATAGTTATTTTAGCTTTATGTGTCGTAATTTTGGTTTCTTTTTACTATAAAAATATTAATGTAATGAAAGATTATTTAAGAAAATAAGTATGTAATGCACTAATATAACCAGTGCAATGTATTCTTCTGAAGTAGATCTGAAGTAGATTTATTTTTCAATGGAATTCGAAACCACATCTGTCACGTCTCAACTAACGATAATTACCGATTAACGATATTCATCTCATTGCCGATTTGATGCAAAACTCGACTGACTATCAAAAACAGTATACATGACTGGACTGGATAAATGTAAAAAGCCCGTGGACGAGAGGCAAGAGATATGCAGAGACCATAGACCACTCTCTCTGGCTAGAGATAAAGTGTAAAATTATAAAAAAATAACAACAACAATATTAATTTAAATAATCGATAACTCACTTAGCCAAACCTAATGCTATCCGTAAAGCTTCCACTCCAGTCAAAGTTCTGCTCTCAGAAGCCTTCACAAGCTCAGCGTTGCGACGACGACGCGAGTTCAGCGTGGAAGTGCGAGTCGGGAACGTTATAGAACGTTGTACCGTCACGCCCGAATCTGATCTGGACGGTGATATGTACCTTGAAATCATTACAAATATAGCATTTTTGAATTATATTGTAAACAATATATTTAATTAAAATTAAAAAATTATACCAATAAAATAATCTGTAAATTAAAAAAAATCATAAATTAGCTTCACGCTATATCCCGCACACAGCAGGGTAGGCAGAAGGAACCTAGTGTTAAGACACTTCGTTCCCCACTTTCTGCCGAATTTTGGAGGCATTGCGTGTTGAGTGGCAAAACTCAACGCCGCGCTTTGCCTCGACACCAGAGCGAAGAAATGAAAATATAAATTTAAGTAAATATTTTATCTCCTCGAGTGGGGATCGAACCCACAACCAGTCGGTTTCACAGTCACACTTTGTATTACTGCGCCACGACTGGCCTCAAATAATCTGTAAATCTTAAAAAAACTTTATTTTAAGATTTTATAATCATTTAATTTCTTTAATATGACAAAAAATATAAATTCTTTATTGAAAATTGGAAAATTGGAAACGGTGTCTTAGCACTAGGTTCCCAGCGTGAACCTATAAAAACAAGTAACATTAAAACTGTGTCAAAATATAAAGCACATTTCATTATATAAATTCCACGAATCAAAATAAAAACAATATATATTTTTATTATCTATTGTTCTAGTATGTGAATCATGCTGAAAAACTTCGTCAATGAAAATGTGAGTCATAAAATTTTGTTGGTCCTAATTTTTATGTTGTTAGACGATGACTGACGTATACATGGTTTTTGGGATTTACCCAACTGTGAGCAATGAGTATTTGTAATTTATGTAATAGCATTATATACTTGTTCTATTGTAATCTAAATTATTTCTAATTTAAATACTTTAGTTCCAAAGCTTTTGCATTTATAAACTAAATAGTTTTTGCGCTAAATTATCGTATTAAATAGTAAAAAACTAAATTTATATTCACAAAAATATATTCGATGAGGTGTTTTTTACAAAAACCTTAAAGACGACGATGTCCCATTGTAATATTGTAACAGTATGTACCTCGGGTATAAGTTAAAAATAAATAAATAAATAAAATAAAATATGCATGGCAATACACATAAATAACATAGTTAATTATGAATAATACAAACTATACATTTTTGATACCATATTAATCGAGACGAGTTCGTGTATTGTCGTCCCGAATGTCGCAACCGTCGTTCTGTATATATAGGTGGTGGTGATGCTGGAAGGCAGCGGTCGAGTCGAACTCTTAAGTACTACGGTACTAATAAATATGATGCACATAAAGACTCGTACCAAATATATAATGAATATAATATGATAATTCGAAGTCTATGATGGCACGATCTTTTAGGATCGAATTCCTTATAAAGGAATTATATGTGTAGGAGCGACACATATTATGGATTAAAGTTATCTTTGACCAATGTTATAATATTGAATGTTGCTTGACGTCGCGGAAGCTGACGTGATGGGCTTATGCGAACTGTTGCAGTGACATTAACTATGTCTTGGCTGATGCCGTCTCGCAGTGCGCTCGCGGTACGTAAGCTGAGCTTGTATGGCGTTAGCCATTGATATATTGATATACCATTTCTACGACTAGTAGGTGTGTGGTGCTATTTTATGTCCCAGCTCCGGTGTATGTAGTAGTGTCCGCTCGTCGCATACGGGTGTGTGGTGCTATTTTATGTCCTGGAACTCTGGTGTATGTAGTAGTGTCCGCCTACGGTTCGAGACACGACTGTGGGGTGTGTGCCGTGCGTTTATTAAACATATCGGCCGCCTTGCGGCAGTGCGTTCGTTCCAACGACTTATATTGATCTCACAAATCAATCAACATCACGAATCACAATGCTAATATAATAATCTTAATATAAACAAGCGTAACAAGTACCTTCAGACTGATCACACACAAACGTCCCGGAGAGTTCAATAAGACTGTTGCAGCCGCAGTCTGGTAGGAATTCACGGTGTAGGGCGGGGAGGTGCCCGTACTCTTTCTTCCTTTTATTATAACTAGTTCGCAGTTATAGTGGAGAGGAAGATAGGACGCGCTCTTGGCTTTTCTTCGGACGAGCTTTGAGTTATGACAATGTCATATTGTCGAGTTTCCAGTTATGTAAATAACTGACACAAGAACAACTTCTGATGGCAAATATGTTATTAAAGCGATACCTTCTAATGGCATAATATAAAATTCTTAATACTGTTACCTCTGAATCTCTAAAAGATTTTGGGTTCTTCACGATCACAACTATAGACGGTTCTAATCACTAGACACATCACGAGCCAAGGCATTATTTATTAAATAATATTTTAAAAGGTGTTTGAGATAACAGTTACAATATAATAATGAAAATATATATTCCAGTTAAATTCTCAAATTTCAAATAAATGCTACACTACAGTACATGACGTCTTTCATGAAATTACAATAAAATAAGTAAATTTAATTTAAACGATGCTATATACACAGTTTTTAAGACGATAGCTAAATTTTGCTGATTTTTCACTAGCGACCCAAAGATGGCTTCGTTCGCTTAACCTTATTGTTATATTGTAGATTATAAAAATCTTTAAATAAATTGTAGCCTTTTTGTTATTTTGGTAAATTATTGTAGTTTTATCTTAATCAGTCAATCTCCAGTACTTGTTGAGTAACCTTGTACATTTATAATATTAGTAGAATTCCAAAAAAAGATATGTTAATTTTGTGTTTCTACTGTAAAAAGTAAACAAGGAACGGGCAAACTACAAAAATGCTCCTATCCTTATTTCTATCGAATCAAATCTTGATATATTACCTTATATTAAGCCTATTTGAATATTAGAACGGAAATACCTTAGTGTTACCATAAATCAACCCACGCAAACAACGTAATGCCACTTACTTCCACCATTCACTCGGATCGTACTGGGTCACTCCGCTGGACGCTCTGAGCCAGTCCGAATTATAGTTTTGGTACTGCTGCGGGTTAAAATAATTTGGATTGTAGACGTTTAAATTTTCGTTATTTTGTCTTAATCTTCTATTGTCGTAGCCGAATTGTTCTGATGGATTCCAGTATGGGTTGCTTTGGTAACCTTGGAAACCAAATTTAGAGTAATTAGAGGCCTGATAAGCCTTTACGTTGTATGGCGTTGGTCCAGCTATAGAAGGTGGTTGGAGTGGAGTCTTCTCTGAGTATATGTCTGTAATTTAAATTTATAATGCATTAAAAAATAATATGATACCAGTAGAAATTCATTTAATGCTAAATATTAATGAAAAATTATTAAAGTAACAACTTTAATGATAAGAAAAAACAAAAACCCAGAACAACACTTCCAATTTTAAAATTATATTTAAAATTTAAAAATATATTATAACAACATATCATGAAAATATTCGTGTCTTAAAAAAAAAGTATTTTACGATTATATTTAACGTATTTAACGATTCTCACAGTACATACGTTAACAAATTACTTGAAAAGTTTCACTGCAACGTATCGAACTTTAGGTATTTACTTTCTAATGACAAAGACCTTAATAAACTTTTCGTGTTTGCGTTTGAAGAACATTAGTTATCACCATCTGTAACTAATGTTAATGGAAACTTATATTAGTTAGTTTACGAATGGAAGAGTCTAATATCTTAATTGTGGAGGCAATTAGAGAATATTACTTTTCTAAATTGCTAAGAGATGTTTAGACGGTGTGAGGCTGTCGAAATATGTCGTAAATATTGATAATTATTTAATAAAATATCCTATATTATATAATAAATGTTTTTTTTTAAATTAACGATTTATTCTTCAATTTATAAAAAAAAATCCTCATATGCTTTACTTGCGAAGTGGATAGAGTCGTATTGTTCTTTTAGCACTCCTTTTTATTAATGTTATTTAATAAAAAACGAATGAACGGCATATTTTTATTACTTATAGAATAATTTTTATTTATTGTAATATTATTTATTATATAAATTTATATCTCACTTGAACTTAAAAGCATGAACGATAGTATCACTATTTAATTATAAACATTAATACTTAGTTTGCTTACCATGATTATATTTTGTATGAAACTTTGTGTTATAATCCTTGTGGAACAGACTGTCATCGACCAAAGAAATTTGGTCGACATGAGGCAGCGAGTTCGGACCGTATCCGTACGGGTAGCTGCTTTTCTTGTTCGAGTCGAAATCATCTCTACTTTCATCAGACAAAAGAGTTCTGATATCGTACTGTCCCGCTTCAACTAATTTTCTTATTACTTTTCTGAAAATAGAACATTTTAGGTAGAATTAAGACACAATTATAAATAAGGCTTCCAAGGACCGGGTTTGGGCTATCGATTGAAAAGCTGAGAGCAGGGTCTGATTTGCGATCTAAATGTTCACTGTCTTCGGTCTTCCTAACCGAATTCAAAATAATTCTACTAGAGTCGCCGAATAGCTATACAGGATGACATCTTTTATAAGTTATACAAAGATTTCGTTGTTATATTTTTCGCTCATATTTCTACCGCGAACAAATTAACTCTTAATTTATTCCTGGTTAGTTATGCCAATCTGATAAAAAATATTTTGCAATTCACTATTGAAATTACACCATAGATAGTTTTTAATACTTTAGTGCAATATTTAAAATATTTTTTTATTCCACAACTCAAAATTATAATCAAAACATATCTTACTCAGGATATGGCTCCGGATGTAAGCAATAGGTAAGTCCAGGTTGCGCACACGCAGGCGCTCGGCCCGGCGGCGCGGGCTCGAACGCGCAATTCTGACCATAGGGGCAGTTGTAGCCTGCACCACCTCTTGCTGCCCAAATTATCTATAAATCATTAAAAAAATAATGTAATTTTGAAATTGTGTATGTTTAAAATAATTATGTGAATGTGTATTTTTTTTCTGTTCGTCTTTTATTTTTGCCATTATAAAAAATATAAATTTTAAGAACATCCTGGGAGGCAACTAGGACCACTGCATGCATATATCAATTTTATGATCGTAATTAAAGTTTCTCTTCACATATAATATAAAAAATATATGAACTTAAAGCTTTAATCATTTTTTTTTCTTTAACAAAAAATAAACTTAATACTATATAAACTAGGAAGGCAAATATATATAATATGTATATAGTCATCAGATTATTGGATTGACTATTCAATGGCAAGGTAAATAATAAATGTAAACGTAGCACGGCCACAGCTCTGCCCTGCATTGCTGTAACGCCCACCGGTTTGGATACAAAATACAAATGTCAATGTCATCATTATTCATCGGCAGCCAATCTCAAGCAAAAAAAACGTAGCGAAATGATCTGTACCGAATTTTGATGTAATATAATATTTGACATGCAAATTTTGCTTTTTGAATTTTATGAGGCCATCGAGGCGCAGTGGGACAGCGCATGTTTGTAAACGCTATTCTTGGGAGTTCGACCTGGGGAAATAAATTATTTTTATTTCCCTACTATGTGAAGAGAAAGCGCGGCGTTGAGTTCCTCGAATTAAACTGTTAAATCGAATGGAAAATAGCGGTTGGAATGCCTTGACTCTATATTCTCTCTGACTACCCTGCAGTGCGGGACAAACCGTGAAGCAAAATTAGCTTTACTTAAATTTTAAAACTTCTTATGTTATAAAGTAAATCTCTATTTTTTTCCCGTTCCGATTGTGTTTTTGTTGTAGTAAGCCTTGAAGAAACTTGCAGTACTTCAATTTGTTGTACTTCAATTTCAATGCATTACAATAGTTTTAAAAAAAAAATTAAAAAATGCTCCATGATTATTTTTATTAGATGTACTTTAAAACTGTACAACGTTCTTTGACTATGTACAAAGGTACTCTATTTAGAACAATAGCCTGACATGACATAAATAATAATTATTTTGTAGTAAGAATTATAAATCATATGATATCTAATAAGATGGACAAATTGAATAAATTTAATTATTTATTTTAATTTCATATAAGATAATAAAAAAAGAAGTTAAGAAGAGCGTGTGATTAAAGCGCGACAGGTTGTTTGTTCGATTTCCATTCGAGGCAAATTGAGGCGTAGAATTTTGCCCCTCAGCATGCAGCGATGAAAAGCAATTCAAAATTAGAAATGTCTTAATGAGAACGGAGTGTCTTAACTCTAGATTCCTAGATTCCTTGTGCGTCCCCTGCTATATGCGAAATACAGTATGAAGCACAAAAAAAGTAAAAACATTATAAAACCAAGATTTAAAGAGAAAGTTCTCTGTTCCTACGTGATTAAAACAAAAGCGTAGTTTTGTTTACATTTATAGCGGCTAAACCCACTGGTGTGGATATTCAACAGGCGATTCAGATTAGCGCGACGAGTCGCTTTCGTTTGTGTGATACGAATAACTAACGACTGTGTTTACTCATTCGATATTGGTTAGACAGCTTGAGAAGGTGGAATAAAAGTAAAGTACTGTATTTTGTTTCCTTAATAATTTCGAGCTAAAATTTATTTTCCTTTCGTCGAAGGTCTACTCTATTATTTTTTTTGCCTAAGCACTATAGCATATATAACGGTATAGCATATACTATGCGTTGAGTTCCAAAATACTTTTTTAGCTAGGCCAAGGACATAAAAAATACTCGCTAAAGTAACTTTTAACTCATCACTGAGTTGAGCGAGTAATAAATAACGTTTTAACGTAACCCGGAAGAAAGTGATTATTTGTTAATGTCACTTAATATCCTTCAGCTATTTAAACCTATCTTTCACCTGCGACTTACCCCGCATCGTCAAATAAAAATAACTAATTAACATACAGCCTTCCTCGGAAATGGAATATACATACTGTTAGCGAACTCGTGTAAAAGAGAGTAGATGCATATGAAAAAGGTGATAAAATCAGTGGAATTGTGTCAATCGGGAGAGATCCCGGTGACGCTGTCAAGACTAGTTCAGGTCAACAGCATTAAATCCATTCGCAAAAAAACTGTCAATCGGGAGTAGTTGCTTGTAGGCAACGTACATATCACTTATTGCAATTAGCAATTATATAGTATCTCTTTTCAAATAGTTTAAAAATATATAGACTACTATATATGTTTATATCGTGTTTTTAACGTTTAACCGTTTTTACGTTTTTACGTTTAACCGCTTCCGATTTCTAACAATATAAAACTGGACTACCATACAAAACGACTTCTTCAATTCGAACAAGTACTTCATGAGATATGCGCGAAAGATTATTAAGCCAAATATATATATATATCTCCGTCCGTCTTTCACAACCACAATAACTTTATATTCAGCTAGTCGTAGTCGTAGGATTGGTTGATATAAGGTCTTACTATTAATACGTCTTGTCACTTTAGGGGCAAGGCTGTGTAATGTCAGATAATCACGTCGATTTACAACAATGATCATACAACATTTTATTACTAGGAATTAAAGAGAACAATTACTAGCGGATTGGTCTATTAAACTTCGGTGTCGAGATCGAGAGTATATAGACTGGTGAAAATGACTTAAACGGCCTCTTCGTCTGTAGTAGGTACACATTTATGTTTATTTTTTAAGTGGAAGTTACAGGAATCAGAGTGTTAAGACATTCTGTTTCTCACTTTTCGAGTAGTCTTCTAGACATTGCATTCTGAGTTGCGGAATTCAACGGCGCACTTTGTCTTGTTATCAGAGCGAAGTAAATACAAAAAAAAAACTTTATTTACCGAGTGGGAATCGATCCTACAACGGTCACCGTTGCAGTTAGACGTTGTGCCGTTTCGTCCTAAGGGTCTACGTTAATATAAATAAAAAAAAATATTTTAGTGCTCCCCTAGAAACCTTGGGGTATGCCCAACGCACCTACATACCGATTTTCAGCGTTCTACGCCACGCAATTCCAACTATGTGTTATTATATTAAATAGTTTAGACAAATACCTAACCTAAATAAATTTAAGATGATGTCTGTTCAAAACTTTGAGTTTGAACACACTATCTTCAATAGCAGTGTTAGTCGAAATTAAGTAGGACGAGAAGTTTTACGTAATAGAATTTTGAATAGTTTTCCTTTTTAAGCCTCAAAATATACTTTACATTACCTAATAAGGATGTATATACAATGTACTATGTGTAATTTCAACTTTGCCTTCAAAAATTTCAACAATATTACTAAAATGTACATATAGGCATTTATTGAATATGTTTTCCTTATTGAGAATAATTTCTTAAACACGTTTAAATCTAAACGTAACGTAGGTATTGTCAATTATAATCAAATTTATAAAATTAAATAAAAGGAAACTTAGTGTTGACAGGAATATGTTTTACTTTTTCTCCTTTCCGCCAAATTAAGCGACAGCAAGATATCTACCGAAGGAACACAAAGAAAATAATCTAAGTATCAGTTTCACTACGCTACGACGCCTTCATTTTAGTTAAATAATATTATACTTTACCAACTAAGTACATAGGCGGAGCTCGCTATTAATTTATGTGGAACCAGAACGAACAGAGCGCCATTGTTTAGTTTGTGTATCTCATTTACATAATATACATATTTTTCTGCTTGAATTACACTAAAGACAATGGCAAAAATATGATTATGAGCCTTCATTTTCCTTGTTTTACTTGCTACGTAATTATTTTTTAAATTTGTATTATGATATATTATAAAAGTTTTGTATAAAAGTAGTATACTTTTACATGGTAGTAACTTTGTTATTTTTTTATTATGATAATAATGAGAATTTACATTTTTGAAAAATATTTTAATTTAATAAGTTCTTTGATTTTCACGATTATTACACATTTTAAATAAAACTATTTTAACTTTTTGGAAACCTAATGGGTTTCCAAAAATGTACAAAAAAACGAAATATACGCGATTAATCCGGTTAAAATAGTTTTATTTAAAATATTTAAATTTATTCATATTTTTTCATCGTTTCATTTTTTCGTTTTTTTTCAACAAAACGAAAAAATATATTAAATCTCGTTTTCTCGATATATACAAAATGTTATTTGTGCCCTTTATTTTTATGACGACAGAATTTAGGACAGTATTTCGTTCTATCAAATTCAAATTCAAATCATTTTATTCAAAATAAGAAGTTACATGCTTCATTTTTTGAACGTCAAATAATTTACCACCAGTTCACTAAAATTAATGCCTCAGACCTGAGAAGAACCGGCGCAAGAAACTCAGCGGGACTTATTTTTTTCAAATCAATGTTAAACAAATACATATTTAATAATCTGTGACAATGATACCTTTGAAACAGACTGGGGCGAGCATTTCATTCCCAAGGCGTGTTATCATTTACAAAATCATTAATTTGGTAATAACCTTTAACACACAAACGTCTTTTCACAATTTTTTTAAATCGTGATATAGAAAATTCCCTGACGTTTTCTGGGATCCTATTGTAAAAGCGTACACATTGTCCCATAAAAGAATTACGGATTCGATTCAACCGAGTTACAGGTGCACCAAGATTATGCCTATTTCTAGTGTTAATATTATGAAAATCACCAATTTTGGTAAAATTATTAATGTTTTTCTTAACATACATAACATTTTCAAAAATATATTGAGATGCAACTGTCAATATATTAATTTCTTTAAACTTTTGCCTTAAGGAGTATGCATCGTTGTCAAGGAGTATGTATCGTTATGCATATATCGTTATATAATAAATATACAGAGTAGGCAGAGAAAACTTAATTGTAAATAGCTCCGTTCTACACTTCCCAAAAATTTCAAGACAATGAGGGCAGCCGTGGCGTAGGAGAAGAAGCGTCTAAGCATGAAATATTGGGAATCGAACCCACAACCTGTCGCGGTTACCGTCACACGCTTGCACACCTGTGCCATAACCAACATCAAAAGTAAATTATTCTATAAACAATGTCAAAGCATGTATATTATATCAATGATATCTTTGTCTAGGTTATTTATGTTTAATTATTTATGAATCGCAACATAGCACAAGTCACTTAATGATAACAATAAATTACTTTTTGCATAATAAAAGCGTTTACATATAATAACAATATTTTGTTTTAGAAATGATCTATTAAACCGTTAATAAAATAATATATAAGTTGTATACGAAATTCCAAAAATGAAAGAAATAACTTATGAAATTAATGAAAAAGTCGCTTAAAAATTTAAAATTGAACTCCTCTTAGGTATTTAAAGCAGACTTTTACAATTCAATATTATTTATCTACATATCAAAATGTTATTTGAATAAGCTTTCAATTATTCTACAATATTACAGCAGGGTAGGCAGAGGGAACCTAGTGTTTTAGACACTCCGTTCCCCACTTTCTGTCGAATTCTGGAGGCATTGCGTGTTGAGTGGCAGAACTCAACGCCGCGCTTAGCCTCGACACCAGAGCGAAGAAATGGAAATATAAATTTAAGTAAATATTTCATCTCCTCGAGTGGGGATCGAACGCACAACCAGTCGGTTTACAGTCACACTTTGTGCCGCTGCGCCACGACTGGCCTCTGATTTATTTATTTTTATTACAGGTATAGTGTATTATACTCAACTCTTTATTATCCAAAGACACACACTCGCGTTACTATTCCACGTTCGCATTAATATAGAAAAAAACACCTTCACATTTTTTCCTGTATGTCAGGGCTAGTTAAAATAATAGTTTCCATATAAAGTGACACTAAAGAAATGGGGAATATGTTCTGCATCCCACCCTTAATATTAATAAATAATACATAAATCAGCTTCAATCTGTATCCCGCACACAGCAGGGTAGGCAGAGGGAACCTCCTTAAGACACTCCGTTCCCGACTTTCTGCCGGATTCTGAAGGCATTGCGTGTTGAGTGGCCGAACTCAACGCCGCGCTTAACCTCGACACCAGAGCGAAGAAATGGAAATATACATTTAAGTATATTTTATCTCTTCGAGTGAGGGTCGAACCCACAACCAGTCGGTTTTACTTCGCGCCGCACTTTGTGCCGCTGCACCACGACCAGACTCGTATTAACTGACTGGCCTAAATATTAATATTTAAAATAAAAATTTTAAAAGATATTTATCGATTAGGATTAAAAACATCGTATAAAAATCAAACATGAAATTCGCGTAATTTGTATTTTTCCTTGTAATAGTTTGCAGGAAGTTCATAATTTTTCATTGTTATATCAGTCACTATCAATATTGTCGTATTAATTATGGGAAAAAATCGGAAGTTACGTTAGAATTACGTTAGGCATTGTGTGGTAACTGTACGTGCGTGTACTAGAACGTGTCACTTCTGCATTACAAATGAAGCAAATCAGTGAATGACTAAATAACATAAATCATGCATGCATGTAAGCGAGTATCATTTTTCAAGTATTGAAATTACATTATTAATTTCTATTTACAAGATTAATTGAAATTATTTCTGTTTTCCAAATGTTAATTATAAAACCGCAAAAAAAATTACCAGGTAGTCCACATAAGATACAACCTCACTGCTAAACCACCACAATTATTTCGTATGCAGTAGAAGTATAAGGCAAAAATATGACAGAGAAATGTATATATCAATTCATTTTTAAAACATCGATATAGTCATTTCTGATTTAGTTAGGCTCTGACCGTGACATATTTTACAGAAGCCTAAATCTTTGACTCGACATAGAAGTTTCTCCTCTCTACACGGTGAGCGGAACCCGCATATTGGTTACTTGGAATATATACAAATTTTTGCTATAAGCACATAGTTTAACGTTGTATTATATTTTCAAAAGACGTATTTTTTGCTTTTAGATCCGTACTTGGACTATTTAGACGTCGTATAATTATTGTATCAACGTCAGATATTTAAAATTCTATGATAAATTCTAAATTGTCAAAATAAAAATAAAAAAACTAACCACTCGAGGTAATATATTTTTTATGGTGACAAGTTCAAATCACGTCCTTTATTTTACATAACGTTTATGGCAGAAGCGTTTTGGAAAGCGACTAAAGCTGGCGATAACTCAGATACTGCGCAACGAAGATAAAATCTGTCTTCACGCTGAATGCAAAATGCCTTCTAATTCACTTATACGTTATATTTATTTACAACGGATTTTCTACTGTGCCTAAATTAAATTATATAAAGATATAGATAAGATGTGGTATAGCAAATGAATAACGTCGTTCCGTGGACAATGTCTTTGTTTAGACAGTAAGTGCTATTTTCTTTCGTAACTAATAAATATTATTTAATTATTATATCTACACATATATTTATTAGTATTGAGAAATTTTAAAATACGTTTTATGTACATATACATATTATTGGGAAAAACCTTTTATAATAATACTTAATAAGTGACTTTGGTACATAATATAGGAACTAAATGGGTAAACTCTTGAGTCATCCTCGTCCCACATTAGGAAATCTGTCAACAAGAAATTAACAGAGTTAAAGGTTTGTTTGTGTTACATAGGTCTAAGTGAAAGAAGACTGCGCTTACAATTTAGGATTGTCTCATTACTGATGACGATTAGTAAGGAGGGGATTATATAACTCGTTGAAATTTAATTAAAATATTTAGTAAATATATATATGCAATTAGCAAATACAGTGGAATTATTGATTATATTATATTTATATTATGTACATACATGGGGATATCTCTCGTCACTGGTAGGAGAAGCACGTCGCACGCGTTAAGTTCGGTCACGCAATACAGATTGTCTCGAAATTTAGGCGGAAAGTGGCAGGGTGCTGCTATTTATGGTGCGGGAAAATCGGGAAGTAAATTTTGTGTATAACGGTAGAAGAAACAAAACATGCAAAGTGAATTTATGCAAGCTCCAACTGCAGAGCTAACAAAAAATCAGCTGCTTATAGATATTTATAGCAGGATAGTGAGAGGGAACCTAGTGTTAACAGACTCCATTTCCTACTTTCCACTTAATTATGGAAGCATTGTGTATTAAGAGGCGGAGCTCAACGCCGCGCTTTGCGGCGACACTAGAGCGAAGAAATGAAAATATTAAATGTTTAATTTCCTTAAGTGAGAATCGAAACCACAACTTTATATATTTGTTGTAAATTTCATTGAATCATTTGTAATTAGGTTAACAATGTTATAGTTTTCCTTATTGCGATTTAACACAGTTCCTTGTGGCGCAGTTTAATTGCTGACAGCCACACCCACCTCGTGACAGCGGGCGTTGGTAGCGAAACGAAAGTGCTGTACTACACAAATCAAGGATAATCGTGCGCACACGCACTAGTGTAACTAGCAATAGATGTAGATTTACTTGTGTTTTGAGAAACCTTTTATAATAAGAATTATTCAATTACATAAGACTTTTACTGAAAATATATTTTTTTTTTATGGAAAAGGACAAGGCAAACGAGCGTTCGGGTCACCTGATGATAAGTGATTGCCGCCGCCCACGGACCCGTGAAACACCAGAGGAGCTACAGGTGCGTTGCCGGCCTTTAAGGTGAAGATAGACGCGCTTTTTGAAAGTACCCATGTCATATCGACCTGGAAACACTGCGGCGGGTAGGCCATTCCACAGTTCCGTGGCACGTGGAAGGAAGTTCCTCCGAAACCGCACAGTAGTGGATTGCCACGTATCCAGGTGGTGTGGATGGTATTTTAGTCTATGACGTACTGTGCGGTTAGAAAATTCGGCGGCAGGTAACAGGTCAAACAGTTCTTCAGAAAACTCCCCATGGTATTTATTTAAACTTAGGTATATTTCCATTTCTTCACTCTGGTGTCGAGTCAAAGTGCGGCGTTGTATCGTACCTCTCAACACGCGATCAAGCCTCAAGTGGGGAACGCAGTTTCTTAACACTAAGGCTCTTTCTTCTGCCTACATATTAGCGGGATATAGCGTAAAGCTGATATATTTTTCTAAATTTTTAATTTAAAATATAATTGAGGCTATCGTAGTGCAGTAAGTCTGCTTCCGTCTGTGAATATAATGATTTTGGATTTAATTCCTATTGAGGACAATGGATTATTTTCAATTTTCCGCTGGTACCTATGACGACTATTGACACTTGGATTATTTCTACCTATCCTGCTGTTTGCAGAAAAAATACTATTAATACACATTAAGTAAATTATTAGTTGAAGTGAAAAAAAAAAACACTTCCGTACTAATCAATGCTCTACACAGCCTTGTCTCAGTCACGACTATTAATATATCGGATATGTCGTTAAATAGGTACGATAAGATCTAATCTTTTTTTGTTTTGATTGCCTTAATTTACATAAATTAGGTACAGTATTTCTTTTTCAGTCTCGAATTCAGAGGGGTGATATGGTTAAGACGTATCTTAAGATTAGAGTGCCGCTTCTTATCCGATTTACTATTTAAACATTTTTCAATCAAAAATAATTGAAATCAGTTGGGTTGATAGTGAGCAGTGATTCGTCCATCTGTCGCGAACATATTTAATGCAAAAGTGTACAAAATACCTTTGTCGTTTTCTCATAGATGCCATTATCAAAAATGGACCAAATTAAAATGCGACCATTTTTACCCACTCAGTTAAAAGTTCTGAGCTACCTCTTCCTTTTACAGAAATCGGTTAACAAAATTCTAACACTACCAAATTACGCATATTAATTACTCGCAAATAAAGCTTAATTATATAATTTTATTGAAAATTATTTATTAATAAATAGCTAATCGTCCTTTTTTTAACCACCATTTTTAAGTATTATTAATAGTTTTTTAGCTCCCATAAATATTATTTTAAACGTTAAACATTCGTGACATTACAAAAAAAATTACAATAAACCCACCATGACTCTAGGTTCCCTCTGCCTACTCTGCTATAGACGGGGTAAAGCCAGAATTTGGTTTTAACTTTTTCATATATGAACCAACTAAAATAAAACAAATACAACAGTGCACTTAAATCGGTTAAGCCGTTTCTGATATTAGCGTGAAAAAACGCAAAGACAATCCGACCAAATTTTATTACATTGTTAAATGCCTGTAATATTATTTTTTCTAGTATCATAACTCTAGAACAGTGTGGGGACCCTTTTCTTGATCAAGGACTACTTTTATATCATTCTTAGTAGCAGGGACCCCTACGCATGTAGGTATAGTAAATACTAACTGTGATAATCAAACAGAAACTTCACCTCACCATCCCGTCATAAAATTTAAATCGTTCGCGGACCATATTTATACTTCTGCGGATCACTGATTGGGAACCAGTGCTCTAGAAGAATGAACGGAAGATCTATGAGTTACGATTTTATTGTACATATCGATAAGTTTTTTTTTTCAAATATTCAGTTGAAAATTCTTATGGGAATTACGAAAATCCAAACTAAGGTTTTAATAATTTTGGCATAAAAAATTTTAAGTGTGCTGCATACATACATTATAAAAACTCGAACTTTTAAGCAGGCGAAGCCGCAAGCATATCTCTAGTATTATATAACCAAAAGAAAAGTAAATATTATAAAGAGATCCTGATTTTAATTTTTATATTTATATATTTGTTTCGAGAAGTCACTTATTTTTATTTAAAAAACATTATTGGACCGACAGTTTGACCCAATAGGTAGTATTGTGTTACAATTACAAAATATTAATCATTTCAGTTAAAAACCGCTTGGTTTTAAACTCCGGCCTAATATGTCAATTAAAGTCTATATGATTGACAAGTTATAAGATAATTTATTTTATACTCAGAATATATAAAAAAGCAAACAGGCAAATGGAAGTTGCATTTACGCTTTAGGGTTCCCTACAAATTCATCTAAATATACGTCCTCAAAAACCAAAACCCTATAGATAAAGTTCACTAAATTTGCGAAAATATACACCCTAGCGGGTAATATCATTATAATTTTTATTTTTTCACTTTAATGATGAATATATACTTTATATTTCGTAAGTAGTAGTAAATAATAAAAATGAGAAGATAATTTTATTAGACGTACGAACAGGCGGAGAACGTTTCGTTTTTACACTAAGACTAGAGAACCCTAATGAACCTCACAATTAATAGTTTACGGATATGTAGTACATATATAGGGTGTATGAATAAGGAATTTGAAACTAGAACATATTTTTTTATTAATAAATGTTTATAAATTCCGCGTATTCTTATGTACACAGGATTTATTTTTAATACAAAATTACAAAAGAATGTCTTAATTAATTACTGTATAAAGTCACAAGGTGAAGTAATATAATATGCTGTTTTCCTAGTAAATAAAATTTTCTAAGGATTGGAGTAAATCTGTTGTTTTTCCCACTGTTTACATTCGCGCGAAATACTCGTAAGGTATTGTATTAAGTAAACAATCTTTTTGCAGTATTTATGATGTATAAAAATAATGAATTTATTTTCTTCATCTATTTAAGCTAGAGAGACATGATACTTACATATTAAAGGCTTAAATTTTATTTTTAGAACATGAATACAAAAGATTGTATCTTTTGAAAATAACAAAAAACCTGCTTCACGCTGTATACCGCACATAGCAAGCACAATCGCAATGCACTCTATTTTCCACCTAAATTCGAGTCATTGAGTGATTAAAGGCGGAACTCGACGTTGCATTTTGTCTTTACGAGAGCGTGGAAGTGGGACTGACAACATCTCAAAGAAACACAATATGTAGTTTTTTACTTAAAACAAACTATTTTGTGTTGTATATAATTTCTATTCTATGAAAGAATGAAAATTTAATTCTATTTTTCTAATGTTATTTTTACGCACAATTTAGTTTCACACTTAGCCGTTATGTGTGTATGTCTATGTACATATTTAGATTAGGCAACTTTGACACTTGTGAGCGCGCAGGTACAGCCTCGCTCTACATGCATAGTATTAGGCTACAATAGAGACCGCATATCAATTATTTGTATAGTGCGATACCATTCGACGGTTACTCATCGTGAAAATGTCACTTAAATATAAAAAAAAATATATATAATAGAGACCAAAAGATGTTAAATATTTCTATTAAGAATTGAGAAGATATTAAATATTTATCGAATTATAATTTCTACACAAAAAGTTATAAAATGCAAAATAATTCTCAAAGTGTGACAAATTGTGTTACAGCTGAACTCCTCTGCAGATTTCGAATCGGTGGTTACAGATTCGTTTACGATAGTCCTGTGCGCATAGACATTATTTAAAATTGTACTGTTCCCTGTATAGATATTCCGCTCGAAATATATATAAACAGATGAAAAAAATATTAATAACATTACCAAAAAGATCTGTTCAAAAATAAATATTAGTCTAATATTTTGTGAACTGAGTCATATAATAAATATGATTATTTTCGTCGGTAGCTTCACGCGCATAGCGTTTAGCGTGAAAAGTAAACGAACCATTCTCAAAATACTACGCTTTTGAGAGGTGGAACGTGATATTGAATTTTGTATGGCGGAACTCAACGCTGATTTTTAAGACTATTTTATAAAAAACACTAAATATTGGTTGCAATTTTTTGCCGTTAAATTGTAAGGTTCAATCTAACCCAAGGATTTCGTTATTCGGTTTTAATTAGCATATAATTACTTTCAAAATCGTGTATCGATATTATCTATTATGTCACGATATTTGATTTGTTATAATCTGATTTCATGTCTCTGATTACAATAACAAAGCCTAGAAGGAAATCCTTGAAGTGACAATATCGATAATAATAAGAATAAATTAATTTGTATATTTAATTAGATCAACACTAGAACAAGCTTGTTAAAAATATATCAAGTTATGTAATAAATCCTATATAAAAAAAAAAAAATAATAAAATTAAACATTTCTCGAGATATTGCCATTTTTCTTAATTTATATTCTTGCATTTTAAAACATACTGATACATATACATTTTAAAAACGGACTGATTTTTAAAACATCGATTTTAAAGTTCATTAACATCTCTTCGTTACTATTTGCGCCTGTTTGTCGAACCAATGATCTTACTTAATCCGGTAAAAAGCATTAAATAAACTTGAAAGGCAATGAACTTTAGTTTTTATACAAATCTATTTTAATAACCCCTTGATTTTTTAAGACCTTGCGTTTAATTTTTAAACTCGTAGCCTTTTTTTTTATTCAAAGGTAAAATTTATCAGCAATCAAATATAAGGCAATATACAAGTATAAATGTGACTTATCTTTGGTCATGTTTATAAAATTAATTATTAAAGTATAAAAACGATAAAAAACATATAATATTTAAATTAAAAAAAAAATTGTGTCCCCAAAATACTATTTAACCACATACATATACGTATTGACTATAAATATATACTAAATAATATATAAAAATATAAGAATAAAATAAATATTTTGAAGGCCAAAGCATGATAATCAAATGCAACAAATTGGCAATCCGGAAAAAAACGATTTCATCGCGCCTTATAACATAAAAAATTTGACATGGAATAAAAAAAGACTTTAATAAATAGCTTTATAAGAATATTTTTAGGCAAATATTCAAATTTGTCAGGTGGCAACACCGGTGGCGCCTACGACGGCGTCTTTTAGTCGTAACAGACAACAAATGTGGCTGCAACTTTTATGTGACTTATTAGTGTCAATGTCTGACTTGAAGTCGCGAGACGACATTAAGAGTTAACGTTAAATGTAAATGAAGACTGATCAGAAGCTGTATCTATACAATTTACTATAATATATTGTAGATAGATCAATCTAGTACTATTACAAGGCACAATACTGGTTACTTCCTATATAATGCAACTTTTATATGAAGGATAGCGATAAGATAAAGCAAACTTTATTAAAGAAAAATCTTTAACAAAAAAGAAAGAAATAATATCCTTTAATTTCACAGCCCTGAATATGTATATCTATATTTATATCTTCTTACTCCTGGCATTATGTTGGCATTGTATCGGCGTATGTTGCTAGGGTCTGCCTTCCTGCTTGATCTAATCCACTGTGCTCGATCTGTAACATTTATTCAGAGGGTGTCCAGAATAATATTTGTCCGATATTTTTTTGTGGGCATACGGGTAAGCGTCCCCGGATCCTCGAGCTGCCACTGTTATACCCTCATCCAGTCCTGTCTGCTCTATTCCACTCCCCTCGGTTTTTACCATAGCTGGGTTTAGGAGGTCAGATAGCTATCGCTCCATTACAAAAAGGCTAACCGCCAAAAAAAATTTAAGAAATATTTATATCGTTTACTTGTAAAATCAAAATGCAACTTAGACCAAATAGCGTGCTGTTTTAATATTGGCGATGAATTTTGTGGGCCCAATTCATCTATGTTTTTTATATTCCATAAGCAAACGAGAAATGTATCCTTAAGTGATCATTTGACTAATTGATAAATTATTTCAACAAATGTTGCGAAGCTCATAAATAGGAATAACACGATTACATGATACATCAGCGTCATTAGTCAATGTATGTAGTTTAAACATTTGAGGCGCCATGTGTCTCTTTCTCTCATATTTGGTCCCACATGTTTCGTTACAGTGGCCTGTCAATATTTTTATTCTATCGATATCCTTGGTTTGATTTTTCAATTAAATATGATTACTATAGTTTTACTAGTACATATAAAACGGCATTTATGTATACTAGTTATTTTGAAGGCATTTGACCTTCAATATCACTATTTTTTTATTATCTACAATATTACTACAAATATAGACACTCCAAGTGATTTATTAGTATAGGTTCTATCAATATCGAATTTATCAGTAAATTCTCAAATAATAATCAGATGCTTCAGTGTTGGTTAAAACACAACACGCATCACTTTCCACAGAATTTTATAATGAAATAATGATTGATTATCCTGAATCTTAATTTGCATTCACCTTGTACAAGACACAAAAATCTATATAATATAAAACTCTTCCATTACCAAGAGACTATCGGACGAAAATACTGAACTTTGTAACAAAAGTCGAAATTTGGGTAGATTAGAAAGACTATAGGGACCAGAGGATTTCTACAGAAACGGGAAAAATCGATATTATAAACGTTTTTTTTACATGTTGCAGCGTACGTAAATGGAGATGCGCGCTACGACTAGTATTTTATAATTGTATTCATCTGTTTCTTATTTGCTTCTAAACATAGACACCAAACTAAAGCAACAACCTAATTTATCAAATAAAATGTGAATGAAGAAGATTTACCGCCAATATTTACGCAAGCGACGATTATGCTTTCATACATTACATCTCAAGGTTTTCTAATCTAATATTGTAGCTGAAATGACATTTCAAACTGAATATTTTCGTTTGTACAATAAAATAAACATGATTATCCACCGTACAACTAGTCTTTCGCAATTATAATGACCATTAGGTGAGAAGACGCTTATTAAGAAAGTAATGAAGATTTGATGAAATTCTATTATTTTTTATGGTTTGTAAACGGTATTAAACGGTTTTGTGTGTAATAAATAATCTTCTTGACTGATTTCGGCCAAGGTGGTCAGTTGCAACGGAATTCGATAATAATAGAGTATGTAACATAAGTTTTATGCGTAATCCTGTCTAGACGTTTTCATAGATTTCAAAGATTTTACTGATTATTACCGATTAATTTGATTAGAAATCTTAATAGGTATATGATTTTACCCAACTTTTATTAAAGAAAGACCGGTTAAGTGCGAGTCCGACTTACTCACGGAGGCTTCCATACCAATTTTACGATTGTAAGTCAACGAGAAATAAAACTTATAACAGTTGACAATGTTCAGTTTTTGAGCATATTCATTTTGTATAAAATGAAATACAAATATAAGTTTGTAATAATGTTGTGTTTTCTATGACATATCTATAAAATTTCACTTTTCGGTTTTTTTTGATCTTGACAGACGGACAGACGTAGAACAAAGTTATCCTATAAGGGCACCATTTTTACCTATTGCTGTATGAAACCCTAAAAAATATAACTAAAAAAAAGTATAATATTAGGTGCATTGATACCTATAATAAATAAATATATATACTTATACTATTAAATATATTTTGATAATCATATGTAAACCGATAAGGTGTATGGATATCGAATTTGTAGTTCTATGTAATCAAGCTCAAGAGAAATCCGTGCAGCGACGAAAATATATAAACATAAATTAAAAAAGATTTATAGCGCCTCTGACACTGTATTGAATGTGAATTCTAAGAAGCCAGACCTTTAGCAGACAATAGGTCGTCGCGCCGCGGCGACGCAAGGGCGGGAGCAGCGTCGCTGGGTCACGACTTCAAACACGGTCAAGAACAAAGCTCTCTAAGTAAGAATTTGGCGTCTAGGATGTATTTTATACTATTTCACGTATAATATGTGATAAACATAAATTAAAAAATGTTAACTTTCTATCCTTTTTCAGAAATGTGTGGATTTTTTTTAAGCCTTAGACTGTTCTCAAAGTTAGATTTAAATCATAAAGAATAACCTCAACTGGATTTTTGGTTTTGGTTTTTAGTTGTCTGAAAGCTTTAATATAATATAATGAAATATCTAAAATTATTAACTTCACGCTGTATCCCGTCCACAGCACGGTAGGCAGAGGGAACCTAGTGTTAATGCAATCCGTTCCCCAATTTCTGCCGAATTTTAGATGCATTGCGTATTGAGTGGCAGAACTCAACGCCTCGCTTTGCCTCGACACCAGAGCGATAAAATGGAAACATCAATTTTAGTAAATAAAACATCTACTTCTATATATAACTAATACAAGATGCATTAGTTAGATGCATTTACGTATTTAGATATATTATGTTCTTAATATTTTGTTTACATTACTCGATATTTTATAAATAGAGTATAAGGCATTACAAAAATAAAAAATATAAAGATAATAGGCCAGTCGTGGCTTAGGGTCACAAAGTGACTGTAAACGCGGCACGCGGCGTCGTGTTCGATTCCCTCTCGAGGAAATTAAATATTTATCTTTTCTATTTTCTTCGCTGGTGTCGATGCAAAGCGCGGCGTTGAGTTCCGCCACTCAATAGGCAATGCCTCCAGAGTTCGGCAGAAAATGGGGAACGGACTATCTTAGCACTGGATTTCCTCTGCCTACCCTGCTGTGTGCGGTATACAAAGTGACGCTAAAAAGGCACAAAAATATAATAGTCAAATTTAAGTTCATATAGAACAAAAAAGTAAAATAACGAAAAAATACAGATATTCTCTAATTTTAAATCAATAATCATAATGAATAGGCACTTTCATTATTTGTAAGGCTTTCAATGTAACGCACTCTTTTAAAATAACCTTTAGAAGGCGGGGTCAAGATCAAGGTTGAAAAATCACGACATTTGTTACTTTATTATCATATATAAGACGTTTACTGATAATATGGAAACAATTTAAGAAAATTATTAATATTACTGACCAGTTCTTATGCAAATAATAACCGTTTACGTAATTGTAATAGCTTATTACATCTTGATGGCATTTTAAATATAATTTGTTGCTAAAATCCCTAAGTAATAGCGGACAATTATTGAAAATAAATAAGAATTTATTTTTTCTTTAAAATAAATCTTATATCTTTAAAATAAATCTCACTTTCGAACATTTTACTTAAATAGGTACTTTCAATTAATTATTTTAATGCCAATTATTTTTTATACGAATATTTGTGCTATAAAAATTACCAAATATAATAAATTAAAGTATTATCCTACTAAAATTCATAGCATATAAATGTTCGTCGTTCATAGCATGAAAATTGATGTAATCGAGTTCAACGTTCCGCTCGTTTAATATAATTACCATGAAATATAAATAAAAGGAGTCGAAATAAATGTAAAATATAATATATTTGGCTTTCTTCTCATTTTTTACTGAACAAAGTTGCGGAAAAATATTTATTTTGTTAAAACATCCGAATTATTGATATGTTGCTTTGATAAAAAAAATGTGTATATGGTAGCTTCACGCTGTATCCAGCCTAACAGGGTGATGAGATATACCATTATATTTACAGTCAATCACTTTCCAATCCCTGCCCACGACATGACAGTTTATAAAAGTAATAAAGGAACATTCATTCAGTCATAGCCAAGACGGAATCTCCTTATAATTTTGAATATACATAGTACGATGCTATAATATCATTTTGATATCAGCATCAATATGTATATGAAATATGAGTCAATGGGTTACGCAAACATGCGCGGGCGCACGCGCGATTTGGACGCGTGATGTGATAATAGTGTAATAGAGTGATTGGTTTGCTTAAATTGTTTAACATGTTTTGTTAAATAAAAGAAATCTACAATCATAGTTACTAACAGATTTTTTTTATCAAAAGTATTTACGATTTTTTTTAATACTAAAAACATATCATTGTATACATATTATACTTATTTATGTAAGTTACTTAAAAACTCTATTCTTTTAACGGTGTACAATGTTTTCTTAGCTTCCCGCTGCACACTGTATAGAGAGTACCTGGGAACCTAATGTTAAAAATTTGTTACCATAGAGAGACTTCCATTCCCCAATTTCAACCAAATTCTCGAGACTTTGTACGTGTCATCTGCGTGTTGAGTGGTGGAACTCATTTCCACATTATTGTTCCCTCGCCACCAAAGCGAGAAAATGGAAATATTTTTTTTTTGAACTTAACTACAATAAATTATTGGATTTATGTTTAAATAACAACCAACAACACTATTGATTATATAAACAAGATAAAGAACATTAGTAACCACGACAAAATTTAGATCCGTAAAATTGTAGCACTACGATCAGATATGCTTATTTATGATATCAATAACAAGTTCAGCAGTCAATTATTCAAGACTAATTTACTGTAGAACTGCTTTGCACTTTAACTTTATGCATTAATATTTAAGTAAAATTTGACAGTTGCCGAGATATCTTAAATAAATACACGCTTTTCTATAAAACATACTGTTGAATTTAAATAGTCGATATAAATGTTATATAGTAATTAATGATCAATGTTTTTTTTTTTGGGGTTTCGTACCTTTTAAGGAAAAAAGGAACCCTTATAAGATACTTTGTTGGCTGTCAAGAGAGATATACTCATGTCTATGGCCCCACGATTTCCTGAAAAGAGAAACCTTTTATATGCCTTTTATTTGGTAAAAATTAGTATTTCTTCAGAACCGTGAAATTTGTCAGCTAGCATCTACATGTGGTACTAGTTCGGGAAAAAAAGTGAAAACTATACATTTGTGGCCAAATGGAAAATCCTAAAAGGTAAAAAAAGTAATAAATTTGGCATTAAGACCGTAAGTTCAAGTAAGATATTAGATGAAAGGGCTCTGGCGAAACTAAGCTAGAATTTCAGAAAAAGATCGAGAGCGACCATAAAAAATATTTCCTTTCCTCGAGTGGGCATCGAACCCATAACCTGTCAATTTTACAATCCAACCATGTCGATGGTCTCTAAATAATCGATATAATTATTACATACACGAAATATATATATGTATATATATATATTTCTATTCTATGGATTTATTAGAATAACTTATAATTATTTACAGCATTTATTTAGAGAAAATTGTAACTGGCAGTCACTGGGTACAAAAGTACAAAAGGGATATTACGTTTAAAGTGATATAGTCTATGCATATACATATTTTGTGCAAAGAGTACAATACAGTAATATTTATTTACTCATCATATTAATATTGAGTTGAATCCTCTTTCGCATACTGCTATCACGAGTGACCCCTACATTTGGCGACACTCGTGTCAAGTGCGAGTGGGGAAATACGTTAAATATGACATTGTGGTAAAAAATATATATATATATTATGGAAGACGCAGTGTAACATAATATACCTAAATATTTTCGTGCGTAAAAGCGGGAAAGGCAGAGGGAACATGGGAACCTAGTATTAAGACACTTCTTCATTAGACCGTTCTGACGTTCCGCCGAATTCTTTAGGCACTGTGTGTTCAGTGGCAGAACTCCACGAGGTGCCTCGTTACCAGAGCAAGGAAATAAAAAATATTAATGGGGATGAAACCCACAACCGTCCCGTTTATAATCACACTCTTATACCTTTGCACCACAACAGCCTCTATATTTAATTTATAATATATTGACATATTTATATTTGTATATATTTATATATATATATATTGTATTAGGCAGTTATATATGATAACTTATAATTAATTGTAATTCATTTTTGACCATTTATTAATAGTTATATACCTACATATTTTGCTCAATATTGGCGAATAGAAAAACCATTAAAAATAACAGTAAGTAAATCGTAAAGCCATTTCGAGTAACCACTTGTATTTAAATATCTGACCTATAAACCGTCGCGGCTTATGTCAAGTGCGACCGTGACGCAATGTAACGGTGACTTACGTGAATGTCACTACGAATAACGAAATGATGCGATAGAGATACTTAACAAAACAACTAAATACGAGAACAATAGTAGTAAAGACAATTAGCTACTTACCGTTACATATATAATATATCCTAATTTATCTAGATAAATAATCATATATTTTTTATATATTTAGGTACCTACTAATATTATTCATAAATCCTTAAAGTTAAAGTAATATTTTTGATTAGGTTTTATTTTATAAATAAAATGTATAAACATACAAGTATCGTGAAATATTAAATAAGTAAACAACAGAAAAATTTACATTTTAAAATTTACTTAGAATAAACATGCATTAGTTTGGGGTTTAGAAAAGAGAGAGAATTTTTATAAAAAAAATTAAATAGCCTTACCATCAGAAAAGTCCTCAAATGAAGAGTGAGCCTCTTAAATTTCACCGACATGTTGAAGTCTCTTTTGTTAACAAATAATCTGAAACAGAAAAAATAATATAAAGGTACATTAATTTAGTATATGAAGATATTTATATTTACTTGTAAGAGAAAAATATCTATTCATCTACAATTGGAGATCTCTATTTAAATGTTCATTTTGCAGCTGGTAAAATAGCTTGAGATTACAAGCTAAAACTTCGAACTTCGAACTTTCGAAAAATTCGAAGCTCACCGAAAATAAAATAATTCACAGTGAACTAAAAGAAACGAAAGAATGATCATACTCTATATATTTTTTTATCAGCTTCAGAGGGAATCTAGTGTTAAGACACTCCGTTCCACACCTTACGCCGCATTTTGAAGGCATTGAGTGCTGAGTGGCGGAACTCAACGCCGCGCTTTGCCTCGACAGCAGGACGAAAAGATCAAAATATAAATGTAAATAAATATTTTCCTCGAGTGGGGATCGAACTCACAACCAGTCGATTTTACAGTCACACTGTAAAAACACATACTCTATATATATTTATGAAACACAATAAATTTTATATTATTCTTCTAAGGTTATATATAATGTAATCAGTCCTTGGAAGGACAAATTATGACAACAAAATTATGCACCACACGCGTTTTTTCGTCACTGCCCTTAACTTTGTGGCTATTACAGCAATAAACCTCTGCTACATTTTTAACGACCGTCTTACCATTGTCTTTTGTAGCTCTTGCTTTTTATTGTTAAGCTTTTATAATCGTACTGTGTTATTTATAGTAAATTATATTATAAGCAATCACCGAATATTGGAGTTTAATAGTTTTTGTTCAAAATATCTAAATGTTAGGGTAAATATATTTATTTAAGTAGAGGGAACCTGAGAACCCTGATGTTAAAATACTTTATTCCCATTAAAATACTCCAAGTCCTCACTTTCCACCGGATAGTGGAGGTATTGTATGACGAAACTCAACCCTTTTCCCTCGTTATGTTAATTGAAATTAATTCAATTAATTTATAGTATTTTATAGAAACGATATTATATTTTAATCAAATCTAATTAATTCCCCTTTGAAATTTTAGCAATCCAATTAAAGCAATTTTAATATAAAACAAGAAGGGTAAAATTATAACTGCATTTTATCTTACACATAATTTCATATAGTTGTTAAACTTTTTATATTATACATTTTGTAATAAGTATTTTTCTTTCCTAAGTGCAGAATAACACTTTAAGAATTTTAAAAATATAATTATATTTCCCAAAAAAAACTAAGTTCTAACGTAATTTTCAAGTATTAGTTTTTTTTTATATTTACATATTCATATATTGTATACTTTACACAGTTTTTAACCTTTAAAATCTTAATTATAATTTATTAATTCATAAATTATAAATTCAAAAGGCTAATTTTAATACAGCAAGTTAAAAACGAGTAGGTACAAGTAATAGATTTTGGATCATAAAACTAACAATAGGTTCGCGAGGCAGGTTATAAACTAAAAGTAAATATTAAGAAACAATGTATCATATATTTCTCACGCTATTAACACTTAAATATATACTAATTACTCTTCAGCTTCACGCGGGATACGGATCCCGCATACAGCAAGGTGCAGTACAGAGGGAACTTAGTGTTAAGACACTCCGTTCCGTCCGATAATTTCCCCGATCAGGGATCGAACCCACAACTAGTCAATTTTACAGTTACACTTTCTTCTTCTACGCCGCGACTGGCCTCTAATTACTCTTAATTTTCCATATATTCTATTACATTTATAAGGAGGATAATTTATTAATTTTTTGACAATTTTAATATAACATAAACGTTTCAGACTTTAAAAGCTAACTTATTACTTTTGTTTAATTTTTTATCACTATTGCAATTAAGCGTTAGCCATTTTTTGGTATAATATCTAATTAATTTGTTTCGGAAAACACCATGCACGACTTTATATACTATCGTATAAAGATAGAAATTATTTTTCATGTGTGAAGAAAGAAAAAAAATATACTTTCAGTAGTAACTAGATTTTTAGGTTATATATTTTCTTAAATATAAAATAATATGAAATAGAGTTAAATCTATAGAAAATTACCTATTTTACTAGTTATAATAAATATTGTTTATTGTATTTCAATTTATATTCGTAGAAAAGACTTCAACGCGCTCGCTTTTTATATCCCTATTATATACAGTCTTACAACCGTATAAACTTTTTATATTTCGTATAATGTAATATTGAATAAAGACCTATACTTAGATACTAAATTATTAAAACTAATTCAAGTAAGTTTGAATAAATTTATCGAAATATATAATTATCTACACTGAACTGTATACAAACACGCGGATGCGAATTTAGTGTACGGCTAATTACCGTGTGATTCTCAAGTGGAGTCGTAAAAACATACGAAATTGCTAATACATCATATCTTTGGCGGATCTAACTAAATTTATTATAAAATAAAAATATTAATAATAAACGGTAAGCAAAAGAATTAAAACGTTAATTAAAAATGAATTCACATATACAAAATATAATAGTTATTATTAGATTTATATATTATATTTTACTTTACATTATAATAGATATAGATAGAAAAATGCGATATATTTAAAAGACAGAACAACAATCTCATCGATTTTCAAGCAAAAAGTCAATCAAACACTAACACTTTAACTAACAATCGATGTTTTACGATAGATAAACTACATCCATACCTATCTAGACCTCACTCCGCACTAGTGTCCACGCACAACACAAGCACTTAAATAGACTTATCAAAAACGTCTAAAACAGATCTAACGAAGTCGAATTTGATAACTGCAAGTTTACGATCGTACATTGCATTTACTTGGCAAGTGAACACGCATGCAACCTCGTCGCGGCCCGCCGCGGTACTAACAAGGCAAGCCGAACATCGGGTCCACCTAAACGCCGCATAATCATGAGAGAAAGTATTCTCGTTGATATATTTTTGTGTGAATTACCTAATAGTGCCTAATTTTTGCAAGAAGAATGCAGATGGGTAAGATTTATAGGAGCAGTGGTTTGGAGCGTTTCGGATTGGCTAAGTTAGGGAAGGTTATGTATTTGATTATTTATATGTAATATGATTTACTATTTACTAGTTTGTTTGTTTTCATATATAAAACACAGTTAAATTTCTCTCTTTGATATGTTTTTGCTTTTTTTATCGTAAGTATAAATAAATTCGACGTCAATATTTTACATATTTTTTCCTGTTTACAATATTTACTGTTGATTTAGTACTTAATGTGCTATTTATTAAGTAAATAAATTAATTAAAATCAGTTTCACGCTGTATCCCGCACACGGCAGGGTAGGCAAAGGGAACATAGTGCTAAGACACACCGTTCCCCACTCTCCGCTTAATTTTCACTTTGTTACAAACGCAAAATATTAAATAAAATTATTAAAAATAATAATACAATAATATATAAATATTATAATATTATTATGAATATAATGTAAATAATTAATTAAGTAATGATAATGTATTTAAATTTTTTATCAACCTAATTTATTTGCACTTTGAAACGTGTTTTGACTATTTCTAGAGGCAGTATGAAATAATGTAATATTTAAAATCCATAATTTTTATTTTATTATTTGATACAAAAATCCATATGTATAAGTGAAATAAAGCCCAAATTAGAACTTTCATTTCGTATTATTACTACGTTCGTGCGTTCAATTCCTACTCGAAGAAATGAAATATTTAATATTTTAATTATTTCTCTCGGGTAACAATGCAAAGCGCGTCGTTGAGTTTCGACTCTGAGCATGCATTGCCTCAAGAATTCGGCAGAGACTGGGTAACGACAGTGTTTTAATGGGAACGGAGTATTTTAACTGGGTTTCCAGGTCCTCTCTCACCTATATGCGGGACAAAGCCTAAAGCTAAATAAATATTGATAAAATTGTTTCATGTGACAGTACATCACACTTCAATCCATGTATGTATGTGCCTCATAGTCGAGGAGCTCTGCGCCTACTCTTGACATAACCGGCCAACCTACTTAGTTACTATGCAAGGAAAGTATTGTCCTCGAGGCTCCTTTATTAATAATATTGTAAGATAGGATATTTCGCAATAAATTTGTTTTTTAATAAATATATAAAATATAAAATATTATAGTTGGGAAAGGAGTGTTTTGACACTAACTTTCCTCTGCCTACCCTGTTTTGCGCGAGAATAAAGTTATCCAATTTTATTTTAAAAAATTTTTTAGGGTTCCGTTCCTTAAGGAAAAAAAATCCCTTATAAGATCACTTTGTTGACCGTCTGTCTGTCTGACTGTCAAGAGCCTTTATCTCAGAAACGCTTGGAGATATTGAGTTGAAATTCTAACCTACCTAGATCTACAGCCCCATGATTTACTGAAAAAAAAACATATATCTGCATATACTTAAAAAAATATGGCCGCTTATACTTTTCCTACGGAACCCTCAGTGAGCGAGCCCGACACGCGATTCCGCGGTTTTTTTAAATTAAATAAATGGTTAGTCCACAGCGATGGAGTGATTTAGCTTTTGAAGGATGATATTCAATACATTGTTTTAATTACCAAAAAATTTTAATAACAAAGTAAAAAAACGTTAAAATCTAAACGATAGATATGCAGTGCTAGGGAATTTCAACTCCTTATGCGTTGTCAGTTTGTTTTCAAGTTTGAAATTCTATACCTAGTTTAGTTGCTTTAGATAATTTCGTTTTAAATTTGATGTGTTCAATATTATAATCTTCATAACAGTATTTTTTAAGTGTACATAAACATTGAATACATAGTCAACTTCATAAACACACTTTGTTATTTGATAATTTAATATATAAAATAACTATTTCAGAATTTATTTGGCTATATTTTATAATATTTTTTTTCAGCTTTATATTTTACTCAACCTTAAAACTCAATACTACTAGGTATACTATTCATTCCTGACTGACGATCGAACCCACAACTATCACGATTACAATAACATTCGTCTCACTACCCCACGATGACCTACGAATTGTAAACCAAAATAAATTTTAAAAATATAGATCGTGTCTTAATTAACAATTATTTAAATTTATTGAAATTCACAAGAAATATCTTGATAAGATGAAAGTAAGCTATAAGATTCATCGCTCATCTTGAACCATTCCATCTATGAGATTACATAATAATAAGAGTCAGTTGGTACTTTTATATACTTAAAAAAATAAATCAGTACATAGCGTCAGCGTTTGCGTGATACAGTAAGAAACTGTATCACGCAAACGCAGGGTAGGCAGGGGGTACCTAGTGTTAAGACACTTCCGTTGCCCGCTTCCCGCCGAAATCTCGACAGCAGAGCGAAGAAATGACAAAAACTAAATATTTATTTAAATATAAATTTAAATATTTATTTAAATATAAATTTAAATAAATATTTCGTTTCTTCGAGTGGGGATCGAACCCACAACCAGTCGCGTTTACAGTCACATTTTAGCTCTGCGCCGCAACTGGCCTCAGACTTACACTTAACAGTACTTATAATTAATATTAAATATATTTAGAAATGAATGAGTGAGAAATCAAGTTTTGGCGATCAGTTAACACGTTTGCTCATCTCTGCAAAAGTGACGTTACGTAAATACACAAGGTCGTCGGTCGTCGGTGCGTCGTCTCGTGTTGTTAGACTATTTGACTAATGTGAGACAGGCACGCTTACTATATTTTTATTAATCTTTATCCTTACAATTTTGTAATTATATTTACATTTTATGAAACAAGTTTTCTTTAAAAAAAAATTTGTTATTATTAATGGGTTAAAATATTTATTTAAATTATAAAAAAATGGTATATAGTGTATGTCTTGTTTACACAATCTATATTTTAAATATGTACAGAAATTTACTGGTACTGATATTTTGAGTGAAGCTTAAACATTTCACATGCTTATAATATTTCACACTCATCCACTTATCTATAATTATTACAATTCTTCTAGAGCTATGTATAGTCGACAAATGTTATTGTCCAGTAACAAGTTTTTTTTACAGAATTTAAGAATTTAAAATTTAAAAAAAATAATGAAAATTTAAACATTTAAGTTGTATAACAAATACGCCCGGATATTATATTTCAGATGTATCTTTAAGATAATGTCGCTCAAAGCCTTGACATTGATATAGAAAATATTATAAGATTTATTTAAGATCTGAATATCTATCTATATTAGATAGATATCTAATATTAAAATTCGTGCCAAAATAGAATGGTATTCCCCGATCTTACTTTTCTTCATTACCTAGTACCTTCTTAAATAAAATCAAGTGACAAATAAATTTATACAGCTTCACGCTGTATCCCGCACACAGCAGGGTAGGCAGAGGGAATGTATTGTTAAGACACTCCGTTCCTCACTATCCGCCGAGTTCTGGAGGCAATTTGTGTTGAGTAGCGAAACTCAATGCCAAGGCGGCATTGAGTTTCGCCGCGCTTTGCCCCGACACTAGAGCGAAAAAATTAAAATATAAATATATATATTTAATTTTCTCGAGTGAGGATCGAAACTTTTTATCAACCGGTAATAATTATAGATAAGTGGATGCACTCATCTACTAAAATCTTAAGCATATTAAATAAAGCCTAGGTGTTACCAAACAGTGTTGTTTAAGCCATAGGTCCTCAAAGTATCAGTGCCAGTAACTTGTTAGCGAGGAAAATTGTGAAAATCTTTGAACAAGACTTAGAGTAACTAGTAGAAATTTGTTAAACGGTGCTGTAAATATACATATGTATTTAGTTTTATAATAATACTAAATATAGTGTATGCAACTGTTGTGGTTTGGAATTTCATTTACAGATTTTTTGTATGTGTTTCAAATATAAATATTTTCTTTGTGTGAATGTATGTAAAATTAGACATGTGGCTCTAAGAACTCTCTCTAAGTAGAGAATTCTTAGTGTAACAGACAATAGCAGAAGTGATATCAATAAACAATTTAAGAAAATTTATCTATCCCTGTACCTCTATAGGTGGATCGTATACAAATGATTGTCATTTCTTCGCTATGCTAAAATAAATAACGGCGTTGGGTTTTGTTGCAATATATTGATATTATGTGGAAAACGCGCAACAGGGTGTCTCTACACTATGTAACGTAAAACTAAACAAATTAATTTCTAAAATCTAACTATTTTTTATTCATAAAAGCGGTTTAGTTAGATTTCTTCAGATGTTCTAATAACACAGTCTATAAAAGGAGTTAAATGACTTTCCCTTTTTATTCAGATCGCAGTCGTATTGACGCGGTGTGAATAATAAATGTATCATCTTTGCAATACTCGTGCATCCAGCGCGTTTCCATTGTATATAAAAAACCGGACAAGCGCGAGTCGGGCTCGCCCACTAAGGGTTCTGTACAAAAAATTGGAGATCTCGAGATTTTTCCGCAACTCTGGCTTAGCTTAGCCGGAGACCTTTCATCTGATACCTCACTTGAACTAGCAGATTCAGTACCTAATTTTGCTCCCCTTTTAAGGCTATTATTTTTTAAGATTTAATTTTTAATTTTATTTAGTGGGGAATATTTATTGATTTATTAAAACCATAACTATAAAGCGATATTCAGTGCTAACAACATTTAATGTATTGTGTTGTATTGTTTAAGTATTGAAACATTTATTGAAAGTCGCGCTTTTCTCATATTTTGAGAGGAATGGTTAACATGGGATGCCAAAATGTTACATATTTAGTTTCCAGCTATATCCCGTAAGCAAACAGAGTAGGCAGAGGGGACCTGGGAACCTAGTGTTTATAATTTAGATACTCTATTCCCATTAAGGTTATTTCCCACTAAGGCACTGCGTGTTGAGTGGTGAAACAGAACGCCGTGTTTTGCCTCGGCGCCAGAGCGAAGGAATAAAAATATTAAATATTTAATTTCCTCGAGTGGGAATCGAACCCAATCACGCTCTTGTGTCCCTGCACCACGACTGGCCCCACGTGTTTGCTTATTAACGTTAAATGTTTCATCATTCTCATCCTTATGACAGTAGCATTTGTTTAACATTTAGAATTAGACACAGATAAATACGATGAACTAAAGCTTTACTGGTTCGCGTAACATTTCAATAATGGTCTTATGAACCTATGTTATTGCACCTATATTCTGTATGTGGTGGAGTGGGCAGTAGTGGTACATGAGCACAAGAGAGCGTCTGCAAGCGCGTGGTTTTGGGATCAATTCCCACTTAAGGAACTATTTAATATTTTATTATTCTAGCTCTGGTAACGAGGAAAAGCGCGGTGTTGAGCTCCGCCACTTAATAAGCAATGCCTCAAGAATTCGGCGGAAAATGGGAAACGACTGTATCTTAACACTAGATTTCTTCTGATTATCTTGCTGAAACCTTCCTCTGCTTCCTTGAGGACTTGTATTCCGAAGAGTAAGACAGGCAGAGAAAACTCAGCAAAGGTTAAAAAACTCCATTTCTCATTTTCGGACCTATTTTCGAGAGATAGTGAGCTGTATATAACGCCTCGCTTTGCGTCGTCCCTAGTGAGTAAATAAAAATGTTTCTTTTTTATAAAAGGCTACGAAGGGACCAAATTAATTATATTATGATAATATAAAACAAATGTCGGATGATGCAATGCTTGTTGAATGGCGGAACTTACCTTGCTACCAGAGCGAATGAGCGAGAATCGAACCCACAACCGTTGCGTTTACAGTTAATCACACACTTGTGCCAATGCGCCAAGACGGCCTCAGCGTGTAGCGTGAAACGATAATATCCTAAATATATATGAAACAACGTGTACCGCAACTTGTATCACATATCGTGTCGTATCAAAACATGTGGACTAACAATACTTATGTAAACTGCGTGGGAACGCATGTGCGGCTGTATGTTTGTATGCAAGAACTAGACCGCCGGAACTACCATCCGACTCGTGCATAGAGTTATATCGCGGAATATAAAGGTTTTATTTTAGATATCTCTTTTTGAATTTAATTATACTGATTTAAATAATTTACTGGAGTGTAAAAAATAAATAAAGAAAAAAATTATAAAACAAAATTCTATGATAAAATATTCTTAAAACTATTCGTTAAGGTTTTATAAAAAAATATTTATCACCTAAACTGAATAAATAATTAAAAATAAATTCAAACAAATATATCGATTTGAGAAACTTCTTGACCTTAGTCACTAAAATCCCTTTGTTTTTCGACCTCAGCTTTCAATTAGCATGCTTTATTCGGAAGCGAGTGAATTGTAAAAAATATCATTGTTTATTAATTCTACCAAACGTGGCTTATCCTTATATCCGTTTATCGCCGTCGCGGCGCACAGCGTGTGCCCGTTAAGCGTGACGGTTGTGGGTACAATTCCTGGTGTTGAGAATCAATTATTTTATATTTTCCTTCCTTCTTTCTGGTAACAAGACGAAAGCGCGGCGACGAGTCGAAACATTGTCTTGACACTAAGTTCCCTCTGCCAACCCTGCTATGTGCGGGATACAGCGTGAGGCTGCTTTTCGTTTGAGTTTACGCCTGGTTGATCAAGACATATTTTCATGTCAATATGTATCTCGTCACGTGGATAAGCAGAGAACACTCAGAACATATTGAGTTATCTCTTCTTCACTTTCAACTTTTAACGTAATTTTGACATTGCATATTTTGACAAACCTGAGATTGCTGCTTGGAGAAACATCTAAAATATTTCTACAAGTGGCAATCGAACTTACAACCATCGCGGTACAGTCAGACATGGTCCCAACTGGTCCCATAAGTCAAAAATATCATTAAATATATGTATAATTGTGAAAGTACTTTTTATATTTTTATGTATTTCTTTTTTTTTAATTGTATTAGGTTTAGTCGTTCTGCAACATTAAAATTTTAATTAAATAAAACATATGAATCAGGAATCATTTATTTATTCATTTATTACAATACCATAAGTCACAATAAATTATTCTATTAATTAGACACGTATCTAACACTAAGGTACAGATAGGTTGAAATTTGCAATATCAAAAAACATTCTTCGATTTCTATTCAAGAATTCACTTTACCTACTAAAAAAATCATACACATAAGTAGTATCACTGTAATATAGATAAAAAATCTTAGATGTTTAGAAATATTTCTTAATTTTGTTTAAATTTATATCAAAGATTATATGTGGAGAGAATTTATTAATTAACAATAAATTTCTCTAATTATATTTCTTATAATCGAAAACTGTTCAATGACTATATATCAGATCTTTATAACATTTTACTTGTACATTTGTGACCAAAAAGGTTTGAATAAAAGCTATTCTTTTATGAAGATATATTTTATAATTATAATTTACTTATTAATTAATTTTCCTCAAGCGCTGCCAGACCTATGAGACAATGGTACAAAAAGAAAAAAGAATGTATCCAGAATGTTTTTTATCTGTAGTGCATATTATTAATTATGGCAACATTCATGTCACAATAAAACAATATATTATCTATCTTTAAAATTTAGCACTCGTTATTCCAACACTACACTATAAGAACATCAATTTAATTACTAACACGACGTATATGTAATTTAACGCACTATGGATGTGAAATAATTATTTAAAATCAATTTATTTATTATTATATTAAAACATTAAAAATAAAACTATTAAAAAGACATTTTATATAAATATGACATTGCTTCTAATTTTTAAACGTACATCAATTTTCAAATACAATATTGTCAAGGACTCAAGTGTTAAGAAAACTCGCTTTGAAATTTAAATTGAAAAACAAACATTGTTAAGACAATGACGACATAAAGAAAAATAATAGAAATGATCATTATGTACTTTAAATATAAAATACAAAGAAAAAGGATAAAATATTATAAATAATCATTTCACCCCACTAGTGATGTATCTGACAATATCGACTAACTTTATATTAACGACAAATAAATCTATCTTTCGCACGATTAAACTTTAAAATTTTGCATTTTGCAAATAAGTTTAAAGGCTATTATATAATTGAATAACAATCAATAAACAAAAAGGATTTGGTCCTTGGAATACTTTTGAGTAAACAAGGTACATAACATAAAATACTATTATGTAATATTTTATACATATGTATGTATATTAAAAATATTTATAGAAAATTGAATTATCTCCTTATACAATGTGAGAGGACGAATATATAGGAATATCAATTTAAACCAATTACGAACAATGAAAAAGCGTTTGAATTACATAGAAACTAATACAGCAATTATGTTTTTTTCTAAGTTAACAGCAATATCGAATAATTTTTTGTTGTTTTTGCATATTAGAGCACAGATAAATTATTGCAAGAACTGGTTTTATTTCATTTTCCAAGTATAGGTGTGAATTGATATTGTTTTATTTGCTTCTATATAATTTAAAATGTAGATCATTCATATATAGTATAATAATGTATGAATTATCTAACGTAATCGTACAATCAAGCAAAAATCAACATAACGTCATTAAAAATCACATAAATAAATCACAACAACTTAACAAGCTTCTATATTACGAATATTTGTTTAAAAAAACTACCAAGAGATATATTAGACAAACATATTTTTTTGATTTTAATGTATATCTTGTGTCATCTGCTTCATAACAATGGTTTTAATACCTTTTAACAGTTTTTTTAAAAAAAAATCAGTTAACTGACTTATTCAAAGCATTATTTTAAAATAGTCGTTTAACAACATAGAGGAACGGAACATTGAAATAATTCTAATTTAGTGACAAAAAAGTGTATTCAAATTCAAAGACAATATACAAATAAAATTTTTGATCAAAATTAACTTCAAAATTATCAAACAGCTCATATTATAAGTAAATGATAATAATAATAATAATATATCTATAAAGTACAATTTATTATTACATTTAACTACGCTGGATACTTAGTAAATAAAAAAAAACATCTCAACCCGTATACCAAAAAGCAAATATAAAAAAATACATATATTTTAAACAATATGATAATATTAGTTGCAAGAAATCAATAAATGAACGAATAGTAAGCAAAGTATGAGAATGTAAATTACATAGAAAAATATTTATGTAACGTGGAACATTTAGCACATAATTAAGCAGTCAATTTTCAGTCTAAATTAGGGGCCATTCGTAGATTACGTCACACGAATTTCACGGTATTTCGACTCCTCTCTCTCTTGTCACGATTGAGAACCTAGTGTGACGTCACATATTTTCGGGACGCTTTGTCTTGTTACCAGAGCGAAGAAATAAAAATATTATTCCCGAATGGGACACGAAACCACATCCAAAACCGTCGTATTCACAGTCACAAACTGTATCACTGCGCCATTACGGCCTATTTATGTTTTAATACTGATATATTTTAAAACAATGTCACACTTCGCCTTAGACTCACTTGACGTGTGACGTCATCGATGGATGATCCTTATAGAAAGCAAATGCATATTCCCTGTTTTAATCCAATCAATGAATTATTAACAAGAAATAGAATAAATTAAAACTAAGATTAATGTATTTATATGGTGAAATTTAAATTATATATTATAATATAGAATGGCAATTAAATATATATTTTTTATTGTTTCATATCAAGAAAGAAAAAATAAAATGGAATCCACGAAGAAGCTGAAGTATAAAATACAAGTTTTAATTTATTTAGATCATAGAATATATGTATCTATTTATAGAATATCATATAAATGTATTTAAAGATGGATTGTAATGAGTACACAAAGAGAGACTAGAATGTACCGTACAAAGAACAGTATAGGATATGTCACACCTTACTGTGCAGTGTAGTGTCACACTAAAAAAAATACTTTATTACATATTATTTACTCGGTGGGTGTATTAATATAATTAAACGAAATAATAAATTTACTATCATGAAAATTACTATTTTGTTCTCATAGAAAAAAAATAATAGTAAGATGAATTAATATAAACATTTAAAAATAAAAAGTCTATATACATTGGTAGAAACACGAATTAAAATATACACTATTATGGCTGTATAATAGTGAAACTTTGCATTAATTGAACAAATTGTAAAGTGTGACACTACACTCACATTTCTGTCAAATATCTGTCATTAACTGTCAATGTCATAATTGTTTATTGATGTTTAGGGGACCGTATTTAGTATATTCCTGTTCTCGAGAGACTCTTTCAATGCGTAGAACAGTTGTAATTGTTGTTCCAACTTCAAATTGTAAACCTGTGATAAAAAAAAATATAATCAAAATATGCGATAGGAGAAAGGCAATTCAAATTATATTAAATATATAAATTAGGTCGTAGCGCGGGGTCACAAGCGTACGAATCTAAGCCCCACAAGTTGCGCGTTCGATTCCCACTCGAGGAAATGTCATATTTAATATTTTCATTTCCTCGCTCTTGTAACGAGGCAAAGCGCGACTTTGACCTGCGCCATTGAACATGCATAGTTAGTAGTCAGAGCACTTAAACGGTTACCAAGAGTTTAAACTTCCACTATGTACAATTTTTTACATAATTTCTAAAGTATTTTTCTATTTTTAACAGACCTGTTGCAACAACTTCTGCGGTGTGGCCGTGCGGATGAAGCTCGTTATATAGACGTTGACAAAGGTGGCCATTAGGAACTGACAGTCGAAACGGTCCATTATACCACCGTGTCCGGGGATCACGTCACCAAAGTCCTGGAAACGAGAATAGAAATTGATATTTGAAAAATATTTTTTTTTTAGATTTACGCTGTTTCCTGTACAGGTAGCAAAGAGAAACGAATGAGAAGACACTGCGTTGATCGTTTTCGGCTCGAATATGAGACACTGGATTAAGTGCGGAGCTCAACGCCGTACTTTGTTAATTGGAACAAAGAAATGACGTGACAATAATAACGGGAATCCAGCTACATAACAATATTTATTTTTAAGTTTTTTTTTATTTATATGTAATTAACTTATACTTAAATAAAAAATAATGTTAATTATAGACAATATGCTGCTTACATGGATGTCACATTGCAAGTACAAATGTATTATTATTCATTCGATTTATTACTCAATTGTTATGCTGGCGCTACATACGACTTAGTTAAAATAAGTTTGAGTTAAAAGTTTTTTAAAGTTCACTTAGTGTTAACTGATAAGTCAATCTTTTATCCACGCAAAGTCCAATTTTCGAGATTTTAGCCTTGTTACCCTCTGGTAAGACGAGAGACAATGGAACCAACTCATATTTGTCGCGCTTACAATCTCTCGGGTCTCCGCGTCGCTGAGCCAAGACGGCTTCTGTGGGTGTTATAAATAGGAATAAGTAATACATTAAGCAAACCTTAATCTTGAAAGCGCGTTTAAATCCCGAAGCAAAGAACCCTCCAAACGGTCCAATGACGGAGCTGAAGACACTGAGCGCCAACGAGTGAATCATGAACGGATACATAATCAGTTTGTCGCGGCCGAACTGAAAGTAACAAATAAAATATAAACATTTAAAAATTACATTTAATTAAAATTACTAAAATATATCTTTATTATATGTATAAAAAATAATAATATTTGTTTTTATATTTCTTTCTGGAACTTCTGTGTTCAAAACTTTTTTTTACAGTTAGAACATCGACTCCTAACCTCCTAGAGGTATATCTGTATGTAATTTTTTTTTATCACTACCATTCGTCAAGGGGTTGATCACATAAATTTGATAATTGACTATATCCCCTAGGATGTTTAACATTTCTAAGAATATTAGATAATTCATCGCCATTTATTAATGATTATGTAAAACAGGCAAAATAGAAGCTTGCTATTATATAACTGCCATTTTACCCGGCTATGGTCAAGAAATTTGTAAAAATAATAAAAAAAAAACAAGTACAATTTACTAGTTTTTTCTTACAAAATAGCAATAACAAAATAACACACTCACCACTTTCATAACGGAATGTAAGAACTGCGGTGGATTGTACTCCTGAAGGCGGAAGAGGGAGGACGGCTCGCAGTCCATCGTCATACGTCCCAGAGACTCGGAATATTCGATCGGACACACCAGGTATGGGTACTGAGACATCATGTAAGCTAGCTGAAAATTAGAAAATATGTGATATGTATTTCAAAAATAAATAGAAATAATAAGTAATACACACTTAGTAATTACTTCGTATTGAATTGTCAATAAAAACAATTAATTTTAAAAATGACTACAATTTTCGTAATATTAACAGAAGAAAAATAACAGAAGTTGTAAAACGAATACTTAATATCATTAAAGTGTAAAATGTCCTTTAATGCGATATTTTAATTACGGTAATAGTTTTTTATTGTATTATTTATTCGTGATATTTAGTTATTATATTTAGTTACGCCATCTAGTGGAAATATCTAAAAATAATCTAAAGAAGAGAATAAATTAATTGTCTCTCTGTCTCTATCTATTAGGCCAATTCTTAATTTTTTGCGGTTTTGCAATGTCAGTCCTACAGGAAGCTACGACCGGCTCGTAATCATTAATGTGTATAAACAACAGACGACATACCACAAGGCCAAAAACAACGGTGGATATTCCTCCACCGATAAATCCTTCCCATGTCTTCTTAGGACTAAGCTTGATAAGAGGAGTCTTGCCGAAGAAGAAACCGAAGACATAGGCCATTACGTCGTTGCAAATGATCATAGACACCGGCACTATAAACCATATTAGACCTAGAAAAAGAATAACACTGTTTGAGTAAATTCTTAAAATCGTAATATTATACCTTCAGTTGGGTGTAAAAACACCCAAAAAAAAGATATACCTCGCGCTATATCCCGCACACAGCAGGGTAGGCAGAGGGAACCTAGTGTTAAAATACTCGTTAATAGTTCCCCACGTTCTGCCGAATTCTGGAGGCATTGCGTGTGAACTCAACTCGCTCAACTCGACACCAGAGCGAAGAAATGAAAATATAAATTAAAGTAAATATTTCATCTCCTTGAGTGGGATCGAACCCACGACCAGTGGGTTTTACAGTCACACTTTGTGTTCCTGCGCCACCACTGGCGTACAGCATATTCTGACACAAAACAAGAAAATAAAATTTTATAATTTTGAAAATCCTAACATGAGTTTACATAAACTTATATACAATTAACATACAATAGAGATGCACGACCGTCTGTAATTAAAATAAATTTAAATTCAAATTACACGAATTACTTTGCCTGACTTTACAGCAAATGTAACTTGGAACGATAAAAAATAAATTACATTGGTACTTAATTATGTAATACGGCAAAGCTAATCAAAATGATTGAAATAATTTCCATATTAATAATAATATTTTCTTAAAGTACCTAAATGCGGTTTTTATGGATATAAGAAATAGCAGCTCTCCACTTTCCACCGAATTCTGAAGACAATGCGTATCAGATGGGAGTATTGGTATATTGGTATTGGTACTTAATTATGTAATACGGCAAAGCTAATCAAAATGATTGAAATAATTTCCATATTAATAATAATATTTTCTTAAAGTACCTAAATGCGGTTTTAATGGATATAAGAAATAGCAGCTCTCCACTTTCCACCGAATTCTGAAGACAATGCGTATCAGATGGGAGAACTCAACACCGCGCTTTGCCTTGACACCAGAGTCATAAAAATAAAAATGTCCAATATTTAATTTCCCCGAGTGGGAATCAAACGTAAAACCTGTCATGCCCCTGCTACACAACTGGCCTAAAATGATTTAATAATAGTTTATAATTATACGTAAATTGCATTATTTAAGTATGTACATACAAATATACGACAATTTTATATATACATATATTTACATATGTTACAATAACCAACCGTGAACAAACAACCATTTCAAAGACATCCCATATCAAAACTCGATAGCTGTAGTGCGAAGTAATTGACAGGTAAATGAAATGTTCACTTGAATGCGTCGTTCAGTATTGTAAGCTGTACGTACGCTACTAGTGATTCTCAAAGTAGGGTACAAACAATATATTGTATGCAACATAAAAGCCTTCCTGGCACTTCTAACATAGAAAATAGGGATGGGACAAAAAAAACATAATTTTATAGAACATTACAGTATTCCATGGTCGCAAAATATATATGATATCGGTTATATTAAACAGTTCAAAATGTAGATATATAAAATAATGTTATACTAATTATACATTATTAATTCAGTTAAAATCTCAAGAACTAGCTATTTTATTTTTCCTCATAATAAATCAATTATATCTAGATTAGATTTTTAAACACCTTATCACTCGTCCTCATGTTATAGTTAACTTGATATCTGCAAGTTTCATGTACTTATACGTTGTTTTTATTACTGCTGCATATATAATGAGTTACTGTTTTTATATTGACATTGAAGTCGAAGCACCATGTCTCACCAGAACGGAGAAATATAAATAATTAATTCCTCCGAGGTCGCACCCACAATCATCGTAATTGCAGTCAAAATTGTGCCATTAATATTGGAAATACTAGGTTACGTCTTTAGTCATTTTTGTCGGTAAAAATTGCGATGTGGGCGCGGACTACCCGGCCTCCCGGTCTCCCCTATTCCTATTTTTCCATGACCATGACATTCCCATGACCACTATGGCCTCTATAATATATACTCGTAGTTGTTTTCACAAAGAACCAAAATGTGTTTTATTCTCAGCTAATTTATCATTGTAAGTGTATCTGCCGTAACATAAAAATTATGAACACTTTCATTAATAATACAATAAGAAGACAGGAGAAGAGAAAATCGTACCACGTCTAAGAATAGCTTATTGTTTACAAAACAACGAAGCAGTTATTGTATGAAAATGAAATATAACGTAATTACGGACGCTCCGATTTAAACTGCTTCATCATCGCTTGAATATGTGGAAAATATTACATACAAATACAAGTTGTAAATTGGAATGTTGGCAAAATTCACAGTGAATGTAGGTTATTGGCTTGTCGTTATGCTTTTTTAAGTACTATACGTTTAATTATTACGGAATTATTAATTTACTGATCTGCTTTACTTTAATTTTGTAATAATAACAATAATTATATTAATAATCATTAAAAACAATATCAATACATCGATATTTATGATACTTTTATATTCTATAAATTCATTTTTTAAGATGTTATAACTTTTTTATACAATACAGTGGTGAAAACTAATTACGTCGATTTAGCCGTTTCTGAGATTAACATGACAACACAAACTTTAAAAATCATTGTTATAATATTAGACCTTCTATTTACGTTATGAAATGCCAAAAATTTATTTTATCTATCACGTAAGGACACGGCCCTGTTACGATTTTATTATGAGTATATAAATATTATGTCATTACTACGGCGTGATATATCTAAGTGAATGAATTTAGTTAAATCGTCACGAAATATCAATAAAAATAGAAATGAGCAGACAAGAAGATAAGAAGGGGGGGCTGTAAAAAAACATTATTTCGACATTCTCAGCATCATGGGCTCTCCTACTATAAACGGCTACCGACGTTAAAGTATTTTATAGAACGAAATTGCAAGTTACGTACCATTGTACAAAATAATGGCGTATTACAACCAAATACGTAATATAATATGTACAACATAGTTTTCTTAATGGGTGTTAAAATAGCTATTATATCATAACGACCTACCTAAAATTTTTTAAATATTCAATTTTAATAACGTCACTACACGATAAGGAATATACAATGAATGAATGTAAGGAGAGACCTATCTCAAGTTCTTTCAAGGGCAAACAGGGAGAATCTAGTTTCAAGAAGTCTCCGCTCTCCGTTTTCTGCCTGAATTCGTGACATTACGTGTTAAATGGACGAACCAAACGCCGTGTTACCCTGTAATACAAGTTGTTAGTACAAAATGTATTCTATGTAAAGAAGCAGATTACAAATACATCAATGTATATATTATAACAATTATTTGTAATCTTTCTGTAAGTTAAAGGCTATTGACTCGTTATCAGTGTGAGAACGTAACTGTGGTTGGCTATTCTATACTTATAGTTACTCGAATATGAAGGGAATTATGTGATTAAATACGAAATAAAAATATAATATTTTAAATATTTTAATAAAAATGTATGCTTGGTTATTAATATTAAACAAGAAAACTACCTTTTACAAAAAAAAAACAAACTAGAGTTTTCTCTAAATATTGAAACAATTTCAAATAAGAAGATATAAATTCACCAAAATCATCTAAACCGAAATATATGCAAATAATTTTTTGTGTTAACAATTTTTTTTAAATATATCGTGTAAGCCTAATGTTAACACACGGTAAACAAAATGTTGAAAGAACTGCTGAAACGCCACTACGTATGTACGTACAATACACGAACATCAAAAAAAATGTCAGGCAATAGCACTGTATTCTAAAACATATGCAATCAAAGTACAAAAGCAAAAAACTAAAAGCAATTGTAACTACTACTGTATAAAAAACCATTTTATTGTCAATTAGTAGGTACACTATCTCTCTTGCATTTTTGTCTAAGAATCTCCATTCTCTACTTTCCGGTTCAGAGGCTGTACTGGGTGTACTGAGTAATAATACTACGCGTTGATTAATCCAGTTCATTAAAAATACTTACGTTATTGACAACGTTAATGTTAAAAGGAAGGAAGTGTATTTGAGCTCCCAAACATGATTTTTAATATGGTTTTCTTTTTTTTACACAAAATTAAACAACACAACAGTGGTATAAGTGTTCCTGTATAACCGACTGGTTGTGGGTCCTATCCCCACTCGAGGAGATGAAATATTTACTTAAATTTATATTTCCATTTCTTCGCTCTGGTGTAGAGGCCAAGCGCGGCGTTGAGTTCTGCCACTCAACACGCAATGCCTCCAAATTTCGGCAGAAAGTGGGGAACGGAGTGTATTTACAATAAGTTTTCTCTGCCTACCCTGCTGTGTGAGGGATACAGTGTGAAGCTATTTTTTTAAAACAATCTAATCTCAATAAATAGCATAAAAATTAAAAACCTGTTTAAAAAAATGTATATACATCTTGTCGTCCACATCTAACTTTAAGTTATTTTGGTCAAAATTATGGTTGGCGTGAGTAAAATAATTTATCCTATATCCAATAACTTCCAATCTATTTACAGGGTTGCCCATCACCTTTGTTAACGCGTAAAAATAACCTCGGATAACCTTAAACGTTCTAACTTATTATTAGACATAATACTCAGTAATATTTACCCGTATCAGATTTTTTTTATAATTATTACTTCATGTAAAAATATATTTTAGCTTCACGTTGTATACTGCATATAGCAGGGGAGGCAATAAGGCCCTATTAAGACACTTCCATTTTCCACTTTCCACCGAATTCTTTTAGGCGTTCGATCTGAGTGGCGAAACTCAACAGCACACTTGGCAACGTCACCAGAGCGAGAAAATGAAAATAATAAATATTTCATTCCCCCTAGTGAGAATCGAACCCACAACCGTCGAGTTTATAGTCGCATATTTGTGCCCCTCAGCCACGACGGACATATTTTTAAAATTAGCAAAAATAAATAGGAAGTTATTAGCGGCAGCCCTAGTAAATGACCCAGTTGAGTCGAGCTCGAGAGGCTTCCCGTCCCTGACAATCAATGTACACGCCGCGACGATGTGTCAGATTATTATCTATAGATAGTAACTGACATTAAATGGTTTATTTGCTATTTGCGATGTTATTTTTTTTAATCAGAAAAAGTAATGTATTTTAAACATCTCATATTTACAAAAATATACGCCATAAAAAATATGGAGACAGTCAAATTAACTAATTCAAATTAACATATTATCTTCCTTTTAATTTGGCTGAAGTTGTATAACAATATATAGTAATCACTAATTACTCGCTTAAATCCATTTCAAAGACATTTTAATTTAAATAATATGCAACCATATAGTGATAGAGAAAGAAACCACAGATGATAGTATGTGATATCACACGAGACTGTATTTTTGGTGTTTTGTTTACAAATAGCTTACTGGTCATTGCACCTCAATTGTAGCGTGTTTGAATCCCACTCAAAATTGTTACGATACAAAAACTATATAGGTACATAGCTGTATAGCAGGTACTGTCTCACTGAATACTCGATAGTCATAGATTCGTTGCCAAGCCCCAAAACGGAAGATTTTTTTGACTCCACGCTTTACCCCTAGCTTAGTAGCCACAGAAAGTGGTATGCAGCATGCTACGGAGACAGGGGTACGGTCACAGACGAATGTACAAAAAAATATCAATAAAATATTCTTTCCCCCGATCTAATTAAACAAAACGCGGTGTTGGATTGCGTTACCCAACACGCAAAGCCCACATGTTAATTTGAGTGACTTAATACAAAATATTAATAATATCTCTTAATACCAGGAAAGTAAATTACGTTACTATTTTTTTAATATAGCCTCATAACCAAATTATTGACTTAAGTAATGAAAAGCATATCTGTGAAATGTTGTCCTTGCTATACAATTTATACAAAAATAGATTTTCCTTGTAAACATAACTACGTAATATTATTGCATCGGCTCGACGGTCTAAGCATAGACTAAATTCTATACAAGTTTATTTTTCAATGATTATACATACGTTTATGAGGAAGTTTATAGTTCACACTATACCGTTAATAGCTAGTTATATATTATTTTGACACTAAAATAAAATACTGTACATATATACGTATAATAAAAATACTATATATTATTAAAAACAAAATTATGTAAAAAAAAAGTAATCCTACATAATGACGATAGAGCAGAGGTTTATTTTGTACTATGATAGAGATAGCTAAATCGATTATCAAACGAAATCATTTTTTTCTCATTCACATTGGAAACACCACGAAATGTAAAAGTAAGCAACCGTTACATCCACAAAACACAAAAGATCTATGTATATGACGAGTATTTAACGAATGTACCGTGTAGGTATGTATTTATATTATTAAATAAAAAATACTTCCGTTACAAAAAGATTGACAGATGATAGACACTGTACAGACAAATCTACATCGCTGAAATTTATACATAAATATGTAGGTTTCTTAGAGAAGGCGTGAGTGTGGAGGCGGTCTGAGGATTTCCAGAAATTCCTATGGGAACGAATAAAATAGTAAAATTACATTTAACAGAAAAGAATATGAAAGATAATGATATAACGATATTACAGGAGACAACAAGTCAATAAAATTATACTTATTGACCAATATTTTGTTGTTAGCGAAAAAAGATTGGTGAGTTTTAAATTAAATCATTGCCGTGGAGATAAATCTTTGATTGAATGAAATTTCAAGAAAGCAGTAAAAAAATTAAACTATTTTTGTTAGGCACGTGATGCATGTACATACTAACACGTGTTGGGCAAGATTAGCCTTGATATAACGAATAAGACCTTATTTTTAACGCACTCATTTCTAGTAGTTGCCTCTATAATATTACCAACGAAATATTCTTTTAATAGATTGTTTCAACATTATTTTTACTGTATTGCATTTATTTTAAGTACAAGGCAGCTGGGTAAAAATTGCATTTCATGGTCATAAAATTATGTAAAAGTGAATCTTAATGCTTTAAAGAAGTAACTAGCACTACTAAATTATTTTTCGTTTTATATTACATTCTGCAAATATCAGTGGAATTAGTATATTATGCCGCTTTATTCTACTATATAGTAAAAATAAAAATAATTATAATATTATTTCCCCAAGTGGAAATAGAACCACCGCGTATATAATTTCGATGGTAACTTCGTTTCTCCTTTTACTATATATATTTCAATTATTAATATATCTTGTAAAGCAATTCACATTTCTGTAATATTTTCCGAATGTTCTCATAGTAGGTTTCGTAACAAAACACAACCAGTAGCGTCGCAAAGCAAGTACTTAAGTTATTGCTACATTCACTCTTTTACTCGTCTATTAAGAGGTAGTTTATACGTGTAATTACATATAATTACTATGTATAATACCCATAACGGCACCTTTAATTAAATAGGCTGACATTTATCACATCATTTAATTTTTTTTTGTTAACATTCTATATTATAATACTATTTGTAGATAAACAACAAAATACAAAGCTGTTGTGGCATGTGAAAGATATCTGATTGATAGCAGTCATAGGTGTATTAAGCTTTTTATTAAAAAACAATCTATTTAAGAAAATATATCTGTGTGTTTTTTATCTAGTTAAAAAGATTGTACACTGAATATAAGCAGGAAATATCAAAAGGTCCGAGGTCAGTCGTGGCGTAGAGGCACAAAATGTGACTTTAAACGCGACAGGTTGTGGGCTCGATCCTCACTCGAGGAGATGTAATATTTATTTAAATTATATTTCCATTTCTTCGCTCTGGTGTCGGAGCAAAACGCGGCGTTGAGTTTCGCCACTCAATACACAATATTCCGTTGTGTGCGGGATACAGCGTGAAGCTGAAAAAATAAAAATATAATAAGCTTACCTTCAAATATATTCTGTATAATGAGATAGCTCTGAGTGACCACAATGAGTAAAGCGACGTGGGTCCAGGCGAAGAGGCTGAATTGGCGCATATAGTATCGTTTTACCAGAGACAGGACGAACCAGACGAATCCCACGCAGTACAAACTGAACGAGATGAAACGATGGTAGGTCACTAGGAAGCGGAGATAATCCTAGAAACAAATAAATCATATTATTTATATATCTAATTTGTATATCTGACTAAATATAATTAGCATTAAAAATATGTATACAGTTTCACTCTTTTTCCCGCGTATGGCAGAGTAGGCAGAGGGAACCTAGTGTTAAGACACTGCGTACTACATTTTCCATATAGCTTGTTGAGGGGCGGAACTCAACAATGCGGCTCTTCACTAAGATTGGAATCAATGAAAATGATCAATATATAATCATTATCCTAAATCAGGATGAGACCGTCATTTGTAGTCAAAAGCTATCCCAATCTGCAACAACGGCCTCATAATAAAATATGTATAAGGGTTAAAAATGGTTAAGGTCAGTTTATTAATAAGTTACCAACAGTATTTGCTTTTAGTTTGGTACCGTTTATGCGTTTTCATCTAGCTTTGCATACAATAAACTATTTTTGGAAATGACTAAAACATTCTTTATTGAACTTTATAATGAGAACTTAATATTATTTTATTATCTTTATAAATTATCAAAATGTTTCCGAAGAAAATACAAAATTAAGTTTTAATTTTTTACAACTTTGCTTTTATTAACAATTTCCTTCATTTTTTTATAAAAAATATTTATTTCATAGGTCTCGGAAAATTTGTCTCAACACCACTTTGTTCATTACGTATTCGAAAGTATATGAGATGGTATAATTTAATTTTCTCTCTTCAGACTCTTCTTTTTCAATGCTACATCATAATTTGCAAAAATTAAAAATAAATCAGCTTCACGCGGTATCCCGCGCACTGCATGGTAGGCAGAGGGAACCTAGTGTTAAGACACTCCGTTTCCCACTTTCTGCCGAATTCTGGAGGCATTGCGTGTTGAGTGGCAGAACTCAACGCCGCAATTTGCCTCAAAAACAGGGCAAAGAAATCATAAAATTAAAAATTTAAGCAAATATTTCATCTCCCCGAATGAGGATCGAACCCACAACCAGTCGTTTTACAGTCACACTTTGTGCCCCTACGCCACGCCTGGCCTCACTCTACTTTGTAAACGTAAAATAATAAACACAACAGATGAGTTGTTACGCGAGACCATAAATGCTGGGCGCGGCAATTACTTTTGTTTTTTATTAATATCAATTACAGCGAAATTTCACTTAAAATATCTCTATACTAGTAGTAGGTAAAACTTATAGTATTAACTAGTGGTAAAGATACCGAATGCAATATATGTATTTTTTCATCAATTTAGTTTAAAATAAATTTCAATAACGGTATTGCATACGGATGTAAATTAGTTTGTTTATTTATTTGACCTTTACATATCTATATATTGAATGAATAATGAATATAAGTATAAAGACCTTATAATATAATTATTTATGTACAATAAACTAAACTACAACAAAAACTGAGTTCTATACAAAACGCCTTTTACTTTTTCATTCAAAGAATCGGATCCGACTGAGTTTTAACTTAAAATAAAGGTAAATATAATTTTTCAAGTAAAACTGTAATGTTCGTTTTAACCCGATTCAGTACAATTCTAAATCACGTTCTAATATAAACTATTAAAGGAATTTAAGTAAGTGCGCTCGTACTCAATGGTACACAGAGAACAAATTTTGTTGTTTTATAAAAATTACTAATAAACCAACTATTATTTGTTTGTATTTTATGATTAATGATTTTTTAATTAAAAAAACACACCACGGACATTTATTAGTCGTTGTCCTTTTCTACTCTTTTTTTCTTTTGTGTTTTATAATTTATGCTTATTTGAAATGATATTATTTTAAAAAAATGAATGAAGGCTAGAAAAGCCCGCCTTAACAGTTTTGATTAGAGTGTATTTAGACGTACATATGTATTTCATCTAAATGTCATCCATTTTGAAAGAAACGGTTGAAAATTAGGAGCCTTGCTATCGTACCATACCTACCTTACAGTAAGGTTATCGGCTTTGGCTCAAATCCCGTTAATTAATTTAACCTCGATTCTCTTATCAAAACAAAGTTAATTTAAGTATTTTGACGTATCGAAATTAGATGGCAATGTATTTAAAAACATTTTTTATCTTAGAAACATTTAATATTTTTAATTGTAATATTTAAAAGATTTGAATAAGAGAATTTGTCAAACTAATATAAATATTTCCTACAAATATGCAGGAAACCATATTTATGTTTGTATACCACTTAATTTGGAATATTTGTTTAATGTACGTAGGTAGTTATTAAGACAATAATCATTACTAATATAATATATAAGGGGTTTGTTTAATTGAACGCGATAATCTCAGGAATTATCTACAGGTTCGAATTAAAAACAATAATTTGTTTGTGTTCGACAATCCATTTATAGAGTAAGGTCATAAGCCATACATTTAATATTTACGATGTAATACTGTAAGTTAACTTTGGGCAGTTAAAATGCCCAATATCGTCTGTCATACTTCATAGATAACTTTTAGTAATAGGTAAAATAGCAAGTATTAACATATTAAGACGTAAAGTAAAAACTTTGGGACCATTTTTTTTACGGAAATAAAAATTACGTAAAGGAAGGAGTATGAAATTTGGCACACTTATAGTTTGTTTACATGTAGGAGTGAAGAACGCTTATGTTCTTCAGTGATAATGTTTGAGTCAATGCGCAGGGGCACAGAGTGTAACTGTAAAACCGACTGGTTGTGGATTCGATCCCCACTCGAGGAGATGGAATATTTACTTAAATTTATATTTTCATTTCTTCACTCTAGTGTCGAGGACAGCGCGGCGTTGAGTTCTGCCACTCAACACGCAATGCCTCCAAAATTCGGCAGAAAGTGGGGAACGGAGTGTCTTAACACTAGGTTCCCTTTGCCTACCCTGCAGTGTGCCGGATACAGCGTTAAGCTATGTCAACGCGTTTATATTATACGCGTCAATTGGTCCTCTAGTAAATAAAAAAATTGAGACAGATAGAATGTAGAGTATTCCATTAAATAAACACACTTATGCATAGTAGGTACTTTTAACGAACTCAATTGAACGGCGATAGACAGCGTAATGGAAAACAATTTGCATGACATTCAATAGCGAGTCTCCAATAAGGTTAATACTCTGTCACAGAATCATCATTTAATTTTTCAGGCCAATAAATATAAAAAAAAAAGTTTTAGAACTTTCCAATTCTGGTTATATCGTACTATCCTTGCAAATCTACTTACCATACATAATTATATTAGGAAGCTTATTTTTTTTAGGTATTCGCGTGATACTTTCCGAAATTAATCATAGTAATGGTATGCTAGCAAAGCAACATTAGCCAATTTACTTATTAAATTACTGTTATAAGCTCGAGACCAGTAGTGGCGCAGGGGCACAAAGTGTGACTGTAATATCGACTAGGTGTGGGTGCGATCCCCACTTGAGGAAATTTCATTTCCTTCCTTCCAATTATTATGTTTTCATTTCTTCGTTCTGGTGTCGAGGCAAAGCGCTGCGTTTAGTTCTGTCTCTCAACACGCAATGCCTTTAGAACTCAGCGGGATGTGGGGAACAGACTTCTGCCTACCCTGCTGTGTACAGGATACAGCGTGAAGCTGATTTATTTGATTAGTTGTAGGCTTAATATGTTTAGTAAGCCTAGCAATCATATACAGATTTTAAAATCGTGTCACTTTAGCAATGTTTTTATCACACATATAGTTAGGTATATTGACAGTCATAAATGGCAGTAGGTATGTGTATTATACTTTAATTAATTAAAATATTTCTAATATATAATTTTTAGTTGGACTCAGTCACCATAATGTCGTTTATATTATGAACTTAAATTTTTAAACTTTGTTCTTATGCCAATTTGTATACTTACACGTCTACGCTCTATTGTTAAGAAAGGTCAACTTATTTTAGGTAAATTATACCTTCACGTGGCTATTTTCACTCTTAGTACCTACATATTTTTTACATATGTATAGAAATAACTGTATGGATAGAAATATATATAATATATAAAAAATACTCTCGAAGAACATTTCTTATTATAAATATACGATAGCAATAAAATGTATATATTGAATTACAACCGTCTATAAAATAACAATGTTCAAGGGAATAAAAATCTTTGTAATAGATTTATATTTTGAATTTAAGTATTATATTAATATCGGAGGAGTATTTGCATTTCAAATAAAAATAGAGAAATACAAATAATACAACAATACTTTACGTGGTTACTGATTAATATATTTAAATAGAGTAAACCATTTTGTCTTAATCAATATTTAACAATTTGATCACCAAATTATCGACAACAATCGATATTAGAAAAATCCTTAAAATTGGAATCGAATATTAAATAAAATCAACTAAAAATCGATTCAATATTTTCTTTCTATTATTCTTAGTACACATATATTTCTAACGCTGTTAGTACATTACATAAATTCCAACGACAAAGTGCGCATAGGGAAAAGGTGACCGGGTTACCGATCAATAACTATTACAGCTGCGTTTTAGTTTATGAAATAGACTGTCCTGTCAGTACAAATTTGATTATAAGCAACAATATTTTTATTTCAATGAAAAATTTGCTTAAATATTCTCTTAAATATTGGACGTCAAAATACTCATGAAAAAACTAATCTTTTTCCCAAGTGGGGTGCCGAACCGTCGTTTTTAGTCAGGTCCCACTGTACTACGGCGGCTTCATTATTCCTATTTGTTTTAGCTATACGCTGTATTCCGCATATAGCAGGGTAAAGAGAGAACATGGAAACCTATGGAGAATGTTAAGACTGTGTTAACCTTCAGCCGAATTCTCGAGGCAATGCGTGTAGAGTTGCGGAGCTAAACACCACGCTTTGTCTCGTAATCCGAGCAAGAAAATTAAAATATTGAATATTTCATTCCTCCGAGTGGGAGATCGACCGCACAACCGTCACGCTTACAGTCGCAAATTGTACCCCCATTTACTTAAACATATTTGCTAAGATCCAGAAAAAGATTCTTTAGAAAATATTCGAAAAGAATATCGGATAAGAATTAAAATTGAATTAGCATTTCAATGAACAATAACTATACACATACATATATACAAGATAACAGTCCAGCCAAGACTATATCACGCGATGTTTATTTACAAGTACTACTCGCATGGGTAATAAAGGTGTTATTAATGCATTTATCTTTAGTATTAAACTTAGTACTAGACTTGCACCCCGTTGTAGTGATAAATAAATGAGTTTTTATAATTCATGGGTCTGTTTTAATACAAAAATAAATTTGTTTTGTTTAGAAATCTCTTCATGTTATAGAAACTGAATCTAAATCAATATTCAATGCCGGAACTCAACTCCGTCCGCACTTTTAAAAGATCATAATAATTCAAGTCAAATCTTATCAAATAACTTCAATTAAATAGAGGAAAACAATTATTTTATATACAAATTTTGAGTTATATTTAAAACCACAACTACCGTATACATTTCCTGTATTTATATAAATATGTTAAATAAAAAAAAATATTATATAGATAAACATTTTTATAATAGATGTATCTATATAAAATGCATTAATTAAAATTAAGAAAATAGGTACCTAATTAGTTAATCTATCTCACAATTAAATTCTAATAAGATTCATATAATTGTAATATATTAATTGAATTCAGGCCAGTTGTGATGCAAGCGTATAACTGTAAACACAATGGGTTGTGGGTTTGATTCCCAATCAAGAAAATAAACATATAAAAAAATAATATAAAAAAATCTATACTTACCGTTCGATTTATAACAACGCCAAAATAATCAATTAAATTCTCTCCATACAAAAAGTAGTTAGATGTCAATAGGAAGTACCAAGAGAGGGATCGGAACCATGGTAAACCATGGACTCGATACACAGCATAACCTATGTTGATGATCTCTTCAAAGCATTTCACTTGTACACAAAGTACCTAAAACAAAAATATATGTATATATCGCAGGAATCAGCAGTCAAAAGAGAAACATTACATGTTGTGTGATGGAAACAAACACTATGCTTTTTCTTAACAGAGCATCAAGCACATCAGTCCCATAATGACCTCAATTACTTTTCCAGTCAGTGGTTCAAGTGTTAGTGATTGTTAAGCAACAAAATTAAAAAATTTTAAGCATTATTCCATAAAGGATTTCATCTTGGATCAATAAAATAAGAAAAAAAATTACTATGATATACTTAAAGGAAAATTTGATGTACAAGGCTAAACTTTCAGAATATAATATAATCTATATATAGTATTTTACTTTAATTATTATTATTTATGCAGAAATAAAGTTATAATTATTTTACTTATAGTAATTATGATAGCTTACAACTTTTTATATTCAAAGATTTATATAATATCATACAAAGAAATACATAATAATGTAATATATAATAACAAGTAGTATTTTTAATAAAATAAAACAATCTGGTGATGAAAAATACTTACCGTTATCATTAGAGCCAATGGACCCCCATAAATCAGTAAACAGAATCCACCAATCATCAGCCAGGTAAATATTCCACGAATCACCCAGTTCCGCCATCTAAATAAGATATAAACAAAATCAACATGAAAAAATATATAAAATCAATCAGCTTCACACTGTCCCACACTGGACACAGCAGGGTAAGCAAGAGGAATCTAGTGTTAAAACACTCCTTTCTCCGCTTTCTGAAGGATAGAACATATTGAGTGACAGAACTTTAATAATTAATTATAATTATATTTAATTATAATTATATTGATTGAACCCACAACCAGTAGATTTTAGTCACACTGTGCTCCTGCACCACGACTGGCCCCATCAACTTACATATCTATTGAAATATTTTAAAAAAAGAAAAATATTTTAATGTTTCATTTAAATTAATTTTTAAAAAAATATATACATATATCACTTTATTTATATAAAAAAGACATTTTATAAAAATATAAATAAAGTTCAAAAAATTCCAAAGTTTTTATACAAGCAAAATAAATTACGATAAATAATATTTGCTTACCGTGAAGATAGACCGGAGAGCGCGGAATCCAGAATTTCAGGTGTTTTGTCAGTACCCTGAGGCAGAGATTTAGCCAATTCATCAACATACTTTTCTTCTAAAACCTTCTCTTCTTCTGAATCAACCTATTAAAAAAACACCAATAATATTTATAAAAGTACATTTACACGATAAACTGGTTTATAAAAATAAAATTTATAATTATTTATACATGATCGGATTCTCCAGCAGTTTCCACTTTTTCGTTTCCGTCACCGTCCCCCCGACGATGTCTTAATTCACTCATATTTTCGTTTAATAAATTTCAAGCGATAATCACTTAATGTACGATAATTTTAGATGCAAACGAATTATTTTATGCTAAGAACAAAACTATATTCGATGTTTTCCATTTGAAGCTACCTTAGAGCTGTCAAACGAAAAATCAATACATTTATTTTTTTAATTAATCTTGCCAGTTTAGTGATGTTATAAAAATATTGTATAATTTATCCGACCGATGTTAAACTTATTATACGTACCCGTATTGTTTTGTTCGCTAAATTAAAATTTATTTAATATAATTCAATCGTAAATTGAATAAGTTTGAAAAGTAAACATGTCCGTCATTGAGCTATTATATGTAACCTTTATAAATATAATATAATTTCTAGTAATAATATTATTTTCTTTTATAATTGTTTAATAATGTTACTACAGTAGTATATGTTTTATGATACCGAAGTTTAACCATATTAGATAGCATGTTTATAATCAGTCTGTGGCTATAGCTTAAAAGACTAAAATCTAACTCCAAGCATAATGTAGCTTGCCTTGACATTTCAATGAAGTTAAGAAAATGTCATAACAACAACAAATATGGCGAGTGATTCAGACGATTTCGAGCAAAATATTGAAAATGTAAGGATCATTGGGATATAACTTAAAACTTATTCCTTTCAATTATACAAATTATATTTAATACATATCGTTGTTTTAGATAAAGGCAACTGTCAGAAAATCTTTTGCTCACATTTACGCGACTTTGAAAGCCAGGGAACTTAAAACATTAAGGCAACTTGACGCTATTCGAAAACAATGCGAGGACAACAAAGACTTCGAAAGGAATTGTGTTCAGAATATTAAAATATGCTACAATAATGAATCCAGTTTACTAGATTATATTAACAATTATGGTGTTATTGATTTTAAGAGACTAAGTTTTGATAATAACACTTTTATATTAGAAGATTATATTAGCCCGAATGATGATCATATGTACTCTTATAAAACGATTGAGGATATAACTGTGGAAGAAGACGTAGAAGAAATAGAAGCTATAGAAGAGGCTGCATTAAAACAAATAACAGAAACTAAGGATTGTGTGTGTTATGTTAATATCCAAACACAGGAAGTGTCCAAAAAGTTTCGCGATTTAGAAACAAATGTTATTCCTATAGATAATTCTATATGTAAAAATGAAGACTGTATTGATATTCCTAATGAACCAGAGTATGTAGAAAGTAATACTGATGAAGAAAGAAGTGAATGTTCTGACACAGATTTAAAAAAAATCAATCCTACTGACGACTGGCTAAATTCTATTAAAAATCAGACTGAAACTGAACCGTCACAGATAAATGATGTAATGGAACACAGTACTATAACTTGCTCTTAGCAGAGTGTATATAAATAGTTCATCAGTACTTAAGAATGCATTTAATAAATTTTCCTATTGTATGTAATTTATGTTTAAGTGGAATTTACTTTTTTAATTTTGTAAACTGCAATGTCACAAGGTGTAGGAATAAATGAAACAAATAAATTAAAGCATCAACTTATATTGTTAATACATTTTTTACAAATGGCGTTACTGAACACTTAACTCTAGTATGCATTGACTTCCGATTATATTCTCTAATGAATAAATATTACCCTTTATTTCTACTACACTTAAAAGTGCAGTACACAAACATAATGGGCGCCAATCTTCCAAAATCATACCACGGGCTTAATTCTTTCATAACATTACAGTTTTATTTATGGCACTTATACATGACATACATTTTACATAACACCCCTATAAATTCCCATCCCTGGATGGAATCTGTTTTTTCATAAAGAGATGTATTCTAGTTTGTACTCAACTTTTTCACTGGAAGCTGCGATGGCACAAACAGAAGTGCATGTGTGGAAAAGGTAAGTTCTAAAGCAGGGTAGTGAATGGCATTATGAGGCAAAAAGTACAATTTGCAAGATGTTTATATATTTATTTGTTTATTATATACCTTAGTTCTCAAATTTATATATATATGTGTAATAATCACCTTTTTTCTATACTGACTGTGCAAATCCTTGCATGTACTGTGTCTCATAGTGTCAATCATTGCCCACTTCAATGAAGTGAATAGATATGTGCTAAAGGCTACATTTTAGAGTATGCTAGTACTACATAGTACAATATAGTGACGGGTTATAATCTAATATTCGAATAGGCACTAAATTCCTTTTTGGATGGGTATTCTTAGGCCACCATTGATTTGCAAGAAGTAATTTATTGTCATACTCATTACATTTAATCCTAGTATCAGTAGTTTTGTTTCTATTAGGAATTATATGTGCATTAATTTATGTAATATTGGGTTTAATAGCATTTCCATATGTACTCTTTGAAAATTTGTTGAATATAGAAATCCAACTTACAAATATTTTTTTATATTGTATTACTGATACTAGACAATACATTCACAGTGATCTACAAACTAAGAATTTACCAAATGTTAATATGAATACTGAATGATATAAATTTCTACGTTAATATCGTGGATAGGTTAGTTAGTATACTAAAATTCATAAAAGGGATACATGAAAAAAATTCTAGGACAATTTTAATAAGTTGAGAGTATAAAAATTCCAAATGAGTACAAAGTTCGAACTAAGTATAGCGTGTAACTAGTGTTATGAAGTTGTTACAAATAAGTTTTAACTAACTTATATTGATTGATTAATACTACTATTGTACATTTAAACAAAATAAACTGCCTATCCTACTTTATACTATACAAGACCGAAGTCCGTGCATACTGCAGCTACGTCTCTATTGTTTTGCTTCTCGGTACCATTGGCCGCCATGTTTAGCTCCACCAACGTGTCCACGCTATTTATACTGACCCCTTTTAATATCTTTTGTGCAGCTAAACTAGTGAAATTAAAGCTCAAATCGGTCAAGCTGGGAAAGTTATAAAAATCTTGATCTTTCTTGCTATCCTGGCTTAGGCTGTATCGTTTCTGTTTGTTTTCCAAACAGTTTATTTTCTCGGTCGATGTGTTGATATCTTTTATCAATTCCTGGTTCTTCAGCGCTAGATTTGGCTCGGAGCCCAGCACCGTCGGCTTTTGATCTATACCTTTCGTCAGCAAGTTAGCTATCGACTCGGAGCTCATTCTGTTATGGACATTTGGAAGGCCGTTTAACATTTGCAACGCAGCTGCCTTCTTCAACAAGTCAACGCTTTTTAATTCGCTGTTCGAATTTATATTTGTGTGTAGTCCACTGTTGGCCGACGTGAGGGAGTTTTTTTGATATCTCAAATTGCCCAGAGACCCGATAACGTTATCGTAACTCTTGGTCGGCGTCGGCGGATTGCTGTTCGTGCTAGTCTCTACGTTGTGGATGTTGTTATGTATGGCTGGTGAAGCCGGGTTCGATGCGACTTCATTAGTATTGTTCAACTGATTCTTGTATATAAAGCTATTGTTATTAGCAGCCCCACCTATTTGTAAAGACAGTTTTCGATTGTTGTTCATCCCCGTGTCATGAATCGAGTTCTTATTGAATTTGTTTTCTTGTACTTTTACAGGTTCCGGCTCTTGGTACATTTGCTTTTTTTTCTCGACGCAGACGTCAAATGAGGTTTCTTGTGGGTTTTTTGAGGTTTGACTGGCGACTCCGTTTTGCGACACCGATACGACCTGTCTGTCGTCGTTGATTATGTAGATGTTACTCCCATTAGTGGCCTCAGTGACTTTACCGTTTTCAAATGTTATTACAGATCGTACGGGAGAGTTTTGTACGTATACTTTGGTGTTAGTTCCGCCATTCTGTGACATCGTGTTAGTAGTCACTTTTAAAGTGATAGAGTTGTTTGAATTCGAACTGGCGAGCATTGCAGTCGCAGGGTTTTCAACTTTGGCTCCTAATGCTTTATTATGCAGAGGGGTTGCGGTTTTTTTGGGTGTGTTGGGACAGTTTTTTGGTGAAGTTCTAGGAGAGGGACCTTTGCCGTTTTTTATTTCACCGCCGGCGATTGGAGGTTTTGTTCTATATTTATGTAAGCTTTTAGGGGAACTCTGTAAGCTTTGAACTTTGACAAGAGATTGTGCTCTGCTTAAGCCCGTTCCATTACTATGACTAGGTGAAGGTTTTAGTGTACGATCTGATATGTGTGACTCTAGACTGGAGTGACCGCTGCTACTTGTTTGATAGCTCCTTTTTATGGTAGAATTTAGATCTGATGAACTGTTTTTGCTATCTTTTCTCGGTGTTCTATGGTTGGTTGATTCTAAACTAGATGGGCCGCTAGTAGACATTACGTTGTCAGAGTAGTCCACACGTCTTAAACTCCCATTAGGACTGTCCCTTAACTTTGGCTCGCTGTTTCGTTGCGGAGATCCAAAATGATCTAAAATTGTTTTATTCGTGGAACTTCTGCTTATCGATGATCTTGGAAGACTACCAGAACTAGGGCTTGATTGCCTTACGGGTGAATGATCGTATTGCGTGGATGTTGCTAATCCTGATTCGGTAGAGAGATGCCTTTTGTGCCTCCTTGGTAGTGTCGATGACCGATTGCTGATCTCCGAACCGTCGTAGTACGATGATACTATTGATGTTTGACTCTGCAGGGACTCCTGGAAATAGATAAAAAAGAAATGTAAATATAAATGTATAAAGAATAAAAAATATAATCAAAGTATAGAACGTAAATAAAGAGAAAAATTTTAAATAAGAGTTATAATGAGACATAGGTATACAAAAAATATTTAAATACGAATCGGATAGGACTTTTGTCGCAGTAATCGAACCTTCAACTTTAGGTGACATAAGAAAAACTAATGATATTACAAAATGGTAATTTTATTTACATATAAATTTGCTATAAATAATGACCTTAGAGTCTGTTTGCGTTGCGACACAGTGCAGATGTACCGCCTTGGAGTTGAACCACTCAGTGGGCGGGAACTGGGCAGAGAAGGTGCTCATCGCGCGGGTCTGCTTGCTGCGGCCGCTTCGTCTGAATAAGCGGGAGAGCAACGACACTTTCTCTGGAAATTTTTATAACAGTGGCTGTTAGAATGGGGGAAATTTTACTAAAAAATATTTAGTAATTAATTTATTAAATATTACATAATAGTTACATAGACTAATAATAAAACTGTCATATATCATAAAACATTCTTCAACTATATCTACTAACGAATATCAGCGCGATAGCAGCAACATAAACAAAAATCAAATAAAATAAAACCTCCATGCAAAACTACTTACTAGGCGACGCAGATTCTACACTTGGTGGGTAATCGGTGGAAGATGAGCTATCAGTTGTGTTGGCGTGTTTGTGGTGTAAGCTGCGTGTTGAAGCGCATCGCTGCAAGTACTTGCTAGATGAACCGAAGATCCTTAAGGAATGACGGCGGTCCAGCGACCGGGGGGCAGGGAAGGACGCGCTCCGACGCTTGTTTGGTCTCCCATACAAGATCTTGTCGTTGGGATTTCCTTTAATGGAAAAAATAATTGTATAGTTTTCATATTTGCCAATTAGATTAGGTTTTATAGTTATTCTAGTGAATGAAGGTTTTTATTGGATTGAGTGGAATATGAACTAAAACAATAGTAATGGATTCATAGTATATTTCCACATTTTTTTCGTTATTACATTTAATATGAATTGATTTAAAACATATTATGCCAATATTTGAGAGGTAGCATCAATTCAATTTTGAAATTATTAGACAACTAATTTATTAAACAAAGCACAGGTTTAAAACATACTATACTTCAAACAATTTCGGTAACTATTGTTGTATATATAATTTATCACTATCTATTTAACTTGTCTAGAGGCACTATATTCGTAAGAGACTAGAGATAAGTAAACACTTTGTGGGTCTTGAAAAAGCAATTTATAAAAAAAAGTTTACAATTGGCGTCTATTAATTTTTAATATGAGAAGTGCATAAGATAAAAGATTCTAGTCATAATAAAGCAAATCATTAGTTAAGTAGTAAGAAATCCACAATTACCAATTACCAATGAAAATCGATTTTATTTATTTAAAAGCTAATAAATGATCGATTTGATTGCGAGCATAATCGATATAAATTAAAATTACTGCAATATTTTATTATTCACAATTCATATGGAACAAGGCTAAGTAAATATTTATTTTGTGTGTGCAATACGCAATGTGTAGTGTATTATAAACTATAAAGGTGGGGAAATTCCGTACTTGCCCATAAAGATTTACGTTTTATGGGCCGAGCTCGGGGCTCACATTATTGGATTACTTACCGGAGCATGTGAAACGTGAAGTTATTGATTGCAATATGAATGCCTTTTAATTTCCAACGCGATACTTAAACAAACGGTATTCTATAAACGTTACTGTAGAGTACCTAATTGTGCGGGTTTCGTTTTTTTTATAGTAGTTTATTGAAGTTGTGCGTTATAAAATAAAGTTAGTTATTAGCTGTTTGTTTTTTATTTATTTAAAGAATTATATTGTATAGACTATCCTTTATTTACAAAAAAAAAAAAATATTTTTCAGAAATAAAATGTATGAAAATGCGGTCTTATTACTTCAAGCAATCTCTGACTGTCAATTTTTAGGAAAAAAAGACTAATCGCAACGAAAGAAAAGGAGAATAGCGTTTCTGCGGTCAGTTCAGTTCAGCAGATAATTATAGAAAATATTTATATTAATCGAACTGCTATCTCTTCGTCATTTCATCGTCTTATTAATTAATATAAATATGAATATTTAATTGGATGCTCGAATTTGTTATGTGCCTAGGTAAAATTTAAGTTGAAATTAGAAACGTTGGTGTTCGAAAGGTCGTTTCTATTTATAACAAATATCGTACAATGCGGTTTGGTTGATGTTTACCTTAATATGATGATGACGATGATGTTTGTCTATACAAACCGACTAAACTCCATGGTTCAAAGTAGAGACAAAGAAGAGAATTTTATTATATATTTATTATTTTCCTACCAATAAACAGAATACTTGCAAAACCGTTAAACTTAAAGCTTAACATCGATTAAAATCAAATTTTAGTAGTTCCAAAAATACTCCAAAAGCAGCTGATGCATCTCACGCGTGACTCACAATGAACCGCAGACGCTCATATAAATCACCCGTGAACTTGACAGTCGATTCGATATATTGTTGTATTTTATTTGCTGTGTGAGAATAATAAAGTAAGCATGAAATGAGTGTAAAGTCGGGATTATATATATATTTATTTAATGGTCTGATTTTGCGATGACAACGGTATTATATTGTTTAAATTTAATAATTATATTAATACGTAGTGATGTGACTTATACATAACATGTAGAAACGAATGTTTACAAACTAGAAATCGTGCGCGTTTACAGAAACAGTTTTAAGTTATTATTGACATACAACAAGAACAAATAATTCACATTTAACATAAGGTAGGTAATTATTTTAAAAAGTATATATAAATTATATTTTTTAAAATTATATTTTTTTATAAATAAAATTTTAACTATTATTTGAATATACACACATTTATTCTATTATAAAATTGTTAGTTTAATTAAAAATATTTTATAAAACAAATGAGACGTATTTGATGCTCAATAATAAAATCGGAAAAATATTTACAAGACATGACAAGATTTCACAATATGTATATCCCATATGCATATTCAGCGAATAACAAATCGTAATTCCAATGGAATTCTTCTCCATTAAAATAACGTCCTGCGTTTCGTTACACTTACAGAAATAGACCGGCATGTCACACGCCGGTTTGCAGTTAAAGCAAAATAACTAATGAATGTTTGACTTTTCGCAAATAATTTTGCATTTTAAAGTATATTTTAAAAAATGACACATCAAAAAAACAAGCGTGAGTTAGGCTCGCCCATCGAATGTACTGTACAAAAATTGGAGGTTTCGAGCTTCTTCGAACCTATTATTTTTTAGGATTTCACCACAAATGTATAATTTGACCGGGGATTTATCTTTTTTTCGGTAAATGTAGATATACGTATTAATATTTTATAAATATACTTTCAGGAAATTATGGGACCGTAGATCTGAGTATATGTTCGAATTTCAACTCGATATCTCCAAGGGTTCCTGAGATAAAGGCTCTTGACAGACAGACAGACAGACGGATGGACAACAAAGTATATAAGAGGTAATTTTTTTACAGGAACAGGTATTTTTTTCCTTAACGGAAGTCTAAAAATTATAATTGAAAGATTAAAAAATGTGTTGTTTTAAGTAAGCGCAACGGTTGAGGGTTCAATTTACATAGAAAAAGCGTGGTGTTGAGTTCAGCAACTCAAGTTGCAATGTTGAGACATTTATTGGAAAAGTGAGGGACGGACGGTCTTCTTCTCTTCTTTGTATATTCCATTGCATGCAGAATACGCCGTGAAGATAAAATATCCAAAGCGCTTATTTAGTCTTCAGTAACCTATGTATTCAAACACACTGTATGCTTCATCAAATTTATTTTAAAAGTGGTTTACTTTAAGCATAATAAATATGTAAAGATATAGATAGATAAACCTTACAAGTATATTTTTTGTTAGAACGTGAATATTATATGCACTAGAAATAATTAAATTTTTGTTAAAGCAAATATTAAATTAAAGTATTTAACTGTACTTACGTACACAACAGGGATTTTTTTTACATTTGTTTCAATATATATATATATTTTAATTGAACATTTTTTTTCTCTTTTATAGAAACAATACATAAATTTATAAACAATTGTCCCGCGTACGTATTTATATTATAAAGCAAAAACTACTAACATAATATTAACTCTACACACTAAGATAAAATTTTCTCTACATATACTAGGACTAGAGTCAATAAGCTGTCACCATCAACTATTGACAGTCGTGTCGCTGCCATTTCACTTGTGAGAGCCCTCCACGAGGTTGTGGAGTGTTTTGATCGACTCCAGTCTCTACAATCTTGGCGTTCCCTTTAACGTTTCATACAAACTAATGCATTTCGCTTTTTGTGCTTGTAGTTATGTCATTGGTTTCTAACATAATATATACTATAGACTTAGAATGTTTTTTAAAATAACTTCTATGTATCTCTTGTAATTTTTGGTAGGAAGCCTTAAATTAGAGTATCACCTTTTTTACTGCTCTTCAACTCTTGTAAACTTATGTTGACAACATATACCTCTATAATAATAATAATAAGCTTTATTCAATTCCATATACATACATTCATATTTATAAGAAAATTAAACATAGATTTTTTTTATTAGGTTTAGAAAGCATTTGTTAGAATTTAAATTATATATTTTCCTATATTTGATATTGTGTTAAATTATTAATTATTTTAATTGTTTATTAAGTGTATGGACCCCTTTCGGGTAAAAGCCTCCCCCAGGAAATGCCACGATTCCCTATCCTTAGCTGTGTCCATACAACTTCCACCCACCATCGCTACTATTTTGTCAACCCATCTGGCTCTTGGTCGGCCTCTTGCTCTGGCGCCTCTTGGCCCTGACCACCTTACCGACCTTAGGGTCCATCTGTCGTCCTGGTATCGAGCTAAGTGTCGCGCCCACCTCCATTTTGCCTTCAGCGAAGAAGACAGAGCATCGCATATTTTCGTCCTTTTTCGAATGTCGACGTTTTTAACCTTATCTTTTAATTTTAGATATATAGTTAATGACGACTAGGTAGATATACCTCTACCTAGTCGTTATTAACTATAAGGGTAAAATATTTAAGTTAAAAATTAATAAATCAGCTTCACGTCGTATCCCGCACACAGCAGGGTAGGCAGGAAGAACCTTGAGCACACACTAGGTCCTTTCTGCCTACCCCCCTACTAACAATCCGTTCTTCACTTTCTGCCGAACTCTGGATGTATTGCGTGTTGAGTGGCAGAACTCAAAGCCGCGCTTTACCTCAACACCAGAGCGATGAATATATACTTATTTCATCTCCTCGAGTGGGCATCGAACTGTGGACTCGATCCCCATCAGTCGGTTTTACAGTCACACTTGATGATATGTTGAAATGTTTATTTGAAATTTTTATAAACTTAAAATATAAAAAAAACTTAAAATAATACGACTTCATATAAAACTAAACCAGGTTAACGATATTATAAAAGTCACTCAGTGATTGGCTCCCATTTTATTATGACAAATATATATTTTAACTGAAAAAAAAACTATAAATTCTACAAAATTGTACAACTCAATTAGCCCAACTCAATATCTACGTTGTCTTTCAATAACTGTGATAAGGATTTTTAATTAAATATAATAAATACTAATAAAATTTGACTGCAGATTTACCTAATAGTTTTTGTGTTGCAACTTTGCATATTTCTTCTTAATTTTCAATAAAAAAGTGGCGCCGAAGTCGTTTATTATGTGGTCATTTCTTATGAAGGTTAATTGTTAATATAAATAAATTATACAAAGACTGGATTTAAAATGATTATTGTTTATATTAACCAACTCATTAGGAGATAATATATACTCGAGATTACCTTATAAAGGTACGAAATAACGATTAAGGTTCCACTAAAAAAATGTACGCAACTTCGCGACCTTCCTACCTTTAATATAAGGAAAAGGTCTAGAGGTTAACAACCCAGCAAGTATTTTCTACCTAAGAACAGGAGAGTAAGGAGATTGTTTATAATATTAAAATTTAAATTAATTTATATTTTTTTACATTAAATGTAATTATTTTGATTGTAAATATATCGAAATTCAAGAGGAAGGTAGAGAATTGAGTGTTTCGACGTAAAATGTTCTGTTTACGCTGCAATAAAAAGCTATAAAAGTACCAATAAACAGGCAAAACTTTTACTTTTTTTTAGATTTCAAAAAAACAGGCGTTGTTTTTTGGTAACCACCAACTGGACCCTGTTTAAAACAATACAAATATTGATTAAATGAATTATGATTATAACTGAAAAACAATTACAAGCTCATAGAACTTCTAGTACACTCAGAGCTAAGGTAAAATAAATATAAACAAAACGCAATTGTATAAATGCACCCTAAAAATAATATCGGTGCATCGACTTCGATGGGTGAAGTAAAACAAGATAACAATTTACTTATTATTTAGAATATTGGACATTATCAGTGTATTTTTTATTGTATATCCATTGATCACGCTTCTCGTATAAAAAACCGGTTCCGTACAAAAATTAGAGGACTCGAGTATATTTTCAAATTCAAGTTCGACTTAGCCCTTTTGGCTTTAATTTCAAATTTTGCCCCCTTTTAAAGCTATTATTTTTTTGGATTTAACCACAAATGTATGGTTTTCATATTTCTGACTGACTAGTACTACCTGTAGATGCTAGCTGCCAAATAACATAATCCTAGGTCAACCGGAAGTAGTCTATAAATTTTGATTCTCTTTTCGTTGAAATTTGAAATACGCGTTTTTTTTAAATAAATGTAGAAATACATTTTTTTTGGAAATCATGGGAACCCTAGATCTGAGTATATGATTTAAATTTAACTAGATATGTCCAAGCGTTACCGAGAGAAAGGCTCTTGACAGACAGATATCAAAGTGATCTTATAAGGGTTTCTTTTTTTTCTTCAAAGGTACGGAACCCTCAAAAGACTTCCAATACAAAAGTTTTGATTATTACTCAAAAATTGTAAACCGTATGCTTTAAATAAAAGAAAGCTCATCAAAGCTATTAAAAGCTCGAACCTCAACGTCGTAAACATTTCAAATCGTTCCTACAGTGGCTCGTATCAAACATGCATCGCTTCACTTCACTTCCAATCATAACAGCGCTTAAGTGCACAAATAGAAACACATCATGACATTATACGTATATATATATACTTTAATGCATTCCTTTGCAGTATAATGGATCTCCCAGAGTGATAGGGCACTTACGTTATCTTGCCTTACCTTGCGAATTTCTCAAATCGACATTTTATTGTAGCCATAAACGGTTCATAGATTTTGTAATGTATAACCGACCTGCCTGTGCTTTTCGCAGATATAAATTTTCAACCCCTGTTTCGAACTCTATCAAAAGTAACATTTTAAAAACCACATACGTACCTATTATTTGTACTATGCTGTTGCACCTGTGGTGCCTGTCACTCCATTGTTTTTAAGGATCACATAATTTTTAGTATAGTAAGTTAAATATTAACACAACTATCCCAAAATAGCGCAGACTCATCACTATGATACGATATACGATATCACATCTATATTGTTTCACTTAACGGTAAGTAGTTACCGAAGTTCGAGCGTGTATGTGGAACTATGAGAGCTGGTTAGCGTATGTTAGATTATAAGCCCGTTTTCCACTGCGAAAGTGAAATTAGCGAGTAAAGCTTAGGCGGAACAGACTTCTATTAATTAAAATATGTTAACATTTCTATCAAGAAATGGATCGTTTTATATTTTGTAATTACTTCGCTCCGCTCCCTAGAACAGAGCTGACTGTCTCTTCCTACTCACTCTCCTTTTTGACCATTTTTTTGTTGATGGAAATACAAGTATGAAGGTAACTCTTGCAAGTTTAACGAACCCTCTCTTCTTGCAGTGAAAATCTGGTTATAAGATTTATTAAATTTTCTGGAGGCATTGCGTGTTGAGTAATGAAACTCAACGCGGCGATTTTCGCCGCGATTTTGCATCAGTGAAAATATAAATTTATATAAATATATGAAATATTTATTCCTCGAGTGGGTATCGAACCTAGTTTACAGTCACACTTTATACCCCTGCGCCACGACTGGCCTCGAGCCAGTAGCTCTTTTTATTAAATTCAATTTAACACATTAAAAACGATATTTTAAGCTCATGTACTTTAAAAAGTAAATAGTTAGCATTTATAAATAAACCACTTGTAAGCTCGGCACGTGTTTGCACTTCAAATAAACGCATTTCGCTGCATCGCTGACCCACATACGTACGTACGAGCATGCACCACAGTCGTATCCGTTCAATTAAAAATAAAGTACTCATTTATGAATAAGCCATATTTAAAGCTTATAATTACTGAATTGAGTAATATGTGACTGAGTGTGCAATTCACGTTCTTATTATATTTTAGTCACTGATCTTTAGAATTCGTGACCTTAGTTAATATTTTTACCTTGAGTGTAACAAATATGGTATAATTTTTTTATGATTTAAATTATTAATAGGTTTGTAATTATTTGTTAAGGGAAAAATAAATTTCAATACAGTAAAAGGCTTTCGTGGCGCAGTGCCACAGCGTCTGGCTGTAAATTGTGGGGGTTAATCACAATTTCTTCGTTTCAGTAACATTTTTTTGAAATTTCGCCGTTCATCACACAATAGCTTGAAAATGATGCGGTGCGTGGGCAACGGAGTGTTTTGACACTGCCCCCGTCAGTCCTGCCGTATTCGTGAAGCTAAAAATCATTTTCAATGGACAGTTACTCCCTACTCGAAATTAACTATTGTTTAATCTTTCTCCAATACCCACACGGTAGGCAGAGAACTAAATTAATTTAATAAGACAAAAAATTGAACCATATCATATTAATAGAATAAAAACTTACGTCTATTCATCTATTACTCCGCTGCAAATTAGCAACAGTTCCACGGATGTCATAAAGACTTCCTTGTTACGGATGTGTCTTACACAGGATTTTATTAATTAAAAATTCTAAAATTTCACCACCAAGTGTCAAAACAGAGGCTTGAAAAAATTATAATATTGTAATTATATTATTAAATTAAATACAAAAAAGCTTTGTTCACACACTTATAATTAAAAATATATTATATAAAAGTTATTTAATATTTTTTTTTATACTTCCCGTATAGAAAAAACATTGTAACGGAATGTGAACAGATAGCGTAATTGGTCAGAGATCTTGAATTTGTTATTCAGGAAGTGTGGATTTAAATTCGTTCAAAATTTTTATTCCGAATTTATACAAGAAATTAATTTTATCGATCATATAGATTCTATTCGTGAGATGATCAATAAAAAGCTTACATTTATAATATGAAGTAAACCTAATACTATTTTAATAGTAGAATACAATACAAATAAAAATCAGTCGTCAGGCAGTAAAATAAGTCTTTCTATTATATTTTTATTACTAAAACGGCTACACGTTGATTTTTTATCAACGAAATCGCATTTAGTCTATATAAGTACATTAATTTAAGGAGTTTAAAAATAAGTTTTGATTTTAACTTGTTTTTAGAAGTTAGCAGAAAAACAATAAATAAGTTTAATTTTAATTTTGTTTATAAGTATCATGCGCTAATTTCAGAAAATACTGCTATGAATTGAAAAAAATAATATAATTAGATATATTTTTGTTAGTTACTTCTCAGAAAAAAAAATATTTTTTTTTGTAACCTAAATACAAACTGGTTTTTATTAATAAAATATATCTTAATTTAAATTATTTTATATTTTAAAGCTTCTATTCCATATATTATAATAGTAGAATAGAAATTTTAAAAGTTGTAGTTATACATTGTATGTAGATAAAAATAATAAAAAAATGGCAAAGATTTAAAACGTTTCCGTTGTAAGTTACAGACAGCTTTCAAAATTCAGCATAAGTGACACCCGCTAACTAAGCCGTTGAGATATTCCACATAATACCATTAATCATCAATTAATTTGACAAAGTATCAGTTTCGATATTACTTAGCATAAATTACAAATTCTGTTACAATCAAAGCGGAATTTAACATTAAAATCTTTTGTAGAGAAAGTTTATAAGACGTATCGTTTATGCGTTTTTTTTTTGGGTTAATCTTAGCTGTGGCTTATTATAATGTGGACAGGAAATTGGATTATGCCCTTCCTACACTTTGATCTGCCATCTTTATTTACAGGGCAATAAAATTAGTTGACGTTTCTTGTCCAATTTGGGATGTTTAATTTTTTTAATGATATGGACAGAGATGTATTGGACTAAGATGGTCATATATTAATTTTTTTCTCTTCTATTTTGTATCAAGTAATGGCTAACCAAATAAATAAATATAACAAATATATTATATTATATTGTGTACAATAAATCTTCATTATATTACACAATTTAAGTAAAAAAACATTTAACTTAACTTAACATAAATTGAGATTAAAAATCAGCTAAAATAAGTTTTATGTTTTAAATTTTTTATTGATTTACTTCAGCACAAATATGAAATATAATAAAAATAAATAATATCATTGCTCGACGCGTAACTCATTACCATATTTTGGTTGTATGCTAATATGTAATTTGGTACAACCACAAACTGTCAAGGTGACTCCCAATTTTTCAATCATCGTAAATTAGTCTGTGGTTTTTAAAAAAAGTCATTATGTTAATTGAGAAACCGAAATGTATTCCAAAAAAAGTGTTTTTTCATACAGATACTACAATAAAGTTTTTATTTCTTTTCTTATTGAAATATAAGATTTTTTTTATTTTGTGTGGTATAATAGTATTACTTTTTATAGGCGAAGCTTATTGTACAACTACGAAGAACTATAATATATTGTATAATTTCTGCTAATCATATTGAGTAAAGGAAATATATATGTTCACTTAACACGCAATGCCTAAAGTGGGGGAACGGAAGTGTCTTAATGGGAACGAAATGTCTCAACGGCATACGACGTGAATCTAAAAAAAAAACATTACAACGATAGTAAATAAAACAACAATAAGAAGCTAAATAATATCAACTGAAATAAAAATTACAAATTGGTCAAGTTTTCTCCTAGAGGGGACCTGGTAACCTATTTAACACTAGGTTCCTAGGCCCCCTCTGCCTCACCTTACTGTGCTGGATAACAGTGTAAAACTAAAAACACAAACAACTAACTAAATTAAAACTAAACACAAACAAATGTGCGATACATGAATGTCTACCAAGATCTTGCGTTTATATCGCATTAGATACCATGTCACTGGTTTAGTTCACTGGGTCCTTACTTCAATTCCAGGTCAGATACTTATAGCTAAATATGGTGCGGCGCCAAGTTTAGATAGTCTATGTATGTTTTAAACATAAACGCCCACTATTTATGTTTATGAGTAGAATTAGAAAATCTAAATGATAAATGTGTGTGTGTGTGTGTTTGTGGTATATGCGTGCACATAGGCTGAATGCGCGAGGGTTGTGGGTTCAATCCCAATTTTGGGGATAATTATACAAATGCATTCAAGTCTCTTGGCGTAGAGCTCCACGACTCAAAGTATAGGATTGGCGTGTCTTTACGCTAGGTTCCTTCTGCCCTGACAAAAAATCTATTGTATAATTTTTTATAATACATTCACTTAATTAACAGTCTAAAAATTGGTAAATTAACCTTACTCAATATATAACTATACTCAATACAAACTAATATTCTAAGGTATAGAAAATAAAAATTGTCACTACTAATTAATTAAGCGTACCATCTGGTGTTCACTAAGTTTCCAAAACTTTTATTCTTACTTAAGTTTATATTTTTTTTTCATAATTTTTAATTGCCTTACGATGATAATTTTAAACAGATTAAAAATTATTAACAGTTATTTTTTACAATAACCTCAAAAAAAAACAGACCATCTTTGAATAGATAATCCAATGTCAATTAGAAAAAAAAATATTCTAAAAACTTCTTAATATTTTCGGTTACTTAACCAGAAGGCGTTAATTTTTTTTGTAACACTTCCGCGAATGGGATTTAAATTAAATTTTATTTTTTGCCTCAGCTTCATGTTTTAGTACAGTTATGTAATAATTACTAGCTTCTTTGTATCTAGGTATATAAAAACATTCTACGAGTAGAAACATTTTTTAATACAAAAAAATATTTCGGATATAAATTATTTTTATATTGTAAGTAGAATTTCATTTGAAAAAGATAATATAGGAGTGATTTTTATTATTTTTACACATTTGCCATTATTTAATGTTACCACTTTTTCTTGACAGTCGGGCCTATGTAACTAAACAATGGTTTTAATATCTATATGCGTCAATATGGTTTAATGGAAGCGGAATTTAAATGAAGAATATTCGTATGTAATTAATTAAAAACTTCTTTGAGGACCTTTGGAGTATTACTACATATAGAGAATATTTATTAAGAATCTATTTAATCCTTTCATTTAGCTTATACTGAAATATTGTTTAACCTTTTCCATTCCTTTACCCACAGGAGCCCTATATCGACAACTACTAAAAGCTATAAAAAAAAGCGGCAAACGTTAAAAAAAGGCTAGTAATCTGACAGAGAATTAATTTAATTATTATAGTGGATTGGACGTAGTAGCGCAGGGTAACAGGAGTATGACTGCAACGCAACGGTTGTGGGTTCTATCCCCACTCGAGGAAATGAATTATTTTTTATTAGATAATATTTTTGCCCTGACTTTGTTTTTATTCTAGGTTCCATCTCCTCTTGCTGTGTGTGGGATACACCTGAAGCTGATTATAACAGAACATACAAAGAAATAAATGAATATTACATCTATTAATATTTATTCTCTCTTATTGCTTACGAATCGCATCGCTGCCGATTTGCCTAGAAACCGAAATTGTGGCTTTAAATTCGAAAAGGTATCAATGTGCCACATTTGTTACATTATACCTACAAGTCATCGTTACAAATGATTTTAAAAAAAATATTTTTTGCTTTCGTTAACTTTCATTTCACCCACGCTTTCCTAGATTTGGTCTGATTTGGTGTCATCAGATTTATTATCGCTATTATAATGATACACATGCCAATATTTTCTTTACGATGTACACAATAACCTAGATAAGTTTGAATTATGGAATATAATTGGAAATATGAAAATAGTTCTGATGAACAAACAGTTAAGTTTAAAATTAACATACACAAAAAACATGGTGGACGTTTGTGACTGTCCAAAATACATTTTATGATTTTAATTCATTAATTTAATATATCATTCATCATGATGAGGCCAGTCGTGGCGCTGGGTACAAAGTGTGACTGTAAAACCGACTGGTTGTGGGTTCGATCCCCACTCGAGGAGATGAAATATTTACTTAAATTTATATTTTCATTTCTTCGCTCTGGTGTCATTCTGCCACTCAACACGCAGTGCCTCCAAAATTCGGCAGAAAGTGGGGAACGAAGTGTCTTAACACTAGGTTCCCTCTGCCTACCCTGCTGTGTGCGGGATATAGCGTGAAGCTAATTTAATTTAATTTAATTTAATTTTAATTTATATATCATGTAAATTTAATATATTTATAGATATTATATAATCGACTTTATTTAAACAAACATTCAGATAATATTATAAAAAATTTAAAAGCAAATGCATTAGAACTAAAACACCTAGACAGTAACAAAGTTTCTTATATAGCGAGTATACGCGCAAGTACGAACATTACCCTACTAAGTAATTATACAATCTAGATCTGAACACATTAAACCTACTATTAGCCCGGATTACCCCGATATAGTCTACATTTTATTACAGTCTCAAGCAGTTTATTTGCTTGCAGTTCTAGTTCTATTCTCGATAAGTTATTGGATAAAACCAATCAGTCTGAAGCCAACATAAAATTGTCAATTGTGATTTAAAGGTGACTATGAAAGCTTATATAGTTGTATATATACTAATCACTCTATACACGTTTTATACGTGTAACGGATTATTTTATTTATTTAGAAAACGTATAAAAATTTTTCTCCTGTTTTAAAAATTTTCCTCCTGGAAACCAACTAGGTTCCCAGGAGGCGCGGTTTCTAAATAAATATTTTTCTTTTTAAAGTGTGGAATAACACTTTAAAAAGAAAAATATATAGCATATATAGCTTTAAAAGGAGATGAAAGTGGTAAAAATGAAGATATGTTTTATAACTTCATACCAAATTTCAAGCGTAATAAGCGTAATATCACAGGTTCAGTTCCCAGAAGTACAATTTGTGTAACAAATGCAAGTACATCGGTATAGAGCAGATATCCGTTAAATACTTTGTATAAAGTTCTCCAAAGTAGAAATAATATGTATCACACATTGCTCGACCACTAATACTGACTTAGAAGGAGCTGTGGTTAACCGACCAAGTGTGTAAACACTTTAGAAAATTAAATGCACGGTCACTTTTATTACAATTTTTATTACTGCACCATAGGAAAATCTTTTTAAACATCCTGTAGTATATATATTTTATTATTATATTATTTTTGAACACTAACACTTTATTCTGTACATATTAATAAAAAAATAAATATTCCACAAAATATTCACACGCGAATTACTTCCGAAATTTAACTAATTTACTTACAATTTGTCTTTATATATATATTACTAATAAACGTTGTATTATGAATCTTTCATTAGAGTAGAGTGTAGTTCGCTCGAGACAAATCACTTAAGAACGTTGTAAGAATGTTAATGAAAGAAACATTTAATTAGAAACCTACGATTTCCACATTAACTAAATACAATTGGCAATGAATCGATGTTTTTTAACAGGATCTGGATTGTGAAAGGCTCCTAACGAAATTAAATATACAACACTTGCTTTCTAGGCGCGAAGTGACATACTTACAGCGATTATCTGTTATTTTAGTTAAACTTAGTGTTAGAAATAATGATTGTTAGAAGTATAGATGTTTGTTACATATTTACTATGTATTTTGCTACAAATTAAAGAAAGTAGAATGATAAATATTAATACTTAAACTTCAAAATCGTTCCTTAATATTATTAATTAAGGAAGTGAAAAAATGAGCACACATTTCTTTTTAGCTTCACTCAGAATCACGTCACGTAGCAGGGTAGACCGAGAGAAACTGAAAACCTAGTGTTAAGACACTCCGTTCCCATTCAGGCATTTCCATTTTCCACTTTTCACATAATTCAAAGGGCATTGCGTGTTGTAGAACTCAATACCGCGCTTTGCATTGTTACCAGATTGAAGAAAGTAAAATATTAAACATTTAATTTTCTCAAGTCGAAATTAAATTCACAACCTGTCGCGTTTACAGTAACGTGTGCCCCTGCGTCTCCATTGACCTCTTATAAATAATCTTTAATAAAAAATAAGAAAATTTCGAAAAAAAGAGCACATGTTATCAACGAGAGCTCTGTAGAATAATTTAACAATAAAATATATCACATTACACAACGCTCAAAGCTATCCCTTGTAAACATAAAAAATAATAAATCTCACGGCCTAGACCTTGTCATGGAGGTATAGGTGATTAACCGTACATACGCATTTTCTTGTTCACATGGAAAGTACTAATGTCAGGAAAGACGCCTCACTTTCATAAAGCTGTCACTGTCTTTAATCTGACAGTAACGACATATCATTAGCGTTACCCATCAAAGGCTAGCTTCGCTGTATTGAATCAATCAGAAAGGAAAACTATATCATATTAATTGCAGAGAAATAATTACGTTGTCGTTAAGTTTTTTTTTGTGTACATGCAACAGTATGTAAGTAGAAAGTTAATAATATTTTTATGATTATCTTCCGTTTTAAAAGGAAGTATTTATATTGTAAAATCTGCATACAATATGCAGAATTTTAGAAAAGTTATGAAAATATAAAGCTATATATTATGTAGCTTCCTAATCAAATTGGAGTACTGTGAAAGTTCCGTTAAAATTAATTTTGGCCGGAAAATGATTAAAAAATTAACTATTTATTGACATACATATATATATATATACATATATATTTGTATTTTGATAAAAAATACTTTTTTATTTTGAAATAGTTGCATATTGTAAAGTTTAAATCAATATCATACACTTATATTTCAAAATAATAATATAATTTATAATTGTCCACATGATATGGTATTTATTAGACACAATAGTTCTATATATAAATTAGACAATTGAAGATATATTAGACAAGAATATCCGTTATCTTTAGACAAAAACATGTCTAATTGCAAATGAACTTTGAATATAGTAAGTGCCCTTTGATTTCACTATCTCTGGATAGATCCTAGAGCCTGCTGGCGGCATTAGGTCAGTAGTGAGATATGTATTTGTTAGTGACATTGTTCCATATCAGTCGCAGCCTCAAAGGTCGCCGCGGTCACACGAGTTCGTGACTCCGCCAATTTGTTTAGGAAACTTAGCGGTATTGTGAAATATATACAGAAACGGAACCGCCGCAATAAAATAAATCCGATTATTTACTGTTAGATTGCCCGATTAGCAATGATTGTTGACCGAAAATGATTGATAGGCATAAACTGTTTAGTTGTACGAAGTCATGTTTTTGGGACTAACAGTATTGGTTTTTCGGTAATCTTTTTTTGGGAATTGGCGTAATATTATATATTTTTTTTGTATTTATTAAATTTGTTTAATGCAATTTTAGTCTTTTCACTTAAATACTTACCGTTCTTAATGAAATGCAATAATGGGACGTGATTGGCACCGTCGTAGCGCAGATTCTGGATAACGCATATGAAGATATGATGATTAAGGAAATTCTACTTGAAAAAAGATAAAAAAAATATGTAGGGTTTTCCCAGTTTTAAACAAAAAGTTTTCTTTTTTTTGTCAATTTAATATAAGATTTTTACCTGATTTATCACATTTAATTTTGGATTCAAGAGCAGAAACATAAATTACATTTTTTAACCAGAACACGTACATACGTCCGGGACTTTAATAATGAGGCGAAATGGAAACATTCACACTAAAAAACCTGACGTAAATGGGCACAATCACTTGTATAAAATATATTTCCTGCATTTCATGATAAACATTATACTGTCTCTTAAATCTGAATACTGTAATAACTCATCGTATTTACTTGTCCATATCTAATAGCGCTTTTAACCTACCAAGGCCACACACATCTATTACAAATTAGCCTTGATTATGATGCCACAGGATTTGAACCTCAACTAGTAAGTAATAAGGACTAGTTTAAGTGCAACGTAAATTTGTCATATGAAACCAGCACGTAAGTAAAGAGATCAGTGGAAAGCCAATCCGCAAAGCACAGGAAACGGCTCTAATCAATCTTGTACTGTGCATTTAAGTAACGTGCAATTATCGCCTCTAAACGATTGCAATAAGGGCTATAAAGATAAACGCTGGATACCGATAACACGTTTGACTTGATAGATGTGTTAAAGCGCGTGGTGCAAAAACACAGGGTTTGATACTTCGTTTGGCAGATCAGGTGACTTGAACAAGATTTACTGGCCATACATTATGTAGTGCATCTAATTGTAAAACGTATCGCAAACAACATAAGGACCAAAGTACATGTTACGTCACAGATCAATATTTGCCTTTCAATGTCGTATATATGTGAAAGATAATATGGTAAAATGTAACACACGACCTCATTCATCATATTTATTAAATGCAGCAATCAGTGGTTAAACCCGATATTGTACTAAAGCTAAGATAAAATCTAGTGACCTTACTTTAATTTAATACAAAGAATTCCTTTGAGACGTCGACATGATTCCGAAGAACTACACAACGTCCAATTATTGAAATAAAAACGAAGCTTATTACATTATTAAGGTAATGGGATTGCAAAATCTAATTTTATCTTCTTTACTGATAAGCATAAAAAGATACAATGTCAGTGCCGTCCTCCGTACAAGGATGGAGTAACGGGCATAAAGTGATCCACATACCCTAATTGGCAACTAGTTATAAAGTAATACGTGCATACGATTATCATCTTCAAGTTCAAAGTCGTTGTGCCCACAATTGCTTGATGCAACCACAAGGACTTGCTCAATCGGACATCAGAAGCATATCTGCGCTATTTCAAAGTAATGTTTATCGTTTAATATTGTCAATGTAACCGCTTCGTTTGTTCCCAGGCTCTGAGATTTGTTGGTGACTTGAGTTATTTGTTCGTTTGTATTTATGTAGTTATATCATTGTTTATATCTTGGATATTAAAAATCATAACACTTTATATTACTAAATTTTTTTGTTTTTGCTTCGCCGTTGTCAGGTAAAAATTAGACATTTTGTGCAAAAGAGACAATTTTTTATTTCACCTTGTTTAAGCAATTTTCTTTACGTTATTAAAAATTTTCCAAGTTTATTGGTGGTCTTGTCAAGTTTTAAGAATACATTTGCAAAAGAAGCTGTCAAGCTTATTTAATTAGATATTTTATTCTGTGTGTTCTAGTTAAAGTTTAAAGGTATTCAAATATTGTATTTTAACTAATTTTGTAATTATTGACGATGAAGTTACATGTATATCAAGAAAAAGACTTATAATACCGCTAAAAGTTCCATCACGAATAAAAAATATATTTATTTTTTATTTATTTACAGATTAGTCATAAAAACATCTTAAAACGTTTTTTTGTTTTAATTGTACAAATGAATCAATCTAGAACACTCTACTTGTATAAACTATAAAATGCAAATTGTGGACTACCAAAAGAAGCATCACGACACTGAATCAGGGCACTGCAGGCCGTCCTACATTCAGTTGTTTCAGCGGGTGTAAAGGATTTTAGCCCTTATCTACTGGAACACTGAAGCTTTTCGGGAAACTATTTCCTGCAGTCATGAGATTCGCGGATTTGTGTATCTGCCAGGCGCAATTTCACAGACCTACAGTCGTTTGTGAAATAACTAAGTATAGATCTTGAAAACAAGTGTCAAGATGATTTCTTTGAACGTTTAATGAGAAGAGTTCCTTAAATAACAACTTGCAATGCATCTATAAGTGATTATTTGGACTAAAAATTTAAAAATTCTTAAATTTTAGTTATTATTGTATAAATGTATTTTATACTGACCTCCACAAATTACATCAGCCAAGTTGGTTTGCACACACTGGTGCGTGATCGCGCCATCTCTTACAGTAGTTATTTCGCCGTAGAGCTGATGAAGAGCTTCTTGATCTGACATGAGGATAGTTCTTGGTGAACTGCATTCATCTTCTGTGGAGTGGTGTCGAGAGGAAGATCGCGAGCGAGACCGACGGCGTCTGTTGATCAAGAGTACTTGTTGTATAACAATTTACAGCACAAAATTGCTACTATAAACTTATATTAACTGCAATTATTACAAGTTTAATAATTAAAATTTATGACTGGCATCGTAATTGAGAAATAGATCGCATACAATGTAATAACAGTATAGCAAAACGCAGACAGAATTTAATATTTAAATTTGTAAATGTTTGATTTTTTATTATTATGTTGTCAATTTTTATTTGTTACTCCACAGCTTAAATCATTATTATTTAAAAAAAAAATAATTAAATCGCTGTATTCCGCACACAGCACACGTTCCCCACTTTCTGCCGAATTTTGGAGGCATTGCGTGTTAAGTGGCGGAACCCAACGTCGCGCTTAGCCTCAACACCAGAGTAAAGAAATGGAAATATAAATTTAAGTAAATATTTCATCTAATCGAGTGGGGATCGAACTCACAACCAGTCGGTTTTACAGTCACACTTCGTGCCGCTGCGTCACGACTGGCCTCTGTTTTTAATAAAATTATTTTTTAATAAATAACTATTATTGTAGCTTTCTTTATATATTTGAATCTTGCAAAGTTTGCAAGTTGATTTGATTTTATTTTATAATAGGCTGGTACCATATTACCCTGTAGTTTCCGCCGCTAACTTAACTTTTTCACTTAAAATTATGTTGATTTAATCGCAACCTAACTCTATTGTAGCTGAGATAACAGTCATGTTCATTATAACAGCACCATGACGGAGTTATTAATATTAAAATATTTTTTATATCACAATCCGTCAAAACGACAGTAGCTAGACCGTAAAAATATCGCTTAAACATTTTACTGCACCGGTGGACATCTTTTTTGCGTTACCAAGTTCACGTTATACTTATGACCTCTAGAGTGGCCTAAGTGAGTTTAAGACGTATTACGACGTGATAAATTTCTTATTTACACGTTTTTGTCGCTTGTCCTAACCGGACTCTGTTGTGTTCCTCGTCGAATAGCGTTTTTTGTCAAAAAACAACTGTCACTTATAACATTTGAGGTTTTTATTAGAGAAGCTTTTTAAAATTTAATCAAACACGCCGGCGGTCTTGCTTTTTTAGGGAGGCAATAAGTTTAAATATATAATACTCCTTTATTGAAGACACACTAAAATATTTAATATATATATTTTAGTTATGATGACTCGCTATTCTCTATAATTACTATCCAAACTAGCGCGTTAAAACTGGAAAAAAATTATGATAAAAGTAAATATTTTCTCCAGTCTCATTTTAACCCACGACGATCGCTATCAATCTGTCACAATAAAAACTCCTGTATGTGCAATTAATACAAGTAACTAAAGAAAAAAAAAAGATTTACAATTATAAATATATAAGACATTTTAACGATGCTATTTACAACATCATGCTCACGTTACAGCCGTATAAAAATTTCATAATTTTTGAGATAAAATTAAACCGATAGTACCTACATATTTATCATTTCATTACGAAATCTATGTTTTATACACACTGTAGTTCTTACAAAAGCCACATTGACCAAGCTTTGCAAACGGCGGCTTATCGCTACAATCTTCACTAACAATGTATGAACGGACAGTATAAATAATATAACGTAATATTGGTTATGAATTGATTTGACCTTACTCTTTGATAAACTTAATTCACATGTCATATTTCATTTGGGCTGCCTTTATTTTATATTATGGCAACTAGATGAAAAATGTCTCAAGGATTTCATTTATAGGGTTCCGTTTGGTATGAAAATAATTTAAAAATTGTATATATTTGCTGGTGGTGGTAAATTTTGTTTTAATTTGCCACATTTGTTTTGTCTGTAGGTTTTGTTAATTATTTATAGTAACTTTCACGATTACAAAAATCAACCGATCAGGTTGTTATATGCCATTCTGTACAGGATATGTGGGATCCAAACACTATCCGAGTGGGTTGTAGACAAATAGCGGGTTAGTCTTCACCATCCAACAATTTATACATGATCATAATTTGAGAACATAAAGAAATTACTTTTTTGGGAACATAAAGAAGTGACTTTGCTGTGAATAGTTCTCTCTTTATAATGATCAGGATGCGTAAACATAAAAAATGAGCACCCGCATACATATATTGATGATGATATTATATACAAGAATATAGGCCAGTTTACGCATAATCTCAGATTCTTAACTGATTTAAATCAAAATTGACTAATAACGTTATATAATAAAACAACGCTACAATCAGTGGGCACAGCATTATCATTACAAGAACGCCCACGAGCCAATTAACGCGGGTCCCGTCGCGTTAACAGTGATGTTGGGGATTATCATAGGATCTTGATACCGCACCATTTAATAGCGAGCACTCAGGTTATTCAAAGTGTAAAGTGATTTGATACAATCTAGCTTAAAAGGAAAATGCTTAGTAAAGGTATACGAGTGTATTTACTAGGATGGTAAGAGATATAACGTAAATGATGTTTATTTTTGAGAATCTAAGTGATGAGAGAATGATAAACAATATATATGATGAAACATATTGGTTAGTTAGAGAGGTAAAATCAAATATCTATCTTCAAGGACACAGATCGATGATACTGGGGCAAGGTCACATTGAAGGCACAAGGACTTCGCGGAGGACCTATATGAAGAGGTTGTGGAAGTATCGAAAGAAATGTGTGTATGGTACCATAGACTTCTGCTCTCTCTAGCTAACCTATTCTTATTCGGCGGTTTAAACGCAGTGTGGATTTTATTGATTGCTTTGGAAATTTGAAATTTGTAATACATACATCTATCTTATGCACTGTACTGTTTTACTACTGTTGTGAGGACATCTACAGCGGCGGTGGCTCCGCAAAATAACACGAATATTAGTATAAATGGCGGAAACATCACTGAGTCCTTTTACTTAATAAATAAAAATTGTATACGTGTATATCGTTTATCAATCATTCGTTTATTCGAAAACATTGCTTGGAATCTTTATCAAAAATCTATATGTTATGGTTCCACATGTATGTATGTATGTATATTCAAGTGTCTTGTTAAAAAACCCGACAAAGCTTATCAAAAGTTGCATCAAATCAAAGTAGTGTGAAGTAATACGCACTTGGAGTTTGAATTCGCTTGATAATAAAAATGTACATCACATATAAGCTATATTCTTAGAATAAAAACAGCGGTATTTCTCAACTTTTACACGTTTTGAATTATATATTTCGGGTTTTTTTACTGCCCTGGACGTCTTACATTATTTATAATTTTTATTAAGTACCTTCTTTAGTGCCAAGGCGTCTTTAGGCGGAATCTCTATATTATGTTTTTTGATAAAAAAGTTAGAAATAGTAAATATTACTTACATATTGTATAAGTAATAAAATAAATCATTAACATAAAGTCACTAATATATATGCTTCATTAATATACATTACATACACTTGCTCTAACAGTAGTTTAATTAACATTTTAAGTGTATTTACTTTGCGCAAGATGTTTGGAGTTAATGTATTTATTTTATGCATATACATACATACATACAAACATACATTAATCAAAATATTGGACAAGTGACCAACGCAATCACTACACCGTAGGGTAGACAACCAGTGTTGCAGACCAGAGCTCCAGCCATTTATAATTATTATTGATGAAATATTCTGACACAAATACGTGTTATTTCATAATTTATAACGGGATTTGTGGGTTTAAGAAAGTAACCCATCGATGCGTGTATGTAAGAGTATGTTGCGAAGAAAAGGCCTCGCAAATGATAATAACAGTGGTATTAAACATAACTCTCGTGTTGTGCGTGAGATTAACTTATTCAGTATTTTTACAACATTTCAAATAATTATAAAGTTAAATCGTATAATTTTTGTACATATTTTTAATAATTTAATGCAGTAGTTTTATTCGACATTTGTACAGAATTTAAAAACTAATTGTTTATAAAACTAAAAACACCTTTTTTTTAACAGAACTCATTAAAAAGATGAATGTAATGAGCACAAACTTGATATGTACACTAGTAAACATTTCAAGGTTACATCAGCCACCTTCATTAGTTCCAATATATATAATAATAGAAAGAGGTAAATCATCACTTACTCAGGTGTAACAATAAAGAATCCTCTTGACGTCTGGTAAATCTTTCGTTCCTGCATCAGCTGGGCCAGCGTGTCGTAGACGACTTCGTGGGAAGGGATTTGCATGGACGGGAACTTTGAGGATAGGGATGTTCTTATGCTTTCCAGTGTAGCGGATTGCCCCTGTAACAATCACATTATATTTATTTAACAAAAAATCTAAAACTAAATTATATTTTTAGTGTGAATATTGTTTATCGCCATATCGCCATAACTTTTCCATCTATCCGTAAGTTTATTACTCTGAATAAATTTGAAGCTTGTGGACTCGATTCCCACTCGGGGTACAATGAATTACGTAGTGTCTTAACAATAAACTCTCTCTTTTTGCCTATCCTTTTATATACAGGATACAGGCTGAAGCTGAAACAAATAATTTTAAAGCGTCAGTTTTATATGCCCTGTTTTAACTTTACCTCGCATAGCAGGATTGGCAAACACAACCTAGCCGTCTTACAGTGGAGGCGTACATAGCAGAATTGATAGCAGTGGATTTAATCTCTCTTAAAGAATGTATTATAAATATAAAATAACATTAAATCAACGGACTTGATGAGGTGAATTTTTTTTACAAATTTAAAAGAAAAAGAACTAACCTAATTGGTTCATTTATAAAATCGTATGTGAAACTTAAAAATAAATTTGCCATAAAAAAAAGTACTGCTACTGTTATTCCTTAGAAATACCTATGTTAATTATTAAATAGAAGTTTATTTTCATTACTTAGAGATAAGATCATAAGTGCTACATTAAATTAAGTCGTTTGTATGAACTGTAAGTTTAAGTAAAGGTCCGATAGCGTAGGTATCTTTTTTTAATGTAAAATGTGCTTTTCTTCTATTTATTTTAGTTAAAGTGGACCTACAAGAAGAAGACCCTTCTTTCATTCATTTTAATATAAGTAATAAATAAATAAAAAAATAATTTTGATTAATGCAAAAAAATAATTAGGTTCTAAATTCTTAAAATAAAAAAACAAATGGACATTTTATCAGCGACACGCTGATGATGCATAATTTATAACGGGATTTATAAACTCCGCTAAGTGCAAGAGACGCGTGATGATAAAACCAACATTATCACTTTTTAATATTAAACGGCACCACAGGTAAATTCTGAATTTTTTAATAATTTTCAAAATCTAAAGTTTTTCCTAGTATTAAGTCACTCAAAATGGAGAATGGAGTGACCATTCTCCATTTTGAGTGACGGACCCCAACGTAGTGATTTACGGTGTGGAGAAATAAAAAAAAAAATATTAGTCCGAGTGGCGAACGAGCCACTGTGCCACGGTGGCTCCTCGATTCAAATACTATAAAAAGAAATAAAAGATTCACAAGTCTGTGCAAATATTTATTTTTCCCATTCACTTCTTCCATAATTGAGGCAATTTAGCCTTGCTCCTTATCCTCATTATCTCTTTTAATTAAGCCTTTTTAGATCAAAAGAATTTAACGTAAATCCGGAATGATTGTTTAAGAATTCCAGGTTTCATGCAGGTCTTATTATAAAATGTTTGTTGAAATAAGTAAGGATTTATAAAGTTTTTTTTTTCGTTTATATTTTTTTCGATTAGCTGTAAAAAAATATTTTTTTGTTTATTTAACTTAATAATTAATTTTGTTTGTGAAGTGCGTGTATATAATACAAACAAATAAATTTCAAGGATGGAAGGAACTGAATAAAATAGTTTTTGCTTCTTTATACATCAGTAGTTTTATTTTACTTATAGATACCAGATACCTGTGTACGTGTATATGAAAACCAAAAGTTTAAACTTCGATTTTGACAGAAGATTTTTTTAAATTAAATTCAACGCCTAATATAAAATATTGCGTGTCAAAGAATTATATAAATCTCACTAAATAAAGACTCGGACGCTGAGTCTGAGTCGCTGAGGCATGTATTTATCCCTACTTATAAAAAAAATATGTTTGTTTTTTTTTTAATAAATTTAACCCAAGGTTTTTAGTTTTTATTATATTTCTTATAATACATAGTAGTATATGTATTTAATTAGAATCTTGCAAAGTATTAGGAATCTTTTTTTTTAAGTAAATGTTATTTAATAAAAGAAAAATAATGAGGCCAGTCGTAGCGCAGCGGCACGAAGTGTCACTGTAAACCGACTGGCTGTGGGTTCGATCCCCACTCGAGGAGATGGAATATTTACTTAAATTTATATTTCCATTTTTTCGCTCTGGTGTCGAGGCTAGTACGGCGTTGACACCACACAACACGAAATGCCTCGAGAATTCGGCAGAAAGTGGGAAACGGAGTGTCTAAAACACTAGGTTCCTCCTACCTCGCTAAGTGCGGGATACAGCGTGAAGCTGATTTTAAAAATAATTTAATTATTATTTATCTAATATATAAAGTCAAAATGTAACCTTTAACAAAGATTTATACAATTGATCATTTAAGAACCGGGAAGTGAATATATTTACATATTAATGAATGCAATATAACACAGAACTTGTTTACATCCTTATTTTGTTTTATAACTAGCTCTTACCCGCGGCTTTACTTCCATGGTCTAGGTAATAACCAGGAGTTGTTTATGATTCATTCTAAGTAATTCTGCTTTGTTTGCTTGATTGGCATGCAAAAAAACAGAAAAACAACTTTGCAAGGATTTTGAACAGTATTTCCGGGATACTTAAAAATTGGATTTATATCTTATATTTTAATTTGTTTCACATTTAAATTTCAAAATTATAAATGTTTTATTCTGGCTTCACGCCGTTTCCCCCACATAGCTTGGTAACCTGGGAACTTAGTGTTGAGGGAATCGAAACAACAACAGATCAAACAACTTAACAAATTGTTGTTAACTTGTAATTCACCCATATTATGTGTTCTAAACCAAGAAGAAATAGGGAATTTCTATCAAAAAAAATATTTAGAGCTTCTTCTGCCAATGGAAATCTCTTGTACCTATATTACAAGAGAAAAAAATGGCCGAAAAAATATTTTGGTCTCTGTGTTGTTACTAGGGCAGGATAATGAAAATATTTAAGTCCTCCGAGTAACGAGGTTCCACTGCGCCATGACAGATAGTTTTTCTTACATTTAAATATCAATATTTTTGAAGTATTGATAAATAATTTAACGAAAAACCGTACAATATGTAAAAGATATATTAAGAAAGTAAAGCATTTCTAACATTGTCAGATAAAATAGACAAATGCTTAATCTATTTCGATATTATCTGATAGTACTGGATACCAACACATGCGTTAATTAACGCGTTCAAAGCTGTTACTCCTAAAACAGGGGCCGTCAACCATTTTGCTCAAAATATAACTGTATATAAGACTAATTTATATTGACCTAGTGATATTTTAATATTTACTGTTAGTAATCTAGAAAAGTAATGTGATGTGATGATTTATACTTAGTGTTTATTATTTTATTAATAATTTTTGTATTACGAAAGTAGTTATGTGTAATGTTTGATATAGAACCATTATTTGACCTTTTTTTTAATAAAAAGATTGATTGATTATATCTATTATAACATTATATTTATCTATTATTATTTTAAATTCATCTATTATATCATTTTAATTAATAGAATTGTCAAAGAAATCTGATCAAAAGGTCTAAGATAAATTCCAATGATAAAATAGGAATATAGCAAATTTCTGGGAAAGGTGCGTGGATACATATCGGTCGCGTATATAATTAAATGAGAAACGACGACGTCTAAACAGCTTGCCTTAGTTAAAATAAACCGGTTGTGATTTACTCGTTGCCATACTTGTATACATTAATTTATTAAAGACTAGTATTCTACCCTTATTATGTTCATTTATTAATGTTACATAAACTTTCTCTTCAGATTTCTTAATAAAGTGCACTAGAAATAAGTTTAGTTGCAACGTCGCAGTTTAAAGATATTTATTGTATGGAAAAGTTGTTTTTTTTATATATGTCATTGAGGCAATATTTATAAATCATTAATAAAGTACGGCGTTAAGCTCCGTTGACCCATAGTAATTAATACAAACAATAGCATCTTTATTTAATAAAATTATAAACATTGTTAATAATTGAATATGTTATTATGTGAAAATTTTTATTAGAACACTAAATTTAAATTACATAATATAAATATCTCATTAGATTTAAAATTCCTGCCCTCATTTGGTATTTGGAGTGCGATTTGCGGATTGCAAACGACATTCTACGCAGATGGTTTAAATATGGGGCCGCAAGATGAAACTTATAACTTATCAAACGAAATACGCAAAATAGAAATAGTACGAATGCTTTTTATCATTAGAAAGCAAAATTCTTTGATATTTTTTTGTATATAAATTAGTCGATATGCCATAAAATCTATGTAAATATATATTACATTTTAAAGTATTACATTTAGAAGATAGAAGATAAGATTATATAAAGTATAGCATTGCTAAGGTACATAGTTTGGACACCGCTGGATTACTGTGACAATTGTAACAGGCTTGTGAAAGAGCCCGACAAATTCACTAAGTTATGCATCAGAGTAGTAGATAAAGCGAATAGATAATATTTAACCCGTTTTAACGTTTAATTATAGAAATGAAATAAACAAACAAATTAAATTAATATCTATACTTATTTAAAAATATGCATAATATATCTACCAATTGAATTAACTTTTCTGTATCTTACTTAATGTAATTTTTGCCATTTGCAAAAAAGTACAGTAGCAAGTATCTTCCAATTGAATCCTGCATAGCCCAGGATTCCGGGTAAGTAGATGGAATTTTCACTCTGCTCTCCTCTTTCCGACCACTGATATTTCGGGATATTACATAAGTCTAAACTATTAAGTCGCGGATCTGAACGCCGCGCTAGTTTTACTAGAAAGTAAGGTGGTCACTAATATTAACAAATCTGAATTTGTAAAATTTAAAATATTTCAAATGACAAACTGCGGCGTTAGATTCTGCTTTTCAACCAGTGATCACATAGAATAGAAAATAAAGAACAATGTCACGACATTACAATTTTTAACTCAATTTTTCTTCAATTTACCTTGCATTATGCGAAAAATTTGCGAAAAATGAAAAATATTCTTCTATTTTCTAATAACCATTCTAGTCTCGCCTTCGTCTCCCCTCTTGATTAATATTCAGCACACTAACGCATATATAAAGTTTTATAATAGAGAACAGCCCCATATAACGCGGCGAGCACACAAGCTGACCTCACAGCATCGTTATTTAGGGATATCTTGTGAAAAAGACCACGACTACAATGGTATGGTACAAGATTTAAATATAATACATTTTTTACTAAGTTTCGCGTTAGGTTGTTTTCTTTGTTTTATATGACCCACAATCATGAAATATGGCAGCTAACTTCTACTAGATAGTAAGTATTAGTTTAGGAATTTATTAGATACATGTGTGGTTTAATCCTATAAAATAATAGCCCGGCTCACGCTTGTCCGTTCTTTTTTGTTTCACCTGTAGCAGAGTAGGCAGAGGAAGTCTAATGTTAAAACACTCCTCTCCCAACTTTCCGCCAAATTCTGGAGACATTGCGTGTTGAGTAGCGAAACTTAACGCCGCGTAAAATTAATTTAATTTATTTTTTTATCTTTAGACGCTTGTTACAGAAATAGGCAGTAACAAGCGTATAAGAATTTCGAAGTATGGAGCTCGATAAGAACGTATGGCTTTATTAGCTAAAGCGTTTGGACTCTTTCCAAGAGCCGTGGATTTGATTCCTTCTATGTATTTTTTTATACGTTACTAAATATTTATTATAATCTTTTTTAAAACTGTACTTATTTATACACACGTATTTATTTTATTGGTATCTCAAGCTTTGATTATTACTAGTTTAAGACTAATTGAAGCATTTCCTCCTAGAACAGTTATAATTTTAACAGTCTGAACTCCCTCAACTCCTGAGAGTATACATAAAACTTTTAATATATATATAAAGAGTTGTCTTCATATAACTTGCGTTGACAAAATAATATTTAACAATAAAAAATATTGTATTCACGCATCAAAGAATCCACAAAAGTTGCATTGTCACAGCGTTAGGTGCTGTAACTTGGGCCAGAGTATAAAATATGCGGCGGGGCAGGTTGGCACACCAAACCGGACTGGTATTTTTATTTTCCACATTTCACGGCCACCTCATCATTCCGGTATTAGGTGCTCAACGGAATCCAAATGCAAAAATCATGTTATAACTGAATATAGCACTCGATAGTCAATATGCAAATTGCTTACAGCTTACATCATTTGAATAATGGGGAACGTATAATTTAATAAGAGCGTGCCCTTAGGTTGTAAGGCTGCGGCTCTTATAATTATTTAAACCGAAGTTTAGTTTTAGATTTATAATATTAACAAATATTATTACTATAATATATAATTGGCAACTTTGAGTTAAAATTTGAAAATTCTTACTTTATTAGAATAATTTCGGTTTCCTAAAAGGTTGTATAAGATATTCACTATTATGCAGAGTGGGTTTTTACTGTCATTTGGGGTGAATTTTTGCATAGTCACTAAGAGTTATTACTTATAACCAACAGTTTAATTGGGTACAGAAATTATTTATACATATAAGATCAAAATTTTATCAGCTTCACGCTTTATCCCGCACACAGCAGGGTAGACAGAGAGAAACTAGTGTTAAGACACTCCGTTCCCCACTTGCCCCCTAATTCTGGAGGCATTGCGTGTTGAATGGCGAATACTGTATGAATCTGATGTATATATTTTTTATTTAAAGTTTACTAGTAAATATAATAAATTTTTAGTTACCTGTGACGTAAGGTCCATAATACAATCGCATAGCGCCTCTGGTAGCGGAGTGAACTGCCCCTGATATGCTGGCGTCACAATGCAATCTTCAATGTCACCTGGAATAAAGAAAAACCGTATAAATATTTAAATTATTTAAAGCATAACTTAAAATAAACATAATATATGTATATTTCGTATATATATATATATGTATATATATATATATATATATATGTATATATATATATATATATATATATATATATATATATATGTCAGCAATATACTTAATTAATTTATTGAAATAAACAAAATCCTTATTATTGTTTTTTTTTTATAAAAAGTTTAAATTTAAATCAATCAATATTAGTAATAAGGATGTTACGAACAAATTTAATTTGCCAAAGCATACACTGAAAAGTATATACATTTAAAATACAAACTCTATATTTAAATCTTATAGTAATGTATATATATATACATATAATAAAATTACCAAAGTTTGCTAACTGAACTAGTTCATATAAGCAAAGTTGCAGTTTACAGGTGAGCGACTATCGATTTTCTCGTTAACGGTGCAAGACTAAAGCTGTCGAAAATCTTTAATGGCGAAGTTTTAGTCAAATATTGAAATGCTTGAAACCAATTTAAAGTTAAATTTTAAGGCATTGTTGAAACTAACGTGAGTAGTCTTATAATTGAAGATGAACTTATACAAGGTTTCTAATAAACATCGTAGTAGAAGTAGAGCAAAGTACAATAGAACTTATTTTAATTCGCTGTAGTGTATAATCGTAGTTCCAGCATCAAGTGATGTTAACTAGAACGCAATTTTAAAAAAGTAAAAAGAAAACGGAGTTAAAAAACGGAGTCTGTTGTTATCTCTCTTAGTTGTTATTACCTACGTATATCGTAATATCGTATAAAAATGACTGTGAAAACATCAATAAATATTTATAAGTTCAAAAGTGAAGCCAAGGTAAGGTATATTTATATTAAACGTCAAAGTTATTTCAACTTTATCAGTAAAGTAAAGGGCATAGGTAACCAATCCACTAACAATAGCTGTTATACAAAATAAAACTTTCAACAAAAACTTTAAAACGAATAAAGTCTTGTCAATAGCAAACAAGTAAATTCGACAACATATTTCGTCGTAATTTTTATTGTTCTTTTTATTTTAAGTAATTTAAGCTATTTTCGTCGCATCTTTCAATTTTAATTTAAAAGCTTACCATATTAAATTCTAGCGTTATTTCCATATTTTGCATGCCGATTTGTGAAAACCAATAACACAATCTTTGAATTTCTCGTCTATTTCTTACAAAAATGCATGCATTACTTGTACACTTAAAAGCCTAACTCTTGAATTAATTTATCAGCGAAAACTGCATTAAAATTGCGTAATTTGAAAGATCGAAGCGTGCATTGGTGAAATCAAACTGTAATGAACAATGTATAATGAACTTCTAAAAATAGTATTAAACCTGTAACCATCGTCACTACAGACTAGTCCCAACTACGCTACAATAGCTATAATAAATCAGTATAATATTTACTAACACAAGTTAATCTACAAAACAAGTTATCTACATGTTATCTAAATGATATCGGGTAATATAATCCCATTGCATCCATAAACATCGGTGCTTTATTAAACTATTCATGTAATGCGCATATCCTGTAAAGGGGAAGTATGCGGAAGTGAAGATGGCGTAGAAATGATACCAGAGACATATTATTGAGATGTAAATAGTTTTAGTTAAAATTTCATCTAAATAATGAAAAACATGGAAAATATTTCTTTTTTCCCGCATATAACATGCAAAGGCTACCTGGTATTCAGACTCAATGCCGCGATTTATTTCGTTAAGAGAGCGAGAAAATGAAAATAATTTGATCACCAGGCAGGGACTTGAACCCTCATCCGTCGTGTTTAGAGGTAGCCGCTTTTCCATTGTGTCAAGATAGCCTCCTATGTACATTACAATATAGCACATTCATAAACAGCTGCATTATACATATCCGTATGATCACTTACTTATTCATTGTGATCATTATTTGTATGATCATAATCATATACTATACAAATTTGTATGATCATCCAGTCATTCTCCAAATAATAGAGCTACAGATATCACTTCTGCTAAGCTTTTAATGTCTATGGGAGTTAGTGCGGACGTCCATAAATTGCGCTCACAATGCAGCCACTGCGGACTTGCCCCGCTTTGGACTCGTGCCAAAGTGGTATCAGGTACAGGCGGTAGCGGTTTCAGTAGAACTGAGGTAGATTCGTGATATATATAATGTGTTGGGTAAAATGCTTTAGGTTAATTAATTTTTATTTCTTCTTCTTTTTAAAAGATGTCATCTGTTATTGTTGATAGTGGAGTATCTTTTGTTACCTCACTGTAGCGATATAATCATATTTCTTTTGGCGATCACATCAATAATATTGTGCTGCAGTCGGACTGGACACGCGATGATTATGGGTTTGATCCGCAGTCGGAGAATTATTTTCACTTCCTCACTCTGGCAAGATAACGTGCGGTGTTAAAATCCGCGAGACAAACTGTAATGTCGTAATGTCTCAAATACAGGCGGAAATGGAGAACGATATGACAATAGGTTCTTTCTAACTACAATGCTATACGGCAAAAAGCGGGAAGCCGTTATAAAAAATAACGTTATGTAAAGTTTCGATAATTCGGAATATAAAGTAATAATTAGATAAAATATTTAAATTAAAAAGATTATTAATTAAATGGATTAAATTGAAAAGATAATTTAAACATGTATATTAATTACAAGAAAACAGTCACAGTGAAAGTTCCAATGAAGATAACAGGTTCAAATAATTTAACATGTGAACGTCTGTACCAGTATGCAAATACATTAGTACATAATTACATAAATTTGATCTGATTTAGTTAAGATAAACGGCGGCGTTAAATATCAAGGTTAAAAAATGGAATAATCTATGATTAGATCTATAGCCGATAAATTACATGATAAAAAATTACTAAATATTTCTCCTTTTTTTTAATATGCTCAATTGCACATACCAGTTTTATTAAAATGTTCATTTTCTTTACTCCGGTGTCGAAGGAAAGCGCGGCGTTAAGTTCCACCACTTAACACTCAACACCTCCAGAATTTGGCGGAAAATGAGGGAACGGAGTCTCAATACTATGCATACATGTGTACCGGATACAGCGTGACAGACTGAAAAGGCGGTTTTGTGGGTTCGATTACCTCTCGAGAGTATTATTATATTTAAATTATTTTACCCGCGCACTTTAACACGCAGCGCAGCAGGTTAAGAAAAAGTGCTATTTCTTTAGTTATACATAATTATCAAGGAGTGCATTTTAAGTCGAACATGTCGCAACTAAACTTCGACAGCGTTATTTCTGTACTTTTTATTGTGACACTATAAATTTTATGTCACTCCTGTTATACAATAAAATAATTTATTACGCTTTATACGATGTCGTTAGTGAAGTTGTAAACGAAAGGTAAATAATCACATTTTTAACACCGTATCAAAAATCCCTTTTGCAAATTGAGATGTATAAGTGATTGTAAATACTATATAAAATGACGAATTAAACAAATTAATTATGGAAGCAATTGAAATGATTTTCAATATCTAACATTTAATTTATTTAACTTTAACATATTTAATTTAGTAACTTACAAGAAAGAATATTTAATGTTTTAATCCCTATAATACTACTTGAAGCCGTCGTGGCGCAGAAGATGTGACTGTAACTTGACGCTTGTGGGTTCTGTCCTCACTCGAAAAAATGAATTATTTTTCATTAATATTTTCATTTCTTAACTTTGACATCAAGGCAAAAGTCCGACGTTGAGTTCCGCAATTTATTGAAATAACAAAGCTTTATTATAGACAAGGATATACTTTCTTTCGCAAATTAAGCGGCGAGACGCATAAGGATAATATATAAATGTTTATTCATTTTCACTAAACGTGCGTGTACTCAAGTAAATTGAGCGTATCAACGTTCAGCGACGGCATATTAGTGGTACTTCCTTGTTAGCTCACATAGTTTTGCACCCGACTTCATCCGTTATATTCCATACATGTGTAAATTATTTCGCAGAAGTCATTAATATTGTATTTCATTCACATGTTTCGTTATAATTTATTTAATAATCAAATTATTTTAAAATATCATATTTCAATGCAATTATTGAAAAAAGGACGTTATTTATTTTGTGATTTCATACGTTTTTGCGTGAAATATACAATGAAGTAAAACTAATTTGAGAGCTACTCATTTAGTATGTTGAATTGTTAATAAAAGGTTTATTACAGTGAACGTTTGGTTTTTTTAGTACACACAAATTCTTGACAAATTCATAATGTATTGGTTAATATAATACGGTGGTAATATTTAAAGTCTTTTTTATTGATAAATATGTTATTGCTGTCGTAAAAATTTCAATTAATGTCAATAATATGCGAACGTGATAACTTAACACCAATATGGCATGATTGTTACAGATTTAATAAATATATTGCCGTCGAGTTTGAAATCCAAGAATTTCGCGGAATATGGAGAACGAAGGAGTCTTAATGGAGTACAGTGTCTTAACACAAGGTTTCCAGGTCTTCTCTGCCTACTCTTCGATGTGCGGTATACGCTGAAGCTAATAAAAACGAGTTTGACATCCACCACGTTTTTCAGTCTAAGCCACTACAAAAATTTCGGTTAAAGTTAACATCAATGTCACAATAACAAAAGTGACTAATACAGTAAGAAGCTAAACCGTTAAAACTAAATGGAAATATTCGGTAAACATTAACCTCAATAAGAAATTTCTTACGCCACTAAGATCCTTGTGGTGTACTTGAATCTAACGACCACGTCAGAGCCACTCAGGTAACCTAAATCTGGCTCATATGAGCACAAGATGCGTCGAGTACGCGCGACGTGCCAAAATAGTTAAGTAGAGAATTGCCAAATTCAATTACATTCTTCCATTAACTCGAAGATTTGAACTACTTTTTTGTTTTAAAATATACCTTATTTGAATTTTAGTTATGTTTTATGAGAGTAAAATGTCTAAACAATATTAAATTGGAGACTTGTGACTAAAAGCGACCAGTTTCGATTCCCACTCAAAGAAATGAAATATTTAATATTATCATTTTGTCATTCTGGTGTCAAAGCGCGAACCGTCGCGCTTGTTTTAAGAAACTTCGAAACTCACCGGAGTTTCGAAGTTTCTTAAAACAAGGCTCCCTCTGCCTACCCTGCTACATGTGGGATACAGCGTAAAGCTAAAAATACGATATTAAATTTATCGCGCCTTAGTCATAAAGAATTGTTGTTCATTCATTTTCATTTAATACCAACAACCTTTTATTTGGATATCGAACTTACTACATTAAAAAATTGCCAATACACTATTATTGAGTAAACTTTTGTTGAGTAAGATTTACCTTCAGTATGTCATACTTTGTCATATATTGCTAATATACAATAAATAATTTGCGATAGTTTAATAAAACTTAACTGTAGTGTGGGTGTAAAGGTGCCGATCGACTTTGGATATTCATTTATGGACTGTGTGTGTGGGACTGCTGAAGGTTGGGTAACTTACACAAACGCCGTTTCAAATTATCCTTTGAAAATTTGAAATTTAGTAAATTTACATTATATTTATGCCTACAACTTTTTAGCTTTACTTTGTATCCCGCATTTATGTATATGGTAGGCAGAGAGATACTAGTGCAAGTAATGCCACTATTTTCTTGTTACCTAAGCGTGGAGATAACGATAATTTATCCCCACAAGTGGAAATTAAACTCACTATCGTCGGACACTGTGCGAACACGCGACGACTGCCTTTACTTATGCTAACCTAACAACTACTAATAATTAAGCCGACCGAAGGTCTTGGAGGTCCTTGGACTCGTTAAGAGCGTATGGTTTAGTTGGTCAGAGTACCTCGACGTCGTTTGCCAAAGAGGCGCGGGTTTAAACCCCAAAAAAAATTCTTAATAGATATTTTGCTTTTCAAAGTATGGGACAACACTTTAGAAATGTTTAAAAATATTTAATGAATAATGTTCTTTACATCCCAAAAACGCTAAAATTAAAATTTTGTTATCCTAGTAACTAAAAGTATTCTATTACCAAGATAAATGCGGAGTGTTTACAATCTTGTAATGAACGTCGTGGGAGTCCACTCGAGATCGTAAATACTATTTTACGATCGTACTCGTTACTAAAAAATAAACCGAATAAGATTTTTGTTAATGAGCTTTTACGAAGCGCTGTTGTGTCATCGATGTCCTTAAATAAATTTACAACATTATATAAGGTTCCTTTTTTTTTTGCTTTGAAAAATTAACTACTATCTTATTTTTTTAGCTTAGACCAATTTTTACGTACTTATATATTACGTGGTGGATAGAATGAAACTGGCCTTGCTGTTATCCACTAGTTAATTTATGTAAAGCAGCTTACTTAGTAAACTTTGTTAATTCCGTTTTAACTTCTCGCTTTTCCGTTTCTACGCTAGCAAAAAAAAACTGCGAAAATAGTGTCATAATATATGACACTATTTTCGCAGTTTTAAAACATCCAACAAACGCGTTTATTCGCGTTACGACAACTCACTCTATTTACTTAACGCCAATCTTAAAATAAACTTCATAATATTAAAAAGTAATTAGCAGAAGAAGCCATCATTACAGTCATAATAAAACTTAAATGTCATATTCAAATAATGTATTTAAAATAGTCGATAACCGTAAACCTTTAAAGTTAAATACTTTAAAATACAGTGTTCCTTCAGTTTAAAAGCACTGTCGTTTAAAATGTTACAAATAAATCGATTACAGACCAAAATCGATATTCAAGCCAAGGTCCAGGAATCGGGTCATTTTAACGATTAAATTTATAAAATTGATGACGCGCCCACAACAAACGTTCATCAATATTACCCGGCTGTAACTTGAACGGCAGTTTAAACGATTGTTAGTACTGATTACGATATATTGTAAATTGAATTAAGCGAGTTTCAGTTATCATTTAAAATTCAATTTATTTTGATTACGTATCATATCATCAGGTAGGTAAGATATATTTACCTTTAATATTAAATGTGTACTAAAGATTCGTACTTATCGTATTTTATAAAAGTAAAACTTATGGAAGTTCTGTTCATAATGAAAAAAGATATTTAAACTTATAAATAAAATATAAGGTAAATGTGATTTATTTATATATACTTTTCAGCTTTCAACTTCACGCAGTATCTCGCATGTAGCATGGGAGCCCCACTTTCCGTCGAGATCTGGAGGCATTGCGTACTTAGTGACGGAACTCAACACCACAGCTTCTACACCAGAGCGGAGAAATGCAATAATTAAAGATTTCGTTTGCTCAATCGACCCCACGATCTGTCGCGCTCACCGGCACACGCTTGTACCTCTGCGCCACGACAGGCTTTAATATATTTTCATATATAATTCCATTTACATTAAATAACCTATGGAAATTAGTTCGTTATACCTCCTGTCCTAAAAAAGACCTCAACTGAACATAATTATTAAAACGTTTCATGATATTGTTAAGTTTTTTTTTGAATTTGCATTTTCACCTTATCTTTATCCTTTTTTCTTCAACTGCAAGGATTTCGAGGTAATCTATTTAGTAACTGACGTCTGACGTGCACGCGATAGGTCGTTTACAACTTCAAACCTTTCAGGTAAAGGGCTACGCTTATTTTACAATTTTGGCGTTTAAAATATATAGGTATATAATTATGAATTTTATTAAATTTTGCATAACTTTTCTAATATATTCGAACTAAGTAACAATATTCAACACCGAACTGTATCTCAACAGATCGTGGAAATATTATTATATTATATTTAACCGAATAGTAATCGAACCCACAACACTCCAATATAAGATTTTACTTATGAAAGTTTACGCCAGTTTTAAATACACTGCTTATATTTATCTGATTTATCCATACAAAAGTTAGTACCCTACAAAATTGTTGCTATAATTAATATTCCAGTAGTATCGTCTACATTGCTTTTACACATTTTAATTTTAAATTGGAAAACTTTTTAAAGAGAGAAACCTGTATTTAGTCTAGACGATGTTATGTGCTGTATAGTGCATTATATTTTCTTATTAATTAATAGGCAAGGAGGTACAGGCTTTGAAATAAAAAATAACAAATTGAAACAATGACATGCCGTCAACAAAATAAAAGCTTTTAGTGCGCTGGTGGCGTTTAGTACAAAGGTGTTTCTTTTAAAGTAAGTTTCTTATGCCTTATACGATGCAGACAAATATCTTATGTATTTTATATAATTTAATATAATTTTTATAGCGGATTTAAAATAGGAAGGTCTAAGTAAGTACTTCCCTTTTTGCAAGTAGGTATTTTTAGCAATGCATTTTCTTTTTGCTATAAAAAGCATTAACTTTTTCTTTCATAATAAAACGTGAATAATTAAAAAAAAGTCATAAGTTAAACAACAACTTCTAAACTTGCAACATATTCTTCAAATAGGAATTTAAATTTATTATTATTACTAACATACATACATACATATAACAAAAACAATTATCACTTCAATAAATAATTTACAAACAAAAGGTATCGTGGGTTCAAATCCGCATATATCATTAAGCTGTCTTGTAAATCATTAGCGCATAGCATTATAGTGAAGCGCCGTTTGACGCCTCTGTTATTTATATAATTATAAATGAACGTCAGACGCAATTTTGGTGTTGTTTGTATGTTTGAATGGATATATGAATAATTAGATAAAATTGATTAAATCGTGGCCCGGTAGGATAGTGACTGAATGTGACTGCGATGGTTATGTGTTCGATTCTCAACACGTAAGATGTCGAATGATGGACGGAAAAGGGGGAACGGAGTGTCATAACATTAGGTTCTCTCCACCTACTGCTTCATGCAGGAGGTTGTATTGTTTTTATTAGAAAATAATATAAAATTCAAAATAATGTCCTGTTTAATCAGTATGCTCTATAAAATCAATTCAATAATTTATCTAATAGTGTCAAATAAATATGTATATAGTTACTGAAAAGTTTAGTGGCGTTAAGTTCCGCCATTCAAAACGCAATGCCTTCAGAACTTGGCGAAAAGGGGGAGTGTCTTATCATTAGGTTCCACTTGCCTACCCTGCTGTATGCGGGATACAGCGTGAAGCTGATTTACTAGTTTCCAAAAGTTTAAGTATTCAATTTTAAATAATCTAGTTATTACTTCACGCCAATTAAGATTTACTACACTATGGAGGAAATAAACGCAGGTGAGTTATAAGTGACTTCATTTTCTGCCTTTCCTCATACGATACGGCTATAAACATTACATCGGTCATCATCATTACCCCACTTGTGTTTCCTGCAACTAAGAAAACAAAGCTTTTTAATACAAACTACACATATAATATGTATATATAGATTTGAAAGATACTTTAAAATATAATATATTGTGTTATTCGCTTGTAATAATTGACGACATTATTATTCTACAGTATACGAGTATACTTTTACATTAACCACTTTTTTCTACATGAAAAAAAATTGAGTATTTATTAATGATGTCTGTCTACAAAATATATTATATAATTTAATAATTAAATACATATTCAACAACAAAGCTGACTCTTTCTAAATATCGTTGATATATCAAAGAATGAAAAGATATGTCACTAGTTAGGCATATCCCAAATACAACAACGGAATAAAAGTCAAGTAAGTGTGAAGTCGTTAGTTTGGTTAAAATTTCTAAAAAAGAATAAAAAAAAACAAACCTAAATTTTCAAATGTACCACAAACAAATTTGCAGCACATCCTTGAGACAATTTCAAGCAACACTTTTAGGCGAGCGAAAACCTGAAGAAAACTACTACAGAGCATCTACACTCGCGTCTCAAAAACTACCTTCTTCACGTTGAAATTCCACTTCTAAATTATTTTGGTTCATTTGTCTAACATTTTTTTACTAAATAAAAAAGTTATTTTATATATTTAAGGTTCCCGTAGGCAGTGGGACAGCTGGTAGGTAAGTATGATACGCTTTACGTGGTAGGAAAAATATGAAGGTCAATATATAATTTTAATTTCAATGTTTTTCAAGACCCTGAGGCACTTGTCAATCAAGACCGGGAAAAGGAATATTTTAAATATAAACGTTTTCTACCTGGAAATCGAACCTATAATAATCGATGTCGGTTAGTGATATTATGCACCTATTATATGACCAGACACTACCCAAATCTTCCATTATAATGGCTAAAAGAAAGATATCATTATTTTTTTTAGCTTCCCGCTTTACTACCCATATAGCAAAGTACGCTTTATCCTAGAGGCAACCTCAAGACACTCCATTCTCTGCTTACTGCCGAAAAATTCATGTAGACTGGCGAAACTCACATCCGCGGTTCACTTATCAGAAAATAATTAACTCCCCCTAGTCGATTAAGCATCGCTATACAATCTAATAATTTACAACTACGCCACGATGGCCTTTTATATATAAACATACATATTTCATCTTATTACACAATACACATAAGATAAGGTATAAAAGTGAATTCACAAAGATTATTTTACACTTAGTACTAAAAAGCAATTGATACAATTTGAAACATTTACATCAAACATAACGTAACACAACAAGTTTCCTCGTTGGTTCCTCGTGTTTACCATAGATATACAATCTTGCCTACGGGCGCTATAATTCCAACAGTAATCGGTATTTACTTAAAAACAACGACGGAAAGTATTTAGGTAAGTGTTAACGTAAAACACCAACGGAAAGTTAACGTTGTCGCCGCAGGTATAGAAATTGATTTTCATCTCATTAAGCGGAGTGACCTTTCTCTAATTGCGAATTGTTTGAGGTGAAACCGGAGGTCAGTTTATGTAACGGTTTAATATTGTTGAACTTTGTTTTAAATGCAAACCAATCGCATGTGGAATATGTGAATATTTGAGTAGATGATTAATTATCAAAGGAATATTCATTTTGCCAGTTTGCTTTACAGAGACAGATTTGGAACAAATTTGGCCTTGTAAAGGTTGTCACAAAGTTCAAATCCAAATTGAACTAACTATATGATATATTTTCCAAATAAATATTCCTCTTCGATCTAGACTAGATATGTGGCGTTACGTGATGTAAAAAAAGTTTTAGTTAAACAACGAATAATAACTGTTGTGTCTTAATCTCTCGTGTATAGCATATTCGGCACTTCTGTGTACCCTAGGCCGATATTTACTTAAAATGTTTACTTTTATCAGGTCCAGTTAAATTTAACCATCAAACCTTAATAAATAATATACCACTAGGTTCAGAGAGCAGGGAGCTTACTACAGATTATTTGGGTCAATTAATATAAAAATAAAAATATAGGAACAGCAGATAAAATATGACAAAATAACACGAACGTTCAGCCCCTCGTACAATTACACGCAATTTTCTTAAAGCAACGTAATAACAGGATGAGATTAATTTCAATATTTACTTAGTCATGAGTTTTACTATGAAGCATTGTTTGAATAATCACAGCCAGATAAAACTGTATCATTAAAAACTTATTAAGTAGTCATTTAATGATGTCTGATTGATCAGATAACAAATTTTAATATGTTACTTCTCGCTTTTCCCCGTACATAGTAGAAAAAAAAGATCACAGTGTTAGAGATGCTCCGTTCTTAACGCACCTACAACTTTTCGAGACATTCCCTTTTTAGTGGCGGAAATTAATGCCGCGGTTTGTCTATTAGAGTGGTTAACCAAAATATTTTAAATGTAGTAAGAGTAAGAAACGGACCCAATTCCATTATGTTTACAGTGAGATACTACCTTAATATTCCACGATGGATACAAAGATATGAATACATGAGATTTAGGTAAATAAATGAAAACCAGTCATTTATGTAAATAGACAAATAATTGAACAGAATTGTCATACAAAAGAAGCTTAACAAAAACGATTTTTATCATACCATTTTAAACGTGATATTTTTAATCTTAACAACGGATACAACAAAAAGTGACGAGTGAGAAATAAATCAATTACTCCAAGTAATAACGATACTAAAAATAAAAAAAGGTTGTGTTATCAACTTTTTACTTAAGAATCTTTTAATGCACGGAAGTTCGCGGGTGACTTTTACTTTTAGATACCAATATAGTTGTTAATTGCAGCCGTGGGTGTGTTCTACTTTGCGCGTTAAACGCTTGAAGAATTTCCAGTTTTGCTGCGTTCATTGAGCTAACTGACAGAAGAATAAATAAGAGATAAATATTGTGTGCATGACTTTATTATTAGTAACCTTATAAAACTAGAATATTATGTTATATCTATTTGTTTCAAAGTGAAATTACAAGTCAAAACAAGAGCAATATCAGTTACTTAATATACACAGCCATGTACCAGATGCGGCAGCCTTGAATCTTGATAACCTTTGCTGCCAATTCCAAAATTATTCACGGTGTTTCGTTCGAGATGCCGTGAGACGGGTTTCGTGAAATTATATCGTGATGCCACGTCGTGAGCCAACGTGAGGAGACCTTACGGATGGCCGGCGACAGATCTTTGACCCCAGGTCGCGAACACTACTTTCGTTTCTTCTATCAACAAGGTCAACGCTCGCACTTTTCTGCCACGTTTGTGTATACTGCAAAGAACAACTATCTGGCGAAAGCATCGGACTATGAAATCAGATCCCAACATTTCATACAGAAATGGTCATTCATTCAATATCAAACGGAGACAGATTGACGGTTTCTTTATATTATTGTTACAGTTACATATTTACAATTTGTAAATACTGTTATGAAATATTTTTTTAAAACTATATATTCAAGTTTGGCATCACAGTTTGAACTACTCTTGATCGATACGACAGTAGAAAGTAAATTTAGTAATCGAGCAATCAAAATCTCTATTTGTTTCCTGTATGAGTTAATACACATTAAGCTAATACGTTTCTTTCCGCGTGTCAAGTTAAACGTTATTATTTATCTTGGTCAGTTGATGGATAGATTACTTTGCGGACCATTACTCGTTCATAGTACTTAGTTCTATGTAAGATTTTCGATTTCATTTTTTTTTATTTTCAACTCTATCCCAAATACAGAGAGAGAGGTCAGGAGAGAGAACCTAGTGTTAAGACACTCACCCACTTCCTCACGTTCTGTTTTATTTCTGAGATATTGCGTGTTGAGTAGTGGTACTCAACGCTGCGTTTTGTCTTTCTACCCGAGCGACTTAATGAGAAAAACTCGCTTCCCTGAACGGTAATCGAACCCTCATCCTATTGTCACTACGGCAGCTAAACAAATAAACATTGGAAAAGAACAAGTTTAATTATTATGTTGCTTTAACATAAACTATAATTACAACTTTGGTGCAAAAAATATAATTACTACCAAGCGTTTACTCGAGTGTGTGAATATGGTACATTCATTATGTTTTGGGATTAGAAAATTTCCACTGGGAACTGGAGCGAGATGGTCGATTCTATTGTTAGCTGCATTCGTTATCATTTCTTTTACCCCAATAGAAACTTCTTCCTATTTTTTATTGCTCTCACTTTCTATGTGCCACCAATACTATCTATCACGTGATTCTAAGAGTCTTTTGTCTATATATTAATAAGAGAAGCACAAAAAGGAAAATGTGCTTACGAACTATAAAATTTGGTTTTGGCAGTTGTAGTTCCTAGTAATATTTTGTTGGAATAATTCATATAAAATACACGAAGTTAATAAAATAAATGTAACATACATTATCTTTGTTTGATAATAATATACACTTTTATATATCACCGTACAGGTTGCCATAGCAACGTTTATGTACGCGTCAACTGGATCTCTAGTATTATTCATTAGGATGTTTATATTATTATTGATTGGAATTTTAACGAAGTTACAAAAAGAAGTCAGTTTTTCGTAATAAATTTTTAATGATAGCTTTATTTACAGTTTTATTTACTTGCCTTGTGAATTATTGTTTTGTGTTTCAACTTTCACGAAAACAATTAAAAATAAGTTTACGATTATTTTCTGTGAAAATTATTTCTTTGTCTTTCTTGTGGGTTGAATTTAATGATTTTGAGCTATTCTACTTATAGAAACTAACGTTTTGAAAGTGTCAAAATTCGGTTAGCTAATGTAATCATATGAGTGTGAGTAGGTGTCATATTAAGCGATTTTTGGAAAGAGGAAACTTATAAGATACGATATTTTAAACACAATGTTAGTTTAATCTTTAAATGGCAAGTATCAGTGGGTTTTGCACATTTAGCACGTAACGGCGGTGATTTTGCAATTCTGAAATCCTCAACCTAAAAACCTGAATCGATTCGTTTTGTGTTTGTCTTTGAATGTAAAATTTTCTTAAATTTATCGTTTATATTTTTGTATAAATAACAATTTCATTATCTGTAAATGAATTTGTGCTGTCAGATGTATTTAAAAGAAAAAGTATAGGTAATATGTATTTATTTATTATGGAAAAGATAAATTAATTTGTGATTTTCACTGTTTTATACCAGTTTTATTTATAATTTCAAGTTTTCAAACATGACTAATATTATTATAATATGCAAAGTTTGTCCAACACGTTATAATTATTATACAATATACATAATAATTAGCAACCGGAAAAAGTGATACTAAAAAGCAAATTATAAATAAATAATTAGAATCCAACTGGTTGTTTGGGAACCAGGTTGATGAAAGTCAATGCCAAGGTTTAAATCTCACAGTTTTTAGTTAATTACAAGTTTTAAGTTATCGTCAAACAGCCGGTTAAGGAAATAATATAAGATCAAAGTAAAAGTTACAATACAGGTATGTGTACCTTTAGAAATTGGAATGAAGAGATAACAGCTATACTTAATTATTAATTTTGAATCTAAAATATATGATTGTATAGTTTTGGCTCAATTTTTGAGATGTTGCATGTTAAATGGCGGAGCTCAACGCCGTGTTTTTTTGTCAGAGTGAAGAAATACATATAATTAATTCCTTCGGCAGCTAAGCGGGCGACAGTAAACACGATGGTTGTGTGTTAGATTCCCACTCAGAGGCATTAAATATTTCATATTTTCATTTCCTCGCATCGGTAACAAGGTCAAGTACAGCGTCGAGTTCCACCACTCAACACGCAATGCCTCGAGAGTTCGGCGGCAAATGGGGAACGAAAGTGACGGAATGGGAACAGAGAGTCTTAATTAGGTTGCCATGTACCCTCTGCTTACCTTGCTATGTATGAGATACAGAATCTTATAACAACACTAATGTTAGTATCTCCTATGCGATGGATATATGTTTATATCTTATCGAATAGCCATTCAACACATTTAAAATGTATGGTAATATAAATCGAATATTTATTCCGAAACCATGAATGAAGTTGTAATGTAAACCTTGACCCCGTCGACCCATATCTTATATGTCTCGCGTCGATTGAGGAGTAGGTAAGAGCGTGTTCGTGATATCTTTTGCGGTTGTAACACAATACAAGGCCACGCTGGCTGGTTCTAAGTGTGCTCGCTGAACTGTGGCCGACCTAAATAAGACAATAAGTAACAAAGGAGTGACAGGTGTCTTTTAGATATTGTGAGTTCCCATAGTAAAGAAATCGTAGCTAATAAACGTAGAAGTTAAATTTCAAATTTTATATGCACTATAATATTTTTGTTTTGATTTAGTTAATTGTGAGATATTTTTGTAGTGCTTTGTGCAAGTTCTTCGAGCTAAAAATAGTCATATTACAAGTCATTAACCAATGAGGTCTTTTAAAATTCAAATATAGATATCGAGATTGGGCGGAAAGTGGATAAAGTACTTTTTGTAGGTTATGTTTATTTATTGATGGGATCCAAGCTATATATATCTTAGCTAAATATTATTTAATTGTACATTAAAATTCTATAAAATAAAACAAATCATTTAAGTTCATTTAAATTGCAACGTTAATAACACAATAACATACAATTAAAAGTATAACCAAAATTTCAATTAACTTTTATTTAAAATCAGGAAACAGTAACAAACTTAATTTCATAAGAAACTCGAGAGAAAGTATGAGAGCGATTTTATACAAAAGATACAAAATTAGATACGATTGTTAACTGTTAATTGTGCTACGTATGTGACCAGACAAAGAAAGGCACGGGTCAATGATACAGAGCTAACGGTGTCCGGATGTCAACCTCGAGAAACCCGTTCATATCTACCAGCTACTGCACTACTACTGATAAAATACGTTTAAAATATAACATTTCGCAGAAAAACTTAATATTTTCCTTCATTATGTTCTATTTATAAAGGAAATAAATAGTATTTGGCTACCTTTTCGTTGCTAGTATCTTGAATCTTAAGACATTTCAAGAATTTTAACAGCAGGTTGAAGCTCACGTGCATCTTTACAGTCTAAGTAATGGTTAACCTTTGCTTTCTTTAGAATAGCGAATTTCACATTCACTTTCGTAAATATCGATTACGACTGTCTCTACGTCAAATCGATAACGATCAAAATCAATTCGATGTTCGTCAACTACTGTTCTGTTCTAATGATACATTTGCATTTGAGTCAGTTTACCTTATTGATAGTGAAGGTAGAATTAAAAATCAAAAGTCAAAACCTTTTCATCCTTCAATAACGTGAAGTATTACTGAATAAATTCCTGTCAATTAATATGCAAATTTCAATATTATTAAGCTTAAGAAAATTTTCAATTCGTAATTCAATTAGTGGAGTAGCCGGGAAAACCAAACCTTCTATAAGTTGCATATGTGACGTAGATTGTGTTCTTGCGCCATAAATTATAAATTATTAATAACATTCGTATAAAGTACATCAAAATAAAAAAAATGTAATCATATTTACGCCTACAATACATATACATACAGGTTGATTGCATACATTTATGTATCATCATGTTAATATCGATTCTTGTTTCAATTATTGACTGCTGAAAATAACTCGGTGACTGAAAACGCTCGAATAAATTGATTCGATTTTCAAGTACTATAAGTATAATTCACTACACATAAGCCTATATTATAAATACTATATATAAATACTTTTTAGCCCTAGCACAGGAAAAGTCTAGGTAATACAAGGAAAACGTTCGATAAAGTTATGAAGCATTCAGTTTGCTACAGGCAGTTGTTAATGTCTTTCCGGGGACGAGGTCTCTAATGAATATTAAATTCAATATGTAACTAAAATAAACTACTACTATAAGAAAAATCAATAAGATTATTGGTATTAGGTCTGAAGCTTACTAACTAAGTCATGTGGTAGTTTATTTTGAAAAAATGTAGATTTGATTGGAGTGCATCGTGCCAAGAATACTTCTTTAAAGACTTTCAAATTAAAATGAAATGTTCTAAATATACTAGTATTGTTAATTTTAGCTAAAACACAATTTAATTGGTTACATTCAACCAATTAAATTTTTAACGGCATAATTAGAATTTTTGCACCTAATAAAATGGTTTCCACAGCAATTATTTATATTTCAATACTATACGTATAAAACGATGTTAAATTAAATAAAAAACACCTTAAAATGTAAGACGTATGCATATTTAATTAAAAAATTCGAGGAATGTTATTATTATGGAAGTAAGTTATTTTTGCACAATTACATCGCTTTCTCGTCGGAAGACTTTTAGCGAGATGTTTGTAGCTACAGAGTGAGCCCGGGGTCATGTGCACTGTCTGTTGTCGTGATGGTTTCATACTTTTATGGTACTTGCTATTTATTGTTTACGGTTATTGTGGGAAATCAGGCTAATGCATTCAAGTCTTAATATTTTACCCAAACTTAAGTATTCTTCTTTCTTTAGCTTTCTTGAGAAATATGTCTTTCCTTATCGTACATACATATATCATTCATTATAGGTTTAATGATTAGTGATGAATGATCTTTCTCAATTCTTTCTTTAGATCACTTTACGGTTTATTCGTAAATATTACAATAAAAACAAATGTGTTTTCTAATGTGAAAGTTTTAATCGTCAACAAAAACAATCTTTTCGACAATGTGTTGTCGATTAAAGAAAGTTTCACCAGTTAACCAACATTGAGTAACAACAATCTGGTCATATCGCCGTACAATCCCATTCATTCATAAGATCAAATGAACTGTTTAATTGAACACTACGTCTGGTTCCTTATCTGGACTCTTTCAATCATGTATCACGGTTGATACGTCTAAACTAGACAAAAGAATTGGCTAATTTGCTTGTCAGTACGAAATAATCAACAGATCTAACTCGCTTGTGTACGCACAATCGTCTCTAACGACAAACGATAGTGAACTCTAGCGTGGATATATTACCACTTCCGGTGTAGGCGTGTTTGTCTAAATATTTATTTATTCTTTGTGGTACAAGGTTCTTTTTCCAATAACAGATCTTGACATTTAAATACAAGAGTGTCAAATGAGCGTCAATTTGATGTTTGGAAGCCAGTGGTGTATGTGTGTATCGCCCGAGGTGCAATTCATTACGAACACTTTCGCTCTACTCAGTGCTATACTTGTTATTTTACCATTACATTTGATACCACACTATGTCCACCTTTGATTGGGAAACCGCGTCACACACCGTCGCTTTTGCCCAAACGAATCATCGATTCGAATTATTATAGTGATACCGGATAAAGTTATCAATTACATTAATACAGGTTCTGATCAAGTTTAATTTACGCAATTATAAGCGAAGCGACATTTGGAATTAATCACCTGTTTTTAATACTGTAAATATTAAGTTATTAATAAGAATCATATTCTTCTCACTAGTCATTTATTATGGTTTTAAAAATATGGAGGTCACTCCAAAGTATCGCAGTGGATTCACGATTGACTATGGGCGTAATAGTTGACAGTTTCGCGATAATTGTGGATTCGATTCCTTTCGAATTGGGGAATTATTTTTATTTCCTTTCTCTGGTAGGAAAGAGCTCTACGTTAAGTTCCATTACCTAGATTATCCTATGCCTAGATGTTAATATTTTTTATAAAAATAGTGAGAAGCGGGAAAAATCGTTAAGCTGTGTGTTAATTAGACAAATGCAAAATTGTGCAATGTTATTTTTAACTATATCTACACACAACGTCTCTAAATTAAAGAAAAATGTAGTGACTTTACTCTCCACTTATAAAACAAGTTAACTTTAGTTATGTTATCTTCATACAAAAAAATATTATGAACGTGAATGGAAAGAAAGCGAACTTACCGTACATGATAATGTCTTATTCTTATTACAGAACGCTACACCGAGAGATGGTTAAAAAATAACCTTCAAAGTCCGATCACCCGATGTTGTGAAGAACCAATTTAGTGCTTATTTTATTTCCGCTAATGACTTCGGTGCGGCGTATAATTCGGTATAGACGATCGACGCTCGCACCAAAGATCAAAGATGCTTTTGCGACCAGAAGTCACGATCAGATCCTATCGAGATTTACTACAGCCGGTGTATGGTTATTGAAGCTTTTTTAGTTACTATTATGAACTTTATATAAACGTACAATAGAGCGTTTTTGTGTTTTATTTTTAAGTATCGATTTGATTGATTACTTTTCTATACAAACGACAACAGGTCATTGGTGATTTGAAAGATAGTATTGGCTCAGTTGCTCTGAGTCTCGTCAGCAACAATCGTGTGGGGGCTTTTAAGCAATAATTGCTGCATTACGAACAATCCTCTCGTGTTTGATGTATCTGTCACTGATTGTTAAATTTACGGTAGTATGAATTCGTATGACGTGTGAATTATGAAATAGGAACCGGATGTTAGTGTATGTAATACGGCTACGGGTTATACGAATAAATGTAATAGTTGTTTTTTTTAAATTATTTGTTGTTTCTTAATTTATATATAAATATCTTTAAATTTTCACATATTTTTCTTAAATCTATGACGCTAGATGATTAGATAGACATAGCAATAAATTAATTGGTGTTGCCTATTTTATTTTGATTAGGAATTTCATGTAAAGTTGTATTTAATTTATTTCTTATGGAGTTCAACCAATGAGAAGTGCAAGTGTGTATTTCGTTTCTTTGATTTATGTATAATATGGCTATGTGATAATAATATGTACATACAAATAGTTTGCATTATATGTTTTATATATTAACTAAACGACCTACGGCAAGTGTAACGTAGTTTAAATATATAATATTCTTTGAAATTTTATTCTATTGAGATCTTTGTTACAAATATAGAGCATCTCAGTTAAGACTCCATTTTAAATTTATCAAATAATGCTTTGCTACTCTTTGCGAAATTTGTTTAACACGTATTCTCATTATTACCTACTCAAACATCGAACATTATAAAAAGAAAGTGCATATTAAAGTGAATAAGAAATCGAAATGAACTTCCATTCAAAAAATGAAATTATCTACTTAATTCGACAATAACGGTTCAAATTACATTTAAACTTTATACCGTTTTTAATTTGAAAAGTCGAATTGTATCACATATTTATGTATATGACATAATTTATAAAGGAATGACATCCTTTTGTAAACGCACAGTTGTGGGTTAATTTTGGGATTGTTAATTATTTTTATTACAAGCGCGGCCCTAAGTGCCGCCGTTGAACTCGTAACGTCTCTAAAATTGGGCGGATTGTGGGGAACTACCCAGCAACATTAAAGATACATCATTAAATTAAAACTTTAAAAAACGTTACAGTGTTAGTTTTAGTAACATTGTCTATTATAAAAAGTTAATAAAAATCATTACGACGCTTCAATTGCTTTTTTTTTTACCGACTCTATCCATTGAAACTCTGTACCTCTAAATGAGAGGTATTTAGTAGATTTTCCTTTATGCAGATGTAATTATGCAGTGTTAATAGAATATGTATAAATAAATTATAGCATTATATTTATTAAAATAAAAATTAGGATTGGAAAAATACTATTATGAATGATGTTTGTTTGAAATATTTATAATACAAATAATAAATTTATGCAAATCTACTTTATTATTCCTACAATACTAGAAACACAGGAAGATCCATGAAGGGATTTTGTTTAAATTTTCTTCATTTAATTTAAATTAACCTTTAACAAAGCACCACACCTCGTCCTATCCGGATTTATATACGCGTTCTGGTTTGTTTAACATAAAACAGTATGAAAGACTGAAGGTCATGTGCAGTCACGACACACTTGTACAGTGTGTGGAACGGCCATATCCTTAAGAAAATGTCTAATGTTATAAATTTTTATTAGAATTATCAATACGAAGGAGAAGACGTTTTGGTATTAATGTCAAATTTATTATTTACAAGATGTACCGACGATGTGTCTCTTATTTTGGTAATAACATTGGCCACATGTAAATTTTTAGGCTGTGCGTTGAGCTTTGCCTTATGATTGTTGCAATTGTATTATTTAATAATAAAAATTATGAAAAAGTAACTAATACCATTCATCAACATCGACACCTACTTTTTCTACAGTAGATTTAACAAAAAACTTATTTTTAAAGAACACAGCGTCGTTTTCAGCTTATTTTACCACGATCATAAAACTATAACTAGATGATACTGATAGTTAAACGGCAGACATTTGCAATTCAAATGCGACAGCAAATTCATTTCCAGACTCATGTTTTACGTGCCTGTAATATCGGGTATTATATATAACGAGATTGTGTTATATTATTCAATAAATTGCATAATATGACTTAACTAAACAATTTTAAATATTATAAAATGTACTACTCTTTAATGGCGTTTTAATAATATTTATTTTAATTTTTTGCTGTATCCCGCATAGGTATAACAGGGTAAAGAGATGAAACCTAATATTAGGATATTCGTTCCTCATTTTCTGACAAATTTTCGCTACCACTAAGTGTTGAGTGGCGGAATTCTAAACAACGTTTTTTTTCTCTTGTCCAAAACGGGGCATACTCGAACCTTCATAATAATCCATTAACTCGAGTATGAATCCAACCCAAAACCATAACGTTTTGTTCAGACACTGCGCCGCCAGATAACCGTTAGGAAAAAATATGAAAATTTCGGTTGAAGATAACAATTTATGATACCATCGAAGGTACTGACTGAAATATTACAAAGTATGAACGATGTACCTATGAGTTGATGACGATATATGGAACGCAAGTGGTATGTCGTAACCAAAGATACTGTTACATAGGAAGCTATGATGACGTCTTAATGATGATCGGTGAGCTATTAACAGCCTTTCTCGCTACTTCTAGTTTATATTTATTCGGCAAACCTTCTAAATAAAGTTTGACCTAACTATTAACAATCAATCTCTGAAAACCTTTTAAAAAATCGTTCGTATATCGTTTGAGAGATATTTAAAAAGATCATATATTAGTCTAAGTAAAAAGTAGTGCATCGAATTGTTACGTAGTTCATTAGCGAATTTTATTACAATAAAAGTTAAAAGCATTATATAAGTGCGATCAATGATAGTGCATCCGCATTTGGGGCGCGAGATTAGGCGCGCAAGGTCCATGAAGGTCGTCGTAGTGAAAGTAATGAGCATAGAGCGACTCTAGGTGTAATTTTACTTCATTTCAGTAGTAATATAATTTTGAGGCCGTTGGCTCAGTGGTATAAGCCTTCAGCAACGTTTACAGTCGGGTGACTGTAAACGTGACGGTTGTTGATTCGGTCCTAATTCAAGAGAATGATTTGATTTTTATTAATCTTTTCATTTCATCGCTACAAAACAAACAAGTAAAAAAAAATGCGGTATTGAGTTCTCCCACTTAACCCGCAAGGAAATTCGGTGATAAGTGAGGAACGTCTCTCAACGCTAGGTTCCCTCTGTCTACTCTGCTTCATATGGAAACAGCATAAAGCTATAAAAAAAATATATCCGGCGCGCATATTCTCTGATAAAAGTTTTTAAAGTTTTCTTTTTAATATATTATAGTTATGTCTATTTTCTACACTGTACGTAGTAGGTAGACTGAGGTTAAATACATGTAAATATTTCCATATGTGAGTTTTTGCTATCATCAATAGCCAAGTAGAGCTATATAAAGACGGTAGAACTACACGTTTATAGGTCCAAGTGATTGATTGTGTTAAACCAACTCACCCACAGATAGGCTTGTAAATAAATAAATTATCAATATCTATACAAAACAATTACTTTACAACCGTCCACAATAATATTTCTATCGGAAAGATTGATTATCGAGATTATAATATACAAAAGTAATAGCAGAAGGATTTATAGCAACTTTTCAAGGCACCAGGCCGTTCGATCATCGGTATTTACATAATGGTCTACGACACTACACTTCATTACATTGACGTAGCTATTTCACGGCAATAAGTCGCCAGTTGATAACATTCCCACACGATGTCAGTATATATCACAGTCAGGGCCAAGTACCAACAAATACCAGGCATTAGTGCAGCGCGTACTGTAATAAGTACGTAGCAGGTATCGTGGCTGTTTAATTTGTAAATGTATTGTTTTGGCCCTGAGCCCTACATGGGTTTGTTTAGTAATCTAGGTTTATCTAGGATGTTGATAAGAAAAAATATTAAGAAACATTGTTTTTTTTAGAACAGGTAGGTTTTGGTTAAATTTATATTATAGCCTAATTGAGAAAATGTTTTCTCGGTTTGGTTAATTAAACCATTGACCGTATATGTAAATAGCGAGAAGTAAACAATATAATGAGATTTAAAAATGCTAAACTTTTTTTAAATATTTTTCAAAGTTACGCCCTAGCAAGTTATGTTTATATTTTTATTCAAGTGGTTAATTTATTAATTAATTAAGATTTAATAGTTCTTTTTCTTAGAACTGTATATTTATTAATAAAAATAAGATAAAAATATTTTAATAAAAAATAAATAAAAAACAAACCAATAAAAAAGAAAATAAATTAAAACATTCTTATATGACTGCGTGATTGACGTGAAATTGACCCGATCCGATTTAAAAAATCTTTTCCACCAACAATAATTCTTCTCCACATTTATAGAACATCGGCATCCTTTCTTGATTTATGCTTCCTTCATAGGACGGATGTCAGTCTGACTCCAGCAGCACTGTTCTACATAACGAGTTCGCTACAACTTATATGCATTTACTTTACTTTGAGATTTATTCCGCCTTATGATCGTAGTTTACTTTAGAATTTCAATTTCGCTATGGAGCTCACTTAAGTACTAGAATTACTTATGTAATCTCCTTATACTGACATCAACGAGACTGATCTACTAACTGTTGCTATATTTTTGTTGTGATAGTGATGTGCCGTGCTATTTTTGTTCTCTAGTTACAAATAAATTGAAATTAGTAAAAAAATTCTCGAAAATAGGCCGGAGGGTGGGTAACAGAATTTCTTAATTCTAGGTTCCCTTTGCCCACCCCACTTTAAGCATAACACCGTGAAGCTTAAACTAACATTATATAGGCAATACAATGTAAGTACTCAGCACTTATAATACAAAAATTACATAATTCCATTTCTAACGTATAGAGCAATAAAAAGCGAATGCGCAAACTTTGAATTTATTAAATTAGATAGTTTACGATAACCACAGTTTCTATTCACAGCTTATCAGGACAGCTGATAACGATCTCCGTCATTGTTTGGATCTCGATCTTTGAGGCGATATCTTTAACGCGGATGTATTTTATTATTGGCGTGATTCCCATGCTTTCTTTGTTAAACACTTAATTATTATTATTGTTTCACTTGACTTGGATTATGATTTATTTATTATTTATTTTTATATGTCTTTTAAGTCGTGGCGCAAACACAAACGTGTGACCGCGGTATTGAGTTGTCAGTCAACACGCAATGCCTTCAAAATTCGACGGAATGTGGGGAGGGGGCATGTGGGATACATCGTGAATTTGATATAAAAATATGTCTTTTTTGGTACCTGTAAACAAATCCATAAAGTGGCAAAATAAGGCGTCACTTTTATTTCATTTGTAGTAAGTAGGTATCCGAGACTGGTCTTGTTGAAAATAAATTTGAAAATTTCCGACTTAACGATCAATCGTTAGGTGGTAGTGGTGTCTGTCATCCTGTTCCTAGTATCAACTAAATTATAATATCCGCTGTACAACTTATATTATTTAATAAGAAAAACAAATCACGAACCGAAATGTATCAAATTAACCGACGTAATCCAATTAGTTCTAAGCGATAAGTATAATTTTCTTGTGCCAATAAACCTGCAATAAAAGTGTCAATTATCTAAGTACTTTATAGTGGTACAGCCTCGTCACCATCATCGGTGGGGCCAGGAAGTTATGATTGACAGCGGAATATTTAGTGTGGTTTTGAAAGGTAGAGCCAGTTATAAGCAGGATGTGCACGATTCTTACTTTTTGATTTATGATTCGATTACGAAATTATTAATTTTGATCTTATTTTTGGTTTTTTTTCATTTATTAATAATACTCGACCGTTACTGACTAGACTGACAAACGCACTCTACTAATCTAAATAAAATGAAAATTGGAAAAAAAAAGATAAGATATAAAACAGAGAATTATGATTTAGGAAAGAAATATTTTTGCAAAATTTTTCCTTAGATCAAAAGGTAAGGAATCAGGAAACGCAGTCCACTCACAACAATTTCTTATATCATATTGTCATGGAGTTTTTGTGTTTATATAAATCTCAGGGCTTACCTAACAATCCATTGGGTGTAACGCGGATTTGTTACAGTCTACACTTCATATAAATATAACATCCGTTTAGAAAAAAAAATCTGAAACGTTTCTTGTTTACAATAGTAACTTTTATTTATAAAAGATGGCTTATACTTTATAAACTTGTATAAAAATATAAACTTTGTTTATTTGAATAGGTGATAATTTGAAATTGAAATAGATTTAATAAGTGTATTTAATTTCCTTACTATTTGTGAAAGTCTGTACTACAGTGTGTCTGTCAGTTAGGTAACTGACAATATAGGCAGATAATGCTGAAACACGTTGATATCTAAAATACATTTGATAGCCAAATATAGAAAATGCGTTTATTTTATTGTAATTTTCTAGAGCAGTACTTATGTTAGAGAACAGTGTTCGAACATTAGCCCCGTCAGGGACTCTCGATATCTCTAAGGTACCAAAATATAAAGTACGTTAATATGATCGTATTAAATATCGTCCGTACAGCAAATTAATCATATCAGTTATCACTTATGTTATAACGTATACATACATAATATGTTAGCAAGAACTAACATTGTGTTCACATATTGATGAATGTATATTTTTTCGCCGAATACTGGAGGCATTACGCACCACACTTTGCCTCAACACAAGAGCGAAGAGTACAAAATATTGATTTGTAGGGAACTATTATTTATATTTATAGTTTATTTAATATGTATCATTTATGTATTTCATTTATATTGTAATTTATTTATTTATCATTTATATACATACATACATTTGATATTGTTTATATATTTTGTAGTAAGTATTCTTATTTAGTTTATTTATATCAAAGCGCTCACTGCCGTCGACTGAACCGGTAAGGTGCCGTAAGATTTACGCCTACCCCCTTGTCGACGGCATATTTTTTTATAACAGTCGATGCTTGCCACTCGATGCGCTTTCCATACGTTCCTTTGTTTTATCTAGTACTTTATTCCAAATTCGTGTTCTATTATATATATATATATATATATATATATATATATATATATGTTTGTGGTTGACTTTCTTATATACTGTATCGTGATTGTTAATTGTGATTTGTGTTATCACTGTATGTACATTTAAAGTGGTGTTGATTAAACTCAGTGTTATTCGTAAGTAGACTGTTATTCTCCCATCATCAACACTACAGATTAATTCCTTCCCGCGAGTGTGTATCGAACCCACAACAAATCGATTTTGCAGTCACACTTTGTGCCTTAGCGCCTGACTGGCCTCTACTCCTCTGCCTAGAGTAGTGAACTGTACTGATAATAGTATATGAAACTTGTAGAGTTTAAATTTAAACTAGTTCAGCTTTAGAAAACATATAATATATATATATATATATATATATATATATATATATATATATATACGCTTCATTTTACGTTGTTTAAGATCCATAAAGTATAGGATTGTAATATTGACAGTCAAAACAATAGCGATCAATTTCTGATATGTCACGTGCTATCTGCAAGTAGAATGGATTACATTTATCTCCGTTGTGTATCTCACACGGATATTTCAATGACTAAAGGATAATACTTTGTTTGCATTTGTGAAACTAATACTGGCAACACCGCTAAGATTGTATCAGAATTGAAATTTTATTCATGAGACGTCCTTGTTTATAATAATAAATCTGACAAATGCACGGTTTCTTGTTAGATTGATGATATTTTTTGGGCGTATAATTTGCAACTTACTTTCCAAGGCAAACAGGAAGAACATAGCAAATTATTTCGTTAATTTTTCTAATTTTAAACATATATAATGTCTTATCACGCACTTTATATGGCTGAATAAGTTAAGCAATATAGAGTTAATTATAGGGTAACAAAGTAAAATAGCAATTATGTTTTTTCTTTTTGTCTATATATGTACTATGTGTAATGATATATTTTAACCAAATAAATCTATATTTCCTATAAATCTAATACTAAACACAACAGGCAATATTAATTAGGCATGCTCAACCTAACAATAGAAACGGTTATATAAAAATAAAAATCTTCCACAAACATACATATGTTTGTTACTATAATGAAGGACATTATCCATCACATTTATTCACTTTACCATGTACAAAGCATAATCTCCAATAAATTACACGTTAAGATACCTGAAAGTGATTGCTCAGGGGCAATATAAAGTATCTCGTATTATTGAAGTAAACACTCGCGTTGTTCAAGGAACGAGGTTCAACATGAAATCTCTACAACATCAATTCCGTTTAGCCGCTCCAAGCGAAAATCCGTTCATAAATCTTAAGTAGAAACCGAAGAAAGGTGTTACAGTATTATGAAATGTAAATTATTTAGGTTCAAAACGCACGCGACTGAATACACGATACTATACAGCGACTCTATTAGCAGAAACATAGAGTCGAAGACTCTATATAGCCGATACGCCCTGCTAGGCTTCTATTGTATGTTAGCGATGGAAGTTTTTAGTCATTCTAAACTGTCGCCGGATAAATTGATTTCAATATAATATTAAATGCTATAAACCGTTCGTGGGTGTTGGCGAACTGAGATGTAACAATATGACTAGAACGTGTCGGTTTGTAAAGTAAGCTATAATATCAGGATAACTATTTCATTCATGCCCACTCACGTGTCAGATTTCGCGATAAATAATACCAAAATTTATATGTTTAAGCCGTAAGATTAATAAGGTTTATAACAAACTGACCGTCACAGCCTATCCATTTGTGCTTAGTGATTTCTTTTGAATAATGAGAGTTAGAGAGAGCATTGAATAGATTTTTGGTTTTGTAAAAAAAATATTTAAATATTTTTGCGGGGTTGAGTTTCGCCGCTTAACACGCAATGCCTCTGGAATTCGGCGGACAACAGGGAACAAACAGATCTTGACACTAAGTTCCCTCTGCTTACCATGCGGGATACACAGTGAAGCTAATACTAATGTACATTGTATTAATTAAAAACGTACGTATTTACTATATAAAAGCATTATATTAACTATTTTATTAAAATTATATACATCTATGTACATATATAAAACTTAGCAAATAACCATGGCACTTGGCCCAATTTCTAAAAAAAGCTTGATTTCAATATGGAATTTCGATTACTTTCCATTCCATTATATTTAAAGTTGAACCGATTTCTTTTACCTCTCTATAGGAGGTGCTAATTATAAATATATATCGTGGTCCGACGCGGAACATAAGGGCCTTAAACATCGAAGAAAGTAAATGTAAATATTCACAACCAGTTTAAAAAAGCTATGCAGTTCCGCTCCACATCGATTATACTCAATACGTAGAAACCTGCTGAATTTACAATATATGGAGGAAATTATAAAAAAATATAATTATAATTTTATGTCATAGCTACAAAAAATGTTTACAAAAAAATGGACGTTTTAAGAATTAAATATTGTTTTGGTCCCTGTTTAGTTTTTTTTCTTCATTAAGTTACTGTTACGCTTTGGGTTCTTGGACCTTGCGCATAAAAAAATTATAACCTACACCTTGCGTTGAGTTCTGCCACTCAACATGCAATGCCTCTAAAATTCGGCAGGAAGTGGAGAACGGAGTGTCTTAACACTAAGTTCCCTCTGCCTACCCTGCTGTGTGCGGGATACAGCGTGAAGCTTATTTTTTTGAAGCTAAGTACTCACTTTAGAAGATATTTCATTTACTATCTAAAAGTTACTAGTAGAAGTAATGGAATCAAAAATAAACACCAATTTACTTTACAAACTGCAATACTAATGTAGTACTGGAAGTTGGAACCTGTCATAGGGTCATGAACTTTAAACGAAGATTTATTTGGAAACTTGTCTACTACAATGCGACTTTGCGGTTAGAGTCATTTCTGTAGGACTGTTTGTTAAAAGTTGCCATACTTTACTATAAAGACGTGTTTTCTATTATTTTTTCATATATTTTATAAATGAATTAACTTTATTGTTATAAATTTTTATATGCAAACACTTTTTTGTATCAATATTTTTTAAAACTTTATTAATTGAAAAAGAATCCAAATTATTTATTATACAACTATATAAGGCTTTTCTTAATTAAATGATTTGATTTACTGATTATTTATTAGAACTTTTGTATGAAATTATTTTGATAATCGTAAGAAAAATGTATATGCAAAAGTATCTGCAAAAGTATCTAATGAGAAAGTAACTTTATATTTCTTTGCTTAGTTTGGAACAATGTTTGGCGAACAAGTGCTTTGAGGTATTTGCAGTTGTTGGCTTTCCTGTTAGTGATTTACGGTTTTCAAATTGCAATAACGGCTTTACATTCAGGTTAAGTTGGAAATTTAAAATGATTTTTTAACTTTACTTGGGTACCTACTTGTTTATCGTTCTGCGTCGAGTTGTATAGATTTGGTGCTTTGCCAAAAATGTTGGGAAACTTAGCAGATACGATTCAAGGCACTGAGCGACAAACACCACGTGACACTATTAAGTTGGTGAATGGTTGGAGACGCATTACAAAGTTGATCTTACAGTTTCATATGTTCTTTAAAGTCTTTCGTAGTATTAAATATATCCTTTTATAATTTTGGAATGCTACATTGCGCATCTCTTTCATTTTATGGGGAAAGCAAAGGAAAACTAGACATCGACTTTGCAGGATAATTCAAGCCAAATTCGCTGTTTATATAACCTTCTGGTACCTACTTCAATAGTGTAATTTACGTTAAAATCTGAAAAAACTAGAGTTAAGAACTCCGTACTCATTAAGATACTTCCGTTGCCCACCTTTCGCCGAATTCTGGAGACATGTGTGTTGACTTCAACTTAACGCTGCGATTACCCCGTTTCTAGAGCAAGGAAAGTACAATAACAATTATTTAATATCCTCGAGTATCGAACCCACAACCTGTCAAGTTTTCAGTAACACGCTTGTGCCCTGCACCACGACTGGTCTCAAGTATATGTATGTATATTTAGATATGTATATGCAATATACATAGAATCAATGAAAACCAGTTATCTATACAATATAACTAACTTAAATACAAAACGTTTACCGGTCCCATGGCTTGAAACAAAGCTGTTATTACAATAGGATGTCCTTGCAAGGCCGTGGGCCGACGCGTAGGATGCACTTAGCTCTGCTTTGTAGGCCGTGAGAATGTTGGATACATTACTTGACCTTACTAAGTTTGTACTAATATCATAATAAGATTTCTTTTCTTTCACGCTGTGTCCTGCATGTTGCAGGGTAGGCAGAGAGTTAAAACATCCACACCCCACTTTCAGCCGAATTGCGGAGGCATTGTGTGTTGAATGGCGGAACTTAACGCTGCAACACTAGGTTACCTCCCTCCCTGCCTTGGTTTTTATTTGATTTAAAGTGTCTATTACAGCACTACTAAAGTTTATTTAAAGTACTAAAGTTATTATCTCACAAATTTTGTTAGTGTTCGAACGAATAACTTACATTTTCAGGAAAGACATTGACGTATTTAAAATCTTTTATTGATTTTTCATCTCAATAGGGTTCTTCAAGTTTTTGACAGGTATTTAAACACAGATTACAACCCCTTTCTATCATCCCTCACTGAAAAATCACATATGCGTAAAAGACTTATGAAGGTTTTTTATTTGTATACGGGAAATATATGTAGGGTTGCATTTAGGTACAAGCTTTCAAATCTTGATATTAACGTGTTCAGAATTTGGATACTTTAAAATTATTATAACATTCATGTTATTTGCGCATATAGCAGTATGTAAAGTACTTTAGTGTTGAGACACTTTGTTTCTCCATTTCTACCGAATTTTCGAGACTTTACATAGTAAGTAACGAAACTAAGCGCCGCGCTATGCGAGCAAGCATGTGAAAATACTGAATAATTCTTCCCCCGAGTAGCAATTGCACCCTCATCCGTCGCGTTTACATGTGAAGATTTTTATTATTTGGCTATAACAATAAGTATAAGTATTCTTAATATAAACACATACCAAGTCCACATATCAAATAAGTAGGTGGGGGCTTCAGCACAGACCGCGAGTAGGCACCCCGAACGGTCTCTAAGGCGCGTGGGGCCCCCGCTACAAGAAGCACCCCGGGCGACACGTAGCCGGCGTAGCGAAGCTCAGCCGTGGCAGCGGCGAGGGCCCCCGCCCACCAACACTTGGCATTGGCCGCTAGGAAACTCTGTAACAACATTGAAATATGTATTTAATTTTTATATAAGAAATTAATTCAAATCTCTAATATATTGAAAAACGAAAAGTTTAGAGAAACACATCAATATCTAATTCTATTCAAAGATTAAAAGAAAGTAAACTGATTAAGATTTCTTATCCAGCATGTGAGTTGTCTTAACTTAAGTCATAACAACAACTATTTAGCATAATGCATAGCAATGTGACATCTCACGTGAGTGTACAAGCGGCGGTGCGTGGACCGCCCGCGTGCTGGCACATGTCACGAAATACTACTCATAATATAGACGTGAAAGTGTGTGTGTTCGGATGTTTGTTACACAATCACGCAGAAACATCTAAGCAAGATTAGACTTCAAAAAATTAATTATTAAATAGTATCAATTCTTCTTGAGACCAGTCGTGGCGCAGGGGCACAAGGGTCGGTCAATGACGCGACGGTTGTAGGTTCGATCCTCATTCGGGGGAATTATATTATTATTTATTAGCATTTTTATTTCTTCATTCTGGCACGAAAGCTAAATGCCGGCGTCAAATTCCGCCGCGATAAATTCTCGAAGGAACCTTCCATTAAAAACAAAAATATAATTAAGAAAGTGCACTGCAATTTCTCTATATCTATACGATATTGGCTATTCTCCTTGACCTGGAACCGTTTGGCATTTCGTGTTTCGTAATACATGCACTCCGCTTTGCACTCAAATAGCAATTATGTTTTATGTTAAACAACTCAATTATAATACCTTATATCATCTTGCTCGTAGTTATTTTAGTGAGAAGTTCAGATTATAATATTTCTGATTTATCATATTGAGAAGTCACGAGCATATTCGTAGAATTGTATGATCTTCATGTTCAAAATCATTAGTAGCCTATTTTTATTAAAAAAATATTCCAGCTTCACGCTGTATGAATCGGAATACCTAGTGTTAAGACATTCCGTTTCCATTAAGGCCTTTCCGCCGACCTCTGGAGTCATTGCGTGTTAGGTGGCGTAACTCAACGCCGCGCTTCGTGTTATCACCAGAGGGAACAAAACTATATATGAACAAAATTATATAATAAATTATATATGAAGTGAGAATCAAATAACAACCTGTAACGTTTGCAGTCACACGCGTGGCACACACGCCACTACTGACCTCTACTTTAATTAAATTAAATAAACTTTTTATTTCATTTAATTAAACTTATATAATAAATATTATAAAATCATATAAAAAATACAATATTTTATTAAATATGCTGTGTTTTCCAGTCAGTAGCATGCATAGTACTTTTTGTGGCAAAAATCACAAGAAATGCATTGACGAGACTAAATCGCGTGTGAAGCAATTATTAGTGATATTTCTAAGACAAGAGAGTAAAAATACGGTACTTTCATCACATTACAGTTTAATGGATGAACGAATGGATTTTGTTAAGCCGTTATACTTTATTAACATTGTTATAGATTAAAATTAAACGATTTTAAATTATAATATAAATGTATCTCCTATAGTAATGTTGGGTTTCTAAATATAAAGTTAGACGTGTATTTAGCCTTATAATATTAATATTTAACATTATATTTTAAAAATGATAAATACATTATGGTAAGCATAGAAAACTTAAGAGTGAAGTCATTGCTTTCTCTACTTTCTGCTTGAATCCATAATGGTGGAAGTTAATGCCGCAGCTTGTAATACAGCGGAGAAACTAAATAAATAATTTCCCCGAATGGGAATCAAACCCACAGCCATATAGTAAGAATACAACGAATTAAATCAGACAGTAGCCTTATAATATACTTTAATCTTTCATTTATATTTTATACAGCGTATTTGACACCATTTACATCAGTAAAAACAACATGTAACTATTAGGACAAGGTTTAACTACATATTTAACCTATCATACTTTATAGCATAAAGTATTTAGTGTAATATTCATATAATATTTTTTATAAAATGTTAATTACAATATATATATATAGCATAAAAAACACCATCTCTAAATACTGAAGTCCATTCTCAAAATCATATAGCTAACGGAACCCAACCCCGCATTATACTTTTGTATTTTTTATGCTAACAATAATAATTTACGTTACTTGACCTTTACAAATATTAATAATTTATTCTTTTTTTTTTAATTTTTTTAGCCTGTTTACTCAAGTACAAGCCTTATTGCAAAAATGACATCATAAGTACAAAAACCGAAATGAACATGTTTAAATTTTTTAAACAAGTCATGTAAATTTCAAGTTAAAACTTGTACCGTGTATGGAAAAATATTATTTAACAGTTGAACTAAAAAGATCAAATTTGTCTGTATATTTTAAAAATCTAACACTCCACCTCTCTAACATAAATGTTCTAACTTGATGTCATCGTGTGATACATCCAATTTTGTATGATGTCATGCGGCAGGTTTAAGTTTCTTGTGCGTGTAGGTAAAGGTCATTCACATAACTGTGAGGCGAAAATAGCCTCATAATTCACTTGGATAATCTCGTATTATAACAATTTTAAGTAACATACTAGCACATTAGCAAATGTAGTTCAAGAATTACTAGAAATCGTGGAAACCGTTTAAAAATATTACAAAATAAGTTGTAAGTAAAACAAAAATAAGCCCGATTTTTAAAAACATCTAATGACATGACGCTTGAGAATCTTCCTTAAGAAGTGTGAATTGTACATTACATCTAATACATAATAATATCGTAAATTGCATAATTTTCATTAGGTGTTTGAGGAAGCGAAAAGTTGCAAATTTTATCATTTTATAATTTTGTTCGAATACAGAGATCATAGATCACTCATAGGCGCGTTTGGCGTTATTTTGTGTAAAGTCATGTTCGAAGCACGTACTTGTTTCAAGTGAGATTTAAAACTTTTGAATTTTTAAAATTGCATAATATTAATTTGAATATTAAAATGATGCAATTCTAAAGTTAAAGAAATATGTTACCATTATATGCATCCATTGAGGCCTGTCGTGGCGCAGTGGCACAAAGTGTGACTGTAAAACCGACTGGTTGTGGGTTCGATCCCCACTCGAGGAGATGAAATATTTACTTAAATTTATATTTTCATTTCTTCGCTCTGGTATCGAGGCAAAGCGCGGCGTTGAGTTCTGCCACTCAACACGCAATGCCTCCAAAATTCGGCAGAAAGTGGGGAACCGAGTGTCTTAACACTAGGTTCCCTCTGCCTACCCTGCTGTGTGCGGGATATAGCGTGAAGCTAATTTTTTTATATGCATCCTCGTCAGGACCTCGAAGGTCCTCTCCATACGTTAGACAACAACGCTTAAATAGAATACAGGAAAGTGAAAAACAACCACATTAACTTTATTGTAGAATGTACCTAAAAATAAGCTAAAATTATTTTGAAAAAAGTATTCAAAGAAATTTTAAACGCTTCCAGACAGACAGATATTTGATATGATTATATAATTTTCTATAAGAACTTGTACGATAATGATAAAAAAGTCGTCTAGTGTAGGAGCTCACACGGGAACCGCGGCGATGCGTGACCTGCACAATGTCGGTTTGTAAAGTGAAAAGTCTCAAGATGAAGATAACAGTGGCTATTCATTTCCGAGTTACACGGTCAATTAAACGAATTAATTTCTAATTAACGTTAACCAGTGTTTATGAGACTGATTGATAAAAACTATGATTAATTAATTTTTTGTTTAGCTGTAATGGTTGGAAATCTTTCGGAGTCATGTTTGTTTGTTTACTATTTGTGATTCGTTTTTTTTTAAATACATGTTTATGTTGGAAAATTACTTAATGTAAAAAAAAATGACTTTTTGCTAATTTAATTAATTAAAGCATTATTCGTTTTTTTATGTTTATAAAGCTATGTATACTGTATATTTATATTTTTAATGTTATGTAATGAATTGTGAAAATTGCCATTATGAATTAGCTCCCAGGCAACAAAGGAATGTCGCTGAAAATTATTTTTTATTTGAAAATGCAGTGAATATATTTAATATGTGTGGCCAGTCGTGACGCAGCGGCACAAAGTGTGACTGTAAAACTACTAAGAAATATTTACTTAAATTTATTTTTCCATTTCTTCGCTCTGGTGTCGAGGCAAAGCGCGGCGTTGAGTTCTGCCACTCAACACGCAATGCCTCCAAAAATTCGGCAGAAAGTGTGGAACGGAGTGTCTTAACACTAGGTTCCCTCTGCCTACCCTGCTGTGTCCGCACACATATATATATACAGATACAGCGTGAAGCTAATTTAATTTAAATTTTTATATTTAATATGAACGAGTATGACTACAACATCATATAAAACGCACATCAAATATGCAGTAAAGAGGAAATAATTCATTAGAAAAACTTTTTGCATGCTATGTAAACCGTACAGTTTACACAAAAAGCTCCATTCCCATAGACGAAGTCGACGGTTTGAAGGACGCGTGTGAGAATGTTCAATAAAAGGAATATTCTTTCACACCGTGTGAAAATTCTAACAATACACGCGTATTTTGCATATAAATATTTGCTTTGTTATTATAATAGCGTACTATCCTTATGAGAATTGATACTAACACCCGAAATAAAATGAAATATCGCATTCAATATGTGATTTCAATCTGGAGTTGTTAAAAACTAAAAATATGGTAAAAAAAATGGAAAATCTCTTATTATATATAGTACTTTTGCAATTGCAAGTTCTTTGCGAATAGTTTGTGACATAAATATCTCACAACTACCTTTAATCGATTCGATTTATGCTTAAATCGATTTAATAATGTATAAATATAATAATAATATATATTATTAATATGAATGTGCATATTTTTATAGCTTCACACAGTCTCTCGCATATTGCAGAATGAAACAGGAAGTTTGTATTAGATACTCCTTTTTCTACTTTCCGCCCGAAATCCTAATATTGAGATGAGTTGTGTTTTTCAATCCAACAAATTGTCCTCACCACAACGAGGAGATGAAATATTTACTTAAATTTATATTTCGATTTCTTCGCTCTGGTATCGAGGCTAAGCGCGGCGTTGAGTTTTGCCACTCAACACACAATGTCTCCAGAATTCGGCAAAAATTGGGGAATGGAGTCTTAACACTAGGTTCCCTCTGCGTACCCTGCTGTGTGCGGGAGACAACGTGAAGCTGATATACATTAGCACAATTAAAGTCGTAATAAGTTATTCATTACAATCTATACGTATCCGGTCTCACACTAAGCTATAACCAAACATAATTATTACAAAGCAACTTAGCCATAAATAGGAGGGAAAGTTTATTGAAAATATATCAATGAGAGTATGAATGGCTCAGAACATGTTTAAATATGTCTGACCAAGAACAGTTGAGACATTTATGTAATTGTTATTTTATAGCATTAAAGGTTTGTACAGATTGAAGACTATAATATATTTATTTATTTATTTATTTAATACTATATTACACCAACTTAATAATAAAAATATACAAGGAAGACAATAAAAAAAAGAAGTTACTATACGTAAATACGGACATATTAAAGACCATAATAATATTATTATTTTCGAGACCGTCTTGGCGCAGTGGAACAGCGTACGACAGTAAGCGTGGCGGTTGTGGCTTCGATACTCTCTAGGGGTAATCATTATATTTTATTCTATTTTCATTTGCCCTCTCTTGACGAAGCGCAATTAACTAATAGGGGAACGGAGTCTCTTAGCTCTAAGTACCTTCCCTGATATGCGGGAAAAAGCGTGAACCTTATAATTAAATAGTTTTGAGTAAATATGATGCATATATAAATATATATATATATGTAAAAATATTTCAGTATGAGAGAATAAAATGTTAATCTCCTTAGCTCAGTAATGTGGCCGACTAAACTGTACTATAAGCTAAAAGAGATTAAAATTTAAATGCTTACACGCGTCGAGTAACGAGTAACAGCAAAATAAGTTTCAAAGCTCTGGTGCCGACTCAGACACGTTGTTTGAGCTAAGTTGGCTTTATATAAAAGGTTTACAATGTTAAAAAATGTAATTTACCCACAGGATAAGCTTCCCTAGCGTTTCTTTGGAAATAAGGAGAAAAATTGCAACACTCGTTATTTTTCGCTTATTTTTTTTTTAGTTTCACACTGTATAGCAGACTACAGTGTAGACAGATGAAACTTAGTGTTTAGACACTCATTTATTTTTACAATTAATTTAATATATTTGTGATAGCAAGTTCAATTTCCTTAAGGTGGAAAACTAATTCGAAACGTATCCTTTATTTCCTAAAAATATTTTAAAACGATAGCGTGGAAATATCTATTAAAAGAAAAACTTTTACTCTCACACGTACGATCCAAGTAAATAGACGTATTGTAGAATGCAGTTGTTATCAACTAATATAGATATGTTACATGATATGAGAAAACTAACGTCCGGTACAGAGTTTAGGTCAAAGTAGCATTTCTATGATAATATTTTATTTTTAGTTTCGTTAATATTATTAAGCAAGTATTAATAACATATACTAATAATTCTGATTGATCTACTTGATCTAAATAAATGTCTAAATATGCAATTCTATAAAAGAAAACTGTTAATTATTGTTAATTAAAATATCTAATTATCTAGTAGGTTGGTATATTTTTTTATAGCACTTGCGGTTTGATCTCATTACAATTTACCCATTACCCGTCGAATTCGGGAGGCTTTGCATGTGAAGGAATATAATTTAACGCCGCGCTTACCTCCACACCAGACCGAGAAAAGTGGAAAAAAGCAAATATTTAATTACGTCGAGTTGGAATTGAATCCACTACCTGTCGCGTTTACACGCTTGTGTCCCTGCGCCGTGATCGACTTCATTTTATACATATATAAAACACAAAGTTCTTTCCACATCAACAATTTGTGCACTAAAATTGAGTATATTTAATTAAAAAATGGGGCTCCCAACTGACACAATTTAACTTGTCTACTGTCTAGTTAGTAGCTTTGTTAGCAGTATTGAAAAAGCTAACAACATTCACTGGAGCAATTTGGAAGTACGAGAGAAATGTGAAATTGTTTCATTCCACCATTTCATCTGTAGTGTAGCGCACCGCTTAATCGAATGAGAGGTCCAAATAAATATCCATTCCCACAATGGCACTATGTGTCACAGTTACAATTGAAATACGCCCAGTTCAATTGCTCAATAATATATTGCCTAGGAAATGTCTTTGTGTGGAAAAGATTTTTGATCTTAATTTCAAGGATCGAGCAGTAGATTTAAATGACATGAGTCTCGTTTTGGTAAAATGACCTTCCGAATCGGTGGTAGCTTCCTGTAGGACTGATACTACTGTCATATTTATGCAACTTGACGATGTAGAAATTACTTACGGCTTATTAAGACCCAGTTGAATAAATTCTTTTAACTCTTAAAATTATCCCGTTATTTAGTCCACCTGTAATGATATGCTTACTTTAAATACTTTGATTCATTTATAATTTGACGAATCGACCAGTTAATAAAAATAGCGCTATGAATTTTAAATACATACTTAAAGATGTCGGTAGAGATTAGTCTCTCTATGCAGCTGTTTCAGCGTTTTGATTCGATTCTCAAAGGGAATTAATTATTTTAATTTCATGGCTTTGGCAATGAGACAAGCGCGATGTTAAGTTTCACAGTCGCCGCCGCGTTTCTAGAATTAGAAAGAGAATGGATTTTTTTTTTTTTATGGAAAAGGACAAGGCAAACGAGCGTTCGGGTCACCTGATGGTACGTGATTGCCGCCGCCCACGGCCCCGTGCAACACCAGAGGAGCTACAGGTGCGTTGCCGGCCTTTAAGGTGGAGATAGACGCGCTTTTTGAAGGTACCCATGTCATATCGACCTGGAAACACTGCCGCGGGTAGGCCATTCCACAGTTCTGTGGCGCGTGGAAGGAAGTTCCTACGAAACCGCACAGTAGTGGATTGCCACGTATCCAGGTGGTGTGGATGATATTGTAAGCTATGACGTACCGTGCGGTTAGAAAATTCGGTGGCAGGTAACAGGTCAAACAGTTCTTCAGAACACTCCCCATGGTAAATGCGATAGAGAACGCAAAGCGAGGAGACGTCTCGCAAAGCCAAAGTATCAAGCCTTTCACAGATCATTGGGTCCCCAATGATTCGAGTGGCTCTACGTTGTATGCGATCAAAAAAAAAAAATGTAGGGACTGTCTTTACACTAGGTTCCTTTTGCCTACTCCGCTATATACGGGAGTTGTTAAATTAAAAACCGATATACAGTATTCGATATTAAATATAAAAAACTGTCTGTACTTTACATGATATAGGAAAACAACAAAGACCAATAAAAATATGCGCCTAATATTTACCAAATGTTTAATTTAAAATGTATTAGAACGCAAAAACTTGTGACATTCAAATTTAAAGTTTAAAGGTGGCAATATTCACGAAATGAATTATTTATTAGATAACTTTCACGGCCTTTGGCAGTGTACTGCTGTACTGCAATAGTTATTGGTAATTTGAGTGTTATCTTTAACGTAAATAAATATTATATACTTTATGTACAAGTACGTATATCTATATCTATCTTTTATACACGGCTTTGTAAAATTGTCTTGTAACTTCATAATTTTGTTATAAAATTTAAGAAATCGCATTTTGTTCGTTCGTAATCATAGCCAAGATGACAGAATGGTGGAACCTTTTAGTGTCTTGTCTCTTCTTCTTAGGACTTAAGGCTCATATAATTTGTAGTTCCGAGCACATTCCGTAGAACTTAATGTAGAAAACGTGTATTATTATTATTTTTTAAACCAAATAACCTTATTAATTTAATCTTTTAAACATAAAGACTAAATTCAGGATGTGATGACATCGTCGCTCAATGACAGCGGACGTGTTTGCCTAAACTTGGACTTTAAATCTTGGTAGAAAAAAATATGTCTTATATAGATATCCTACTACTACTACTACTAGATTTTAAAGTTCTACAATGAAATCTTTTAGGCAGCTTCTTTCAAATGGATAAAAACGTAAAATGAAAGAAAGGGATTATTTAGTACCTTTTTATCTTTATATTAAGTACAAAAATTATTAAAGTATGTTCAAACGATGGAGATAATGATATTAGAGATTACGATAGCGCGTAGCGTGTAACTTGAGCTGATCTATTGATTAATTCGTTTTATATCGATAGTGATTAGTTACAAACGAGCTCTATTTACCCAGTACAGCACGAACGTCTCTCATCATGAGGAGTTAACGAAATTATCGGACCCTACATACATGTACCTGTCTTCAAACTAGATTTAGTATAGTGTGGATAATCTTAACATAGATGGATTTAAGCAAAATACAACAACAACAACTAGGTTCAAGCATACAATAGTATAGGTATAGCAATAACTATAGCTTCACGCTGTATCCCGCACATAGAGGGGTATACAGAGGAAAGTGTTACAGTATGACGCTCCGTTCTCCACTTTCTGCCAAATTCTGGAGGCATTCCGTGTTGAGTGGCAGAACTCAACGCCGCGCTTTGCCTCGACACCATAGCGAAGAAATGGAAATATAAATTTAAGTAAATATTTCATTTCCTCGAGTGGGAATCGAACCCACAACCAGTTTTACAGTCACATACCTCTATAATAGCAATAACTATAGAAAGCAAATAAAAAGTAAGAATAAATATTGTACTTTTCTACACATATTGCACAATAAAAATATATATAATTCTTAAGTGTATAACATTCAGCGACAAGCTATAAACTAATATGAGTCGGAAGCCCACTGTTAATAAGCGAAAAAAACACGAGCGGACATTCCAAAGACCATTCCGGACCAACCAACATAAATCTCTTCTTAACAAGAAAAATTACTCAACGCATCTATTTTCACGCGATGTATTTTTATATCACGGAAATTCTTCTCTAAAGCGGTGCCATTCCTTATTCAGATATGATAACATCATGGCGCAGTTGTGTTTTTCACTTTGCTTTGGTTGTAGGTTCTATATCAATTTAAAAAGAAATTTAGAATTAAAAATATTATTGTAAAATTTATGTAATTACCACTGGTGAAACTCAATAAATAAATAAATAAAAATATTTACGTATTTTCCGTATATCAGAGTAGGCGCTGCTTTTCATCCGAATTTACGTCACTACATACGTACATTTGAACTTACAATATTTGCCCCGTTGTGCCACGATGGCAAGTTATTAATTTTTAACTATGTCCAATTTCTGCATATTGCCAAGGGTAATCAATAGTATCAATACTTTCATACTGTAACACCATTATATCCTACAGAACTATAAACTATGTGCTATTTTACTATAAAATGTAACCTCAAATCATTTAAAAAAAAACCACGCAATTTGCACCAATTTATTTACTATACACTCTCTTTCATTTTCTTTTAAAAGTAATATTAAGTTAAGCGTATAAATTCTATTACAAAATCCTGCCACATCCACTATAATCTATCGTACGTCCCAACAGTCTGGTAAATATGTCCCCGACACCAGCATATAATGAGCTCTCCTTCGATCAGCGTCTAATAACGTTCAAGTGGCTGCAGTAAGCAAATATTAACGATCTTAATAAACTTCTGCCCCGTACCGATAAAGTTTTAAAATAATATTCCTTTAAGAAAAACACTGAACTTTTAATGAACGTACGAGATAACAAAAAGAAAAAAATAGAATGCACCGAAATCTTTTATGAACTTCTTGGTTTTTATTTTATTTATTAAAGGTTAATTCTATTTAATAATTATATTATTTATTTATCAAATAAAAATATAATCTAAAACCTAAGACATAATTATTATTTTAGTTCAATTGTTGTCAATATAGTACTACAATATAGAAAATTGAGGCCAGTCGTGGCGCAGTGGCACGAGGTGTGACTGTAAAACCGACTGGTTGTGGGTTCGATCCCCACTCGAGGAGATGAAATATTTACTTAAATTTATATTTCCATTTCTTCGCTCTGGTGTCGAGGTTAAGGGCGGCGTTGAGTTCTGCCACTCAACACGCAATACCTCCAGAATTCGGCAGAAAGTGGGGAACGGAGTGTCTTAACACTAGGTTCCCTCTGCCTACCCTGCTGTGTGCGGGATACAGCGTGAAGCTGATTTGATTTGATTTAATTTTGATTTAATATAGAAATCAAAGCAGCAATGGTATATTCTAAAGATTTACAAGCGATACATTATCCCACTATGATGTATAGGGCTATCGAAACCAGATATAAGGAAGCGGGTACCAAGATATATTGGTTATGTTAGTAAGGACACCCCTTACGTCAAACGCACACTGAGACTAATGCATGTGCCCTTCGATTTGGAGTACGAGTTTCCCCTAAATCCCGTTTTCACTCTTCTGTTTCACAACTTTTAAAGGTTTTTTTTTATTTTTGTACAAAATTAAAAATAATAAAAAATAATATATTAAAAAATGTATAACAAATTTATGAGCTGTATTCATTTGACATTAACTGAAAATTCTGATATTTACATTCTCTCTCTTTATATTCTGATATTTATATTATATTCATTCTCTGCTCGAAAAAGAGAAAAAATGAAGAAATAAAGATGAAAGTATTCATAGATAATATTGATTTGATATTTTGATTGATGATTGATTAACTTATCAATGCAGTCATGGTGTGCACGAGCTTAGATAAAAGATATAACCCTACAAAATAAAGATGCATCCTAGTTGAACTGAAATAGAGCATATTTCGATCAAAGTTGTGGCTTGGCTCTCTTCACCACCCAAGCGACGATAGCTCGTATCTATAAACAAATTGACTTTGAACACCATGGCATTGCGTTATATATATAATATTTAAATAAACGAAGAAATAAATCAGCTTCACGTTGCATCCCGCACATAGCAGGGTAGGCAGCGAGAACCTAGTGTTAAGACACTCCGTTGCCCACTTTTTTCTTTATATAATATTTACTTTTCCTATTTCCAGTACTTAAACAACTCAACTATACGTGTAACGTAGTGGCTCATAAAAACCGTCAGCCGCCGAGCACCTCCTACTGGCCGTCAGCAGCACCTGCGCTAAAACCAATGCACTTTCACTATACCTACTCCTGCCAATAAAACAACCATTAATGGCTTAGATAAAAATAAACTTAAGCAGTGAAAGCACACATCCACTTTTTAATTAAGATTGTAATTAAGTATTTTTTTTGTACTTATGTTTTATCTGTATTGTGTACGTATATATATGACCAGTCAGTGAAGAGGCCAGTCGTGGCGCAGTGGCACGAAGTGAGACCTAGAAAACCGACTGGTTGTGGGTTTGATCCCCACTCGAGGAGATGAAATATTTACTTAAATTTATATTTCCATTTCTTCGCTCTGGTGTCGAGGCTAAGGGCGGCGTTGAGTTCTGCCACTCAACACGCAATGCCTCCAGAATTTGGCAGAAAGTGGGGAACGGAGTGTCTTAACAATAGGTTCCCTCTGCCTACCCTGCTGTGTGCGGGATACAGCGTGAAGCTGACCATATTTTATATAGTGCTTACAATATTAAGATATGCATAATTATTAATAATGCAAAATAAATAAAAAAATTATAGCCTTCGAACATTTTGCGAGTTGCATGAATTCACCTTTAATTAAACCCAGAGAAACTTGTTATTAAATTCAAATTATTTACATCTTAATAAGTCTTACTTTAAAAAATATACATACCTGCTGAAATTACAGTTTATTTAGATTTTTCTTATGTTTATATTCAATATTACGCGACGAAATGACCACGAAGTGACCACGTACCGTTCAATATTGGTCTATGCAAATGTGCCCAGATTTACTTTCTTTGTGGCCCAACAGGTATCTTTAAAACAAACTACTTTTCCTAACAACCAGTAGCTATGTAAACGTGAAACATTAGAACGACATTTTGTATTGAACTGGTAGAAAGTGTGAGTTTGTATGAAAGGCTCCAGTGTATTGTATACGAAATGTAAATTATTACTATTGTTTTTCGTGTGCTTTAAATTAATTTAAGGTTCAAAAGTGTATTTTATTCATTCATTTTTACGCTCTGTAAAGATAGCGCGCGTTGTTGAGTTTCACCACACTATGTAAGGAAAATTAGGCGGAAATGGGGAACGCAGTTTTTCAATACTAGATTTCCTCTGTCTACGCATAAGCAAATGTAAATCTGATTTTTTACCTAAAAAATAACATTATTTTAGGAAGACCATGTAGAATAAAACGAGTTTTTAAACAAAATATATTCCCTATAATATTATAAGCATAAAAGAACACCGCCACCGGCCTGTGTCTGTTCTCACAATGAATCGCGTTTTGTCGTTTACGAATTCTGTTATATAAATCCTAGCACCATAATAAATTACGTCACTTTTCATAACACAGTGTTTTACTTGAAACAACTATAATTATATTCAATATGAACAGGATTGTTACTTTAATAATAATTATATTAGATAGACATTTTACTCACAAAAGACAAGGCGCTCTTAGCATAATCAAATAATAATATATTGCATGCACTTTATCTACTACCATGGTTATTTCAAAACATTAAATTTAGCAAATATCTATATAAAATTTGGGGCAACTAATTTAAACGCTTCGAGCTTTAATAGGTAGAATAAAATAAAGATTATTTACTAATAGATATCATTAAATATTTTCGAAATCAATTCGCGATACATATGAAACTTATTTTGTTTTTGTAGCTTCACGCTGTATATATGAGACATATATAAAAGGATAAGCAGAAGGGATCTAGTTTTAAGACACTCCTATAGTTTTGAAGCATTTTGTTGAGTGGCAGAACTCAACGCCGCGTTTTTGCCTCAATACCAGAGCGTAAAAGTTAAAATATTCGAAACCACAACTATCGCGTTACAATCACCCACTTGTGCCGCTGTGCTACGACGGCCTCATACCAATGTACCATAAATCAAATAACATTTTCATACAAGAACATTACAGAAAAGATGAAAGCAATGATTGACGAAACAAATTCTGCATGTCAATTTATCACCTACAGAACTTGTCCTTGTGATTTGTAATATTGCACTGTTCTATATAGATAAATACAACTGGTTTCTTGCGGTAGCATTTCTTCAAAATATCTATACATAATATATTTATTTTTACTTTTTGTATAGGTATGTAATATTTTGTTATCGATTAATAAAAAGTTTTTTTTATGTTATTCACATTGTATTGAGAAATTATTTTAGAAAATTTAATTAGAAAAATTATTTTTAATTTTACTGTGTGTGTGTATAATTAGATAAATTAAAATATATTTCTTGACACTTTACCACACATTGTATTTGTGGTAGTGTGGTTTTAAATACGAAAAATACGATAGTTTTTTATAAGTTCTCAATATTATTTTAAAGAAAAAACAAGATGTTCCTTTTTTTTTTTTTTTTTTGTGACGCTGGGAAATGCTTTTACGCAGACCATCCGCAAGCAAGTCTGAAAGACCTACGTGCGCATGGTTCTGTGGGACTCATCGGGGATAATACGATACTACCCACTAAAACCCAGCGGAACCCTCACCACCTACGTGGAGACGCCGCAGGATCACTCGCGTATGCCACTACGACGAAACAAGATGTTCCTGCACCAACTTAGATACGAAATAATCACATATTTGTATCTACACATATAAATTTAAAAAAACAAAAATTATCGTGTGAAAATAACGACATAATGGGATAAGCATCTCCGAAGCAAGTTAGCAAATGAGCGACATTTCGCCGAGCTCCGAACGGTAATTAACGCTGTCACTCAACTCGAGTCCCGACACCCTCCATTTAAACAATTATGTAAGACGGCGCGCTTAGTACATTTTTTCACGTACGGTACGACAAAAGGTTGTAATTATAAAAATAAATAATATCATATTTTAAGGCCAGTCGTGGCGCAGAAGCACAAGCGTGGAGCGTCAACAGGTTTTGGGTTCGATTCTCACTGGAGAAAATGAATTATTTAAATATGTTCATTTTCTCACTCTAGTAAAGAGGCAGAGCGAGATATTAAAGTAATGTCTACGTAATACGGTAGAACGCAGAGAACGGAAGTGTCGTAATAGGAACGGAGTATCTTAACCCAGCTTTCCTCTGCTTACCCGCTATGTAAAAATTGGGCGATGTGTGGGGAACGGAGTGTCTAAACATTAGGTAAAACCGCAGCGTAAAATTTTAAAGAAAACAGAAAACATTTACTAATTTACGTATTTACAGTACATCTACTTAAATAATAAAGTATTTCAATATTTATTTCATTGGAAGCGATTGTGGCGCATTCGCTTCGCTTGGGAGAATATTTACATTGATAATATATAAAATATTTTGTATAAACTAAATTTACCAGATCTAATTAATAAAAACAGTTTTTTCCTTATAATAAATGATAATGAAGAGTAGAGACGAGGAGATAATTTATATCTTTATTCCCTAAGTAAAGGAAATACTGCTATATGTAAACTAAGCATTTTCTAATGTCGGATATTACAATATTAATAGCTGTATTAAATTGTCCATATACTTTCTAGGCAGGCAGAAATGTAAATATACTTGTATTTTCTGCCTAATTCTAGGAGAACAAGCTCAAGTCAGTTGTCCATATTATTCCAATCATTTATTACTGCATCGTTTTCTCCATAAATTACTTGAAAATTCCAACTTTTTCCATTCTTGTTAAGTATAGGGGTTAGATCTGGAGCCCCTCTAAATGGCTGCCTTGTCAAATTCTATAATAATTGCAAGGGACGCGATTTTAGGGTAATGGTTCATTCAATAAAAAGGATACGGGATTTTCAAACATTTATTAATGATAATCACTCAAGCAAACTTATAATAAAATGGTAATGACATATCTGAAATTTAGTAGCATCCTTAAAATCTAGGAATATACAAATATATATTAAATATACTGTACATCATTATTAATAGGCCTAACTTTATAGGTGCTATTGCATTTTCTTCGATTGGCTATTACTATTATTTGTTTTATTTAAATAAAACTATAATATTTACATTATAAAATATAATCATTTATAGCTATAGGCTCCAGAAAGGAAATTCATCACAATTCGTGATTTTCTGGCACTTAATTTCATTGAAAAATATGCGCTGGACATTATAGCAGCCAAAAACTATCGTTGCGCTCCGAACTGCGCTATAAAGGCTTTACGTAATGTAATTATATTTTTATAACAGGTTCAAATCAACTAGTGGCGTTTTTGCTCTATTTCTAATATGTCCTCGGATAATTATTATATGTTGTGTAGATATATTACAACCTTTTTTATAGAAACTTGTATGAAACTTTCACGATTATTGCCATTAGAAAATCACATTTCTGAGATAATTAAGTTATAATTACGTACATTACTTTATCGTTATACAAAAGTATTATATACAATCAATACGGTAACTATATTTGTTTTTGAAAAAGTAAAAGGGTGCAAAAATGATTACCTAAAGGTATCTATACTAAATTATAATGTAAATTTCACTGATACTAATAGAAATTTTGTCAAAAAGTACGACGAGTGAACGGGGAACGAAAAAACTGTAGAATGTTCTCAATTTGACGTGTTTATTTTTATAGGTAGTTTCGCAAAGTAAATCTACATATTGTACTAGACTAATAAAATGTAATGAAGTATTAAAAGCATTAGAGTGCAGTCTGGCAATGGCAGACAAACTTAGCTTATTAGAAATTTGCTTCTGTCTGGGAACCTTATCTATAGTAATAATGAAAGTAAGACAATACAAGTTAGTTAAGAAGTTATTAATCTTATTTGCTTCCTTTGAAGGGATTTGTCGTAATTTTCGAGATTTAACCGAACTAGTAGGTACCCTTTTTGTTATTAGAAAAAGTGTATATTTAGTTAAAAAAGTTCTAATTGAAAAAAAGAAGAAAACATTTATTATTAGGCTAGGATAATGTAAAAGGTGCCCCTTTGTGAAACTGGAAAGAGTGTAAAAGAATTTGGTAGTTGTAAGTTCGATTCTCAATAAAAATTGTTTGTTGCTTTTTTAAATATTTACATGCATCGATTTATCTATCTATCTATTTAAACTAAAATATTTTGTAAATATCTATAACTAAAGACTAGCGACGACCTTCAAAATAGAAGAAAAGTGGGGAAAAGGCAGATCAAGTCGCTACTTATTTAAAATGTATTTTTAAATTAAAATGTCACTGACACATTGTCTTCACTCTTTTTACAATCTGAAATGCACTTGGAGCCAGTCCAGCAAAAAGGCCGAACCGTATTGAGCTCAGTAAATCAAGCCGTACTAATGTTTATTGTGGATGACCCGCTGTATATCCCCCGGCTACGTGAATAGATTACTCATATGTATTGATAATAGTTATTACTTGAAAATAGCTTCCATATACAGGAGTATGCTATTTTTTTAGAACAGGAATAGAGAATCAAATTTTAAGATAATTTATGCTCCGCTTTTTTTTGAGTGGTGCAATTTAACGCCGCAATTCATCTAACAGTACCAGATAATGAAAATAATTCTGCTCCCTCTCACTGTACCACGATAGCGTTTGGATAAAATATGCTGGATAAAAAAAAATACTATAGAGTTTCTAAGTACTTAAACGACTACATTTTACCCAAGCTATTACTTAGTATTTAGATAATTTTATAATTTTATTACAGTTAAATTTATTTTCATTCAATTTTTATATTTTTTGTTATACGCGACACAAACCAATGATACAAATAAAAAAATCTTATTAAATTTAATTTGTAAAACTGTTATGATTGCGTTGACGTAATATAATAGTCTGAGGAGTATACTTTCAAAAGACTTTCAATGCCCTGAGGTGTAAAGATGACTCACTTTTGTGAGTTACTGATTCAATTATTACATAAAATTTATAAGGAAAATAAGTTTATTGTTTGTTGAATTTGTGTGTTTGTTTTTTGTTCTATATTTGTATTATGTGCATTATATACTATTTTATGCTTTATACTTTTCTTTTATGTACAACAGGGCAGCCAGAGAAAAACTAAACTGTTAAAACATTTCACATTGAGTAGCGAAACTCAACGTCGCTCTCGACACTGACTCACTCGCTTCCGATCTCCACTGTCCGCTATATTCTGGAGGCATTGCGTATAGAGTGACGGAACTAAACGCCACGCTTTGCCTCGTTACCAGAGCGGAGAAATTAAATATTTCATTTCCTAGAATGGAGATCGAATTCACAATCTGCCGTGTTTACAGTTGCACATTTGTGCTCCTGCGCCACGACTGACCTATAATTTAACAATATTTTAAATGATTATTCATATTATAAAGGAGGCCAGTCGTGGCGCAGCGGCACGAAGTGTGACTGTAAAACCGACTGGTTGTGGGTTCGATCCCCACTCGAGGAGATAAAATATTTACTTGAATTTATATTTTCATTTCTTGGCTCTGGTGTCGAGGCTAAGCGCGGCGTTGAGTTCTGCCACTCAACACGCAATGCCTTCAGAGTTCGGCAGAAAGTGGGGAACGGAGTGTCTTAACACAAGGTTCCCTCTGCCTACCCTGCTGTGTGCGGGATACAGCGTGAAGCTGATTTTTTTTATCATAACTCGGTTACTTAAGTGAGGACATAGCACACTAATGGCTATCTAGACTACCTGCATCTAACCCAATTGATAGATCTACAAAGTAAACGAGCGTGTCATAACGCTTGTTCTAGAAAACCGTCACTTATGGAAAATTGATAACAACAAATTGGTTCTAAGGGTGCCATAGCTTGGGAAGTATGAACATGCGTCCGATTGTTGTTTGTATGTATGTAATTTATTGAATAGAGTCACTTTTATCACTTTTCATAATTTATTTAATACTTGTAGCGAATGTTTTCACTATTTTCTTATTATTAAAATAAGTATAATTCTTAGTTTGAATTTGAGGCCATCAGCGCAGGAACACAAATGTGTAACTGTTAACGCGACAGGTTGTTGATTTGGTCACAATTCGAGAAGATTCGCTCTGGTATGAAGGCAAAATTGCGGCGTTGAACTCCGCCACTCAACACGCAACGGCGACAGAATTTAGCGAATAGTGGGGAACGGAGTGTCTTAACTCTAGGCTCCCTTTGGTTTTGTTGAATACGACAAAATTCCTTACTTATGCGCCCAGTTCATATCTTATTCAGCGTTTACGATCTGCTTGAGTATCCAATATAACAAGTGTCATAACAAGCTTTCACATTTCTAGTATTATGTGTTACATATTTTGTGTCCACAACAAAAGCTTTAATGTCACAAAATAAATATTAATAATAACAAAATCGTTTTAACTTATCATCACGTTTCTTAATAATTTAATCAATTCAGTTATATATCGCTTATAGGCTTAGAATATAACATCTAACTACCTATATATATATGTGTATATGTGTATATATATATATATATATGTGTATATGTGTATATATATATATATATATATATATATATATATATATATATATATATATATATATCATATTGTAGTTGTATTTATATATTTGAGGATGTCGTAGCGTAGGGCGCAAGTGGTGCTATGGTATCAAGGCAGTGCCTCGGAATTTTGGCGGAAACGAAGTATCTAAACACTAGGTCTTCTCTGCCTACCCTGCTTTATATGGTATACAGCATGAAACTGAAAAAAAAACATTATCTAACATTTAACATATTTCCATCGAAATACTTTCTAAGCATTTTGTAAAAAATTGAGGCCAGTCGGGGCGCAGTGGTACAAAGTGTGACTGTAAAACCGACTGGTTGTGGGTTCGATCCCCACTCGAGGAGATGAAATATTTACTTAAATTTATATTTTCATTTCTTCGCTCTGGTGTCGAGGCAAAGCGCGGCGTTGAGTTCTGCCACTCAACACGCAATGCCTCCAAAATTCGGGAGAAAGTGGGGAACGGAGTGTCTTAACACTATGTTCCCTCTGCCTACCCTGCTGTGTACGGTATATAGCGTAAAGCTAATTTCATTTAATACATCAAAATGTAAACGGTTATCTCAACCGTGTCCCTGTAGAACTAAACGCAGCATTTCTCCCCAAAGAGCGAGAAAATAGCTATTGTATAAACAATTAAAACACGAGATTATCCACTTATATTTGAGATTAAGGCTTCTAAAATTACAAAAGCCAGTTAATGATGTCACAGTTCGCCCGAGCAGCGTCTACGTGCAATTATCTATAGCAATTTGTTGTGAAGTAAGATTTTCCCGCGGCGTGTCGTGACTCGCCCTGCGCTTTCTATCACGGGGCTGTCCTCGGTACATTATGACGTATAAGATTTAATGATATGGAATATCAAACTAATAATATCCTGAAGGAAATGGTTACGACTAAGCGTTCGAGTCGTTCTTACACTACCGGTAGGTAAGTTGGCAACGTTACGCGTCTAAAGATGTCTATCTTGTTGACGACTGTTGAACGGGTTGTTTTAGGGTCTGGTTTTTTTTTTTGCTTAGATATATTCAACGTAGAGTTGTGAAACTTAATGTAGAATTATTTATTCTTGGAATAGTATTTGAACCCAAATCCATCGTGCTCTTTTAATTTTGACTGCTCCACAGCGACGTTTGTTATTTATAAATATTATGTAGTATTTTGAGTTATTAAGTTTCTTCTTATTTATAAGAAAGACGTCAAATATTTATAAGGTCGTCGAAATTCATTACTTAAGTATTCCCGTTGGTAGACACGAGATATGCTAGACAAAGTGCAGTGTTACGATCCGTCACTCAATACAACATAAGATGTCAATAAAATCAATTGGAAGGTACGGGACTTAGTATCTTGATATCACGTTCCTTTTATCTACCCAAATTTACGGGAAAAAATATGAAATGAAATGAAAAAAGCTTAACTTTATTTAATAACACACCTATATAATATTATTAAACATTTGTATTTTAATAGGTTTTAGATTACAGTAAAGATTACATTTATTTATCTCAGAATCGAATCTGCAATATCCAAATTGCGAGACAACCTTCAGGTTGCCGCTTTGGAACTATCGATGCCTGTTTGCTAATTTAATGAAAGTGGGTCGGTCTGTTTAATTATATTGTTTAAAGCTTAACTTTATTGATTCCATTACGTTGCTTATAATTAAAACTAATCGAGTGGTATAATCCATTATAAATTTCAAGGGCGTTTATTGCAAAATCTTACTATAGCTACAACTTCACGCATTTCAAGGTAGAAATAAGGAACTTAGTGTTTAGACACTGCGCTTCTCACTTTTCGACCTGGTTTCGAATCATTGCGTGTTGAATGGTGGAACTTAACGCCGCGCTTTGTATATCGGAGCTTGAAACAGTTAGTCTGTGCCCTACTGCTTCCATTTAATATAAAATTATTAATAATTATATTTTTTATAAAGTACATATATGTCTTATAAATACATATAAGCTTTTATAGTTATTTGGATACGTAGTGCGGAAGTATAAATTATTTATTGTTTTGTTAATACGGAAACTGGAGGTAGGTACGTACACACGTCCATATATTCCTCTCGTGAGAAATAGTAATTGCACAGTATTTGCACTTAAGGTTATTAAATATATAAAAATAAACAATTTCAATGCACTTTAAAAAGAATAAAATATATATATGGAAATTATTTATAAATATACAATCAGATATAAACTTGCCTACAATTTTGCCATACATGAGAATCGACCTTGCTCCCATCTTAACAATGCCAGTTAAACTAGCTTGTGATAGTACTTAAAGAATCATCGTAAATCTCATTGTTAAAACATCTTTTGCAATTCATATAGATATAGAAAGGCTGAGTAAGTTGTTTGTCCTTGATCAGATGTGCACTGGTAAAAGGTCACTGACCGTACTTGCGATTAATGATACGACGACGTATTAATTGGTATGTTATATTTATTTGTTTATATAAGAATTAAGTATATTAATAAAAATAATACAACAACAGTTTTTTTGCGAAGCCAAAGTGTTGTAAATATTATTTTTGCCGAATTATGTACGCGTTTCATTCGTGTGTATTGTTTTTTTTTTCGGGCCAACCTTTTTGTAAGTAAAATTTCTGGGATGAGCACTGACCTACCGTACCCATTTTTATCCTACCGTACCCAATAAAGCTTTTAAGTAACAGCTCCATAGTAGTAAGCCAAGTGTAGAACACGGGAAACAATAATATGTTTATATGCTACTCTAAATTGGTTTTACTTAACAAAAGCTTTTAGGTTTCACTCATTGAATCACATGAAACCGGGGCACTACTGTACGCGAGTTAACTTCAAAATTTCGTCGATAGTTTGCTATGTTACGGATTTTGTGTTAAATTGTGTTTTTAACAATTTTAAAACGTTTATTACAAAAAATGTAGTTAAATTGTCCAAATATTATGCTCAAAAATAATTTGAAGAGATTCCAAAATCATATTTTTAAAGTAAGATTGTAAGCGAAATGGCCTCTATATTCACTTTCTATAATTAGGTCTAAAACATTATCACTAGCTAAGACCATTTCGGTTTCTCGGTATTATATAAACACGTATTTCTATTTTCTCTACGCTAATGTCAATACTAATCTCACCTATCCATATTAAAAGTAAGCAATTATCGAAATAACGGTTATCCTGCCTATATATAACACGATTTCTTCGAACTATAATGATAACTGTACAGTTTCCAGTTTCCTTTTAAGACACACTCGTATGAACGTTAAACGACCTTCTAATAATAAATTAATAAAAAAGCTAGAGTTGTTTTTTAACGTCCGCTGACTCATTATTGTGTTGTTGCTCACTTCACCTATATATTTTTTTTCGTCAGGCATTTCCCGTTTATTTTGAAGGATAGCAGAGGTATTCACCCAATGTATTTACTAAATTTTAGTGAAATTTAAATATAGGCAAAATTGATAGAGTAGGTGAACAAATTTTTATCTCACTAAAATTATATATATATATATATATATATTGAAATTTAATCTTGTTCAAAACTAACTAGAAAAATAAGTTAGATAAAAACAAACAAAAACGAATTCAAAATTACAAATGTGTTAAATAAAAATAGCAATTGCGCCACATTTAAATTAACTTCGATTGATCGTAAATAACGTATCGATATCAAAATCAATTTGAAATGTAATCGAGTATCAGAAGAGAATGAAAAATTCATTAAATTTGATTAATAACCAATATTTATATATCAGCTTTGTCACTCGTACAAAAATAATTAAAATCGTCAATCGTTTGACTTGACACCGGCGATACCTGTTGTATAGATGATATGATGTACGCGTTACGAATTTAAATTAGGAAGAGCATTGTCACAGTTCTATCACAACGCGTTGGAATGTACAAAGGTAGTGGGTTCAAATTTGAAAGAATATTGATTCCTATTTACGTTAAATGTCTACATTTACAACGTTTGCGGAGACCAACATAGATTACAATAACATTTTTAGGCAATCATACATTAACGTGTCTCTTCTATCTAGCTAGAATGGAAAAGGATTGCCCTCTCTGGAGTTTATAAACTATGCCGGTACGTGGTAAATGTTAAACAAAAACTGACATAGTTTAAACAAATTCTTAGTAGAAAAAAAAAATTATACTCAAAATTAAATAAGCGGAAAATAAGATGAAGTAGCTCTCTCTTTCTACAAGTAACGCACTAAATTCGTAAAAATAAAATAATGTAACAACTCTTTTACAAGTGGCGTTATGAAATTAATGATGAATGAATAGGAAACACTCACTATTTGTACAATTTAAATAGAGATCATTTGTTAAGATTACATTAAAAAAAAAATAGTTCGATGTCTTACAAAACTGAAGTGTGTAAGAGACGGGAGTGAAACTTCAGCCTTAAATAAGTAAACGTTGCATTTTCCTTATGCTACCGCATATTAGGTTAATATATAATAGACTTTCTTTAAAGCGATTTAATTAATTTATTCACAAAGACATGTTTTGTAAGAAGAACAAAACCGAACAATGCGAACGTAAGTACCATAATGGAACGAACTAATCATAAAATTAGCGTTTTTTGCAATGTTGGCAATATTTTGTGTCTCGTATCGTGATTGTATTCTTTATATGCAAAAATGTAAAAAAAAAAATGTTTGTACATTCTACTTTTCCTTTTTGCATAAGCGTTAATGAGAAATGATGAAAATTTATTAGAGTCTTTGTATTGTATTTAGTTTTAACTGTGTCATATAAATATTTTTGTGTAACATTTTCGTAAACAAGACTTCGCTGTAAGCATTATACTGTAAAAGCGACGGTTAGAGGTTCGATCCCTACTAGGGGGAAAGAGTATTTATAAATTTCCGCGCTCTGGTAACTATATAAAGATTGCGTAATGCTAAAAAATATATTAATAGTGTACATCTTAGTGTGAAAATATAAAAATAAGCTTACTCTACTCTGTAATTAGTCGAACCATTAATGAAACATTCCTTACCTGTAACAAAAATTAAAAATATATTTATTTACATATGAAATAAACAAATAAAAATGTATTACATAAATCTTGTATGTGAATAGTTACGTTACATATGTTAATATACAGATACAAGATTTATTCTAAAACATTTTTTAAAGTGTTATTCCACACTTAGGAAAGAAAAATACTTATTTAGAAAACGTATAAAAATTTGAACGCAGCGGGACTCGAACCCGCGCCTCCTGGAAACCGACCAGGCGCTCTGACCACTAAGCCATGCGTTCTCGCCAAGCTACGTCGAAATTTTTATACGCTTGTTACAACTTATTTATGTTGTTAGCTTCTCTGTAGGGAGATTTTTACAAATTTCCGCTACCCAAAGATAATTACTAGAATTATCGTTTGGCAAGAGAGAAACTATTTTTAAATATTTTAAAACATTTTTTAAAGTGTTATTCCACACTTAGGAAAGAAAAATACTTATTTAGAAAACGTATAAAAATTTGAACGCAGCGGGACTCGAACCCGCGCCTCCTGGAAACCGACCAGGCGCTCTGACCACTAAGCCATGCGTTCTCGCCAAGCTACGTCGAAATTTTTATACGCTTGTTACAACTTATTTATGTTGTTAGCTTTTCGTTTTCTAAATAAGTATTTTTCTTTCCTAAGTGTGGAATAACACTTTAAAAAATGTTTTAAAATATTTAAAAATAGTTTCTCTCTTGCCAAACGATAATTCTAGTAATTATCTTTGGGTAGCGGAAATTTGTAAAAATCTCCCTACAGAGAAGCTAACAACATAAATAAGTTGTAACAAGCGTATAAAAATTTCGACGTAGCTTGGCGAGAACGCATGGCTTAGTGGTCAGAGCGCCTGGTCGGTTTCCAGGAGGCGCGGGTTCGAGTCCCGCTGCGTTCAAATTTTTATACGTTTTCTAAATAAGTATTTTTCTTTCCTAAGTGTGGAATAACACTTTAAAAAATGTTTTAAAATATTTAAAAATAGTTTCTCTCTTGCCAAACGATAATTCTAGTAATTATCTTTGGGTAGCGGAAATTTGTAAAAATCTCCCTACAGAGAAGCTAACAACATAAATAAGTTGTAACAAGCGTATAAAAATTTCGACGTAGCTTGGCGAGAACGCATGGCTTAGTGGTCAGAGCGCCTGGTCGGTTTCCAGGAGGCGCGGGTTCGAGTCCCGCTGCGTTCAAATTTTTATACGTTTTCTAAGTAAGATTTATTCTTTCATAAAACCTTCTATCAATATGAAGAAAATATTTTCAGAAACCCCACGCCAAGGCGGCTTCGGGAGAATGACAACCGAATTTCAAGAAAAGAATATGTGAGAACACGCAGTCTGTCATTTATTCGATATAAAATTGAATTTAACATTTTTTATTAAAGAAATAATATATAGAGAAATATAAAGATAGATTTATGCAACACTACAGGCGTTCTACCGTTTAGTAACCTCCCTATTACTTAATCTTATAAAGCGCGAAAAACAATAGAACAACCGTTATTGTGGAAAAATCTCATGAAGTTAGTAACCGCGTGCGAATATTCAGTATTGTCCGTTATATCTCTATATCATACCAGAAAATCGATGTGGATTTGTCTTAAGTAGAGGTCATATTTGAATTAGTTTATTATTATTTATTACCATCCATTTTCTAATTTCGTAATAAATACCAGACCAATAACTGAAATAATATCGATAATCAATATCTTGTTTTTAAAAGCTGTTAAAAATTAAAATTAAAAATTCTTGCTTTTATTTGACGTAAAAATTTTAAAGGCCTATTACTAAAATTCTGAGGCCAGTCGTGGCGCAGGGGCGCAAAATGTGACTGTAAAGCTGACTAGTTCTACCCTACTATGTGCGAGATACTACGTGAAGCTGATTTGATTTTAACTAAAATTCTTATTTCATAATTTCATTACCGAAGGCATAAAGAGCAATATATTTATAAAACGTTTGAAACATAATATTTCAATCTGTGATTCATAAAAAGTGATCGTTTGAACTATTCTCATGCCAATCAATTTTTAAATTCATAATTCGGTTCAACTACATCATTTGTTTTTGTAATATCGTGTTACTTACTATAAATGTTATTCAACTGTAAGTGCTCTATTACATATCGAACTCCATCCATCCTTGAAGAAAATAAGAACATTTTAGGAGTCAAATTATTTAAATCTTACTTCTTATTCACTTCTCGTTCCAGCAACAAAAAGCTCGGCGTTAAGTTCCGCTAATCCCGTCTTTATTTATTACTTTTGCTACAGTTTGATGTGTTACGATAACTTAAAGCGAGTTATCAATTTATACATATAACAAAACGATAAATAGTTTCTCCTTAGTTTATATTTGAAATCCTATACTCTATAATAATCTATTCACAAGCAAAATGTTTATGAATGAGGATAAATGAAACCTATTATGTAGGCCAAATACATTATATATATATATTGTCTTCACTTCTGTATATCAAAACAAATTAAATACCAATAGTTTATATTTAAGACAAAATAAAGTAATACAAGAAATTGATGCAAAAAAAATCACAACTGAAAGCGAGTTGAGACAATGGAAAGTTTATCTTAATTCGATTTTTACTTTAATTTTCCCATATAATATTTGCAAGTAAATAATATGGTCATCAATCAGCCTTTCGGAATTTGCGTGCAGAGTCCTACCGAGAAATTGTACTAGAATCGGTAAGATCCAAATCTTTACCAACATAAGAACTCTATAGCAATTTGAATAAGTGTTATAACAGAATGCTTACAATCGCTTAATAGGTCGTGACTTATTGTTCAATATAATTTGGAGAAAATATATCGTGAGTGGAGAGTGTAAGGTCGGTAATTGCTTGAAGTGATCTCTGATATTTGAACGGAACGTGGTAAAGTAATGTCTGTCATTGATAGACAAAAACGTGTTTTATTGCGATTGAATTTGATATATTGTTACAAAGTGCATCCGGTCGCAATATTCGCGTGTTGAATCAATTTGAGGTGTTCGATGCGTTCTTTAGAAATATGTGACCAAATTTTAGTTATTATATTTTGCATTCTTAGCGTATTTAAAGGGTTTGAGGCATTTTTTAAATTAAAATTTATTTATATTAAATCCACACATGTACATCTTGGAAGAAACTGCGTTCTGACTAGGAAAAACCTAGGATAATTAAAAAACATACTTTTGTAGAAAACGTATAATTTTCGATATTTTTTTTTAACTAATAAAACTTTAAATAAGTTAAAAATAATTATAATACAGTTTAAAAACCGCACAAAATCTTAATAATCTATTCTTGTTACAACGTCGAACCACCATAATGCAACAGCTAAACTCTATCCATTGTTGTCATTGTCCTAAAAATGGATATCGAAGTCATACGTTAACATTTTTGATTCTAAGCTGAAACGAGTAAGGAAATACAATTAAGACCGAGCAGAGATAACTCGGTCGTGCCAAGGTTCAAAGGATCGAGATTAAATTTAATAACTTCAATATGATTACACAACATCAAGAGAATGCACATTACGGTTGAGGAAAAAAAATAACAATCGTGCAGTTACCATTTTATGGCGCGTTACTTGGTTTGTAAAAATAAATTCCGAGTACAGCAAAATGTAACAAATTGAAGTAGTAAACGGATAATAAAAAGGTAGTTCGTAAATCAGATATGTACGCGTTAATGAAATAGGTTAATAAAATTTTGAATGTAACGAGATATAAAAATCAAAATATCTCGTCGTATTTTAAATTTGAAAAAAATGGAAAGGTCAAACAGCGGTAATTCACCTTGTGATCTCAAATGACCACCAGTTAGTTTGTTTTTCTGTATTTCCCGTATAGTAATAAGACAATAGGCAGAGGGAAGCTTGTGTTAAGACAATCCGTTCACCATGTACGTTGACTTTTCGACGGTTTACGCATTTAATGAACTCTATGCGGCGCTTTACCTAATTACTGAAGAGAAAAAAGAAAATATTAAATAATTCCCTCGAGTAGACATCGAACGACCCTAACGCTTACACTCCTTCGTTTGAGCCACTGCGCCACGATGTCACTAGTTTCTTAATCAAATATTGAATGAACGAAAGCGACATAACATAATTCTCTCCTTAATTGTTCATCTTTGAACTTTATACGAAAAAGGCATTATTAAAATTGACCTTTTCCGTAATAATGTTCGTCTAAGCACTTATTACGAACACGTAATGCTGGTAACACGTTACAGTATAAGACGTCATACGTATTTAAACTACATACATACATATGTACTCATATATAACGGTATTCAAACAATGGAGTGGTTTTTGCGATTTTACAAATTACCCACTAGTGCCGTTATTCTTGCTTTGTAACATTTTTATATGTGAACGATATGTTAATTTTGAAAGTATGCGGGCTTAAGATCATTTTTGTTTTATTTTCTTGTTGCGGTGAGAATGTTTTGCTTTTAATTTTACAAAAATGATGTTGTATTTATTATTATGTTTAAATTTATTTCAGGTCAGCGACCCACAGTGAAAGAACGTTACATTTAAAGTACGATGGTTGTGGGTTCGATCTCTACTAAGAAAAAAAGTGTCTCCTTTTCCAGGCATATGCTAGGAGCTTAAAGCTGAAAAAAATATTTTAATGTCTGCTAAATATTTTTTTTTTGTAACAAATTGTTTTTCTACTTACTTAACTAAACATTTTATACGGGCATAATAAAATGTACTAAACAATAACTAACATTAATATTTCTTGAAGTATGAAACAATTTTTATAATAAACCAATTCGGAAATGCTATAGAAGTAGATTGTATCTCGTCCCGGAAGTACTTATAGGTTCGTTAAAGCTGTAGCGATAACCTCGTTAAATAAAGTTTTTACGACAAATAACTGAATTTAAAAAATTACGTCATCTTAGCTAAGCTGAGATTCACCTCATTGGAATGATTGGTTGACAAAGCTCGAACACTTAGTAATATAAATTTAATTATAAAAATATCGATATTATGATTATATTATTATTATGATTATTACCCTTATTTAGAATGTATATATATATATATATATATATAAATAATTCCACTGCGTCCCGCCAATCAAAAAATAGAAAATACAATGAAAATAGTACGAATGAAAGAAGACATACTCGTATAAATGGAAGAAACTAAAGCAGAAGTTTTGGAATACTCTTTTTCTTTTTTCACAAATCAAATTACACGTAAAATTGGCGTCGAAAGTCTACAAAAGTTAGATTGCAGACACGAAGCTTCGGGGACTCCCTTCGCCTAATTTAACTTCGTGGAGGAGAATGTCAATTTTATTGCCAAACCTGTAGATATATATACAAATAGACACGTGGAATATTTTAGGCAAATGAAAAATAACGTCTTAGTGTAAACGCGATGGTACTGGGGTGGATTCCCGCTCGGGGGAATTTTTGTTCCTTGCTCTGGCAACAACACAAAGCATGGCATTAAGTTTCTACACTCAACATGCAAAATCGTGGAAAATTGTCGGAAAGCTTAAAAAATCTTATAATTTAAATTGTTATTTTTAAATCTTACTACACAATATGACTTATAGAAATAATATGAAGAAAGACCATGTTAAATCAAATTCACTATTGCTATTTCGAGACACAATTTTTCTTATTAAATTATCTATTTTGCAATAAAAATATTACAATAATATAAATAATTTTCTTGCATTATATTTTTGTTAAATTATAAATAGATTACGTTTTTGTTTACAAAACGAGAATAAGAATTTCATAAACAAATGTTTAAAAAACTTTTTATTTCTATAATAAATATAGTTTTCTGTGTTGCGTTCAAACACCAGAATGCCACGCCTGTTTAAAATATAATAAATCGCATTTTAAATAATAATTGAATAATATTTATTTATAGAAAGTTTGCCAGTGGTTATTTCAGTTTAAAAAATATAAATAAATCTTAAAAGTTATAACAAACACTATTTGCATTCAATCACAACACAACAATTAAAATAAACATTATTATATTATTTATTTAAAATGTACGTTCTAATATATATCTTTTTTATTTTACCTCAACTATTTCCAGCTTCAGGCGTTACAAAGATTGAAAACAACATGATGACTTCACACTTTTTCCCCCACACCATATACTGAGGGAAAACTGGCTTTCTCGCAAAAAATATGAAAAATATCAAAAATATCTCAATACGAAGCTACCACGTAATAAAATATCATTTTATATCAACCAAAGTCAACTCAAATACATAACGATTGCATCAAAGATTTTCCCTCTTTACGCGACATGTAAATGTGAACGATATAATCATATTACAAAGTCAACGTTATAAAAACTTTAATTTATAAGTATATCTGATATCCTATAGAGATTGCGGCACACGGAAGTATGCTATTAAATAATTTCCCTATACAACCGCAACCGACGCCACTCACGTTACACTCTACGGTGGGTACGGTGGGTCTCTGTATAATGTTGTGGACAATCCAACTAACCAAAGATGTGATAGGTTCCCACGTGAGCGTACTGGGTGATTTTATTGTGGTCTGAAACAGGATTGTCTAGATTCTTTAGCAGAACTAAATTGTGGATTAGTTTGTATTGTTTATTATATTTTTTTTCAGCTTTACGATTAATCACAGTAGTTGTATAGCCCAAGGGACCCTAGCGTTAAGACACTTCGTCCCCCACTGTTCGTTGAATTCTGGAGCTATCGCGTATTGTTGACTAGAGCGAAGAAATGAAAATATTAAATATTTCATTTCCTCGAGGGGGAAATGAACCCACGACCCGTCGCGTTCATAATCACACACTTGTGCCCTTGCGCCACGGCTGAGCTCATGATTTGTTATAATATATATGATTAATGGATATATGTATATGATGAGTAGTAGTGACACGGCGGCGTCTGACTGTTTCTTTTCAAGTGTATTATTTATTTCATCTTCTGTCTATGGCAAAACAGCAAAGTGCGTCGTTATATTCCGCCACTCTATAAGCAAGTTTTCTAGAAAAAGCTATATATATATATATATATATATATATATATATATATATATATCTTTATAGCTCTACGTTCGTGTTACTGATGAAAGGTGTTTAGCTGTAGGCAATAATAGATTGTCGGCTTGAATTCCACTTAAGCTATAGTTTATAATTTACAGAAGCTGTATTTGAACTGAGTAGGAATCGAACCCACAAAATAATCATTCATACTCATACTCTTTGCACTTATATAGTTATAAAGTATAGCAGCTTTCTTGTAAAATGTAATAAATAATACTTTAATTAAAAAAAAACTTCAAACTCTCCAACAGTAGTGATGACATAACATTTTGACATAAAATATTCTATCAGCTATTATCTCAAAATATCTTTGTAATGTAACATGTGAACTTTAAGAGATACACACACACACACACACAATGATGATATTAAATTGTATTGATTGGTTTCTTTCTCCTTGTAGTCATTTGTTGTCGACAACTCAACATCAACATCTTTTATACAGAGTATAAATGATTTATTAATAAAAATGACGTAGGTCTTTAATAATAAGTGAATTTTATTTTTAGTTTTAACATTTTTAAAGTGTTATTCCATACTTAGGAAAGAAAAATTTGGAACTCGAACCCGCGCCTCCTAGGAGCCAATCACCGACCTGGTCGGCTTCCAGGAGGCGCGGGTTCGAATCCCGCAAAGTTCAATTTTCCATACGTTTTCTAAAATAAGTATAAGTGAATTAACCAAAATAATGACTAACGTGTTTTATAGCATGTGTCTAAAATTATTTATAAGTTAAATATTATCATAACATTCCAAGACTTGTTGATTTCGTAAAGAAAACAATATTATACCAGAAGTGGTAAAGTAGTTCTAATATGAAACTTAGATGTTTATTATTACTATTTAAAATATATTTTTATTATCTATAAAATAACAAAAAGATCATCGTAGCACAGTAGGACAATGTTTGTCTGTATACTTACGCGATAATTACGGGCTCGATCCCGCTCAGGGCAATATTTTTTTTTGACTGCTTCGGTAAGCAGAGCATTGAGTTCCGCCACTCAATACATAAAGCTACGAATTAGTGCGAAAATTGGAAAAATCAAGTTCTTGAGATCACTCTGGTTGCCTACAATGCTATGTAGAATAAAGCTATTACACCTTTATGTATTCAAAGCTTTTCAAAATTAATATAATCTAATATATACAATAATTGGTCCGTCTATATTTTTCGTTCAATCACAAATCACGATCGCTTCAAGGAAAGTTTATATATAAACCACTACTGGTTTTAACCTATTCTCCAATAGAAAGGGCTCATTTACGTAACGTATATTACGATTTCTATTATCGTATCAATAGAATTAAATTAAGTTAAAACGATAACGAGGCAAGTAATTGACGCGTGAATATTCTCAATTATAGATACATATATGCATATTTATATGGGAATTTTTATCGCTTTTTTTTAGTTTTTAGTAATAGATACTTAATCTGTCATTAACAATTAATTTGATAAGCTTACTTAATTTATTTTAACGAAGGTTTATTTGTATAGATTAAAATAAAAGGAGACAAAATAAAAAAAAGGTTATCAAAAAAGATATTTTTTTCTCTTTACACTCTGTGTCCCGCATTATGTTTCGAAACGTTGCGCGTTGAGATACCGCGATTTGTCTTATTAACACAACGAAGAAATAAAAGTAGTTCCTTACCCCGATTGGGAATCGCATCTGCATCCGCCGCGTCTACAGTCAGACGCCGATACCTGCGTGCGCCACGGTGATGTGAAAATCAATTTACCCTATAAAATAAAGCTTGGCGTTGAGTGCATTTGTGGAAATTATTTCTACATCTTTATTTTATAATACTCTGTGAACTTTACACCTCTAACATTACGAACATATTAAAACTACTTACGAAAATTTAATTAAAAGTTTGCTCATTATTTCACCAGCAACTCCATATAATTAATCATTAGCACCGGTATTAGTGCTAATAGTATGTAAAATGTCTACCAGCACTTTGCATCAGTACACGTTTACGACAGTTATTAGAAAATCACATTTCACATACATAAAGTAGTACATATGTATAATAAAATATTAACTTCCTGATGTTACTACGTACATATTGTCATAAGAATCTTTGCGGCGACTCAACAGTAGAATAGATAGATCTAGTTTGCTTGTTTGTAACTGTTGTATAGCAGATGTGCCTAATAATTCACTTAATTTTAATTTTTGTCATTCAATTTTACACTTTCCGTATAATCGGAAATTTTCGGAATTTAAATGCCGCACTTCCATAAGGCAATTGAAGTTAGCAGATTACAAAGACTGTTCTAGCACAGCGGCGACTACAAAAACGAGGGTTGTGTATTCCTACTCGGAGGAATTAATTATAATCATTTCTTAGCTCTGGTAACTAGCGCCCATATCTTAACAACAGGTTCCTCTGCCTAGACTACTTACTATATGCGGGATAAATAAAGGAACAAATTAAATGACATAAAATTAAATTTAAGCATTCCACCTACTAAAACTAAAAACCACTACTATCGTATACACTCAACTACGCTATAAAACACCAAAATTAGCAAAACAACAACAAAAAAACCAAGTGATGCCTATCTCATTTCAGATTAGAATCATAAAGAAAGTAAGAGTTATATCGTCAAAGTTCCCGAGTTATCAATTAAAAATCTTCACAACATAACGAACTCGATTTATATGGTTAATCTAAAGCCCTTTACCATCAACGCTCGGGGCTACGTACTAATGGTGGTATGTAGCTGTTAGCTTATATAATGTTATATCGATGTCTGTCTGTGATTAATATCGAATGCATAACGTAAATCCAAAAGTTAGTTTATGGTAATGGGTTTTTTTTTATAAATAAAAAATCCTAGTTCTACTCTAGATTAGCGGTTATATGTTCATATCCTACTCTATTTAAATAGATTTGTTTTTATTAATTTATTTTATTATATTATATATTAATTTATAACCTGAGAAGGATTTGTTTGTTTAAAAAAAACGACATGGGATTGACGAAAACAAAAAGTAAGCATTTTTTTAACTATTACTTTTTTACACATTGTAAAAGCAACAAAAATAAACACAGTATTTTCAATTGCTCTCTTTCAGTAATGTTATTTAAAAATAAAGTAAAGTGATTTGCAAAAATCTTTCCAAGTAAAAATATAGCAGCCGTATCAAAATTTCGTGGTTTTGGTAGTAGAAGTGGCTCAGTCACCTAGAACGGCTTGTCCCGTGGTATCCAATATCGCTTATAAGTCTATTATAATCTAAACTTTATTATATATTATTATTGAACATAAATAATGCGTTAAGGTATATAGCAACTATGACATTAATAAGTTCTTTGATTTTCACGATTATTACACATTTTAAATGAAACTATTTTAACCGGATTTTACAATATATACGCGATTAATCCGGTTAAAATAGTTTCATTTAAAACTATGACATTAAAATTAATGAATGTAAATACATTCTCTTAGAAAAAAAATCAGTTTCATTAAAATTTCAATTTATATTTATGTTTTTTCAAGCTGTGAAATGTATAATATAAAGTTAGAAACGTTTTCGTTTCATAGCACATTTCGCACATAGCAGGGTAGGCAGAGCAACCCGGGGGACCTAGTGTTAAGACACTTGGTCCCCATTAAGTTCACTTCCGTTCCTCTTTCCTACGATTTCTCGAGGCATTGAGAGTTAAGTGGCGGACACAACTCCGTGGAATCAACTACAGGTAAGTGCCCCTGCGCCGCGACAGCACCAAAAAAATATCAATATCATGGATATGTGAAGAAGGCTAAATACTTCATTACATATTACATACATTCTCATATCTTTGTTAACTTATTTATGAAAAAAATTCTTTATGTAACTACTTCATCTTTGCACTCATCCGATTTCCGTGGTTCCTTCTATTTTAAGGCCCACGTAGGTCACGCCTGAGTTACTTTAAACTATGACAAATTAAACCCAACACCACAATACCTTTGAAACCGCTCGAACGTAGATTACGATCTCAATTTACAAAGCTTTTATATCGAATAAAAAGTTTACTAGAAAAACGAAAGGTTTTAGGCGGTCACGTGTGAAAAGATATACGATAACACAACTTTCAATTAATTTTACATAATAACATTATTGCACAGATTTTCCACATAGTTCGGTAATCACCGCTGATGAAGCGTTAAGGAAAACCATACCGTCTTATTGAAGCGACGACCAACTCTTTGTTATTTGCACATTTCTCTTTTTTATTTCAATTTGTATTACAATAACTAATCAGTTAAGCTTATTAAAAATTAGATATACTGCATTTTTTCCATTAAATGTAACAGCAGTAAGGAGTTTTGTAAGCCGCGCTAAGCACTGATATTTTAGGATGCCGCATGAAAAATTTCCAAATTTCAATTAACCTTTTTATGAGACAGTTGGTGGAAGAACAAAGAAAATATTGTAGAGCGGAAAGTAAACATTTCAGCAATACCGGAGTGGTACAAAAACACTACTTTGTAGTTCTTTCAAAAATAAACTAGTGGAATAGACGATGACGGTTTACGTTGACCCTTTTAAGAATGAAGTTTAAATGGATCAAAGAAATAGCTATTGGTCATTTTATTTTTATCCCCTCTGGCATAGTGGTAGCATGCACGCCTATACTGCAGGTAGGTACTCGCAACATATTCCTTATAGGTACAACTTGTTAAATAATGCAACATTAAACACGAGCTATTTGATTATAAACTATATTTTTTTTTAATTTACCTCTAAAACATGGTAATATATTTAAATAAACTAAAAATTTTATAATATAATATCTAATAAACTAGTTAAACCTTAAGTTATTTAAACTGAAGTTATTTATAAAACGAACACTCCGACAAACAATTCACTTGGTTATTATAGTTATAGACTATAGTTACGCCCGGTAAGATGATATTTACAAAAGTTTTTGTAAAACGTGATCATATTGTGCCTATTCAAATAATAATTATATTTTAATATAATTTTTCCAACTTTATGTAGAGCACTAACGCAATAAAGAGACTCAACGAGGAAGTGGTCGACACAATGTTCCACTTACAGAAGCGTACACATCTTAGCATAACATGACAACCTCAAACGATCTTATATTTCCCTCTTATAGCAATACTAGACGCATGACCGATTTAACTTATTTTCACTATAGTTTTTTCGCTATAGTTCGTTCAAATGCCTATGCTATGCTTACATGACGCGCCTAGAAGAAAATATATAGAGACTGTCGTGATTGCAAATAGGAAGGTTGTGCCTTTGATTTATAGAGCTAATGAAATTAGCTTTTCTGGCGACAAGGTAGAGCGCGGCCTAGATAGAGATCCGTCACTCAATAAGCAATGTCCGAAAACTTGGTCGGTGTGTGGGGAAAGGAATGTCTTCAACCTGCATACAATCTGCCTAAGAAAAAATATTGGATAGCAACTTTATGATATAACAATATTTTGCAGATAGTAGTACAAGACTAATACTTTTATTTTCTGCTCGAAAACAAAATATTGAAAAAAAGGTATGCCATAAAAGCACCTGAAAAGATTTGCCGAGAGCCGAAGATTGCCATTAGTTTATGGAGTCATAATAGGTATCTTATTGAAATTAAATTGATATAAATTCACGGATAATAAATTAATGTGTTTTATGTTTACATAGACGTATACGAGCATCATTCTATTTAATTTAATATTATATACGCAAGGTTAATTTTGTTTAAGTACGTGTTATATAGAAAGCTTCACACTAAAAGTTACTGTAAGCACTAAAAGCTCTTACGAAATGTATAAACCACGAGCTGGTAACGTTTTAAACTGATTCTTTGTCAGAACAAACATTGGTGTGGGACCGAAACCGCAATCAAAATTAAATACCGTCTATACCAATAAAACAGTTCTAAAACTATTTTATTACAGCGCTTTAATATAAAACCCCTGGAGCACAATCTCATCTAATCATAATAGAAACTTGAACCTTTCCTATTTTTGTTCACAAGTGTCCCGGATTCGTCTGCAGAGGAAATTACGGCGCGACACTCCAGGGTTTCCAGTTGTGAAGTAAATATGATACTTTTTTTATAATATTTTAAAGGTTTAGTTGAAATTTATATTTCAATCCATGTATCTATTCTTTTTTTTGTGGGTAGGAGTGAAAGTGACAACACCTGTTCAAATCAGCTGATTTATTTTTATTTAATAATAAATATAATAAAAGGTTTTTTTTCACGAACAAATGTTAATGTGATAACATACCCACCAGCAAGAACAATCCTATATTAATTCACTATTCCACTTTAATTTCTTTGTGTCATCAACATGGAATCTATCAAGGAGTCAATGACTGCACTAAATGATTTATTTACAACAAAAATGAGTGAGTTTCAACACAATTTGCACAAAACAGCTTCCCCAGTCTCTACAACATCATTGGCAGCCGAATTTAATCACTTTAAAAGCCTCATTCTTTCGCTCATGAATACTTTGCAGCGGCAAGTTGAATTTCTTTCTACTGAACTAGATAGGCAGGAGATGAGAAGAAGGCGTAAAATTGTGCTATTTCATGGTGTGCCAGAACAAAAATCTGAAGACATAAAAACTAGCATCACCGGGTTGATAGGAAAACATTTAGTGTTGCCTAATTTCTCTTCCTCAAGCATAAGGACCTCATATCGGTTAGGTAGATCTTCTGATAAGCCCAGGCCTATAGTGGTTAAGTTTACAGATGTGTCAACACGAGACATGGTTTGGTTTGCGAAGGGTAAACTAAAGGGCAGCGGTATCACCCAGTCTGAATTCCTCACAAAAGATCGTCATGATGCCTTTCTCGAGGCAAGACAGAGATTTGGGGTTGGCAAATGTTGGTCTCGTAATGGATGGATTCATATCATAGGACCGGATGGGTCGAGACATCAAGTTGAAACGAAAGCTGAAGTCATTTCTCTTTCGAGTACACATAGTAAGTCTCCAGTTGATAAAGACACTAATATTAAAGCATCCGACAAAGCAGTTCCTCGGGCTAAAAGACTAGTAAAAAAATAATTATTAGCTGTGTGTTCGGTTGTTTTTAATTTTAAACTTGATGTTAATTTACCCTCTTGTGCTAATATCTAACTACTGTACTACTGTTTTTATATTCCATAGTATATTAACTTATATTTGTAATGTTTATTGATTATGCATATATATATATATTTTAAAACTATAAGAAATTTAATACTGTATTCTTTGTTATTAGTATATTTTTTTTCTACGTCATTTCTTATTTGTCATCTTTTGTCAAAACCTATTTCCGATTATATGCATAGATAAGTTATGACAGATATGTAGTTCGGATTCTTGTAACATAGATGTATTGATTATTTGTGGTTAATGTTTTATTCTTTAATTTTTTTTTTTTAGTTAGAGCAACAAAATAATATATTTATTATGTTTTGTTTAATTTTCATTATCTTGTAATATTTGTTTTTTGTAATATCACAAATACGTGTTTTTTATTATTTTGAAATTTATTCTTTTTATATGTGTTTGCGTGTGTATATGGGTATATATATGTATGTATATATATATATATATATATATATATATATATATATACGGTCAGGTAGGGTATGTTTTTTTTTTTCCTTTTTAATTTTATTACTAGGTTGGTGCAATTTTTGTATTTCTTAAGTTTTTATTCTGTTTTTAAAGTGATTTTATTTGAGATTTTTTCTTGCAACTGGCGGGTTTGTTGGTCTTAAGGCTATTTTTTATATATTTAGTATTCTTTTTTTTATTTTTTATTATTCTTAGTATATATTATTTATTTATTATATTTGTTTATATAATTTATATAATTATCTTGCACACAATATAATGGCATCTAACGATAATAGTAATAACTCCTTTCTTTCCTTATCTTCCATTTCTGAAGGTTCTGACAGCAGCGAAAGTTTCCATAGCATCCCATCACTTGATGAAAGTATTAATTCTTATTTCTCGGACTTCCCGAAAAATTTTAACGTCATCCACATTAACGCTCAGAGTATTCCAGCACATTATCCTGATCTTTTGTCATCTTTCACTAGTAAGAACATACATGCAGTTTTAGTATCTGAAACATGGCTAAAACCATGCTTACAGTCTATTTCCTACACACTGCCGGGATTTCAATTGATTAGAAATGATCGTATTGGACGAATTGGTGGGGGTGTAGCAATCTACCTGCGTGCTCATATTCCCTTTTCAATTGTGAATACATCACAACCAATGGGCACTGCACATGCTGAACACCTATTCATCGAAGTTATTTTAAACCATACAAAATTTCTTCTTGGGGTTTATTATAGTCCAAATCTTACGGTCGATTACTTCTCTTCATTTGAAGTCCTGGTGGATCAATTTATGCCCTCTTATGAGCATACCTTGATAATGGGAGATTTTAATACTTGTTTACTTAAAAAAGATTATAGAGCGTGTCGTTTGCAAAGTTTGATAGATTCAGTTAATTTACATATTTTACCTTTAGCTCCAACTCATCACTTTCCACATAGCAATCCTTCTCTTCTTGATTTAATTATAGTATCTTCTAAAGTTCATGTTGCGAGGCATGGTCAATGTCCTGCGCTGGCGTTTTCCTATCATGATCTTATTTATATATCCTACAAAATTAGACCCCCCAAGGCAAAATCAAGAATTCTTCTCCAGCGTAACTTTGGAGGTATTGATTTGGAGCGTCTTTACGAAGATGCCAATAATATCGACTGGAGCGTAATAGACGATGCAAATACAGTTGATGAGCAAGTAAATATTTTTAACTCATTTTTAATAAAACTTTATGATACCCATGCACCAGTCCGACCGGTCAGAATGAAACATCTCCCTGCACCTTGGCTCACCGCAGATATTAGAAAACTCCAAGATAAAAAAAACAGTGCTAAATCTAAATATGCTTCTGATTCAAGTGACAGCAACAGAGAAAAATTTGTGAGGGCTCGTAATCGTTGCAACAGGATTTGTAGAGATAGTCAACGACGCCATATCTATAAATCAGTAATCGATGAAGATGATCCAGCTAAAGTCTGGAAATTTCTTAAAACCCTTGGAGTCGGTAAAACAGAACATAATATTCCTCAGAAATCTCTAGATATCAATTCTCTTAATAAACATTTCACTTCTTCTAGTACAATTGATAGTACAAATAAATTGAACACCTTAAACTATATTTCTACTTTATCCACTCCTGAGGTTTCTCCATTCAAATTTAATCAATTTACTATATGTGATGTTAAGAGAAACATTATAGCTGTTAAGTCGGATGCAGTAGGTGTTGACAGCATTAGTCGTAAAATGATCATTCCTATAATAGACCTGTTGGCTCCTGTAATCACATCCATTTTGAATCGCTCAATACTCAATGGTGATTTCCCTTCCGCTTGGAAAGACGCCCAGATCCTCCCACTACCTAAGAAAAATAATCCATCTTCCTATTCTGAGTATCGTCCTATTTCCATTCTTCCTCTGTTATCCAAAGTGCTAGAACGTCTTGTTCACAATCAACTAAGCACATTCCTTTCAAAGCATAATCTCTTAAATCCATTTCAATCCGGCTTTCGCCATGGTCATAGTACGACTACTGCTTTAGTCAAGATCACCGATGACATCAGGCAGGGTATGGATAATCAGAAGATTACGGTGCTGACTTTGTTAGACTTCAGTAACGCTTTCAACACTGTTGATTTTGACATACTACTTGCTGTACTGCGTTCTCTTAACATATCTCCTGAGGTGGTTGATTGGTTTCATTCTTACTTGTACGGACGCCGACAGCGCATTCGAGTAGAAGATTCCTATTCTGAATGGTCCTCAACCAGTGCTGGCGTCCCTCAAGGTGGCGTGTTGTCTCCTCTTCTATTTTCAATTTTTATTAATTCTGTATGTCCTAAAATTTCTTCTCTCTACCACCTGTATGCTGACGACTTACAAATTTACGCACAAGGTACTCTCACTGAGCTACCTAGTACTATCGATAAGATAAACAACGACCTTAATGAAATATCAATTTGGAGTAAATGTTTTGGACTGACGATAAATCCTTCAAAAACTCAGTCTATTTTAATCGGCAGTCCTAGGTTATTGAAAAAAATTGATAAATCACAGATAGCGCCTGTAACAATCAATGGGGTATATATTCCGTTTAGCGAGTCTGTAAGGAACCTAGGTTTAATTTTAGACCAACATCTGTCTTGGGAACCGCAAATAAGAGAGGTAAGTAGAAAGGTTTACGCTGCTTCTGCGTCGCTACGAAGGCTGCGCAATTTCCTACCAATACCGACCAAAATTGCGCTGGCAAACTCGCTCCTATTACCAATTCTTGATTATGCGGATGTATGTTTTCTTGACATTAAAGAGGAGCAATTAAACAAACTTGAGCGGCTCCAAAATCTTTGCATAAGGTTCATATTCGGTGTGCGTAAATATGATCACATTTCCGAGTTCCGAAATAAGCTTAAGTGGCTCCCGATCCGCCTTCGCAGGAATACTCACATACTTCATCTTCTCTATTCTTTGCTGTTCAACCCTTCCACTCCTTCTTACTTGAAGAAACAATTCATGTTTCTGCATGACACCCACCTACGTTCTCTACGCTCCAACAACAATCTATTGTTAGAAATTCCTCTACACTCTTCGTCCTATTTCACTAATTCCTTTACTATTAAAGCTGCCCGTCTATGGAATTCTTTACCTATAGATATCAGACGTGCCAAGAGTCTATATATTTTTAAAAAAAAGCTAAAATATTATTATTTTAATATATAACATTATTAAAACACTCAATTGATTCCCTATTTTAATATTTTTTTTTTTTCTTTATTGTGTTTCATTTTTATATTTTGTGTATACATATAGTATATGTATGTATGTATGTATGTATGATTGAATGTGTGTATGTAATATTTATGTATATATCTTAATAAATATATATATTTATTTGTTTGTATTTTATGTATTTTTATTTATTTATTTTTTATATTTTTTAATATTACATAATTATGTAAATGTTTCATTTAGTGCACCGCCCACTTTTACACAACTCCAACATCCAAAGGTTGCCTGGAAGAGATCGCTTTAAGCGATAAGGCCGCCTTATTGTACTTTTTTGTCTTTTTTAAATTATTTTTTTTTTTTTAAGCTTTTACATTGTGTCATTTTTTTGTTAAGGTGCAATAAAAGAATATTTATTATTATTATTTATCTATTATGAATATTAGGAAATATATAATTTATATTTATAATTTCTAAATATAAAAAAACATAAACCTTAGACTATAGTCACACTTGTTTTTGATTTAGCTGTTCATATATCTTAATCAGCAGTAGGTATACAAATAAAAGAAAAATGGGGTTTACAATAATAATATATAAATTAAAAGAAACTAAGGATATTATTTTAAAATAATGTACTTGAAATATAGGAATACAAGAAAAGAAAGGTATTTTAGTACTTTGATACATTAAAAATATATATTATTATTTTTTATTGTATGATTAAATATGTCCAAAGAACGTCTCTCAACCTGGTAACTCTAGTCTCTACACAGCCAGATAAAATCTGTGAACAAACAAAAGCGACCGAGAGATCCATTGTTTCAACCAAATTGAAAATAACGATCCATTCAGTTTTGTTGCATTACTTTTGTATTCTTTCTACATAACACTTTTACATTAATACATTCGTTTTCATATTTCCGCTTTTCATATCACCACTAGAGTGATATTTTTTTTACTTGTATTTATAGCACTATTAGTTATTTATAAAGCGGTAATAAAGCGTCACCAACCACTTACTACTCTCAGTAGAAAACAAGCCAAGCGTTGCGTTCTGCTGCGAAAAGTAAAGAACGAAATGACCTTTTAAGGTCGTCATATCGCAGCGTAGCGGCATATAATATGATAAACAGCGGTAAACGAAGCGGTTGTGAAGTCGATTTCCAATAGAAAAAAATTAAGTTTTCATCTCTTTTCTTTCTTCTGCCTATTACAATGTATCTGGGGTACACCGTACTGCTTATAACAAAAAAAAAGAAATGTCTCATTACTAGGTTCCCTCTATATACCCACGATAACGAAATAGCGATATATAAAATAGACGTGCTAATATTTACCTACATTACTTCATAGATATGCTACAGGTATAGAAAGGTCCCATACAGTAGTCAGTTCCTTAGAGACTGATTCAATGAAAGAAAACTTTTAAATATTTTTTTACATATAGTGTAAGGATTTCCGCTCAATTTTCGAGACATTGAATTCACGTGAAGACGACGAATCATATTTTGTTATTATGCTACATTATATCTATAGATACATATAAAAGGCCGTATAATTCCTGTTCAGCGAAAAGTTTTACAATAAAGTCCATTTATTTTGAATGAAAAGATGACGCGCAACAACGTACGTATAAGATTTATTAGGGACCGAGTGACCTGCGCTTACTTTCTAATACAGTGAAGTGCAGAGTATATTTAGTAAATATTCTTGTATTTTATTGTTTCACACTATAAATTGTGGAAATTTGTCACTATTAAATACATAAATTTAAATAATTTATTGTAACAAGACTTCATATCTTACATAAATTGAATAGAATATATAGTGAATAAATGATTGCAGCCTCTTCAGGCAAAAATAAGATTTTTTGATAAAAAAAGAATATTGTAGAGAAAGCAATAAAACAAGGAAATTATATTATTTTCACTATTAGTATTATAATGTGAAATAGCATACAAACAGCATAACATTTGTCAAAAAAGTAAAAACAAATAAACGTTCAAAACAAGCTATCAAAGTATCTCAACGCCGACGCGGTACGTTTATACATTACGTTCGTGATCTCACGTAACGTGCAGGTTCAATTTTGTTGAGCTTCTGCAAATTTAATAGAGATAAATTATAATTTCTGCAATCATCTGTTCAACTCAACTACTTTGAGTAATTCTGTTTTTTTATATAATAAATATAAATAATATTTTTATGCAATAACCATAATATTATCGTGGGTAACTCTTTCCAATCTGTATCTTAAGAAAACGACCTAGCTGTCATTCTGTGGAGTTTTAGAAAAAATGTGAAGTCTTATTTGATCAACGACCATGCCATAAGGCGTATTTAAGAAAGAAATGTTTGTATATATGTATATGTATCTATGTTGGCACATATCAATTAACTAGAAAATTATTTCTTTCCGCCTACAACGTAATTTTACGCTATTTAGTTTTTATTACAACATATTTTTTCTATATGTATACATATTAATTCCTGAATAAGAATACAAGGGATCATCAGAGATTCAAAAACTTTTAGTAAAATCCTAACAATAAAATTCTTTCTTTTAATTAAAATATACCAAATGTCAATACGACGACGGCGGCGGCGGTGGCGACGGCGTATGTGTGTCGACTCTGCGTGCGGTAGTTACATTTTAAAGCATTATAGTATGGTTGTAAAGACGTTAAAAATATCACCCTAACACGCAATAACTAACCGCAATTATTGCATTTTTTCCGTGTATTATACAAGGGCTATATTATATTATATTATGATGTAATATTACACTAACGATGTTGTAAAAATAGTTCTTTTACAAAATAACGCAACGACATTAACATTATTTTACAATTATAAGGTAAGCTGACATCTAATTATAAATAAATAGTATATTTTCTTCATATCGTTAATTATGTTCAAAAAATTACTTTAAATATGTCTTTCTTCAAATGAAATTAAGGTCGACTGTACTTAAGTGGGACGTCTACTAATACTACAGAACTTTATTTTTTATTAAAATTCGAATATTTTTATTATTAATAAATAATTATATTGAACTTGAACTACGAAGTTATATTTTATATTAACCTTGAATTAAATTACAATAAAACAAACACATGTAAGTATTTTTAAGGTACCACATTTTGAACACTTATCTCTTACAGCTAAATTAATTATTCAAATCATTCGATTGCAATGGATGATGTAATACAATGCAACTTTGATGCACTCTTATATAAACACAACTACCAAATAGAAAAGCTATAAAACACGAGAAACCAAAGAATGTTGCCAGGTTTTATTTAATTTGTTTTTTTATATTTAAACCTATTTTACATTTTAGGAGAAAAAGAAACTAATATTGTAGTTTCTTTTGGGGTAAGATCAAATATCCATATATAATTTCATCATCTAATATATAATTTCAAATTAATTATTAGCTTAGCGCTATATCCCGTACACAGCAGGGTAAGCAGAGGGAACCTAGTGTAAGACACTCCGTTCCCCACTTTCTGCCGAATTTTGGAGGCATTGCGTGTTGAGTGGCAGAACTCAACGCCGCGCTTTGCCTCGACACCAGAGCGAAGAAATGGAAATATAAATTTAAGTAAATATTTCATCTCCTCGAGCGGGGATCGAACCCACAACCAGTCGGTTTTACAGCCACACTTTGTGCCACTGCGCCACGACTGGCCTCTTATACAAACTAAATAAATATGTTGAATATATATATTTTTTAATAAAATATTAAAAAAAACAAGACGAGTCTTAATTTATCTAATAATAAAATTTAAGTTTTTAACGTGAAGCTGTACGAGGTGCATATGTCTAGACGTGGCATCTGTGGCTTTGCAATCTGTACCAAGACGAATGATGAATGTGGTTTTAATCAGAATCTGTACAAATGCAGCTGCTAACTCAGACACAGCTCTCAGTGATTGAGATATCATCGTAACTAGATAAAGGGAGGTCGTTTGTGGACAAGTGGGTATTCCTCTTAAAACGAACACCTTCATTAAGTTGTACTGTACAGTAGAGTTTACCATTTATTCCTAATTATATAATATTATTTTAATGTATTTTATATAATATTAATTTAATTAATAATTTAATACTTTGACTGCCGATAAATATCAGAAAAATTATATATATTTTTTTAGGTAAGAGGAAGTAGTAAATGACTGATCCATCAAGCTCCTATACTGCTGCAATTGAAAGGCGTGCACATCCATCCAAACTTTCATAGCTAAAGGATATTTTTGATTAATTCTATCCTAAATCTATTTATATTTTCCTTACTTTTTATTTTATATTTTCCTTACTATGCAAAGCTAATTTAAAATATAAACAAATTAGTAGTTTTACTCTGATTAAAGCCGTCTATTAAATCAGCTTCACGCTGTATCGCGCATACACCAGAATAGACAGAGGGAACTTAGTAACACTAAGATACTGCGTTCCCAAAATTCTAAAGGCAGTGCGTGTTTTGTGGCGTAACTCAACGGCGCGCTATGTTACGACGCCAGAGCGAAGAAATTAAAATATGAATGTAAATAAATATTTCATTTTCTCGAGTGGTTATACAAACCACAACCAGTTGATTTTACAATTACACTTTGTGCCATGCGCCACGACTGGCTTCAATGCATCTATTAAATCTTTTAATATCATCTCACTTTCATAAAAATAATTAACAACCGATCTGTAAGTAATCAATACGCTCATTCATATGTATATCTCTGTACAGCATCGAATAAACATTGATACTAACACAGTAATTCCTCACGCGTTGGAAAACGAAAGTGCAATAAAACATTATAGAAATGAGTGGTTCATGTGTAGTTTTTATGACTCTATGAGCAGTCATAAAATTTCGCTTCCCTTTCTTACGCACGCACTCCAATAATCAAGAACATAATTGTTAATTATCTCAAAAGATTTATGTTACATTTTATATAATATTGGTAATAAAAATTGAAAAACCGGTCTGCCTAATCATCATCTCGTTTATTGATATAGTCGAGTAAAACCATAAACCAATAAATTTTGATAAACACTATCTACCCACGACGATGAACATAAAGAAACATAAAGAATTAATATTCCAAAAAATATATACTTAGTTCCATAATTTTCAGGATATCCTGTCCAACTAAAAAAAACACATATTACAAACCTGGAACAGTAGATAACCAGAGTCGTACATCCAGAAGTCGTCTGGCGCGTTGCCCGGCTTGGTGAGATGGATCGCGAGGCAACGCTGCAAGATAAGCTGGCAGCGCTGCCCCCCCGCTCCGCGCCCACTCATGCCTTAGGCGGGCGGTGGCATGCTCTGGAACAAAAATATATAGGTTAGGAGAATTTTAAAGGAGTTTTATGAAGAAAACAAGAAAAAAACCTTGAATATTGAATTATAGGATGTAGATAAAAATGTTGTTTTGTAGTACGATGGTTGTGAGCTTCTCATTCAGTGATTTTAGACAGTCTCATTCTCCTTTCCCCCTTTGGTAAGATAAATATTAGATGCTGCATACAATAACATTTTTGTTTGTTTATTTTGTTAAATAAATAACATTTTCGTAAAGCAATAAAAACTAAAATAAGTCAGTTTCACGCTGTTTCCCACAAACAGCAGGGTAGACAGAGGGAAAATAGTGTTAAGAGACCGTTACCCACTTTCCAACAAATTTGGAGGCTTTGCGTGTTAAGTGGCGGTACTCAACGCTTCCCTTTCCTCGACACCAGAAGTGAAGTGAAAATATAAATTTAAGTAAATATTTCATTTCCTCGAATTGAGAAAGTATTAACTAACACTCGTGTTTACAGGCACACTAGTCCTGCGTCACGACTGGCCAAAAATATATATATATATATATATATATATCTGGTCGTAAAATAGTAATTATATATTTATTCATAGGCGTTGAGTTTTGCTACTCAATTTGGACTGAAAGTAGAGAATATCCTAACTCTAGGCAGAGACACTGCCTATTTGCCTGCCTGCTTTACGGGGAATAAAGCGTGAACCTAAGAAAACAAAAAAATAGCATAAATATTTGATTAGGGTTACCATTTTCACTCCCCTAATAAGTATTTAGTGCAGGTCGCTGATTCGGGTGACACGCGATAAAATCATATAACAAAGATTGTATAATTTTATAGATTAGCATATTTGGTCGAAATACTAGCAAATATTAAATAAGTAAACATTGTAATGAAAATATGAGTTTAAATGACAAAACACAACTATTTAATAGGACAGCACTGTAAATAACCAGTTAGCAAAGCACAAGTACTCCAGTAACGACAAAATAATTGGACTATTTATATGAAAATACGCATAGATTTCGATCACACTTCAATATAATAATCTGATAATTTATACGATGTTGTAATAAAGCCTTAGTGTATAATTCAGAATTATTGATACATATTACGTACATTTTAAAGTAATCCTTTTAAAAAACACAAAAACACGATACTCTATAATTTTATTTTTAGCTCCATTATGTTTATAACTTTTAAAAGTAGATTTTTACTATATTTTTGTAGTAAATATACTGTATTTTTCTATAGACCGGGAGACCTACATTATTTGATCCTTTATCCCCTATGCTTATTTCAAAACAAATTTTAAAAAATACAGCCAAACAAACAGACAAACTGCCTATCTCATTACTACGATTAGCACCCGAGTGCAATGACGAAAACTATTTCACGAATAATTTATATTTATTCTCAAACAAGACGTGCAACGTGTAGCGTGACCACGCTTCGGCTTACGTAAGCACGGAGGTGGACGCGGGACTTATCCCATTTGTCATTGGATTATAGGGACACCTGAATCAATAAAGTGTATGGCCACAATTTATATCACATCTTAGACTTTAGAGGATTGTGCAACACTTGCGACAGTGCGAGCCGCATTCTCGACCAGTTGCGGGGGAATATGGCCATTTGGCTGATTTGTGAGAAAAGGCACTCGTTTGAGTGGATTTGGAATTTTGTGTAAATTTTAATAACAATTCGTTCTTCCTCAAAGTGACTCGTTTTCTTTTAAATTTCTTGTACTGTGAGAAAAGAAATATTATTTTTTTTTTATCAGCTTCACGCTGCATCCCGCACACAGCAGGGTAGGCAGAGGGAACCTAGTGTTAAGACACTCCGTTCCCCACTTTCTGCCGAATTCTGGAGGCATTGCGTGTTGAGTGGCAGAACTCAACGCCGCCCTTAACCTCGACACCAGAGCGAAGAAATGGAAATATAAATTTAAGTAAATATTTCATCTCCTCGAGTGGGGATCGAACCCACAACCAGTCGGTTTTAAAGTCACACCTCTTGCCGCTGCGCCACGACTGGCCTCTTTATTATTATTTTTAATAATAGTATTTCATTCCGACAAGAGGGAATCGAGCACAAAACCGTCATGTTTACAGTACGTCGTATAATTAAAATATTAAGTACACTATTAATTAAATAAAACATTTGTACATTATTATTAAATTTCTTCAATATATTTATTTCCTCGCCCCGGCAAAGACGGGCTGCGCGGCGTTAAGTTCCGCCGAGGCCGATAGTGGGAAACGGAGAGTCTAGAAACTAGGTTCCCTCTAGCTGCCTTGCTTTATATGCGGGGTAAAGTGAATCTCTACACAATGCTAATTATTCAATTCGTTTATTCATTTTTAAAAATATCGATAATTTCAACACACAAAAGTACAAACATACGTTAAACAGAAAAACCTTGGAAATGTAAGACAATGTTTTACGTAAGTACGTTATGTACACCATGAAATGCTAAACAAATAAGTTTTTAAACAGGTAAAGCCCTTGACACAATGGTTTCAAACCAAGGCGATAAGCTAATAACCATACCGTGTCCTTTCACGCAATACTAAACAGTTATTTTGTTTACAATAAGAGATCTCTAAAAATGGCGTAAGTAAATTTTCTTTCTTCTGAAAAATATTACTACATAAATAACGTATATTTTTTAAAAACTTTAAATAATTACGCTAATTCATGGAATAACTTTTCATTTTTTAAGACATACTAAATAAGAAAAAAATACCTTATAAATTTTATTGAAATATGTAATAAAATATTCATTTAAACGTTGTATATATGTTTTTGCCTCAAAGAAGATTCTAAAATTAAAATATTTGAATGACCTTAAAATCCTTTTAAAAGACATTCTTAAAGCTATTTTCATGTAAAATTAAGTTAGTTAAGACCTCAACACACAGTGTTGTCCAACCATCGCTTTTTTTATATTTAAATGCTTAAGTTATATATCATTAAACTAATTGTTTTAACACCAAATGTTAGTTAATATATACTACACAAAACAAAATAAGAATATATTACCAGTCAAAAAGATCCATCTCAATCATATCACATTTTGTTAAATTAGCGGGTAACAAATTCATATCAGTGTTGAGCAACACGCGGTAATTGGATTAATAACTTCCGTCAACAACCGAGTTAATAACACGTCGACAAGATACCGCGCGAAATATGGTAAAAGGTTTTGAAAACCAACCTACTAAGTAAAGCAAATAAACTATGAATTAGGATACGACTACTTAACGCTTAGTTAAACATAATCGATTATTTAACACTCTATGTAAATTCAGGGTTTGCTTGCGAAACTTTTTTTCAATTAAATCAAATCAGCTTCACGCTGTATCCCGCACACAGCAACCCTGCTGGCAGAGGCAGAGGGAACCTAGTGTTAAGACACTCCGTTCACCACTTTCCGCCGAGTTCTGAAAGCATTGCGTGTTGAGTGGAACTCCTTTATTTGTTATTTTCGTGCATATATTTACTGTATATATATAATTTCTAAAAGATTAAAGTTGACGCTACGAGAGTTTTCAAGTGTTTAGACGCTTGCGATTCGTAGAAATCATATTTGCAACATTTTTGTTTTCCGATCCAAAATTGCTAAAATAGACGTAATATAATACATATGTATGTATTAAACTGAATATTTTTTCTTGAGGATTTAGGTTTTCCATTCACACGGCATAATAATCATTTTCAATACCACTTTTTCAATGTAAAAAAAACAATTACTTAAGCTTTTGTAATAAAACAATTCGTATTTAAAGAAATTCGTATTTATAATATTAAACATGGCACTTGTAAAAACATAAAAAATAGTAAGCATACTTGAACATATTACAAAATCACACAAAAAGACCAAACCAACAAAGCCATAAGGACTTCCACGTGACAACTAGAACCTAATATAATTATAAACCAATTGACCAACTTATTAGCCATTTACAGCACTTCACCCATTACTTATTACGAACAAGGAACTCATAGAACACATTAATTTATCCACAGAAACGCGAATACGGCATTCAAATACACTAAACATCGTAGCGGAAGTGGAATAATTATATAAAGCGACATAATCCCAGTGTCTCAGTAACGGTTCTTAGACAACGCATTACCATAATCGGAAATTTTACCTCACTTTGCATCCCTTTGATATTTTTTTGACATATAAAAATTAGCTTTAAATTAATGACGGTAGATTCTATTTTGTAATGAGTTAAATGTAAGTAAGTTAAAAGGCAAATGCTCACGTTATGGACACTACAAGTTAACAGCCGGTACAATGCTGTCTGAATCATGTTACACAACATTTTGTTGATTTATTCTTCTCCTTCGTCGTCGCGCGTTGTGAAGAGATTTTGCTTTAAGTACTCTACAAATATACGTTTACTATTAAATTGTTTAAATTACAGATCAGGGCCACAAGCATGCGACTGTAAATACGACGAGGTTGCGGGTTCGATTCCCACTCGAGGAAATGAAATATTTAATATTTTCATTTTCTCATTCTGGTGCTAGTGCAGTAGTTTCTCAGGTTCCCTCTGCCTACCACTAATACTTACAAATTTAAAGCAGAAGTGGATTATTCCATTACTGGGATAAGTAATGAGTCGTAACCGTCGACGGCTAAATGTATTCTGCAACATTCTTAGCAAGAAACGTTTACATTTCAAATAATAATTGTTGTTTATGATTAAAATCTTGTTTATTGTGTTAGTGGAATAATTCAGCGAGAGATTATTAATAAATAAGCAGAGTGGAAAGCGAGGTGAAGCCATGAATAGCATACCAAGTGGTGTTAGGTTAAAAGTGTAACCCCCAACGAGATTTATAGTAATTACAACTTTTGAAGTTGCGATATATCTAGATGAAGATAACGTTACTTTAAGACTTTATGTACTTACATTACTTTTCAATGCGCTTTTTACGCATCTTATAGAATATTCATAATCAATCATAGTATATTAGACTGCCCTCTTCAGCCCTGTAGTATACATAAATATAATAAGAAATTACAAATATTTTCACAATATCTTATATTTTTTCCATATCATTTCATATCTCATACGAAATAATTATGTTGAAATAATTATGTTGTTGAATAGATATTTTTATCGCACAAAACATCTAATGAGATCAATTTTTACTCACTACTTTACTTTCGTTTTTTCTAATATACTTTTGAGTGAAAACCTACTAGGTTCCCTCTGCCTACCCTGTTTTGTGCGGGATACATCGTGAAACTAAAAAAATATACAAAACATTTAACCTTAAAACGAAATAAAATTGATAAGAAGTCGATAACGTCCTTGTGTATTTACTATGAGCAAAAACGTGTTCCGTACAATAGAATTCCATAATCAGCATTCCTGAAATCACATGAATTAAATGAATACTAATCCAAGGTTTTGCTCCAACACGGAATAAAGCGGCCGATACCAACCAATTATAAAATCAACAATCGCAAATTTATTTATTATTGTATGGGAATGTTGGATTCTACTTAAATGGGCAGAGCTCGCTTCCTTACTTACTGTTATTAAATAGCTACTGGAACACAATTGGAGTTCTGCCACGTTGATATGGAGGGTTCAACGATTTGATCTATGATAAACTTGAGATAATCTAACGATATTTTGAGATAGTACAGTTTAATAAATGTTATGTTAAGTGGGGAATGGACTTGGTCGTCTGTCTACCCCGCTGTGTGCGGTATACAGTGTAAAGTTCATTTATTTATTTATTTGAATATTATATGAAATAAATAGACAAAAATAACACAAAATGTTACCCATTTGAAAATTTACTATGGTTTGAAGCGATATTTGTCGGTTTACATCGGCGATGTATTACTATTGTTAAAATAAATAAATCAGCTTCACGCTGTATCCCGCACACAGCAGGGTAGGCAGAGGGAACCTAGTGTTTTTAGACACTCCGTTCCCCACTTTCTGCCGATTTCTGGAGGCATTGCGTGTTGAGTGGCAGAACTCAACGCCGCGCTTAGCCTCGACACCAGAGCGAAGAAATGGAAATATAAATTTAAGTAAATATTTCATCTCCTCGAGTGGGGATCGAACCCACAACCAGTCGGTTTACAGTCACACTTTGTGCCGCTGTGCCACGACTGGCCTCAAAAATTTTGTATAGTTAAGCTAAAATTAAAACTTTACTGAGTTCTCTACGTATAAAAGAAACTGTAGACCTACGTCGATGGTAGAAATACATATAAACGAATCGCAGTTTTGGCATCGCGTGTCCACTGTCCGGGTACTCCATTTTAAGAATTAAGGCCGTGGCACACCACCGTCACAGAGCTGTCTATTGTCGGTCATTATAACGGCATCACCGATTCTGGTTGTGTAACCATTGCGAATAATGTTTTTACATCACCGATTGTATCGTCCCCTCGTTTCGTTCAGGAAACTTATTAGGTGTTAGAAAATTGTTGACATTCAGGAAGTGGTAGGCGTATTGCGCTTTATAAATGCTGATCTGAATTCCGAACTTTTTTAGAAAACATGTAAAATAGTGACCGTAGTGGGATTTCAACGCGCGCCTCTTTTATTACTAAACCATAATTTAAATACTAATTAGTACAATAGCTTAAGTAAATCATATAGAGGTAAGATGTGTACGACTCTACTTTATTTTTGTATCTATTTTTAAAATATTTTATTTATTCTCATGTTTTATTGACGTATAAATATTTAACTAACTTCAAGTAAAAATAAGTTGGTGTTCAATAAAAAAAAGGACCTAAAAATATAGTTTTTTATCTCTATAAGATTTGCATAATACTATTAGTATTACGTATGACCACAGATACCACAGAATAGACGTGTAAAAATTGATCTGTAGGCGCTATTAAAACATTATTAACAAAAGAAAACATGGATCGTAAGCAGTTTTCTTATTTTCGTTTCTACATTATAAATATACAATAAAGTTAATGTGCCCGGTTACCTAGTTTCTAGACACGATCGGACTTTCATCACTTTTTGCATCGTTCATACCATAAAGATGTTCGAAGAAAGTAATCACGCGGGAAAGCCTGATTGTAAGAGGCCTAAGTCTTACCGACACGTGTAAACACGGGTTAGTAATGCGATTTATTTGTGGACGACATCTTGTACCGCCTTATGGAGCGTTTGGTGTAGATAAAAATGTTATTAGGTATTAAAATAAATAAAATAAATCACCTTCACGCTGTATCCCGCACACAGCACGGTAGGCAGAGGGAACCTTGTGTTAAGACACTCCGTTCCCCACTTTCTGCCGAATTCTGGATGCATTGCGTGTTGAGTGGCATAACTCAACGCCGTGCTTAGCCTCGACATCAGAGCGAAGAAAATGGAAATATAAATTGAAGTAAATATTTTCATCTTTTTGAGTGGGGATCGAACCCACAACCAGTAGGTTTTACAGTCACACTTTATGCCACTGCGCCACGACCAGCCTCATTAATAGGAATATTATATAGGTGATTATTGCGAAAATTGTTAAGGGCGTCGTGTCGCAGTGGAATATCATGTGGCTGTTAACGTGACGGTTGTGGCGAACCCACTCAAGGAAATGATTTAGTTTCAATTCCTCGCTTTACAAGATAAAGGGCGGCGTTGAGTTCCGCCACTCAATATAAATTGTCTTAATTTAATTAAGTATAGCTATAAAATAACAAGAACAATAATATTTCATTTGCTAGGATATAAAATCGTTATTTTATGAAAAAAGTTATATAATTACTATAAATCTAGTCAAAACACTAATGTGTAAGTAACAAGAGATTTCAAATACCATATACGATACATAAATAATTGAACTTGACATTAAGAGCCCCAGTGTGCGGAAACGTCGGTTACGCGGACTTTGGAGATTAGCGCGTAGCCTATGCGTGCTGTTCGTAATTTTATTGCAGCCTTTTTTAGTATTACAAAGAGTGGAAAAGAAAAAATATTTACTAGATTATGTAAAATAGTATATAAATACAATAACAAAAAAATGAGGTCAGTTGGGCGCAGCGGCACGAAGTGTGACTGTAAAACCGACTGGTTGTGGGTTCGATCTCTCACTAGAGGAGATCAAATATTTACTTAAATTTATATTTCCGGACGGAGTGTCTTAGCACTAGGTTCCCTCTGCCTACCCTACTGTGTGCGGGATACAGCGTGAAGCTGATAAAAAGAACAACAAAAAAAGAATATATAAATATAACTTATTATTAGATTCATAAAAAATAATAAATTATTTAAAAAGACCTAAAAATATTTTTTGTACTACAAAATATGAAGTCACTGAACTTCTATACATATATATAAGTAACGCATTTATGTCAGAAACAGTTATATTTAATTCACCGGCGGCTACAGAATGCTAAATAAGTCATTATGATAACATTATCCATATATGCTCCAGTTGATCGTTTGCATATCCGTAGTGGGTTATATAAAGAAAGTGTTATTTCCTACTTGTTATGGTAGAAAAGATAATCATTTTTGTTGTGGCTGACCTATTGCATTTGTATTTAATAATAGAGTAATGCTAGTGACCCAAATATCCATATATATACATATGTATGGAGCGCAGTGTAATACTGGGTTCCCAGGTTCCCTCTGCCTGCCCTGTTATGTGCGGGATACAGCGTGAAGTTAAAAAATATATAATAATACGTTATGTTAAAGATATGGCATAACTATTGATTTTAACAAGGCAAGGTTTCTACATTTGTTATATAAACAATATATAGTTTGCAAAACGACAATACAAGGCGCTAAATAACTAAACTGTAAAGTCTTTGCAATAAAGAAATGATTACACATAAATAAGTCACATCTTATAGGGCAATTCACAGTTACTGGCTTACCATTTAACTTAAATTAGTCATATTGCCTTCTTTGCCAAACAATTGCTATTACAATATCACGATGTCATAGTAAATTTAACTTAATCGTTTGAAACTTGGCTCGATTTCTTTTAGAATAACAAAATTACGACACTTATTACGGACAATTTTGTCCACTGGGTAATTGGTTGTGTTAAGTTCTGCATTTTTTTCTGTTTTCTCAGCTCTCAACAGTCAATATACTCATTTCTCTACGTTCAGTGGCAAGATTCTTTATGAAAAATATGCACTTATCACTTTCAAATATTTATGATTTAATTTTAATTACAAGTATTTTCGATTTGTAACTGAATTTTACCACGTATAAATTTTTATATGTTGTGTTTGTGGTGATCTATGTTGACATACGCCTAGGACCAATATGGCGGCCTCCCAAATATGGCGGGCGGCGAATTCTTTATGCACCCTATGATAGGGATATCAAATTAAAAAGCTTTTGATAAAACACAAATAAAAAAAGGAGTATATAAATTTAATGAATCTCGAGCACATAACAAGCTTTTAAACATTTAACGTTGCTTTGGCACGGCGAAAAATATATTTTAATTTATTTTAGCTGTTTTTTATTTTTTTATGAAATGTCAAAAGACAACGCGATGTGTGTTTAGTGATCAACTGTCACGAAAGACATATTTTATATTGTATAAAATTAACTGTGTTGTTAATTGGTTTTATACATATTGTTAAAAAAATATATACATATACGTACCATAAAGATTCCGTGTGGTCATCATAGTATGTAGTATAATGTAACACGAATTTAGATTTGATATTTTAATTAAATTAAATTAATTGAAACCCATTGAAGTTTTTAGTAGTCTGTCCTACCTGTCACGGTCTAAAATTCGAACCATTTCGATTCGCCTGCATCAAACCAATTCCAAAACACCAGAGAGGTGGGCGGGTATTGACACAACTATGTCGGGCGACATCTGATCTATCCAGATCTCGTAGGCATACCTGTTATATTTCTTCAAATATTCCAATCTGCTCTGTTGCAACTGTTGTTTATGATTTGATTTAAATATGGATTATATTTTATGTCACAGATACATTAATTGCTAACAATTTGAATGTTTCAAAACTTTTGATGTTGAATCTAAATAAGATAACTGACACTAGCAGCGCCTCTAGAACGTTTACTATTGTCTTAGATTATACAATAAAGTTATTATTAATAACTTTTTGTACTTTCCATTTGCACCTTGAGTGTTCGTAAATCATCTGTAGTATTCGTAAATCATCTGAAATTATAATATATCATAGAAATTGAACGACAATTATTTTAACATAAACTAGTAACAAACAAATGGAAATAATAATTGTAAATCATTAGTTTTCTCATAAATTTTAAAATAATAATATGATTACGGTGTTGTTATATTAGGCTATTAATAAGGCACGTCCATTTCTATATAGTGAATACTTATCCTGCAATTTGCAGTATTAAATCTGAGAACATGGCCATAAAATCCTGTCATAAAAAGGATTTACATATATATATACATACATTCATTTCTAGTAAATTTAACTAGCTATTGTGATAAACTCAACTCACAGCCGTTTTCAATAAAGTTGACATTTATCAAGAAACTGTATATCGTTTCTAGGTCCGTAATTTACACAATCGTCACGGCTACTCGGACTTAAGTAATTTTTATGTGTACGCTAAACGCGTTGGCGGAAATACGTATTTTAACGCAAATTAAGATTTTGGTTTGTGTAAGTCATTGTCTTAACTCACTATTATGTTATTATTATTTTTATATTCAGAAGAGTATTAAACTTTATAAAATATTAAGGTAATTTTTGACCTAATTAATGTATTTTTTTTATTTTTTTCAAATTTACAAAGATCAAGACAATTTTTAAAAAAATACAATTTAATGTATTTATCATATTACATACATGTATACACGCTGCGCTATTGCCGGAAAGTTTAGTCACAAAAAAAAACATTTTTTTTCAACTTCATGCTTTATTCCTATTGGTATATAATATTCCGATATTTAAATAGACTGGTGCACAACCTCTGCGGTCTGAGCACATCTCTATAACCTCGTCCACTGTCATCAACCTTTTCATATACATACATATGCCCTCCGGAGTGTCACTACTATTTTTACGTAACATTCCTCCAATATCACCAATACTGATTTTTTAAAAGAATTAGAAGAATTTTCAGAGATCAAACGAGATCTCCACTTGTCCCTCTTGCCAAATTTTATATTTATCTCCAATTTATTATTCGTCGAGGACCGCCATTAAGTGCGTTATCGATTTAATGTCACTATAAAATTAGTAATAAACAAAATGAGTTCAGACAGTAGCGACGGAAGTTTTTAATTACGTTATTGTCTTCTGCAGGTTTATAGCATGTTATTTGGCAAGTTTAAATTACGTATATTAAAAAAATAATGCATTATAGACAAAGCGCAGCGTTAAATACCGACTCTCGATACGTATGATATAGGTACAACTGTCTCTTAATTGTTTGAAAATGAAAGCAACTTAAACTTATCTAACTAAATAGTTATAATTGTATCGTTTTGATTCTTTAATACATTTTATCTATCACCGACTAAAATTATGGAACAAACAAAATAATAGTAGCTTTTCTATATTAGAACAATTTAGGCTAATCTCGTAGCCGTAGCAAGAGGTGCCGTTAACTCTTTAATTTGGTGTGTATATAACAATTTTACAGTACGCATATCGACATCTTTTAAAGTGAATGTATACCTACGTCGTGGGAACACGCTTACAAAATAAATTACGCATAAAGCCACGATCCGATTGTGAAAAAGAATACGGTGTTATATAAAACAATGTGGAGCGGAAAGGTGGTGATATAAAGTGGACATAATGATAATTTGCTTCATATTAAAATAATATAATCAGTTATTGATCGTAATATTGGTTTAATATACTCATTGCACAAACGCGGTGATTACAATGTAATATACATAAAGTATTGAATATTGAAATATCTTAGGATTTTCGTAACATACTTAAAAAAATATAATTGGTAAAATTTTTATCACATTTCGAAGCCTTATTTCTACACAAGTTATTAAATTGAAATAACATGTGAAAATTTAAATAAATAAATTAAATAAATTAGCTTCACGCTATATCCCGCACACAGCAGGGTAGGCAGAGGGAAGGCAGAGCTTAGTGTAAGACACTCCGTTCCCCACTTTCTGCCAAATTTTGGAGGCATTGCGTGTTGAGTGGCAGAGCTCAACGCCGCGCTTTGCCTCGACACCAGAGCGAAGAAATGGAAATATAAATTTAAGTAAATATTTCATCTCCTCGAGTGGGGATCGAACCCACAACCAGTCGGTTTTACAGTCACACTTTGTGCCGCTGCGCCACGACTGGTCTCAAAATGAAAATTTAAACGTGATGAAAATCGTTATTGCAAAAATTTTTATTTGAATAGTCAAAACGATATTTACATAATAATTTGTTTTTTAAAATCGCATACGCACCTTTTAATTTAACATACACAAAGTTCAGGTAAGTACGTTTAAAAATGGTTGAATATGTGTACATTGGATTGACAAATCTTCATTATATTATTAATACGTATATTATAATTAAATTATACATAAAGTCTTTCTTCAAAAAAGAAAACCAGATAGCGGCGAGACGAGCTCGCCCTCCGAGGGCTCCGTACAAATATTGGTGGACGTTTTCTGAAGTGAAGTTTTTTCTGAAATTTAAGCTCATTTTAATGAGCGGCTTTAATACTAAATGTATCCCCCTTATAAGGCTATTATTTTTTTTTTGAACCCAAATGTATAGTTTTCAGATTTTTACCCGTAGACGCTAACTGCCAAATTTTCGTAATTCTACGTCAACCGGAAGTACCCTATTAATTTTGATTACTTTTGTGTGTCGAAATGCACGTTTTTGCGATATAATCGACCATATCTTTTTTTAAGTAAAAAAAAATAGTGTGAGGCTAGTCGTGGCGCAGGGGCACAAGGTGTGACTGTAAATCGACTGGTTCTGGGTCAGACCCCCGCTCGATGTGATGAAATATTTATTTAAATTTATATTTCCATTTATTCGCTCTGGTGTCGAGGCAAAGCGCGGCGTTAAGTTCTGCCACTCAACATGCAATGCCTCCAGAATTCGGCAGAAAGTGGGGAACGGAGTGTCTTAACACTAGGTTTCCTCTACCTACCCTGCTGTCTGCGGGATACAGCGTGAAGCTGATTTTTTATTTTGATTTTAGAAATACTATTTTTACTGAATGAGACAGTAAATCTGATTATATGGTTGATAAATGCTATTGACAGACTTTATCTTATAAAGGTTCCATTTGACTGAAAAGGTACGAAACCCTAAAAATACTTAAAAATCATAAAATAAAAAAAAAAAAGAACACATCTACAGTACTAACAATATATACTATTTACAGCAATTTAATTAAGCAACTTTACAAAACAGATAAACCTTCTGTAATTTGCAAGAAGCTACGAAATATCAGCTTACTTCATCTCAGTCGGAGTGCAGACGTGCGTACAATTAGTCGCGTGGATCAGTCACGCGACAGTCGTCCGTCAAGGACGCTAGCGACGCGCGACCGCCCATTGTTTTATATGTCACCACTTAGTCTAACTATTTAAGAAGATGACTACGTGACTTTATGTACTTACTTTTTTATTATTAGAATCTATATGTGGAAACGAGGGATTTTTTTTTCACGCTCCACGCTGTATCCCTGATATAGGAGGGTGGGTAAAAGCCTAGTGTTAAAATATTCCGTAGCCCATTTTTTATCCAACTTCTAAAAATTTTGTGTTGAATTTGAGTGGCAAAACTTAACACCGTGCTTTGCTACCTTATTAACAGAGGAAGGTAATAAAATAATTAATTATCTTAAATGGAAACCCATAATCGTCGCATTTAAAGTCACATGCCATGGCTCCATACTAATTATAAAATGGTATAGGTAGTGGTAATATTCACATCTCATTTGATGAAATATTTATAATATTGTTACTTTTTTCTTATTAGATTAAGAGCGGCATTAAGTTACGCTTTACTCGCTAGATGTGTAGAACGTAATTCGTGTTAAAAAAAATTCGAGAAGAATTTAATTTAACTATAACACTTAATTTAGTCTTCACAAAATATTGCTTAAAACTCAAATAAATATTATTAATATTTTACATTACAAATCTAAAGTTATTTATTTTCAAAACATAAACACAGCATCAATTTAAAATTTAATATCTAACACTAAATCAAAATAACACAAACTATAATTAGGTAGCGAGTCAATAATTATATAATATACGACAACTTAGCCACTTTACCACCTATTTCCTTGATTATACATAAACACCGACAAACGCTTCCAGCCCTTTGACCTTGCATGAGTATGGCAATTATACCATAAATAATAATGCAATTTTTACTTCTCCGTTTCCAATTCTGTAATGTCTTCCGCCTAACCGCGGCTAATTTCTGTTCGCCTACAAGGATGTCAACAATGCCACGCGAAACGTTGTTCGCGGGTATTCTATACTTATATAAATAAGGTCTATCATTTTATATATTATTATTTAGACCAGCACTCCGCTTCCTGTATGTGACCTCCGTTCTGAACTACTCTAAGCAATGTTTATCTTTTTTGCATATCTGAATGTGGTACTTGACCTATATGGTCTGCGGAACTGTTCGGCCCGTTGACCGTTTAAAGAAGTCATAAAATTCGCGCGATAATCTCTGATAATGATCGCAGTTGAAAACTTCAATTAATTTTATGTTTGTATTGGAATTTTAAATATCTTATGGCACAGGAAAACTAACGGTATTAAAGAAAGTATCCTGTAGAGTTCAAAGGTGCAAATCGTAAAGTTTTTATAAGACTTTATAAATATTAATATAGTCTCTTATCTTTGTATATTTATAATCTGCATTATGACTGAGTGTGTGTAATTCGTGAATACGGAGCAAAGTTGTTCTGCCGCAACGTTTCAAAAATTGGACAAAAAGTGTATTGGACAGTCTTAAAGACTGTGTTACCTCTGGTTACTCGTGCTATTTAAGAAAACGTGTGAAGCTATTTTGTTCATATCTTTGTTTTATTTCCATTATTATTTCTTAATTAAAGTTACCGTAGCGTTTGGCGCTCCGTTCTCTCTGACTACTCCGCTAGGGATAAAACGTGAAGTTAGGTAAGTAAGTAAGTAAGTAAGTAATTAAAGTTTCAGACAAGACTATAAGTTACGTGAAAATGAATGATCCAAAAAATATTATTAAACGTATGAATCAACTCATTCCTGCTACTTGATTGATGCATGTTGCTCACAATATTTTAACATAAAATATTAATAAGGTGTGACACGAAGAATAATAACGTACCTATTAGATTATATATGTATTTATTTAAATTATAATTTAAAATATAACAGCCCGTTTTATAAAAACCAGGTGAATGAAACAATCTTGATGTAATACGACACGCTTCAAATACCTATTATACTTATTTTATTATATATTTTCTTCTAAAACTTAGATAAAATAATTTAACTAAACTAAAAAGTGTATTATTTGGACTTCATATCGACCAAATGGCGATAATTTAATGAAAAGACACATAAATGAAGCCTCACCGAACTTGGTTTACAATGACCCGCATTTTACGACCGCCAAACTCAACGCTTGCTATTCTATGATAGCTGTAATAAAACGGTAACTCTTGCCAAAAGTCACTTGTGCAAATGTTTTCAAAATACATGTGAAAATTTCAATTGTCAAATAAATTTGCAAATAATATAATATAGAGATTGTAAGAGATGCTCCGTATTATAAAATAGTTAAAACAGTTAATGATATCATCGAAAGAACGGTTTCTTCTCGTTATCTAGATTACCTGCTCCACTTTACCCGCGTGCCAACATTATTGTGTTATATCACAGTATTTCGGCATGGCCGCCGCGACTGGAATTGCATTTAATTATGAATTAAAGTCACGTTATAATGTACAATTATACTTAAATTTTAAAATTTTATTTCGTACTGGGTTTAAGTAGTTATTGAAGATATGAAAATCATTTTGTGTTTCGACAACAGTTTATTCACAGCCACAATGCCGTAGCTCTAGGTGTCTAAGGTTTTCAGGACACAATCGATCGATCGATACTATTCGAAATACTTTGTGAATTACATTTTTTATAACGTGATGACTGATGAGGCTCTATATGCTTTTAGATATGTTACATCCTACACTATTAAATCAAATCAGCTTCACGCTATATATACAGCAGAGTAGGCAGAGTGAACCTAGTGTTAAGACACTCCGTTCCCCACTTTCTGCCGAAATCTAGAGGGATTGCGTGTTGAGTGGCAGAACTCAACGCCGCGCTTAGCTTCGACACCAAAGGAAAGAAATGTTACTATAAATTTAAGTAAATATTTCATCTCCTCGAGTTGGGACCGAACTCAGAACCAGCCGGTTTTACAGTCAGACTTCGTGCCGCTGCGCCATGACTGGCCTTGGTACACTATTATGTGAATATTAAATAATAACTATAAATATAATTGTTTGTAAAAGTTAGTTAGTAGATTTTGTCATGTGTAGTGCACAACTTTTAGTTATTCCTATTTGACTACTGTACTGGGGGGAAGGGAAATCATAGTTAAAAAGAAATAGTAAATGATCTTAGATGTGGAAGAAACGAAGAGAAAATTTGGATTATAATAAAACAATACTGTATTGTGATAAAAAGTTAGTTCGCACACACACTGAAGCGACTTAAAATAAACTTATTCTATACAATTAATTATATTTTAATATACATAAATCATATATATTATATTTTTTTTATTAATAATAGTTCAAAAATGAAGTCCTAACAGGATATAAACAATTTTGGAAGTTAGATTTCATTGCACACACAACCCGGGTACAAGGTCAGCCCGCAGTGCAGAGCAGACGGGGGTATCGATCCACGAACGCGTCTGCAACGCACACACCACCCGCATTAGGGTTGATACGAGGCTGGAATTTTATAGTGTTTACTGATCAAATTAGGATGTCTGGTTTTCTTGTTATTTTTGGGGGAAAATTCTACTTTATTAAGATCAATATCAAATGGTTTTATATGATTAAAAAAAACTATTAATCGCTATTAATCAATTTAAAGATTATATCTCTTTACTTATATCATTAAAAATTAGAATGCTTTTTTCAATATAGGTAATTAAAAGGAAGTTAACAGTTAGTTTCAACCCTACCAATGGCATCGTCTTTATACTGCACGGACGCGGACGGAGCGATATTGGCCCGTTAGAGCTCTAGTATTAAGGGAGCCGACTGCTCTTTAGACTACCGGTATCTGTATTGAATTTTAAACGGCCAGACACCTAAATTTGAAGCTTACGCTAACTACTTTTGCTTTTCCCATGTGGTGTAGTCTGGTATATAGTTTTTCTTTGTTTTTCATATTTATATAGATGAAAATAGTTAAATACATTTATTATTATTGATTATTTTGTTTATGGTTTTTAGATTTAATGTACAAATAATATTCGTCTTAAGCCTTATATAAAAAGAATTGTCCAGTAAAGATAATTATGAATATATTATAGTATCCGTTTAAGGAAATTTAAGCCATATAAGGATATTAACACCGACTTTGGTCTTAACCACATTCCACACCTCTAGTTGAAAAACATATAAATGTACATAATTTGAACAATTTACTTAAATCAGTATAATAATTATAATTGATATTAATTATTTTATTGCAATATCATGAAGTTTTATTTTTACAGAATTTATATAAATAAATATCTAAGCATGTTATTACAATAAAGTACTTTTAAAAATAAAATATACGAATGGGATAGTTGAATGAGTTGAGCGCACATGGTTGTGGGGTCAATTCTCACATTGTTAAATTTATATTAAGAAAACGTTCACTCTATCTTTATACACAAAATGAGTCACCTCTATAATGGAAGCAAAAAAGAAAACTATGATGAATCTTAGTTCTCGCTGAATACCCTGTATTATACGGAAACAAAAGTCACTTTGTATTGATTGACCAGTATATAATATTAATCCTATTGAATATAAAATATAATAAATATTTATCAGGAAACGCATAAGGAATGTATGAATTATTTATATCAGGTAAGGCGTCTTGACGGATTGCGTAAGTGTTATGACGTTTGATGTAATTTGACAAACAGACCGAGTGACATTGACATCTATTGTCTTCCTTTTTTCGATACATCACGTAGATACTGCCTTATTGCCATTGACAAGACATCATATGTCAGATAAGATTTTATGGGATGCGATTTTAGATTTACATGCTTATCTCATACTTTGACGTTATCGATTTACACGATAAATGTATCGTAAGAAAAATATGCTGAACAAATGAGAAATGCTCTAAAAATAGTAACAAGATATCTTTTTTAGATAAGTAGGTAGGTATATATTATTGAAACAATAGTGTAAACAAATATTTTCAAATTTAGCAATGAAAGTTTGTACTGTAAACAGGATTTTTGTGGGTTCTCGATATTTAAATTCATCATATTAGGAATTATAAGGAAATCGAACAACCCCTACAAATCTAATAAGTTCTTTGATTTTCACGATTATTATACATTTTAAATAAAACTATTTTAACCGGATCGGTCCGTGACCACGGACTACTGCAAAGTGTTCGAAACGTCGGGTTTCCAAAAATGTAAAAACTAAATATACGCGATTAATCCGGTTAAAATAGCCCTACAAATCTACATCATAACCTAATCAATTTTAGTCCTCTTAATAATGTCAAATGAGGTATACGATAATCGTGTCGTATAAACCTTTGTACGATGTAAACGGTCGTTTTGTAATCCCACTACCGATCGGGGTGTTCAACGTAAATGAGAAATGGGTGTTTGCTGTCAAGGTCGGTGGCTGGGTTGATAGGTATTAGTCCATCCTAGTGTGCTTTTATTTACGAACAAATGATTCGAGGCTTATATTGAAGTTGGGAAGAGGAAATAATTTTTACTTCATTTAATCCTGCTCATCTATTATATTGCATATAATGTATTTTAATACTTTACAAGATATATTCTCCATTCCTATTCTAGTCAATTACTAGATATCGATAGAACTTTTTCCAACTAAAGTAGTTAACATAGACTACATAAAATTGACGTAAAAATACCATTTAAAATTCAATTTTGAATTCATTTTTGTTTTCTTCTAGTTTGTAACCGTGACACAGGGATGCAAAGCTTCCGGTTTCCTTTGTATTTCAAGGCTATATATATGTATATTGACCAGTGTATTGTACTATTGTTATGTATGGATATAGAAAATAATAATTTTAATAAAGCTATATCACTTAATACCTAATCTAACTTTAGTCTATATGCATCTAGTCTAAATATGAGAAATTGTCAACAAGGAAGAAATACTTATGTATACAATTTATAACCCGATTGACATCTTTGTAAGTCATCTCAGAATACAAAATAAGATATGATGTATTCATATCTGTACAGAATCACGTATGGAATGCCAAATGCGGCAAATGAAGTTTTACTTTGGGAAAATATTCCTATATCCTTGTACATGACCCAGACTGAGAGAGTGCCAAGTTTGGTACACGCTAATCAAGATAAAACACGTTGCGGTTACAAACAAACTACATTTACATACCATATGGGGCATTTTTTGTGAATAATTTTGAACGTATATTAGTATTTTTTTAAAAAGTAAAGGTTATAAAGGTGAATAATTTTGAATGTTAATTAGGTATTAAATCTATTACATTAAATATATGTTAGACAGGTGTCATTACTCAGTTTAAGCTAAAATTTTAACTTCATACTATTCAGTAATTATATAACTATCAAATAATAATATGAATTTAATTTTCTTAACCAAAGTAACATTTGACAATTTTTTTCGATTTTTTAAATTATTAACGTTAATTACTGTTTATTTGCAGATTAACCTTACATTATACAATCATATTACGATTAGCTAATAACCTTACTGGACATTAAAAGAGGTTTAATTGGTTGTGGCGTAAAGTACCGGGTTCTAGTCTAGGGTCAAATGAGGCACGTCTGACTTTTCTAAATAAGGTGTCAATATACGCCAATTACTGACCATTGTTCATTTCAATGAAACTTGTATACGATTTTGGAATTCTTAAGGTTACAGAGATCAAGTGATTGTAACTTCAATATAAGAAACAATGAATATTTCTCAATTATTACATAATATAGTTAATACTTTAGCGACGGCTGTAAGTTTTGTTTACGTATCTTCGAAATATTTCTCAAAAACATAGAGGATGTAAGTATTGTAAATGTTTTTAGAATGTAAGTATGTATTTCTTAGTACAAGTTAGTAGCGATTTTTATGCTAAGCTAAATGCTAATTTTAGTATATAAACACTTTTACTTATGCATTATAATTTAAAAATATAATATAACAACAGTAGTTCCATATTTAGATACGTAACATTTCTGATTGTCCTTACACAGTTTCAAGGCTGACAATGAAGCGTAACAATAAAATATTTTCACACTAACGCAGAATTATATATTATTATAAAAATCTATCAATATACTATATGTATTAAAAAATTGTAGATTAAGAGGAATTGATAATGGTTTTAAAATTTTTTTTTTCATTTGATAATAGGTCATTAAAATGCTAATTTATTTTTGGCACTAGTGTGATAGGTTAAGATTGTTAAAGTACACGTCACCTTACCTTGTCAGCCTAGCAAGCAAATCCATAAAGAATTATCATATCAGCTTAAATATAAATATTATTAAAACCTCTGATCTAATTTTTTTTTTCTTCACATATTTGTTTTTTCTTCACACGTGAATTTACAACAGCATAAAAATCAAGGTACTATTTGTGTGAAAGAAATTTTGTATAATTTGGCTCTAATACAACATGAGTTTAAGCAGGCGAAGCCGCAGATGGGCTGCTATTGTGTCATATAAAACTTTTAGTCATTTCCATTTGACCTATGGGGCCAAATCGCAAAGAAAATCTAGTAATATATAACATACCTGAACATTTATTAATTTCCTACATAATTATATTTCTATTGAAATATGAGTCGTTATGAGTGTTTGAACACGTTCGATAAACACAATTCATGGTCGATAATAAAAATATTTAAACGATAACATCAACTCAAGTGTAGTTAACACTTTTAGTATTTACTTAATATTCAATATTTATTTAAGAAATTTACGCTATAAGCTCATGTATGGATGACGTAATAGATGAACTTAAATAAAAATGTATGTGTAATTTTTGTGTTTATAGGATTTTTGGCTTTTCCGCTATATCTACATCGTAAATACACATAAAAAAATTGGTACATGGAAGTAATTTGAAAAATACTATTATTAGGAACATTTACTCTGTTTGTATATGTATTTGTGTGTGCTAATCTCAGAAACGGATGTTTTGTTTCTGTCGGCACATAAATATAATTTTTTAAAGAATTTTGTTTGACAAGATTGATATAATTGATACAATATTCTATTGAATTAGCTGAAACTTAAGTTTTCAATTATTTAAGTTATAATATTTTTAATTTAAATTAATTAGTAAATAATTGTGAAGTTCATGGAGGTGATAGCGCGAGCCGTTCGCAACTCAATGTATAATTTGGTAAACAATGCATATAATAAACTAAACTAATCTGTATAAGCACAAACACCATTAAATATTAGACTTTTTTGACTGAACAAGAAATCCGTATATAAACTTCAAGGTATTTACAATGTCATAAGTTGACGTAATTTAAGCGTGATGTTTGTATATTTTTTATTAAACGTTATATCAGCCTCTTGACCAAATATGGCAGTTATAGTCTAGTGACCGTTGCGTCGTGACCAGTCCTCAAGGCCATGTATCTATATTAATAACTTGGCCCAAAACTTACCTAATCGATTCATTTTGAAGTCCAAAGTAAAATTCACTTAACTAATTATATTTATACTATATTAAGCTATCATTTTTCAAATTTCAAATTTCAGACACTAAAACACTGTAAAGGTCATAATAAAAAAATCAGCTTCACGCTGTATCCCGCACACAGCAGGATAGGGAGAGGGAACCTAGTGTTAAGACACTCCGTTCCCCACTTTCCGCCAAATTCTGGAGGCATGCGTGTTGAGTGGCGGAACTAAATGAAAATATCAATGTAAATAAATATTTCATCTCCTGGAGTGGGGATCGAACCCACAACCATTCGATTTTGCAGTCACAATTTGTGCCCCTGCGCCACGACCGGCCTCGTCATAATATTTCTTAATATATTATGTAACTAGTGAAAAGATCCTCCTATTTTAAGCGTGTACCTTAAGCGTTGCCACAACACTGTTTACGATTTTCCTAATTTGACATACTCCAGATGTCCTTACAAAGAATATTATATTTCCTATATAATGCAATATGGACAGATGTCGGATGAGCACTCCCTCATTCGAACAGGGAGAAGATTACAAGATGGCCGTATGCATCTGGTTCTAAATATATATGAGTATGATGGGAAACATCTCGAGTGGGATTTTAACAATTAATTGCCGGACGGATTTTAATGATTTTTTTTTTGTTATATATCTATTTATTTGTCTATTTGTCAAATTATTTCTGTTAGTCCCAGTTGTAACTTTGCGTTGACTTTATAATAATTTCCATACTTCTTACTACCGTTATTTCATTGAAACTTAAAGCCTAAAATTTAATTTTTTTTTTTTGGAGGAATTCGTTAGCTCCTAAAAAAAAATTTAGGCCGTTGGTGTTTTTATTAAAATATTAGTAGGTATAGATGTGCAATCGCAATAGGTAAAAGGAATTACTATAATTACTTTTGATTAAATGCTATGATAAACCTTTACAACTTCCTGCCACAACGAGAATTTACATTAAAAATAATACTTAGCACGTTTAAAAAGTTCTAAGCAATTCATCGTCTACTCCTAAAGATTTACTTATATTATAATACAAAAGCTGAACAGATGAATTCTGTACGTAAAATTTAGTCGTATCACATCAGGAAAATGGAAATAATCTCCAGCGAGAGGAAATTGCGACACCAACATGGGGATCTCGAGAAGCAAACTTACACCTTTTGAGATCAGTCAGGCACCTGCGCCATGATGGCAATTTATAGATTATGATTAGTTATAAATATGTGATATAATAATGAGGCCAGTCGTAGCGCAGGGGCCCAAATTCTGACTGTAAGCGCGACTGGTAGTGGATTCGATCTCCACTCGAGGAAATCAAACATTTAATATTTTAATTTCTAAGTCCTAAGAATCCAGCGGAAATGGATGGAACGGAAAATGGAAAAATATCTTAACAGTAGGTTCCCTCTGCCTATCCTGTCGTATGCGGGGTATAGCGTGAGGCTGGAAAAAATAGGTATAAATATACGACATAATGAATCCTTAAAAAATTAAATTAAATTAAATTAGCTTCACGCTATATCCCGCACACAGCAGGGTAGGCAGAGGGAACCTAGTGTAAGACATTCCGTTTCCCAGTTTCTGCCGAATTTTGGAGGCATTGCGTGTTGAGTGGCAGAGCTCAACGCCGATGAATCCTTATAATCAGATATTATATATTATTACGATAATATTTTGTGTTTATTTAAATTATTACCTACAAGAATAAGCGGCGTCCACCAAAGATATTTAAATAAGGCACTGGACACATTTACATAAAGACTACTAACTCAATTTCTAACCAATGCTTTAAAGGTTTTGCTTTTGGTACAAGTTTGCAAATTCATCGTTAAGCTTAGATCATCTGATTGTGGAATTTCCTTGAGATGTTTTGTTGTATTTCATGTTTGTATATAATAAAGTGTTGTTAAATTATATAATAAGAAAGTAATGATAGATATAAGTATGGAAAGTAAAATGAAACCGACTTCTATCTCTCAACTGAAAAGGTAAAATCGGCTGCAGAAATGGATGAATATCGCAAAAATTTCAAAATCAATTAAAATTTGGTCTGTGCCATAAGTTTGAGTATACATCATGATAAACACTTGCTGGAAGCCTCGAAATTTTGGATAAATGCTTAAATATTGTTCAATTACAACAATACACAACCTCATTCCTACATACACGTCAAAATTTTAACATCCTTTCGTTTGGTTGGTTATATAGTGGAACTTTTTCTTGAAATTTATTTTTCTCTACTTCTGACTTACCCACTAGTTGATGTATATAAAAAGTAACAATTAGGCACTTGTATCATAGCATTATACATACATACGCGCTTATAACATAACTCTCTATTTGATCTTCGCCGCTGTCGGTTTATTTAATAAAAGTGACATGAGAGAGAATCGATTGGGAAACTAAGCAAAAAGTAATCTATCCATAACTGTTTACTTTTTCTATTTAATGCCAATAGCGGCAGGTCTAGTTTAGACTAGGTTTAACTACGCGTTAACCGATCGTGACTGTAGAAAGCCTTTGATTACATTTATTAACATTTTTTTAAGTAATTGTTGCTGTAATTTTCAATAATATTATTTTATTATAATATTTATTTAACATAGCTTACTTAGCAATGTGTGTGTGATTATAATACCTATTAAAAATGTATGCCTTTGTTTCATGTAATAATACAAACATTTAGAACATGTTTTTAACATTTTCAAATGTTATTCCACACTTAAAAAAGAAAAGTAAAAACTGTAATGTAAGCGGGATTTAAACCCGCTACGTTAAAATTTTTATACGTTTTCTTAATAAGTAACATTTAATAAAATTTGAAACGAATAATAGTTTCATGTATGTGTTCTTTATATAACAATTTTCGTTTAGATTAAAAGTCATAGCTTAGAGCAGTATTCTAATAAGATAGGAGATTTGAGTGATACTGCGGTGAAAGTAAGAGGACAGTACATCAACAAAGCCTAGAGCACAGCGGAGTGGTGTGTGGCGCAAGTAGCAAAACAATGAGGCCTTTGTGCAACGAGAGCGTTTGCGTTTTAAATTTTACTTTCATTTGAATTCATTTTGTGTTATATATTTTTTTATTTGATATATTTTAAGAAATTTTTGATATTTTAACGAAATTTCTTGAATTCTTTACGGATAAGTATTTGTTTTTCTTCGTATAATACCAAAGCCAGCCACACTTTATATTAGGACATCATTTACATTAGCATTGTAGAGTTAATTACTGTATAACAAATTAAGACATGGTTAATAAGACTGCAAAATCAGTTATTGCAGTCTAAAGTTTAATTATCTATCTGTCTATCAAAATAGTAGATATAATAAAACAATAAAACTCACTTTTACGTTCGTACTCTTCCTATTAATTCCTTCACCAACAGTGTAGTATATATATCTATATATGCCTCATCATTACCGTTTCAGGAACCACTGATTCATATTACCGGTATCTGTTGCTTTTATACTGTTATTTATTTATTTTCTACAACTTTTTTTCAAAACATAACAATGTTTTTTCAAAACATAACAATGGAAATAAAATAAATAAATCAGCTTCACGTTGCATGTCGTACATTGAAGTGTAGGCAGAGTGAACATAGTGTGAAGACACTGCGTTTCCTACTTGCTGCTAAATTCTGGAGGCTTTGCGTGTTGAGTAGTGGAACTCAACGGCGCGTTTTGCCATGTTACTAGAGAGAAGAAATGAAAATATTAATTTTCTCAAGTGGAGAGTTTGTGCTCCTGTGCCTGTGGACTGGCGACGGAGAATGAGTGAAATATAAAGATTAAAAATGATTTGAGGTGCCTTTAACTTAGGCCAAATCCTAGATTAGCGTTTCCCTTATACTTTGCATATCGCAGAAAGCCGCGAAGCCCTACTCGTTAGACATTGTGCATGCCGTGGTATTGCATGCACTTCGTTTTTACAGTTGACAGTTTGGACAGCCCTTTATTAAAGCTTACCGCGCCTCCGGCTGTTTGAGCTTACATTAAAATAAGGAATGGCATTAGGATTCACCATTTCTATATTTTAAAAACTCGTTGTTGAGATATTTATTTTATATATAATACCATTTTTATCAGCACAATAGGATAAAATGTATTATATATACATTTTAACATGTATGTTAAATTAAAGCCTCCAAAAAAAAATTATTCAAAGTTATATTAACTATGAACTATTTTTTTCATTTTGTAATAAATTACTTTGATCAGTTATCAACTAAAGTCCTATAAAATATTGATACATTCTATATAACATTTTTAAATAATTGTATTCCTATCAAAATAAACTCAACCACAATAAAGTTTAAAAACCATTGCAAATTTTGCCTTCAAAGCCTGTGTAAGTTCTCCCTGAGCACGGTTCTTATTTATTCCACTGGTACAGAGTCTAAGTAGTTTTTAATGATTGTTAATAGGCGACCTTGTCAAGGACGGTCGTTAGTGTAATTGTGTATTGTTGTCAATCAATGCAAGAATATTATCATATTATCTATACTTATAATTATTTGTGGGAATCGTTTTTGGCATTTAATATCGTACAGTAGGCTTTTAATAACATAGAGTTTGCTCTATGATATTAAAGGTATATCTTTTATGACAATTTTTATTTTACATGGCTTCTTGTTAAAAATCTGATCCAATTCAGATTGTTAATTTATAAAAACTGAGTTCTTTTTTTAATTTTTAAATTTAAGCAATCGGGTTTTTGTTTTAGTAATTATTTTTTAATTAGTATTAAGGTAATAATAATCATGTTATATATTTTTGAAATCCTTGTATAGAGCCCTTTAAATTGATATCCATGTTGTTTTTTTTTTGTTTTGCTACGAACAATTGCGAAGCCAACAACAAAAACCTAATGTTAGTAAATGTTAAAAGGTAAACTTATAATAATATTCTTTAGAAACGCTTCTAACGCAAAATCTTAAAATACCATGAAAATATTTACTCGTTAAAAAGTTGTGTTTATTTTTCTTTAAGATCTTTTGCATTTTTTTTTCAATATAATTTTTAAGCAATTATTTAAATCAAACAAACAACAAACACAGCTTTATAAATCTTTATCCAACTATAAGTACATTTTGATAAGGTTTCTTACAATGACCATTTAGTTGCATATACAGATCTGCATACTTAGATAAAATTACACTTTGTTATTGTTTCTTAATAAATTGCTCTACAACATTTTTTTTCTTAGTAACCTTAGTAGTCAATTCTAAGAAGGAGATCACCTACGTGATGCTCGCTGCACATACCAGTCAAATCTTATATAATGTTCAAGAGTAATCAGAAACATTTCTTACATACAGTCACGCTTCCTTTAAAAAAGTAACGTTAAAGTAATGTTTTTTAGCTTCAGCTATGTCCCGCACATAGCAGGATAGACTGAGGGAACTTGAGAACAAAATATGTGTTTTCAATATTTTAAATATCATACTTTGATTCAGTTACAGGACTTTAATATACGATGTTAAGGGTAACTGTTCATTATATAATTGAACTTTGAACCTACATTTTGCTTATATTTGTTGTATCTCCTTAGTTACACAGGTTATTATCCGTGTTCAATCTTACTTTTTAAAAAATTAAAAAATTAAATTAAATTAGCTTCACGCTATATCCCGCACACAGCAGGGAACCTAAAGTTAAGACACTCCGTTCCCCACTTTCTGCCGAATTTTGGAGGCATTGCGTGTTGAGTGGCAGAACTCAACGCCGCACTTTTGCCTCGACACCAGAGCGAAGAAATGAAAATATAAATTTAAGTAAATATTTCATCTCCTCGAGTGGGGATCGAACCCACAACCAGTCTTTTTCTTATAAAAAATTCAGTTGAGACTACTATCGTGTTGAAATATTTTACGATTCACTCCGTTTTCTTTATTCATATGTATGAAAAAGATATATTAGTTCCTCTTATTACATTATTATTATGCTAGGTCGTTTTAGAATGTGGGTTACAAATAAATGAAATAAGTATCTATCATCATTAGCTACAAAAAAAGTAATTCAAACAAATGACCGCTAAGAAATATTAAAAACATCATACATTTTATTGTAACAATCAATTACGAGGTAAGCATTTTGTTTATTGATACTTGTCGTATAAAAAACGAGACTAATGTATTTTGTTATATTACAAAAGGAGTTAGGTAATGAATTTATGTTATAAAATAAAATTTTAGGAGTCAGCAGCTTTTATAATTTAATATATATATTTATTATACAAAATTAAACTAAAGCAGTAGCTACTAAAAATACTTATTTGTTTGAAATTCGCAGACATAATTGATGTGGACTTTAATCAAATATTTATATCCTAGTAATCTGTTTATCGAAAATAATCAAATTAAATTATGATAGAAAAATTGCATTGTTAATGTCTTCATGTACTTATAAATCGATAAATTCCCGATTAGAGACAGATACAATAATCTAGTTGTAACTACGATCAAATATTTTTTATTAAAATTCATGTCTTTAAGTTTCTTACTTTACACAGATTTTTGACATAAATGTTTTTTTGTTCAGGATAGAAACGACACTAACGTACCAGTATCCCAAACATTCAGTACGGCCGAAGAGTCATAGCCGCACTGAAACTTCAGTGCTATAGATTAGGCTGCCTAAATTTAATTTTAAGATTTTCTTCCCCAGCTTTCAATGCACGAAAGTTCAGAAAGCTTAACTTCTACGACTTCCTAATATTGTGGCCACATCGGCCATATTGTATTTAAATTTTAACTCTGTAGAAGATACGGATGTTATACAAAAGAAGTGTTTGCTTTCTACACAAAACCGACAGTGTCAAAAATAATGAAATAAATTTTGTACGGAACCTTTTTCTTTCCATACAGTAATAGTCAATATCTCGCCAATTCGTTGTGGCCATCGCTCAAATAAATGAAAGTGTCACGGCTTTATTTGCTAATGGAAGAAAAGCGACCGGATGTAATATATGAATTGTAGTTTAGTATATTTTGTACGCTAGGAAACACATAAACTTACCAATAATTATTTCTAATAAGGTTTCTATTATAAATATTTCAACTATAATATATTTTTTTATAACTTATACATATATATATATTATAAAAAAAAATGTAGTTGAAATATTTTTCATGGAAAAATCGCGAAATAAAACAAATATAGAAATAGAACATGACTTTTTTTCTATATAATGAAAATACATTATTTTTTTCTTTAATAATACCTATAAATAATTTTAAAACACAAGTAATTATTGAAAATCGTTTTTTAGTTAAAATTTATTAATATTTATTTTTGATTTTACATGACATTGTCTAGTATATTAATATGTTTAAAAATACGAAAAACCAAAACATTATATAATAATAAAACTTGATATTGATATTGTTTATTTACCCTCCCCCGTTTTGCCACACTGTGCCATTAGATTGACAGACCTGAGATATTAGGTTGACAGCTGTCAGTTGCAAAGGTAATAAAGGGTAAAAGTACCCAAGTTTCGCAGTCTTAAGGGAACAGAAGTAACCGCAGGTAATGCAAACTGAGTACAGATTAAAAATTCAATATTGCATTTGTATTTCCAATGTTATATAATCTATGCTGTATGCTTCGCTTTGGTTGGCTGCTAATTGTTTCTAGATTCAAATATATCCTATGATTATTTCAATCAATAACGTTAACGTTGACGTCATCGAAAGTTCTTATGATTATTTCTTATGTTAAAAAAGATGATTTTTTCTTAAATTTCTTATCACTATATTTAAAATATATTTTTTTACAGATACAGTGGTGTATGTAAATATGGTTGCGTTCAAATAGAAAAGATGATCTTACTGCAAAATTTTGTTATAAGGCATAAGAAATGAATCTGTTTCTATATAATATATGTTCATAACAGATATATAATTCGAATATTTATACACATATTCGTATAAAAACGATGAATTACGTTAAATAAATATGTTAATTATTTTCTCATACATAAGTTTATTCAAATTACACAACAAAATTCAAAACTGATACAAATGCTAAATACTTAAGTAAAGCAATTCGACAAACGAGAGAGCCCGCAGTTACTTAATTTATTTACAACACTTACTAGGCAATGAATTCAGAGTAACCACCATTACTAATATTAATCTCGGACCCACCGCATTAAGCGAAATCTCTCTCCTTAAACAGACAAACCTGGACCGCTGGACAAGAAAGCAAATTAACTATAGTAGGCTGCGCATAATGGATGTTAATAAACAAATTTGTTGATACATTTCAAAATATTTCCGAAATAATTTACAACCATAACCTATAACTTTATTAAAGGCAGACGTTGCGTATTGGAGTGACGGAAACGAAAAACGCGACGGTCGTGGGTTTGATCACACAATAGGAAACATGAAAACATTAAATCATTTTAGTCTACCCTCTCTGGTACACAGACGTCGAAAGATAGAAAATGAGGGACGGCGTGCTTTAACACTATGGTATCTCTATCTAAGGTAGATCCTATCCTCAGTTATACAGTGATACATTTAAAATTAAATACAAACCTAGATATCCCGAATTATTAAGGAAACAGAGTCCACTCCACTCGGACGTACAGTGTAATTAACGAGAAATTCTTCTAATATCTACTTGCCGACTGTTTCCTACCACTATTCAATTACCAATGCAAACGGAGCACCATCGAAATGACAGTAGAGATTGTAATGACACACTACGTCTATTGGCATACTAGCATTCTCTCATCAAACAGGTACATTTAATAAACAATCTCACTTCACACACCACAACCACTCCATATACATTGCGCAGACAGTACTAAATAATTAAATTACATTTAAAAGAAAAAGCGCAATGTATTGTGTTCAAATATATTTTGTCGGCGAAAGCTATTTATTTGAAAAGGTCCGTAAAGTTGGCTGAGGCAAAGCCGAGCGGAACTAATGGTGTGTTTCAATACAATGCGTCGTTATTGGTTTCCGAGCGACGTAATCTAGGCATTTGAGTGGATGCTAGATTTAATTAGATTCGCGATTCAGTGTGTTACTAAATATTAAACAGACATCACCTCCACCACTCGTTTATAATTAATATCGATTTTTAATTATTCGAGTTGAAACGAACAACTGATGTCTGATCCATTCTCGTTGCTCGTCGTCGCTAACAGGGAACAATGTTCATGAAAATGTAGGTATTTTAATAAATGTACGGTATGTACTTGTGTGTAAGAAATGAAGACGCTAAGTAGGTTAACTAAGATGCTCAATAAGTCAAAATTCGTAAAAACGTTTAAGATATAAATATTTAGATGTAATGTCATGATTTCGGAAAAAGAAATTGCACAGTAAAATATGATATAATTCACATACATACTAAACATATTGATATAATGTATCTTTCATGAGAATGAAATATCGATAAAAATGAAAATCCATTTATAAAAATTAAGTTTTAATTTTGAGCATTACAGCAGAAAGTTAGACAAACCTAACTTTAAGACTCTTCGTTTGCCATGCCCAGTTTTCGAGACATTGCGTGTTGAGTGGTGGAACTTAACGCCGTACTTTGTCTAATATACCTTTTCATTAACAAATATTGTATTAACAATTTTCTGAAGTTTGTTTTTTTTAAAGAGAAGCGTCCTATTATCATTAGTGATTGTCTTAAATGTTAATCTTATTTTTAACTTAAATACTAGAAACTGACGCGTTATAATTTAAATAAATCAACTTAAAAACGATAACCTAGCCCAAAGTAAACGAAACACAACTATAATTTATATTATTGTAACAAATTAAATTCTTATTTATAGAATAGATTACTTTTCTATTAAAATCTTTGCTACGTCTATCATAGACATAACGACCTTGATATTGAAAACGCGTCAAGTGAGAAATGAAAGTGAAACAGATTTGTTTTCTCTTTTAACGGTTACGTTGTTGATGATTTAACTAATTCTGAAACCCAGCAGCGCGCTTAGCCGGAGCAAATTAGGCTTTTTCTTAGAAAAATTAAATTTATTATTGTATAGGTACTTGTAAATAGAAATAATTTTCAAAAAACAAATATAAAGTGTTGATAATATTTAATTATTATTTTTAATTTATTTTGTAAAGCGCTATCTATGGCTAGGCTGCTATGAAATCTTAAAGATTAAAATTAGAACTTTAATAATATGTCATGTAATATTTTATGTAACACAGGTAAAAAAAAATAAGCTGAAAAACAATAGCCGTTGAAGAATTCAAATTATTAAAAATAATATGTAAAATGAAAACAAATTGATAGCTAAGATTGTAGAATATGAACATTATCTCGGAATCGTCTAAATAACTGGTTTCTTAACGACGTTTTCCTTCAGCGTATTGGCGCGGCGGTGAGTATTGGTAATGATTATTTTTAACACCTTGCTTTGCATACAACAAATATATTTTATAATTCCAAATCTGTCTTTATAATTCCAAAAACAAATCTAACATAGATATATAATTGTCATTTCATTAACATATGCATGTATATATTTTATGTATAAAACATATATTAACATAATATATTATATATATAAATGTAATCTAAATATATAAATATAAAGAGGTGGCTGACTCACATATCGCTCTAGAGCTCAAATACCTCGATGAATCAAGCTTAAATTTAGCGTGAAGATGGTATCTTCAATAAATGTACCTAATATGGGATAAATACTGGCTTAGTGTCGTCAATTCATAAAGGACCAACTTATACCTAAAAATTCGCTACCTGAAAACTGACTAAAACTTAATACAATTGAAATACCTAGTTAAAGCTAGTTACTAATCAAAATAATCTATTAAACAACAAAGAAATAACAAAATGACTAAATTGGAATAAAAATAAACATAGCACATTCAATATTTGTTGGCTTGTGTCTAATATCATTTCAACCTATTGTTGGGCGCTAAGCTAAGTGAAAACAATGACTGTTGTAACGGTTAGATTTCAAGTGACCTTGCCTATGCCTTTTTCGACATTATTGGGTCAATTTTTTAAATTAACTAACGTAATCGGTAATTAGTCTTTATTTTTTCTCAATAGAAGCCAGGGTAAGTATGTTTAACGGTACATTGTGTTTCACAAAACTTAATACAATATGTAAATTACAAACAGTTGTCCCACTTTATTAAATGTTGCCCACTTAGTAAATATCTAAAATTAAAAGGCTGGCAGACATGTTTTTTATTTGTTTTTTTTTTTATAATCTTTATGGCAAGGCTTGGCCGTGAATGATCAAACAGATTATTTGTCTTCAGTGACATCAATAAGTTGTCGATGGAAAATATAGATGTATAATGAATATATATATTTAACTATTATTATTTAATTTATTCGTTTTGATTAATGATTCCTATAATTTACCCGTCAAGTTCACCTTGTACCACTCTTACTTGATTTATAAAAAAACATATTTGTAATGAAAAATAAAATATTAATATTCTCACTACATTTTTCTTTTAACATAAGCGATAATTTCAGATATGTTTTTTGTTTTTCATCAACGTTTAATACTTAATTAATTTTTTTTTACAATCTTCATCTACTATTTAAAAATATGAAATATTGGATCCCCGTATTTAGTATGGCAAATTAGACACTGTCATAGACGTTACAGGGAGGGAGGCTGTCCTTTTAATTAAAACATTGGCCTAATTAAAATTAAAATTCCAATAAGCATTGCGTGCAGACACTTTATATACGTAGACATCATTTTCCTTCAATTTATCTTTTTAAAAGTATAATCAGTACTAGATTTATTAGTATCTTAGTTTCAAGCGTCTTAAGGTCAACCTAAACATTTACAATTAGAAAATCCTTGTAAGTTTAGATTATATCTCCAACAAAACGCAATTTGTACTAACCATAAGCGTTATTTACATATACCACATATGTAACTCATATATATATTTATAGTTATAGTTTCTATACATTTCAAGGTATGAGAGCCACATTTAGTTTACAAGAAAAAAAATACCCTATGACCTTATTCTCAAGTAAATCGGCCGGAAAGGTGGTAATTGAGTTAGTAACCGAAACCTAGAACGTGATTGGACTCGCACAGTGTTCAGTAAGACAATGAGGAGCACTCACAATCGGCGGCACCACGGTCCACGATTGAAAGAAAATTAAGGTCGTAAGTGAGCATTTCACCCTGAGCCCGATTCCTGCAATCGGTTATCGATTCAAACCCTAAAGGCCAAGTGACTGTTTTAATGAAAGATTAGATTAAGCCAATATTGTTATATAGCCTTGAATGTCTTAATTTTAGTACGACTTGTCAGTTATTAGGTGATGATTTGTAATCTGATTGATCGTCTTGAGTTTAATGATGAAGTTCTCGATATGAATAATATTATTATGTGAAAGCATTTGAAATATACACGGTTCATGCCTTGTTTTTGGCAAAGGCAAAAAGCGCGGCGTTGAGTTCTGCCACTCAACACGCAATGCCTCCAAAATTCGGCAGAAAGTGGGGAACGGAGTGTCTTAATACTAGGTTCCCTGCCTACCCTGCTGTGTGCGGGATACAGCGTGAAGCTAATTTAATTTTTTTAATATATAAATATATATAGGTAATATTTTCGTATAAGCGTTAAGTTGAAAAAAAAAGTATTCTCAATTAACATATTACATAATAAAACTCTGTTTTTGGTATATATCCAATCTAACTAATCTTTTGTCTCATCTAATAAAATGTACAGCCAAAAATTAGGTTACTCTACAAAGTATTATTAATTTTAAGTGTATCTTCCTGAGTGATAACACCGGTTTCTTTATATATTACAAGAGGTTGCTTTGAAAGATGGAAGTAGTACAAAAAACTTTATGGTAGCCGCAATTCGTGTCGCATTAAGATAAATCAAATATACGGCCGTTAGTGTTCATATCTAAGACATACATGACTTGCAATAATAATTACGTTTAATAATTTATTAAAAATAATATACTTATAGAAGCCAGTCGTAGCGCAGGGGCACAAAGTGTGCGTGCGTGCGCTTGGTTGTAAGTTCGATCCGCACTCGAGTATATTTTTGGCCCTGCTGTGTGCGGGATACAGTGTGAAGCTGATTTTACTTTATTTTTTTTATTTTTAATATACTTATAACAAATAGAGTTTCTTTCGTTTTAAGAGAAAGTCGTTTAAGGAACGACAACGTTCGCTTCAAACTACTATTAGTATTTCAACCACAAACGCAGCGAGCAAAGTCAAACATTTATTTCGGACATTCTACAACGCTAATTATACTTAATTTGTGGAGTCTAATATTATTTACATAACGCCTAACGGATACCTTGCGCCGCGATGATTTTTCTTGATGGATTAGTTGTGTATCAAGAAGACCAGTACCAGCTGTATCCCGCACATAGCAGAGTAGGCAGAAGGAACTTAATGTTAATTCACTCCGTTCCCCAATAATTTTATTCCAATCTTATTTTGGAAATACGAAAAATAAGTGAGTAGCGATACTTAAGGAGTACAACGATACCCTCTAACTCACAAAACACAAATGCGACAATGTTGTGTGTGATTTATACGTGACACTACCTATTTTTAAAAATGGAAACTATTGTATTCAAGTGGTTCTTTACGTATTTCCTTTATTCTCCACGTATAACGTATGTTATGGATCCATCTAAAATCTCTGGTCAAACATTCAATCATAAGATGTGGTTACAACTGATTGATGGCAACGCTATCGGGCTATGAATTTCTTCTTAATTGGTGAAAGTGTAAGATATCGCAATAAATATTATAGGTGAAATAGATTTTGTAAATTTTTCTATGAATGTTTATAAACAATTAATAAAAATATTCTCTATGACTAATCTACATATTACAGCGCTGGACCTGTTTTATGTTTTAAATATGCGGAAAGTATTTTGAAGGCGTGTTTTATTTTACTATTTTATATCAAGACAAAATTAATAGTGACTTTTAGGAAAATAACGCCTTTTACTTTGTAATCAAAAAGAAATGTTCACAACCATAAACAAATACACTCAAAATATTTACATAAACAGTCTAAAAAAGTACCTACATACAGACAAAGAGACATAAAAGATATTAGTAATTTCGATATTCTAAAATGAAATATTTGCAAGTGCTAAGCGCTAAATATTTAACATGTTATGCAATACGCATTGATTCGAACAATCATCGAATTCACGGCCACGGAGGTGTCGGATTAGTCATACATATTATGATGTAAGTACACTAAGCGTCTTTAAAGTCTCTGCTAAGGCAACTGTATGGAACACGTGGTAAATATAATCGTCAATTTTAAGTTGATAATGGTTTGTTTAATATTATTATTACAATATTTATGTATATGAATTAAAATTAAACTTACTTAACTTACTTTACTAGTAAATTCAGATAACTTACAGCACTCCATCTCTACATTCTTTGAGGAGCCACCTACAATTTATTACCGCGTCAAAGTAGTTTCATTCCTCTTCAGCTTCACGCATTTCCTATCTAAAACAGTGTAGACAGAACGTACATACTAAGACATTCTGTTCTTCGTTTCAGCTCGATTTTCACAACATTGTGTGTTATGTGGCGAAATTCAAGCGGCGCGAAATTTATTCCTCTGAGTGGATATCGAACCCACAACTGTCGCGTTTAGAGTCAGATGATCTTCTATAGCGCCACTTAGTCTACTCGTTAATTGACTTCATAACGCTGAATATAGTGTGCTCTAATGTACGACATTTTTACTTTAGTTAAAAATAAAAATATGGTTTTATTTTTTTTTTACACTGCATAAGTAATTATTAGAGACAGACAGATTATTTAGGACATGTTTTTAAAAACTATTTTCTGGTTAAATAGGTGATAAAGGATTAGGATATGTAAATTTTTATATACCTAGTAAGATTTAACCTAAAAAAGAACATGTCACATTTTAATTTAATTAAATATTCAAAAGTCTCAACAGCCATCTTTACAGATTCATTCATTTTCAATGGACTAAAAAAACACGGTTATTAAGACAAAATGGTTTTCGCACTTACATGCGCCAAGGCGATGTCGAAGTGACTTGTCAAGTTTCTCAATGAGTGCACGTAAATAATAAGCACAAGGTCGCCAATATTTGATCTGGTCGCGAACATAACTCATAATATTATGCTAAGCTTTAATGATCTGACAATTGCGCCACAAATCACTTGTTAGTATTTAAATAAACATGTTCAATACCGATTTAAGTATTACAAGCGTTTAGTTATAAAAAATCCGGTCAAGCGCGAGTCCGGCTCGCCCGTCGCAGGTTCTCATATATTGTATATGAACGGGAAGAACTATTTATAAAAGTTGACAAACTTAAACTTTCCGGGTGTATGCAATTTTTCTTTGAAATTATTACCTTGACCTTTGTAAATCTGTAATGTTTTTTTCTATAAAATTTTTACTTTTTAATTTTTTTTTCTTATTTATGTAGTAAATTCCCTTTTCGTGCCCAATTTCATTATTAAAATAAAGTAAAAACGATGCATAAATGCTTGTGTCTTTTTATTGAGATTCTACGTTTATTTTTTATTTTACTTTTTTAGATTGAGATATAATTTAGACCGTATATGGGCTTGATGATATATGATATTAATTTCAGCTTGATACCTCCATGCTATCTCGAGATATAAATTAGGGTTTCTTTTTGTCCCTTTTTGAGGTACGGAACCCTAAACACATTGTGTGTACACTATTTCATTGATAGTTTTATTATATTATTTTAGGAATCTTTTTTATAACGCAAGTGTGGAAGACGACAGAAATATTTCTTTAGACGCGGACAAATTGGCGATAAATCATTCTAACAAACATGAATATTGCGCTATAGGTTGCGAAACCGAACAACCAATCCTATTTTAATGGTACTACAATGACAAGCTACAATTCGAATAAAACAATGTTTTATTTAAATTTATTATTGCCATCTAGTGCAGTAAGCGAATTTGATTAAACAAAACTCAATCCTCAGTTGTGCCGCGATAGTTAACACCAATTTTTGTCTAATGTTAAAATTTGTGTTAGAACAGTGCAAATGGGTACAACTATCGAGTCTAATTTATTAACAAAAACATGATACTTCCGAAATTCATATAGTCTGTATCTTTGTATTTGCTTTTAAATTTCAATTCAAATAAAATGCATGCAGTCGTTTTTAATAGAAATAAGATCTTTTGATACGTATGTAAATATGTACGTATTACTAATAAATAAAAAATAAATAAATCAGCTTCACGCTGTATCCCGCACACAGAAGAGTAGGCCTAGTGTTAGGACACTCCGTTCCCCACTTTCCGCCGAATTCAACGCGTCGCGACACCAGAGCGAAGAAATTAATGTCAATGTAAATAAATATTTCACTTCCTCGAGTGGGGATCGAACCCACAACCAGTCGATTTTGTAGTCACACTTTGTGCCTCTGCGCCACGACCGGCCTCAGTTACTAATAAACAATCATAATAATGATTCATTCATCAATAAACACTTAAAGAGACCGATAACTATTCAAAACCCTTTTTTTATACTAAGATAACGGTGTTTCTCCACAGTGTGCGTTCGTTGTAGTTGCTCATGACCTTTACAATTAGGTTCTGTCGAGAGCATTGTACTGTTACTAAGTAACCTTACAGGCTTGTTTTTGAAAACGTTTGACCTAATTTTGGATATTATTTCAACGGCCTTATTATTTCGTAATCTGAAAGTATCATTTATTATTTAGACAGTATTTGGTAAATTAAAATATGTCATTTATTTTCACTGAAGCGGAGATATTTTTCAATATTAATTACGATGATTATAATAAATAATCTTAGCTTTTATCACACTTGAATTATGTGAATTTTTCGATGATTTTGATGATTATGATAAAAATTGTTTTAATATTAAAATTAAATAATAATTTGATTCTATATGCCTTCTGTGTACCGAAAGTGACTAATAAACGTCGACACGTAAAAGATCACTTAAGCAATCATTTAACTGACCAAAGTAAATGATACTTGATTCGAGAAATCTAATTACAGTTCATAATATGATTCGAAGTGACACTTTAAATATTACGTAATTTAAATAACTTTTTTTTTCATATAGCTTTGTCTAAATAATTTCTGCTTCAAGCTTTACCAAGAATCTGAACATTTATGATGAAAAGAAAGACCTAGATAAAACTTTTCTTCCCCTAACATCCGTTTCTTTGTGCGATCACAATATTCCAACGTGTATGGATTCGCCATGAACTAGATACGAGAGATTTTTCTTTAATTTTAAACTTAAATCAAGCATTATAAGTGTATTACTTCTATAAAATTCTACCTACCTACTACTGATATTAAAATATTTTCAACATTATCAATTAAATTACTAATATTTTTTTTAATTGGAATACATTTCTAAAACATTATTCAATTTATCAAACCCTTTGGCCATATAAACGTAAAATGGCCACTTATCTGTGTCACAATTATCATAATGTTTAATATTAAAAACATAAAGTACAAACGATTAGCGATTAAAACACGCCAATCATAATCGATTAATTAATCGTCGTTGTGCAAAACGTTGTGCAAAACGTACAAATTTTGACGTAACATATAAGAATAATCGATACATAGTAGAGATAAATATAATTAGTACATGAATATGTTACTTAAATTTATCTTGATAAATGTGGTAATTTCTTAATATAATATGCTGTTAAACTAATAAGATCGCAGTTTGAAATAATTAATTTTGATTTATATAAAAATATTTATTAACTAAAATAAATGCCACTCTATTGATGTCTTAAAGGCAAGGAAATGTCTCTATATTTTTTTCTATTTTTTTTAATTGCTCCCTAAAGTATTATATTTATTTTCACTTTTCTTCTATTTACCTTTTTATCAATTGGATAAGATTGAATCTAACCACCATAACGTGTACAATCATATAGATATATTTCTACTGTACGGCCCTGTGGGATTAAAAATATAATTAAGTAATTATTACAATTTTAAAATCTATAATCTAAATATTATAAATTGTACTATATAAGAACTTATAACTAATCTTCAAAATTATTTATAAAGAAATCCTTTAAGACAAATTTTCTTTAAGTCATTTTAGTTATTAGTTGGATCGTTTGTCTTCCTTATAACTCTATTCGATATCACATTATAAAAAAAAAAAACAATGATATTAGTAAAGATATCGTATATTACTATAAAACATATCTAAACACTTTACATTTTTATTTATATTTACACAAAATAACCAAATTTTTGTCCTAAATACCAAATCTTAAAAAAAAATCTCAACTACTCTATTCAGACTACATTTTTCGAATAAAGGTGAATAACAAACCGTTACCGTAATAAAAGCAACAACAAGATATCAGTTATGACTTATGAAATAAAATCTCAATTCCGATGTTAAATAGTGATACGGCGACGATCGAGGCCAAGCGAGAAGTGGACAAAAACTGCGAGGTCCACTGGATGAAGCAAAGTTCACGACAGTGTAAGAATATTTTCTCTCAGTGGAGAAAAAAACTTAAACCACATTACTTACGCTTGGTGTCGAGAGCGAATTTTGCTTTGCAGTAAAAAATAATAGAGTTAGCGGCGCAATCTTTTTTTTTTCTAGCCCGTTCAATTGTCTTTTTTGATTGATTTTTGCACATCTGTTCGGAATGGCTCTTCCCTAGATACATGGACACTTTCGTTTAAAACACGGCATGGTCGAGGCCGTCTAAATCTTAATATGCAAATTGCGTATACGCGGTCCACTTACATTTTATCTGTTCATTACTTTGGAAGACGTTCCAGTGAACGTATTTAAACGTAATTGAGATCGTATGCATATTAGTTTCATACGGCTAGGTATCGAATGTACAAAGTTTTTGTAATTCTTGTAATAATATAATAATTTTACGTAAACTTAACTCGCTATGGCCTTATTTATGTAGTTGTAGCAATTTTATAATTGCATTCTATAACTTATCTTAGTCCGGATGTGATTTGAAACGCGGCCTCCGAGAGACTGCTTGTCAGTACAGCTGTTAAATAAAAATGACATCTGTGTTCGATCGGTTTTTACGCGAAACGACCGAGCCAATGACACTTTTCCTCTCTAATACCGCATAGACTCCATCTAAACCCGCGATACTTTAGTTCCTTTAATTAAGACGTCCGATATAATAATTGTTATTGTAAAACGGAAACAGACTTGTTTTAATGATTGAAAGCGTCGTAATTTATTTTTATTAAAAAACGATCGAGTACTTTTTTGTCACGTTATCGGTACAAGGATATGTTTCAATGTTTATTGGTGTTACAATTCGAATCCATTGAATGAGATACAGAGATTGCTTTAATTTATCAAAACTCTACCAAAAGAAGTAAATAAGATTTGTTGTTCCAAGTGGTTTTTACACATGAGCAAGTGAATACTTACTGTAAAGTTTGACAGCACTGTTATCTAAAGCCGACCTGATGAGGCAGAGACCAGCTCCTATATCGATCTCACACGGCAATGAAAAATCCAGTCACACTGAACACAGCACTGAAAATCAAGTTATCACTACACGAATGTCCTGTCCGGGACCGGAGGCCAAACCCGTTTGGGGTACCGAATTCCGGTTTGAGGTAAGGTCACTCTCAACTTGGATCAAAAGCAGACAGTTCCACTTCAACAGTGTTCGAATTGAAAGGAAAGTCTCAAGAAAGTTTCGTGTGTTAAACTTTTTTCGCGATCGGAGGATGGGCGTCGCGGCGCCGAGTGACACGCGCTACACGGACGGCGGCTCGGTGCAGACTGACGCGACGTTCGGCTTAACAAGTGTGCAGTCGAAGCCTCCCGACGTCACACACACTTCTGCGCGAGTGACGAACTTGCAGATTCCACTACGGGAGCGCGATATAAATAAGCATTTCGTATCCATTGCAGTTTTCCGAACGTCTAAAAACCTACATCCTATATGGAGAAAGCTTTGTAATTAAAAAAGCTTTGTAGCGCTGCAGGGTGCCGATATGGAGCTGGAATATGAGCACGAAACATCAAGTTCTGGCTTTGCTCATTTATTGTCGTGGACCCGCAACCCGCCTGCAGTTGGGTGCATAGTTTTATGAAATTGGTTTTTTGTTCTCGCCGTCTGGCAACTCCCAAAGGAAGGGGTTCGAGTCGCTTTATGGGGCCGCTGAACTTTTATACTTATTTCGCCATGTTTCTGTTGTTTAGTGTTTTGTTTTCAAACTACATTGCAGCTCATTATGCAGGGATATTTACTGTAATAATGTTATTGGTCTGAATGTAAGCTATTTTGTATTAGGTTGTTGATCATTCTTTTCTTTACTTTTTGATTCAGTTTTATAAGCAATTTCCTTGCAGCACGCGATAAATTTTCCTCGATTATAGTATGCAACTCCAATACATAGTAATGGATGAAAAATTATTTACAAAGTACAAGACCAAATATGTTTTAAAAAAAAAAACAAAAAAAAAAAAGTAGGGGTCACTTTTTACAACTCCTTCATATTTTAATAATTAGCCATACCTTTTTATCACATAAATGTGCTCAATATAATGGTAAAAACAAAAAAAACAGTACAAATAGTCAAAATATAACAATTTAATATGAGGATGTAGATAATACAAAAACAAAAAAAAACAATTATAGCCGCAAATAAATAATTTAGAATAAAGTGTTAGTCGGTTTGTATGGAAAATTTGTGTGACGAAATGTTCTAGTATTCGCACGGCCCTTCTCTCAGTTCGCACGATTAACATTTATAGCCCGCACCTTACGAGACTACCGCGGGTGGTGGATACAATGTTGTACCGTCAAAAATTAGTCCTCGTTTTTCCGTTACGCTTTTGATTTAGTTGTAAATGTTAATAGCAATAAGAACATATATAAGAAGGTATATAAATGGAAAATAATATATGTAATACATTTAAAGTTTTAGTTTAGTATAATTTGAGTAAATAATATTTAGTATTGTTCGACCCCGAATATCTTCAAATATAAAAAGAATATCTAAAATATACTTTTCTTTTATTTACTTGTCTGGAAATATTTAATTCTTATTTCTTATTGTAATATATATATACACTTGATAAAAACTATTTTATGATATTTTTTTCTATATTAATTAAAATTTATTTACACCTGTACAAGCAAATTTATATATTTTCAGATCGACCAATGTTTTGTACAGCGCGTGGATGAATCCAAAGCGATTATCGAACGATATTTTAGAGCGAAAAGCCGTGAAGATTCATTAAAACACGCTCAATGGTTTTTGCGTGCTTGCATTTATTGGTAAATTTACATATTAATGGGATGGATAGATTAATAAATATCAATTCGTACTTATATTGTATTTACGTTTTTGTTTGATGCTATACCCACTTTGCCGCCGCGTTAGTTGATGCGATATTGATTAAAATTCAGCTATATCTAACATTGGAATATTTTATATCCTTATATTGTATGTGGAACTTGGAAACATAATATATTATGTTATAAAAACATGCTGTTTTTATAACATCATCAAGTTTTATAATAACTTTAATATTGTATTGATGCTGTATGTGATCATTATGGGATTTGTTACAATAATCACAGTATCAAATGTCATTCGACAAGTCGATCAAGTCAAGTATGTTTTTAAATACAAAAAAAATTGTAAGTTAAAATGAATCATTTATATACATTAGAATGGTACTGTTTTATTAATATCTTAATTGTATAAAAAAATTGTGCAAAATATAAATCTGAAATAAATTAAAACGGCCGTGACGTTACTCACTTGGGCCGCAGATAACAAACACAAATATAAAAACTAAAAGAAGCGTTATTACAAGTATCTTTCAATGTCCTTGTCTTCCCGGCAAGGTCGTCACATTTATACTACGAAAATATTGTACCCATTGTCATCGAATCCAAACACCTGTGCAAATAGCGTTGCAAGAAGCTTATTTATACATACATACAAAATATATTAAAAAATATATTTAAATATATATATATAAATCTACTCGATCTCATCTCGACTGTTGAAACAATCTAAAATCAATAGTAACAAACCAGCTAATTCATGGAAACACAAACCGACATAAATAATGACATTAAATGTCCCGCGCTCACAGTGTTTATCACGCGGATATGGCGGATCTGAGTAACATTTATTAAAACTGCCTTTGTTAAACGAAACTAACATGGCAACAATTCTGTGGTTAAAATGAATTATTGTGCCATTTCGTAATATCCCACTTGGTGTAAGAGACTCGTGACTGAGTGGTTAAACTCTATATTTAACATGAATTTTATTAATGTCACGAAAGACGACTATCGACTGTACGTTGTCAACGATATTAATTTTAAAATTAATTTAAAACGGTTATTATGGAATTGTAATAAAGTACGCTTTGAAGTTTCAACTATTGCTGCGTTTGTTTCTCTGCTTTTAACATTATTCTTTTCTTGTGGAATTAAAAACGGACCTAAAAGTGATCTCTCTACTTTTACGTTATCTAATATTTTTTTAAAGTGATAAATATTTTCTGTTTTATTTTCGAGTAAAGGGAGATAGATTTTAATTTTAATGGTGTTTGTGTGTGATTATTTTTTATAACATTTTAAAATACTATACATTTTATATTTCGCGGCAATCACTATGAGTAGGCAATCGCACTATGGTTTATCTTTTTATTGTCAAGCGGCAACAGTGGGTTTGAATACAGCTCATCTGTTTTTCAATTATATTTTTATGTTTATAATAATGTTAATATTAAGAAACGAAATAACGACAGAAAATGAAAATTAAACCATATTTACACTATTTATATACTTTTTACACCATGTATAAAAAGAATGGCCAAATGACAACTAGTTGTAATTAATTACAATTTCTAAATATAAAAAAAATCTATATATAAAAAAATAAACAAAGTAACAAAATAAAAAAAAACTAACATTTGAAAACTGCACTCCAATTTTTCGTACATGCGCCAAAGGACTATGCTCTGTGCTAATATATTCTACGTCATTGCGGCATAGTAGAGCCATACCAAAGCAACTGCAATAACTTGAAATTGAAAAATAGGCCGACCTATATTTATAAAATGTAATTACAAAAAAAATATATTTACATTTGGTTTCCTTAAAGTAATAAGAAATGGGAAATACTAATTTATCACTTGAGAAAGAAAACGTTTAGAAACATAAAAATATACGTCTTTAACGTAAGAGTGAGTCGAACCCGCAATCCAATGAAGCAGTCCAAGACAGTCGGACGGTTGCCAATCGGCACGGGGAATAAAATATATAAAGTAAAAACAAAAAAACAGTTAAGGCCGGTAGTGACGCAGGGGAACTAACGTGCAAGTGTAAACGTGATAGATTAAGAATTCGATTCCCACTCAAGGAGATAAAATATTTAATATTTTCATTTCCTCGCTCTGGTAACGAGCAAAAGCGCGGTGTTAAGTTCCGCTACAAAACACCTAATGTCTCCAACGAATTCGGCGGAAAGTGGAGATCGGAAGTGTTTAATGTGAACGTAATATTTTAACGGATTAGGTTACCAGGTGCGAAATTCAGCAAAAAAAACACCGACATTTTAGATTTTATATTATTATTTTCATATCACTATTATTAATAATATTTAATAAAATTAATAATTTAATGAAATTAATCTTTTATTAATTGTCTCTTTGTAATTAACTATTATATTACAGGTTCATGAAATATACGTAGTTTACATATGATACATGGGTATAATTATGTGAATAACCTCGTTAAATTCTATGTTAAATCAATATAAAATCTGTCATAAATTTGTAAGCAAATATGAATTAATTTAGTTGATGTGGCATAAAGTTGTTATTATTCATAATTTAAGCTTTTCTGTGAATCGCTTATTACGGGAACTATTACACTCAAGACGTCCACAATTTATAATTTAAATTTACTAATATTGACATCCACCTTGCGGTACTTAAATACGCGCCTAACGATCAATTAATATCTATTGTGCTTTTTAAGTTAAGGGCCAAATACCTAATCTAATTCAAAACATATTCTTTTTTTAAAGACTTGAACTTACAATGATGTAATTAGGAACTATAACACATTTTTAATATAATATTTATTGCAAAACTGCATTTAAGTAATATATGAATAAAAAAATTAAATTAGCTTCAAGCTATATCCCGCACACAGCAGGGTAGGCAGAAGGAACCTAGTGTTAAGACACTTCGTTGCCCACTTTCTGCTGAATTTTGGAGGCATTGCGTGTTGAGTGGCAGAACTCAACGCCGCGCTTTGCCTCGACACCAGAGCGAAGAAATGAAAATATAAATTTAAGTAAATATTTCATCTCCTCGAATGGGGATCGAACCCACAACCAGTCGATTTTACAGTCACACTTTGTACCACTGCGTACCCACTTAAATTTATTATAAATATTAATAAATTTAACATCGACATCTATATATATATATATATATATATATACATATATATATATATATATATATATATATATATATATATATTTATTTATAGCCCATAACACTTATGGGCTATAAATAAATATATATATATAAATATTAATAAATAAATATTAATAAATTTAACATCGACATCTATATATATATATATATATATATATATATACATATATATATATATATATATATATATATATATATATATATATATATATATATTTATTTATTTTTTGAAGTAATATAGTTTCCATGTAAATGACTTTATTGGAAACAAAGTATCTTCAACCACAGATTAATTAATATATTTCCTCAGTAAGGTATTGATTGAAATAAACTTATAACAATTAACAGCTTTACAATATTCAAATTAATACAAATAAATATTTTAGAAGCACTCGGTGGATCAAACGTCTTTTAATACGTCTAAATTCTAATATATTAAAATCATTAAAAGCACTTGTTTATTGTAATTTTAAAAGCAAATCAGTAAAAAAAACACTTGCAAATATTTAAATCTAAAAATCCGCTCTATCAAAGAGATAAACACAGTCTGCGCTTCTAAAATATGTAGTCTGGTGAGATTTTCACGACTAGGGGCACTTTAAGGTGTCGGTCTCAGTTACATCTGCAAAAAAGACATAAGATAAGTCGTACTTTTCCTTTAAATATTACACCGTTATAGAGCATGTGACGAATCTATGTTATAAGTTATAATATATTTGTGAAATACTTTTATTAATATATTATTTATATATTGCATAGTACACAGTTGTCTAATGTTAAGGACATTTGTTGAGTACCGGAATTAAACGCCGCGCTTTGCCTCGACACCAGAGCGAAGAAGTTAAAATATTTAATATTTTCATTTCGCCGAATAAGAGAGATAGATTTAGTATATTTATGGCACTGAAATTGTTCTAAGGAAAGCCTAAACCAAATGAAATAATAATACGTATATTAGGCAATTTTCAATGTCAAATGATTGCATATTTGTATACGATCTAAGCATTATGCACACAGTGGAGGCTCCTACTTGAAAGCTAATGAGAAATCAATGACCACAGTTAAATTTAATTATTTTGCAAGGTACTTTAGTAGCACTATACTATTCATACTTTTTAATTTTTATAGATTTGTTTGTATAATATATATATTTGTCTATATAATATACATAAGTATATTACATAAATTATTAAAGTAAAAATAATTTAAAAAGTAGTAAAATAACTTGTCTTATCTTATTTATAGCATTACAACCTATTGGTGTTGTAAATAGAGATCCTGACTGATAGGCCATGAATAAGTTCTTATTGTGAAGAGACTCTTTTTTATGTGATTACAAAAAATGTATATATTTTTTTTAAAACTTGGCGATCTTGCATGTAGCGAGTTAGGAAGGGGGCTCCCCCTGCCTTTAATCCTTTTCAATTCCAATTTTCGTAATATTGGATGTTGAGTGACAGAACTCAACGCCGCCCTCTGTAATTATAAAGCTTAAAGAAAAGTAAGTAATGGCCTTATGATTTTTATAATCCCAGGTATAAAACCCATGACTATTTAGAAATTTATTAATAGTAAAAAACAAAGTCCAATTTTAGTTGTCCAATTCTATCTTTTTATATTTTTATGTATAGACATGTAGATACCTATTGCATTGAAACATAACCCTGAAAGTTACATATGTAATGCTAAAAGCTGAAGTTTTGTAATAATCAAATGAGTGACCTCGTTTCTATTCAATGAAGATACAATTACACGAATCAATCAATCATCAAACACTTTTTTATTAAAAAATAATACTTGAAACTAATTATGACGAGCGTGTGTTTTGTACATTTTATTTATCAAAAATTTTAGCCTCAGAAATTTTTCTTTCAACACAAAGGATCCCGAAAAATAAAAAAAAACGATATTTACACTAACTTATCTGTTTGAAGTTAATAAAATATGTTTAAACATATAACAGAGAAGGTTGAGATTCATGTTACCTAATGTTATGACAATCTGTTCCCCTCTGCCAAATTTTCGAGTAATTATTGAGTAGCGGAATTCAACACCGCGCTTGGTCTCGGATACCAAAACGAGCAAACATTTATATAATATGTTCCTCAATTTATTTGTGCAACATTGTGTTCTTAAAACACATACAAATCTAGATTGAAGATAAACATAACCTTACATAAGCTACGTGCAGGAAATGTAACACACAACAAAAGTATGGTACTAAATTGGCGATATGTAAATTAGAATACTACCTTCATTTCTTCAGCACGACATAAGTCATAGACAAGGAATACCATACGATGCTCTATTTAGATATAAATTTACGGCAACACAAAAACAATGGTTGGTGCTTTCGCTTGGCACCGGAGTAGCGAGACGTCATAATTCAGGCACAATCTACGTTATAGGGTATCAAGAGGGCGAGGCGCCATTGGTCGATACAACCTCGCGTCTCCTACTTTTTGCTTTTGTTGTTGTATTTTTTTATTTCTTTTTAAGAGAATTAGGCTTTATATATTTATTTCACATTGAGTTAAGTTTTATAAATTTTGTAGTTTAATAGATATAAATTTTATCTCATTTTTATGGCACTGGGTTCTCTGTGGACGTAAAAAGAATTTTAAGCAAACTTTGTACGCTTTTTTAGTATATGATGGTTTAAGCATTATTTATGTGGGTGTATGAGATACTTTAAGTGCAAAGTGCAGGGTTAGTTTGTGTCTTCACCTGCAAAGTCCTATAAGAAAAATGGGAAAGTAGCGAGTGGAGTAGGGTTCATTAAATCCATAGTAACTATAGGTACATGTAACAAATTCTAATAAAAAATATAAATCTAAGTGCGTAAGTTTATATAAATATAACTAAGTTTTTTTAATGATCTGCCTGAAAACAAAAATGCTTTAAATATAAATTCGAGTTTTCTCAAAGTTAAACAAAACCGATAGTAACGTCGCAGCTGTTCCCATGAGTATCGGTCGCGGGTTCAACTCGTGACCGGAGCCTGACCTTTGTCAACCAACAACGCCATACAGATATCTACTGGCGGATGTGGGCGAGAGCATTCCTCATTAACATTCCTAGCACTGTTGTAAAACAGACTAGTGACAGCTTTCATTCTTACAGGTAAATCAAAAAAATTGCAACAATCTATGTTCAAAGGTCTATAAGATTGTATATTACAAATACATATGTATCAAAAAAAAACAGCTTCAAGCTTTATCCCGCACACAGCAGGGTAGGCAGAGGGTAGTGTTAAGTCTAAGAGAAGGGTTTCGGTATTAAATAACAAGTCTTATTGAAAATAAATAAAACAATACTTTTTTTTCTATTTCGAAACACAGATCGAAAAGTAAAAATATTAAAAGATATATTATAATAAAGATCTTCTTTATGCTTTCTTATTTCGTACTTAAATAATAAACTCAAAATTTATAAATCCTTAGATCTTGAAACTTTATGTTTCCCAGTAGACAGTATATTCCGAAATGTAGTGCATCAACACGTTGGCTGGGTCACTGTAACGACTATATATAACGCTTTCGTTTCCCATTCGGGTCATATAAATCTCCATCCGTTATTCATCGAAGCCGATAGCCATGTCGCTATTGATTCCGTCCTTAGAAAATTATTACCCTAACATCATTATAATATTCCCTATCTATATAGTAGACACTACTTATTTCTCATCAGAGAACCGCCACAAAGTATTGATTATCTTGATGGATATTTCGCTTAAAATTATAATATCCTTTACTTTCTGTAATATGTATGTATAATACATTAAGTAAAGCCGGATAACTTTCATATAGGCATCGTTCGCAGATTGAAATACGAAAAAAAAACATCAATCATTATTAGCTTTAATGGAAACTACGAGTGCTTTAGATGGTAATAATATCGAATTGTACATCATTTGTATGTAATATAGTTTTACTGCAGAACTTTAAATTACATTCAAAAACCTTCACATTATTTACTTGCTATAAATAAATAAATTGTAAAATTTACGCTCCAGTATTTATTTGGTTTTTAGTTCAGTATTTATTTGGCTTTGTAATGAAATGTTTCTATATACCATATACATGATGTCTGCACAGCGTGACCTTATCTAAATAATAGTAATAATTTCAGTTTTAACTCTATAATAAGTTTAAAACAACTTATCCCGATAGCTACTATAAGTACGTACTACACAACACACAATGACTGCTATAACTTAAAATGTTTATCTTATATGGCTACTATTATAAAATACAATTAAAGAATTCAATATATCGACGTAATTCTTATCATATAAATGCTAAGCATTCAACCTTGAAGGGAAAGAGTAGAAGTTAAGAGCATTGTACGACAGGTCGATGTAGGCGGATTATCACGCACGGGAGTGTCCGGTGTTGAGTTGCGCGCGCGCAGAAACGTCCGGACAAGGCAAACCACCGCTTGATTTGTAGGGTGACCATAATTAAATACAATAATTGTATTATGAACAGCAAATTTACAAAACGATTGGTTAAAAATTTATTGAAAAAACGAACTTCCTTTTTTACTTCCTCTACTTCCTCTTTTAATATTTTCTAATATTCATATTCTTAAACTTAACCTAATTAAAATAAAATATAAATTGTAGAAAAATTTTACCAAGCTAAATAAAAACAGAAGTTAATCTTAAATTAACAAAATTACTATTCTTCAGAATGCATATGTATATTATAACTAACTAAAAAGTGTATTTAATAGGATAACATTTAATGGAAATTAAATGTATATAAAATATACAAAGATAGAAAAATATTATAAATAAATTGAACCCTGAGCTCATATTTCTCATAGGAAAAAATGTATAACACAGCACGAATAGCACTGCAATTTCGTCCAATTTACGCCTAACAGGCATAACGTGGATGAACGAAAGGCTTAATCAATGTACCCAATTCGATTATCAGTGTTGAGCGCTCGTTCGGATAGCTCTATATTGTGAGTAATTGATTAGGTAAACTTTGCTACAGACATACGCTAAAATGAATGTTGAATCGATTTACGAAATCGATTTAAAATATTACAGATTTATTATTATAAAAAAAAACAGTAATTAATAAATATATTTTTTTTTTCTCTTCTGGTAACAATAAGAAGTAATCAAAAGAATTCATTTTAATGTCTTATTTTTGCTGATTACAAAAAAAATAATTTATTTGGTGACGAAGTGAATAAAGTTCAATAATTTAAATATGATACTTATATTTTATATAAGATTGAACCCACAATGATTCTACGCATATGAATTTCTCCACTGTATTACGATGTCGTTCATAATCATCTGTATAATTAATAAAAAATATTTTAAACTACTGAAATATTGTCGCCCTGACACTCACGGCAACAGGTTTAGTAGGTCGAGTGTACGACGAACAGGTATCAAAACCTGCCTTTACATGCTCCCTACGTTTCGCTATTAATGAACCCATATACCTCACACTCTGTAATTTAACACTTATAAAGAAATAATAAGGTGTGTAATTCGAAAATTGTGCTATTGCAAATGATACAGTAATCTATATAAGTAAATAAAAATGTTTAATATTATAGTAAATTTTTACAATTATGTATATCAATAAATATTTTTTTTGACGATGTATCCCGGATATCAGTGGGTTGGCAAAAGGAACCTGGGAACCTAGTGTTAAGACACTCGTTCGTTCTCCAATTTCCACCGAATTGTGAACTTAACGGTGCAATAATTATTTAAAATGATGTTTACACATGTCTCTATTTGCAGGAAATATTTTTCGCCAAGTTAAATAAAAATGTAAAGCAAATGTCTTAATTAGATAATTGTTATTTATTTGTATAAATTTTATGAAATTCATACATGTTATTTGCATGTTAACAAATAGAAAGAACGCAGTATTGTGACTCCGCTCTATTTCTACTCATTCAAAAATGTTACATGGGTTGCGTATTTGCACGATTGGAAACTATTCTTGTACACAAACGTAAATATTAACAATAAAGGGGGTATAAAGAGAAGTTAAAAAACTTAAATCTACCGACATTTTTTTGTTTATTATTTATAAACTAGATTTTACTAACATTATGTATAAGGGTTAAGTGAATTGAGGTCGAACCCATACAATAATTAAAATAGTAGCAGCAAAAGCCATCAAATAATAATTACGCAGACTGATATCTGAGATTCAATACATTATCAGGTGTCAATTACCGACATCTGAAACCGAGAAAGTAAAGGTGAAAATAGTATTCAATTGCAAAGTAGATTTTATTGACGTTATACATCAGGGTTACATTTATTGGAGTTGAAACATTGTAGATTCATTATTAAATATATATTTTTTATTTTATTTGTTAATATTACTTGATGCAGCCATTTACATAATTAAAATTAATAATTATTACATATTCAATATTTTCTTTCATCCGACTTAAAGGAGGTTAACAATTCGACTGTTGTTTTTACGATTTTTTTTCGGATTTTTTTGTATGTATGTATGTATTTAGGTTTGTTTTAAAATTTGATGATTGTATTTTCATTATAAATTCTGTCACAATTCATTCAGCATTTATACTCATTTTTGAAAAAAAAAATGTAAATATAATAAGCTATATATAGGTATGTACAGCCGCTTACACTCGAACTTATTCTTTTCCAGGTGATATTTCTTCGTTTCTTAGTTAATATATCGACATGTTAGTGAGTCGCAAATAATAGATTTAGTTTTTTATTACTTTTATAATTTATTTACCATCTGCGTCCTTGGCTGTGATAGAAAGAAAAAGTTCAAATTATAATAAGGAAATTGAAGTTTTCCTTTATTTTTGTAAATAGTCATAATATTTGTCTATTAATACCTATTGGAGCTTATTGAGCACTAACACACAATAGTGAACCAGAACATGTGATGGTAATATCTATTCTTAAGGTAATATTTTTCACAACATTAAACAAGATATATAAACTAAAACTAAAAATAAAGTAAAGAAAAATAAAAACCGATTTAAAAGCTATATAAGCTCATTTCTTTAAATAAATTTAAGTTAATTTCATAAGTGATAGTATTTCATAGGTGAGGCTAATAAGTGAGCCTTTTAACAAAGATACGAGAAGAAAATTGGACGTAACTTGAAAAGTTTATCTCGTCTAGACTACCTACTAAAGTACTTTAATATTTATACTTCATTATACTTAAAGAAAATGAGGAAATATATAGTTAAAATGTTTTTTAAATACATTTTACAATGCCAAAGTAATCAATACTATCGAAAGATGGCGATTTTATTTATATACAAATTGTGAAAAAATCTGTACAGTAAATTTGAATGTTATACCGCTTACTAGATTATACGTATATGAGCTATGAGAAATTCTGACTAAAATTTATATTGCACATTCGTTTTTGACTAGTCTCCTAACCTTATGCAGAGAACTAATGCCTTAAGCAGAGACCAGAAACACCAGAGAAACTTCTTTGGTAATCTAAATATAGAGATATTTTACGTTCATTTTGTGGCCTTGCCGCATTTTAGGCTAATGAAATTTTACTTAGTACTTATGTAATGCTACAAAAAATCTTTTAAGCTATAAAATTTTATAAAATTCAGATATAAAAACTTTTATGTGTAAATTTTATACAAAATAAAAAAAAATATTATATATATTTGTAGCAAATGTGTAAATAGTTAATGATTTCTAGAGACACGTTAAGACCACCCGCCAACAAACAGGTTCTCCTCAGGATCACTTGGACCCGTCGAAAGTACGACAGAAAAAATGTATAGACGCTCCATAGAATATAATTTGAATTTTAGAATAGTAATACATTTTTATAGTAATTTTAATTATATTTTTCGCACAAAGAGAGGCAGACAGAGAGATCTTAGTGTCAAAACATTCTGTTCTTAATTTTCCGTCCAAATTCTAAACATGTTATTTGTGGAGTCCACACGTGGAGTAGCGGAATGTTGAAAATTGTCTTTACCTATATTTAAAATGGTATTGGTCGACTCTATATAAAAATCCTCGTCCCACTTCTTATCAGCGTCTCTCAGTTTTAAGCTTTATTCCGCACACAGCTGTGTAGAAAGAGGGAAGGAGGTCTAGTGTTCACCGACTTTTCGGAGGCATTGCGTGTTGAGTGACGGAACTCAACACCGGGCTTTCGTCTTGTTGGCAAAGCAAAGAAATAGAAATGTGAATATAAGTCATTCCCTCGAGTGGGGATCGAAATCACAACCGTTGCGTTCAGTCACGAACTTACGCCCCTGCGCCAAGACGGCCTCATGAAAACTTACATTTTTTTTATATCAAAAATATGTTTCTTTTTTTTCTTAATAATCTGTACTTCAAAATATTAAGAACGTATGTATATGCAGTGAAAGTTTAAGGCTTAGATAATATTTAAAACACAAGTTAGCTTAGCTAGCTTTGTTTTGTTCAAAATAATAAGAAACATATACTATATACTCTCTTAGGTATAAAAGAAATTAATGTCCTGAAAAACTATGCATAGAGATATATATATATATAATTATTAAGTAAGACATTCACTTAGAAAGGGTTGGCACTTACTTATTAAATTTAAATTTAATTTATAATTTGGTAATGCAATTTTACTAATACAACATTAATACAATACGTTAGTAATAAGAATTAATGTCATTATACGAGTAAATAAGTGAATGACTGATGTGAAGTTAAAATTTGTAAAAAAAAAAATAAAAACCTAATAAATTCGGCAAGAACTAACAGTATTAGGAATATTTGATCAAGACAAATTTATTTATATTACTAAAATTTCTACAACCCTATGTATAATAAGTTGGCTATTAGTGACCAACATTAGGATGATGAATGACGTCCAATGCATGCGCACGCGCAATTCTAATATTATGTTATATTTGAGCCTGACAAACACATGTGCTACAGTCGAAATATGTGTCGTCATTTTCATCCTTATTCCATTGTAATAAAGCTTTCATTGTTTTTTCTAATCGAATTGAACTTTAGGCAAAGCTTTGCAGTTGACTGAACATGTCACGGTTGAATGATGATTGTGTTGAGAAAATGGAATGTAAAGGTATAATTGATATGATTAAAGAGATTGTCGTGCTTTGATTAGCACTTAAATAAGAGACTAGAGCTGTTTATAATTTTATGAATTTTATTAAGTGGACAACTCGATTGGGTGGCGATCTTCTAATGTTTTAGTTCCATTGACTACTGCTGCTTATATTTATTATCTTCTTGTTCGTCGATTGTCCTTATATTTTATATATTTATGATAGTACATGTAAACATAGTGTCATGACACACCATTCTCCGCAATCCAATCAATTTTCAGTAGAGAAACTCAATGCAGTACTTATTTTACCAGAATGAAGAAGTGAAAATTGTTCACATCATCCGGTAAAAGTACTTACAACTTTGCAGTCTGATGCTATCCTGATCTATCTGTATAATATATAGCTTCAATGGTATCAAACAATAAAAGCAATATAATAATATAAAAGTTCTGGTGCTGTTGCATATTTTTACCCCCAGGACAGATTAAAATATTAAAATATTTTTAAGGTGAAATACATTAGTTGGCTATAAATAATACGTGTATTGTGTATATAATATATCCAATAAAATCAACATAAACTAAAATCACGTCATTTTAATACACATCAACATAACTTTACACGAACAACGTAACATGTCAATTATCATTAGACACTATATCCAGAGGCTGCAAGTAATTTTGTATAGATTTCTAATATCATTCTAGCGGCTACATTTACACGATTGAGTTTCTCAAAGACCGACTTTATCGACTAGAAGTTGCACCATGCAAACAGCTGTAAATATTATAGTTTATTAATTTACGTTTTAACCTATGATTTTTTAAATAAATACAATGTAGATATTCGTGTATATTCCATCTAATTTATTCTTAAGCCGTTGCGTTTTTATAAAATTAAGAAAAACTAAAATTATGTCAAAACGGTAAAATTTAAGTCTCCAGTCTCCAGTCCATAAAATATGGATAAATGCAGCGAAAATCCTATATGACTGTAACAAATCTAAAGTTTTTTAGGCCGAGTTAAAAAGTTATATCAAATAAAGTCTATGTGTTACAAAGCATTTCCACGGTGTTCTGTTCAGTGTACCAATTACGTCAAGGAATAGGTGCGGTGTTGAGATCGTCAAATTACCAGCTAAAGCTGCCGAGGGCTAAAGAAACATAGTATTTAATAGTATGGCATTTTTCAAAGACTCTTTTGATTAATAATCATTTTATTGGTAGGTATATCTCTATAAACTGCGGTGTATGGAACTATAAAAAGAAGAAATAGATACAAATTTTGTATAAGTCTTCAAGTAATATAGACAATCTATATAATAGTACTTGAAAAGTATGAAGTCTTCTTCTAAATATTGTTATCTTTAAAAAAGTTAATCAAAAATACTGATGCAACTCTTCTTTCAAGTCTGTTAACAAATGGAAAATTGATTAATTTTCTTGCTCTACTAACAAAATGAATCACGTCGTTGAGTTCCGCTGCTCAACAGCCTCGAAAGCTGGGCAGTGAACGAGCAACGGAATGGGGGATGTGTTAAGATATTGACGACTGTGTTGTCAAATAAAAGCAATTATTCAAAAACTGTATAGATACTGCAGCAGATGTAAATAATGTATATTGTATAAACAGTTTGTTATAGAGGACAAGCGAGAAAACACGTGATGTTCCTATTTTTTTTTCTTTTTATTTCTATTTTTTTTTAATGTGATTTTCGAATGGTGAAATGCTATTGTACACCCAACCATAATATACAGCATGATCGAGATTAATATATATCTATAGAAAGAAATGAAAAAAAATATAGTCACTTAAAATGTTTTTACGTAACTGTCGTTTCTGGATAGAAAAAAAAAACAATAACAAATACCACCCATAAATGTGGGTATTCATTTAATGATTATCTTTTTCAGCTTAATTTCGCATTATCCTGCATAATAAGGAAGGCAGGGAGTATCATGAGGACGGTACCATAAATGCTTATATTATTCTAAATCTAGTGAAACACCTCAACCTCATCTGGTCGAAAGAGGAAGTAATTAAATATTAACTTACATCTATAACAAAAACAGCTAAGCTTAAATGCAAATTAATAATTAATAATATTATCATGATTATTTATTATACTAAATTCAAACATTAAATGATAGATGTAGCTAGTTTTTACTTTTAGTTCACACCTCATAAAAGATTACATGGAAGTGAGTACATCCTATAGAAATTATAAAATAGCGTGCAATATTCACAATATTAACGAGATTGAGACGTAACGCGCGTAATGTGATAGCATTAATCATAACTAAAGGCACTGGGTCATATGAAAGCAGAGCAGAAAAAGCAATATTTCATTATATAATTACATTTGACTAATAATGGCCCGCGGCGTTGTTTGCTTTTTACATTTATTCCTTAATCTGTGATGAAACCCTGAAGTGACTTACGTAAATTTATGTTTTTTGTTTTATTTCTTTGTTTAAGTTATTATGCTCCTAAATTAGCACACTTTTGTATTAATTACAATTAATAACATTAATTATGTTTTTTTTTTTATAAAATACTTTTTAAAAATAAATAAATCCAGAGGCCAGTCGTGGCGCAGGGGCACAAAGTGTGACTGTAAAACCGATTGGTTGTGGGTCCGATCCCCTCTCGAGGAGATGAAATATTTATTAAAAAATTATATTTTCATGTCTTCGCTCTAGTGTACAGGCTAAACGCGGCGTTGAGTCGCGTCACTCAACAAGCAATGCCTCCAGAATTCGGTAGAAAGTGGGGAATGGAGCGTCTTAACACTAGATTCTCTCCGTCTACCCTGCTGTGTGCGGGATACAGTGTAAAGTACTTATTAAATAAAATAAATCAGCTTCACATTTAAAATACTTATTAAGATATCCATATTCACTTAGAATTTACACTCAATCAGTGTAAATTATTTTTGATAATCTTTTTTTAATGTTTATGATAAAAGTGTAACTACTACCAAAAAAATTTTTTTCATGTTATCTCATCCCAAGTAATCCGATAGCATCACAACGTCAATACAAAAATCATAAGCTTAATTTTATTCGTGTTTGTATATTTCTACGACAAAAGCAAAAAATTAAAGCAACAGGTATAGGTAGGTGTTTGTCTTCATCATTAAAATCGCTTGTACCAACATCACATCACTGTAATCGTTAATAGGTAAGTGTAAAGAGAAGCCGCCTCTTCCGCCAATTGGCAAACAACATAACATACTATTGAATAATCATTAATTTTATGGCAATAACTCTGTGTATGGCTCGGCTTTTGATAAACAAGGAACTGTAAATAACTTTTAATTGTTCTCTTTTTTTTCACATCGAACAGTTAAAAATATTACTCTTGGGTTCAAAAAAAAGAACAAAAATATCTCTTTTCGATAGAAATATAGGTACTATATATACAAATCTTATAACCCAAGATCCTGGGTCCCCCAGTCCTAAGCATTTTAGCAAAGCTGAGATTTTAAGGGCTATTCGTCTAATCTAAATTGGTTAGTACTCACTAACTAGAAGGTGAGACCATTTCAGACCGTAGAAGTTGTCCTGCCAGTCAAAAAAACATCATATTTATTGCGATACTAAATTTGCTTTTTATTCATGTGGTTTTAAAGTTACTTTGCATTTGAATGTTTTACTATATTTTTAAGGAAGGAAAGTAAGGAAGTATATATATTTTTTGTGTTTTGTAAAAAAGAGGCAAAAATTAGAAATAAAATTAAAAAGTGAAGCGTTCTTAAGAAACATACTCAAGTATGGCTCAAGTAAGTGTCAATCAAAACACGTACGAGTGCATACATTGCGAAGAGATTTCATAGCTAAATATTATTTTTGTTATTGTAACCTTTCTTTGATTGATCTTAAGTTTATCCTCTTGGCACTAATGCAAGAAAAAAATTACACATATTATATACAAATTGAACATTATAATTATAAACACTGATTGACATTTATATTTTATTTTATTAGATAGCTACAAAAGCTGTAGACTGGTTGTGGGTTCGATCTCTACTAGAGAAAGAACAATATTTATTTACATTTATATTTTTTTTTTCTTCGCTCTGGTGTCAAAACAAAGCGCGGCGCTTAGTACCGCCACTCAACACGCAATGCCTCCAGAACTCCCTTCCCTCTGCCTACCCTGCTGTATGTGGGATACAGCATGAAGCTAATTGATTATTTTTAAAATTTAATGGCATAAGCGTGCAACAACAAACGTGACAGATAGTGGGCTCGATTTCCACTTGAGGAAATTGAATTCTTCTTTAGTTGCCTTTTCTTTAAAATACTAAAAATATTATTTTCTCCTATTGATCGTTCGTCATGTGTTAATTTGTATAATGCTTAATGAAATAAATTGTAATATTTGCCTTATACCTTAATTTAATGCACACAGCGTTTTTTTCCTTAACAACTACAAGTTCCTAGAAATATCACTATCTATAAAAATAAAAGATAGATTTTCACAGAATAAATTTCGTATAAGACTTATAAACTTATATATTTACCAGTTCGGTACGGAGATTTATTGCAAAACTAATCCATCTACTTCTTAGAAAGATTACAAATAAATTATTTATAATTAATTTAATTAAGTGTCAAGTATTGAGTTAGATTAGTATCGAAATAAACTTAACAACATTATTTTTGCTTATTTACAAAATGTATAAAAATTGGGACTCGAGTCCCGCTACGTTCAAATTTCTATACGTTTTCTAAATAAGTGTTTATCTTTCCTTTGTATTTCCTTTAAAAATGTTAAACAATATTTTTCTATATTTGTCATCTAGGTTTTACCTACTTGTAGCAAATGTGACAAATAAAAATCCCGTACTTTTATGAATTACTGCACAGTTTTACACCAAACACAATATTATTATATTTATAATTTTCTTTCAACTCAACTTTAATATTATATTTTACTTTATTATTATTTTTTTATATGTAGATACATACATAATGTCAAAGATGGGGAGATACATATATATGCATATCACAGCCTTATAATTAATCTTTTACTCTTAAGGTTTAAATGATATCAACATAAGACAGCTGATCTACTTAAATGACATTACACTATAGCACAAGATATGTACAAATAATGGGTAGGTTTTGTTTCGAATTAAAACTATAAAAATAGCACTGTTTAATAAAAATAACTATTACTGAACTTAAGTAGGCACAAACGAACAAATGTGACGGTCGTGGGTGCGATTCCCACTCGGAGGAATCCTCTGATTCCTCGCTCTGGTAACGACGCAAAGAGCGACATTAACCCTTCAACACGCAAGACCTCAAGAATTAGCGGGAAGTGGAGAACGGAAGTGTCTTAACACTAGGTTCCCAGGTTCCTTCTGCCCACTCTACTACATGCGGGCTACAGCGTGAAGATGATTTATAAGCTAAATTGATAATATAGAAATTTATTTGTTTTATCAAAATACTTATATTCAAGTAGATATATCTTTAAATTTATCATTTTTCAATTTATTAAAAAATTGCAAATTTAATATTATAAAAATATTCTCACCATAACAAGGTTTTATATGAAAAAATATTGTTACAAATGTATAAAATATGTTTATGTTATGTACGCTTTCATTTCCTGTTAGTTTCTCTTCTTTTATACAGCTTTTATAAATTATTAATTAACCTAAATACTAAGAAAAACGTTGAAAATGTGTCGTAGTTAATTGTCCAGTTATTTTATAAAGATGTTTACTGTCGACATTCTTCTGCTGTATTATTTACTTCATATCTTCTGTTTCTATTTCATCCTTACGCATTTGCAGAACTTGCGGAGTAAAAGTAACAAATTAGTAGATTAAGTTGCAGAAAATTGTATGGCATGTCGACAATTGAAATTTAACGCTACGCTTAGTTTTTTAGCTTCATGCTGTGTCCCGCACATAGCACGGTAGACAGGGGTAACCTGGGTACCTATTGTTTCTAGGAGACGAGGGTTTGAGTCCCGGTACGTCCAAAGTTTTAAACGTTTTCTAAATAAGTATTTTTCTTTCCTAAGTGTGGAATACCACTTTAAAAATTTTAAAAGTATATAAAAAAATAAAAACAATAGCTTCACGCTGTATCCCATACACAGCAGGGTAGGCAGAAGGAACATTGTGTTAATATACTCCGTTCCCCACTTTATGCCGAATTTTGAAGGAATTGCGTGTTGAGTGGCAGAATTCAACGCCACCCTTTGCCTCAACACCAGGGCGAAGAAATGGAAATATAAATTTAAGTAAATATTTCATCTCTCGAGTGGGGATCGAACCCACAACCAGTCGGTTTTACAGTCACACTTTATGCCGCTGCATCACGACTGGCCTCTACTTAAAAGTATATAAAAATATTTTATATGAATAAGCATTACCTCTAGCTCGAATTGAACCTATAACTTGTACCTTCATGCGCATACAGACCTACAGACATACTTTTCATATTACTATTAAAAACGTAAGATGTAACTAACATATATATACACAACCATATAGCACTAAATTTAATTACTATTGCCCAAAAACAAAAAACTAATAGTGTTGTACGTGTACGTATCACGAACCCCTCACAAAATATTCCGCGTTTGGTAATCTTAAATTTATTCCGTAATAAATTCACAATATAATAGTCGATAAAGCGAAAATCGATTTAGTGTAAGAGCCAGTAAATCATGTTCGCTTATAAGCAGCCGGCCATAAAGCTCCGTATTTCTACAATTTATCACAATCACTCACTATCTCTCGTATTCAACGTTAAGTGTTATATCACTTGATATTCTCGTAGCACAGATTTAACTATTATAGCCTATATAATAACGTATAACGTATTACGTATTGTTTTGGAATATATTGGATTTTTATTTAAAAATATGTGTACTTATTATATAAATACTAGCAGGCGCGCGCAACTTCGACTGCTTATTTGCACCCTTAGGGGTGAATTCTAAAAAAAACCACGAAACACGTGTCAATGAAATATTTTCAACAGTCTGAATTTGATTATTTATAAAAACCTGTGGTAATTTAGAGATTTTTTCATATAAACTGTCAACCCCTTATTTGAAGCCTGAGGGGGTGAATCCAAAAAAACCATCAGCGGTCACGGCTGTGCGTGCGTCTTACCTCAGTCAGTCAGGTACATGTCCTTTTATATATATAGATATGTGACTTTAAACGCGACAACCTGTGGCTAGACTCGAATTAAATATTTAACATTTTCATTCCCTCGCTCTTTCTTCTGGTGGCGAGGAAAATAGCAGCGTCAAGTTCCACCACTAATCACGCAATGCCGCAGAACTTGGCGGTAAGTGGGGAGCGGAGAGTGGATACTTTACCGCCTACATGTGGAATACAGCGTGAAGCTGTAAAAAAATATAACAAATATTATTTTATAATATTGGACATATCTTTACATAATATGTACTTAAGTAAAATTCTATATTATATGTACTACGATTTATGTGCGGGAAATGGATTCTGCTTCCTACCTAAAACGATATTGCCGACTTTTCAGCCTTTTGTATAAAAACAAAAAAAAACGCTATCTGAAACAAATTTTTGTTCTATGAATCCAAATAGCTGCGATATGATATGCCTCAATCAGATGTAGCTTAGGCACAAATTAAATATCTTTTTTGCTAACTAAAATGAAGAAGTGAAGTAATATACACCTTAAATATACTATGGTAATAGACTGTCTAACATTTTAACCTGCAGTCAAAGTTGACACATTCTATTATATGACATAAGTTGATACTAAAGCAACATCATTTTCAATATTACAAGTATAATATACTAACTGTTCTTTTCTACAGATATTAGAAATTTGAAAAATTACAAACTCTTCTGGCTAATTCATATTGTTACAGAACATCCACACAGACCGATGTGTTCGCATTAGTTATCTCGTTAAGTGAAACTCACGTAAGACTTTTCTTAAACGACTGTCACGGATTCAATCCATGTAATTGTATAGTGTACATAGATTGCTATCTATGTTTTGATGATGTCATATTTCAGTTTGTTCGTCATTATCTTAAAAAAGATATATTGATTTATGGTTGGCTTATTTAAGTTTGTCTGTCAAACTAAAAATGGGTCTGAATTAAAGAGAAGTACATTTTTACCAACATAATAAAAAGTGTTATCTGTACTACTAGAGCTTACGAAAATATATGTGATAGAGTCATTCACGACCATTAAGAGATAAAATAATAACATAAAATCATTTCCATTTCGAGAGTCTAGAAATAGGTTAAATTACAAAAGCATCCTTGTTAGTAGTCCATCCATATATGGACAGTTGCTGACTGTCGACAATTTAAATTTGATCGTTTAATAAATTATAAAGACTCTCTTTACCTCCCTTTGGAAATATAAAAAAATCTGGTATAATAACTATATAATTTACGATAAAATTGACTTCTACATCAATTTATTTAAAAAAGAACTCTACATCCTTGGCACCCTTGACGGACCCCAGGACAGTACTTAAAAAACCCCTCGCACGGTAGTAGCGCACTTGTAATATTAATACTAAGAATTGGGCAAGTTTGCAATGTGTGTAACCGACATAATATTGACATCTCCTTTCGCTATCGACCTTAGAGTCGAAGTCAAGAGGTATACAAGAAGCAACTCAATACCGTAAAGTTTACTGATATTTTGAAACACCATACAATATTTACTAACCAATTTGCTTATTGAAATATAAATTTTAGTGTCAAATAAAAGTGTATTCCTAAAAAATTAAACGTATATAACGTTCCATTTTCGCATTTAAGATAATACTTATGTAGTTGAGTTATTCCCATCATTTAAAAATAATTTAGTATTTGTGTGAAAACTGCAATGCTATAAATATTTTTTTAAAAAATATATGTGAATGTAATCTAACTAAATGTACATATTAATTAATTTAATAAAGTCCTTAATTCAATATAATAAGTCAATGAGTCTGAGTCTTAATATATCAAAGTGGAGAACTGAAAATAACTTAAATATAGTCATTTCCCCTGGAATTCGAATCCACTTCCACTATTTTTTCTGTTGCGCCATGATCACCTTAATGTAAAGCGTACATCCTAATTCTATTTAATAAATGTCATTACTGTCAATATACAAAATCAAGATAAGACCATGTTTTAGAATTTAATTAAACTATGTGAGATAACTTCCTAGAAAAATACTGGCCTACAAATTGTTATCCCATACATCGAGACCATTGTAAACGTTACTTAATAAGACGGTAACTAGAAGTAATTAACTTCTGACAATGCGTGTTTTAATTATTTAAAATATGTTCCGACGATTGTGCAAACAGACAGTGCGACAAATTGTTGTGTAACACCGGTTATACTCTTGAGGTGTAGAAGGCAGAACAATAACGTCGTTATATATCATATAAAGATAAAAAAAACACTTTTACTAATCTAATATTATAAGACAAAAATACAATATATATAATTTTTTTTATGCTTAAAATTCAACGTTGTGAAACTGTAAAAAAAAAAATTATTATTATTGTTATTATATTTCAATTTCATACAATTTCCAAAGCACAGCGTTGAATTTCAAACCCTAACATATATTATAGGTATTGAAGTTGGCGGAAAATGGAGGATACCAAGTATTGATGTCAGTTGTGAAATACTTTATGGGTATATATTTACTTATTTAACAGTAGCATCTTACCGCTTGAAATATCCTTCAGAAAATTTACATTGATGTTATGTAAATTTGCATTTGCATGGGAAGTTATCTATTTTCTTGTATGCTTCTTTAACTTTATATTTATTTCCCATTCTTAGAGAAGTAGATATATAAAAACGAGTGTAACCACTAAAGTCACACCTCACCCCCATATGCCATATTGTTTTATTCACTGCTACATCTTCACTTCTTCTACATGACAGAGTTCCATGATATTTGGTCGACCTACCGATTCCTTCTCAATCATTTTCTACTACCACTTCTCTTCCTCTTTATGTATCTTACTTGCCGCATGCATCGTAATTTTGCTTACTAATCTTGCCTAAATTTATAAATATTTTTAATTAAAAAAAATCTGTTATGTCCAGAACCGATTAAGTTAAACGGAGATCTGTAATGCACATATGTAATTAAATTATATAAATTTAACAGAGTTAATAGTTTCAATTGCAATGGAGTGTGCGTTAGATAAAATATAATGAAATAGATATAAACTCTATATTTAACGTTACCTTTCACTTCTTAGGTATACATACAAATTGGACAAGAGTTAAGTTGGGGTCGTGTCAACAATTTGCACCTTCTCGTGATACTTGCTTATCTAAATGCTTACGATATCAAATAATCTTAAAATCAATAACATAATATGCTCCTAAAATATAAATTCACTGTTATTCCCATGAATTGTTATCTTTAGAGATTTCTATGGAATACATTCTGTCAGAAACAGTGTAAGGAACAAAATTTACTTTTTTTTTTATTTTGATAGTTTTTTTTATATTTATGCATCTTGTTCATGTTACTAATCTATCATTTATTTTCTCAATTTGAGTATATTGGGTACAAAATGATAATAGGTCCTACATCTAACGCTTGAATCCATCATCAGATGCATCATCAACATCTATATCTTCAAGATTTGCTCCTACGGTAAAGATTGCGATCATCAAAAAAAATATATGCTGGGTAACAAAACGAAAAGCCAATTCATAACTATGTCTATATTATCTAAACGACTACCTCGAGAAGTATCTTAATAAGAACGGAGTATCTTAACACTAGATTCCCAGGTTTCCAGGTTTGCTACGTGAGGGATACAGCGTGAAGCTAAAAAAATACCTAATTACATTCATATTTCAAGCTATAGTTATTAATATTATATAAATTGCAATACAAATTTATCACGCACCTGCACCATTTCATTTAAATATGTATCGTGTATTCGTAGGAGTATGTCAATATTAATGATAATAGTAATCAATATATCAATAATATCGCACACATAAGTGAAACTTGCATGGACTATAGTTGTTGTATAAGTAATTGTTACATTGCAAGACCATCGCGGCTCAGTGGTAAATCGTCTGTTTTTAAACACGATGGTTGTAGAGTCGATCCCCGTGAAGAAATAAATTTAGTTTATTTCACCGGTCTGATAAAAATAAAAAAGACAACTGACTATATATACTCAGTATTGACTATACTCGATACATTTAAAGTTACCATTGTGCTCCATTTTATATACGAGTATTACCATGTGCGTTAGAAAGAAAGCGTAAATTATTCTATCTATTTAAAGATGTCATAAGATAAGAGGATTTGAGGCCAGTCGTGGCGCAGCGACACGAAATATCGACTGGTTCTGGGTTCGATCCCCACTCGAGGAGATGAGATATTTCCTTAAATTAACATTTCCATTTCTTCGCTCTGGTGTCTGGTGTTGTTCAATAATTTATTTTTCTACATTATCATTTCTTAATATCACTTAGTCCTGGCCTACAAATATGACATAATAGAATGTGTCGGCCGTGCCTTTAATGTGATTGCTACTTAAAGTGATACAACGATTTGAGTGAGATTTGTGTGTAGGTGCATATAAAACAAATGATACATACAGTTGGTTCAAATTGTTGCAATTTTAAAAAATATATATATATCTAAAGCTAAGTTTAGAAAAAATCATGCAAAGACTTAAGGCCATTAAATATTTATCAAAGTTTAAAGCTAATATTAGCAAATATTTTAAAAATTAGTTAATATACCTATAAAAATTCTTTTGATACCAGTCGTGGAACAAGAGCACAATCGAGTGATTGTAAAAACCATGCGACATCTTGTGGGTTCGATTGCCACTCGAGGAAATGAAATATTTAATATATTCATTTCTTCGCTCTGGTGTCCAGGCGAAGTGTCGAATTCCGCCACTTACAAGAAATGCCACCAGAATTCTGCGGAAAGTGAATAGCGTAGTGTCTTAACACAAAGCTTTCTCTGCCTACCATGCTACACGCGTGATACAGCGTGATGCTAAAAAAAATCACTTTATCGTATTTCTCCTATTAAGGACTTTCAATGCTATGAAAAAAATAGATTGTCATCGGATTCTTGAAACAGGTATAAGTCAAAAGTTTGTGGCAATTTGATCGAGGAAAGTGAATTAAATTGATCGTTTTATCGCTTAGACCTACCAGTACGACTACTGTAAGTTTCTTTCACAATAGACTAAGATTTCGCGGGTGTTGTATTTTTCCTAAGGATAGGTATCAATTTAAAAATTAATTTATACATATATTTAACGTTTTAAACGTATTATTCCGCAATTATTAGCTTAAAAATCTTGCTTAAAACATCCCAACCGTGTGTACCAAACGTCGATGTTTGTAAACTAACTGATATCAAATTAGGTGCGCACTTGTCGTGTACAGCGTACACGTTATCAGCAAATGAAATACTTGTACAATGCACGTAATAGTACAGATTAAATAGGATCGAGCCGCGGGCGGACTTTTGTAATGGCCTGCACTTGTCTATAGTAGTATTAACATACCTACTATACAATAAATAACTTATGTTTCTATTTCTTTAATATAAGATATCGTTAGTGTTAACGTTTGTGTAATCAAATCAGGTTCACAAAGCAGAGGGAACCTAATGTAAAGATGTTCCCCTCTTTCTGCCGAATTCTGGAGGCGTTGCGTGTAGAGTGGCAGAACTCATGGCGCGCTTAGCCAGCAACACCAGAGCGAAATTTTTACTAATTAATATAAATTTTGATTTTAAATAAAATTATTAAATAACATGTCTTAAAATTTGTTTACCTTATATGTCATTAATACAAACGAAAATGTCCCTAACATAAGTAATAATAATCAATAGTAGAGACGTCACGCACTAAACGCGATTTTGCAGATTACGTTATCGCCTAAAAAAATATTTTCCTTAAATATCGATTCTTAAAAATTATATATATTATACATTATGATAAAAAGAAACAAAAAAATATTTCAATTATTTAATATTAAATACACAATCAATTGAACATGTATTTGTATGTTACAATTTTTAAAGTAGGACATTTCAGTAATAACATCACTGATCTAATTATTATACAATATTAGTCTGATACATGTAATTGTTTAGTCATCTTAATATCTCTTTTGCGTAACAAAAATTATACATGATTTAATTAAAATATAAGTACCATAATTATTTACAAGCTATATAAAATTGTATAAAAACAATTTGGTTTAGTTTAGATACATCTATACGTCGTCGAAAAATGTAGATTTTTTGTTGTCCCTTTATTTTAAATATCTACGTTTTATATATGTCAGTAGTATTTTTTGAAAGTTACGTTTTAGTTTTTTTCCAAGAAAACCACATTTTTCTAAAATATAGGTGCCTCAAAATAGGGAACAATTTGATTATTTTTTTGCTTCACACTGTATCCCGCACATAGCAGGGCAGGCAGAGGGAACCTGGGAAACTAGTGTTAAGATATTCCGTTCCCATTAACACAATTGTCTCCGATTTCTGTAGGCATTGCGTGGTGAGTGGCGAAATCAACGCCACGATTTGCCTACTAGAGCGATGAAAATTGAAATATTAAACATTTTATTTCCTCAAGTAGAAGTCGAACCCACAACCTGTCGCGTTTACAGTCACACGCTTGTGCCCCTACGAGACGATTGGCTTCAAATATTTAAATGGGCGCCAACAATAACAGTTGTGTAATAATTAGATACATACATTCAATGTCCTCTATAGTGTTAGAGTTATTTAACAAATAGTCATAGGAAATGGCACCAATATCAATTACATATCAAATATAGCAATTGAAAGATACATAAACAAAACAAGGAAATCATTAAAAGACTAACACAGTTCCTTCCCATAGTATCATAGAAGTAATAGATATCGTCGATTCGTTTCAGTTTCACCTTCGACAATTCGTACGTTGTTAACCCGAATCTGGCGGTAGGTAGGCGCATTTCTCAAATGTATGAATAAAGCGGAGTGTGCGGAAACACGCGATACTTGCGCTTAAGAAAATGTCAAATTGCATTTTGCATATTTATATGTATTTTGTATATTTTTGCGTGGCACACCCCCGGCTTCGCCCGCTTGAACTAAAATTTGATTTATTAATTATTATATACGTGTATTTAGGGCAAATTAATTGATAATTTTAGTATGGTTGAATGTATCGTATTGCACTTTAAATATAAGTAGACGGTAACTTCCCAGTCAAAATTTCTGAGGTAACCTAACCATCATAAAAAATACAGTGGAATAATTAAAAATTAAAATACAGAAATTTTTATTTTCTTTATATCTGTAACATCTATAATATATATATAAATGTCATTAAAACCTTTTCAAGAATAAACTATACTGTCCTACCCAAAAAAAAACAAATTACATAAACAAAATTAACCAAATATATTGGTGGCATAAATCGTTTATTAAAAAACATAATTAATACTAACCAATAGCTACATATCCGATACAATTTTAAAAAAGCACGTGTTGTCTCTGATTGCCCAATTTGAATGTAGCAATGTTTTAACTAAAGAGGTTCAGTTATTGGCTATTATCGTAACATGAACATCTAATATAATGCACCATAATTATTTATAGTCGAGCGATAGGTCAATTGGCTTATTCGGAAACCAATTTCAATGATAGGCACATAATTGTTTCACTTTTACTTTTTATATTATATGTCCGACACTACAACCTGTTCTTATGTGGATGCATAATATTTAATAACTCACTTCAACATCTGAGTTACGTGAAATTTTTTAAACGTAAAAAATACTGGGAGGCTTTGGAATTTGAGAAATATAAAGGAAAGTGAGGGTTTCTACGCTGAAAGGATTTTATTTTACTTAGGTTTTTTTTTAAGATAAACAGCCCCCGAGGGCCTATGGAAGTGGATCTGTACCTATACTTTGCGCAGTTACACACAAAGTAACCACAACTTGCCACGTATTAACTAACATCTTGTCTAAATCAAAATGCAAGATGCATTATATGTCATAAATGGCCTAAGATCCCATTGCTGAAATCCGCATGTATCTGTTTTTTTAATTAAATTTATTTTAAACATAATATTAGAATTTAATTAAACATAATATTAAATTTTAATACATAATATTAGAATACATTACACTAGGGTTGCCTAAAAGAATCGTGCCACAATCACCTTTAATTAAATTTATGGTAATGTGTTTTTGGTGAAAAATTTCACTCGTATGTTTTTTTTTTGAGTCTCACATCGTTTGACAATATTGGGTTACGATTTCTGCAAGTCACTGCAGTCACAGTATAAGAAAAAAAATCACAAATATTTTTATACATTTTAAAAGTGTTATTCTACACTTAGAAGAGACTTAGAGCTATTTGAAGCCGCGCCGCTTGGAAACTGTCCAAAAAATACTATACGTTTTCAGAATTTTCATTCTTTTTGTAAGTAAGTATTTTCCACCAGTTACTTTTATTTAACGGCAATAATATATTACTATAATTCAATTAAAATTATATATTATTGTCGAATCAAACGTTGATAAATCTTGATCCTTTCTACTAACACTTAAGTGAAGTAATTATATAACAGATAAGCAAATCATTTCGTTGATCGATCTATTTGAACATGTTTATAAAATGAGATTGTCGCCTATTACATATAGTCCTGGCACAAGTGCCCTAACTGAGAAAACAATATATTCTTACATTTAAAAAATGACCATTGTCTTTTAAATTTTATTACCTACAATATAAATTAATTTTTAGTTCAAAATGAGTAATATGTAGTATTATTTATTACATCTTATATTAAACTACAGTAATAAACTCAAATATTAAGCTATAATATAGCTATTCAGGCCATCCTGGCGCAGGGGCACAAGGATGTGACTGTAATGCGTTGGTTGTGGGTTCGATCACCAATCGAGGGAATGAGTTTATTGTTATTTTCATTTCTTCGCTCTGGTACCAAGGCAAAATGCCTGGCGTTAAACTCCGCCGCTCAACATGCAACACTTTAAAAAAAATGGCGGAAAGTGGGGAACGGAGTGTCTCTCTGCCTACCCTAAATATATATTTACTGCATATATAATATATTTGCTCTAGATATGACTACTTGTATCGATAACCTTATATATTTATATTATAGTGCGTACGAAACCTTACATCACTGCCATCTAATAGATTCGATGATTACAGTCTGTTTAACATCCGACGGAAGACGGTTGTTACAGGTTAATTTATTATAGTTTTCTTTCAATAAGATAACCATTAGCTGTATTTATAGGCAAGTCGATTGAGATTTATAGAGTAATGAAAGTGAGCATTTCTTTTTTTTTAAACACATCTTCGGTTAAGGCCGCCCACCTAATTTAAAGAATCAAGACGTACCTGTTCTGACGGACCGGATGCAGGAAAAGAAAAATGGTTTTGTCACATATAAATAAACTTTCTTTCATTAATAAAATAGTTTTAAAAATTTCTTCGAGTTTTTATGTTTTTTTTAGTTTCACGATGTATTCCGCATTTAACAGGGTATGCAGAGGAAACTTAGTGTTAAGACACTCCGTTTCCAACTTAACGCTGAATTTTCGAGGCATTGTGTGTTGAGTTTTTATGTAATACTTGATAAATTTTATCGAGAAGGATATGCTTGATAGCATTTACCCTTTTTTATTGGAGCAGTGCAGTGTGCCACCCTTAATTCTTATTAAATACCAAACCGGGCGTTGCCATCCTTATTGTAATTAAAATTTAAAAATATAATTTTTATACACACCCTGAAGTCAGTTAATAATTTGAACTTTATTATTTGAAAAAAATATACAAAGAAATAATAAACCGACATATTATAATCATCATTTTCATGTTGTTGTTTTTTTCAATTAGAAATAATGTAATTTGTCTTTTATTTGACCTTTTCAAAGGCTTTACAATGTAGCGATCATCTATATGCGTATGCCTAAGATTATTAAATATAGCTTAATTCAAACAAATTAAATATTTAAAATAATGTCAGTTAAACTACAATCCCCCTATATACAATCTAAATAATCATCTCAAATTAGAACATATCGTTCTTATTCATGTTTAATAGGTATTTGTTGAGTTTTATATGACTTTCTAACTTTGAAATTAACTACAATATTTTGAACTAAAAGTAGCCAAGTTGCTTAAATCGTATTTAATATTTATATTAGCATCTTTACTCAATCTTCCCAATCGTGTTTGTTTACACCTTTATTTCAACAACGTTAATTGTATTGCTCAAACATGTGGACAGAAGTGCTAACTTCTTAATGGCTTTTGCTAATCAAAAGGCGTAAACGTGGGTATTACTTAGGTAGCTTTTTTTTTAATTTTGACAGATCTACTCATCTCTCTTATGATGAAATAATGGAGGAGACGATTAGTCCGTGCGCACCCCAGAATAGTCTTGTACCCAACACAGAAATTTTACTAACAAAAAATTTGCCTTTAGAAATAAAATTAAAAGTTTACCGGAACATATCTTTTCAAAGTTAAAGTAGTAGTAGAAAAACATCTCGGTAAGGAGGCCTGTCTTTGCTGTGCCCTGATGATCACGGTTGGCTCGTATGGGTTAATTTTTTTTAAGTATGTTTTTAGCTCGTATACGAGTATGTAGAAATTAACATAATACTTATCAAAAATAAATAATACTTATTTATTACGATAATTAATATCTATTGAATAGGTTAACAATAATCTTGTACACATGTTAAAAATAAATATTAGTTAGATAGGCACTAGGAACAGAATCGTAAAATGTGAAATTTAAACATTTTAATTTTTTTTTAATATTATTGTTTTTTTTGCTTTCATTTTTACAATGTCCTAATAAACTCATTCACACACTTACATATTGCATCAATACATAAACCATTACTTTGAAACAAATTTAATAAGTATAGGCTAAATCTTTTGTATAATTCTATAATTTTAATATATTTTTTCCATCAATAACTTCAATTGTCTTTATTACATCTACAATTAATAAATTTACAAGAAAATATTTCTCTGTAAATTTATGCTATATGCATTGCGAAGTGTATATTTCGTAATACCGTTACTATCTATCAAATACAATAAACGAAGAAAAATAAAAAAAAATACTATAATATTACGAAACCGTTATAAAAGTGTGTGAAAATATATAAGAGTATAAATCATGAATAGAATAAGAAATCTTAGTTTCCATTGGTATAATCTACATTATAAATCTTAACAAATAATAATATAATAAGCACCTACATAAAGATCAAGAAATAAAAAAAAGAATTGTTAACAAGCAGTCAAACTAAAACCAGGTTAATAGGGTAACTTTACTCTCAAAAATACCCCCATTTAAGCAATCTTTGTATGGGAACTTATTAAGTGAAACAGAGGAAGTGCGAATGATATTCAATCCAAAACGATACGATCTACATCTGCGTTCCGCTCAACGCTACGTTATGTCACTGTGAAATTCGGTACGTATTAACTAATTATTTAACTCTTGACACCGGTGGCCGAATTGTTCATAGATAAATAATAAACATAGTAAGATATAAGAACATATAAACATTGATGAATCATTTCTTCTCTTTTTTTTTATTATTTTTGCCAGTTGCAATTCCATTAATTTATTTTAGCAATATTTCCTCAGTTAAATGTATTCCCATCATATACACGTGAAATGTTTATATCTTTTTTTTTCAATCTGTTTAGACTGAGCGTGATGCCATGAGCTGAGTCCAATCCACCATAACATTCAATTCCTTTATTTCTTTAAGAGAGAGAAAAATTGAAAACAGTTGCTACCTATTACCACACATGATGAGGAAACGATGTACATAGATAAATATGCAAGAAATAATACTTATAAAAAAAAATTGACATCAGAAAATGACAAAGATACCACTTCTATTAAAGTCATGCATATTGATAAATTTGTATTGATATATTGTGACGGCTAAGATACGAACGATAGTGGATGAGATGACGTATTGCGTGATGAATGAAGTGCAGTCAGTTCGAATATAGACAGGTATTCGCAAACCGGCCTCCGACCACAGACATACAGTCCAATGCTTTGTGGGTCACTTCACATATATTAAACATTTTTTTTTGCTATATTACGATCATATAAGAGAAAGACATCTCTAGATTACATATTATGGTATTACAGTGTATATATAGGTACATTTAAATTTTTAATCGAAATATGTTTACTTATAGAGTATATAAAGAGTTTGTAGTAAACGTGTTTGATACAATATAAAAAAATATTTGCTGATAAAATTTATATATTTTTTCGGTATGGAGCGAAGACTGTCATTTTCCGGATTGCATATTATATTCAGCTTCAGGTTGTATCCCGCATACAGCAGGTTAGGCAGAGAGAACCTAGTGTTAAAATAGTTCGTTCCCCGAATTTCTGCCGAATTCCGGAGGCATTGCGTGTTGAGTCGATGCCAGAACGAAGAAATGGAAATATAAATTTAAATAAACATCTCATTTCCTCGAGTGGGGATTGAATCCACAACCAGTCGATTTTACAGTCACACTTTGTGCCGCTGCGCCACGAATGGCCTCAAGTTGTCAATATTATATTTAGTTACAAATACTTTTACATTTATCGCAAAAGCAATTTTGGTATCAAATATGAAATAATATTACAAGTTTAAGTAATACTGGTATCACGTAATAAATCAGTTCTGTTCCCACAAATAAATCACCAGTCAAACTAATGGGCAAACAAATGGACTCACGTTGTTTACCATTAACCTCTAATTTGCTGGAACAAACATACTGTGATGTGTATTGATGAGGAACTCGCGATGGTCATAGGATGTAGAACGTAGTCGTGAAGTCATTTCATAATAATAAAGGCTGATATATATGAAGAACGATCTCACAAACTATTTGTATAGTAACATTTTATTGTAGACGGACTCTGCCGTTAAGTTTATTATTAAAATTTCAATCTATCAAACATTTGCTTACAACTGAGTATTATCAAAACTAACTCATAATATTTTTGTTTTATTTAAATTTTGATTTATTATTCTAAATCTAGTATGATATTAGCAATCGTTATTTTACTCACTATAATTGGAAGGAAATCGGTATTCACTAATTAATTCAACTTTTTTTTAAGTGGTGTCTAACGACTATTGCGACTTTCTGTCGAGCCCATGTGACCCATCACATTGCTGGATTTCCAATCCATTGAAGAAATTATTACAGCACATTTTGTAACTAGGCCGCTACCTTTTCTAAGCAACGAGAGTAATTATTAATAAACATAATTCTTATCATGTAAAGATCTCACTCCTTGTATTATGAAGTCGATTATTCAATAAACAAAAATGACATTCATTTCCTGCCGCAGTCCTCGGTGTAAGTCTGGCCGTACAATGTGTGCTTCATTACATAAACCCTGTATTGTGTCAGCGACAACGCCACGCTATCTCGTAATTAATCTAAGATCCAGATCGACAGTGCGTGTGCGCATGTACCAATTAGACGCACTATAAGAAATATAGTTTACTATAGGCTGACTTCGTCGTTTACGAATATTTACATACACTTAATTTACATCTTATTATATCAAATATTAGAAAAAAAATATTTTGTAATTATTTTTGTTCAGTAGTTTTCAGAAAAATATTACTGCATATAACTCAGAAATTAATAAATACATCAGCTTCACGTCGTATCTGACACATAGCAGGGAAGGCAGAGGGAACCCAGTGTTAATACATTCCGTTCCCCACTTTCTGCCGAATTTTGAAGGCATAGCGTGTTGAACGTCGGAACTCAACGCCACAACTTTGAAATGAACTAATGATAAATTAAATTTAATAATTTAAAACAAGAATACTAGTGTAAAACAAATAATCTCATGTCGCAATGAAATAAATTATTTGCACTCTAAGTAATAAATAGATGTCACTCGAGTGTTCGAGTGTTAGACGTATTTGATTAATTCAGTCGTATAGATTCTCAATAGCGCACTTAATAACACGGAAAAAGCATCATTTAACACTATATTGAGCGTGTCAATAGTAAAATTGCTAAATTTTGCATAATTATATCGGTTATTCACGCCTGAGCAAGGCACGGCCACTTTGAAGTGATTGCTTCCTTATGTGTTTAATTATGCTAAACATACATATGTACATATAAACATGTATAAATAATGGCTTAAAAGTTTTATTTAAAATATTTTTTTAAAAATATTAAATTATTTAACGAGAACTTTATGATTTCTTAATTTTAATGTATATACCTATGTTGGTTGAAGTAATAATTTGACATATGATAACCCTAAAAGCTGCTATATAATATCTAGTGTTGAGCATTTATTTAAAAAAAAATATGTTATATAACTCAAAATTATAAAAATTTATTACATTAAAAGTTTTACTTTTAAGCAAAAAAATATTATTTATTTCTCTAAACTATTAGAGAAATGCAGAAAATTAATTATGTTAAAGAAACGGCATGAAATGGAAGTCATAACTTTTTCCATCAGTTTTTAATATCACTTAAAAAAAATGACATCTCTTCGCGAAATAAATAAGTATTTAGGAATATATAATAAGAGATAATAAATGAATTAAATTAGCAACGAATTAACCTATGACATGTGGACACTTAGAGACGGCTCAGCCCAAGTGAAATGTAGTCACGATACTATCGAGTAATTAATGCTGATTAGTATAAATCGTTATGCTATTAGTTAATAAAACTCGAAACATTTAACGGTAATCATTTACAGCGTCGATATTTAGAATTTACAATAAAACAGAAACATGCAGGGGTTAAATCTTAAATTTTGTTTTAGAAGTTAATGCTTTTAGATAATAAACAAAATACGTCAAATTACATTTAGATCGTATTTCGTCGTTTACAGCGATTGTACTTCAAATGTCAATTTTGACATTTCAAAATTGACATTTGAAGTACAATCGCTGTATGTGCGGAAAGCAAAGTGTGACGTTAATTTTCTTAATATTAATATATCTTATTATAATATATCTATTACATTTAATACAACCGAAAAATAACAAGTATTAAATTAAATAGGCGTTCCACATAAAAGTTAATATCGAACATATTTAACCGAAATTACCCAGCTTTCTCCAAGACCTAATAGTTAAACGCGTAGCCTTATTTAGCCCTCCACATGGTCAAATGGCCTATTGTCACGTTGGCGATGTAAAATATGTTAAGAGTAAAAGTAGATGTTCCTATATATTATATATGAAATATTTAAACCTTCACCCGAAGAAAATAAAGCCTATTATGCGCGTGAAATCTATCAGAATTATATCACAATTTAGTCGACTAAGACTGGTTACTGACTGAACATTTAGCTACTGTTAGTAATAGGTAAATTATTATATGACTCATAATTTTGCTTTATGTCAGATTATTATATTAGTTAATAATATTATTATAAGATTTTGCATCTCTTAAATGATATTTTATATAACCTTAGGGGTAGGTGGCGCTGGCTGTGGTACAATTGAAACGCTTATCCAATTTATATTTTGACCGCCATAATATGTACTTAATATTTTTTCTGTTTAAGAATTATATGTATATTTCTTAAATAAAAATAAATGTATATCTATCAATCTATAAACATTCAGCCTAAGTCTCAAACGAGTATATTTTCCCGTGATAGCCGGCTTACGGAATGCAAACAGGAAGGGGTCCGTTTCGTACGCCTTTGTTTTGTTTTGGAACGTTATTGTTACATTTAATTAGCTTTACTTATTGGCAATTGTTGCATAACGCTATTATATAGAAAATAAACAAGTAGATACTAAACAGTGTAAACAATTAGTGATTATGATAATAATCGGCGTGTTACAAGACAACATGTGTAAAATATGAGAGTTTATGCTCTTGTTTTATCCAGTTACAATTACTTAGAAATTACACTAAATTTAGCTTTTATCTGCCAAATTATATTTTAATAAATATATTTATTTGTTATTTGTCTTTATTAGGCAACAGAAAACTTTCTGAGATAATGGAAGACTGATAAAAATTACAGATGGGCAGTAACAAATGGTGGTGATGGTGGTGGTGGCTAAGCACCATTCTACGTTATACTAAACCGTGTCTACCATCAACCTTATGCCTTACAGGCAACTTTCCAAATTACATTTAAATATTTCCAAAAGCACTTCCACGTTTCTTTCAAACACTTATATTTTTCTTCTTTCTGTACATGTTGATCTTTTCTTCAAGGATTTTTTTATAACCCAAGCTAACTTCTCACAACCTACATACAAATACCTTTTACAGTTACAAATTTGAAGTAAACACCCGTTAGTCGGCGACTGTCCTTTTTAACAAGGTTATTTAGTGGAAGCAATACGGACACTACAGCGTTATCCCAGATGAAGGTAATAAAAGCGAATTATGCGATTGTTACGCAATATTTGCAACACTGTGGTGTGTCAGTGCGTGGGTTGTTTTACAGTATATTTAATGGTACGGCCTTTCAGCGGTCGTTAACGTCGTTGACCCATTAAAATCTCTAATGACCTTTTTAAGTGACGAGTTGATTGAGCTGTGATTAAACCTTATACACACATAAAATGTCTGTAAGGTATAGATGGTTTATGTATAGCAAAAAATACTATATATATGTATATATATATATACATATGTATTTTAGGCATGAGCGTGTGTCTGTGAACTCGACGGTTGTGGACTCCATCTCTTCTCGGGGAACGAAATATTTTATATATTTTCATTCCTCGGTCTGATAATAAGGCAAAGTGTGACGCTGAGTTCCGCCACTAGACACGCAATGCCTTTTCTGCGGAAAGTAAGTAAAACAAATGTCTTAAATGTTTGCTCTGCTAACAGTGAAGCTAAAAAACATTTTTTTTACATTGTTGTGCTATCGTTGTGTAGAAGAACATGTATAACTGAAAACGCTATGGATGGGATCCTGACTCAGATAAAAACCTAAATATCACCAACTCAACTGGCAATTTTTGGAATTGTCTCTAATGTCTACAGAAGAATTTTGACATTCAATTTTCAAAAAAATGTATAAGTACTAAAAAATTATAACAAGTTATCTTCAACATACCTATTGAAATATTTCATAATATTAAGTAAGATTTTTGGAATCGATATTTACAAATTGGTTAAGTTTGCAAGTCAAATCAATAAACAGAGTAGTTTATTACCACCGAGTACCTCCATGTGTGGCCGCGAGCCGCGACGAAGCGCTCGCTACGTCAAGTTAGCATTTAGCGACCGGCTACAGCACGCACGAACTGTATTTTCATATTATAATAATGGTCCATTCCAAAACATTTTCAAGAGGTTTGTTTTAATATTTATTTAAATGTAAATAACATCAAATAAATTGAAATATTTAATTTTAATATTTTACTTATTTTGAAAACGTTTTAAATTTTTAACGCAGCTCGATAATTTTGTGAATTAACATTTTTAAAATTTTAAAAATATTAATATATGTAATTTCGTTAAAAAAATATCTTAAATTAATCCTCCGATGCACATTTTCGATTAACTTAAACAATTTTAGCCATAAATGCGTGTTGAATAATTGAGTTATTGAAAGCTTAATGTAATAAATTACACAGAACCTTACACAGCTCACATGTACGAATATAAACGGATTTTCTTAATAAAATTTGAATCTGCAGTCGGGCGCTCTCCGTCGCGACAACTTGTCTATTACGATAACAAAGTTATAAGTCTCGCGAGCTTTTTGTATTATAAATTATAAGTTCAATTAATTTAATAAACGTCCAAAATTATTATTTTTATCTGAACTTCTTACACATTGTGTAAATTTTGTTTTTCTCTTGATATGATTTAATATCTAACGTAATGTACATTACTACATTTACTTGAATTTAAATTCAATTTAATTCAAAATCTCACAATTTTTCGCAAAATATTATTATTTTGACGGATTAAGCCAGTTGAGGTCAAATAGTCCTTTCACTGGTTAATCTTTGCTACTTTTCATCACTCGCCTAGCCGCCATAATGTGACACACACGAATGTAAACTTTAGCCTTTTCTCGTGCGATGAATTATGTAATGAAAAGAAAATGATCCCAAATAATTTAGTTTAGTTTCAAATAACATGAAAACATTATTAAAAATATATAAAAAAGTATATATGAAATATAAATTTGCCACCCATTTTATTCTCTCTTCTTTAAATGTTATTATTTGGAACATTTTTTTCGAAACCAAACCCGCGTAGAAAATGTGTTTCCTATAAATAGTTCAGTAATGTGAGAATATTAGTGTATTGTGTTAAAGTTTGTTAAAAAATATTTGAATAGAATTTACATAACACAATTGTAACAAAAGGCAATTTGCTAGAGAATTTTTATTAGTTTTTTAACCCACCAGTGGTACAGCTTAGTGTTGAGTGTAACATTTACTTTGCTTTGGAAGAAATATTTGTTAAGAAATATTGACGTTATTTTTTTCCTATCGTTTTAAACACTGAACTTAAATTTAAGACTATACAAAGAAGGTTATTCAATAAAGTTACATATATTTAATTTTGTTCTGAAATCTTAAGTTAATTTTTAAGTTTTTGTTTTTAAGTGTTCTTGATAATAGAAGATTCACTAAATAAACGAAAGAAGTTAATTTCTTTTTCCTTCACGTTATATCCCACATGCAACAGGGAAGGCAGTGGGAACCTAATCCTAAGCTATTGCCATCTGTTGGACATTGAAACCCAATGCCTAATAAAAAAAATATATTTAATATAACATATATAAGCATAGCAATGTCCTAAGTAATTTTTTATTAACTTATATAATCTTAGAACACATGTAACATATTTTTATGTTATAAATTATTCTATATCCCAAAGCCTAAAAAGTGATGTAGTTTCATATTATATTATTTGTTAACAACATACAATCGTATGATGGCTACAATAAAAAAGCGTTTAGTTGCTCTCTACGACTAATTAGTTGAGATTTACTTACGTCGTTAGTGAACACGCCTCCTGACACCCCCTGGGGCCCGTTGTACGGTAATCAAGATATCTGGTTAATAAAAACGACATTCATCACGCCATGACTGATATTAAGACATAAATGACTTCATAACATATCTAGAATATTTCTTCTTAAACAAAACATTTCACGATGTAGGATACTGATTGCTTACATTTTATTTCAATAAATTATTTTTTAAATCAATTTACATGAGTATTCGTATTATAATTTTTTTTCAGCTTCGCGCTGTATCCCACAATCAGGTAGAGGGAGAGAGTGTTAAGACACTCCGATCCTCACTTTCTGGCGAATTCTGTTGGCATTGCGTGATGAGTAGTGGAACTCAACATCGCGCTTAGCTTCAATACCGTTATGTTAGGAAAAAATGAAAATTTAAATATTTCCTTTCCTAGAGTGAAAATCGAGCCCACAACCTGTAGTGTCTACAGTCACACGTAGTGCCCCTGCGGCACAACTGTCTTCAAATCAAAGTAATTCTTTCACTCAAAAACTAACTTGTTACCGCCATCAATTACGTGACGGCCTTCTAATGATATTGCTCAAAGTAACAGTTACCGTGATATAAATTTAATTTAAATACAATAATAAAACTAAAATTTCGTTAAAATAAAACGTTTTAGCTTCCCAGTTTAATGTGAACGTTTTCTAACCGCGCCGGCCGAGCTTTTTAATTACGTATTGTTATTACAGGCAATTAGTGGCGATGCACTGGCAACAAAGAGAGGAGATACCATCTAGCGGTAATGGGAGGGCGTCGCAATTTCACATAAATTGTTGACACCAATGTGTTACTATTGTTGCGGATCCCTTCATATTGAGACAGATTTTGTAGAGATAGCAGAATAATTATTAGGTCTCTTTATATCCTAGATCTTAGGTATCTTTTTTGACTTCCCTGCTTGCTTAAATTACTTTTTATACAAATAAAAGGCAAGGCATTCTAGATGAACATAAGGTACCCTTAATTTTGATTTCCTTAATAGTGTCGAAATACGCATTTTTTTGCTATATAAAAGGGCCTATCTTTTTTTTAAGTAAATAGAAAAACAACTTTCTGAGGAAATCAAGAGACTCTTGGGGTCTACAAGAGACCCCAAGATTTGAGTATATGGTTTGAATTTCGGCTCAATATGAGATAAAGGCTCTTGTCAGACAGACAGACAGACGAACGGGTAACAGAGAGACCTTATAACGGTCCTTTTTTTTCCTTACAGAACCCTAAAAATGTCTGATAGTCACCGAAGGAAAAAAATCTTTATTTGTTTTATTACATTTATTTATTTTATTAGATTATATGTTTTATTACAATTGTTTTTAAGCTTCACGTTGTATCCTGCACAAACCATGGTAGGTAGACTGAACCTGGGAAACCAGTGTTAAAAAACTCCATTCTCGTTAGGATACTTCCATTTTCTACTTTCCGCGGAATTCTCGAGGCATTGTGTGTTGAATGGCGGAATTCAACGCCGCGCTTTGTCTCGTTACCACATCGACCTCAACAAACCAAAACATGATATGAAGAGAAAAAAAAAATAAAACAATACAGTAATATATATAAAATCATACAACTATTTGTAATAGATGAATTATTTTTCCGACCGTACTCCTAGTCTTCCGGTACATTGCACAACCCACCACAAACGCTCCGTTTTCACTAGAAAGCTGGATTCGATATGTGTAACACTAGAAGCCGATGGGAAATGGTCGCAATATTCCTTTTTGCTATAATACGATACACTTCACGCATAGTGGTTCACTCACTTGCCTAGTCTTTCACGCCCTTTCGCTGAATGCACTTATAGATACTAATAAATATAGTTTATTTTAGTTTTGCACATCTCGATATATCGTAGTGGAGTACTCCGTTTTCCACCTTCCACCTACAGTCAAGGCATTGCAGGTAGAGTGGCACCTTATCGAAAAATAAAAACTATTTCCTTAATGGAACACTAGGATCCGTCTGCCTACCTGCAGTATGCTGGGTACAGGGTAAAACTGAAAACATAATAAAAAATCAATAAACTTATTGGACATAATTATTATAACTTTGCATTTATAATTATGAATACATTATGTTTCATAAGAATGTTAAATGGCTACATTTAAGATTTTACCAGAACACCTTTAAGTTTTTGTGAGCTATATTACAGATATAAAATTTGCTTGTCATTAAATATTATTTTATTACTTATATCTTTTAATAATGGTTTGTTTGAAACTTGAATAATATTATGTAAATCTAAATTGTATTATGCATTTTTTTATAACTATAGGTAACAGGAAAAAAATGCTGTAACAGCTTGAAAGTATCTGTCAATTACATAGAAAATGATTGGTTCTTACTAGTTTTACACATATTACTAAAAGCTGCCTCGTTGCTTAATGAGTAAAGTAGTAGATGGGTTTTCTTCTCGATTGTCCAGACAATATCATTTAACTTAAAAAACGTCACACACACAGCGTCACAGCTTTAGCTGTGTAGTGTACTCTGACTACTAAGTCAGAAAGATCTCAAGACACAGCGCTCTCTATTTTCTGCATGAATTTGAGATATTGCACGAATTTGTAGACTGGTGGAGAGGGAAATCCAGAGAGAAGAGAGTGCCAAACGCTACGGTCACACGACAACACTCACTTTCACAACCATTTCGTGTCTTCTGTCTGATCTTTGATTCTTTCAAGCACTAAAATCTTTGTCTTACTCGCATTCGGGCTTAGACCATTATCAAAATTAGGTCACCTAATTTTAATCCCATGTCACTTTGTATTACGCTTTGGAATTAATTTAGAAACATGAGAAAAGGCTACGTCGAGCTAATCATGCACCGAATTTTCTACAGAAAATGGAAAACGAAGTGTTATGTTATGTTCTTTACACTAGGTCCCCTCTGCTTACCCAGCTATGTGCTAGTTGAAATGTATTTGACAAATTTGATTCGTATTCCATTTGAGGGAATAAATTTAGGATATTTTTGACTAATATTCTTAATTCGTGTCTAGTGTCTGGTAACGATGTCCAATGCCATATAGGAATACGCGAAAGACAAAATCATATGTTACTAGAATCTCCATACTACTATGTATATCTAAAACTAATTAATTTGTTAATTTGCATAAATTTATTATACACAGTTTCACGTTGTATCCCGTATGGGTTTTGTATGGGTAGGCAGAAGGAGCCTAGTGTTAAGACACCCTGCTCCTGACGCACCACCGAATTCTGAAAGCATTGCCGTTGAGTGACGAGACTCAATGCCGTACTTAGCTTCGACACCACAGTTGAGAAATGAAAATATAAAACATTATATTTCTTCGAGTGCGAATTTATTAATTTAACTTAAAAATATTTAAATAAATTTATAATTAAATATAAACATCCCGCCGAGTAGATATCAAATTTACAGCCATACCGTATTCATTCGACACTAAGCAACTAGGTACGCCAACGTGTAGTGACAAGGTTTCCTACATGAATTTAATGAGTCCATTACATTGATATATTATATATAGTAAGTATTGTTATCTATATTACATTTAAAACTTATATTCCAAATAATACTCCCTAAGGAGAGATTGTAAATGTATAATAATAGTTCCTTGTTTAAGACATAAAATACTCATTTTACATTCTAATAATATTGTCTTGGACGTGAAAGTTCCAGTGAACGTTGAATATTTTCTAGATTGACGCATCTATGGAAACCGTCTACATTGTAAGGAGCAAACTTGCCTACAATAACCATTGTGTGACTTGTTTCAACTGTCCACCTAAACATTAACTGAAGTTGCTATTTTTACGTACAACCTATTTTGTTTACTTGAAATTACTATACATTTTTTAGGCCTAATTATAATACGAGTATATCTATAGTTGTAAAAATTCGAATATTTGTTGCAATTTCAAAAAACTGTCTACTTTATGCGAGTTGAAAGTTTAGAAAATAAAGGTCGTAGTAAAATTTAATTAAACTAGAGCAAGGTTGTCAAATGTGCATTGTTAATAGTAATCAAATTCCACGGACCAATAAGATCTTTTTTTACAGATTACTATTATGAGGTAATATATTTTTTATTTCAATTTCAATTGAAATCATTTATATAAATATGAACAAATTGGTAAATGTGACATAATCCGAAATATTTGTATAAATCTTTGGTTTCTAAGCTGCACTCAGAAATGTTAATGAGGCCAGAGATTTACCTTAAATCAAATTATTACAAATAGCTGTGCCGATTTTATAACACTTAAAAGATAAATGACATTTATGAGCGCGGCCTTAACAATTTATAAGTCACATTAAAATAAATAAAGGACACAGCTTGCAAAAGTCATATCTAATTAAAGCTTGTAAGTAGTGAACGTATGTATTCCATTATTAATAGTCGAATTTATTATGATTATAAATTTTTGTCGAATTCGCTAATAATCCTTGTTCTATGCGGCTACCAAGATCTGGATGTATAATTGAAAAGAACTTCACCGCTCGTTTTTGCAGGGAAGGTGCAACTGGCCCCAAGCTGTACAGAACATTTTCGACCAATCTAGCCCTTTCTTCCTTGGTCATCTCATTTACGTACAATTCTGTAGCTTGCTTAAAGTTATTCGGTTCTGGCTCGACAATTTCTATAAGCTCTGTTCTTTTCTTGTCAATGTAAGGTACAGGACCGTTAAATGAATTTGGAAAATAATTTGGAATGTCTTTTTCATTATCTTGAACTGGAGGTGGACCGTCTCTATTATAAGTGAAAGTTGATGTTCGAAACGGGCAGTTGACAGGTATTCTATTAAAGTTAGCTCCCAAACGGTAATATTGAGCATCTCTGTAAGCTAAGCGACGAGCTTCGAATACTTTGTCTGGTCCTCCCAAAATTCCGGGAACTAAATTAGCAGGGCTAAACGCTAACTGCTCTATCTCTGCAAAATAATTAACAGGATTTTTATTCAGTACAAATTTCCCTACTGGACGCAATGGAAATTCATCTAATGGAATAGTATTTGTTACATCAAATACGTTAAAATCAGCATTTTTGACATCATTGATAGATAAGACTTGTATACTGACAGTCCATGAAGGAAAATCACCATTTCCTATAGCTCTGTATAAGTCCCTTGTATTGTAATCGGGATCCTCTGCTCCAATTTTTCTCGCTTCTTCTGCTCTCAAATTCCTTATACCAGCATCGGGCATAAAGTGAAATCTTATAAAATGTATATCGCCATGTTCATTTTCTACTTGAAAGGAATGTATTCCAAATCCAGGCATATGTCGATAACCATCTGGGATCCCGCGATCACCAAAGACTAACAAAAACATATGCAAACTTTCTGGTTGCAAAGTTAAAAAATCCCAAAGAGTATTTCCATCAAACAGATTTGTTGCAGGATTCTTCTTCTGAGCTCTAACAAATGTTGGGAAAAGACGAGGATCATTATAGACGTACATTGGTGTATTGAATCCTACAATATCAAAATTGCCATCTTCCGAATAAAACTTAACAGCGAACCCGCGAGCATCCCTCGATGTGTCACTACCACCTCTCTCTACAACTACTGGAGAAAATCTGGCGGCGACTGGTGTCCTCTTTCCCACTTTGTTGAATAATTTGGCTTTGCAAATATTTGTTATATCGTGAGTTACTTCAAAATATCCAAATGCGCCTCCGGCTTTTGCATGAACTAGTCTTTCTGGGATTCTCTCTCTAACAAGATGCGTCATAGTATCCATAAAATATTCATTAAAAATTAATCTCGTATTCAAAGTGTTTAAAGCCTCTTTGTGTTCAACAGGAGCTCCAGCACTAGTAGTTATTATACCAACTGGACCCTGAAATTTGCAAGTAAAAATAAATTAAAAATAATATTAATAATCAACACTTTTTTAAAAGCAATTTAATACATATTACTTAATAATTTAACTCATATTTGCGAAGGATTTAGGATTTAATTAATTACTATACCGAGGTTTTCTCCTTGAACATTATAATTTGTTGAGACGCTGGATCTCTATCAGTGGTCGCCGCTGCGCCCATCACCAACAACGCTATCACTAACATTTTTGCCAATACACTTGCAACGAGGAAAATCAACAACCTCTCTTACAGCCAAACATCGCCTTTATAATGCTTTGAATGTTGCGACCTTGTTACGAGCTAGGCGGACACCGCAACGGTTACCCAACGCCTAAGAGCTAACAATAGGTTTGGTTAAAGTATTTTGTAGCTGATTGACCATTGCAGACGTAAGCCTCTTGAATTAAAATCTTTCAATAACATAACAATAAATTATAGTTAGATTGTCATAAATAGTCATTGTACCCTATAACAAGGTGAAATCTTGTAAAAAAAAAGAATAAATAATGTAATATATCAACATTGTTTATAAATTACTTTTTAGTGTACATATATCAAAGATAGATTTTTGTGCATATGGTTTGTTAACCATGACGCAATTTTTTTACGATAAATTCCAAGTAGTGTTAAATTACTAAAAAATTGTAAACGCTCTCTTAAATTACAATTCAATTGCCCAATCGTTTGCATGTAAATGTAAGCTTTATTATAAAGACACAATTATCTTTATTAACTGCATCAAAATTAATTAATTCGTTAGTTATGAATGCAATTTTCAATTGCAGCTAAAATTATTGGCATTATTTAGGGTTCCGTACTTCAAAAAATTATAAACGAAGCTCTTACAAGATCACTTCGTTGTCCGTCTCTCAATCTTTCAAAAGCATTGCAGCAAGCAAGCATCTCGAGATTGCGTGGAGATATTAAGTTAAAATTAATATCGAATATTCAAATCTATGGTCCCTTGAAGCACAGAAAAAATCAAACTTATGGAATTTGGCACGAAGTAGGAACTTACAAAACTTATAATTGTAGATCATTTCATACAAAATGACGTCCGCAAACTTAAGTTTTGTTAACTTCAAATTGTACAACCCGTTGACATATATTATAATGTCATTAATTGGTACGGAACCATTGATATGAGAGCCTGATTCGCATTTGACCGGTTTTTGACGAAATTTTCTGATTTACGAAACAATAAATTTTATTACAAACACATTTTAAAATAAAATAAAAAATATTTGAGTGTATAATCTCTGTTATATAATCGCATTTGAAGACAAAATTATGATAACTAAAAAATTAGGACAAAAAATCAAGCTTTGTCGTGGGACCCAAGACTCTAAAGACGAAATAAAGAAGTTAAAAAATTGCTCTGTTACTTTATAGTTGAGTAAGAACTAGATTGAGTCATGATAAATTAAGTTACGTCAAGCGCATTGATTTTCGTGCCGATATCTGTTTACATTGCATTTACTTAATTTAAGTCATGATGATCAAATAAGAGCTCTAGATTATAATAACATAAAATCTTTTGAGACGAGTGAAGTGGAAAGTTTATTTAAACACATTCATTGCGAGTATTTTTACTTTACCTAAACACTATTAAGTAGAAAATAGAAATATACTTACGCTACTTAATAAAAAACATATAATATGAATAATATTACAAAAATAAAGAAAAAGAAAGTTATGCAAAGTAAACATTACAATAGAATCAACGGAATTGTTAAATATCCCTGATTCAGCTTATATATTTAAAATATTATTACATTAGAAATATTATAAAGATAATTTAATTATAGGTACGAGTTACCTATAATTAAGCCTACCATATATTGTTTATCTTATAAAAAAATATTTTAGAAATATAGGTAAATATCAATTATATATATTTTTCATTAAAATCTCTCTACATTTGCAAAGGCCTAATTTCTATCCGTCAAGATGACTCTATTATCAAAATCATGATTTAAGTATAATACGTAAATATAATATAATAGCTTTAAAAGCTTTAATATAATCTAAAAAATAAAATTAAATTAAATTAGCTTCACACTATATCCCGCACACAGCAGGGTAGGCAGAGGGAACCTAGTGTAAGACACTCCGTTCCCCACTTTCTGCCGAATTTTGGAGGCATTGCGTGTTGAGTGGCAGAGCTCAACGCCGCGTTTTGCCTCGACACCAGAGCGAAGAAATGGAAATATAAATTTGAGTAAATATTCCATCTTTTCGAGTGGGGATCGAACCCACAACCAGTCGGTTTTACAGTCACACTTTGTGCCACTGCGCCACGACTGGCCTCAAAATAATAAAAAATAATATAATCTAAATTAAATAAAAAAAACTATAAACATAATTTTTAACAAAAAAACCGCATTCAGACAGAATAAAAGTTTAAATTATTATATTAATATAAATAATAAATACTTATCACACTTTTAATTTTCAAAAAGCCTAATATTAACAAGCTCTGTTATAAAACAATGTTTCAAAAAATCTATTAAAAGTACCGTACATTAAAAGTTAGGATATAGTTTCATATACTTTATCTGTACTCATATTCTATAGCATTGATCTATATAATCTGTATTGTCAATTATGGCTAATGGAATGTCAACGAAAATAGCACTTATTGTCAAAAATCTCTGAAACATACATTATTGCTTCATATTTATTTTTTAAATTCAAACTTTTAACTAGAACTATGTTAAATCTTTAGTTATTACTGAATATTGAGTTAAATTGTTGTTTGTGCGAATATAGCATTTGTCATAATGGCAAGGTCGTCAAAAGATGATCCAATATTTAATGACAATACATGGAATTATCATGCGGAAACCGGTGAAAAGTGTACACCTGGTGGAATAAATGAGATTAAACAAACATCTATGTCAGGCAACTCTGGAGTTTTACCTGAAAACATATATAGAAGATCTAATTTCAACAATGATGTTTACATTAGCAAGCCTTTTAACATGCAAAGTGGAGACAGCATGCCAAATAAAGACGATAAAATTAATTTTAACAGCATGCCTAATGTAAATCGTATGAACCGTCAAAATTATGGCAATGCTATGCTGAATTTAGGCAATGGACAAGTAGTTAGAGTAATTTATGATGAAAATAACCAACAATTGATTTTTCCTATGTCTGGTCAATATGAACTGTTTAATCACAACCAAAATGTGTGTGATGTGCCCTTGCAATCGCAGCCATCTCATTTATTTACTTTAAACCAAGAATTTACTGGAAACAATAATGTTCATTTGTCACCATCAACTGCTACTATTCAACCTAGTTCATATAACCCAGAGAATGGAAATCAAACATCAAATACACCCACCTCTAACTTTTTAAAAGAAGTTCTCGGTAATTGGGAACCAAACTCCTCAGGTACTTATTCTCCATTTGGTCAAAATTATCCCCTTAATCATCCAGATGCTCCAACTATATCCAATAATACATCTTCAGTGGATGCAGTAATGTCTCAAGTAAAACCAGAGCATTCACCAAAAAGAAATGAAAATGTTCCTTTGTCTGACACAAGTAATAAAAAAAGGATAGTGGCTGAAGTTAGACCAATGCGACCAAGCTACTCAGATGTATTAGCTAAAAATGCCAAAAATCCTCAATCAGATACTACTAAAAAGGTTAAAGCTCATAATAACTTAGAAAATAAAACACCCAATAAACCTACGCATAAATTTGAGAAATCATCCAACAATATAAAACATATAAATGATGAAAAATTAAAAAATGAAAAGAAACCACAAAGTACTATATCTTCTGGAAGTGAATCCGGTGATGTTAATACAGATGATACGGAAAAATATCAAAAAACAACAAAAAAATCTAAAAATAAACGAAATAATATTTCACGTAAATGGTCATCACTGGACGATATAACTAATGAAGAAGGAAACTTCAACCAAGATAATGAAAGTCAATTTGTATTCATAAAGAGTGAGTCAGAAAAATCTGCTAAGAGTGACAGGAAACATGAAAAGCCTAAAGATGATGACAAAAGTGGGGATGATGATGACTTTAAATTTGAAGATGATGAAATAAATTCTCAGTTTATATTTCAAGAAAGTCAAAATGATAGTATAAAGGCTAGAAAAAAGAAAGACAGGAATCATCATAAAATTTCTAAATCATTACAAGATAAGAAAAAAGTAAATCAAAATAAATTGAGAAAAAACAAGCCTGGATATATGGGCTTAGTGCAAAATTATTTGGAACATTGGATAGAAGTATCATGGAAAGCTATAATATGGTTCTTTTACTTGCTTTCTGATATATGTAGAATGAGTCTCCATCTTTCATTTGATTTGTAAGTTTGTCTTTTCTCTTTTATTGTCACACTATCCTGCATATGGTACTCAGCTGGGTAGGCTACATTATGCAGGATAAAACAAAGCTGAATAAAATATATATATTTACATTAGAAATTTTATATATATTTAGTATTTTTTAATTTATGCAAAGTACAAGCAATATGTGAAACTCGATGAATTAAATTTTGTATACCTTAGTTAAAATATACATCAATACCTTATCAAATTGAATTCTTGGTGTTCTTAGTTACCTGATGTTCTTTATGTTTGTTTGTGTATTTTAGCTTCTTAAAAAAGCTTATTATAATTGAAGCTGTTGTGGCATAGTGAGATAGCGTCTGAGTATAAACAGAATGGCTGTCAATTCAATTCTCAGTTGGAGGAATAGTTTTTTTTTTCCTCAATCAGTTAAGAGGGCAAGGCTCCGCATTAGATTCCTGCACTCAGCATGCAATGTCTCAAAAATCTCAGAGTGTTTTAACATTAAGTTCCCTCTACCAAACATGCTATTTAACGGGGGCTGTATAGGATACAAAATTATTGAAGCTAAAAGAATTATAATTTTGTAATTCTAGATGCACATCAGTGTTTACACAGACATATGTAAGTTCTCAAGCAGTATGGCGCAGTAGCAAGGAATGGCTCTCGAAACTCGGTGAAAATAAATACTTGATGTACATTGATAGAAAATTTGGTCACACACAGTTTGCTTTTTGGAGAAAATTGAAATGGTTTAAAAAAGGTACAGCTTTTGAATTGTAGAATTTAATAATAATTAAACTTAAGAATTTATTAATTAAATTAATAGTGATATATTTATCACATAATGAAGTATAGTCACAATAGTTACAAAAAAATCATTGTTTTTCTGTTATTTTGTTGCTAATATACAAAATGTTATAAAAAAATACATTTATCTTATGCTATTTATTCTGAGTAAGTCTGTTTTCCTTTAGTAAACAATTATTTGCTGTAAAATTTATCATACTAATAATTGAGGCTATTTTGATGCAGTAGTAAATCATCTAATTGCAAATGCTATGATTGTAAGTTGGACTTCCACACAAATAGTTTAGTATTTTTATTTCCCAGCTCTAGTGTAGGTAGATAAAGTGCGGCGTTTAGTTCTGCCTCTCAACTACTGGTTCCCAAATATGTAATGGATTATCTTAAGGTTCTTTTTGCATATAATTATCAAAACACAATTTAAATATGTTTTTATTATTATTATATTTTAGGTATATTATGAAATAGTTAATATAACTAAATACTTGTTCTGTAAATTAACAAAACCATAAAAATTTATAAAAATATTTCCATTTATATTAGGTGTTATTATATTTTACTAGAAACTGAATCGGATGCCAGTGATGAAACAAAACTTAACTCGAATATACCACTGCCTGCTACTGGGGAGGAAGCTATGAAACGATTGCTTGCTTGTAAAGGAAAGGATCCATACAGGTTATTATGTTATTTTTACCAATATCTATAGACTGACATTGAGGCACAGAGTGTGACTGTAAACGCGATAGTTGCATGTTCAATCCTTGCTCAGGGGGATTGAGTTATTTTAATTTGAGAAAAATTTTTTACTGTCATTTGAAATCCTTTGAATGACGAAACAAATTTCAAACTAAACTTTTAATAATTTTATGTCTGAAATTTGGAATAGAACATTAGCATTAACTAACCCTGCGACGTTCTAATCACTGCGGCGACTGCTAACACGATTTAACCTTATATAAAGTTTATTGAAAATCCCTCATTAGGACCCAGGACAAAACTCCTGTACATTTTTTTTATATAATTTCCAGCATCTTAGGCGTAAGCGTATCGTGTACAGATGAGGAGATAAAACGCTACTACCGCAGACAGGCGTTCCTAGTTCATCCTGATAAAAACCAACAGCCCGGAGCTGAGGAGGCCTTTAAAATATTACAACACGCCTTCGATCTTATTGGGGAACCAGTGAGAATTATATTATTTTTTGTTTAAATACTGTTATAATTAATATTTATTCATTTTTATAATGTGTGTTTGACGTAACTATTAGATAAATTTAATTATTTTTTCTACTATTATATTTAACGTAACTATTTGATGGACTAGGGTTAACGTAGCGTCAGTTCACTAACAAGCAATATCTCTAGAAGTTGGCTGAAAGTGGGGTACGGTCGTGTCTATATATGCAAACCTGGTTACTGGGTTCCTTGTACCTAGCCTGCTATGTGTCAGATAAAGCGTAAAGTAGGAGAAAATAAAGTCATAAATATAATGTATTTACAACAGGAGCGTCGGGAGGCCTACGAGCGCGCTCGCCTGGAGTCCCGCAACGCGGAGGCGGCGTGGGGCGAGCTCAGCGTGCTGCTCGCACAGCTGCATGACAAGATGGAGTTTGCGGCGAATACTATACGGTATACATCATCATCATTGCGAGGAGATTGACTGGTCTGTCCCATAGTTGGAAGGACGTTTTTTTATCAGGAAATGTTGTCATGTTGTTGCGCAGGTGCACGAACTGCGGGCGGCGCCACAAGCGCGTGGCCACGGAGCGGCCCTGCTACGCCGCGCGGTACTGCGCGCAGTGCAAGATACGGCACTCCGCCAAGGAGGTACGCTCTGGTGATACTACTGGAGTGTTCTGTGTGGAACATTATAAATAACATAAAGAAAGAAAAGAAAATATTTCCTTCATCTAATGTGTTTTGCCTTCGTTGAATCAATGGGAATATTTAATACATATTGAATTTTCTACTAATCCAATTCACCTATTAAGTATAAGTGCTGTAGAACTATCTAAACATTGAATATACTTAAAGTACCAATATTCATATTGCATATAAGTTTGTAAAATACTTGCAGGGTGACATCTGGGCGGAGTCCAGTATGATGGGTTTGCTGGTCATGTACTACGCGTGTATGGACGGTGCCGTCTACCAGATCACGCAGTGGGCCAGCTGTCAAGTTAGTTTTCATATATATCAAGTTTAAAATCTATGTCTTTATGTATTTTTCAATTTTCTACTATTATTTTATATACTACTTATATAAAGGGGTGGGCTAAGTTGTGCTGACTAGATTAATAATTAATAAAAAACTTTAATAAAACTATAAATCATAGGATAGAATTGTTTTTTTTTATAAAGTTAGTACGTGGAAATTTAAAAGTTAAAACCAGGTCCTGCTGTTGTAGGCTTCAAAATTATGCAGTTTTGGAAAGAATAAGAATATTATCTACGAGAACCTACAACCTTCTATAACGTGAAATATATCCATTCTTCCATAAATGAACAAAATAATATCACTTTCTATAATTATTTTTACATAGAAGAAAAATCTGAAACAACTGCGGCCGGACTGTCACGTGGTGCAGTACCGCATCGTGCTCGGCAACAAGGCGGCCGCCAACGACGCGCAGCGACCTACTGTCGGGTAAATTCAGTTTCTTTTGGTCATTATTCTGTTATTTATGAGATTTTAATAATTTAACTTAATTTGAAGTTAGTAGAAAATTTCAATATAATTTATTTTTAAATTAACGTTCATGTATTGAATAATTATCAATATTATTATTATGAATTAATGTTAATGATTATTGCCATTAATTTTTCCAATTAATTTATTAATTTTTATTAAATGTACTTTAAAAAAAATACATGTATTGAAGCAATTAATAAACTATTGTTGATTTGATTTGATTTCTTAATTAATGGCGTTTCGAGCGTGCCAGTTGAGCACAAGTAAACTGTTGTTTGTAAAAATGAAATGATTTGTATGACTTTTATAATGATTTGATGCTAAATAAATATAGTCTTATATTTTTCCACAATATCATAATTATTATGTAATTAACTACATAATATATAATTACTTTGTTTCAGGCCTGATCCTAATCTCGAAGAATTTCTCAACAACTTGTACAGCAAATCTGGAGTGTCTCCAAACGCGTCAATGTCAAAGTCTAACGAAGCAGACGCGAAAAAGCGACGCAATAAAAAACCTAAAGCTTAATTCAACGTTAAAGAAATAAAAACTGCCGCCGATAAATAACGTTTAAAAAACCTTTCCACACTGACAGAATGAGATTCCAATATGGCGTACCATTCTGTTGCTCCGTCGTAATATAATCTGTGAGAACATGCCTTTAATAAAAAAAATATAATATTTAAAAGAAATATTCTGTAAAATTCTATTCTACAGTAGATTAAAAGCAGATTTTAATTAAAAATAATTATATATAATGAGATGGCTACGCTTGAAGCGTGGAGATCTACAGATCTTGCTTGCTTAGATTATATTTTTTTAGCTTCCCATTGTATCTCGCATATACGAAGGTACCCAGAGGGAGCGTAGCATCGCTTTGTCTTGTTACTATAGAGGGGAAATCAAAATAATTTACTCTTCCGAATGGAAATGGAACCAAGAACCACGCAACCACGCGTGTCTGGCTGTAAATTTTCGTCCTAGTAACAAGACAAAGCGCAGCGTTGACTTCTGCCGCACAACACGCAACGTCTCGAAAATTAGGCGGTGAGTGTCTAACCTATATGCGGGGTGTAGCGTGAAGCTAAAAAATATCTGCTATAAGATATGTATAGATCTTTGCGTTTTTGGTGAATTTATTAGTGTTAATGCGTGTCTCTGCAATTTATTTGGATTTAAATATATCTTGAAGTTATATAAATAATATTTTTGAATATTTCATTTTCTGAAATGTATTTGCATTTTACTTATAATTAGCACATTTAAAATTTCTTTATTACTGGCAACCCTGATGTAAAATTATGGAAATTTAAATTTTCTCAATCTTTTTACAAATACTTAATTAGTAAATCATGAAATATTTATTGTGATCAAAAATCTATTTTATAATAATTATTAATAATGTTGACACTTGTCTGTTGTTCAGAATCACTCTAAAAAACAAATATATTGTTTTTGTAAACAAAACAATTTCAGTCATAGCGACTAATTTTTATTCTTTACATTGTTAGTGTAAAGTACTAAATAGTTTTAAATTAACATTTTGACTTTTAATATTTTCTGGATTTTCAACTTTAATAAAATTGTTGTAACACCTAACAGTACAATTGTAAGTGCATTCATTATATTTAAATTATATTATTTTACAACATAATAACATTTATTCAAATGTATAGCCATTACCTATTATATCTTATTTACGGTTTTTAACATTATGACATGAACATTTATATATGTATATATATTTTTTGTTAAAAACAGAAACATTACTCCTTGAATGGCAAAATTCTACATCGCGTTTTGTCTTGTTAGCAACGCAACGAAATCAAAATAAGTATTTACCCCGAGTGGTAAACGAACCCACAACTCTCGTGTTTCAAACTCAGTCAGATGCTGTGGCGCCACTACGGCCTCAACCTTATTGTATTACTCATTTCGATTACAATTTTTAAGAATATACTATGCGTTGATAATATATGTAAATGCATACATATGTATGCTAAAGTCAAAATTAAAAAAAAATGGCTATTAATTTTAATAATTGTTTATTTGACATTTGCAGGAATATTATTAAGTTTAATTCTTTGATAAAAAATACTAAGTCATTTTAAAGGTAATGAAATAATGTACTAACAAATGTCGAAATAACGTGTATAGTGTTCGAGGCAAATGAATTGATTTATTTATTTTAAGTAGTTTGTTTGAACACTTTGATGGCATAAAAGTTTTGGACATTGTTCAATTACTAACAAATTGTCGTATGTATGATCTAACAAAAAAGAATATTCAAGAAAAATTGATTTATATACTTAACTGAATTTATATAAGCAACAAAAACATTTATTTGGATTAAAGGATATGCTGTATAAGAGATTATTTTCAAAACAAACAAGAAATTAGTGACGGAATTAATGGATAACCCTAAATAACATAAACAATAGCTATTGATTTCGATAAATGTTTTTGTTTATTAATTTGGCACCGTAAATTTTTAGAGATCGCTCCGACTTGAATTATTATGTATTTTTCTTTTATTTTTCCATACAATCACTTTGTTCGTTGTTCATCTGTTGTATAACTTTTATGCGAAATCAAAGTGGCCACGCGTAGTGCGCACTGCCTTCACGAGAGATTATCAGTTAGTAGGCTAGCAGGACTCCTATCATATAGGTTCGCTTCATGTGTCAATAAACATGTGAAAATCATTATGAGTTTTATTTCTGTAACCCCCATCTTTTTTCTTTAGCCCAGAAAAGATTTTGTCATAGCTTGCACTCTCAATTTAATCTACTATTCTTTACTAGATTATTTATGCTACAAGTGATGTGCAGCGGCGCAAAATGACTGAAAACACGATGCGCGCAGGTAAATATTTAATATTTTCATTTCTTCGTTCTGGTGTGGAAGCAATTCATGTGGCTTGAGAATGCGGCAAAAAATGGATTATTATATTATTAGAACACGAAAGTACTTCAGATTTGTATAAATAAGTGTAAAGTTCAAAGAGGCAAAGCCACAAGTATGCACATGCTTGCTAGTCGTTAATAAAATGAAACTCCTGTAATTTTTTTATATTATTTATTTTATTGTAACATATATTTATTCCATCATGACTTCGCTTTCATTTCTATCAGTAACAATACAATCTTCGTAAGTCCATTTCGGAAATATTCGCTTATAAAGGTTTAGGAGGACGGTGTCTTGAGATTTCAGTTGACCATCAAACGCACACTTCATGTGACCATGAGTACCTTTAGTATAAAAAAAGACATTTATTATGAGTATTTTATTAATAAAACTGAAAAAAAGACGATTTCAATTTCTACTTACCTAACGGTTCTTTTATATGTCCAGTTCTTCCATATTTAGTTCTCAGTTTGCAAGGTTTGAAATATACTACATCATCTCTGTTAAAGAACATAAATCTTATCACTGCTGATTTCTCATGAACCTGTAAGAAAAGATATTTTTATAAATATATAGAAAAGATATCTTTATAAATGTTAGTATAAACTGATTTGCGATATGAAAATAAACTTTAAATGAGATAAAGTGTAAACCTCAAAAAAATAAATAAAATTACCTTATAAGGGTGACCAGAGAGCACTATTCTCTTAATAATTAATCGGTCAGGATTACACGACAGTAGCACACCTGATGCCACTAATTGTAATTTAGTATTCTTCTTTTCCTGTAATATACATATAATTGTATAAAGTCAGATTAATTATAGCCACAATTTATATGGCATATAAATAAGAAAAACAAAACAGAATTTCTAATATGAGACCATCGCGTACACACGACAGTTGTAGTTTCGATTCTCACTCGAGAGCAATGATTTATTTCATTCCCTCTAGAAAAAAAGGAACAACAAAAATTTTACACTAATATGGCATATATGTACATACAAGTATAAGCAAAAAATTATACTTTTGATTTTAAATGCAATACAGACATTTTACATAATAATAGTAATTTGACAGAGGTATTTTTTTATTATTTACTTACTTTAAAGCATAATACAGTAGACGGACTGAATTGTATGGGGGCAAAAAATGTTGCCACACAAGTTGAGGCCGGTTGGAAGAATCTTTCATACTGAAACAAAATATAAATTATTAAAATGTTATATTACATCAATTTACTAACCCAAAAGGTGATCTGGAATAAATCACAAATCCGAAAATTGTAGGTTTTTTAACTGCTGTTGCTAGCGTATAAGTGGGTAAACAGAGGGAACCTAATATTAAGCCACTGTTATCTTCCAATTATCAAGACACTGCTTGTTGCTAATGCTAAAAACTAAACACCGTATTTTGTATTGTTTGCACAGCAAAGAAGTGAACATACTTCATTGCCTCAAGTGGAGCTCGAACCCAAAATGTATGCATTTACAGACAGGCGGTCCCACTGCACTGACTCATATTTTATTTTTTATGGTATACAGTATTAATAAACAAATAATAATGCAACCCTTCCTATAACTGTTCCCAACATAATAACAATTTCAAATTACCTTATGCTTAGTACCATTAGTGTGTTGACTAAAGATTGGATTGACAATGAATCTCCGATATCCTACTTGGAATATCAATCTTTCCTTGCTTTTTATTGGTTCATCTGTAGCACCCGTCCTCTTCAAAACTACATTCATCAAGGACATTTTGTGTTCATGTGGTAAAAGACCAAACACTGAGATTGGTGTGTTAGGGTTTGAAGTGCTATACACTTTCCATAAATCTTGACGTACTCCTTTCACATGGATGGTTATATAAAATCCATACTGGAAATAAATTATATTTATGAAGGAAATTATAAATTATTTAAATATTAAATCTATACTAATATAATAAAGTGAAAGATTATGTTTGTTTGTTTAAATGCTAAGACCTCTTGATCAGTAGATCAACCACCAGTAGGTCCAATTAACTTATTTTTGGTTTTGTGTGAAAGCTACTTTTTTCAGGAGTGATATAGGCTATATTACATTATGGAGTAAGTCTTAGTCAGTATTTTTTAAATGAAATAACGATAGTAATGAACGCTATCGAAATGCTTTAAATGCATGCGCTGCAAAAATAGTAAAATATATGTCAGTACATTGTACGAAGGGAATGTTATCTTTATTAGTTCTGAATAAAATCCGCGATACCATATATCTATCTCTTATAAATAAGTCACAATAAGGCATTTTCGACGTTTTTTTATTTGAAATTGATATTGAAATTTAAGAGGGAAAGTTATTCCATCGTCAATGAAACTTTATGAAGATAAGCTTTGGCTTTTATAGCAGGTAATTTGAATGTATACTTTTTGAGAAAATGTACATTTAAATAATTCAATGCTCCATTTACGGCCGCAACTATAGAATAGAGACCTACGGGGTTCACCCTTGCCGCCGATTTCATCCTCGCAGCCATGTCATGCTTGGACTTTCTCAAAATTCTTAAATGTATTAATTAAATTGATTACATCATTTATATTTAATGCAGCATAATAAAATAATTATAAGTGATAGGCTGCTATTAATATATATATATATATATATTAACAATTTATATGTGTTATATTCTTGTAAAGAAAAAAAACATAATTTTTAATATATATCTTTCATCTCTTGCCAAATTATCAGTCTTAAGAATAATCTTTGGATAAGGGATTTAAAAAAAATTACCCTGCAGAAATGCAAGCCAAATAAAGAGATTGTAACAAGGATTCTTGCAGCAAACACAACAGGTTGTAAGTTCATTTCCCACTTGAAGAAAAATATTTTATATTTTCATTTGCTCGCTCTGATAACAAGGAAAACTGGGGTGTTGAGGTCCGCTACTTCACACGCAATACTTCAAAAATTTAAAAGTAAGTGGGGAAGAAAGTGTCTTAATAGAAACAGAATGTCTTAACACTAGGTTCTCGGATTCTTCCAGCCTACTCCGCTGTGTGCAGGCCATGTGTGAAGCTTACCATATATTCGAGGCTCTCTTCCAGTTCCTTAAACACTCTCCTCCTGGTCCTTTCATAATTTTCAAATTGAAATATTCTTGCATACTCCTCTGGTAAATTTTCTTTAGGATCCCATGGGGAAGTTCTAAATGACTCTAAGCCTCTATACCTCACAAATCGCTCCTTTGCTGGGATATCTTGGGGAGTGTCAACTTCATCTGGGAACTGCTGATCTTCTTTAGCTGCTGCCAGTTTCTTAAGCATTTCATGTTCTTCAAATGCATCAACGGTATCATTATATTTTTCATCTGTAGGACCAACTACTGACTCTGCCACAGATTCAAAATCATTTTCCTCATTTGCTTCTTGATCTGAATTGTCTTCTTCACATGACATAAATTCTTCATTGTCATCATTTTCATCATTTTCATTGTCAGATCCTTCAGAGTTTTCAGCATCAGATTCTACAATCCATGCAGCTTGATAATCAGACCAACCTTTAGGAACTTTTTTAACCCCTTTTTTGGTATCTATGTTTGCCTCTTTAATTTCTTCATCAGTAGGCCAGGTTTGTTCAGCATCCATTGGGTCAGGGATATTTTCTGATTGAAGAGACTCCTGTTTAGCAGGATCTGCGACATGTAATACAGAAACTTTTGTTAATTCTGCATCCATAGCATCTGATTTCATATTTTCTTTTCCTAAATTTAAAGGATGTGGGTCTTCTGGACCATCTATCCTATCCATTTGGAAATCACCTAAACCACTTATATGGACTAAACCATTTACATTTAAAGGCATTCCTCTCAGGTAGCCACTTATTTTTAATACCCCACTATCATCATCAGCATTTGGCATATACTCAATATTTTCAGCAAGCATGTAAGGCCTTTTTTCTCTGTGGTGTAAAATATTTCTTTTCTGGTTACCAATACGACGTAAAACATTTAAACCATCAGAACTTTTGTCTAGTTGCATTACTTTTTCCTCTGGTAACCATTTAGAAATGAGTTTCTGCACATTTTGTTTTTCAGTTGTTCTTTTTTTAGGATGAACTCCTTCTATGTCCATAGCTACTACAATGGGAGTCGGCATGCCCTGTGCCATAGACAGGGCCAAAGCTTTTTCTCCCCACTCATCCACCGGCTCATCTAGAGCTGAGCTGACAAACAATACTGTATCAGCAATTTTCAGAGTGTCAAGTAAACTAAATTCATCATTTATTTCTGGGCATACAAATGAAAAGCGTTGCTTGAAGTTTGGTAAGCTGAAAAAAACATATAATATATATTATTTTTAACAAAGTCTCAAATAAAACTACAGATATAGACAAAATATATGGTAAAGATAATAAAAATAAATACTAACGCTAGATGTAAAATACCATTTGGTGAGTGACTCACAGTGGCTCCTTCTGAACATGTTTTTAGAATAACTAATGCTGACTGAACATCAAGTTGGCCATTCAGGGGTACTACGCAAACTAGGAAAGGAGGATTTCTGTTCCGTCCAATAGCTCGTTTCTTAGACAAAACTTCGTCTCGTTTGTTTTTACGTATTTGCAAAGCTTGGTGACGCCGTTCATCTTTCTTTAGTATGTGGCGATTACGACGAACGACTTCTTTTATATTTACTTTGCCTGTAATATAATTTAAAATATAAAGTAACTACATAAAAATACTCAGAAAATATGTAATATTAATATAACCTGACCTTTAACAGCAGCCGAAATACCGCGTTTTGATCGATGACGGGATTTATGAACTTTATTACTCTGTTTTAAAGTACCAGAACGATGAGCTTGCTGCATTTTTAAACATGAAACATATAAATCACAAGAAAAATAAATATTACAATATTATTGGAATAATTAACATTATCCCACATTATATGTCAAAATTCACATGGCTTTGTCTACAAGACATTTGACATAACATTGTAAAATTGACAGCTATGAAATTAGAAATGAAAATAATGATATTAACCAAATAAAACATTAAACTCAATGTATTTTATGTGAACTGCCTAATAAAAGCAACAAATATTTATATGTTGGGGACTGAAAACAATGTGTTCTTCTAAATTTAAAAAAAAGGCTATACTTAGAAATAAATATATTTGAGATGAAGTTTCTTAAATTAAATATTCTATGCTTATTTATATAAGCTTATATATATACTGTTTTATAATTATCATTGTTATTCACAAATCTAATTAAAATAATTATTCATTTCTAGTTTAAAATCAAACTCTTATACATAGTTTATACTCTTGACAGCTGAGAAAGCGCTCACAAACTCCAATGCCGAACGTATAAACACCTCGCAAGCGTTTGATCTCTTTGACCTGTGTTCAAAAAATCGACACTGATCACACTAGGCACGACAATATATGTTGTGGAATGCTTACATACGATGTTTATGGAAGCTTGACAAACCTTCACAAGCGTATAAGCGCACTATTACAAAGAATATTAGTAAACTTGACGCTTGCTTAAATTAAAATGTTATTTTAACGTGTTTGTATGTAATAATGTAATATAAACGGTGTCTTAAAACAATACAAAATAATAAAATATTATTTCAAGAAAGAAAGATTTATCGATGTTCAATAAAAATTTTTACATTATGACAACATTTTCCACGCCAACATCACAGGTCACGTGACATGACGTTGTGGACGTGTCATTTGAGAATTGCTCGTTGGTGGCGTTGCGCAGGTTCATTTTTGTAAAAGTGCAGTTGGAGTCTTATTATTGAACAAAAGTTGAATGGTTTCATTCGAATAAATCGGTTGATATTTTAGTTAGGATAGTAATATCACAGTAAATCAAAATGGGAAGTGAGTATATTTTATATTAATCTCTTAAATTAGTGAATATATGTAATAATAGACACGTATTCTCCATTTACCCGAATATTTTTAGTTAAATTATTGCATATTGTAATAAAGATGTAAAATAATCCCTATATTTTATATTTCAGTAAAATTCCTTGAAGTTATAAAACCGTTTTGCAGTATATTACCGGAGATAGCGAAACCGGAGAGAAAGGTGAGTTAGAAGTAACAGTAGTTATCGTTTGCTTTACATCAATTTCTTATTGGAACATTTCTATAATATTTTTGTGACTGAATTTTGTAAAGTAGTTTTGAAAAAAAGCTACAACATAAGTGAAAGTATTACTAACCTATAGTTGTATGATTTCCTTTCATGATTAACTGTACATACTGTATATTGATCATTTTGTATTAAAATTAAATAAATATAAATTACATTTCTTATTTTTCAGATCCAATTCAGAGAAAAAGTATTATGGACAGCAATCACATTATTTATTTTCTTAGTATGCTGCCAGGTAAGCAATATTTGTGCCACACAATCAAGTTTAATTTATAACCTATCCATATGCTTAATGCATCTTCCTACTTGTTAATAATATAGTTATCCAATAAATATACATTTCTTTAGAAGTATTTCATAATATTTTTTTCTTTTTATCTAGTGAAAGTACACCAAAGTAAACTTAATTAACTTAAGTGAACTTTACTATATATTTTAAGTTTATATTTTCTAAATATATTCAATTTTACCATTTAATATCCTCAATCATAAAATATACATATTTATAACATTATATATCAATTCACAATTTAAAAAGACATGTTTAATATTTTTAAATGTTTTTAGATTCCACTGTTCGGTATAATGTCATCAGACAGTGCAGATCCTTTCTACTGGATCCGAGTGATCCTGGCTTCGAATAGAGGAACCCTCATGGAACTTGGTATTTCTCCGATTGTAACCTCAGGTCTCATCATGCAATTGCTTGCTGGTGCTAAGATCATTGAAGTTGGTGACACTCCGAAGGATAGGGCATTATTTAATGGAGCTCAAAAATGTAAGTTTACAATTGATATTCATTTAAGAAAGTAATTTGAGACCAGGCTCATCTGGCTGAAAATATTATAGTGGTGGGCCCAATTTCCACTTGTGGGAAAAAATATTTCACTGTGGCAAGACAACCTAAACTATTCTAAAAACATGAACCTTTTAAAATTAATTTAAGATACATAATACAAATAAATTTAAACAAAATTGTTTGTATTATTATATACATAATATTGAAATAAACAAATACTTAAAATATTTAAAGGCAATTTGCCAATTTTATCATATTCATGATTTAGGCATTGAGCCAATATCCAAACTCATCTATTTTCTTCTCTTCTCTAATTGTTCTTTAAATAAGATACTTTTCTCTTTAGATTTTTGACATACTCAAAATAAAGTTAGTTCACATTATTAATGTTTAATTAGGTCATATAATGAAAATTTAATAACCTATTATTATGGTATCAGGACAGTATCTAGCTTTAAATGCAATAGCTATAGGATAAATTAACAAATTAGCAATTAACAACTTTAATTTTTTTGCTCTGGGAAGTCATGATGCGGCATTGGGTGCCATAACTCAACATTTCAAATTGGGATGGTGAACGATGAACAGTGTCCTTATGCTTGAATCTTGATTGATTGGCAGCTATCCTATAGTTTAAAACTAATAAACTTATTATTCTTTTGTCAACAGTATTCGGCATGGTGATAACAGTGGGTCAAGCTATTGTATATGTTATGACTGGAATGTACGGGGAACCAAGTGAAATTGGTGCTGGAGTATGTCTGCTTATTATTATTCAGCTGTTTGTCGCTGGTTTGATTGTCCTGTTACTTGACGAGCTCTTACAAAAAGGTAATATATGTTAATTTGCTTATTTTTAATAGATTTACTTAGAGATTAATTGACATTAAAATGTTGTTTATATGTATATTTGTATTATACAGAGTATTTTTGTCAGCACCACTTATATTGAAACATAGTTTAAACTACTCATTTTTATAGTTATATTTTTTATAGTAGATAGTATTTTGTAGTTATGCAATAAAAAGTAATTCTTTCAAACAAAAAAAATAATAAAATTATCATTGCAAAATAAAACGCCATTTGTCAAGAATGACACACCAAGACCTATCATAGGGAAACCACCGCATATGCCTCATTCCCAAAACGACTTGTAGGCATTGGCGACAAAGTTCAAAGATGATTAATTAACCTTTGGTAGTACTTTTATAGTAGTATGTTTTACGTTATTGGTATATATGGTTAACTGCATCACACAAAATACAGGTATGAATAAACATCGTGAAATGAAAAAAAATCCTACATCTTAAAACTGTTGAGGTATCTTGATTCATTTCTTTAGGCATGGGGTTTAAATGTTCCCATAAAAGGAGCGCTGACGCTTTTACCCTGTATATCTCACAGACTAATTGGTTTATCGGAATCTAAATGTAATTATATTGAAAAATTATTTGTTTTAGGTTATGGTCTTGGATCTGGCATTTCTCTCTTCATTGCTACAAACATTTGTGAAACGATTGTCTGGAAAGCATTCTCTCCTGCTACCGTTAACACTGGTAAGTAAACTAATAGAAAACCATCAGCAGCAGCAATAAGCAACTAAAATAATAAAGTACCGATAGGAAATACAGTAGGCTGTATTTTTAACAAGGAAAAAATATTACACTGATAAATATACAACATCATCATCACTAAACAAAATCTCAAAATTACTTGCAATTAAAACAAGCTAAGTTAAAATTGTTTACAAGCTTTTGTTTAACTTGACATGCTCATATGTAAAGGACCTTTTTATTTTAACTATTGTTTATACTAAACTAAAGAGCTTAAATAAATGTTTCAAAAAATTTCAGTATATTTACTAATAAATTTATAAAAGAGATATACATAAAAATAGATTTTTATTCAAAAGACAGTTTTATAAATGTCAAGTATGGTTGATATTTATAAACCTCTCTTTTGAAAAAAGTGTGAAAAAATCATACTATCAGTCATAATATTGATTTGATAAGACTATTAAACAATCTAATTCCCTTAAAAGGTCGCGGCACAGAATTCGAAGGTGCAGTGATAGCGCTGTTCCATCTCCTCGCGACCCGCCCTGACAAAGTGCGCGCTCTCCGAGAGGCCTTCTACAGGCAGAACCTGCCCAACTTGATGAACCTTCTAGCCACTGTTCTAGTCTTTGCTATCGTTATATACTTCCAGGTGAGATGTGCTTTCTTTTTCGGATTTTTTTGTTAATCTTAGCGTGAAGACTAGTTATCAGAAATAATACAAGGACATAAAAATAATTAACTCAATTGTTTGAGATCGAACGCAAACCATCGCACCTTTACGAAACGCAGTTTTAATCAATTGAATTTTATATCGAATTTATTCATTTAGGAATATTTTTTCCGAAAAAACAATAGTAAAATAATAAAATATTAATAATTATTTATTTACAGGGCTTCAGAGTGGACCTACCTATCAAGTCTGCCCGTTACCGCGGCCAATACTCATCATACCCAATCAAATTGTTCTACACTTCAAATATACCTATCATTCTTCAATCTGCGTTGGTCTCCAATCTTTATGTTATTTCTCAGGTGAGCATAAGAGTATTACACTTTGGAAAATGTCTGTGTTCATTTCTTAGCTCCTTATAAGTAAACTACTATGTATATATTTTTAGAGACAATAACACAAAAGTATTTTTAAATTTTTATTATCAAATTTCGCGCTAATTTGATGCATATGGAATGGATTCCACATTCTAGTATTGTGACGTTATTTAGTCCGAATAACTTAAAACAAATATATTAAAATAATTAACTTAAATAAAATTTGGATTTTTTATTTAAATTAATTAGTAAATTATTATTTCCATATAATTTTTGTTTGATCCTGTAGATAGAGTAACATAATGTCTAAATTTATATCGTTTATCTCGTTTTTACCCTAATGTGATAATTATTTTATATTGTAAATATAATACATAATTGACATAAAAATAAGGTAAATTTGTAATTATCGTTCAAACTCTTATCAGTACGTAGTATCTACGCAAGCTACTTAAAATTTTTATTATAAAATATGTTTAATTCCCTTTAAAAAAACCATTACTAGGCTTGGTTTTGAAATTATTTTTTTCGTGTCTAAAGAATGAATATTTAAGAAAATATTATTTTTAGTGTTTGTACTTTCTATATAAAATCTTTAAAATAAAATTGACAAAATAACTACATAATATAATTTAACATAACAAACATATAATTTAACATAATCTTTTTTAGCATTGTATATACGTCGTAGTTAACGTATATGAGTCATTTTTACAAAATAATAATTGAACAATTTTTTTGCAGATGTTAGCAGTAAAATTCAGTGGCAATTTCTTAGTAAATCTTCTCGGTGTATGGGCTGATGTTGGCGGCGGTGGTCCCGCTCGTGCTTATCCAGTCGGCGGACTATGCTACTACTTCAGCCCCCCCGAGTCCCTGGCCCATATAGCCCATGACCCCGTGCACGCGGTCCTCTATATTATATTCATGTTGGGCTCATGTGCTTTCTTCTCCAAGACTTGGATCGATGTGTCAGGGTCGTCAGCTAAAGATGTAAGTATTTTTTTTTATATCAAGAAAGTTTTTTCATTAAATTATTTTCAATACATTTAAATTTAAAAAAGGTGAATCCATCGTGGCGCAGTATATTGTCTGAGTGTAAGCTTCATGATTGTGATTAGTGGATTAGTTATGCGTATTTCTCTTCTAAGAGAAAGCACGGCGTTGAGCATCACATAAAAAGTTGTCTGGAAACTAAGGTGGAAGTTGGAATGTGTTTTACACAAGGTTCTCTTATACATATGATATGGTAATAATAAAAGTCTTAACATAAACTCTCACAATGTAATATTAAAAAAATATTAATTCATTCATACATCTCAATCTCAGGTAGCGAAACAGCTGAAAGAGCAGCAAATGGTGATGCGTGGGCACAGAGACAACTCAATGATCCACGAGCTAAACCGTTACATACCAACGGCAGCTGCCTTCGGAGGTCTATGTATCGGAGCCCTGTCCGTTTTAGCCGATTTCTTAGGAGCTATAGGCTCGGGAACTGGTATTTTATTAGCCGTCACTATCATTTACCAGTACTTTGAAATATTTGTTAAAGAACAAGCCGAGATGGGTGGCATGAGCACTCTCTTATTCTAAGACTGCCGCTCTATTTGACTACAGCCTTTATTGTAAATGTATATATTACACTGTATTAGCACAGTTGTGAGGTATATGTGGTGTTATTTTTATTGTTGGTGTCTTCATAACTGAGATTTGTCACTGGTTTGTTTTAATTTAGCTCTGAATTTTAAGCTCTTGTGACAAAATTACTAATATCTTATATTAATAAGAATACAAATAGAGAGTGCTCGTCAAAGTGAGTGTTTTTTTTTACATTATTCGTTCTGACGAGCATTCCTATTGCACTCATCTGAACTTATAATTACGTAGTTAAATAGAATTGAATGAGACTTCAGGGAGTTTAGGCGTTTGTAGTCAAATTAAGAGTTTTCGTCTTAAATTTAAGTGTCACGTTCAACGAAATGACTGAAAATGTAAGGTGTGGAGTGCGGCGTATCGAATTTCATTTTCTTTTATTCTCAGTGTTTGAGTCGTTTCGTTGAACGCCGTTGTGTGGGTTATGTGCTATTTATATGAGATGAAATTTATATAATAAAAAATAATTTACGTGAAGTATAGACTTTTCTTTAAAATCCTGTTAAACACAGCGCTACATTTCTGCCAAGAATATTTGTTCTCATATTTTTTTTGTATTAATGATTATATGACATTGGTTTGTATTGATGCTGCTTTCGATTTGACTGTTTCTCTTCAATTTTTCTACTGTTAAGTCGTGCGTTCTATAAGTCGGGGGCGCCTTTAAGTTAGCTCTAGATTACTACGCATATCTTTTTTTTTACTTTTGATTTATTTTCTTCCTAAATGAACAGTTCGCAAAATTTTTGAAAATCTAACTTCATGGCGGCCACGACTTGCTGACCGTTCTGTACTCAAAAACCTTCAGATGTTCAATGTCTACTAATTATTATTATAGTATTGTACAATTGTATGACAATGCTCTCCTGAACTCCTATTTCTAGCTTGGAAAGGCACACACACACACACAGATTATAATTTTTTTAAATAGCTTTTTTTACAAGCTAAGTTATATTTAAGTTGTATTGGTTACTTTAAAACACACTAATAGAATTTGTTAGATAGCTTTTCCTGATAGTACAGATTATATATTCCAGTTCATATCGTTAGAGTTTTAAGTGAAATTTTAATACAATTGTTTCAAATATCGTTGTTGATTTGTTCAATAGATAATTATACAGTTTACCTTACACATGTCCAAAATTAAATGTTTTGTAGAAAAATGCTATTTTTATTATTCCTCACATAACAATTCCTTAAAAAAAAATTGTATTAATACAATACTATCTACAAATCAGTGGCGAAGAAATAATTTCAGATTTCAAAACACAGTAGAGTAGATATATAAATTTTTATTACTTCAAAACTATAATAACTATATATAAGTTATAACATAACATTTTGGTAAAAAATATTGCAAAAAATTTAAAACGGATATTATGCTTTTTAACTAGCAAAGTCATTAACCACATTTAAAAATCAATAGTATCGACTAATAATAGTGACAAGATAGCGAGATTGTTTTTTTTATTTTCATTCTCTCATTTTTCTAGTACATTTCTTGATTCTGGATTAAAACAAAATTGAAAAATTGATCGCAAACTTCGATGCCCCTTTCCTTTTGATGCCCAGTGCGAGTGCACCGCTCGCACCGCCCTAGCTACGCCACTGTTACAAATTATGAAAATACTTTTAAGCTTAAGATATATATTTTTAATTTTGGAGAGTACAATAATAAGTGAAACCATTACTTTTTAAATTCCTGTAACCTATTCGATATCTGCTTAGTCTAAGAATTACAGGTAATTTTATAGTTTAAGCTAAGCACAGTTAAATAGGTCTCTTTTATTTTAATTTGAAAGACGCAATTAATAAAATGTCATTGCTACAATAGAGAATTTCATTAATAATATGTCTCATTGTTATATTTCTTTTCAATTCAATTCAAGTCAAAGTAGGAAAGTCATAACCTACCAGCCATATCAGGATTCAGTAGGTATAAGTTACAAACAAGCTACCGACCAGCTACTGCACTGATATTTATTAATATTAAATGAAACAATAAAACAAGTCGGTTTCTGTATTTAACTTTATTCTCCTCACTAGACATGCAAAATACAAGGACAAAAACAATTACAATTTTTTTGCAACCCTGTGAACTTATAGCCGTTATAGTCCAAAAAACACTGATTTCATAAATAATGTAGGGAAATATGGTAACGAAAGCAAACATTTTATTATCGGCTTTTATATATAAATATATACAAAGGTTGAGATCTCGATACTCCAGACAACTGGTGGACAACCACAATAGCTGAACCAAAGCAAGAAGGTGCCACATTATAAAAGTTAAAAATGAATCTAATAAGTAATAATACACATGGCACGACACTTATTTGTATATTTCACTACACATCAATAGGCACTTTGCGTTACTCAACGGCAATGTAAGGAAACATTTATTGCTTTAACAATCCTGCTATCGAACTTGTTATCCTGTCTCTTGGTCCCACGCCAAGGTTGGATTTGTTCTGCCAAATGAAACTTCACGGAAGACTATGTCATTACTTTTCGCTACTAATTATTATTTCGGGAAGAGATCTGATAAATCAAAAATTCGTTAATTTTTTTTATGTTACTTGTAAATGAAATAATTTGACTATATAATGTTATATATTTTTATGTAAGAGCTCTCATATCTTGTAGTAGGAATTATCCTAAGCTTTTGTTAAGAAAATAAACATCTCCGCTTAATAAGCGACAGATCTCTTCCTATAATAACAAAAATTAATATAACAATCTTCAAACTATTTCTAACAAACATATTGCATTACCAGAATTAACAAATAGTCTCTTTAATTCTTTAATCGTCTCACACTTCGTACATCGGCAAAAAAATGAAGGTTAAAAAATGTTCTATAGGTATAGTCCCAATTATGCCAAAATAAGATCAGTTAGTAATATTTGTTATATTTAATAAAAATATGTTTTGTTTAACAAAAATATTATTTAGTATTTTAATAAGTTTAATTAATTTCATCTATTGTAAGTTTAGTTTCTGTCAAATTTTTGGCGTAGCCGAGTCTATATCATAGTTTTACCAAAATAAAGGTATTTTACCTCCAACATCCATTGAATTAACATTCATAAACATTAGTACATTTCTATCCACAAATAAGATAAAAAGCAACTCTATTTCCACTATCAATTACTTATATACAAAGCTTGTAAACGCTAATATAGTATATTCTCATAGGATTGTTAGAATATTTTCTTATTGCATTTCATGTTAATCGGGTCGTTAGAACCAAAAGAAACTAAAAAATAGGTGTAATGAGGAAAACATTTATTCAAACAACATTTTTTTGAAATGTAAAATAAACAAAACTAAAGATAACAGTGCCAATTATTTCCTAAAGAAACACGGGAGTCAAAATCGTGTTAGAAAAATTATCGAAAGTGGACCCCACACATCCGTGACAAATAACGTTAAACTAATTTCAAAAATGTACATCAACAGCGATCTCCAAAATTAACTAAACACGTGTCTAAAAGTCGACTGCCCCAATAAAATAAAATATAATCTAAAATATAACAACAAAAAAAATCATTTCCCGACCAATAGCAGTGCTACCATACTAACGGCCATACACGGAAGAACGAATAACTAACAGCCTAAGTAACTGTATCACACAAAAATGTAAACGATCACTTTTAAACTGTTATTTTTGTAAATAATTAAAAACAATTTCACTCATTTTCAATAAAAATAAAAGATGAACACACAAAATGTTAAAATCATGTAGGCATTGAAACAGGCAATTGAAGAACAGAGACATTACGGATGTAACATATCGGATCTGGATACGGAACTAAGAATACTATGCCAGTATCGGTTGCGTTTGAAATATAAAATAATTTAAGATTATCCTTCAGTTTGGCATAATTTCAGTTATGGATATTACACATTTTGAACATTTTTGTTTTAAAGAACTTATTATTGGTAATATTTTATATTCTTGTAACGGAGTAAATTGTTTCGCTGTTATATATAACAATATCTGTAGTAATCCTTTAATAACATGTCTCATTTAGACTGCTGCCATATCCAAAATTATACGAAACTTTTATATCGGATTTCTTCACGAGTACTTTTTATTTCTAACTTCCGATAATTTCGTTTACGGTTGCGGAGCTTCGTAACGTCCCTATTGTAGAGCATTATATTACATTCATTCTTCCATATACCCTCGTCGCCTCGCCCCCTCCCTATGTTACACTACATCTAGGATTTCGCTAATTTATTTTCATTTGTACATGCGTAATAGCACTTAAGATTTACATCTAATTTCCAAAACTATTAAATATGGTGATTTATTTAGATTATATCGTACTTGCCTTCAAAATGATAGTACAATGAGAACGTTGCTAGTGCGCTAAATTGTAAATATTGGAATGACATTTTGTTATATTGAAAATTATGTTTATACATTTATTGGGAGCATATTATCAACTTCACAGGGTTTAGAGAACTTAGTTCGCCATTATACAAAGCATAGTAGAAACTACTTGTCAAAAACATGGCATGCATCAATTAATATGCAGGTAGAATACAAAACATAGAAAAAACAATAATAAAGCAAAACAATGTGTTATTAAGTAATTATTAATAATAATATTTATTTTGATTATTATTGAAGCGCACTAGCAACGTGTAATAATTTGGTGTTAAGCAACAGTTTCTATTTCCTCCTGTATGGCCGCTTGGTCCGGAGACAACGATTTTGGAGGAGTAGTATACGGTAACGTTTTTAATTTACGCGCTTCACGTTTCTGTTTCTTCTGTTGCATCACAAGTCTTAATTGCTCGAGCTTGCATTTAGTTTTGGAGTTCTCCATCGCAAGGGTCTTCGCCATGTTGCACTTCTTGCAATCGGTAGGTGGGGTGAGTCGGCATGTGCATGACTTCTCGCAGGTTTGCTTGCTGGAGTGCCCGTTGCACTGACCGTAGGAGCAGGGCTGACATGTGGGACACTTGGGAGGCTCCTCTAGGGTCACTGTTGAACATGAGTGTTTGGTTTCCTTCTGAAATTGATATAACATTTGTATTAATATATTTTTGTATGTATTATTATATGGGACACCTTGTGGTACAATGGGAATGTTATTATTACTGGCTTAATTTGCATTGGTGAATAATTTAATTTTTAAAAGTGTGTTAGCATTAAGTTTTTCTTCATATAATCATAAAAAAACTTACATATTCATTGATTCCATTCAATTATCAATTTTAAGCAATTGTCCATTATTTAGCTTAATAAAAAATATATTTTTTTAGTGTATTCTGCATTTGTGAATGAACCTTTTTGTGTATTTTATTAAATAAAATCTCAAATTTGAGTGGCAATGTCGATATTCATTAATTTATTTCATCTTTTTAAAACACAGTTATTAAAATGTTCTATCGCTATGTATGTCCAATTAGGGTCTAATTAAAAAACAAAAACGTGAGACAGGTTTTGATAAGTTTTTCTTGTAATGAAAAATTTATATGTTTACTACTATTGCGTATTAAGTGAAATGTGTGATACAAAAAAAAAACACTAAGTATTTAAATAATTTATTCTATTTCACAATTAAAACGTGTGTAACATATACTAGTGGACCTATTATTTTATTTGTCATCAATGATTATTAAAGTAGGTCATTAACCACAGGCCTGAAACACCTGTGCAAAGTTTGTGTATGTGTAAATATAGAACTAACCTGTGATAATGCGATGGGCGGCGCGGCGCACAGCAAATCGTTCAATATGTGGATTATTGTCGATATATCCCTCTTTGGTCGTCCGTATCTGAGGAATGAAAAAAAATACAATCATATATGAAATTATAAAATAGAAAAAACATGTATATAGAAAAACTACAACGACGTTTTAACTGCCTTATATAAAAAAATAAAATCTGTAAAAACAAATATATTTTATTGTAAACTGATGATGATAAAGCTTCAATGGATAGAGTCAACTTAAAACAAACCAAACATTAATAAGCTACAGCATGTCAGTTAAATGCTAAGTAGTTAATATTGCATATTACCGTAAAAACTGATAGCACATACAACAACTATAAAAAATGATTTTATAAAAAACCAATATCCTATTTATTTCCTTACTAATTTGGGTATTAATTGAGGGCAAAAGTTAAGAATGTACAACGGAGTGCAATTTACAAAATATATCACAAAATAACAAAAAGTATTAAGCATAAAAAGAAAAAAATAATAATTGGTAAATACCCATCAATTTACTTGAATTGTAATAATATAGTCGAAACAATTAAAATGTTACCCGGTCTAGCTTTATACTTAACAAAAATACGCAGTTGCTAAAAATATGTTACAAGATAAGCATACTTGAAGACATGTATTTAAGATATTATAGTACTCGACAACGACGTTGCGTATAATTCTTGCCCAAATAAAAATAAAATTATGAAAAGATTTCAAGTAATTTAATCTATTTAACCGAAAGGATCTGGGGTTTTTAAAACAAATTAATAAAAGACGGAATTCATGATAAATAATACAAAGATATTAAAACAAGTGAAAAATGTGGTATATTTGGGAAGTATGTTCAGTAGAGATGGATGCGGAAAGGCGTATTGCTGCCGGTATCAGGGTTAATGGTGTCTTAGCTGCATTGATAAGACGGCGAGTCGTCAGCACAGCTGCAGGTTCGTCGTACACAATGCTGTGTTGTTACCGACGGCAGTGAAACGTGGGTGTTACAGAAAAATGAATGCTGTGGAGATGCGGATTCAGCTTAGCTGATCGAATCCGCCATGTTGAGTATTTGACTAAAATGTATAATATTATTTATATATAATAAAAAGTATATCATGGACTTGCACAATAATAAAGGAAATTTAACTATCAGATAACAATGCCGACACGTTAAGATCTATATGACGACATCAAGACTTTGCTACCGTTAATAGTGAATAGTGAAGAATACGCCCTCGTCATTACTCATTTAACGTCATCTTACACACCATAGAATAAAACGTCACACAGAACTGAATATAATTTCAGTACAAAAGTATATATAAGTACAAAATATAATATTTATTTATTGAGAACTAAATTGCTTTATCCACGTTTTTTTAAATATTTTTAAAACAATATACAACTTCATAGTTCATAATATTCTGTACTTTAATATTAGTAGGCAATATATAGTAGATAGTGACTCTGTATCAGATAATAATAATCCACGTTAATAGTATTAATATAAGTGTTCACTTATCTAACTTTTCGTTATATCATGTCAAGAAATAAAATAAAATTATAGAACAATCAAAAACTAGAAGTGTTGCTGAAAGCTCTCTTTCTGTTTCTTCTTTCTTTAGGCAACATTTAAAAAATTTAACGTAGCGGAATTTGAACTCGCACCTCTTGGAAACCGTCCAACTTGAACGGTTACGAAAAAAACAGTCTTTAAATTATAATTAATTCAACTTTTAAAAAAACTTAAGTTGAGATCATAATTTACAACTGCTCCATTTAAGTAGGTGCCTTAAACCTGAAAAGAATTGGTGCAAAAAAAAAGGTGTGTGAAACCGAGCTTCTCTCTCTTTCTAATCAAACGTAAAATGATCCTACAAACACTATCTTAGAAATTTATATATAATGATGAGATTTATTAGCAGATTATAGAACTGCAAATCCATTTTTAAATTGCAAATATTTCCGTATAGTATTAATAAGAAACACAATAAAATAATTAAATATAAAATTAATAAATGACAAATGTAAACAAAATATAGTATGAAAGTAGCATTATTCTCTTTGATATATTTTAAATACGGAATTCGAGAATTTGCATATAGCTGTGTAGGCAGAGGGAATGTAGTGTTAAAATACTACATTCCCCACATGCTGGACAATTTTCGAGAAAAGATGCAAAACTCTACACCACACTTTGTCTTGTAATATAATACAGAAAGAAAATAGTATACTTTTAAAAAATGAAGTAAAAACGAGTTTAAACTTAACTAAACAAAATTTAAACAAGTAAATAGAAAGTATTTTTTATAAAAAAATAAAATTAAATAACCCTTACCTATCTTGTAATGCTGGATTTAGTGTTCCCGAGAAGGTCCCAGAATATATTCCCTTGCCATGGTGTTTCATGGACTCTATCACAGCTCCAGGACCAATCTTGGAGCGCACAGACTCTTCAGCTGTTCTGAGATCAATTTTATTGGTTAAAACTTCTTTTGACAACTTTTTAAGCTTCTGTGTCAAATTCTTAGAAGCCTCTATAAGGGCTTTGGTGTCTATGGGGGGTGTAGGGGAGGCCCGTTGAGGTTTCTTAGGAGCATCGGGTGCTTTGAATGATTGTTTTGATGTAGACGGAGTTGCAGTCTCTTCTTGAGCTTGAGCTTGAACAGGTTTCTTAGCACTCATAAAAGGTTCCGTCCTAGAGGTAGATGGCTGTGGATTTGCTTCACTTTGATTTTGTGTTGATGTTGGTTGAATCTTTTTCTTATGTTTATTAACTGACTGTAAGAATGCTTTCTGTTTATTATGACTGATGGGATGCTTAAATTTAGATGTTTTATGAAGTAAATACTGAAAGCGTTTATTCTTTAATGGTTCATTTAAACTTTGGAAGGGAGGTAAAGTAGCTGATGATTCTTGTGTGCCATGACTTGTTGTCGCCAGGTTTGATATTTCTCTATCCATCATGGACTCATCCTGTTCATCGAACAGACCTTTATCTACTGCACTATTAAACAAATTTTCCATTGGGTACTCATCTATAGTACTCTCTGCTAAAAATGAGCTTTGATCTGTGAAATTATCACTATCATCACTAATAGAACTGTCTGGGGTGTGGGAAGTTGAAGGACACAGTTTCTCACTCATATTGCTTGTAGAGGGAACAGCCTCTGTGGTCAATTTATTACAAGATAATAAATCTATTAAACTACTTTTTACTGTATTTGCTATAGCGGCATCTCTACTTTCAGCAGTTGCATCTATTGGACTAGAGACAAGATTTGATAAAGATTTTATAGGGGATTGCTCACTCTCTACAGATGTATCCGACAAATCTGATAATGTGCAGTTTGAGGTGTCCATCTGATCTTCTTTATTTTTACTTTGTCCAGGTTTCTCTGCAAATTTTTCTTCAGCCATAGTGCGATATAATTCAAAAGCATTCTGTAACATATCAAGGTCTTGCTTCTGTAAAATATTTGCAGGGTTGTCTAATTTAGGTTTCTCACTATTTAGTGTAGATTCATCGGAATGTGACGATTTTTGGACCACTTGAGGACTTTGAGCATCCCTAGAGTCACATTTTGTTCGTACAGATGAACTCTTTGTAGGAGTGGAAGTTCGTATAGTTCTAGTGCTACCTGATGAACTTGAATTAAGAGTTGACAGTTGTAACTGAATTAACATCATGTGGTCTCCAAGTCGCATTGTCAAATTAAGAGGTGATTTACCACTCAAGAAATCATTTACTTGTGTATCATTTAAGGATTCCAATGCTTGCATCACTGAGTTTTCGGGTCTTTGACTCTAAAAAACGAAAAAACAAATGCATCACAAAGATAAAATTTATTGATTAGTTTAACATAATTGTGAAACACGTGATAATCATGAAGCATTGATGGAGTTTCGAAATTGCGTGACGTACTCACCAGAAGGCCCGTCTCGACGCTCGGCAGTAAAATTATTCGAGATCCGTCTAGTAGACCATTTTCTTCTAAAGTTCCATCTCTCAGTTGTCTGTGAACGAAATCGTTTATCAATAATCATGTCAAAGGACGCGGATGCGTCATCAAATCGACGCAACTTATTTCCGCGATAGCTATGTTTAACAATAGAAGCTTGGCGTCTGACGCCTCTGTACTTACCTTTCCCGATGCAGAAGACATATCCGATCCTTTGATACTTTGAGTTTCTTCGAAACAAGCTTTTTGAGATGTTCAACTGTGTTTTTACCGTTCAGACTGATAGAGAAATTGCCACCCGTTGTCGTTTGTATATTTAGCGTTATGTCCGTAGAATGGGGCGAGCCACACCCGTACACTTCTGTTCCAGTTGCACGTTCCATATTTAACACATAAATTACACTACAACTTTCGTATCACTAATTTAACAATGCAAAACTTATCTAGGATTACACAGCTATTTTATTGCAGGATAGAAATAACAGGGTCACACGCTAGACCCCCAGATTTGATGTGGCCGTCGGTGTGACCAATCTCCATCGTCGATTTCCCGTTATTTTTTTTATTCAACAGCTGATGCGAAGCGATGTTCTCTTTACGTTCCGTTTGATACAAATATATATATTCATTTACCTTTAATTTTATATATGATGTTAAAAACTCAGCATATGTTCCCAATTACGTGTTTTATGATAATAAAGCAACAAAAGATAAAATTAAATAAACATACAATTTTAAAAAAATATATATCTTCAGTTCTGAATGCATGCAACGAAACATTTTTGACAGCAGTATTTCTTAAAAGACAAAGTAAATGTCATTGAGGCTTTGTGCGGGAAATTTGGAAATATATTTTTAGTCATAATATAAACAATTCATAATAATTAATACTAAGTACAAAAAATTTTAATAGATATATAAATTGTATATAGACAATGAATACTAATCTCTGTCACTATCAAAGTTTATTTTAAATTGTACTTAGTCTTCTATAATCATTTTACTAGTAGTTCTTATATATAAACAATGAAAAAAAATATATTTTATTGTTTTTGCATCAATGATTGCATTTATCGGTAAATTAATGACTTTAAGTTGTTTTTAAATCTGTTTTTTGTCTAACAGAGTAGGGAAAACAAAACCCATGATTGAACACTGTAGTCTACAACTCTACAAGTTCCTTGTTTTGTATATAAAATATAACTAATTAAATATACCTGCTGTTTTATATACAGTAGAAGCAATATGAGATTTTAATGTAATAGGAAATATTTTCTTATAACATTAGGTGAAAAAAATAAATTATTAAATTGGGGTCTGTTGTGGCGCAGGGGCACAAAGTGTTACTGTAAAAGTAAAACCGACTCAATCCCCACTCGAGAAGATGAAATATTTTCTTAAATTTATATTTTCGTCTCTTCACTCAGGTGTCGAGGTAAAGCGCGGCGTTGAGTTCTGCCACTCAACACGCAATGCCTCCAGAATTCGGCAGAAAGTGGGGAACAGTGTCTTAAAACTAGGTCCCTTTGCTTACTCTGCTGTATGCGGGATGCAATGTAAAGCTGATTTTTTGATTTTAATTTAGGTCAATGGTACAATATGTAATATTGATAATTTTTATGATAAGGCAAACTTGCGTACGGGTCACCTGATGCTAAATGATCACCGCCGCCCACGACCCTGACTAGCAACAAAGAAGCTATAGGTGTGTTTTCGGGCTATTGAGGTGGAGATAGACGCACGGTTTGAAGGCTAGTTCTGTGGCGCGTGGAAGGAAGTTCCAAAGAAACAGTACGGTAAGAGAATGCCACATATCCAGATGATGAGAATGATATTTTATCCTGATATACTGCGTGCGTTTAGTTGAAGCAATCAGCTACAGCAAAAAGTAGTAACTCTGTATGATGCACATGACTCGAACTTGTTAGACGGTGTATAAAATTAAAATATATGTTTACCAAGGAAAATATATGTTTTCATGTGAATACTATGATTTTCATTCATTTAATTGTTGAGGCCAGTCGTGACGAAGTGGCACAAGCTGCAAACGCGACGGGTTGTGGGTTTAATTCCCATTCGAGGAACTGAAAAAAATATATTTTCATTTCCTGATAATAGTAATGAGGCATGGGGCGGCATTGAGCTCTGCCACTGAACATGCAATGCCTTCAAAATTCGGCAATCTCCACCAGGTTCTCTGTCTGCCCTGCTATTTGGATACAGTGTAAAGTTTTGACTATTTTTTTTTGTGTTTATTATTATGGTGTGTAAAATGTCTTTAGTTGTAAGTTAAAGGTTAAAAAAGAAACACTAACTATCATCAACCACCTTTATTGACCCAGCACCCGCTCAATTTATTAGAACAACAAAATATCTATCACAGCAACTTTTACATTTAAAACATATTCAAACAACAGGAATAAGATATTTAAGCCATCACAGAACAATATGACTGAGCACAATGTCAAAGGATCTAAAATTTAAAAACAAAATGTTACAAATTTATAAACAAATGTCATGATTATAATTATTAATGTAATTAAATAAAAAAAATAACATTATTATTAGTATTAAGTGGACCAAATAATATTGCTCATTGCATATTAATATTTTGCGATAATATATTCTTGTACATTTTATGAATCATATAGCAATGTACAGCAATATCCATTTTTTTTCAAAGTAAGCAGCAAGATACAATATTTTTTTAGATGTTTTAGTATAATTAAATTATATTTTTTTAAATACTATAGAATTTTTTTAAATATAGTATAATATCTCAGTTTCATTTATCATTACAAAACATGTTTTATTTTTCCAAATATTGATAGATTATATAGCTTATTATCTGATTCAAATATAAATAACTAACTTTGCTATTTCTTAAGTAGAATATTAAATGGTGCTCTAAAGAATTAAATAACATATATTTTTTAACGAAACATGTTATAATAAAAAATACAACTACTATTACAATTTTTGTAATAATTTTCATTGCTATGTGCTATGTATTGTATGATATTATTATATATAAATAACTTTAATTAATGTGTCCTTTAAAAGGTGCTTTGGTTTCAAACCAACATGTTATCACAAAAATTTGACATTGAAATTTTAAACATAATTATTATAAATATTATGGAACCATTTGTAAAAAGCAAGATAATTTGCTTATAAATTCCAACATATCTTTAAACCTTGTTCATCTAGCGTTTCTTACTACAAACATAATAATATATAAGAAATAACAATTATATAATTTTCAGATTGAGTAAATAAAATGACTATTGTGTTACTACTACAACTGATGAAATGCAAAATTACGGAGATTAAAGTGATCTTTCATAAATTTATTGATTCTTTTTCACTTGGCGGTACAAGGACTGTCATAACATTAGGTTCCCTTTGCCTATACAGCTGTACATATGTGGGTTACAGTACTTAGTATGCTCAAAATATTTGTTGTGTAGAAAAAAAATTGAATCATGTACCAATTTTAACATAGCGGGACGCAAAAACCATTCCACAGAGATACTTGAGCCATTGAAAAATCAGTTGTACCAAGCGTTCTTCTATATAGCACGATACGAACGTATACGTTAATTCACAAGTGCTCCTTGTTTAGGCGGTTACTCAAAGGCGCAAGTTAAAATTCCGATATTTTTTTATATGTATAAATATAGTTTTATAACATGTTTATAATGTCATCATTTTTTATGTTTCTAGTGGTCCCTATGTTAAGTATTTCAATTTTGTACGTAATTTTTGAGGAATATTCATGTTTCTTAGCATTTAATCGTTTATAGAATTTAACTTATATTATTCACATATTGCCATTTCAGATGTATGGGTCTAGAGTATTACAATAGATTTATTTAAAATATTAGTTTTAAAATATTACATGAGGGAAATGAAATATTTTTTTTTTCAATTCTATAGGCGTTATTTATATTGAGAATAATATACCAATTAAACACAAAATTTTACAAAAATCCAAACTTATATAAAATTAATAAATTCGGTATCTCGATGAATAATTATGTGTTATTAATAAAAAATGTGAAAACCGCACATACATTTTGACTTACAGAAATAACTATTTTACAACCATTAAAATAATTTAACGTAAACATATATATATAAAAAATAATGATATATATACATATTTTAATTAATCCACATTAAAATTTCTTAAATTATTTTTATAATATTACTTGTGATAGTAAGAGCCTTTAAGACTTATAAAATTTGTGAATAATAGTAACGCCATAACATTTGCCTTAGGTTAACTTTAGCGGTATTTAAAAAATACACAAACAATGTTTTTTCATATCTAGTGGTTTAAGTGTTTTCATATTGTGTATCACGAGCCAAATTCCTGAGTTTCGTTGTCAATTTCGCCAAAAACGTAACCACCTCGACCGTCCATTTGTAAATAGTGGTCGTGATGTTTCCATAGTGACTTGCGATGCGAGACCGTGAATAGGGATATGCCCATCTGAAAATTATAAAGCAGATTTGTTTAATTAAGTGTAATCGTCGTGGCATAGTGTTACAACGTCTGAATGTAAAAGCGACTATTGTGAGTTAGATTCCCACTGGGGGGAATGAATTTATATTTCATTTCTTCCCTCTGATGGCAAGACAGAGCGCGGCATTAAGGCAGTGCGCGGGGTACGGAGTGTCTTAACACAGGTTCCTTTAACCAACTCATTTATATACAGGACACAGCGTAGAGCTAAAAAAAATGTTCGACCGTTATTGTCAGGGCTATCTGAAAAAAGTGTTTTTGCTAATCTTTGATATAACATATTTATAAATTAAGGATTGTATTCAAATTAAACTAAACAAATGGTCGGTACATCCAACATTAAAACGATAAACTAACTAACTTAAAGATAACTATAACCCCATTTGAATTGTTAATAATTGAAGGAAATTATTATATTGTATACAATAATATATACAATATAAATGCTTACTGTAAACTCGTAGTAGTCTGACTGTAAACATTTTTGTGAGTTTTTAATTATTTTCATTATCCCGCTCTGGTAATACAAAGAACGGCGTTTACAGTAAGTTCAGGCGTGGATACAGTGTAAAGAGCTGAAGGACGCCGACCTCTCGGCAGTACTGGTACATGTGCCCCTCCACGTCCACGGAGACGGCGCTCGTGCACTCGTCCAGTATGGCGAACTGCGGCGCGTGGTAGAACAGGCGCGCCATCTGCAATTCATATATAATACAATGATTAAATTATACCATTGTCGAAAATATATTAACATATTAATGTACTATATTCTATAAAGGTATTTACATTATAATATATCATTAGGAATACATACGGCTATCCTCTGTTTCTCCCCTCCTGAGAGTACATCCATCCAATCCTCGACAGCATCCCATCCTCCTTCTCTATGCGTTAAGTATGAGAGCTGAACGATTTCTAAATAACTATTGAGTTCTTCGTCAGTACGGCCACGACGACTCATTTCTTCCCGAGTTTGTGGATAGATTACCTAAATAATTTTGATTATTATTACTTATTATTGTTTTAAACTGGCCTTTATTTATTATTCTTATCAGATGCCGTTTTGACGCAAAGGCACTGCGTTTGACTGTAAACGCGACCGTTGTAGATTCGGTTTCCACGGAATGAAATATTTAATATATTATTACAATATGATGTTTTCTCTGGATATGGTAATATCTTATTAATAAAAAATATATTTTTAAAACAACTCACTTGATCCCTAAATGTACCAAGTGTCATGTAAGGTCTTTGGGGTACGTAGAAGAGTTTTCCCTTTGGCGGCTTTGTCAACGTTCCTCCGAATATCGGCCACAGTTCTCCCAACATACGGAACATTGATGACTTTCCACAACCGTTTGGTCCGCACACGAGCACGTTTATGCCAGACCTAACAATTAAAAATAAAATAATACAAACAATTAATATACATGTTTTTTTATTTATTTATTCATCTTTCTCCAATAAAATGATGGCGCACATAAATACAATTTGGATAGTTAAGCTAACAGAATTTGATGAAAAGCTAACTTCTACTAGTACTAGTTTTTATTGTTACATTAATTTATACAGTTAAAAACTGTGTATACAATTAAGAATTATTCTTCTTTATTATTGCAAGTTCTGAATTTGTGAATAATATTCTATGATAATATAATATATTTTTTCATGGTAGCGTTTCGTTAGAACAGCATGAAACTTTTATTTATCAATAAATGCATGTGGGACGGCAAGGGTCAAGCTGACGGAATATAAATAAAAGAAGGCAGATGAGTAAGCATTTATGTCATGAATTTGTGTAATAAAGAATAGGTCGGGGCAAAAATATTTTCGTATTTTGTATGTATTATTAGTAATCAAACCTCTTTGGCTGTGCTGAATGCAACTGGCTGGATTTAATACCATTGAATGTGACATTCTGAAGGTGCAATAAATAAAAACTATCGATTCTGACAAACTCTGACTAAAAACTGTTGTGGGTTGGATTACCACTTACCAAAGCGATAAAAAATAATTGGTTTCCTACAGGAAACCAATTATTTTTTATCTTTGGTAAGAAAAAAAAACGCGGCATTTTTTCCACAACTGATCTGACTGACATCTCATAAAATTGGTGGAAGCTTAAAATCAAATGTGACCTTTAAAAAAATAGAAATAATAAACAATCGGATAGCGTTATAAACAGTACTAACTTGACTTCGAAGCTTAATTCTTGTATGAGGACGTCTCCATTGGGCGTGACGAGCGGCACTCTGTCGAAACGTATTATTTTATCCTGATATATAATGCGGCCGGCGCCGGGGGCTAGGATCATTGGTGCTCCTAGAAAATTTATAAAAACAAATAATTATATGGTCAAAAAATAAAATTGTGTCTTGAACCATAAATAACAACAAATAAATAGCTTAATCTACTTTATTTCATCTTTATGCTGAAGTAACTTAAAACACGTCGTGCCCCGTTTTCCGTTCTAGCCTGTGTGTTAAGAGGCGGACCTCACCGCCGCAATTTGTCTCGTCAGAACGGGACAATGAAAATAGTTCATCCTGAGTGGGGATCGAAGTCTCCTGTGCCTATTTGTTTTTAAATTGTGTGCAATAAAAAAATAAATAATGCTACAAAGACAGACAAAAAACGTTGCATGAAGTTTATTTATATTCAAATTACAATAAAAATCACTTTGGTTGGATTTAAAGATTTTAAAAAACGAATAATCTCTATTTAAAATCTTTTGGTCTGTTAACTTTAAAATATATATTTCCTTGTAATTTCTGTATAATATTTAAAATTTAACTGTCGTTATGACGATTTTTCATGATTTTAAATAACAATTCATACAGAGGCAAATTTAAATACATATATATTTTTCAAAATCCCTAGAAAACAACATAGTTCTATCAGTATTCATTTCAGTCAGCAGAGTAGGCAGAGGGAACCTAAGAGTATAACAGGACAGAGTATCTTAATCCTATTTACAGAAACGTTGCGTATTAAGAATGGTGATACTTAAGGCCGCGCTTGGTCATCTTAACAGAGCGAGAATGCTAGGCCTGAAGTGAATCAAACCCACCTCTAAAGTAAATATACCATTATCTTTTTAAACTGACCATTTCCATTATTTTTTTCCACCATCGTCCTCGTGTAGTTGCCTTTGTTAATGTCTTCTAGAACGATCCTTAGTTGAGTGACTCTCGCCGTCAAACCTGCCAGTTTACTTAATTCCCGACCTGAGAGTACCAGCCGGCCAATACCTTCCGCCATTTTGACTAACATACGACCGTATGTATAATAATGCTGTAAATATATAAGATGTCAAAGAGCCGTCGATGCCGACGGCACCAAGAGACTTCCAATTAAAACTGACTAAATATATAATTTAAATGTACAATTTAAATGTAAACTAAATTCATTTAAATGTATGTGTCTTTTTGGTTTCATTTTAACTTGCTTGACTAAATTCATGAATAAGGTATATTAAAAAAATCGTGATCATACAAAAAAACTAAATATTATTCTATATTTTTTTTCACTACATTGTCTAAATTATATAAACTAATAAATACATTTAAATAACATTATTGCATTAATAAAGTTAAGACTTACCCTAAACCTGTCTTGTTCAGTGCCTATAGTTAGTACATTGTGATCTTTAACGAAGAAAGGCCTTGATACGGCAAAGAAACCGATAGTGATCGCGAAATCTGGAATATTAAACAATTTGTATAGGAAATAAATGTTATATACGACAATGTACATTGTCTGTTTCATATGGGATACAAGTCTATGTCTTGAATACTATTATGCGAGCACTAACTAGGCTAGTCGTGGTGCAAGGGCACAAGCATGTATGAGCATCAGGTTGTGGATTCGATTTCAACTCAAAGAAATGAAACGTTTAAAGTTTCATGTAATGAGGCAAAACACGGCCTTGAGTTCCGCCCCTCAACAATGTCTATATATTTAGAAAGAAAATGGGGAAAGCAAATGTCTGTATGAGAACGCATAAATGCATAGCTCAAATACAAGTTTTTACCTTCATACTTTTATCCTGGATACGGCAGGATAATCAGAGGGGGGAACCTATTGTTAAGAACTTCGAAAAAGTAAAAAAGTCACAAATAATTAGATATAAAATAGCGTCATGGAAGGCATTTTACTACTGTAACTACGATAACATAATAAAAAAAGTAATAGCTTCTGCGTATTGTTAATTCATTAACATTTTATTGCCTTATAACAAGCTTAATGTTAATCATGAGAAACATTCGTGTACTTTTATATCATACATGTTAAAGTATAGTTAGAAATGTATGCAAATATCTCTCCCTTCTCTCTCCTATCTGATTACTCTGCTGTCCGTCGGTCCATCTGTCGAAATAAATTTTCTCGAGATCGCGTGGAGGTGTCACGCTAAAACTAATATCAAATATCCAGGTCTAAGGTACCTTAGAGTACAGGAAAAATCAAGCTTCTAAAATCTAAGTCAGCGCAATCAAAAGATATGAGCCTTTACGCATTGTTTTGTGGTGCATTTTTTATTAAATTAGCAAAAAATATTTATGATAGAAAAGTAAGCGATAAGATAGGTAGGGGAAATCTCAGTTGACCTTCGAAATAGGTTTTGTTAAGCGTTGAGTGAAAGAACTCAACGCCGCGCTTTGCCTCATCACCAGAGCGAAGAAATAGAAATATACATTGAAGTAAATATTTCATCTCCTCGAGTTCGGATTGAACCCACAACCAGTCAGTGTCACTTTGCCCCCTGCGCCACGACTGGCCCCTTTGTTTATTAGTCTATGTATTGTATTATATTAGAATGATCTATATATCAATATATATACTGTTTTGTATATATTATAAATTCATTAATTGTTTGTTGATATACCTTTTTTTAACAATGTCCACCACCCACGTTCTTAATATTTTGACAGTTTCTTTTCGCCCTAAAGGGTGTCTGGAAGAGATGGGTACTTAGCCATAACCTTTTTATACATTTGTTTATTTTTCTGGTTTTTTTGTGTATTTTTATACAAGTTGTGTAAAAATAAAGAAATAAATAAATTAATTTTTAAATTTACGTAAATATTTCATCTCCTCAAGTGGCCTCGGAATGATTATAAATATAATATTTATATATAAAAGTAAATAAAAATATTATTATGAAAAAAATATATAATTTAATTTTTATTTTTTATGCATCATATATAATAATGTAAAACTTTTCATGAAAATACATATTTACAATTTATAGTATTATATTGTGATAATACGAGAAGCATTTTTTAACCCAAAATAGCGTGACGAAAAATGGTCTTAAGGCATTCTGTGTTTAGTGACTGAAGTCAGAGCCGGGCTTTGCTTTGTTACAAGAACGATATTTGAAACTAACCGAAACTGCGCCGTCGTGTCTGCAATGTCAAAATTGTAACGTGATAGAACATCAACATCCTACACATTTGAAGAACGTAAAACGCGAACACATGAAATTATTCGGAATAAAAAAAATTGTTGTACTACTCAATCCGCACCGCCTCCGGAATTCAGAGAAAAGTGGGGCACCTTGCTACATGCGGGATACAGTTTGAAGCTGAAAAAAATCTAAAGAAGGTCGGGAAAACAGTTACAGAAGGTGTTAAGTACTTACATTTAGCGACAATATTGTCGATGAATCCCATAGCTACGCGGAAATTGAGGAAACTTCTTAAGTGTTTTGTTAATTTGTAAAAGCTGGCTAGTATTGTTAGTTGTTCGCGATTGTTGCCCTGAAATTTTAGAGACATATTAATTTCTTATTCATGTTTATAAAATAAATCAAATTGCAACATGATTAGAAACTATATTGTTATTTTTAAAGAAAAAAGGAACCCTTATAAGATTATTTTGTTGTCAGTGAAATTCAAACTATATACTCAGATGTACGTACGGTCCCATGATTTCCTGAAAAAATCATATTTCTACATTTATTTTAAAAAAGATATAACCATTTATATTGCAAAAATACGCGTGTATTTCGACATTACAAAGGGAATCAAAATTAATAGGGGGATTTGAACCACATTTATGGAATGGATGGAAGTATAAAAGTGATGGTTCGAGGATACGGTGTCGCGTACTTGTATGCCCAAGAACTGATATCGGACAAATATTAGTCAGGGCACTCTCTGGATGTAATAATGTAATATAAGTGTAGATAAAATATGTTCCTATCTCTATTTTCACTATAAATAATAACAATTTCTATATAATTTTGTATAACAGTTTATTAAAAAGAAATTTAACGGACTTACTTGATAGAAAGCAATCTCTTCCGAATTAGTAATTAGTCTTGAATTAACATATCTAAATTCTCCTTCTAATTTTTGCTCCCGAACTGTCATGCGGGCTGGAACGAGAAAATTATAGGCGAAATTGTTAGGAAAAAGCAGCTTAAAGCATTTATTATGGGAAGGCAAAGAGAACGTAGTGTCTACATTCCCGTTTGAGAAATAATATATTTAACGAAAAAAAAAATATTTATTATGATAAATATTCGATAAAGAAACACTACGTATCTAGTTATATTTAATTAATACAATTACCTGTAGGTCTCCTGAGGTACGTTAAGAACAATCCCGATAAGAAAAGATAACCCATCATCATCGCTGGTGTCTAAAACAATTAATATATTTTTACTTGCATTACATACAATAGGTATGTATATTAAACGTGTTATATTTTATACCTAGATTCTATATAATATTTTAATTATACTATTTATTGCGATAAGTGATGATTCAAATGTTAAATGTTTAAAACACGTTGTAGTTCCATATAAAAAGTATTAATAATATTACATTCCTATTTATGTAACTGAAACTGTAAAATTATTTAGTAAAAAACGTTCATTCTCTGTTGTTGATAATTCTTTGTAATAAATACCTACTCGATACTAAATGTTGATTTGTCGAAACCTACAAAGCCGTTATTGGCAAATGGTGTTTTAACACCAATGGGTTATGTACTTGAGAAAAGATTTTTGTAAAGAATCAATAAATTGCAAGTCTATGTACATTATATTATATTGAGGCCAGTTGTCGCGCAGGTGCACAAAGTGTGACGTACAGTCGAATCGACTGCTTGTGGGTTCGATCCCTATTCGAGGAAATGAAATATTTACATTTATATTTCGTCAAGGCAAAGCGTAGAGTTGAGTTCCGCCACTCAACACGCAATACCTCCAGAACTCGGCGGGAAGTGGGGTATGGATTATCTTATCACTATGTTTCCTCTACCTACCTCGCTGGGACGGGATACAGCGTGAATCTGATTCAATTTTATTTTATTTTATGTACATTAATTTAAACATAAAAAAGTTATGACATAACATGTGTACTTACTGATGGCCCCAAGTTAACGGTCAACCTATATAAATATATAGATATATCTAAAATAGGCTTGCTTATGTTACTATACAAATCAATGACTGTGTCGCAAAATTTATCTATATCGGTGGTCAGCAGTTGGTCAGCATTTGATATTCGATTGTCCAAATTGGTAACTTGGTAATATGTGAAGCCTCTAAAAAATAAAAAAAACGTTTAACTTATACTTCATATTTCAAATTCGTTCTGCTTCTGCAAACAAGAAATATGAATAATTAAATTAACAATGAAATAGTTTAATTTCGAAATAGCTATAGAATTGGACTGTTGGAATGCCCGCTTGAACTACATACACACTTATTTATTGTCTTATAACTTTTAAATTATAATGTTAAAGACGCTATAATAAATGTATGTAAATTTAGTTTACATTAAAAGAACATTATGATATCCATATTCAAAGCTATTACTTTGTAGCAAATTTGTCAAACAAATAAATATATTATATATTTTGCCAACTTTTATTTTGAAACCGATCGAAGTAAGACAAACATGGTAAAGGAAATTTTTGAAAATAAAATAGTGAAACTATACTTAAATAGGTTCTCACACTCAACGAAAAATCTCATATATTTTCAATTTTTAGACAGCGTCAGTTACAGTTTTACAGAAACATATGATAAAATAATTTACTTTTTACAAACGAGGGGATAATAAGTAAAAGAGATAACCAAAAGAAAAAATATTAAGTCTATGGACTTGGTTGTCTATGGACATTTATTTAGAAAATGTAATAAAAAATTGAACGTAGAATTGAACGAAGGGGGATTTGAACCTACGCCTCTTGGAATAGCCATAGTCCTGTAGCCATAGTGGTGAGATGGCTTTGACGGTTCCTATGTGGGGGGTTCAGATCCCGCTACGTTCAAATTTCGTAATAAGTATTTTTCTGTCCTAACTGTGAAATAACACTTTAAAAAAAGTTAAAAATACTCACACTAATTGTATGGATAATAGATATATTACAATTTAACCTAGCTTTAATATTAAAGCGGTTTAGCAGTAAACCATAAACCTAAAAATATAAAAACTTACTTTAAGTACTGCTGATAAAAGTATACTGAAAGATTAGTCCTTAATTTTAGTTTAAGTTCTCCTATACTCCATTTCAAAACATTGTTCACTAAAGAAATCTGAAAAAGTAAACTTTTATTATAAAAATATAAGTATAAATTGGTTTATTTTTAAGAATATATTTTGTGTAAGCATAAATATACCATCGGCATGTATGAGAAGAATTGTAGCAGTAGTCGCTTAAAATCCGTCTTGTTCATTGAAATAATGGAACTGAAACAAACAAAAATAGTAAATCACCTATAATAAATATAGAGTAAATAATTAAATACTGTATAAATTAATTGCAAACACATACATACACACAAATGTAACCTTAATTATTTTACACTTTACAATACAATAAAAAACGTTAATGCATATTTTGAGAAAGATCAATTTACACATACTATGGTTCTAAATTTATAATGACAAAATATAAAACGAATAAAAAAAAAAGAAAAATTATAGCAGGCAATTTTACCTAACGCATTATTTACATACATACATAAGAAAAATGTCAAAGTGTTTTATAGAAAAATATATTTTAACATCTTTCATTTATAGACACGAAACTTTAAAGTGACGACAGCCGTTGAAGATAATTTGCTTACTTTCCTTTAAGTGAAAGTTATTTAACCTACAACAAAATATCGAAATAAAAAGATGCGATTTAAATTCATATAGTTGTTATTCTAAAACAAAATTATTATTCATTTTTCATTTTTCAAGGAAACTAGAATATTCAACAATTCGCGTTTCAAATGAAATTTTAGATTAAAATTATTTTAATTAATACTCATACCTAGGTTGTGAAAACATATGAAGTAATTAATGAAAACTTGGGCAATCTGGCAGTCAAAACAACACACGTATACGTTACGTTGCGTTTACAAAAAAAAAAAATTAAATTAGCTTCACGCTATATCCCGTACACAGCAGAGTAAGCAGAGGGAACCTAGTGTTAAGACACTCCGTTCCCCGCTTTCTGCCGAATTTTGGAGGCATTGCGTGTTGAGTGGTAGAACTCAACGCCGCGCTTTGCCTCGACACCAGAGCGAAGAAATGAAAATATAAATTTAAGTAAATATTTCATATCCTCGAGTGGGGATCGAACCCACAACCAGTCGGTTTTACAGTCACACTGTACCACTGCGCCACGACTGGCCTCAACAGTTTTATTAATATATATTAAATTATTATAAAAATAGAAGCAAATGCACAAAGCAGCATTAACAATTACATATGAAGGTACCCACACGAGGTGTGTGGGTTCTAATTTACAGTTTAACAATTTACATCTACAGTTGACACTCGTTTAACAAACGTATTAACTACACAAATAAAATAACCAAAAAACAGAAACAAAAATCATGAAAAAGGTTAATTTAAAATATATATATAATATTATAATAATAATACACAACATAATAATATAATATGTACTTATAGTTTTGGTAACATAAGGTTTTCAGTTAAATCATAATCTAAAGAAGCGAGTCAGGAAAAATAAACTTTTTTCTTTTCATTGATAATAATAGATATTGGGGCGATAGCTTGCATTATTCACTTTGCTTTTCGCTTGAAATCACAGACATTTTTAATTTTATTTATACATTGTATGTAGGTATAAATGAACTTATTTTAAATTATCTTTATGAATTATATCTTGGCATTTTTTTATCGAAGAACGTCATATTCGCTTACAACTACTTAGTATATCAACTCATTTACATAATTATCTACCGTTGAGAATTTGAAGTACAGATATGAATCTAACATGTTTTTAAACGAAATCACTAAACTGAAACTATTCACTGTTTAATTTATATACCAACATTATCGATTGTGTCCTTAATCTTTATGTAGTAGTCCGGTCAATCAAGTCTCTGCTGCAAGTGTAAAGCAATAATCACAATACTCCAGACAGTTGGAGAAGTGGATGGACAACATGCATACACCTATAAAATTTTGTAAGTATATTTGGTTAAAAGCCTTATTAATAATATATATTCACAACTATATTATAAATTCGAAAGTAACTCTGTCTGTCTGTCTGTAACGCAATCAGGGCCAAACCGCTGCTGATTCGATTGTGATCAAATTTACTATAGAGCTACTTTAGGAGGAATATTTGGGATAGACATTGCTTACTTTTAATTATATTAAAATACGTTTTAATTTAGCATGCATTTTATTCTGATATGGTAATTACAACTATCGCTAAGCAACAAGGAATTTTGTTGTTTTAAGAATAGTCGCCCAAGATTAGTTTTCTGAACTTACATGACGTGCGCTGAATTAACCTTATGAGACACATAAAAACAACGTTTTACAAAAATATGGTCTTTTAAAAAAACATATTAAATAGTCTGCAATGGTATATGTTTAACTCGGTTGGTAAGGTCGAACCACAGTAACCATTTTAATAGTATCAACTATTTTCTATAATGTAGTATTCATCCTTTTCAAAATATAATAGTCATCTTTAGCATTTCATCTAGACTGAAATTAGACTTACATGATTGTAACTTAGGAGATATCACTGATTGCAAATGACCTACGAGCCGCACAGTATAACTGACTCGAATGGGCAGAAAGTAAATTTTCATACAATTTCGGTCTACTGTAATTTTTTATTTATTTCAAAAACGTTATTTATAAGACATGGCGTCGCGGGTTGTTATTGAAACGATGTATCTATTTGCATATATTTTATTATTTCTGCAGTACTCGCGGTTCGATGTTATTGTTATTATTTCATTATGTAAGGCTAACTGAAGAAATACATTAATGTTACATAACCTATTCCACATTATATGTGTTTAAAATAAAGAAGGGGTAATTGTGAAACTATTTTCAACAGTACAGTGGTATTCTTTATTCGAATAAAAATGTTAGATACATGGTGCGCTTTTCACAGATTACGATTGGCTTTTCTCGAACGGTTATGAGCTGCTACTACTACTACGAACATATTGTAATCCTTAGCATAGCATTTTTTTTTTACTTGTTTAGATTATATTTCGTGTTACTTTTCATTTTAATACTTTTAAATATTTATTTTACGTTGATAATATTGATAATATAACGTTTGTTTAGTACTTTTTTTTATATTTTTCTTTGGTTTTTTTTTCGTTTACTTACTTATACTTATTATTTCTGTTCATTTTAATTAGTTAAATATTTTTTTTAATAAGAATTTCATAGTTTCTTTAACTTATTTTGTTTGTTCATTTTGATTACTCCGATATTTTTTTCTAATAATAAGATTTTTTATTCTTTTTCAGCTTCTTTTGATTATTTAGGCTTATCTGTTCTTACTAATCCTATTGAAAACTGAAAATAATTTATAAAATTAAAATTAAATTAGCTTCACGCTATATCCCGCACACAGCAGGGTAGGCAGAGGGAACCTAGTGTAAGACACTCCGTTCCCCACTTTCTGCCGAATTTTGGAGGCATTGCGTGTTAAGTGGCAGAACTCAACGCCGCGCTTTGCCTCGACACCAGAGCGAAGAAATGGAAATATAAATTTAAGTAAATATTTCATCTCCTCGAGTGGGGATCGAACCCACAACCAGTCGTTTTTCAGTCACACCTTGTGCCACTGCGCCACGACTGGCCTCGTGTATAAAATTTAAATAATTTATATATATACTTAATAAATATTCGTATAATTCGCACGGGTCCACTAGTATTATACATATTTCCATTACTATACTATACACACACTGAATTGATAACCTTCCTTTAAAGTTGGTCAAGACGTAAGTAGTTATTATTTAGCAATAAAATTATAAGGAAGAAATAAAACTTATGTTTATAACTACGTTTGTATTATATTTTGATTTCTTATAATGGTGAATTAACTTTACCGGGCCATATTTTTTTGCGACAAAATATTATTAAAAAAGATATAAAATTCTCAGAAGTTTAGTTTTTATTGTGTTATTTGTTTATAGTACAAAATATTTTATATTATATTTATTTTTTCTGTAACTAATATTTTATTTATACAATTACAAAAAATGTAAACTAAATGTAGTATAATAATCGGAAAATTGTATTATTTTCCCCGTTGGTTATCTATACCTCGCGTAAGCAAAGCAATACATTTTCCAACGGTCCTAAGTCCCAATGCAAAGTCCATTAGAGTAAAACGATAAACAACGCACTCGATGCGAGCATTACATAGCGAGAAAATTATTTATTTTACAAATGAACATCGTGATTTTCATATACAACAACTATGTTTCTAAGTACGCTGGTGAAATTATCGTGGACTTTTCCCGTATGAGTCGATTTCGATACACACAATCTGCGTTTTTTTAATTAGCTCCATTCAGGGTCATTCCAGACATTTCGTCGGCTTTTGTGTGTTAGTTTTTAGTGCTGTGGCACTTTCAAAATATATTTATAAAAAAAAACCCTAATATTTAGGCATTATTGTCAGATATTGTTGATTAACAAAGGTCAAGTATATATATATTTATGTATTTTTACGAATCGTATAGAAATTATAAAATTCTTTTAGAACTCAGAAACTAATAAAAAATTACTATAATTTACTATAAATTACTGTTTTTTCGTGTATAAAATTTAAATGATTCGCAATTCGCATTTGTGATAACTAAAGTGTTCTGAAGTTTTATACATAGGTAGGCACTTACTTAGTGTTTGGTGACGATTAATCCACAATCTGGTGCGATAATGATAATTGTTATTATACAATAGGTAGATAAGTTTGAAAGAAATTACTCCTACATTGAATTCTAATTAAGTATTTATTTAAATTTATATTTTCGTTTCTTCACTCTGTGTCGAGGCAAAGCGCGGCGTTGAGTTTCGGTACTCAACACGCAACGCCAGAATTCGGCCGAAAGTGGAGAATGCTGTCTTGACATTATGTTCCCTTTGTCTACGCTGCTATGTGGATACAGCGTGAAACTGATTTAATTTATATTAAAAATTCAATCACATTGTTAAGTCCTCAGACAAGTCATATCCAGATACTCAGCGAATAGGTTTCACTTTTTAAGTAACTTTTACTTTTTAATGCTTGATTTTAATGATGTAATAGGCAAACGTTACGTTGTTAGATGATGGTCGCCTCGTCCACGAACCAATATGAAGGAAAACCAGTTATATGATTCATTTTTTACCGATCGAATATATTCCAGTTCCACCAACATTTATGTAATGAACTAAATAAATTCTACAATTCTGATATACATCTTATTTTATTTTAGTTAGATAAAAAAACTTTAGGACTTTCTGGCGTAACACGTTATTTGAACGCGTATAAATAACTTGCTTTAATGCTGTATTGTGTAGAAGTAAAAATATAATAAATATACTTTTAATAATAGATTAACTTTAATTACAGATATACAAATGTATCTCGTCAATAATTATTGGAAATATTGAACAAGTAGATCTCCATCACGCTATAGAGCCCAGAACTTGGAAACCGAGGTTTTCAACCATAATTTGTGCGTTATATTACCAAATTTTGTCTTAAACCAGTTCCTATGCAAAGTGTCCTTTTTTTTTAATATTTAAAATTTAAATGTTAAAATGTGCTTGTAAAGTCCAATAAAAGTATAAAGTTAAAAATTCAAACTTCATCTTCAGTGTACAAAATTTACCTGTTTGCACAATGAGCCTTTTGTAAAGAGCAGTTTACCGGTTTAACCGCGAAAGCATAACAACAATAACAACATGGCATAACTTGATTCTGACCGGAGGTTTCATATCCGCGATGAGCCGAAGGAATTATTGTATTTATATTAGTCTCGGATACATGAACTCATTATGGGGAAATAACATTAAAATTTACATGCAATGTTTCCAATCTGGAAAGTGGAGATAAAAGTGTGTTGGCACTAGTTTCTCTGTGCCTACTCTATTAAACAAAAAACAAAAAAAAACAAATTGTTTGTTTGTGTTTTGGTATTGTGTAAATACCTATAGGCGCTTTGAATAACAGGGCTAATTGGAAAACACAAACATACTTGTCTTTTATTATTTTGGAACTTTTTGTCCGGGCTAAGGTCTGGAACAGCTGAATCGATTTTAAAACTAGGTCTAATACTAAAGAAAACGAAAGATAGATGGGGTAACATATAGGCTACTTTTTGTCCCGAAATTTCCTCACGATCGAGATTTACGCAGAAAAATCGCGTTAGTCGTGCGCGCGTACTGTCTCCTACTTAGATAGACATGAAATAACTTAACATTTTTCTAATACAACAACAACAATTTTTTAAGCAATATCAAATAAAATCTAAACAGAGATTACAATTTATTGAATGCATAACAGTATAGATAACCATATCAAAATCTATTTTTACTAAATACACATAAATAGTATCAAAAAAATGTTCGTTACTTTAAGCAGCCGAAGCTAACGAGACTAGCATTAAATAAACCTTAATAATGGAGAGTTAGATCGATTGATCGACTGTAGACAGCTTCCTTTCATTTACTTATTATTGTTTAAAAAAATGAGTTGTACAAAAAAAGTACTGTGACTTTTGTTACGTAATTTACTTCTGCTGAACATACAAACATAAATGATATATACAAGTGCGCGTCGTGGTGCAGGGTCACGAGCGTGTGACCGTAAACACGATTGTGGATTGGAATCCCACACGGGGGAATGAAATATTTACTTTTTTCATTTTCTCGCTCTGGTAACGAAGCAAAGGGAGTGTCTTAACAGTAGGCTCCCTCTGCTATGTACGGGGTATAGCTTTTTTTTAACATAACATTGTATTCATTGGCTTCCATTAAATTGTTAAAACTTTAAAACATTTAATAGAATATTAAAATATTTTAACTACCTTTACAATACTAAAATATTGTAGTACATGCATAAATATATATAAATGGTAAAAGAAATCATAAATGTAAATTACCGGTATATTTCTGATAGTTTAGTTTTAGTTCATTTATTATTTAGGAAAGTAACTTGTTGATAAGGAAACTAAATATTTGAATGGTATTTACAAAAAAATATATATACTTTAATAATTTATAATACATATAGTATCAATTATATTTAGTTTTAAAGACAATGACGAAACTAATTATTTATGTATATGACTGTACATCTAAAAAGGTACAACTTTCGTGATATTATTTATTACTTACTCCAAATGATAACTATCATTTTTACCTAAACTAGATAAAAATTACCTATATAAAGAAACAAGAAGCAGGTCTATACATTTTTTTTAACTTTTGAATCGTAATCTTCCGAAATGTACAAGTTTAGAAAATTGCATTTAAATTTCATGGTCGTGAAAAATATAGTTCTACCGCGAAGTTACGGAGTGATTGATATAAAGCTAACCTGAGAACATTCATGTAGTATGTGCCTAATGCTTTTATAGGATGTATAGTTTAAAAGGTTTTAAGTAAAGAACAACGCAAGAGAGAGCAAAATGATTTTCAAAGTTTTTGATGAATTAGAAAAAATATGACTCAGAATATTTATTGTTAATATAAGAGACTTAGTCGTGTTAAGGTATAAGAGGAATAAATTAAAAATAAACTTCGTACTTTTCATATTTTTTATTTTAATTTGGAAATTAACAAGTATTCTATTTGCTGATTGGAAAATCGACTGGTTGTGGGTTCAATCCCCACTCGAGGAAGTGAAATATTTATTTACATTTTCACTTCTTAGCTCTGGTCTCGAGGCAAATCGCGGCGTTGAGTTCCGTCACTCAGCACGCAATGCCTCCAAAATTCGGAGAAAAGTGGGGAACGGAGTGTCTTAACACTAGATTTCCTCTGCCTACCCTGCTGTATGCGAGATACAGTGTGAAGCTGATTATTATTAATATGGGTTTTATAGAAAAAAATATACATGTATTTTCTTTCTGATCCGGAATTATGAGAGGCCTGAGCCTCAAGTCGATTATGCGCTTATAAGCTCAATGCCTTTATAACTACCACAATCTTGAACGCTGCCCTTTCCGTTGTAAACAGGGGTAATGAAATTCAGCCGCTACTGGAGTGGCATTTTTCCAGTGTCAAAAATATGGTTAAAAAGATCAGTAAGCATGAGCACACTAAGAGAGCCCAACGATTTCCAAGCTTCGATCGGACTATCGTCAGGTCCCACTACTTTTCCGTTCTTCATGCGTCGAAGGCAATTACGGGTTTTGTCAAGGGTTATTGGGGCAATCAGTCCGAGGTTAGGAGGTGGATCTTGAGAAAGACTATACGGGTGCGGTGTGTTCAGCAGCTCCCGGAAAGAGCTTTTCGATCATTTTTCACAGAAGCATGATGACAGAGCAGCGTGCCCTGGAAATCTATGACGCAATGAAATTTTGCGGTATCTTACGTCATTTTATCCCGGACACGTGCCAGTTTATAAATAAGCTTCTGCCCCTCCACAGTTTCAAGTTTATCATATAGTGGTGATAAAATCTCACTGCGGTCTCTGGCTGTTTCGCTGGCACGTTTTGCTACTATGTACTCCAGTCTGTCTTCAGGCGAGTTAGATTGCTGCCACTCCTTAAAGGCAACCTTCTTTTCATAGATCATCTCCTGCACCGGTCCATTTAGCAACCACCACTTGATCCGACTACGTTTCTAGTTATTGATTGTATAATTATTGCTTTAATTATTTCTAATTAATATAAATACGTGTTTTTCCTACCTACTTGTGACTATATATGGTATATGCGCATTATTTTTAACGTCGGTAAAGTTGCGTAACAAACTTGAACCCACGATATTCAACTTCACGAGATTTTAAAAGTATTGAATAAACGCTTTAGACGCCTAATTTTTTTTATAAATATGTTTTCTAGAGTGTTAATGTTGTTAATGTATGTTAACTAATCAAAAGAATAAAGAATAAAACTATCTTTTTGGACCAACTCATAAAAGTGCGAGTATTTCGGAAGCTAGAACTCCGAAAGTTCTTTTTGCCAAACACAGTCACATATACATATATGATTAGCTGCTATCTCCACTAGTTATAATATTAAAAAAATATTATTTTCATTTTTTTCTTCATTTAAAATTAAATTGCTATATAAAAAATACAAACTATTTGTAATATAAATATAAAGTTTTTTCACGAACGTGTTAATTTAATTAACTAAAAAACTTTATGATAAAAAAATCTTGAAAAAGTTGTAGAACTATAACAAAAATATAATATTTAAAATCCCTAAATAAATTAAATTAAATTAGCTTCACGCTATATCCCGCACACAGCAGGGTAGGCAGAGGGAACCTAGTGTTAAGACACTCCGTTCCCCACTTTCTGCCGAATTTCGGAGGCATTGCGTGTTGAGTGGCAGAACTCAACGCCGCGCTTTGCCTCGACACCAGAGCGAAGAAATGAAAATATAAATTTAAGTAAATATTTCATCTCCTCGAGTGGGGATCGAACCCACAACCAGTCGGTTTTACAGTCACACTTTGTACCACTGCGCCACGACTGGCCTCAAATCCCTAACTATGTTTATATCGAAACAATATGCAAAATATTTGTTTACTTTTTATATTTTGTTATGAAAAAAGAGTCAGAGTTAAATTAGCCCAATTGTTTACATCATATTTTTAAATTTGGGTCACAAAAATACTTTATTGTTAAGTAACCAAAGGGACCCTAGAAAAATGTTTGCTTCTCAACTTTAATATAATGTACATAAATAATTACTGTTGATAACTCAAATATTATGTAAATGACGGATTTTTTCTAAATAATACATAAAATTAACAATAATAAAATGCTATTATGGTAAATGTTTCAACCAAAAAAAAAATGTGTATCACAATTAAAAGTAATTTAAAATATGTTCACTATTTGCATACAATGGCTGCCTTTATGAACTTGAGTCAACTTTCATTACCAATTTAAAGTTAAGTTGCTACTTTATAGTTCTATGTCATTATATAAAATGTAAGATAAACTTTAATTAGTAAGTTTATACAGCTATATATTTGAAATAAATATGTTTAAACTAGCACAGTCATAAAATTACGGAAAAATTAATAAAAATATATTTCCAAGCGGAAAATTTTCTTCAATGATCACTATCAAAGTTCAGTTTTTTATTTACAAAATAAACTAAAATTGTTTAAAGTACTACTGTCAACATTTTATTTGGCATTATTTTGATTAAATTCTTGTTTAATCATACAGGTACAAAGGTTTAATTTTTATTTTATTTTTTATTTATTATGCCGCATAAGTACACGATAGGCAGAGAGAGTCTAGAGTTATTATCTGGGCGATAATAGCTCGAGCCTAGCCTATACGAAAGTAACAAGCACTGCCTAATTGTCGATTTCGATTGCAAGTTGAATGACAGAATTCAACATTGAACTTGTGGGGCATAGGAAGCGGAGGGAGGGAGTGGGCCATGCCCACTCAAGAATGGGCACGGCTGCTGGTGCCCACTCCAGAAATTTTACTAACAAATTTGTCCCAAAAAATTAAAAAAACAATGTTTATACATACATATAATGTTCAAAAGTAAAATCCAGGAAAAAAAAATATGCCTATAGTAACATTTATATTTGAAATGTCTGCAGTACCTGTGCTCTTAAATTTATTATAGTAATAAGCATTTTAATACTATAAAAGTAAACTCAAGTTTGAGAACAAGTAGGCTTTTGAATGTTTTTATACATTACATATATTTAAACATTATTGTTAAAAATTAAGAATATAATTTTTGGTGTTTATCTGAACAGAAGCATTATTAGATCTACAATTAGATTTTTAAATGTTTATAAATGTGCACATTATTAATGTGCAATTTTATAAAATTTTATAAAAATTAAAAAATCATGTTAAAATTGATGGAATTGATAAATTTAAATCATAATTATTTACATTAAGAGGTCAGTTGTGGTGCAGTGGCACAAAGTGTGACTGTAAAACCGACTGATTGTGGGTCGAACCCCACTCGAGGAGATGTATGTATTTACTTGCATTTATATTTCCATTTCTTCGCTGTGGTGTGGAAGCTAAGCGCCGAGTTGAGTTCTGCCACTTAACACGCAATGCCTCCAGAATTCGCCAGAAAGTGGGGAATGGAGTGTCTTAACACTAGGTTCCCTCTGCCTACCCTGCTGTGTGCGGGATACAGGGTGAAGCTGATTTATTTATTTACATTACATTATTAACATCCATAAATCCATAGATATTTTTTGTTACTTAATATAGTATATTAAGCTCCATCAACTTTGACCAATAAAATAACTTTTTTAGATTTCACTTCATGAATGGGGTATAGATATGTGAAATGCTGAACTTTAACTTGTTACAAAAGCAAGGAAATGAAAATAATTCCCTGATCAGATAACAAGACAAAGCAGTGCTGTGTGTATAGTCAGAGGTTGTGCTTGTGCAGTTTATGGGCCTATTCTTATTACCAAATGTTCTTGACATAAATTTCAATTTTAAACATAGATGTACACACATGAAGCTCATTATATGGTGGCTCAGCAAAAAGTCACAACAGTAAATGCAATTTGTGATACCCATACCCACTCAGGGGAGTGAATATATTTTATTTATTTTTATTTCTCCTTAATTTCATCACTGAATTCAAAATATCTCAAAAATAGTTACCCTATTATATTCGCATAGGGAATGGAATGTCTTAACACTAGATTCCCTTCTTTTTTATGGGGTAATACAGCAGAAACTTAAAGATAAATATCACTACAAATGAAAATTTAAATTCAGTATCAATCATTCAATGTTCTCTAGCTTATGAAGCTCTAGTTTTAAGTGTTTTTTAGCTGCATACTGAGATACATATTGGCATTTGTCTTGTTACCAGAACAAGGAAATGAATGTAATTATTTTCACAGAAGGGGAAAATTGCTACCATGACACTCACTTTACTTCTTTTTTCTATCTTAATAGTAGCATTAATAAATAACTTACCCCTCAATTAATGTTGTATGTTGTATAAGCCACAAATCACATAGTGTTCTTGCTATAAGGGATAGAGCTATCAGTGCCATAAATCCATTCTCTTTACTCCATAATGTAGGGAACATAATAGACCATAGTACTTTTAATTCAGCAATGAACCTTGCATCAACTTGTGCTTTTGGTTCTTTTTTATTTTTATCTGTTATCATGTATTGAACTCTTTCTTCAGGAGATAGCTGGCCAGATTTAACATTTTTTGGTCTGAAAATGTAATAATTTTAGAATATAAACTAATTAAATTTTAATTTATAATTTTTATACATGTTATTATATTATCAAAAAACAACAGCAATGAAAAAAGCAAAGGGTAATTGGTATACCTTGAGTTTAAGTAATTTCTCAATATCCAAGCACTTAAAGCTGCGGAAGCAGCAATTCCTAGTTTTACATCTGTCCTTGAAGTTATTTTACTCAAATTCGGCGCCATAGTAAATGTAATTTAAATTATAAATTAAAAGCACTAGTCCTATATCGATATTTATCGTGACATTATATCACAATAACACGTGACGATAATTAAACGATTCACTTATATGAAAGCTAGCATAGATGATGATTTGCAATTAAGTTTTAAAATAATTAAACCAAAACGAAATTATGTTAATAATATATTAACCGCAAAACCACCAAGGCAGCAACTACGAACAACTGCGTATCACTAAACAAAAGTACTGAAGATTTGAAGAGCTAAAGGTGGTTGCCAAAATGCCAACTGTCAAATGAGAACGTCAAACGAATAATGACAATTTACCAGTGCTGCCAGATTGTTAAAGCTGTGAGATGTAAGTTTGGATATTATAATACAACGTGCATTATAATTGAAGTGGCATCTATTTGCTTGAAAAAAGGAAATTGCTAAAAATGAGTTAATAAGGACAATGTCAATTAGTGTCGCAATGATAAACATCTGAAGTGATTAGTCAATGTAAATGTAAAGTAAATGATTAGTGTCCGACCGAAACAAGGTTTTCATTTGAATCCGAAACCGAAGAAGAACTTTTAAGAATACAGTGTAATTTAAGACTAACTAAAATAGTCGATAGAAGTGGTCATTGCCAACAATTTTCTTGTTATCCTAAATTTCATAGTCCTTATTTTTACCATTTTCGAGATATAAGCTAAACAAAATATTTTTAAGGAATAATATAAAATAAGCATGTTTTATATTGCATGTCTGTAGTTTTACTATTTTCAAGATGTAGACCATAATTTTTTTTACTAAATATTACCAATTAAGTGATATTTCAACTATTTTTGATATATTTGATCGAGAACCTGAATTTAATAAAATTCTTATCTGTTCCATCTATTTTTGGCTATCCAATAAATAAATGGTTTTCAAAATTAAAGTATTTTTAGGACGTAGATACTCCACTATGGAAGTCTTTCCACGCAAAATTTATATGCATATGCATAAATAATTTTATTTTTATAATTTGAAATTAGTAAACTGATTTTATAACTCATGGGTCACAATATTTAGCAGAGTGACGCCTAACAACTTACTCGTAGTTACACTTTGACACAAAATCAATCCGTGAGTTAATCTATTAGAAATATATCTAATATTCAGGACTACAGCTTCAGATTAGATCCATTCATCTACTCTAAAAGCTAATAAACATTATTCTCCCTAATTGCAATTGCCATTTTTCATATAAAATCATTATCTTCAACAAGCGTAATTGCCTTCTTTTACCATTTTGCTAGCAATGACGTTGCTACCAATGATGAATTTTTATAAAACGTATTGAAACGTTATCAAATAAGGGGAATGCAATTTAAAACTTATCTTTGCGTAACTAAAGATCCCGTGGCAGCCGATGCACCAAACAAACAGTACGTTAGATGACGTTCTCTCGTGGCAATATTTAAAACAGAAACTTGAGTGATAAATGACATTAAATTTATATATTTTTTATTATCTCTCTTCCATAAATATGTTAATGTAATAAGAATAATGTCTAAAGAAATTGCAAAAACAAACACAACAAAAAAAATTAATATATTGGTTGCTAACCACTTTACAGATCAAATTTCTTGCACGTAACCACTCCGCATCACCCGTAATCGTACATATACGTGACGTCACGCAGCGGCGAGCTAAGGAACGCTTTAACTTTGAAAAATTCTGATCAGATTTTGATTAAATTCGAATCCGATTTGCTTTAAATGCAGTACTTATTATAGTAAAATTTTGATGTGTTGGTGTGACTTAATAAATTATTTTACAAAAGAAAACCAACTTCTCTAATTTCAACCGGTTCCCATAATCAGAATCTAACTAGACTTTTAGCAAACTATCATTGAAGTGCATGGATTGGTGTATAACAATAAAAAAAGTGAATATGTAGTCTTCAAGTCCGGGAACAGACTACCGGAAAATATACCATCAATTAAGCTTAACGGGAAAAATCTTGTTAGAGTAAACTAATTCAAGTATCTGGGCCTCATTGTCACAAAAGACCAAAAGGATGACTTAGATGTTGAGCGAGAACGCAGGGCTACTATACTTCTTTTTTACGAGCAATCTGTGGGTCAACTATACCCAGAGGTCGTATAGCGCGTTGCGTTTTCAATACAATCGCCGACAGTGGGGACTGTCCGCTGATCCGGCATATGTGTACCGTAACTAAGTCCCTATTAACTTTTAAGTACTAACACTAGATATTACCCTTTACTGTATTTTACAAACATTTTTGGATAATTGATTGTCCGATTAATAAACATTTTTATTTATTTTTGTAATCCCGGGTAAATGCCAGTTTCTATATGAGCTTCTGCCTCTTTCAGTTTATATAGTGGTGATAAACTCTCACTGAAGGCTCTGGCTACAGGCTTTTTTACTGGCACGTTTCCCTACTGTGTACTCCGGTCTATCTTCAGGAGAGTTGGTTTGCTGCCATTCCTTTCACGAATCAATCTGCATCTTGTCATTCCACCACCAAGTATTCCACATCCCTGTAGATGATGCGTCCTCTTTTAGAAACGCTAAGAACTTGCGTACCCGCCGCAGTGATTGGCGGCTGAGCTCGATCCCAAGCCTACATTTCTCTGCTACTATCCATGACAAAAAGAAAATATTTGAAAATAAATGAAGTAAAGTTTAGATACGGTTTCAATACATTGCTCGATCAACGATGAATTAAGATGCTTGACTATTTTAAATTTTAATATACGAGTAGATACACTTTGTATGCTAATGAATTTAGGAGTTTAAGCTTTAATTATTTAGCGTAGTGCAGCAAAGTATGGGACATTATGGTAAATTTTACATTATTTGAGTTTATTACTAGTGATTATTTCTTATTTTTGTTTAAAATATATAAAAATAATATCTCATATAATAAAAAAAACATTATATTAAAACAATTTAATAGTATATGTGGTGAATATTTTACTTTTGATTTCAAATGTTTATTGACGTTAGACTAAACTGATTCATAAAGAAGCTGTTTAATAATTTAGTAAATATATTTTCATTTACTATTTCCCTGAAAATACCCACTTAACTCTACATATAAGAGGCTTGAAAAATTACAAATTTTGTCAAATTCCGAAAATATTGAAAAAAATCGGAATCCCGGGGTTTCTCACAGTCAGTATGGATAATACCGGTTTTGCTTGAATGGCGACATTGCGACTTAGTGCGCATGTTTATACTAATTAAAAATTGATGCAGGTTCTGATGTTCGTTTTAGAATTAAATATTGATTATAGTACTCATTATTTTGTACTTCCGTTGTCCACTGGGAAATGTTCCTGGTTTCACACCTTTCCCAAGTGAAAATAGAGTGTCTTAACATTGGGTTCCCTCTGCTCATCCTGCCTTGTGCGAGATATTTATATATTGTTAAATAAAAAAAATATATTTTATTAAAATGTTTTAATTGTTATATACTGTGAACTTAATATCTGTTGGATTCAGAGAGTATATTATAAGGATAAATTACAAATAATATTTACAACTTACAATTAATAGATAGACTAGCTTATATAGGAATCAGGTAACAGTCTATTTACAAAACTAAAAACTAGCACTTAGTCAACCTCTTCCACAGTGGGGCCAGTGTGCGTTCCGGAGCGCTGCTGGTGCGCGCCAGGCGTTGAACCCGCACCGTGCATCTTGCTCATAACAGGTGAGCATACTCGTTGCACTTCTTTCAATCTGTGCTCGTACTCTTCTTTCTCGGCTAAGGTGTTGTTATCGAGCCACTTCAGCGCTTCGTCGCATTCTCTGCGGGCAGAGTCCTTATCCTGCTCGCTCAGCTTGTCACCGGCCTCGTCCAGTGTCTGCTTGACGCTAAACACGTACGATTCTAGCTGATTGCGAGCAGATACTCGTTCTCTCTGGCGATTGTCCTCCTCCTTGTAGCGCTCGGCCTCCGCCAGCATGCGATCGATCTCTGCCTGTGACAATCTCCCTTTGTCGTTCTTGATGACGATGTTCTTGCTGCGACCGGTGCTATTCTCCTTGGCAGAAACGTTTAGAATGCCATTCGCGTCGAGATCGAACGTGACATCGATTTTGGGCACACCGCGAGGAGCGGGCGGGATACCGGTGAGGTCAAAGCGCCCAAGTAAGTTGTTGTCTTTGGTCATTGCTCGCTCGCCCTCGTACACCTGGATAGTGACAGCGGGCTGGTTGTCTGAATACGTCGTAAATGTTTGGGATTGCCTGCAAGGTATTTTGGCGTTCCTTTCAATGATATTCGTCATGACGCCTCCAGCCGTCTCGATGCCGAGAGACAACGGTGCCACATCCACTAGTAATACATCTTGAATTTTGCTATGTTGTTCGCCACTTAATATAGCAGCTTGTACCGCAGCCCCATAAGCTACCGCCTCGTCTGGATTGATGGAGAAGTTCAGTTTCTTGCCACAAAAGAAGTTTTGTAGCATGCTTTGTATCTTGGGAATTCGAGTGGAACCACCGACGAGTACGACATCATGGATGGCGCTCTTATCCATCTTGGCATCCTTTAAAGCTTTCTCCACTGGCTCAAGAGTACTACGGAACAGGTCAGAATTTAATTCTTCAAATCGAGCTCTTGAGACTCTCGTGTAGAAATCAATTCCTTCGTAGAGCGCGTCTATCTCTATAGTTGCTTCCGTGCTCGATGACAATGTGCGTTTTGCTCGTTCAGCAGCAGTGCGTAGCCGACGTAGAGCTCTTGAGTTGTCACGGATGTCTTTCTTATATTTGCGCTTAAATTCGTCAGCTAAGTGATTGACAAGTCTGTTGTCAAAGTCTTCGCCTCCGAGATGCGTGTCGCCGGCAGTAGCTTTCACCTCAAATAGCGACCCCTCATCGATTGTAAGAATAGAAACGTCGAATGTGCCCCCGCCGAGATCAAATATTAATACGTTTCGTTCCCCTTTAAGGTTTTTGTCAAGACCGTACGCCAGTGCGGCAGCTGTAGGTTCGTTGATAATTCGAAGGACGTTGAGGCCAGCGATAGCTCCCGCATCTTTAGTGGCCTGGCGTTGAGAGTCGTTGAAGTAAGCGGGTACAGTGATGACTGCATCACGCACTTGTGTTCCCAGATAAGCCTCCGCTATTTCTTTCATCTTTGTAAGAACCATACTACTGATTTCTTCGGGGGCGAATTTTTTCGCCCCTCCTTTGAAATCAACTTGGATCTTAGGTTTTCCGCATTCATTGATAACCTTAAAGGGCCAGTGTTGCATGTCCTGTTGAATCTTGGGGTCGTCAAACTTGCGGCCGATCAATCGCTTTGCATCAAACACTGTATTGTTAGGATTGAGAGCGACCTGGTTCTTTGCTGCATCGCCGATGAGTCGCTCTGTGTCCGTGAATGCGACATATGAAGGAGTAGTCCGATTGCCCTGGTCGTTAGCAATGATCTCCACGTTTCCATGTTGCCATACTCCGACACAAGAATATGTGGTACCCAAATCAATTCCAATCGCAGGCATATTGATAAAAACCTTCTCAATTATAATTAGAACTATACACTGTTACAACTGTTCAATAAAATTCACTTGAAATTTACAACGAGCTCAGTTGTTATTTTCGCTTTAGCTTTTCAAATAATGCTTCCGTTGCCGCCTTTTCGAGTTGCTTATATAGTCCCACGGAGGTAACGAATCAAATTCAAGAAATTTCTCGAAAAATCTTACAACGGCCAATCACAGAAACGCAGGGGTAGAATAATCTAGCAAAATAATTTAAACAACCAATACAATTATTCCAAGCAAAATGAGTAGCATAGCAATATATTTACTATACGATAAAATGTATGTGTGCGACAAGGTAAGTAACATTGCGTCATTTTTCAACCAATGAACTTCGAGTTTTCCAGAAATTGCGCTAAAGTGGGGTTATGAAGTTTGGTGTTACCGCATCAGTAAAATTTCCCTGTTGAGTGGGTTTTTACGCCAAGACATGATTTATAAATTATATTATTTAATAGAATTATCATGGTTTCCTTTTCAAAATACGTTTGGTACCTGCTACAGATACAAATTTATTTATTGGTAATTAATTTATTTACTAGATCTTGAATTTTCTAAATATTTATTTATTATATTAATAGTTATTTATTTTCAATTCTTACTCTTTGGAAGCATGACACATGTTTCCAAAGAATAAGAACAGTTAAATGATTTGGCTTAAATTAGTAATTATAAACCTGAATAATTGAGCTATAGTAAATAAGTATAAATCCATTAAAAATATGCTATTATTTATTTAAATGTTGAATGAAATAAGTTACTGATAATTTTTTCAATCGTATCTACATTGAAATTGGAAATTTAAATCAATATTTGTATAGTTTTTACTTTTTATTTTAAATTATTACACCGGAAAGATTAAAATGGATTGTCTTTTAAATAATTATTCCAGTTAAAAATATATATTATTATTTAGCACATAATATATACATAAATTATACTTTTGTATTTGTTGAAAGAGGAAAATTAGCATTTACACTGGTAACATTATAAATGCACCAATTCAACGCAGCGTTACGTGGAATGCTCTCGAAACGCATTTGCTGAGTATTGATCGTGCTATGTGAAACAGCATTATGTATATCTTCTTCGCTCACATCATAGTCCAAGAGCCAATGTAGCTTATTCTTTATTAATTATTTTATAATTTTGTATGTAGCTATGCATCATTTGTTCGTATTATTATTATTACACACAATACGCACAAGCTACTATCCTAATGTAGCTCGCTATTTAATAAAATTTTGTAGTTTTTAGCTTCTTATCTTTTTACACATTAACCTCTCTACATATTAAGAAGATTAAAGTATTGTATTATTATATTTGTATCTATGTGTCTATTGGCTTACAAGCGAGAACTGTTTTGAACATGTAGTATAGAAAAGGGTCAATATTATTAATAATGGAGGTTGCTAGTATTAAAACAACCTCCCTAGATAAATAAATAGTTCTTGAAATTAGCGTGAACAACCATACAAAATTCTTCAACGAAAAACCTATATTACATAATATTATTTATATGTTTCATATTGCGATGGGTGTCCTAACGTTGGCTATCTAATATTTAGGCGTATTGCATATACTCAAGAAGAAAAGAAAGTAGAAAATCTAAAACCAAAATCTAGATGACTCTACAGTCATCTACTGCTATTATAATTTCAGGGTACAACACTTCGACTCCCGTACTATACAACTCTATCTTTTAATTAAATGATTATGATGCAACTAAACTGTTTGCCATATCCGCAATATGACAAATTTTACAGAAGCATTTAATAATAGATTTATACAGGTTGGAAGCACTTTCGCTCTTTTTTTGCATTTGCAGCAACATATAGGGTAAAATATGTCAAATACTTAAAGAAGTTAATCAAGATACCTCAATAACTTAGATGTAGGATTTTTTTTTCATTTCATGTTGTTAATCCATACTGTGTTTCGTGTGACTGAGTTATGAATATATAAGAATAACGTAAACACATTCTACTACAAAAATATTTCTAAGCATTGCCGATCTGTCGCTTTTCATTCTCATAAAAACCGCAATTCAATATCGTCTACCTTCGACTCGATTTCGTCAATGATATGTGTATGAAAATTATTATTTTATTTACTTCTATTACAATGTATTATAATATTCAGTATCTCCAATAAAATTATGTTTAATTTTTTTATGTTGTTAAGAACTGAGCGGGTGGCTCTTCGACTATAATTTCAGTGGAATATTCCAGAAATTGTAACCTGTCTCTTTTAGTCTTATAGCTGTATCTCTTTTCAACAGACAAAGAAAATTCTAGAAGGGTTATGCTCCTAAATTCCAAAAGCAGTCAACTCTGCGCAGATCGTATTCAATTTGTGGACTCTTTCATTTGTACGGGTTGTAGCTGCTGGGGCGTATCAAGTGATCACTATAAAAGCCTTGTTCCCAGCGATTTTGCACGATACCTTTTCCTATAGTGTAGTGTTGAGGGTCGGATATAACGATATGTATTTTAGGATATTTATAATTTAGATTTAGGCTGAGGCTATTTACTTACTTTAATGTAGTATTAAGCTTATATTACATATTTATAATATGTCTGGGGAATTGAAGTTTATTACGAGAAGTGGCAAGTTCCGTTAGAATCTAAAATGGCAGAGTCATCGCCCGGTTGACGCGTAGATCCTTGATTGACCTGAAAATCAATTCAAGAGAAAGACCAAGGATAAAACATAAGGTGGGTACTATTTGATTGCATTTTCTAGGTACCACTAAATTTATATTCAACTTAATCATTGAAGTAGTCTTATTGCGTTGTAGTTTTGACCTTGAAATAATTGCCATTTTGTAAGTTGACATAACAGGTAATTTAAAAGCATAGATTTCAAAGTAAAATATTACCTTCTAAGCAATAGCAAAGTCATTTTAATGTAATGGATTGTGACATTGTATCCTTATTTAAAAATGTAACAATAACAATCGGTATTATGTAGATTCCAGTTACATTAGTCATTAAACTATAGATATGGGGAATCCATATCTACCTCCTCTTTAGAACAAATTATTACAATTTTAATAATTTCTCCATATGGTTCAGCAACGCTTTAAAAAAATTAGTACCTATAACATTATGGTCTTCTAAGAACTATAAAAAATATAAAAGTAGCTATAAAAAGTAGATATAAAGGCCACCGCTTGCATAACAAAACAAATTTTGTTATTTATTGAAGACTTGAAATCTTACAACTACAGCTTAAAATCGTAACGAAAGAATTTTAAAATGTGGGTACGTCTAGGTAGAGTTGAGCTTTTGGAGGATTTCGGAAAGTTGTATGTTAACCAGAAAAATTATTTCTTAAATAGTTTTTTCATCCAATTCAATAGAGGTTCAGTAAAGGGGCAATATTATGTCGCAACTTTTCATTAAATATAGCAAATTGAGGATGCGTAAGTTATGCTTACTTACTTTTTTTTGTTGAAAATTTAATTGGTTTTAAAATACTTTTAAGTTAAAATAAAATAAGCAATAGATAAAATAATACATAAGATAAAACTGTGATTAGTGAAGTAATTTTGATAGAAAATATATAATAGTTAGTTCATATATATTTAATATACCTTTAAAGGAAAAAAAAAATGTTACACTTAGGAAAGAAAAATACTTAATACCGGGAAACTGACCAGGTTTGAGTCCCGCTACATAAAAAAAAATATACTTTTTGTCTAGATAAGTAAAGAATTTAATTTCCCTATAAAGAACCAAAAATGCGCAGCAATAAAGTATTTAAATGTAATAACGTAGTAAATGTTTATTTAATGTAATAAAATTGTGATGCAAATATTTGATTACATCTATCTACAACTTTATTGAAAAACTAAAATAAAATAAAAAATAAAACTACAAAACGCTTAAGGATAAATAACTATCAAATATATTGGGTATAAACTATAAACGTTCGAAATTTTATTATTTCCAAAAGTATATAGATAATAAAACAAAAATTGTGTTGTTAAGGATTCATATTTGAATTTCAAAAATACTATTAGATACTTCTAATAATAATAAATATTTAATTATATCAGAAATATAAAGTAGATTTATCTTAGATTACGATAATTAATCACAAAACAAGCTTACTTACATATTGTACTTACCTGAGAAATCAGGTATACATTTTTATGTAAGTATACATAATGATAATTTTTGGATGGTTTTAAAGCTTCAACTTTTCTCATATTTTATCCTTCAGTACAAAATATAAATTAAATTTAGCTAAGCTCGTACTGAAGCCCTCCCAAGTAGTAACTATGTGGGAGATAAAATATTTATAATAAGCTTATTTCGATATTTGGAAAAGAAATGCCTTCAGCTGCATCACATGCAGAACCATCAGTTCTTTAATAATCAAAAACATAATTTATAAAATTACCAAAGCCCAAATTAAAATAAAATCTTTTGAATCCCAAATCTAACATCTATAACTCAAGAAAACAAACATCGTAATATGGTAACAATTGATTTGCGAAATGCAAGTTCCTCAAAATACGATATAATGTATTGCTGCTTTTATGGCATAGTTTCAATATGGAAACTAACACTAATAGGACAAATATAAGAAGTATAAAACACGTAAATAAATAATTTTATCGTAAAAAAAATTGAATAAAGAGAAAAGGAAAAAAGAAGAAACCTTAAGAAATTACCTTAACAACAACGACGTCAATATGATATAATAGTAATTTGTTACATAAACAATTTTTTTTTCAAACTGGAGTAAAAACATTAAATTTATATTATAACTATAAAACCGGACAAGCGCGAGTCGGTCTCGCCCACTGTAGTTTCTGTACAAAAATTGGAGTTCTCAAGCTTGTCTGAAATTCAAGCTTCGCTTAGCTAGAGCCCTTTCATCTAATAGCTCATTTAAACTCTCTGCTTCAATACCGAATTTTACGTATAAGGCTATTATTTTTAATATTTAACTACATTTTTCATAAACTAGTGTACTACCTTGTAGATGCTCGCTGCTATATAATTCTAGGTCAAACGGAATTGTTCCCTATTCATTTTGTTTCCCTTTATAGGGTCGAAATACGCGTTTTTTGCTACATAAACTGCCATATTTTTTTTTTTTAAGTAAATGTATAAATAAGATTTTTTTAGGAAATCCTGAAACCATAGATCTAAGTATATAGTTTGAATTTCTACACGATATATCCAAACGTTTCTTAGATTAGAAGCTCTTGACAGATACTTCTGTTATGTGATCTTTTTATGCTTTTCTAGTATTAGTACAAAAAAAATACTTTCGATTAATATCACTAATATTTTTTTTTACTCTATTCAGACTTAGAATAGGTAAGGTAGGTAAAATAAATAAAAGTAGATACAGATTATTTTACTATTATTCAAAAGGTGTTCCGAAACCAAAAAAATATTTAAGATTTACTATTACTAAGTAGTAAAAGCATTTATGAACTAAGTATATAAGATTTAGTAAAAAAAATTTTTTTATTATTTTTTATATTGTTACTTATTTATTAGTAGAAATTTATTTAAATATTAGGCAGGTTACAATTTTCAAAAAGTAACATTGGTTTACGGTAAAAAGTTTAAAAATGTAATTTTCAATTTAGTTTAAAGATATATTTTTTTTATAATTGGTAATAAAATCATTATTTTAATTTTAATTATTAATATTACTTATACGAGATGAACACTTCGTAGTACGTACATAGTATTTTTTTTATTATATTTTTTCCTTGCACTACAAACTATGGTTCGTGTCTTTTGTTATATAATTTTTTTTTTAAATTATTCACAAATTTAAATCTTGCTCCAAATATTACTTTAGACTAGTGTGATAATATAAATACAGTTTCTGCATTTATATAATATTCCCCTTAAGAGGCCAGACACTTTAATCTAAAACTACATTAATAAATTAGTGTATTTAGTATGTAAGTATTACATAATTAAAATAAATTTTAACTATGAATCACATTTTACATGAGATCTATAATATAAATTTATAAACTTTGGCATTTCTATTCTAGACTTTTACTTAATATTTATATAATTTATAAGATTAGTATTTTAATTCCTTTTTAATCGTTGGAGTACAGTGCATAGTACGTAATGAATTAGTTAAACTAAGTATATATATTACCAGTAACTTTTTAAAATGACGTATGTAACTAAACTCAAAACAATAGATTTAGTTTATTAAAATTTACTTGATGGTATTATAAATACGTTGACAACATACAGGGCAAAGAATAACAACAAAAACTTTAAAGTATTTATTTAGAAATCAAAAGAAATTTAAATACAGTTTTTGCCCAATAATTCTAATAACAAAATATAGTAAAAACGTAGTGAATCCAATTTTATGTGGAAGTCACGTAAAGTGTACAAATATTAATAGTAGGAATTAGTTACAAATTGCATACAAGCAAACTTTCTTATTAACATACTTTCTGTAATATTCTAATATGATTTTTTTTATTACATTATCGTAATTTCTATAAGGACTTTTGATTGTGTTGAATTAAAAAAAAAGGCCAATGTTGATATTTGATATTTATATAAGTATACATAAAGCTAATTATTACTTATACATATATATCTTTGTAACATTACATTATGTTCTTTTTACCTATGTAATGTACGTCTCATCATAATTTAAAAACTCTGTTAAATGTGCTGATGTTAGTGAATAACCTAATTTACTAAATCGGTTTACTACTTTCATAGACTAACGTGACCATACATACATGCATACATGCAGACAGACAAGGAATTAAAAAAATATTTTTCTTTCTATTATTCTTTTTAATTGTCCCTATATCCTTTTCAGTCAAAATTACTAAATGTACAAAAAAATGTACACAAATTTACTTTCAGAATAATTGCAATAAGACCTTAATGTACACAGACCGTTTTAAATTTATACTTGCTATGTCTCTTACACACTCACTGCAAATTATGCATCGATGTAACGCAAATGCAAATCTAGTTCATTTTAATCTTTAGAGGATCACGACTTAAAAACCACCCTTTCATACTATAAGCCCTGGTTTCGATATACGACTTATATAACGAACTAAATAACATTATCTTTTGTAATTAAATAACTGTGTTCCTTGAACTTCTCAAGAACATATAAAGGAATCTCTAAACATCACAAAGAAAATCATGCACAAAGAGAGTTAACTCTAGTCAAAATATTTAAAATGATTATCTTTGAACTATGTATGTATAAAAGCGTCTTAAAATCATTTTAAACAGGTAGCTATTGTTTAAGTTACGATTCTGAATAACCCAACGTAGATGCAAAGAAATTGGGCTGCCACAAGTTTTAGAACTGAAAACTTATTGGTTTTAGATGAAAACATCAGGGACGATTATTTTCAAAGCTATATTTAGAAGATTTATGTATATGATTATATATGAAAATATTTTTTCATGGTATTCTTGACCTTTACACATAGTACTACGTAAAAGTATCACTAAACACGTTTATTAAAATTCCTGTAACGATCTTAATCCCGTATGTTGCCATTGTGCCAATTTGGGAATATCCCTGTAGGTTCTTAAAAATTATCATGTTTTTTTCATGTTTGACATACTAAATTTAGTTTTATAAAGAATTTTTTAAATATTTACTGCCAGTTTACGCTTGTTCACTTAATGGATTAAAGCTACAAAATAAAATTCACTTAAATTGCAGCTAAATTACTCTTTATTATTTTTTAAATTAAAACAACCATAAACCTTAAAAGTATTAATTTATTACAATTTCGAAAAAATCAAGTCTATTATTAATCGAATGTGGATTGTAAAGTATGATATATATATATTCTTTTATTACCAATTTAAATTAAGAACATATTTAAAAACCACCTTCCAATACATTTGTGAAAAAATGTTACTTATAAATAATATAAATACAGTCAAATTGTGAATATCTATGTTTATTATAAAATAATAGTTACGACACATGACACACACACAGAGTACATGACAAAGTGAATTATTTTTACATGTAAATTTGCCTCAGAGAATATAATTATATAATACTAAAAAAAAATAACACAAAATATAATATGAATTGACTTACTTCATGAGAACGTAAACAACAAATTTATAGATATAAAAATTTTCTACAATTAGTGTAAAGGTAGATAATAAGGCCCAATACAGTGCAATTACGATTTAACGATACTGAAGGGAATAAAAAATATTCGTTACGTTGAGTAATTTGTTACCATGACGTTCATTATACAGAATTTAGGATGGTATACGATTCGTTTTAACAAGGTTAAAAAAATTTTGATCTCAGATTTTTTGGTTAACAGCCATTGCAAGCTTAAAACAACAGTGTCAAAGAGCAATGTTGGCATTACTGAACGCCAAACAATAATAACTGTCACATGCATTCTCCTATTGTGTAACATTATCTCTTTTTTACCGTACAACCTCCTTCGTGCTTTCTCCACACAACGTGACATTGGCGAAGTGATAAGTGCTCTACTGGCACGCTCGGAACGCCACGATCAAAGAACCAAACCAAACCATAAAAACTGTCTTACGGAAAATTTAACAAGTTTGAATCTGTCGAGAGAGAGAGATGAATTTAATATGAAATTAAATGTACTGAATTCATAGGATTCGTTATGTAAAGGTTATAAGTTAATGTAATTGGTTATAAAGCGATAAATAATATTGTTTTATATACTTTGAAAGATTAAAAATTAATTATAAAACTGTCTTGAACAAATGTATTCATAATATAAAGGTAAATATTTTGTATTTACTCTTACGAACAGTTTTAGGGAATTCCTAATGAAATAACCTATTTTAGACAATTTCGATTATTATAAAAACGATTATTTATTTACGACCTTTTTAGATTAATTAAACAGTTCATGAATATATTTAAAACTTTAAAAAATACAAATTTCTACGAATAAGAAAACAAATTAGCTTAAATTCCAAAAAGTAAAATAATCAAATAGATACATAATATTTACACTATACGAAAATAAGCTTTTTCTTTTTTTGTATTAGAAATTCCATTAAAAATATCAGGCAAGTTATATTTTTTAAATATTATGATGTTATAGTATATACTTATCAATAACAGAAAATAAATATCTGCCACTAATTAAAAATTATATTCAATTGAATAGAATGAAATCAATTAATGTTAAGTATTGGATGTATTATTTATTAAATTATAGCTCGAAAAACTTTTCAAAAATAAAGAAAGGTAAAAAAAGTTATAGTCAATTACAATTTTAAATTCTTACTTGAGAAGAAAAAATAAGCTTAAACAGAGTAAAATTACCTTCACGTAAAACAGTGTACAGAAAAGTGGTACTTTTTATAAACATAAAGGTAGGGGTTAGGATAGGGTTTTGTTTTTGGAGTATAGAGAAATGTTTAACAAAAATATGGCATGTGTATAATATAAATGTGAATCATCAAATTATCTTGGTATGTTACGTACATAGATTAGATAAAATTAGAAAAAAAATTAAGTGTTATACTCTACTAAGATACTCGCTCTCTTTTACGATAATTCCAGAAAAATATATTTTAAAAGCTATTTTTATTAACTCTACGTTAATGCAAATTGTAACCGGACAATATTGAATGTTTACATGCCATACTTGCATATAGGTGAATTACCTAATATAATACCATTCACAAAATCAAAATTAATGCGGAAATCCATGGTAAAAAGTGTACAAATCTTTGTATTAAATTATCTGTACAAGTGCTTTAAGTATTTATACAAACTAGGTGTTTATTATAAAAGCGCTTAATCAAAAAGTGGCAGGAGAAATAAACATCAGAAGATACGTTTAAGAATTTGATAATAAGTTCGTTGCTATCAGACATTAATACCATATTTATACCTAATTTTATAATAACCTACAACTACTACCTAAAATAATACTAAAACTTTAAACTAATTCTTCTTTTAGGATAAGAGATTTTTCTAAATAAAATTTAAACAAAAATCCAGGCAAAATATATTTTTTTTACTTTTTATCAACTTTTTATTATTATTATTATGTAAGCTGTTGTAATGAAAGTATATACTTACAAATATTAAATTATATTTACACTTTGGATTCTTTGACATTAGTATAATATGAGTACAAAAATCCAACTAATTAAAATGGAAATGCATGTGAACAAGCGTATCAAAATCATAAGAGGATAATATTTAATATGTACTTAAAAATTAACAATATTATAAAAAAAACACACTCAAGCCGTAGCTACAAAATACTCATGGAAGCTTAGGGACTTACCGTTTTTAATTATGCAATAGGCAAAAAATATTCCTATAATTTTCTTCTTCTCTTATATCCTTGCAATAAAATTCGAATGTATACACACTAAGTTAAATTTGTGCAATTTTAGGCGAATTGTTATTTTTACACGATTTGTATGTGAATTACAATAATTTAAAAAATACAATCCAAATATATTATTTTTTCAACTATGAGTAAAAATGTTAATATACTGATATAGGAAACAATAAACCGTATTATATTTTATTCAAAGGGTTATTTTATTACATTAAGGAACCATTTTTGCTAAAAATAAAGTAAATTATTTATATAGAAGTTATAACGTATTTATTATAGTTGGTTCCAAGGATTAATAATACGAATAATATTAGAACCAACTATCATCATTAACGCTAGTACGATGTGTAAATTATTGAATAATATTTAATTTAAAAGGTACAAATTAAAAGAAAATATCATACATATGGCATATAATTTCTTACATTAGCTTCATAAAAATATTTTGTAGTGTAGTGTGTGAAAATATTTTTATAGATATAAAATAGTTTTAATTATTTATCTTTTATATATTTATAACATGCTAAATGTTTTTCAATTCAATTTTCAATTCAGCAAAGTTGTACAATAAGCAATTTGCACGATAAAAACCGCTTTTGTGTAACTATACTATAACTATAATATGTAAATGAAGGCGTCATAAAAGTCCAATATTTATAGTACTTTTTTCCGATGCAATGCTTTTTATAAAAAAGTGTTTAGTGCATATTGTTAGTGCGTTGTGGTCTCACAAGATGTAACTTACATTATTTGAGAGCGCTTTTTGTAAATAATTTATTAACATGATAAATATCTAAAGGAATAAAATAATTTATTACAATAGAATTTTATTTACATTTTATTATTTACCTTAACTATTATAAAAATAATGAGTACTTTTGATAGAATTTAAATTAAGTAACAATTAAGGAACACATTAAATCTCTAAATGTTTTAGTATTCTGACAGAAAAATAATTATAAAAAGTTCATCTTCCAAAAGTTAAATAATTAAATAACTACATTGTTTGTTATAAAATCGTTACATAATTATATATTATATGAATGTAATATTTTTTGTTGATTCAAATATCAAACAAGGATAAACATATAACGGCCGTAATTTAAAATATCAATTTTAGGACGTAATTAGCTTACTTCTATATTTTCTTTAGCATTTACAAGATAATTCTTTGTAACTAGATTTGCAGGACCGTTTCAAAAATGATTTTAAATTTAAAAGCAAATTACGTAGTTTTTGATTACTTATTAAGCAAGCAAAAAACTAAGGTATTGTATTATTTAAGTTGTACGCATAAAATGTTATAAATACACCTTAAGTAAATTATAATGGAACACATGGAACATTGACGTATGAATGTAAATAGGTACAAATATAAATTAATATAATAGATTAAAATTACACGTAAGTCTGATCATTTTTGTTGTAGAAAATATTTTTGAAATTCATAAGCTATCGTTTATTTATAATTTTTATTATTTAATGCCTGAAAAATACAATGAAAATACAAATAGGAATTATTTTAATTTACTCTACGACAGTATGAAAATTGATTACAAGAAATTTAATAATTATAGTAATATTCTGTAGGATTTTTTTTTTTACTTTTTACATTTAAAGAGTCTGTTTCAATAATTCTAAATTTTAAATTTAAAGCGTCATAAGATTGTATACATTTATTTCTTGAAAAAAAAAGTAAGTAAGGATATGTTAATACTTCCTTATTTGTAATTTAATTGCATACGTATATTTTATCGTTGGTTTTATCATTCATATTATAAAAGAATAAAATACCAAAATGAGACTTAACCTTGGCTGTAAATGCTAACTACTTGCTTTTAAAATACACATAACAGGTATAAATATAAATGTGATGTCACATGTTTCTGTTAGCTACAAGTAAATAAAAATTACGTAGGCATAAATGTTAATACGGTTAGCCTTCAGTTCGTATCTTAATGATACTAGTTCAGCATAATTACCTTGTAACTATACAATTTGAGTAAATATGTCAATTAAAAAATATTTGATTTGCTTATTTTAATATATGTAGTTTCTTCTAGATGTGTATAGGTAACGAATAATTACATAAATGACCTGTAACAAAAATATAACAAACATACATATAAAGCATATTTTGAAGTGAAGTACTGTTTAAGTAAAATAATTAAATTGATATAACTTACCTTATAATTGCTCAATTTTATTAATTAATGCTTATTATATTATCAATATTGCAACAGGGCTATTGTGCAATGTTACAAGAAGTATTATTAAAGTTGGCCACTTATTTTAAAACTTAGTATGATGAATACTAAGATATTATTAATATTTTAAAATATTTATTAAAATTTTAAGCAATAAACAAAAATAGTAAAAAATGCACTTAATGGATAATTAGCCGAAAAGATTAAACGAATGGAAATTATCGTCAAAATTTACCAAAAAAAATAGATCGATTTCCTTTCAATTTTTAATTGTCCCATAACTATTAAAGCCATTATAAATTTAAAGATTGTCAATACGCGTACCGCCGGTAAGCTTTCGTTTTAATTTCCTGATCCTAGCTATTTTTATATTTATTTTACAGAAAATATATACATTGGAAAAGAGTTAAAGCTGATATTTTATAGCACATTTATTTATATACATAACTTTTTAACTTAGAAACCGATTCTAATACAAAAAGCAAATGTTAGGGGAAATTTATCAAAATATATTAATGAAAATTTAAAATAAATAGGTTGAGCCGTTTCAGAGATATAGCAATACTTAGGCAGTATATATATATATATAGCTATTATATGCGTATCGGTTAATATTTTATATAAGTAAACACAAAAATAGGAAATGAATATTGTTAATTAAAGTCAGTATTATTTTATAGAAGGGTAGGTGGTATGTTATTTTGTATGTGTGGATAAACAAAAAACATAGCAAATAGTACTAATATAGGTGCAATGAGTAAACTATGATAGGGGTTATCGTTAGTATAGAATATTACAAAACTTAACACATTTCAAAATTCCTGTTTCAAATAACAATAAATACAAAAAATTAAGAAATTAAAAGAATATATAATAACTTTTTTACGCGATTTATTATACAACAAGCTTTTTTCTTTACAGATTTTTAAGTAACTTACACGTATTATGTAATTTTTATAGGAGAATAATTAGGATTATCATAAGTGCATAACTTACTAAATAATATAAATTTTTACTACTTTTAGGTTCAATAAATAAAAAACGGAACTTAAAGCTATTATATAGAATATTTTAATACGATGGATGAAGTTTCTATGTTCTTGTATTGAAACAATGGTCTTTGAGGCCTCTCAAAGTCTAGGTCACTGCTAGACAAGTTTTATATTGAATATATTGTATATTTGAATATCAAATAATACTAAAAGTAAAAACAAAACTCGTGTATAGTTAAAAATACACTAAAATTAGATAATTTTTTTTGCTCTAACAATCACAGAGATTGCAGATGTCAGAAGAAAATATAAGAATTTAAGAAATCAGTATTAAGCTTTTGTGCTTTAATTCTATACGAAATAAACGATATAAAATAATACGAAATTAATAAATAACTCTAAAGATTTTAAGTACATTGAAAAGAAAGTTTCACCCAATTTAATGATATAATCTTTCTCGTAGCACTTTGTCGAACCACATATTTGATATTGTTTAACCTTTTTATTTATGAACTGATTTAGATTGCTAAAATAAAATAGTTATTAGAAAAAATAAAAAGGGGTGAATCAATGAGCAAAGAAAAAATATTGAAAATAATTGTTATGGGTTTTGTTACAAATAAATGATAATTGCCAAAGGTAGGTTTTCTCATCTCAGTTATCTTTTGTAAAAAGTCTATGATTATCCAATGAGGTAATATTAGATTATATGTAGAGGGATTTTGAAGTGTCCATACCACTACGGAATGAATTTTATTTTTAAGTAATATTGAATTTTCGTATTGAACTACTTCAGTGTAAAAATAGTATAAACAAGAATAAAATTATTGAAGTCAACACATTGATCATACGTATCTTTTGGCAAAAAAGAGATGTATATATATATATAAAGAGAGATATATTATTATGTATAGAAAACAAAAAAAAAACCTAATTAAGTAGATTAGAATTAAAATAAAATAAATAGGTATATATATCAAGAAAATTAAGAAGTTATTTTGAAAGTTCTTCGCCATTTTATAGTCTTTTTTTATATTGACATATTAATATTTTTAAAGAACGAAAGAAGACATATTAGTGTTTAATTTTGTCTAGCATTAGGTACAATAATTAAACCACGAAAGACTTGTTATTTTATCATTATGACATCTAACACAGTTGAATTCTTCTAACCACTTACTTATTTTAGAGAATACTCCAAATACGACATATTGTATTTATGTATATATATGGGTATGGGTTTAATGACATTTTTTTATAAAAACCAAGAAGAGGTTCGTTACGGTTGAGTAACAATGTAGATTCAAGTTCTAATTATAAATCTAACACGTAAAATAAGTGTGTACATTATACTCGACCATTCATTATGTTATACGTTATGTAACATGTATTAAAACATTATAAACCTGTAGTTGATAAATTATGTACATCACTAATATAAATCATCACTAGTATAAATTAATAATATATTCTTTGTGTATTGATGGATTAAAACATTTGTTTGCACTTTGTTAATACGATATGACTTATATTTCAGGAAAAGTACCTATTATAAATCTTGATTAAACATTTCAACGCTTGTCCTGCAGAGTCGGTTAAACTCATCGAACATCGGTGGCAGGTCAATACGTACATTACAATAGACAGACTCCAATACAATTAGCATCACGAATAATGGTACGTTCAGGATAGCCGGTCTTCAGTAGAAACGTCCCCGTTTAGGGATCTTTCTAGTAACAGTTAATCAGGTATAAATAAATTAAGAATTGTTTGTTCCTATTAAAATAGTGAAAATTTAAATGATTTATGAAAATTTTTGATATCGTTACTTTACAATAAGCGCTCATCTATAAACTACTCGTTAGTTTGGGACGTGCCACTTTTCTAATATTATTCTAATATTTAATTAGAGTCGTAAAAATAACACCTAGAATATATATTAGGTAAAATTGTTAGATGTAAGGACTGATATCAGTAATGGTTTATCATCGATTGATTTTCAGATGTTTAGTGAGTCGGAGCTTCTGGCAGGCTTGTTGGCAGTTAGCTAATTACGTAAAGTTATTAGTTATTATCATTAGTTTAGTGTGGATGATAAAGCAAGTTTCCTTGGCTATTAAAGCTTTTTGGATATTAAGCAAGTTTCCTTCGTAAGTTCATTAATCTAGCAAAATTCGTTATGTATTTTGTTAGAAAGATTTGTTAGTATTTAGATATAGATAAGTAAGGAAGAAGGTAGTTTACATATTCCAATATTTTTATATATATTACATAAATTGTATATATACTTCATGAATACTAATTTATATATATATATATATATATTTTATATCTAGGTCATAATTTTTTATTCTATGTATGATATCGTACATGAATTATTAGATGCGAGTTAAGTTACACATAAAAATAATTTCAATTATAATAATGCTTTAAAATGCGTTAACCGGACGATGACGAAGTATATAAGTTTAAATTAGGCTAGAATTACAATGAATACTTAAGATATTTTATGACATTCAGCATTTGACAATATTTTGTTCTTATTTGTGTTCTTATAGGTGTAAAAATAGGCTAGATTAGGTTATGTAATAAGACATAATAAGACATACATAGTATAGGTTAATTTTAAGGTATAATTTTATAGGTTAATATTATTTCATATTTAATATTAATATTTTTTATAGGCAAAGTAACCTAACACCTATTAGGCTAGTTAGTAGGCGGTTTATACGCTTCGAATTTTATTTCAAAATTGAACTCAAATGAAACATTATTAAAAAGTTTTACATTATATGGATTTAAAAAATGATTCAATGCTGATAAATTAATAATATGATGAGGAAGTTTATTGAAGAAACAATTAAAACTTTAATATGATTTTATAAGTCTTAAGACAAAGTATACAACAGAATAAGCAGTTAATAATAAAAAACGAAACACATAAGACGAAGACTTTTAAACGAAAGTCATTGCTCCGGGCAAACTTTACAGGCAAAAGTAACACAATTTTGAAGGTAAAAAAAAGTCGTAATCAGTGATTTATGTACGTGAAAATAAACAATTGTAAAGAACAATATTATCCTTAAAATTGTAATATATACAAAATAAAATTTGTTATAATTTTTTTAAGACCCAAAAAAATAATTGTGTACAAAATGTCAATACTGTGAATACAACTAAAATAAAACACAAAAATTTATAATACCGTTTTTTTTATTTTTGCAACTAACTAATCTTTTTCTTTTTAGCCCTTTCTTATTACATAAACTTTTAAAATATTACAAACAACATATACTTACTCTATTCATCACGTAAACAAACAAACAAATTTTATTCATATAAAATAAAAAAGAACAAGAGAAATGAAATAAATGATTCATAAAGAATGACATGAATTTTAAAATATGAAATGAAATAGTAAAATACGTCGAAATTTTTAAACACTTCATTAAAAATAATAAAAGTCCGTATAAGATTTCGTATTATTACAAGATAAATATGTGTAGTGATTGTGGATAATGTTTGATATCTACGCGAGTTTGAGTGTTGTTTTGTGGTGAAATAATTGTTTCATTTTGATTGGACATCTACTGTATATATTTATAGTATGTATGTGGAAAAAGAATAGAAATCGATTTTTTATAACCTTTCAGCTCGAAAGTTGATTAAAATATTATTACAAGCATATTATGCAAATATTTATTATACAGAAAGAAATGTTGATTTCTAGAGAAATTTAAATCAAAGGATATATATTTTATTAAACGTTTTTTTGATAATGTTGAAAATGCGTGAAAAGGAAGAATAATACTAATAGAGCCAGTGCCAATTTATCTTTAGTGCAAGTGTGTTAGTATTATCATTACAAGATAAGAAGATTTAATACGTTCGTATATATAAAAAATTTCGGAATACAATTATATATTTATCAGATAGTACAGTATTATTTATACGCTGAATGTAAAATTGCCAATGCAAGTACTAAAAACAAACAATAGACTACCCTCCAGGCCACTACTAGTCAAATTTCAATTAAATTTAGTTTAATACTAAACATTTCATTTGGATATTAAACTATTTGAGGGTAAACATACAAAAAAAAATCTTCAATATACGTATAATATCTTCTTGAAATATACGTATTATTTGCAAACAGATTACAGATATCAGAAAAGTGAAGAATATATAAACGTCTTAATATAAAATATTTATAATTAATGTTTATTTATGAAATAAGAAACAGATATAAGAAGATTTGATATTTTCAGTACAAAGTAAAACATTAAAAAGGATTGAATTAAATGTAATTTTAATTACAAAATAATTGCATTAAAAATTTTCCCTACGAGGAATAAAAAAATGTGAATACAAAAGCTGAAATTTTTTTTAATTCTATCACTACATAGTCAAGACCTTATTTTCCTTTTTAAATATTGAAAGGTAAACGATTAGTATTATTAAAGGTGAGTGAAGAGAGAAGAATCAAAACTTTAACACTAATAATCTTAAATATTATTTATTGCTAACCTTAACCATTACTTACCTCTGTATTTTATGTTCGCTTTATATTCTGTGAGGGTCGGCGAGTGTTACACTAAATTTAAGTTTTAAGAAATCTTTATACACACTAAATATTTTCTTTTCAGAGTTACATTAATTTTTACTTTTACTTACAGCATATATTATAATTTACGTTTCTTATGAATTGAATATTTGGGTAAATCTGGTAAAGCATGGATTTTAGTATATACATATTAGGGATTGTCATCACGTTTCACGGTTTGCACAGATTGCACTTGGATGCCTCTAATGATTGAAGGTTTGTTTAGTTTTGCAAGCTTGTAAATAAATTGTTTTAAAGCGTCTCGTGATAGTTTATCGTGTTGTTCATGTGGTTACACAGAATGCGTAGATCAACTTAACAACGCTTACTTCATATAAGTTAAAATAATAATTTATTTCAGACAAGATATCTGTGAATATAGATTATTTTGTATATGTGCGATACATGTGGTGGCTAACCGTCTAAAGATTCGGCAATTGATAACATTTTTTTAATCAAGCATGAAGCTAGATGGGGTTATCCGGTTTTAGACATGGTCACGAGTTTGGTAAAATATTTGCTATAAAGTGTGAAAAGGCTTGCATTTTTATACAGCATATATTGTCTGCCGACTATACTAGATGCTTTTTACGCCTTTTAAAGTTATTAGGATCATTTGACCATCGGTAAACGCATACGGTACGTAAAATATGTACAAATATTACATTTATATTTTGTTAATAAAAACTACGTTTTTTTTTCATATAAAGGTTTTTGTAATATGTACATGACATTTATATAATAAATAATATATACTTTTTGTAAAACAATTTATTACTCTAAAAATTATATTTCGTATATATTTTAATTACTATTATACATTTAGATATAATTCCAACTTTAATCACTTCTCAATTGATGTAGTAGTTATTAATTCAAATAATTATTGTTGTGATATCAAATTCGCTTCAACTTAACATTGTTTATATCTGTAGCCAAGCACGTAGTAGGCCAATTATTTATTTTCAGATCAACTAAAGCGTTTGAGAAAATATCACCTTTAATAGGAGTAATCAAAATATCACTAAACTAACGTACTTCAAACCAACAGATCGAATTCATTCTACTACAAGGAAAAATAACAAATTGCACTGATTTTGCTTAAATATTCACTGACTCATGCCAATTATATTGTTTGCAAATGAAATTGTTAGCTCGAAAAATACGTCCTAACTGCTTATCATGACAAAAATGGTTTCTTTGGTATTCCCTTGATAATACACCAGGAGTGATGTGACTCAAAGCGCTAATAAATCCAATAAATGTCATTTTGTTTCCCCTCGCTTCAATGTTGCATTGTCCAGGTCTTCTCTCATAAAATAGATGCTTTTATTTGCATATCAGCGACTATAATTTAGTAGACACAGTTTATTTTTAATACAAAATTTTCTGTGATATTTCAATTTATGCACCATTGTTGCTAACTTTTTAACATGATGAATGAGCATGGAGCTAGATGGATTGGTTCTATAAGTTGAGGAACTGCAGGTTTAGCTGGTGTGATAGTTTTCTTATCACTTTATTATTCTTAAAGCACATTGTCGACGGTACGATAGAAGCAATGCAAGTATTTCATGACTTTTGCAACAAATGTGCTTTTAATTTTTATACGTTTTATCGCTACCCATCGGTGTTTGTGTAATATACAGACCTTTATCCCCTTTATTGTACTAAACGCTTTTTATTTTAATAGAAGCTTTGATGATTTGTGGAATGTCACTTGAAATAATTTAAAATTTAATTATAATTGCTGTGGCTAATTCTGTCCGTATTAGTGGAGTGTTGTCGACTTCCAAACTAGTTTCTGTGGCCGTTTACATAGTTCAGCCCTTGTATTGTTGATCAGTTTATAATTTGTATTTTTACTTAACATACACATTGTTTGTACAATAGATAACATACATCATGGCAAGCATCAAATATGCTTTTGGGAGATATTTAGGATAAACATTTGCGTAAATGTGCTACTCGCTCGGGACAAGTCAATATTGTACGCTTTAAGTGCTTAAGTAGGAGTGCCCTAAAAACTGAACGGAAAACATAATAAATCATTTTAAATTTGCCTGATTTAATATTTTGCATTAAATTATTGTATGTCGAATAGTGTTATTGGTTTTATTGTTTGTGATAGGAATATTATATAATAGTTCCTTGCTGTGATTGTGAATTAGTGAAATTTAACATACAAAATTAAATAGGAATGCTGTAACGGTGTGTATAATGATTATTTTCAATGTTCAATTATTTTTCTAGATAAAAAAATGAATTAACTAATTTATAAATTGTATGTAGTGGTTTATTGGTGTCGTGGTGTGAAGTGGAGTTGTCTTGAAAAGTTTTCTAGTTTTTTATTGGCAAATATAATTATTTTTAGTAAAATGTATTATATGTAATGTGTTTATTATGTGGAAGTGGGTGGTGACATAGTATGATGTTTAAATTTAATGCTAAGTTCAAGTTACGTTCAAAAGATATGATTATAACATAACATTTATATTAATTTGGAAAATCTCGTAATATACGTTTTTAAAGGACTTTCTATTATTAATTAATTTTCATATTAATCAATTTCATTCCTGTATGTGTTTATTATTTTCAGGCAATTTTTTAAAAATATTGTTTGTTCTAATAAATAAATTAAGAAAATGACGCAGACATAAAGACAGAGCTTTCTAAATATATTGATGCTTAAAGAAATAAAGAATATATATTTTTAGTAGAATCTGATCTTTGTTTGTGTTCTTTTCTAATAATTTTTCGGTTTGATTTTATTAATATTAGACTACCGACACATTTTATATTAACAGAAGTAGAATAAAATACTTCATTTAAATTGTAACCGATCTTTTTTTGGTGTTTTTATATCTTATTGCAGTTCTACCCGGCGTCCGGAGTTACCAAGTCCAGTGTGACAATCGCAGCATTATTGCTTAAATTCTTTGATTTTAACCTGTTCACAGGGTCTAGTCCTCACCTATAGATGGAACGTATTCCAAAAGCCAGTTATAATAATATCGGTATTAACGTAATATTATATATTTTCTTTTGCGTAGAAAAAAAAATATCGATTAAAAATTCGAAATATATATTATATTTTTGCTGTCTTTTCGTATCTACGCATTTTTCATCAAATTACAGTTCAAAGAATCTGCGCAGGTTCCGGTGCTGACCTAAGGTGTAAATCTCAGACCAGTCAGGTATAAATAATGTAACATAATTAATTACAAAGTAAAATACATACCAAGTTTTCAGTATATATTTTTTTAGAAATGGCATGTGTTAAAACAATGCATATGTAACACATACGCTTAGGTTTATTAGAACTTACTATAAACATTTAGTATATATGTATGTATATATGTATGTATGTATATATAGGATGTTTTTGTTATCTTAGTTCGCAGTTACCGAGTGACTGACTGGTGATTTCGATGGGCAATGTCTGTTTTTAAATGTGATAAAAGATATATTCAATGAAATATAAGGTAATCGTGGCAGTTGTTGAATTCTTAAAATACAGGTAGGGTAATTAGATAATATTAAAACTTGCTCATAAATTTTTGCCGTGTCTTTACGTCGTTTTTGCAGTTACCGTCTGCACGTCATCTTATATCGTCGCGTCGTGATGCGGATACAAAAGATTGAAGCACAATTATGAAAGGTATATTTAATTAATATTTTCCGACTTGCCTAAAGATGGCAGTAGTAACGTTCTTAATAATAATTTCAAAGGGAAAATGTAGAAATAATAATGAATGATTAGCAGAGTAGGGTAAGTTATATGGCATGTAAATAGTTTTCCGTGTCCTAATGTAATTTTTGCAGTTCCTGGCGTTACATGCGTTAATTGAAGTCCAGTGGATAGTATTTAGCGACCAGTAGTAGATCAATGGAGTTTTTTTGCAGTTACAAAGTTCTTTGTGAACTATAATTTGGCGGCCATAGATATAATGATATGACGTAAAAAATAAACAAACCGCGAAAATAAGCGTAACATAAACCAGGTAAACTATATGTAAAACCATAACATCATATTATAACTAAATAATTAGATATTAAGTATATTATAAATTATTATTTGCTTGTCCTCGTGTTGTATTGATCTCTTTACAGTTGATGGTTTCTACAGCTATTCTTCTACCTTCATTAATTTATAAATTGCCTCTAAATTGGTACGAAAACATTTAATCTTACTTGTAGCAATAATTGTTGTCTGTAAAAATGAATGCATGCAGCATTTTTATATTTCATCACAATAAATGATTTTTTGTTGTAACTTAGTTTTTTGTGTGTCCCTTTGAATATCTTGCAGTTAATACATGTGCAGATTCACGAAGAAAATCAGCAGCAAAAATGCACTATACTTGATTGCGCTTGTAAGAAGCGGTAGAGGACTCCACTTTTCAGCCTATGGCTATAATAGATTGACATTACACACGCATGACTATCCAGTACACTTCACTTATGATACATCGGTTTAATCATTGTTTGTGTTTTTTTTTCGGTTATATATTTTACAGTTAGTACCAGTTGCATATCTACGGTGCGATGGTAAAATTTGAGACGATGATCACCATTTCTGCCTATTTCTGTAAGTTGCACTATCCCTTAATTTATTAAAAAATATATCTCATTTAAATCGTCATGAGTTTGGAATGGTACGTGCGCCGTGCCGTGCAACCATTGGGATACATTATTTAATAAAGAGCTACACTGCAGAATTGGTATTTTTCAGTATGTATTTATTATGTAAATTTACTATTTATTAATAATATCTCGTTTGAATATTGTACTATCTATTGGTGTGTATGTTTGAGTTTGTCGCTTTGGCTATAATTATGTGGTCTTAGTGTGTTTGCCTAAAACTAGGTCGAGTATCATCAAATTTGGCATGGTGTGCTTAAAAAATCCAGAATGACGTATTTAATATGGGATATATATACGTTTACCCCGAGGTTCACATCAGGTGCTACTACTAGAGAATCTGAAACTCATTGTTGCTACCAGCCAATGTCAAAAACATCATTGCGAACAATCAAGAACTATTTAAATTCGGATAAAAGCAGAATGTTATGTCGTATGTACTGCTCATTTTTAAATCTTTGTATTAAATTTTATCACAAGGTGGAATTTTACTTTTCGTTAGCTTACATGGTTTATTGATATGTATATACATATATATAAATTTATTTATATATTTTAGGAGTCATTGTAACTGTTCTGATTATTTTTAATACACATCTAAAAACACTAAACACAAAACGATACAATTTTCAATGTTGCAAAAACGTTTAAACGAAAAAATCCTAATAAGTGTTGGGTGCTGTAAAATAATTCTTCTTTATATAAATTAGAATATTTTTAAATTGAAGTAACAAGTTCTTTTATGTATAACATATGTCTCCGGAGTCTTGCTATGGATACAAGCTGCGAAGGCTCTACGTATGCAAGTTTCTCCTTTCCTGTATCAATTCGGTTTTCTTAACATAATATTCCAATAGTCTAGGTACGTACATAGTCTTATAATATCTAGGTTAGGTTAGGTTATAGCTTTATTTTTAACATGTATAATAGAATACATTTTAGGTATAGGTTAGGTTGTAAATAAATGCTATAATTATAGGTTAGGTTAAGTTAAAATAGTCTAGTTATAGGACTTGCCACGTAGGTTAATGATAAGATTTAATTAGTGTTTAGTTTAGGTTTAATTTTAAGGACTACTAATTGATATTATTCCAGGATTATATTAAATATGACTTAAAACCGGGCGATGACGTAGGTATCGATGTAGACGGTAAGAAAACTTTATTTATCAAATTAGGTAGATAGGTAGGTTATATATATAAAAAATATTTATACAAATGTTATAATTGGCATATTAAATTCAAATAAAAAAGGTGATACCTGTGGAGTTTCTTGCGCCGCTTCTTCTCCACAGAAGGACACCTTCCGAAGCGGTGGTAGATTTTTCCAAATTATAAATAAATATAAATGAAAATGTTAACCAAATGTTGAATAGGCAAAATTTAAATAAAAATATTGCTTTTGCCTATACAGTCGTTTTATTCATCTTTCCCAACCATTAAAAATAAAATATACAACTGCCCTGTTGTTTTATTACCTTATCCTTAATTTTTAATAATGAATTGCAAATATTCCGAGTAAATGATGAACGTCAATTTTATAAGAAGGTTTGACGAAACTCCTCGAGGCTTCGATGCTCCATCTGGAAAATGCACAAATGTGACGTTGAGTTTCGCCACTCCCACATGTCTCTAAGAAAGCCAGTGGATACAGTACAGTACAGTACAATACCTACCTGTCTTGTGTCAAGGTAGTATTTTGACTATGTATCCCTATTACTATGTGGGGAAAAGCGTGAAGATAAATATCTACAAATGAAATCTACTTCACGCTGTATCCCGCACACAGCAGGATAGGCAGAGGGGACCTTGGCGTAAGACGCTCCATTCACCACTTGCTGCCGAATTCTGGAGGCATTGCGTTAAGAGTGAAGAAATGGAAATATAAATTTAAGTAAATATTTCATCTCTAGTGGGGATCGAACCCACAACCAGTCGGTTTTGCAGTCTCACTTCGTGCCGCTGCGCCACGACTGGACTCTAATTAAAAAATAAATATCTACATTGATAAATAATTGTTATTATAACTTATATTCTTATTCTTGTGCAACCAATGTTAATAATACAGATTGATAAATAGGTGCTATTTTGCTAAGATTCTCTTATCTTGCCAGTCGTGGCGAAGAGGCACAAGCGTACGACTGTAAACTCGAACAGGTTGTGGGTTCGATTCCTACTCGGGGGGAAGTTAAATATTATTTCTTAATATTTTCAATTCTTCGCTCTGTCAATGTTTGTAGAATTTGACGGAAAGTGTAGAACGGAATCGTCTTAACAGGAAGGGACTGTCTATGCACTAGGTTCATAGGTTCTACATATACTAGATTCTCTCTGACTTTATTGGCAATGTGAGATATGGGTGGAGCCTGGACTTTAGCTTTGCACATATATACCTAATATGTTCGTGTAAATATTTTTTTATTTAATTTTTCGGGGCATTTCTTGTGCTTGTAGATAATATAATTATTGTTTTATAGTAAAATCTGCTTAAAATCATCTAATTAAAGTAGATTGTGAATAAGACTACAAGATGTCGTTAGTATAAAATGCACTAATACATGTATGTATGTTAAACAAAAGATAATACCAAAAAGTTCAGATATTGCGCGCTTGATGGCAGCACTTATTATAGTTTTGAAGATTTTGTTTTTAATATCGCTTCTAAAATCAGAATATACGATACTGATATGACATTATATGACATTGAAATTTTATTAACCGTAATATCAATTTGTCACAATCTTAATAATTAAGCGCAAACAAAATAGAAATTATACTTTTACACGAAAATATGTACCTGTACAGAGTTAAAGTCCAGACCATATTTCTATAAAGGCTAATGCGGGTGTGTCTCAATTACTATGTTTATTATTAGTAAGTTTATACATAGGCATGGTGATAAATAGTAAAAAATTTTTCTCAATTCATTACCAATTAATTTTTATTTATTTAATAATTTAATAATAATAATAAATATTGTTGAGGCCAGTCGTGGCGCAGCGGTACTAAGTGTGACTGTAAAACCGACTGGTTGTAGGTTCGATACCCACTCGAATAGATGATATATTTACTTAAATTTATATTTCCATTTCTTCGCTCTAGTGTCGAGGCTAAACGCGGCGTTGAGTTCTGCCACTCAACACGCAATCCCTCCAGAATTCGGTAGAAAGTAAGGAACGGAGTGTCTTAGCACTAGGCTCCCTCTGCCTACCCTGCTGTGTGCGGGATACAGCGTGAAGCTGATTTTATAAATGTATACTTATATTATGGAGCTGAGAAAAACTAAGCTCTTATATAGTTTCTATTTAAATGTGTCAAACTGAGAGGATGTTGAGGTAGTATATTTTTAATTCTATTTTTGTATAATTTTCTAAATACTGCAAACAAATATGGATTTTTACATTTTGTTATAAAAACAAAAAAAATAAAATTGCTCTTAAAAAAATACATGCAAGTTCTACTAGCCGGCACACCCCCTAGTGTTTATTGTAATTACCTAGTTCTTAACAAATTGATACGGTTATGAATTTTTGAAACGGTTTTGAAGAAAACATTTTAAGGATGTAAAATTTCTATTTAAGAAGACTCGTTTACCTTACACATTAATAAATGAAATAACATTTAAACGGTCTTTTTTCTAGTTGTGATTATGATTTTTAGTCGACTTTAAATCTTTGTTTCGGATTGAGATAGTTACTAATATTTAATTTAACACCTCAGTGCAAATTTTGTTGGCAGTATGTAATGTATCAAAATATGTGACGACGGAACCAATAAATATTTCATTTTATGAATTATGAATCGAATTCACATTGTCGCGTACATACAGTCACACGCCTGTGCCCCTGGCCACGACTGGTCTCTAAAATATGATTATTTTACCTATCTAAATACAAAAAATATTAAAAATATATATTTTATGATGGTTACAAATTAATCATAATGATAATATTTATAATACTCATAAAGTACGATAATCAGGTGAAAATGAAACAAATAAATAAATGTGTAAAATTATTTTATATAGCATTATAGTTATAAACTGTCACAACAAGAGATTGCCACACTACCTTACACAAATACACCTCTCTCATGAGAACCTTATACTACACTAACTTCTACTAGACTTAAACTTTACATCACATATAGAATGAGATATTCTTTTATAAGTAACGATGGCCGACGACATTACTCCGTTACCATAGAAGATCTTGATACTTAATAAATTATGTTAAAAAGAGATGTCTTAATAATATTATGCGTATAATTGTTTCTAGAACCTTCTAATTACATGTAGACAATATTGATATAACAAGATATATTTAAATATTAAAAGATTTATAAACATGTAAGTACACAGAAAAAGTAAACATATTAAAATGGTTTGAAGTGTAAATACAGTCTTCGTTTATCATTTGAGGTAAGTCCAAATAGAAAACATGCTATAAATAAAACCGGTAAAAACTTTGAAATATTGTTTGATTAATTATGCTATACTTAATATATAATACGCATGTAAAAATGTATATTTACTTTACGAAAACACAATATCGACCTTTTATATTATTTAAACACACAGGGGCCAATATATTTATAATATCAATAGATTAGTTTATTATTATGACAGTACGTAGATATGTAGATAATCATAGTTAAATATGCCTAGACATTCCTTTTCTTCACTCACGGTAGCGTCACTTTTAAATAATTTATATTTCCTCTACAAATTCTGTATTTTTTATTACATTTTACTCATTTATCATCCTATTATTTAACTAGAACCATAGTTTAAACATATACAAGATAAATATTGGAAAACAATAATGTTTTTTTTAAAGGATTTCACAATAATGAAAACAAATAAACACTATACAAACAACCTGGTTCGTAAAATTCTCTATTTTGTTTATTGAACAGATAGAGTTTTATGTTATTTTTGATATTTAGACTGGAGTTAGCTGAAGCCTTAAAATCCAAACGTATAATGCAAGAAAAGAACAATTAAACTGATGGTCTCAATATTAATTGTGACTTAATATTGCATTTGAAGTAGTTATTACAACACCGTCATTATAATTTTTTATAATTTATTTAATTAAAATTAAAATCGTAAAACGGATATTTTTTTGAATCAAGATCGGCACATTTGATTCTTAGATTTCAAATTATACGATCAGAACTTTAATAATTTAAATAACTTTTAGAAACTTTTAATAAATATTGGCTGACATTTTAAACTACACTCAGCACCGTCATCATTACTTAAAATAACTGACATCTAATTCTGTTTTAGTTTTTGTATACATTTCATTAATTTCGAATCACAAAAACAGAATCGGTTAGTGAGCTCGGGACAAAGGGACGTGATCTGTTTGTTGATTCCGTTTAAATAACAGAGTCTTATCTGAATCGTTGAGAATAAGCGGATAATAAACGGAGTAACGTGTTTCACGGCGAATTTAAGCAGATTATCTTTTATTTTTATTCTTCATGGTAAGACGTCGCCAGAAACTGGTCTTTTCCGCCGGTGGCTGTTCCTCCCTAGCCTCCTCTCCCCTTGTCTCGCCTCGGAGCATATCTAAGAATGTTGGATCATTTTTTCGAACATTCTTTTCTATTTTTACAGCTTCAGCGCTGAGTTCCGCTTTTAGTTTTTCCGGACTTGTATTTTCGACCTTAAACTCGTTAGGGTCTTCTACAAATGCCTGTTGAAGATCGCGCATTATTTTCTTGCGTATAGTTTTTTTCATACTGAGATGTCTTTCAAGAGTTTTCACATCGCCATTGGCATAAGTGCGATAGTCTTCTTTCTTCTTTTTTCCAGATTTCTTAGATTTGTCTTCGTTTTCATCGTAGGCCTTGCCGTCGTACTGTTGATTGAGGCCGAAGATATCGCGCAAATGCGGAATAGCGCGTTCGGAAGTCATCTTGTGTGCAGGCGCCTGTCACGCCTTGTGTTAATAGATCATAGACAACTCATCATGGTATCTGAAAATGAGAAAAAAATATATTAATGATTGTAATTATTTAACCAAATGTATATAAAATTCTTATCATAAGAGGACGTCGTGGCCCAGGGGCACAAGAGTGTGACTGTAAAGTGACGGTTGTAGGTTCGATCCCCACTTGAGGAAATGAAATATTTATTTAAATTTATATTTCCGTTTCTTCGCTCTGGTGACGAGGCGAAGCGTGGCGTTGAATTCCGCCACTCAACACGAAATGCCTCCAAAACTGGCGGAAAGAGGGGAATGGAGTGTCTTAACATTAGGGTTCCTCTGCCTATCCTGTTGTGTGCTGGATACAGCGTGAAGCTTGTCATAATTCATTGGCATTTGCTTGTTCGTCTGTTATAACGCTAATATTTATATTTTCGCAATCTAAAGCACGTACTCGTAATGTCTGTACAATTACTTTTTCACTTATAAGTGTTGCATTGAAAGCTAGGAGTTCCGAACGTTCGTTGTACCTACCAACGAATGAAGGAAGCCAGATGATATGTGATGGTATATTGGATATTGATAATCTCAGCGTGGCCTACTCTGTTGATCCTTATAAAAAAATTGAAAGACTCCATAATTTAGATAGCAAATTGCAATATTTTTAAAATACAAGATAAATATTTAAATATTATAAAATATTCCTTTTTGGTAGCCTGGTCTACAAGCCTACAAACTTACTAAACATTTTAAGTTTAGTTTTGAAGTAATAATAAACATAAAAAAACACTATACGTACATATAAAATATGTATGTCAACAAAGTGCATCAGGTGCAGTGACTTAAAGAATAAATGGACGCTTGGTAGCGTGACTGCACTCGCATAATCACTTCCTCGAGTTGAAAGATAAGAAGAATAATAGGGGTTATTATAATTTTGTGATTATAAGAAGAATTTTAGAATTTAACATTTTTTTTTTTTATTTAATATTTTTTGGGTTAATATTTTATTTCGTGTATAAGGTAGACAAACACGCTTCGCTCTATTTTTAGGAAATATTGGTAAAAAAATATGAATTGGTAAAAAAAGCTATGCCTCCAGAATTTGGCCCTCCCTCTGCGTTCCCTCTGCCTACCATGCTGTATACGGGATACAGCGTGAAGCTGATTTATTTTTATTTAACAGTAATTAATTATCTTGTTTTTCACAACCTTTCCTCCACCAAAACAAGACAAAATAATTCTTCTTGCAATTTCTGTTTATCTTCAGACATTTGATAGGGTGCGCCGTGTCTTAAAGTTCGTTCAATCCTATTACTTTTAATCTTTTTCCTAATAAGAAACTAGATAATATCGATGTTAATAAATAACAATATCGATATTACATATATATTTCTATAATAATTCATAAATTTTATTATAAAAAAAATAATACATAAAAGGTGTTTTAATCAGTTTGCATTATACGAGCTACACGTCAAAGCACATAAGGCGCAAGACAACAATGGATAAGTGGAGGCTGCGTAGCGTGACTAGTGCTGCGCCACTAGTGTTGTACAGCTTCACTTGCGAGCTGAGGTGGATTAGTGAACCACAAGTACGTTTCATTAAGTTAGATAGCTATGATTGACCATGATAATTAATAAAATGGGAAAGGAACTGTTCATTAAAGTCATTGTTTTCGTATATTTACGAGTAAATTATAATAATATAGAAGCATCGTATTGGATGTTTCTATATTATAATTAATATAATAAGTTTACTGTGTCACGTACTGTAATTATAAAAAAAAATAACATTAAGAATAATAAATAAAAAAAACCTTAGCTGCACATATATACGTAGATACAACACATCCAAGTCGTATGCGATACAAAAACGTCGAGAACAATTCAAAACATTTCCTTTGTGACGCACGCTCAGCCGTGAAACAAGGCGCTGCGCCCGGCTCTACTCGCGCCTACGTAACTGCATCCGCACGTCTCATTGTATTTCAAATGTAATAAAGTGCGCTCCACTGCACCTCCTCTAAGAGCTCCTCCTCTCACCGGACGAACAATGCGTTCACTATTACGACCGACGATTCGCCGTTTTCTCGTATCAATCGCTAAAAATTGAGAATGTAGGCAATATAGGCCGCGTCGTAAATTGTGCGAAACAATAAACTTTCTCTCTAACTTTTAGGCTAATTGAATGTGGAAGCACTTAAAAACTAGACTAGCCGACATGATCGATTACAAATATAAATATACGAAGAGATCTGATTTATAACAGTCTATACTGATTTATAATAAGTGTTTTTAATTTGAATTATTATAAAGTATTATGTTTATAGAGGATTAATATTTAGGAGCCATTAGAACCTACCCGTAAGTACTAGAACTACGCTACTTCGTGTATAATTTGGTAGTTTGGTCGATGGGTGGTCGCGTTAAAAAATATGCCGATTTTGGCGAGACGTCCCGTTTTTAGACCGAAAATAAAATGTTCAAAAATCTCGCTTTTCACTGAGAGAAAATCTGGCAACGCTGATGGGTCTGTATTTTGGTTTTGATTTTTATATAATAAAATTGAACAAAAACTTAATCCATTTTTTTTATTTATCCTTTCTTATTACATATAGTAAAAGGTTAATTCTAATAAATATACCCAGTTTGTATTTCATGTCTTAAATAGGCTAAAACTGGGTACCGGCGTCTTGTTCTATGTAATTGTGC